>OY015311.1:65061445-67461445 GCA_955612985.1 Cheilosia scutellata
GGTGCCTTAAGTGTTTAGCACGGTCAATTGTGCAGGTAACAGTGGATAATCTGGCCTTAACATTCGATTTCTCCCCAATTTTAGCTGCCGATAAAGCTGAATTTGACGCTATTTTAAGGATACTTCGCGTTTCGCAAGGTGTTAAGGCAGAAGAAGTGGTTCCTTTATATTTTTTTTTGGGTAATACGAAGGGTTTTTTTAAATAATGGCTTACACAATGATCACTTCGCTTTATTTTTCGGGCTATAGCACGGCATGAAAGACCTGCAGAGCAATAAACATCTATTCTTGCCCTTTCCTCCACTGTTAATCATTTTTTCTTGCCCATTTTTATTAACACTCAATCAAGAAGAATTACTTTATAAAATGTACCGTTTAAACCGAAAAAAAACTATTCACTTCTAAAAAAAACCGTTGATTTGCTCACTGCTTCTAATCTAATGACTCGATTTATTTCCGCATATTTTTTACTCAATTTACAATTTGTCTTCAAAGTTCCGTTAACTAAATCTCTCCTATACACAAATTTTATATTTTGTTGTTAACAAAATAATCTCTCATTTACCATAGTCGTTTTTTTCTAATCCACCATGTAACGGGAGAAATATCGATTTTACTTTTCGAAAATGCCTGCTTCTAATCTTATGACTTGCAGTGTATGTGCTGTGGCGCCGCTATCCAAACACCATGCACTTTCATCTACATTGTCGTCGCTACTACTTACACTCAAAACACTTATTAAAACAGTGTTTGTAGATTGGCTTGCGGAATTAGCTAAATTAGTGTTTGAGTAACTTTTATTTCTGCAGACAGACGATCTATGACCATACTTCCCACATTTGAAGCAATTTCCATAAAACTTCTTAAATCGCGGTTTTGCATTTCCCATACGCAAAGTTTTATTCTTCGCTTTAGTGTACAATGCGTTCTGGGCATCATCTCCAATATGTTTTTCCTCTCTTCTCGCTTTAAGAAATTAAACACGAGGTGGCCTGGGCCCATAACCTGTTGGTTATAACATACATACATATGTACATACATTATATGTAACGATGCGCCACGCGATGTTGCGTTAATGCCATTTAGTCAGCAAAAATTGAAAAGATGACTGAACATGCAAAAAAAAATAAAAATGATTCTCTAGTGCTCTGCCCATATTGTAGACAAATAGTTGAAAGCCATATTAATGCCCCTATTATGTAAGACAACTACAACTAAAGTTGAGTTGTCACTTGGTTTTATTTAATTCAAAATTCGGTATTGTCCGTATTTTAATACACAACCTTGATAGAAAAGTTGTCTGTCAAAACACAACAAAGATGGTAGTGGTTGTCTATAAGTTGTTAGTTAGTTTGGGTTGTGTAAAAGTTGAGTTGAATTGAAGAAGTTACATAATAGGGGCATAAAAGATTCCACTAAAAAATATAAAAAAAAAATAAATTTGTTTTCCGTTAAAAAAGTGTAATAAAGCCCGCGGGCGTTATTGCATTTTTGAAAGTGAATCTATAAGCCCATGGGCGTAGGGTTCTGCCATGGAAACGCTTCGTTGGCAAGATAGCGGAGTGCCAACGCCGAGCCTCAAATCGTAGAACACCATGTAGGTGGGTATTCGAAGATGCATATCAGCGCCTTGTTGATGCCGGGTCAGGTCCTTCAAATAAAATGTAACGACGCACGTTCAGTTGCAACAAGTTTCAAAAATATATGGGATGATGACGTGCAGGGCTGATGCGTGCTAGGCGATGGTTACCGTACTTAGCATGCTATGACTCATACCGTTACTCGGAGGGTTCACTAGCTCTTGGTCTACGAGTACACGCTTAATTTCTTCAAATCTGCTAAATAGTTTGCAAATTGCAATAGCTAGTTTACACCTCATGTTGCAGTCACAGTAGATATTTGTGTTTTTCAATGTTCAGTAATCTCGTTATAGGCGTGGGACTTAGGTGATCTTTGAGTGTTTTAATTAACTCTTCTTATGACTTCGTCTCCGGTTCTTCTATTTGTGCTTCTGGTGCTGTCAAATTTGAAAGAAGCTGGTAGTATTTAGCTCCCGCACAATTTATCAATACTTGGCGCTTTTTTGTAGTATCCGTAATGTTCTTTAGGGCAAGATAATTCTCTAATATTTTTATGTAGTTGGGAAATACCTCTTTGTTCTCGAAGAAGTGCTCGAAATTTGGGTTATGTGAATTTGTTGAAGTTTGTAGGCTCTGTAGAACGGTTGTTTACGCTTGCGAAATTTCTTGAATTAAGGGTTCATTAGGCACTTAAAGTGCATCCAAAAAACAAAAAGTTCCGATCCGCATCCCGTCGCGTACGCATGCTTAAACCACCTGCAGTATCGAGTTGTTTCCCAAATCCCAAACCGCGCAAGCTCTAGTTAAATAAAACCACAACACTCCATCTTAAATTATAGAGCAATGATTGGAAAAACAGAAGAAAAACTAAAAATCGCGCGCCGCGAATAATAATAAAAAAATAATTAAAATCAGTTCATTGCAGTGCGGTGAACAAACAAAATCAATAGGAAAAGCAATAACCCGAAACAACAAAAACAATTCAGTGATTTAAGCACTAGCGTTGGGCTTCCCTCTTGTCCCACTCCATTTCGTTTGCTGTTGACCTCTCTCGGTCATTGCCAGCGCCGCGAATTAAATACACTCGCGTATATTTCGTAATTAAAACAAATTATATTTTTTTAGGATTTTATAGTCCTGTTTATTTATATTTATTTTAATTATTAGTTCAAGTTTATTATCACCGAACTGTGGTCTAAGTCGATGTTAATTCTAGACTGCCTCACTGCGTGTTCTTTTCTTATATTTATATCCTACTTAGTAATCTATGTATTTGGTTCAAATAAAACCTTTTCTTTATTCTTAATCTATCTCTTCTTATCTACTGTGTGTTCAAATACAATCTTTCCTTTATTCTTAATATGTATATCTTTTCTTATCTACTGTGTGTTCAAATACAATCTTTCCTTTATTCTTAATATGTATATCTTTTCTTATCTACTGTGTGTTCAAATACAATCTTTCCTTTATTCTTAATATATCTTTTCTTATCTACTGTGTATTTAAACTATATGGTTAAGGGTCCTTAACTCGCGCGCCGTATGATTTTTTTTCTACGCATACGCGCGTTTGCAATGACTGAGTGAGTGCATCATCTGGGGGATAGCGGGTTGTGTGTGAAGATTTTGTTGGTGGTCCAAAGATAATTGTCGTACGGGCATAACACCTACGGCAATTTGATTTGGAAAATTCAACTTAGGATGTATAGAGCTGTAAAGAGGCTTTTAGATTAAGGGAGTTGAGTTTTCGGTCTTACAAGGCCAACCCATCTGAGGAAAACCGAAAAAAGTTTAAACGACCCAGAAATGACTGCAATGCTCTCATAAAGCGTGTCAAATTCTCATATAACTAAAAGTTGAGGCAAAAAATACTACAGTGTCCCAAGGGTAGTAAAAACTTTTGGTCATTTGTAAAAAATATTAAGAATTCGGCCTCGTCAGCGATCCCAACGCTCATTTACAATGACACAGCTGTCAGCTCTTTAGACAAAGCTAATCTGCTCGCTGCACATTTCGCAGCCAGCTCATTGCTCCCAGATTGCGCTTTGTCCATTGTCCCCACCTGTACTCGAGAGCGTCGAATTTACCATGGGACAAATCCATTTTCGCACTCGCACAGTTGCTAGGGTACTATATGATCTCAACATAAATAAATCCGCTGGTCCAGACTGTATCTCCCCCATCGCTCTGAAGAGGTGTTCTTCCACTCTGGCAAAACCACTGCGTAAGCTTTTTCATCTGTCCTATTCTTCCGGACTCTTTCCGAGTAGGTGGAAAACAGCATTTGTCCAGCCCGTCCCTAAAAAAGGCGAATCTTCTTCTCCCACCAATTACCGACCCATAGCACTTACGTCCATTCTTTGTAAGGTCATGGAAACGCTGATAAATCGTCAGCTTATGAAATATCTTGAATCTCGGAAACTCCTCAATGACCGGAAGTACGGTTTTCGTGGCAACAGGTCCACTGGTGATTTGATGACTTATCTCACCGAGAAGTGGAACCAATCTCTCCATCACTTCGGTGAATCGAAGATTGTTGCGCTTGATATTTCAAATGCATTTGAAAGAGTTTGGCAGCAAGCTCTTTTGTCGAAAATGCGTCCTTATGGGATCGATGCGTCTCTTATTCAATGGATTAGAAACTATCTTTCTGGCCGTTCAATTCAAGTTGTCCATATAAATGCTGGTGTTCCCCAAGGCTCCGTTTTGTCTCCGACTCTCTTTCTCATTTTTATAAATGATCTGTCTGCAACTTCTAATCCAATCCATTCCTTCGCTGATGACAGCACACTTAGCTTCTCATATTCTTTCCAGGACTCACGTCCTTTTTTTTAACAAACAGTGCTCAAACGAAATCGCCAGCTGCATTCCACCCCTTCAGAAATTCAACCGCAATACTCGCCATGCTAGGAATGCTCATCAGTTTACCATTCAGCCTATCTTCGGTCGTACTATGAAATATAGAGATTCTTTCATAAGCGTACAACACGAATGTGGAATGCTTTACCAAACACTGTTACAATTTACACTCTTTAGCGCGTGTTTATTATATAAAAAAAGCTCTTAATAATTTTGTCTAATTAAGCTCAAATTTTGGAAATGAATATCACATTTGCCTTTTTCGTAAGAAGGTAGACTAAAAGAAACACCCTCTATTCGGATGGTTGAATCTAGAATTTCTTTCTCAACAGTGGAATGCGCTACAAACCACTTGGTTTTTAAAGTCAACTGCCTTAAATTTTGTATGTAAATGCATACAGCCTTAACGAACACAACACAAAGACTACAGAAAAATGCTTTGTAAGTATTTTTATTATATTCAAATTACTGACATTTTAACATGTAGAGTATTCTACAAAAAAAAGAGAAAGAAAAACCAAAATATTAGTAAAACAGCAAAAGAATAATGAAAAACTTAATTATGATACTTACGCCTTCCTTTTGGTTGGCATGCATTAATGGATGCTAGCATACATTTATTTGAAAACATTTTGGTCTTTCCATCTAATTTACCACAAACTGGACTATAATTTAGTGGACACATCATCTTATTGCACCCGTCCCTGCCTTCGGGCATGGGACCTCCGTTGACTAGTTGAAGTACTAGCAAAACTAGAGCAACAGTTAGATAGATGAACTTCATGGTGAAATTTAATTGATGCGAATCTCTATTCTTGCCCTTATATACTGGGTACTGCTCTTGAAATCGTCCGTTTGAGATAACAATCAATTTGTTTTGTTGCCTATTACTATGAGATTGTTCAAGAGTTTAATAAGTGTTTTCACGCGTTGCAAAATAAACCAAGCTCTTGAAACGACAATTCATTTAAAAGCTACTTCAAGTTGGCGTAGTATGAGAACTAATGTTTAAGTAATACACGTACTTGTAGTAGTTTGGTTTTAAAAATGCAGATCATTTTAGTCGTTAATAGCAAGTAGGAACTTACTTTCTTTTCTGGCTCACACGATGTGAAAGAGTCTTCCATCTTCTTCCTTGCTTCCATTTCTGGCATCCGCGATAAATGAGTCATTGAAACGGAGGTTCCGTTTTCCTTGTCGCCTTGAGCATGACGACTATGATTCAAAAAATCCCTATACCCCTACACATATACATATTCACTTCTATTGCGAAGATCAACTATCAATCGGTTGACGATTGACAAAATTTATCAATTAAGATTGATATTGGTATTGCGAAACACGATTGATAAAAATATAAGTTATTGTGAACATAACGCAAAAAATAAAGTTATTGTGAATGAAAACTCAATTTTGACAGTTCTAAAATATTTTTAATTTGAAGAGTGATTGTTACTACTTTCAAACAAATTATTTAAACAATATACATAATTACCAGTGTTACAAATCTGCGATTATGCAATTTATTGAAAAACATGTCATCAGTGGAATTACTTTTTGATGATGATGAAGGCGAGACAATTTACGCGGAATTGGCTTCTATACCGAGGAGTTTGCGAGATGCGTCTAATCTTTTGGAACTGGAAAACCCAAGGTAGGAATGAAGTTTCCAAGGAATGAAATTTGGCTTATTCTGTCATGTTGTCATAACAGTGTTTTTGAATAGAAGTCAGATCTTCTAAGAGTGTGATGCGATTCTATTGCAATGCTTCGAGGTGTTGCTTTTGCTTTTGTTTGAGGTGCGTTGTTTGTTCTGCTCTTTGGATGACATAATTTGGGGATCTTCGCTGACTGGAGCTCGGTATTAGCGCTGCATCTGGCTCGTTCAACCCGAATTCATTACGCAAGTATTCAATTCAAGGATACGAATCACAGCCTCTTCCATATCATTAATCTGGTGACATTGGTTTGGCGCAGATATTTCGACTTTATTTTCAACCTTTTTCTTTTTTGTTTTGCATTTCAGATCGATCCATACCTAAACAAATGTAGAAATTTAAATTGATCATAGAGTTATTGGAAATGTTGTACAAGGTACCCTTTGCCATTTCTGCCAATCTCGCAAATTGTTCTTCGCTTGCGCACCAGTTTTGGAAATAAACCCTTTCGCGATATCAAGATTCTGCTCCATCAAATTAACCAATCCATTAAGTTGCCTTTTATTACTAACTATTTTAGCTCTTAAAATATAACAATTAAAAACGTTGATCTTCAACAATTTTAAAAATACTCACATTTCTCTTTAACAGTCGTCTTTATCAACACCAAAATTCCGATTGATTGAAAAATTGACAGCTATCAATAAAATTGTTCACGATTGACAATCACAATACCTGCAATCAACAATCAACACTTCATTGACAATTGATCGTCGCAATACCATTTCAAAAAATTGGTTGATAAGTATCAAACTATCAATTGATAGTTGATCTTCGCAATAGGGCTGATTGTAAAGGGGGACCCATAATTAACGCAAAATTTGAACCACCGCCAAGCCCATCTTAGCCGCGTCCGTCCCAATACTCACGAATGCGCCAGTGACATCCCGCTGCGTTCTGCCGATTATGTCTATGTCGTCGGCGTAGGCGAGTAGATGGCCGGACTTATGAAAGATAGTGTCTCTGGTGTTAGCGTTTGAGTTTTGCACTATTCTTTCAAGAACAATGTTGAAGAAGTTACAGGTAAGCGCATCGCCTTGTCTAAATCCTTTTTTGACATCGAAGGTTATCTTCAGTGACTGAAGCTCATTTTCATGTTGGCGGCTTAGTTAATCGTCAATTTGGGTTTCATAGTAGATAATTGTTGAGAAACCTGAAATGCTTCCAAATCCACAACGCGTGTCTGTTTGATGCGGATTTTGGGCTGGAGGCATTATCGGACCATTCTTCTTCGAAAATGCGGGTAACAATTAATGGTGTTCGTTACTCGTGACATGATAACCCAATTTTTAGCGCCTAAATTACAAGATATGGATGTGACGAACATGTGGTTTCCACAAGACGGTGCCACATGACATCCAAAGCATCCAAAGAAACAATTCAATTACTGCATGAGTCATTTTCTAATCGTGTAGTAGGCCGTTTTTGTGATCAGAATTGGCCATCCACATCTTGCGATTTAACGCAATTGGACTTTTTTCTTTGGGTTTTTTTTTTAAGTCAAAGGTCTATGCAAACAAGACCATGACCAGCAACGCCTTGAAAGAGGAAATCGGGAGGTGTATTAATGAAATTCAGCAAAATGTATGCAAAACGGTCATAGAAAATTTCAATAAAACAGTACGTACCTACTTCCCAGCAAAGCCGTGGTGGCCATTTATCCGATGTGCTATTCTATTCCATACAAATAACCCCAATCTGTATAAGTACTTTTTGAAAAAATAAAATTTAAGCTTTCTAATTAAAAATTTGTATTTTATATCAAAATTAAATTTTTCGTGAATTATGGGACACCCTTTATAGTCATATATTTTTAATGTAGTAGTGCTTCCTGTGTTCATTCTAGAGTGCATTGACAGTATCTGCTCAATAAAGACCGTCATATAAAATGCTTTTTTACCATCCTTTCCGGTTGTTATGTATTACAGAGTAGCAAAAGCATTTAACAGCCTTTAAACCAAATTCCTTTCAGAAAGGAAAGATTCCGTTCAAACGTCCAATGATTTAACATATTGTCGTATTTTTTTATGTTTGGAAAGAAACAGATTTTTAGCCCGATTTTCTGAAATACAGTTAGGAACATTATATAAATAACTATATTGTCAATGGATATATGGATATTATAATATTTACTTTTATAAATATTCATCTAAAATAAAATAATTTTCTAAAAGTAAATATACAATAGACTAGGGGTCCCCAATCTTTTTTATACTGCGACGCCCTTAAAAGCACAGATATTTGAATAGAAGCTGATCTTATACTGAAGATTCACTAAATTGTTTTTCAATAAGGACGCGTCGACGTTGAAATATCGTCGTCCCATATTTATGGTGATTTTGCTTGTTAACATACCAGCATTCATCTAAAAATGGGTTTCGTCGTTAGCCAAGTCAGCGAACGAACCGGCTTTGTCTAGGTATATATGTTCATTAACTTTGGGCTTCTGAATTATGTGGTTTTCCATTGGGACATAAAATCAATCTTTTTTTTTGATCCGGATCACTTTTCATGTTCCATTGGGACAAAAAATCAATCTTTTTTTTGATTCGGATCACTTTTTGCACATCTCGATAACTTTCGAGATTTACACATACTCTCACTAGTACCAATATACCTTGCACAGCTGTTTTACGTCATTCAGAATTTCTTTTCAAAACAAAATTACGAAAAGCCTCGTGAAAAGCAATTATTCAGAACAAAAACGTAAATAATGGACATGGACTTAATTTTGGAGCAATTACTATCATCTTCGTCATCTTCTTCTTCTCCCTCGTCATCTGTGGATCTCGATTCTTCGTTGATTTGATTATCCATATGAAGTTCGTATGTTTCCATCGACAAACGAAAACAATTTGCACAGCTGATGTACTGTCAAATAACGCACTAATACATTTACAAAAGCAGATCAATCTGCTTTCATGTTCCATTCGCCACGAAAAATCCGAGATCCGAAATAAAAATCTGATGGTCCCAATGGAAAACGACATTAGTTAGATCTTGTAAGCTCAAGTCCCGTTGCAAAATTCGCCAAGTTGGAATCTGCGAAAGGCCGATTTTTTGTGCACGGCGAGGAATTGATTCCGATACTCATGTACGGAATCATCGTCTGGTGGCCAGCTCTAGATAAAATAAGCTACCTCTCTCTACTAAATAGAATCCAAAGAGTGCCATGTGTCTGTGTGACCTGTGCCCTAAGTTACAGACTACGTAACCACGGTCCTGGACTTCAACATTAAATACAAGACCAGTATTCCCGACCGACAGCAATGGGAAGAGAATACGGTTATAGACGAAAATACGCTAGAAGTATACACAGATGGGTCTAAGACGGAGGACGGAGTAGGGGCCGGGATTTTCTAAGTTCCATTCTCCCTAAACCAGTTTTTTAGACTACCAAATAACTGTAGTGTCTTCCAAACAGAAGTTATGGCTATTCCGGAAGCCGCTCAACTACTGAAGGTGAGATCGATATCGAACTAGGACATCGTCATTTACACCGACAGTCAAGCAGCTATTAAAGCACTCGAATCACCAATATTAAGATCCAAATTGGTCATTCACTGCCGCAAATCTTTAAATGAGATCTCGGATATGTGCACGTTAACGCTGTGCTGGGTCCCTGGTCATAGATATATATATACCTTTTCATAGAGATATCCTGGTCCTGTTAAACGTCAGTAGAACACATATCGGAACTCTTGTCGGAGTACTAACAGGCCACTGTGTAGTAGGTAGACATGCCGCAAGGCTTGGAGTTACCGCTAATTCTTCTATCGCAGTAGCATGGATGAGGAGGAGGAGGAAACTCCTACTATGTAACTGCCCGGCGCTATCCTCGATTAGAAAGCAAACTCTAGGAGAGTACTTCTTCGGGGAGCTTGCTGATATTGCCGAAACGGATATCAGCAAAATACGGAAATTTCTCCAAAATTCGAAATGGTTCCAAGAGTAGCGGAAATAACCGACTCTGCTTGTGGTATCACAATGGACCTTACTTGGTCTAAGTGAATTACTCCGTATTAACAGATAATAATAATAACCTGACCTAACCTACTTGTAAAAATTGACTGTAAGACAAGCCAAGTTGTTGAATGTAGCATTGGCCATTGACGAGATAATTTTATCAGATGATTATTATGTGGAAGATGAAGATCGTGCTGATATTGCAGATGAAAATGAAAATGATAACAGAGATGCAGTGGAGGAGTTAAGAAGTAATTTAAACTATATTAATTAATTGACACGAACTTTATTCAAAATAAATACTCTAATTATAGTTTTAATATATTTTTATTTATTAATCATCTTCTTCATCCGATGATTGAGGTGAAACAAAAATCGATGCTGTGAAATTGGAGTGTTGAAGATCTAGACGCACTTCATTTTCACGGCACTCCAGCTGCTTACAATATAATAATTTATTTTGGGGAGTTTATTTTTAAGCTTTACCACCTCATCTATTATGGACGTGTTTTTTGCTCTGAGTGTGAGCACTTGCCGATGGCTGACATGAAACTGGTAGTGATGAGCAAAAAATTACTACCTGTGATTTAGTAGCAGTGATTGTAAAATCGCAGTCACTACCTGTGAACGAGTATCAAATAAAGAGTGATTGCGATTTTTCACTACCTACTCATCAGAATCACAGTCGCAGTTTGAAAATCACGAGGCAAACTCCCAAACAGATACATACCACTCACAGTCACGATAGGAATCGTAGTCACAAAGCAAATAACGAAAAAGCGAAACTGCGAACGCGAAGCAAGGGAACGTATTTGGCAGCGCATTGGTGTGGTTGGTTGGTGCTGGGGTGACGTGGAAGGGGAACGTGGTACTGTGACTGTGAGTAGTGGTACTGGAGCGTGGTGAATTGTGTTCGATGTGTGTGGGCGTCCTGGTTTATTTACAATCGCACAGTATGTGGCGAAAACCGTTTCGTTATAATACCTAACGTAAAAGACAAGCAGCGAAATCTCTCAATGAAATTTGTTGATTTAATTAATTAATTTAATTAAGAAGAGACAACGAAATTGAGCTATAACCTTCAGGAGCGAGACTTGGGACTATTTGCAAGTTCTTTGACATCTAACGTTGCAGGGATGCAGTCAGACACAATAAATGAGTTGAAATCTGTGAGAGTTATAGAATTTGATAGCTTCTAAAATAAATAAAGTAACTAAAACAAACAAGAATATGATGCTGATTTATTTCATTTTTCATAATTATCTTATAAAAAATGATTTAAGAAATATTGTAAAGAAGCTTGGTCATCCGAAATAACATGTTCATTAAACTGATTTTCAACATTCTCGATCTCATCGTTGTCTTCAGCGGTGGTCAATTCAAATCTATCAACTGCTTCCCGTGAAATGTTGTTTAAGATAACACAGCAATAATGACAAGTTTAGGCTTCCGGGGCTGTAGCTGTAAATGATTTAGACAGGGGAATTTTTCTCTCATAATACCAATAGCATTTTCGACTATCCTTCGTTGATTTATGGGCCTTGTTGTAACGTCCCATTGCAAGCGTTGTGCTCCCTAAAATTGGTGTCATTAACCAATCTTTCGACGGATAACCAGCATCACCAAGTAAGACTGCGTGCGAAAATGGGCGATAACCACTTTCCAACTTGGCAAAAGGGGGCTTCCCCGTAGAACCCTCGAATCGTGTACGCTCCCGGGCTAATTTACATAAGCGTTATAAAATGTATAAACAGAACCACAAACCAGCATACAATTTATAGAATGATTGCCATGCCTATCAACATAGGCCGATTCAAATTCTGTTGGCGCGGCTATGTTAATAAGTGTTCCATCTATACGCCCATATACACACGGCATGCCTTAACAATATTTCTAAGAAAAGTACACTAAATATGAGGAAATTACTACTTGCCATTGCCAGCAATCGCATGACATCCTTGAAAAACAGTTTCAGGTTGGTCAGGCCATCTTACCACATTTTCAAAAAGTGATAAAACAATCGCTGTACAAACGGTAGCTTTGGATATGACATGCATATCCCCAATTACACGGTATTGTCCACCATTGCCAATCCAATGCAAGGCAGTAAGAAATTGTTGTCTTGGAGTTAGAGCCGAGGTTAAAGCACAATTTTTTTCCGTTTTGTGGCTTATATTTTGTCAAAGAATAGAAATTATTTCCTCTGCCTTGCAATGGCTTAGACGTAATCGTTCATTAAATTCGAAGAAACTATTAATATCATAATACGTTTTTTCGAATGTGATTGCAAAACGACTTGTAAGTGGTGTTGAAATTAGAGCATTATCAAAGTATGCTTTATGATTTTGTTTTAACTTATGTCAATTAATTTTTTCATTCTAATAAAATTCGTCTTTCTATCAACATTTAAATAACAGTTTTCTCCAATAGGTTATGGGCCGTTAAATTGGTTTCAAATACTGTTATTATTGTTGAAAATATTGATAACGATGGGCGACGAAGCAAAAATCATCAAATTAAATAATGAAAACTATTTCCAATGGAAATTTAAAATGGAAATGGTTTTGATCAAAAGCCGTTTATGGACACATGTTCTTGGAACGGGAATCCCTACTCAAGCAGAAGAGTTAGTGAAATGGAACCAGGCTGACGATGAAGCGAGGGCTACAATATGTCTAAGTGTGGAGGATGACCAGATTGGTCATATTCGAAATTGTAAAACAGCAAAAGAAGCTTGGACTAATTTGAAAGAATACCATGAAAAATCTACTTTCACTCGAAAAACGCAGCTTATGCGGATGATCTGCGATATGAAGATGGGAGAGCACGATAACATGGAATCACATATAAGTAAGATGAATGAAATGTTTGAAAAGTTAGCTTCTATAGGTGAAGAGCGTTTGTCTGAATCATGGAGAGTTCCAATGTTATTACGAAGTCTCCCGAAATCATATGACATTTTGGTCACTGCTTTGGAAGCACGAGACGAACGAACGTTGACTTTGAATATTGTGCAATCAAAGTTGATTGAGGAATACCAGAAGAGAAAGAACGATATTCAAGTCTCTGATGCTCTTCTTCATGTATCTTTAAGTTCCGGCAACAATGTCATCAGATGTCACTTCTGCAATTGTGAAGGCCACATTCGCAAGGATTGTGAAAAGTTCAAGCGTTGGTTAAAGAAAAAATCAGAAGGGAACCAAAATGGAAAAAATACTGGAAATCACAGCGGAAGCAATAATGGAAATCAAAGGGCTAATTTCATAACACCAAATGAACAAAATTACCTTTTCATGGTAAATGGGTGTCGAACAAACCGCTGGGTAGTAGATTCAGGAGCAACATGCCATATTTCTAATGAACAAAGTATGTTCACTGAAATTGATTATACAGTGAAGGAGGAAATATCTGTGGCAAATGGACAGCCGGTGATTTCTGAAGGAAGAGGTACGTGTGTAACTAATTTGTATAACTCTCTTGGAGAAATGTCTTCAGTTACTATACAAAACGTCTATTATATTCCATCTATAACCTCCAATTTACTTTCTGTTAAATGTCTTTCAAATAACCGTCTCAAAATTGTGTTCGAGAAAAATGCATGTAAAATATTTTTGGGAGACAAAGAAATTGCTGTTGCTGTTCTATCTCCGAATTTATATGTTCTTAGAGATGTTTCTTTTCAATCTGTATATTTGTCACCTAAATCATGTTCATTAAAATGTATACATTACTGGCACAGACTTTTGGGACACAGGGATCCGTCTGCAATAAAAGAAATGGTTTCTAACGGTTTAGCTGAAGGCGTTGAATTTGAAAATTGTGATTGTATACGACAATGCGATGTTTGCATGAAGGCTAAGTTCAGTCGCTTACCATTTCCGCAAAAATCTTTTACGACTACCTCAAGCGTTTTAGAGCTGATCCATACAGATGTGTGTGGTCCCATGCAAACTGCTTCACATAGCGGTATGCGATATTTCGTAACTTTTATCGATGACTACAGTCGTTATAGCGTTGTTTATTTCATAAAATGTAAAAGTGAAGTCTTTCAAAAATTGAAGTATTACATAGCTTGGGTACATAATAAATTTCAAAGGTTTCCTAAAAGAATTAGATCTGATAGAGGAGGAGAGTACTTATGTGGATCAGTAATTGAATTCTTACTCGAGAATGGAATTGAAATGGATAAAACCAATCCATACACACCGCAACAAAACGGTGTTGCTGAACGCAAGAATCGATATTTGGTTGAAATGGCTAAATGTATGTTATTGGATGCTGAGCTTTCAAATGTTTTTTGGGCTGAAGCTATATCAACAGCAAATAGACTTCAAAATAAGTTACCATCTAGAGCTATAAACAATACTCCGTTGGAGCGATGGGATGGCAAGAAACCGTGCTTTGATAACGAACACATTTTTGGTTGTAAAGGTTATGTGTTTGTACCTGTTGAGAAAAGAAGGAAACTTGATAATAAAGCCAGGCTAATGACCTTCATAGGCTACGATAATGGAACTAAAGGATTTCGCATGGTCGATGTAAAATCTTCTGAGATTCAAATATCAAGAGATGTGAGATTTGTTCTTGAGAATGGAAAGGTAAATAATGAAATTTCAGACAAGAAAGATACACTTTTAAAGCCGTCACAAGAACCAACGGAAAATAATTCATCAACAGTTTCCTATTCATTTCCTATGAGGGTAGAAAATCTCGAAGTACCAGTTGTTGATGAATTTCCAATAGTAGATATTGAAGAAGGAAATGATAGTTTTGAATCAGCAGAAAGTGAAAATGATGTCGATGATGAAGTTCCGCAAGAAAAGGTTCAAGTCAGAGTTTCAAATAGGTCAAATAAAGGTATACCTCCAGCTAGATATGAAGCAAATGCCGTGATCCTTTCAAAAGAGCCTTCTAATATTCGAGAAGTCATGTGCCTTGAGGAGGAGGATAGAACGAAATGGTTGAATGCAATGAAAGATGAATTTGACTCCCTTCAAACAAATAAGACGTGGGACCTAGTTGACATTCCTCCAGGAAGAAAAGTAGTGGGATGTAAATGGGTATTTAAAAGAAAACTTAATGAAAAGGGAGAAGTAAGTAAATACAAAGCAAGACTAGTGGCTCAAGGATTCTCGCAAGAATTTGGTGAGGATTATGATGAAGTGTTTGCGCCTGTAGTTAGACAAACCACGTTAAGATGCTTATTATCATATGCTGGCAAACATAATCTCAAAGTATTTCACTTCGATGTCAAGACTGCCTTCCTGAACGGAAACCTGACGGAGTCTATATATATATGAGACAACCACCTGGTTTTGAAGTAGAAGGTTCAGAGGAAAAAGTGTGTCTACTCCAAAAGAGTCTGTATGGTTTAAAGCAAGCAGCGAGAGCTTGGAATCAGATGATTCATTCAGTTCTTGTAAATTCAGGATATATTCAAAGTACAGCAGATCAATGCCTTTATATTTTAAAGGAAGATGATACAAAATGTTTTGTTCTTATTTACGTTGATGACATCTTGGTTATTTCAAAAAGTACAAAGCCCATTATGGATTGTTTTAATGTTATGAATAGCTCTTTCGAAACAAATAATCTTGGACCTGTAAAGCACTTTTTGGGACTACAATTGGAGCGAGATTCAGTAGGTAATTTTCTCATAAGTCAAACTAGTTACATCAAAAGGGTTATTGAGGAAACTGGACTTTCAAATGCAAAAGATTCAAAAATGGCACTTAACCCGAATTATAATAAATCCGGGAATGAGGAGGAGCTGGTGCTGAATAATAAAGTTTATCAAAAGGTAATTGGTTCGTTGTTGTACGTTGCTGTGAATTCTCGACCAGATATTTCTGCAAGCGTGTCAATTCTTGCTCGAAAGGTTTGCAAACCAAACAAAGAAGATTGGCAGGAACTTAAAAGAGTATTGCGATATCTTAAAGGAACAATGGATCTGAAATTAAAGTTATCAAATTCAAGTAGTGGTGGTGAATTGTTCTTCGGTTATGCAGATGCTGACTGGGCAGAAAATAGGCAAGATAGAAAATCTAATAGTGGATTTGCATTTATTTTTAATGGTGGCTTGGTTAGTTGGAGTTGCAGAAAGCAAGCGTGTGTGTCTCTGTCTTCTACAGAAGCGGAATTCATTGCTTTGACGGAAGCTTGTCAAGAAGCGGTATGGCTCAGATCGCTTTTGAATGATCTTGAGTGTAGAATTGAAAAAGCGATAACTATTCTGGAAGATAATCAGAGCTGTTTAAAATTATTGAAATCTGAAAATTTTAGTAATCGTACAAAGCATATAGATACAAAATATTTTTTCATCAGGGATTATATCTCAAGAAACATTATAAAGTGTGATTATTGTCCAACAGAATCAATGCTTGCGGATATTATGACCAAACCTCTTCCCATTGCAAGACTTGAAAAATTGAGAGCTGAATGCGGACTTGTAACATTTGATAATGAGGAGGAGTGTTGAAATTAGAGCATTATCAAAGTATGCTTTATGATTTTGTTTTAACTTATGTCAATTAATTTTTTCATTCTAATAAAATTCGTCTTTCTATCAACATTTAAATAACAGTTTTCTCCAATAAGTGGAGCTACAGGCGATCTTTCTCTTGTGAAATTATCCCACATTTAGTAAAAATTTTGTATTTTTTCATTTGTGAAAGTTCAACAACTTGTGACTTGTAAAATACAACTAATTTACTGTAATGGGGAAATAAAAAGTAAAATGCTTTCACAAATTTATATTTGTTAAAACAACGAAAAATGTCTAATTCCCGGAATTTGGTGAAACAAAATAAATCAAAAGTCACAAAGTTTGTTGAAAAATGTTGTCGACCGATGATGGGTTATTTTATTATTATGTAATCAGGGTTTGTTGCGTTTCAACAGTTGACAGGAAGGTCAAGGTAATTATGTCATCGATGTTTCACTACAATCGAGACCCTCCTCATATAGGTCAACCATTGAAGCAAGCATAATGCCAAAAATAAGCGATTGGAAACGGCCCCAAATATTTTTCTTGCTGATCCAAGTTGTACTGGTTCTCACCACATTGACTTATTGATTGGAGCGGGACTATTCTTTGAGCTTCTTTTGCCAGGAGAGTTCAATGTCACTGACGATCTTCCTGTGTTGCGAAACACTATGTTAGGTTGGCTTGTAGCTGGTTGTGCTATAGGAAAATCATCCGTGTCATATAAGAGAAGAGGCGAAGAAAACCCTCCGTTCTAATCACCAGTTGGCGGAGAATATACAGTGGTGGAAAACTAATTAGAAACAAATATTTTTTTCTGAGGATTTAATTACCGCTGGTTTATTTATCAACAATTTCGATACGAACTTAGTAAACATAAATAATAGCGTATTAATAGTAATAAAAATGGGAATCAAATAAAGAAATAAAGAAGAAATAGATACAAATTCAAAAAAAAAGAGCAGAAGGTATGTTTCTGTGTGGAATTATAATTAGAAACAAAAAATGTAATTATAATTTAAATTCAAAAATAAATATAAAAAATTAAGTTTTTGAGTCCAACTCTTAATACTTAATTACAAAATTTGATCAATATTTTGTGGGATATCCACTATTTGCAATGACAGCAGCACACCGGTTTGGTAAAATGGCTACCAACTTTTGACTTCTTTTAACGGGGATATTTCTCCAAGCTTGTTCAATGTTTCTGAACAATTCGCGGACGTTTTTCGATGTTTTCGTTCCCAAACTTCTTTCCAGATCAGCCCACAAATTCTCAATTAGATTGAAGTCGGGACTTTGCGCGTGCCATCTCAAAACATCTATTTTTTCTTCCGGAAACCAACTCTTCACAAGCCGTGAAGTGAGTTTAGGATCATTGTCTTGTTGGAACATTTTAGACACTGGCAAATGGTCAAAAGCATATGGCATTTCATGCATAAGCATTCGTCCAGCAACACGCACAATAGGACCAACACCGCGCCAGGAAAAGGCTCCCCAAACCATCACATTTTCACCACCATGCTTGAACATATTTATGGTGTACTTGGGGTTGAGTTTTGTTTTGAAACGTGTGGCTTTTTACGTGTGATGCACCCCCGCAGACCTGCTTCTAATAGTCGGTTCCTGACGGTTTTGCATGTGATTTCCTGACTAGTTGTCCCGATACATTTGACAGAATTTCTTTACTGGTAAGAAAAGGATGTGTCTTACTCAAACGGAAAATGAGTCTGTCTTCTTTAGCGGTTGTTTTTCTTGCCTTTTTTTTTCTTTTGGGGTTTTCTATACTACCTGTATCATTGAAAACTTCTATTGCGCCATAGACCATCTTATTGGAGCATTCCAGGTCCTGGCGATGAATTCCATAGATTCTACTGCCGTACAATATATTCGGATGATCAGTTTTCTTAGTTCCGGTGTGCAGCTCTTGTTTTTTCCCATTTTACTAAAGTAAGTAATATTACTAAAGCTAGTATTAGACGATATGTTGAATCAGCATACGTATGCTGAAAATTGATTCCGAATCGCAACATATCGTGTAATAGGCAAATTTCTGTCATCATATGTATGCTGAAAGGCATTTGTTGACAAATTTGTTGGCTAGTCAGCATACGTATGTTGACAAACTAAACATATCGTGTAATACCCCTTTTGGGACCGTATGCTAACATTCGGACAAATTTTCGGTGTATGATGACTCGTATGATATATGCTGACGAGCTAAAGTAGGCTCATCAGCATACACCACATTTTTCAGCATACGGTTTTGTTATTTTTGAAGTTTCGATACATTTTGAACGCGCCGGACATGTTTTTTGTATTTATATTGCCTTGATTTTTGGTTTTAAAAGAAAAAATGGCTGTGTTGTTCTGTTCGCAGCTTATAGGCTGGTTTTGTTGTGCATTTTTTAGCCATCCGCGGTTAGTGACAAGCCAATTTTGAATGACTTGGGTGTGCCGGAAAATGCAGCATTATATTGCAGGTGAATTGCGGAGCCTTCGAGCGGCATAAGTGATATTTGCGAAACGTAAATTGTCTCGTGCATATTATCATTTTCTTCAATAAAAAGTTAATAATAAAAAAATTCATTCGTTTCTTTTATCTTCTTCCTGTCGTCGTGGTCATTTTTAATATATTTGTACCTACCATATTAAAAATGACCACGATGACAAGCCAAGACAAAACAAGTAAATGTATTATCATCGGTATAGTGACCAGGCGTCCCGCATTTTGCGGGACAGTCCCGCATTTCACATAGCTGTCCCGCATCATAAACTGCCGGCAAAATGTCCCTCATTTACAGATTTGTCCCGGAAAGTCCCGCAAAATTATAAATATAAAAACGTTCGAAATGATAAGTGAGTATATTTTGTAAATTTTAAGAACTTTGGCGGCTTGTCACGAAGGGAAAGCAAAAATGTTTTTAGTAGTCGACTAAATAGAGAACTTAAGCAATACATAATTGGTGTAAATCAATTCAAACCACTACTACACTCCGTGCCACTTGATTACGAACAGGAATTTGTTTGTTTTAATTTTACAATATTTTGCAAAAAAAAAAATGGGATTAAGTTAATAAATGTAACTTTTATGACTTTTATGACGCTTATCCTAAAAAGGTCATAAAATTTACCTGTTATTTTTGTTTCACTTGATTACGAACAGTTGCTTAATCTACCTATTACCATGTTTTAAATCAAATAAAAGGATACTTGGAGTATTAGGGAGCTTAGTTTAAGAAATAACTTCATATAATCCACAACTATAGGTAAAGGAAAGACATTAACCAAGGAGGAAATAGGCCAAATTCGAGCTTAACGGGAACAAGGAAAATCCATCCGTTTTATAGCCAGCAAGATTGGAATAGGCGCCACTGTTATACACAACTTTATTAAAGACCTGGAGAAATGTGGAAAAAAAACTGCAAAGGAAGAGTCAGCAAAGCGGCACATCAAAGAAGGTGGTGTAATGGTATGGGGAGCAATAAGCCATTACAGAATTGTGGAGATGGATTTCCAAAGCTCCAAAATGATGGCAATCACTTACAAATCGATACTGGGAAGAGCTTTTCCTCAGTTTTCGGAGATATTTGGTGGTCAGCGATGGACTTTCCAACAAGACAATGCACCTTTAAATACCGCACGGACAACAAAAGCCTGGATTCAGAACCAAAATGTAAACCTACTTGCATGGCCCCCATATTCACCTGACCTGAGCATATCGTGGAAAACGTGTGGGGTTGGCTTTAAAGAAAAGTCTACGAAGGAGGAAAGCAATATCATGAAACGGAAGAAATTATGGAGCCATAAAACGAGCCTGGTCCGTAGTTTCGCTAGATTATTTGACAGCACTCTATGAATCTCTACACAGCAGGCTACTTGAAGTGATTTAGCGATCAGGAGGTAGTATCTACCCATCTGTTTTGGAACGACACAAATTACATAATTATAAATTTTCCTAAAAATCAAACTTCAACAACATACCCTATGAATTTAAGAAAGTACAGACATACATATTAACATAAAAGCTTTTAATATTATTTTTTTGTCTAACAACACAGTTTTTCTTTGAAACTTACTCTCGTAATTCAGCTAATGTCAATCATGCACTCATTCATTCCAACTGTTTAATACTCTTTCTCTTTGCTAACATTTTTGTCTAATTGTGTGCATACATTTACTGCAATTTGATGCGATCGATGGCTCTCGCTGGCTGGCTGGTAGGCACTTGAATTCTTTCGTGCGTACACAGTCAACGAGATCGGTTGACCTATGTTTTTTTTTCTTATGGTTTTTTTCTAATTAATATAAATAAAGTTTATAACGTTTATTTGAACAACACCTTTATTTTATACAACACTACACACTACACAAATCATTCGGAACACACACAAACATAAGGGAAAGTATAATATACAACATTTATCCTTTTTTTTAACACAATATACATTGAACAATAACATGTATAAATCGCTAATGAAAATCCATCCAAACGCAATTATTAATTGGTCCTTCTGTAGCCGAATTACCCAGTGAAATCGTGAATTTTTGACATTTTTTGCTCTTATATACATACATAGAGTAGTGAATCTCGTGTTTCACAAAGCCATAATACATAAATACGTAATTCAAAACGCTTGACAATTTACACAACAGTTTAGAAAATCGCGTGTTTTTTGAAAACCTATATACATAGATTATATACAATACATATAGATAGTGTGTGCAGGAAATCACGTGTTAAACATTCGGTCAAAGGCTATTACTGCTTACGGTTTAAGCAGCGGTACTTTATTCAACAAAGCCTAGCGGACTGCCGTTAACAGTGAATATAACACGGTTTCCTCTATATTCTAACTTTATTGCATTATCACTATTTCTGATAATTTTAAACTTTATTATCGAAACAATGAATAAAGTCATTGCAAAGCGTGGTCGTGCTAAAGGCTGCATCACACTTGCCGCAACATTTGCGAACACTATCGACTCTAACACGACCTTAGCTAACCTTCAATTTCGCCTCGAAAAACTCGATGAAACGTGGAAAGAATTCGTTACATTGCAAGATCAGCTATTAGAATTTATTGATACTGATGGCTATGTAGCGGCTGTGGGCGCAGTAGCGCAGTGGTTAGTGTGCTGGACTGCTGTGCGAGGGATCCCAGGTTCGATCCCCGGAAAAACACAAATTACATCTTAGTGTTTTTTCTACTGCGCCACCTCTCGCGAACGTCTGACAAACATCCGAGAGTATAACTGTCCTGAAAAAGCTTCTCAATTCAGCCGTTCGGAATCGGCATAAAATTGTAGGTCCCTTCCATTCGTCCCAAAAATAAAAACTCACACAAACGAATGGTTGCGAGAAGCTAGGCCTAGGGTGTCTACCGCCTGTTGCGCCACCTATTTATTTTTTTTTTATGGCTATGTAGATCGCGAGCCTGAATTTGCCGAATATGAGGCTAAATATTATACCGCGCATTCAGTTATTTCCAACGCGATACTCAGTTTGGAAAACCGACTCGCAGAAAATAAATCTGTTGTTCCGCCTGCTCCGCCCTCGATTGACTCAGAATTTGCCGCCACTTCTAAGACCGTAAAGCTACCGTATTTAACAATAACCCCGTTCTCAGGCGATTACAAAGACTGGCCAACTTTCCGAGACATGTTTTCGGGAACAGTTGATTCGAACTCAACTATAACGTGTACGCAAAAACTTCAATTTTTAAAATCATTCCTCCGTGGCGAAGCTGCAAATCTGCTGAAACATATTTCGTGTTCGGAAAACAATTATGTTGAAGCATGGGACCGACTAGAGAAAAGATACGACCAAAAACATTTAATCGCGCAATCATTCATTCATTCGTTTATATCCCTTCCAACATGTACTATCGCGAATCTTCAATCGCTTCGGAAAATAACTGACAGTGCTGATGAAGCCATAAGAGGTCTTAACGCGCTAGACATTAATAACAGAGATCAATGGCTCATCTATATTCTTGTGCAAAAGCTTGATCATGAAACGAAACGAGCTTGGTCAGAAGAAGTTGGCACCCGCGATGACGCTACTATAGATGAGTTCCTCGATTTCCTTCAAACTCGCTGTCGGTGTCTAGAATCGTGCATCTCCTTTTCTCGATCCAAGCAATCTCCTCGAGCTGTTCAAACTCATCTCGTTGAAACATCGTCCGGTTGCCCAAAGTGTCAGGCAGATCATACCTTGTCGCACTGCCAAGACTTTAAGACATTAAATGTTGTCGCTCGCCGCGAGTTCGTGAAAAACAAATCGCTTTGTTTTAACTGTCTCCGCAAGGGACATGCATCTAACCAGTGCCGTTCTAACTTTCGCTGCCGCCAGTGCAATTCGCGCCACCATACCTTAGTCCACCATTCGCAAACCCCAAACACTGAACCGTCACCACAAAGCCCCGCCGCTGAAACACCCCTCGTAGTAAATCATACTCTTCAATCTAGTCATCGTTACACATCCATTCTACCTACAGCTGTCGCTCAGATACAGGACAAAAATGGAAGTTACCAAATCGTCCGTGTTCTTCTTGATTCGGGATCCCAAGTCTCGTTTATAACTGAGCAAACAGCTCAACGCTTGGGATTACCGCGCAAACGTTCTCGGATTCCAATCATCGGAATCGCATCCACATCTGCAGGGGTTACCAATGGATTGGTTTCCCTTGACCTATTTTCTCGTTATAGTGCTGACTCAATTCACATTAATTGCTATGTCCTACAAAACATTACCTCTTCTCTTCCACCATGTTCGATCGATACAATCCCTGAAAACTTCGTCTCTCTTGAGCTCGCTGATCCTCATTACAATCAACCCAATTCTATCGACATTTTGATAGGAGCTGATAAAATTTTTAACATCATCACAGGGTCAGCTAAATTTGACCCGAAGGGAAGTCTCACTTCCATTCCAACTATTTTTGGCTGGGTTATAGCAGGCCACCATGATCAACACTCCTCTCTAACAACTCATCACACCCGTTTAGACTATGAACAAGATTTTGACCTAGAAAGATTCTGGAGGCTGGAGGAAGTGTCCAGTGAACCGTCGTTGTCCGTAGAAGAGCAACTTGCTGAGGAACATTTCGCTAATAACCACATTCGTCGGCCAGATGGCAGGTATGAAGTGCAATTGCCCTTCAAACTCTCAACTCAATTAAACTTCGGAGATTCTCTTGGCACAGCTCTTACTCGGTTTCATTCAATAGAACGCAAATTAAATTCGAACAGCGAACTAAAATCCCAATACTCAGCCTTTATAAATGAATACATCTCACTTGGGCATATGGAGAAAATTCCTCCCAGTGATATTTTCCGATCCACAAAACAATCAAACTACTATATGCCTCATCACGCCATTTTCAAAAGTGACAGCACTACGACCAAAATTAGAATTGTTTTCGACGCATCTGCGAAAAGCAATAATTCGAGATCACTCAACGAAACTCTTCTAGTCGGTCCAACTATCCAGCGCGACATTTTCTCCATTTGCTTAAGATCCCGTCGCCACATTTATCTTATGAGTGGAGATATTGAGAAAATGTATCGCCAGATCTATGTTGCCCGAAATCACACCGACTATCAGCGGATTGTTTGGCGTGAAAACCCAGATGAACCGCTGAATCATTATCGATTGCTAACAGTGACATATGGGACATCAGCGGCCCCATTTTTAGCTGTTAGAACCTTAAAACAACTGGCCATGGATTCATCATTGACACATCCCCGTGCATCTGCAACTCTACACAACGACTTTTATGTAGATGATGTCATAACCGGTGCGGACACTATTGAAGATCTCATCACCCTTCGTATAGAGCTAGTTGATTTGCTAAAATCAGCTGGATTTAACCTGCGTAAATGGTCCACCAACTGCTGGCCATTGTTAACCTCATTACCGGACGATCAAAGAGAACTGTCACCAGTTGATTTTGAAGAGTCCAATTCAATTAAAATTCTTGGTTTGCAATGGTGTCCTTCAAAAGATTGTTTTACGTATAGGGTCAGGTTAAGTCCTACTGGGTCCTGTTGTACAAAACGTCGTATACTGTCAGACGCATCGCGCATTTTCGATCCGTTAGGATTCCTTGCTCCTATTGTAATAGGCATCAAAATCTTGCTACAAGAGCTGTGGAGAAAACAACTCAAATGGGATGAAGAAGTTCCAGAAGGCTTGTCTCATCAGTGGACCACTATTCGAAACGAGTTGCATCTTGTGGAAACATTTTCTATCCCTCGAATAATGCTCTACAATAAGAGCAATTGGGAATTGTATGGCTTTTGTGATGCATCGTTGGATGCATACGCAGCAGTCGTATATTGTCGCAGCGTAAATCCAGACAACACAATTTCAGTCACGCTTGTAGCTGCAAAATCAAAGGTTGCCCCTTTGAAGGTCCTATCACTTCCCAGATTGGAGTTATGTGGAGCCTTATTACTAACCCGTTTGCTAAACAAGATTAAGCTATCGTTACAGGAACCAGACATTAAAATATTCGCTTTTACAGACTCATCCATAGTACTGCATTGGTTTTCAGCCCCACCAAAGAAATGGTCTGTCTTCATTGGGAACAGGACATCCGAGATACTATCGTCGATTCCGATCAAGTCATGGAGCCATGTTCGATCGGCCTCTAACCCTGCGGATGCCGCTACACGAGGGATGTTACCCTCTACACTATCGGATACTCATATTTGGTGGAAGGGACCCCAGTGGTTAAGTGAAGATCGAAATAAGTGGCCTCTATCGAAATACCAACAGGAAGACATTGACATAACTCAATTGGAAGAAAGGAAGGTATCTTCGCCACAGGTACTCATAACACAAATAAACACAAATAACTTACCCGTGCTCGAAGAGCTTTTGCACAATTCCTCTAACTGGATCCGATCGGTACGCGTCACATCATACATATTTCGGTTCGTTCACAACTCTAGACCATCTAAATATGCTCGTAACGGACACACCCTCTCAACCGAAGACCTACTCTTTGCAAAAACCAAATTAATCAAAAGTGCTCAATTTTCCTCATTCAAAAATGAAATCGTTTGCCTCAAAAATAATTCGGAGCTGCCCTCAAAAAACAAACTTTCGTCTTTGTGCCCTTTCCTTGATCCCCTCGGTATTCTACGCGTCGGTGGTAGATTAGAATATTCAAACCTGAAATACTCCGAAAAACACCCAATCTTGCTTTGTAAATCCCACCCAATTGCTAAACTTATCGTTGAATATGAACATAAAAAACATCTTCATGCTGGCGCTTCTCTATTATTTGCATTAACAAAACAAAATTATTACATACTCGGATGCAGAAACCTGGTTCGAAAGGTTGTGCATGATTGCATTTCGTGTTTCCGTCAGCGACAAACCACTACCAATCAACTGATGGCAAGCCTCCCCAGTGAACGGATAAGGTATTCGCGGCCATTTAGCAGAGTTGGCTGCGACTATGCAGGTCCCATCACTCTTCGTGTTAATTTAGGAAGAAACCCGAGGTTCGTAAAGGCGTACATAGCCTTATTCGTTTGTTTTGTAACCAAGGCTATACACCTCGAGCTTGTTGGAGACTTATCCTCAGTAAGTTTTCTTCAAGCATTGGATCGTTTTGTTGCACGACGTGGAAAGCCGTATGCGATTTGGAGCGACAATGGCACCAATTTTCACGGTGCAAAACGAATGCTGGATGAAATGTTTAAACTCCTGTGCAGTCAAACCCACAACACACTTGTCGCCGATCATCTATCAAAGGACAACATACAATGGAGATTCATACCACCATCTTCACCACATTTTGGTGGCTTATGGGAGTCTGGAGTTCGATCTGTTAAGCTGCATTTAAAACGCGTCATAGGTGAAACAAAACTCACATATGAAGCAATGTACACCCTCTTGGCAAAAATCGAGGCCCTACTTAATTCGCGACCAATGTGGCAAACTTCTGATTCTGATCCCCTTGCCCTTTCACCTGCTCACTTTTTAATTGGGGAAGCATATACGTCTGTTCCCCAACCTGAAAATTATAATCCTATTGTAAATATGAAAACTAATTGGTCACTTTTGCAGGCAATGTTTCAAGGTTTTTGGAAACGCTGGCATAGCGAATATCTTACCTCTCTGCAGCAAAGACCCAAATGGAGACATTCGCAACCCAACCTGGAAGTCGACGATGTTGTTCTACTCAAGGAACCCAATCTACCCCCATCGAAGTGGCTTCTCGGACGAATTCTTAAAACTCACCCCGGAGCAGACAACAAATGTAGAGTTGTAACCATACGTACAAAGTTCGGCGATTATGTACGACCTGCTGTTAAAGTTGCTGTTCTGCCTATTTCTGAAAGGCCTTAGGCTTTCAGGGGGGCTGGATGTTTTGGAACGACACAAATTACATAATTATAAATTTTCCTAAAAATCAAACTTCAACAACATACCCTATGAATTTAAGAAAGTACAGACATACACATTAACATAAAAGCTTTTAATATTATTTTTTTGTCTAACAACACAGTTTTTCTTTGAAACTTACTCTCGTAATTCAGCTAATGTCAATCATGCACTCATTCATTCCAACTGTTTAATACTCTTTCTCTTTGCTAACATTTTTGTCTAATTGTGTGCATACATTTACTGCAATTTGATGCGATCGATGGCTCTCGCTGGCTGGCTGGTAGGCACTTGAATTCGTTCGTGCGTACACAGTCAACGAGATCGGTTGACCTATGTTTTTTTTTCTTATGGTTTTTTTCTAATTAATATAAATAAAGTTTATAACGTTTATTTGAACAACACCTTTATTTTATACAACACTACACACTACACAAATCATTCGGAACACACACAAACATAAGGGAAAGTATAAGACACATATAATATACAACATTTATCCTTTTTTTTAACACAATATACATTGAACAATAACATGTATAAATCGCTAATGAAAATCCATCCAAACGCAATTACCATCACTAAAAACTATTGCTACTCTTTGAATAAAAGCATTATTTAATTATACAAGCAATTTTTTTATTTTTTTTTTACCTTTTAAGCTTCTAACAGGTAGATTAAGCCACTGTTCGTAATCTTAAGTGAAACAAAAATAAGGTACATTTTATGACCTTTTGGGGAAAAGCGTCATAAAAGTTACATTTGTCAACTTAATCCCATATTTTTTTCTACAATATAAACATAATATATCCTTCATTCCTTGTGCATTCGGTTTTTCCCGGATTAGCGAAGGATTTGAAAAATATCGTAAAATTAAAACAAAAAAATTCCTGTTCGTAATCAAGTGGCACGGAGAGTAATTTGCTTCCGGTTGACATAGTAAACATTATTGTGAAAATATACTCAAATTTTGATATACTCTAACTACACTGTTTGAGAGGAAAAATTGAAAGAATTTTGCTGCTATACGCAGCTCAAATAAAATAGAATGCTCAGGCTCGGCAAGATTACATAGCTCTGCTGCCCGCCATCGAACGTCTGTTGAAATTATTTGAGCCGTTTAAATCCATATACAAACACTTTTTTAAGATCCAAAATCTGAGTTGTGTCCCGCATTGTCTTCAAAAAAATTATGGTCACTATAATCATCGGCCTGGCCGATGCTTTCATACCCTCCACTGCATACCTATAAACTCAATGCTACAAGTGAGGCAAAATGTGAGGCATTTGAGTACGTACACAACACATGGTTCTAATATTGGTTTTGTATGGGAGGTACCATAACTACTTTACCGATATACCTCCAAACTAACCTGACGACGCTAAAAACAAGTGTTCTCACAAAGTTTCATTTGCCTAGGTCGATTCGTTTCAATACGCTATCGTGTTTTCAACAGACAGACAGACATATGGACATAGCTAAATTGATTCAGAATTTGATCCTGATTCAGAACATATGGGGTCTCCGATGTATCCTTCTTGGCGTTAAAAATGTAATGTCAAAGTGAATATACCTTCATGTACAGTGTAGAGGGTATAACAAGCACCCCCGACCGACGACCCCTTTACAGCTTATGCCCAAAACCGTATAGGAGCTAGTGCCCTACTCTGAGTCTGTTGTCTTTTCATTTCGTTGTACGTTGAACCCGTACATTTCACCAGAATCGCAGAAAATCGATAAATACAACGCGCCCGTATGCTAAAATCCCGATTTGTTAATTTATCAGCATATAATCATACGAGTCTTCAAAATTTTAAGCATACCGAATTCAACATATCGTCTAATATGGCATCATACGTCCTGAAAAAATATGACAGCAAACCGTATGCTAGCATATGCTGACAGCAAACAATTTGCTGCTTTCGGAGTAATTCAGCATATCGTGTAATAGGGCATCATACAACAGACGAAAATATGCATATATGCTTAGAATTGTTAGCAAATGATAGTCAGCATAGGTATGATGATTCAACATATCGTCTAATACTAGCTTAAGACGTATTAACAGGAAAAATATGCAGAGTCAAACTTATACCGTAATAAAAACAAAGTATTCAAAATTGTATGCGATGTTTCTAATTAAATTTCCACAGAATTTCTTATATCGATATTAAACCTTAGTAAACTTTGTCCACCAAATACTTCGCGAGAAATTTTAACGGATCTACTTAATGTACAAAAAATGCGCAAGGCTGCTGCAAAACAACGGCACTTAACCAGCCCCTATATATTGTATGAAACTTGTGTAAAAAAAGACAGAATGACAACTCCATGTCTATTTTTTCATTGTTTCTAATTAGGCTTCCACCACTGTATATGGAGAATTGACTGTCGGAATTCAAAACTATTCAAACAATCACTTAAAAGGAGTCTGATGATGAATTAGTGGTGTAGTCGTGTACGCTTTTGTAATTTTGTAGTGGGAACGCTGATTGTGAGCCTTCCAATCCGTTAGGCTTCCTTCTTCTCCTGAGGTGTGTATTGTGAATGTGATTGCCATTGTGAGCATTCCAATCCGCCGCAGACCCCCCCCCCCCCCTATCCTCCGTTACACTGAAAACAGCACACAAAACATTATGTTACCTATTAAAATAAAAACTTGCGCACAGAAAACTAAACTACCCGGCGCAGAACAAACAACAAATTAATCGCGAATTACCTTGTAGTTCTATATACCTTGAGTTAGAACCATAGTTAGATAATACGTATTTAACCATTGTTAAGGCTAGAGAGAATAAGTAATTATCAGCAGTAATGTTGAGTATTCAGATTATAAGATCCATCTTGTGAAGGACTATCAATAAAAGGTATATAAAGCTCCAAAGTTAGTGTTTCTTTGGGGGCAACCCTGGACCTGAGTATACCCCGGCCGGAGGTAAAAAGCACATCACAAGATGTGAAGAACACTTTAAAAGACATGTTTTAACTAAGTACAGCCGATGGTTAATTCGTTTCGTAGACTAAAAAAAAACTATATGAATTGCATGTCTGTTCATGTGAGCAAATGAGACAGCTAAAAGACAACCAGGGGCTTATAACACAATGCAACAAGTGCTTGTTAAACAAGTGAAATTCAACTACTGTTGAAAATTTGTGTAACACATAATAACCAGTCTGCGGGCACTTCAACAATTGTTTAGAACGTTTCAACAAGTGGGAAATTTGATAATTCTTTCGTTTCTGTAACTGGAAACAACAAGTGCTTAAGGGAAAGACAATACATTTGTTAAAAAGTTGAATAATTCTAACCGAAGGCTGACCGACTTGTTAGAATTAAACATGCATAGCACTTTAAAATTTATTTACTAAATAACAATTTGCTTTTAAAAATTATTTTTCTTGGTTCCGAATCGTACAGTGACAATGAGGGTATACGAAATAAAAAACTATTTACAAAAATAATTGGTTTCGAAATAGATCCCAATTTGTTCGTTGAATAATGTCGGATGTCAGCACAAGTTGTAATAAAAGCAAAGCGCTTTGTGTATGGAAGCAAATAATAATACCCTCACATTGGTTTGGGTTAGGATCTCAGTACCATATACCATGTTATAAGTGACATTCATGGTGATAGTAAAATAACCTCAACTAACAATTTACTTGTATAAGTTCCAATTTTTTAAATTTAATAAGCTATAACTTTAAAGCGTTGTTATAAGGCTTATTTATGAATGTTAGCTAATTTTCAAGATATTTTTTCAGTAATAGCTTCTTTAAGGCATTTAGAAAACAATCAATAAACCTTGGTATTTGAAGTCAGCTCAAATATCATCTAAAGGGCATGTAAACCGAAACCTTGCATAAACTGTGGAAAGTTAGAATTAAATCAATGCAAATAATGCAAAAATATGTAGAAATAATAGCTTTGGACGCTAAATATTATTCTGTATTTAAAATTATCAGTATTTTTCATATTTTTTTTTTTATATATTTCGTTAAAGAATGAGTATATTGAGTAATGGAATACTAAAATTCATACAGTCAACATTGATTGTACTTTACTCTTTATACAATGGCGTGTTAAGAAATTCTTTATATATTTTAAGTCCATTTGTAAAAAATATTATATAATTGCGGCGCATTCGTTTCCATATAGGTTTATCGTAAACATTGCGAAGTGTTACTTTTTCTGACTTTAACTAACCAACTTCTGCGTAGTTTCGAGTGCCGATGGGGGACAGCAATAATGACTGACTTGTTGAACTAATTGAAAAAACCGAGGGAAATTTTCGGTTTTTTACAATTGTTACGGTTTTTGTTGTTGTTTATGCGAAATTATTTTGTAATAAGTTTCGGTGATGGCTAAAGAAAAAATAGCTTCAAGTAAAAAATGACACTGACAACGATGGAGATGAATTCAAGAATAGTTTTTAATACAAAAAAGATTTGACAGCCGGAAGTGCTTTTACAATGTTTTTATAGTTTGACATTTGTTGGCACAATTGCAAATAAACAATAATATTATAGGGTGATGAAAAACAGAAAATTAATTCTCAACAGTTGTGTTACGCCTTTAATCTACACTATGTCAAACAAACATAATTATACAATTGTCTGTTGACTTGTTGTTCTGTGTTATAGGCCCTAGGTATTCTAAAAACTTGGCGTGTTTGTCTACATTTAGAAATATGTACACACATTATCAATCTAATGTATATAGGTATTATATTTATTTTCTGTTGAATAGTTATTTAAATTTCCAAATAATGTGTTTTTATTTATTATTTTCAATAAAAAAGTTACAGAATATTCATTTTAGACTTGTTTCCATTACTTTCTGGATAAATTTAAGGAATTATAAAAATCTCGAGATTTACCTATTCTTTTTGTTCGAGATTTATCACATTCATTTTCGATCTAGTTAACGTCATGATCCCGTTTTGTTTTCGACTGCGATATTTTAGAAATAAATAAAATACTTTAACAATAGGTACTGTCCGAAATACTGATTTTATTTAAATTAATTTTAAATTTAATTCCATCTTCCTATTTTCCGAAAGAGTTAAACAAATATAAAAACTGAATACGATGCATGATTACTTCTGGTAACGCTCGCCGAATTCCATTTCATTTAGCAGCGTATACAATGAGAACGAGAATTTCGCAATCTAAAAAAAGAAAAAAAAGGAATTCAGAATTTGTGTGAAATTATGTTTACTAAGAGGTTTTTTGGCTTGTCAGTTATTGTACGATAAAATTGGATGAAATAATAACGCAAAATATGTAAAATATATTTTACCAATTTCAATGTAGGTAGGTATTAGAAAAATTATTTCACTTATTTATAATTTATAATTAATTTTACGATGTGCACATCGTCCCCTTCACGCCTGGACCGTCTTATATGGTTATAAATAATATAAATTTGGTAAGCGATTTTTCTGTTTCTATAAAAATAACATTTAATTTTGGTGCGACAAATTTTTTTTACGTTAAAATAATAATAACCTTAATACATTCTTGTATTTGAAATATTATCTAAATTTTCATTCGGGTTTTTAATTTAATAATTCGTGTCCTTGAATTAATTTTTTGGATTGTTTTTACTTGAACTAATATCAATATTCTAATTTTCTTTTTTTTTTAATACGAGAATAAATGTTTTTGTTAGGTTAATTTTTATAAATATGGTATTTTAAAATCAATAAGAATTGGTGGATGTGGTATATTATATAGGATGATAATTAAGGTAGAAGATGATTGGGGCTGCCATATATATTCCTGAGAGAGCACTCACATCAATGGCTCTCCCCACACCCCACCACTAAATTAAATGTAATGTAAGATAAACGAAAGATAACTTGTTTTCGCCGATGAGGAATTTCGTATGCCCGGTGCTGCCAACCGCCACAAACCTCCAAATTCGACGAGCTAGGACGAGTTGAAGCTAGCATGACAAGCTGTCGGGACCTGGACACCCTTCCACTTTTTCTGCCCGGACTGACTCCATATACCTGTGAACATGGGGTCATAACGGTAGCGAGAAAGGTGGAAGGGAAAATAGCGAATTTCGTTACATGGTAAAATCCCAAAAGAATGTTTATAGGAGTTTTTTCATAGAGACTGTCCTATTATGTACGCCACTGTCTTCTATCCAGCTTTATGTACGGTAACTTATTTAAATAATCTGGCTAAAATTGGATACAATATTCAGTACGTAAATAAACCAAGGGCAAACATAATTTCAAACCTCTTATGAATCATAAATATTAAGTAGAAATACAAATTTATCCGCTCTGACTGGCACAAATGAAAACGCGTGTATCGTGAAGAAAATGTGACATGGTCATCTTTCCTGCGTTTAAAATCTTTGACATAATTTTGAATGTTATGCAAACTTACCCCTAAAAAGCTGTTCAAATTGATTGGGAATATTTTACCAGCTGTCAAAGTGATTTCCTTCTGCGATTTTTGAATAAAGAACACCAACATTTTTCTGAACTTGACATCTTGTTCAATCCAGTTCGAATGGAAGATAATATTACTTAACTCATCACTCTCGATAGTTAGACAATTTGCAAAGTAACAGCATGGTAATATTTCTACCACAACTGCCACGATATAGAACAGCGAAGCAATTATTGATGACAAATCGGCAAAAATCAAAATGTTGATTAGAGTGGTGCCTAAAATCGCAGCAGTAATCAAGAACTGGACAAAGATTGTTGTCGAAATTACTGGGTGTATGATATCATAAAGCCTAGAAGAGATACAATTTAAATACCGATACGACATATGGTTAAATCTTAAACTCACTCAATTATATTTTTATGATCCACAATGCAACTCACCAGTTCCTGAGTATTTTCGTCCTTGCCTTTCGTTGGGTCTGAACAAAGCTTGCTGATCCTAAGCAAAAGGATCTGGACATGTCGTCTTAGGATGCTGATATAGATCACAGCGTATGAATCATCTACTACCTGCTGCGTACAAGCTACATTCATCAGTGCGTACTCAGTAACGGCGGCGATTATAAACTTTAAAGTTGACTCCCTCCAATTAACTAACGGTATATATAGAGAATATGGTGGTCTTCCCGAAAGGACCGAAGTTAAAAATGTGCTGGTAGAGTAACTATAGTAAGCCATTCCAAAAAGAATTACAAAGCGATTGCCCAATTCCACAACTTTACGAATCTCATCTTGTTCATCCTCTGCGATACAGCGTGCGTCCAGTTTATCCATTACAACTTCGGCCTTGCGAAGTTGCTTCAACAAAAAACCCATGATGATTATCTTCACAGCACATCCATAGACATTGATAGCGACCTGCAAGGAGGTAAGTAGGTTTCCCATTTCCATCTCACTGCTGGATGTTATGTAACTGATGGTAAATGCCATTGGCAGAAATATGGTAACCAAACCATTGATGACTCCAGAATATGCAATGTATGTAAGTCTGTAGTTTCTTGGCATGTTGATTCCCAGGAAACGAAAACCCGCGAAAAGGTTTTTGGTAGCATCTCTGCTGGCGACTAACTTCGAGTTGGGTGCATTTGCTAGGAGTTCATCTTTTAACATGGTAATTCTCATTTTAGCGGTATTTTTTTGAGTGGGATTTATTTAAAAAAAACGTTGTCTTGCAACTCTTTATAGACTGTAAATAAAATGGAATTAATTAGAATCAATATCTAAGTATATATTTTATTAGTCAGTTGAGATTAAGAACATGGCTCAAAAACAAACTAAGGTAATAGTCTCTAAGAGCCCGCAGTAAATTTTGGACGTGAAAGGCAACCGAATGAATTTTACATAAATACGTTGCTCTGATGCCCAAGATTTCAAATATGCCCGTCTGGCAGCGCTTAATGGCAGCTAAAGCATGCAACTGCATAATAAAAATGCGCTATGATTCACAAAAGGAATAAATTGGTTCAACCGCTTGAATCTAATACCAAATACATAATAGAGAATGGTCCTCTGAGTACAAATATATGTATCCAAGACGTTTTAGGTGTCGCCAAAGCCCTGCCAGACGCAGTGGAAATGCATTAAAAATTCCAATTTTGAATAATTAATGCAACCACTTAATTTTTATTTTAGAATTTAGAGAAAAACTCCTTGATAACGAATATAAGTCCAAGACGTTTCACGTGTCGCCAAGTCCTTGCCAGACGCAACCAAAGGTTAATTTTGGAAAAAAGGTCAGATAATTTTATTTATTTGAAATTTATCAATCAAATACATTTTGATTAAACAAAAGTTTACGAAGAATTAAAAGTGCTAAATTAAATAAAAATTGAGTGAAGAAAGAAATAACGCGTAATTTCCTTTGGCGTAATTTCCGGGAGTCAGTTAGTATATGCCTAACATTTTGCATGACAGAACTAACTACATCTGCAAGCATCTCGGGGCGCTGTTAAAGCGTTATAGGTTCGCTTCGCCTTTCCCCGGAGAAGTATTAAAAACAATGCAGTGGAGGGTATCACAGCATCGTCCAGGCTGATAACAGTTTTCCTTGTTTTTTTTTTATTTTGTGTATACTATTTATGTGATAAGAATAATTATGCCCTACTTCCTTTTTTGAGATTTTGGACCTATATACCCGAAATTTGTATTTAGTGGCTGTTTAGAACTTGCGTAAAATTACATATTTTCGTTTGTCACTCTCGTACTGGTATCGTGAATAGAGTAGCCTTGTATATAGTTTTAAAATACATGTGCCATAAAAAATCAGTTACAAAATACAATGGCCATACTGTATTAATCAAAACTCATAACGCTGAAAAGGATATTACATCTGGCATACACTGACGATTCTCAGGAAAATACGGATTCTCCAAAGCGAAACTCGCTAGTACATATTATTTGTTGTTCATTTAAACTATTTTTATTTACAAAACATCTTTATCTATATATAAAAATGGATCGTGATTTGTGTTCGGCTACTTAAAACTTGAAAACCACCGATTCGATTGAGCTCAAATTTCCAGATAATCTTCGGTTAAAGCACCTATCAAGATAGGTCTAAATTGGGGGTGTGGTTTTCGTTCTCGAAAACCGCCGAATCGATTGAGCTAATATTTACAGACAATCTTAGGTATGGGCCCAGAAGTGTTCTTGTGGAGATTGGTCAAAATTGGACAAAGGGGCGAGGACCGGCCATACAAAAAAACATTCAAAATCGAGGCACCTCCCATACAAACAATTTCTTCTATGGGGTGAAACTTGATGACGTTATAACTCGATAACCACTGGGCTTCTTTTTTTTCGTATTGCTGTATTTCAGCCTTTCAGGTTTAGACAGAAAGAAAATTCTAGAAAATCGATTTACATATTCTCATTTTTTGCATTTTACGAAAGACCATTATTATATAAGACCTAAGGAAAAGGTCAATACCTTTGCACGGGCAAAGCCGGGCGGGTATAGCTAGTAGTATTATAATGTCAAGATGCGGGTTTCAGTTGAAGCTTCTGCAATAGCTTCTCATACATTTCTGCCCATTTAGGTATAAATCGTTAAGTTAATTATCAGTGGAATAATGTTTACAAATAATAATTTCTGAATAGCTGTATACGGACTGCGTAAATGATTACACGATGTTTAACTAAACAACGTCGTTTTATGTCCTCTCAATCTCGTAGATATGCTTTGTTAAGGCGATATCACCCGCAAAGCATATAATCTAAACTCTAGGAAGCATTGGCAGCCTCAGAACACCATCACCATCGTAAAATATTCCATAGATATACATTATGTATAATTATAAATAAAATAAAATAAATGTCTACTTCGTTCTTTGAAACTTTTGCTTTTCGGTACTTCTTGCAGTTTCAATTTTCTGGCTGAAATCCGGTCTCCCCTTGAAGGTTTCGCCGCGCATTTAGACAAATTGATTGAATGGATTTAAATTTATCGGTCTACCAGTAGTAAGCCGAGAAGCGTGAGCTGGACTTTCTTCTTGCATATAAAAGCATCACACATAGAAGTCCAGATCCGTCAGTTTTAGAGCTAAATTATCTGATGTGATCGGTCTCAGTTGGGTAGTTCCAATTACTTCGGCGAACTTATCTTTATTGAATGTAGTATCCTTCAGCCTTAGCCAGTGACTTTGCGTCTTTCTAATTGACTTCCTTCCTTACACAAAAAAAGTTGACTTACCAGCTTTGTGTGCAAAAGCAAATTTTGTTATTTTCCAAGCATCAGGAAGTTACTCTATTTTCAAACTGAGTTTGGTAGTACAAAAAAAAAACGCGAAACACATGCCACATCGGTAGATACTCCCACATTTTAAACGCTTAACTACTTATATATACAATATACTAACATTTTGTGTACAGTGAGTTTTTTATTTACTCAAATAGGAATTACAACAATTATATACATGTTAATAAAATAAAATTTTGTTACCACCATTGTATTTCTCTACTTAAATGCGTTACCCGGTTAATTACGCTACTTAAAGTAAAGCTTCATACAGAATATCCCGGTTAAATTAACACACACAAAAAAAGCATGGACATTTTGTACTTAGGTACAGCTTTAATAAAATCAAATCAATTGCCATATTGACATGGCATTGAGAAGGCTCCTCTGCTGATGTAGGAGGTGCCGAAGATTTTAAATTAACACACACAAAAAAAGCATGGACATTTTGTACTTAGGTACAGCTTTAATAAAATCAAATCAATTGCCATATTGACATGGCATTGAGAAGGCTCCTCTGCTGATGTAGGAGGTGCCGAAGACTGACATACAGATGTTCTCTCCAATTTAATTAAAAACCATGTACCCAAAGACATTTTCAATGTCGATGAAAGCGGTCTATTTTACAGAGCCCTGCCGACATCATCGCTTAATCGAAATGGACCTCAAATAAGTTATTTACAACTAGCGAACCCCATTCCAGGATAATGATTATCTATATTACAAATTTTTAAACCTTGGATTCCATTACTATCGAAAAATAGAGTTTGCAATGTTTTTTTTTTGTAGGGGATGCGCCACGCCCCTTTGCCTAATTTTTCCGATATTCACAGGAATCCAGGATATGATTATCTGTAATTGTGAACCTATCGATTCGGTGCGGTTTTCGAGAATTTTATTTTTTTTTTGTGTAGACCATGACCAAGACCCCTTTGTCTAATTTTTACCAAACTTCATAATAAACATCTCGGTCTAATATCAAAGGTTTGAGCTGAATCGGAGCAAAATTTTTCGAGTTTTTTAAGCGTACACAAACGACCATTGTTCGTGTTCTTCAGTTTTTAATTTGAACATGCGAATAAAAACGTTTTATTGCGTTTTCAAGTCAATAAAGCGGGTATTTCCTTATTGCGTCGACAACGCACTTAAGCGGGATTCTCGTAAGTGCGTTCCTCGGATAAATGCGTTGAAAATTGTACATTTTCCCTGACGCAACAATCCGGGGACTACTGTATGGGTTTTCTTGAAGGAGGTGTAGTATTTGTGGTATTTGAACTAACTTTTGTATACCAACAAAATTACACCATTTATGCGGCCGAGAAGAATATAATTTCGTATGTAATTTTTTTTCTAAATGTCGTTAATTTTAATTTCACTAAGGTTTTGATTAAAAATAAATGCAAACTTTGTGGGATTGCCAATAATTTTTCATCAACATGATAGATAACAAAATACCTCACATGATAAACCGGATTTTTCAATTTGCGTTAATATGATAGTTTTCAATCTGATCATATAAAATGGTCGGATTGACTGAATTAAATTTCGATCCGTTCAGTTTTTACATAGGATTGAATTCGTATTGATTTTGGATCTAATCGTTCGTATAAACGTAGTATATAAGAATATATCTCTCGTACACACAATTAAATTTCTAGAATCACAACACATCAACTCTACCTTAGGTATAACCGCACTAGTTTTATTCCGAAGTTAAGATGGCTACAAGCACAATCAACGGTCTCACTCGAAGTACTAAACAAGTCGAATACTTCAAATAGGTCATAGCTAAATTCGATTCGAATTCAACGTAACTGCAAAATTATACTCTTTGTTGAATGCACTTTGATATGTAAGAAAGGTATAATAATACCTTAGAATTTAAAAACAAAATCAAATATTTACGCCTATAAATTCTGCTAATTTCAACCTGTTACAATATAAGACAGCTCTTGGAAATCGGAAAGCTATATTTTGCGTCTCGGGTGACATTGGAAACAGTAACCATATGCGTATCTTTCGCAAATAAAAATTAATAATTTATTCTGTGTGTTATGATGTTGGGCTACTGGTAGTTTTTAATTAAACACTATTCCATTTTGTTCGCCCTACGTTGGTGTTCACTCTGATATTCCTCTTTTATAAGCTTACTAGATTTACCCGTTAAGATACAGACTGAGCCAATTTTCGGTACTTTGTTTTATACAATGTAGTGATGATACGATAGTGATTAACAATTGAAAATTTGAATTTTACTTCTTTTAATTTCGGGTGACTATGGTTACGTACAAATGACGTCATCAAAGAGGCGACCGAACACGAATTTTTGTAGAAAATTTAAGCCTTAAGATATGAACTTCTGTGCTGGTTTAAAAAATTACAAATTTTACTACTTCTTACTACTATTAATGTAGTGTGCGCAGTAGCGCAGTGGTTAGTGTGCTGGACTACTGTGCGGGGGATCCCACTATCCAAGGTTCGATCCCCGGAAAAACCCAATTTACATCTTAAGGTTTTTTTCTACTGCGCCACCTCTCGCGAACGTCTGACAAACATCCGAGAGTATAACTGTCATGAAAAAGCTTCTCAATTCAGCCGTTCGGACTCGGCATAAAATTGTAGGTCCCTTCCATTCGTCCCAAAAATAGAAACTCACACAAACGAATGGTTGCGAGAAGCTAGGCCTAGGGTGTCTAACGCCTGTTGCGCCACCTATTTATTTATTTATTTTTTACTATTAATACCTATTCGCAAACTAACAAATTTTATATTAAAAGTTTCAAAATCATTGAATGAGTAGGTATGTGATGTCATCACTTCTGTTAACACTCGCCATATTCCATTCGACTTAGAAACGTAAACAATGAGAAAGAAAACTTTGCTATCTGAAAAGAGAAGAAGTTTAATTTGAAATTGTTGTTAATACTGCGTTTACATTAGGGCCAAATGAGATGATTAGATGAAACTCGTTTCAGAGTGTTTTCATTTGATATGACTATTACCGGTAGATACCGGTAGAGAAAGCCGAAAGTTCAAAGTGTCGTTTAATTTTTAAACACACAAAAGTTATCGGTAACTATAGCGATAGCTTGATGGAGAAAAATGATGTAACTATATAAGTACGTGTGAAGTTGCTTAGTGCTGGACTACTTAGAGAGGATTCTCAGGTTCGATCCCCGGAAAAACACAAGTTACATCTTAAGGCTGTTTCCACCGCAAAGGTCTGTCAAACATTCGAGAGTATAACTGTCCTAAAAAGGCTTCTCCCGCAGCCGTTCAGATTCAGCTTTAAAAAAAAAAGAGAAAAAGACCCAAATTCTGCCCTATTAGGACAAAGTTCATAGCAGTTGTTATACATATACATAGGTATAGGTATTGAATGAGTGAATTCACACAGTTGGAAAGCCTATCTTCGAAAGATGGAACATTTTGTAAACAATTTGGCTACAATTCATAACAAAATCAGAACTAAAACCTAAACTATTACATAACTCCAAGAAGACATTTTATTCGGTTTCGCTTTACGTATTGCTAAAATTGGAGCCTGAATCCGCTATGCGTATAGATATCACAAGCACACCACACTTTAAGAATTGCTGTCCAATAGAATATTCAAAAAGTAAAAAATAAACTATGTATAGCTGAAGGCATTCGATGATGCTCTGGCTATCCAGTAGCCTTATAATTTTTAATTATAAGTCAGATATTAAATGAATAAATAAAAAATAAACTAAAGCAGTGCCTTTTAAGTGAAATATATGTTTTTCGATGTGAATGGCGATTTTGTCTCCAGTTCTAAGCTGCATTACCTGTGCAGCTTTAAGCACAGCCAGACACTAATTGTATCGCACTTGACACTATCCGTAACTGCGGAGAATATTCGACATCCTACGGAATTTTTAAGTTTCCCAAAGGGTGATATTCATATTATCCGTAACAAGCGGAAAGACCTAGAGTAACTATATTAAGATCGCGCAGTGGCCAACAATGCATCTCTTGGAGTAGGTAGCCCGTATTAGTAAGTCGTTCCGCATTGTTTGCAGGAAATTATAAATAAATAAATAGTTGGCGCAACAGGTCTGTATAGGCTAGGCACCCTAGGCCTAACTTCTCACAACCATTCGTTTGTGTGAGTTTTTATTTATGGGATGAATGGAAGGAACCGACAATTTTACGCCGATTAGAACGTTTGAATTGAGAAGCTTTTTCAGAACAGTTTTACTTTTAGATTTTTGTCAGACTTCGCGAGAGGTGACGCAGTGGAAATAAACCTGTTTTTCCGGGGATCGAACCTGGGACTCCTCGCACAGTAGTCCAGCGCACTAACCACTGAGTAAGCTGAACCTGAACTTTGATATTTGATATTTTGATATTTTTTATTTAATTTTGACAAACATGTACAAAGATTACAATGTGTATCTATAATGACGTAAATGTGATCATGATAATTCATATAAGTATATATTTATTTATTATTACAATTATGCTTTATTTAATAAAATTAAATTTAAATTGACTAGGCAAATTATTACAAAGAAAAGATAAAATAAATAAAAGAAGAAAGAAAATGAATGAAATACAACATTTAACAAAAAGATAAATACATTAATTAAAAGATCAAAAATTGAAATTGAAAAGCCCTAACACCTATTATAATTGCCAGCCAAGTATGAGAACAGAGAAACACTAAAATTATCACTAAAACAGAGTCTTCTTATGCCAAGAGGAAGAGAGTTCCATAAGCGAATGGCGTAAACACAAAATTGTCTTTCGGTTGTGATTGTGGTAGCTCGCGGTGGAATTATCGTAATAGTACGAGATGAATTTGAAAAAGTTAGTTTCTGATATAGATATTCTGGATTCCGTGACATTATGATTTTATGTAGGTATTTGATCGCACAATAGTCCATGTATTTATCCAGTGGTAGACCCAGAATCCTACTTTTATATGCGGTTATGTGATCTTGGCGCTTTAGACCGTACACATAACGAGTAACATTATTAAAGGCGACATTCAGTTTTCTTATAGATTCGGCATTACAGTACATTGTCACTTCGGATCCAAATGACAAAATTGGAACAATAAGGGATTTAACTAACATTAATCTAGTTTTTACAAGGGTATAGTACTGTGACATATACAGATTACGTAGACATCCATACATTTTTCCTACAACTATACGAACATGAAGATCCCATCTTAAATTTGTATCAAACCAAATGCCAAGATTTTTGGCCCTATCAACGAACTCTATCCGTTCAGTTCCTAGATAAATATTCGGGAAATCAGTCGAATCTAAGTCGTTTTTGGATATTAATAAACATTGTGATTTTTTGGGGTTCAGGCATAGTTCGTTTTGCTTTGACCATTGAAATATACTTTCAAGGTCATTATTTATCTTAAAAATGGCATCCTCAATTAGTCCTATTCTACAACTAAAATACATCTGAACATCGTCAGCATACATATGAACAGAAGAAAATAGAATACTTTCGGGGAGATCATTTATAAACATTGAGAATAACAGCGGACCCAAAATAGATCCTTGTGGGACACCAGTAAATGTACATTTAAAATTCGACATGGAATTGCCGGCCACAATTGCCTGTTTTCTACCGGATAAGTAGGAGTTTATTAATTCAGCTGCTGAAGACGAAAAATGAAATTGTGTCAATAGTTTTGTTACAAGTTTTGAATGATTTACCGTATCAAAAGCTTTCGAAAAATCTAGAAGCACTAACAGCGAGATATGGTCTTTTTGCAACGAGATTCTTAAATCATCCGTTACCTTTATCAGCGCAGAAGTACAGCTGTGCTGTTTTCGAAAACCTGATTGGTATTGGCAAAGTAAGGCATTGCGGTGCAGATGAGAAGATATTTGTTTATAAATAATTTTCTCAAACACTTTGGACAGAAACGGTAAAATTGAGATCGGACGAAATTCAGGTGGTGTTTGTGAAGTTCCTTTTGTCTTTAGAAGAGGTATTATTTTAGCGATTTTCCAAGCGCTAGGAACAGTGGAAGTCATTAAAACAGTATTAAATATGTGTGTTAGCACTGGGAGAATAAAAGGAAGTATAGTTTTAATAAATAAGGGATGAATTTCATCAAGACCTGCGGATTTAGAACTAATGCTCAATACTGCCTCAACAACGTCTGCTTGGTTCACCCTGTAAAATTCAAAACCAGCATTAGTTGTAGTTAACGCATTAGTAGGGGACACGTTATCTGGTAGAGTCATAGGACTCTGTACAAATTTGTTGTTGAGGCTATTTAGATCAATTTCAGAGAGATCGAACTCTTCTTTGCTACCAATTCCAATCCCTCGGATATTCCTCCATAACGTCTTTGATGGCAAATTACTATCAAGGTGTTTTGAATAAAAACTACGCTTAGCCTTATGTATTTTAAAATTAACGACGTTTCTAAGCCTGCGAAACTCTTTATACAGCTCGGGCAATCTAAACTTTTTCCATCTCCTAAACGCCATATCACGTCTGTTTTTGAGCCCCATGATCTCAGGAGTAAACCAAGATATGATCTCATTTTTAATTACTTTGGTTTTAATTGGAATGTGTGTATTAAACAAGCTAAGGATTATATCATTAAATACATCTATTTGTTCATTAGACGTCGGCATATTATAGAAACTTTCCCAATTAACCCTTTCTAAATCAGCTCGAAGTAAATCAGCATTTAGCGATTTGAAGTTTCTAAATGTGACAGACCGCGGTGTCTTGGAAAACGAGATGTTAAAACTTGCAAAAATTATGTCATGTTTGGAAAACATTGGAGCCGAACATTGATTGAAAAAAACGTCACCCCTGATATTAGAAAAAAAAATAAATCTATTAAAGTACTACTGGTATTTGTAAATTTAAACTTCAGTTTAAATTTTAAGTTCAACTCGTCCGGTTTCGCAATGTAATCTGAACCTCAGTTCAATTGAATGCAGTTTAACTAAATTTAATCAATATAATTTGGCAGTATTGTACAGTAGATACTTATCTTTTATGCGACTTTTCCAAAATAGTTTCTTTTTTTGCAAAGAACACGCAAAACAACGTGAAATATATGTATTTTTGACAATCGGCAGCTTTGAAGTTGTAATGTCACTGTATTAAGTGATCTGAGATTTAAACGGCAGAATAATGTCGTTAACTTAAACTACAGAATGCACTCTGTTCCAGGTTTAAACGAAACTGTGAAACCGTACTAGATAATTGTTGATATGAAGTTTAAACTAAAAGTGTAGTTTAAACTTCCATCCACTGTGAAACTGGGGGTTAGGCATCTAAAATACGAAAAAAAAAAAAAAAAATACATATAAATTTGACAGTTGAGTCCGCTCTGATTGACACAAATGAAAACGCATTGTGTATAGCAAATGAAAAAGATATAGGAGTTTGTAAAAAGCCTAGCTTGATCCATCACCTTACCTGCGACTTTTATACAAACTTACCCCTAAAAAGCTGGTCAAATTGATAGGGAACATTTTTCCAGCTGTTAATGTGATTGTTTTCTGTGATTGTTAAATAAAGAACACCAACATATTTCTGAATTTGGCATCTTGTTCAATCCAATTCGAATGAAAGATAACATTGCTGAATTGATCACTCTCGACCATTAGACAATTTGCATAGTAACAGCATGGTAATGTCTGTAACAACACTGCCGCGATATACCTACAACAGCGAAGCAATCATTGATGACAAATCTGCAAAAATCAAAATATTGATAAGAGTGGTGCCCAGAATCACTGCGGTAATCAAGAACTGGATAAAGATTGTCTTCAGATATAAATGACCAACTAACTCAATTATATTTCTGTGATCCATGATTCTTAGCAACAGGATCTGGACATGTCGCCTTATGATGCCGATGTAGATCACGGGGTATGAATCATCTACTACCTGTTGCATGCATGCTATAGTCATCACTCATCAGTACATACTCTGTAGCGGCAGCGATTACAAAGCTCATGGTTTACTCCCTCCAATTAACTAATGGAATGTATAAAGAATATGGCGGTCTTCCCGAGCTGACAGCAGTTAAAAATGTACAGGTTGAGTAACTGTAGTATACCACTGAAAATATAACCACAAGGCGATTGCCAGATTTCACAGCTTTACGAATATCGTCCTTTTCATCCTCTGCAACACAGCGCGCATCTAGTTTATCCATTACTACTTCGGATTAGCGAAGTTGCTTCAACAGGAAACCCGTGATGGTAATCTTCACAGAACATTCATAAACATTGATACCAGCTTGCAAGGAGTTGAGTAGGTTTCCTATTTTCATATCACTGCTGGGTGATATGTAGCTGATGGTGAACGCTATTGGCAGAAATATGGCAACCAATCCATTAATGACTCCAGAGTAAGAAATGTACTTTAGATTGCTTTTTGTTGCCATGTTGATGCCCAGGAAAGTAAAAATATAGAAGAGATTTTTGGTAGCATCACGGGTGGTAACGAACTGTGAGGTGGACGCATCTACTAGGTGCTTATCTTGTACGACTGTGATTTTCATTTTGGCGATCCTTTCTGACCCGAGTAAAATGTGTGCTTTGTAATTCAAGAAAAGTTATCTGCGCCACTCGTACCCTCAAAACAGACTGCAAATAAAAGCAGAAGCTATAAAAATAAATAGGCGGCGCAACAGGCGGTAGACACCCAAGGCCTAGCTTCTCGCAACCATTCGTTTTGTGTAAGTTTCTATTTTTGGAACGAATGGAAGGGGCCTACAATTTTATGCCGAGTCCGAACGGCTTAATTGAGAAGCTTTTTCAGGACAGTCATACTCTCGGATGTTTGTCAGACGTTCGCGAGAGGTGGCGCAGTAGAAAAAACCTTAAGATGTAATTTGTGTTTTTCCGGGGATCGAACCTGGGATCTCTCGCACAGTAGTCCAGCACACTAACCACTGCGCTACTGCGCCCAAGCAGTAGCTAATTGAGAATAAATAAGAGAGTTTTCAGACGGACATAACAATAGCTTTATATAGGTTATGTTACTTTTTAAGGGAAATGCACAGCATATTATATACTAATAGCATGTATTCACGGATGGCGTTTTTTGCATCATGTGCAACATGTGAAAGAATTATTTTTTTTATGATTTGGTTTGTATGCCCGGCTTTTCCCAAGGCGAGTATTGCTTGAATATGTTCTTGTCTATCAGGACAATAGCACATCAATGTTAAAAATTTTACAAATTTAGCTCCCTTCCCCCACATTTTGTATAATGCTTCCAACGAGCATTATTTGTCCATTTACCCAATCTCAAGGCTGAAGTTTCCATAGAGTTCAATATATTATATTGTTTTACATAACTTTCTTGCCACGGCCGTTTGCAATCTCGGCCCCAATTCGCGAAGTGTTTTGTTCAGACAATGCACATCAATAATTAAAATTTTCATATTTAGCATTCATAATTGCCAAGAAAGAACATTTTAATTTCCTCTTATAGAAGCAATCAGCCCTATCGAGGTATCCGGTCGGAACGGAATTTTCTACGATTTGTGAGAAATCGGAAAAATTATATTTGAGGTATCCAATTCGCTTTCGGAAAAATTCTCCGATGACATGTGGAGCGCCGTATCCGCATTACGATATATCGCGTTAGGTGTGCCGTGTGCCATTAACTTTTGACTTCTTTAAGTTCTCCGATAACCAATTTCTACGAAATATTTGGCAATTATGGAAATGTCAAATGAACGCGTTTATATACTTAATTTATTTTGTTCCGAGACGGATATCTCGAACGCAATTTAAGTTCCGAAGAGATTTGACTTTCTTTTCGTATTTTCGAAAATTTTCTGTTGCACTAATCAGGCTGGGTCAATTTGGAGACAGCTTGATCATTTGCTTATCAGGAAGGCCGGAGTGTGGCTCAAAGCTAAGTTGTCGGTCTATTATTCAGCGTTTGTTCCATCTCTTCCGAAAGAATAAGATCGCGGATATAAGCTGCTGAAATAAGATTCCTTCATTGATGGTCTAACGCCCAGAGATCTCATAAGGAACACTAATATTCAATGTCGAGCAGCTAATTCTCCGGAAGAAGCGGTCCGGACGTGCTCTGGAATCCCTGCCATTAGGCAGGCTTCCTCTATGTAAGCACAGGATTTTATCTAGCACAGATGGTAATTTAAGTACAAAATAATATATGCTGAAATCAAGCAGCTCTGAATGTAGGTACTTTATAGTCTAAGAGCCCGCTGCAAATTTTGGGTGTGGATGATAACCAAAAAAGATGAGTACCTCTAAAAAGTTTTGAAATTTCCTATTTTAAAAATGAAAGTCTTGCAGCTGGTGGTGGCGGCTCAGGTGAGTAATACTATGTTAAAAACTCAATTTTTTTGAAACTTGGGATAATTGTGATAACCACTTGAAACTAGTCTCCAGATAAAGGAAATTACTCCCTAAATACGAATCCGTGGGTCCAAGACGTTTTGCAGGCGGCCAACCGCTTGCCAGACGCGCTCAAAAAACGACAAAAAACCCGTTTTTGTTTTAATTGATATAACCAATTAAGCTTGGCACTAAAATGTAGAGCTTGATGTCCTAAACACGAATATATGGGTGCAAGACGTCTTAGACGCGGCCAACCCCCTGCCAGACGCCCTTAAAAATCGGAAAAAATCCGTTTTTTGAATTTTTGGTATAACCACTTGGGACTAATGCCAAAATAAAGAGCTTGATCTGCCAAACACGAATATGTGGGTCCAAGACTTCTTAGACGCGGCCAACCCCCTGCCAGACGCCCTTAAAAAACGGAAAAAATCCGTTTTTTGAATTTTTGGTATAACCACTTGCGACTTATGCCAAAATAAAGAGCTTGATCTCCCAAACACGAATATATGGGTGCAAGACGTCCTAGACGCGGCCAACCCCCTGCCAGACGCATATTTCCCGTTTTAAAGTATGTGACCTCTTATATGGAGGTGTTACCACTTAAAACGCTATAACTTCTAAACTATTATAGGTACAAAAATGATTTTGCACATTTTGGAAAGACAATTTAGTAACGCATACAAGTCTTAAGCACTCTGGGTACATCTGTGCAGCAACAAAAATGTTATGGCGTCTTAAACTCAAAATTATGAAAATTTCTTGTGTCATTTTTTTACAAATTGTCTTTTTCTCAAAATGTTTCCTTAATAAATTTTAACTTTTTTTATGAAATTTTTATCCTTGACAAATTTCCTATAAATTATGTTAAGTAACTTTTTTACGTACAATCAACAGAAGTTGTAGTAAATGCCATTTTTTGTCAGACGAAAATGATCAAACAAAATTAAGTGAGAATAATAAACTAACGTAGATACATATATGAGCAATTGTTAACAGTTAATTGTCGAATAGGAAAAAAGCTAAACATTGATAAGCTGATCGACACAAAATGTATTCAAAATGTGAATACGCTAAAATTGGCAAGATAGGAGTACCAACGACGATATCCAAATCGTAGAACACAATGTAGCCGGGTATTCGCTGATGCGTATCAGCTCCTTGTTAATACGGGCACTTCCTCAAGAACATTTTGTGGACTGACGAAGCGCAAAATTCACAAGAGATGAGGCTACAAACGTCCACAATTTGCACCATTTGTCACACCCCAATCCCCATTTAATACACACAACATCCTTTGAAAGGTAAGACTTTAGTTATTGTGAACAGCTTCTTTAAAATGTGTGCTTATTTCAAAGGAGGTTTAGCGTAAATGTTTGAAAATACTTTCGTAGGTCCGCATACACGTTCTTCCACAAACAGTTAATTCCCATTACTACCTGGAATTTCTTAGAGAACGATTGCCGGAGCTCCTTGAAGATGTTGTTGTTCAGAGAAGAGTGATGTTCTTTCAACAAGATGGGTACCTTGTCATAGTAGCAGCGGGGTAATTCCATTCCTCAACCATACTTTTAACGAACGGTGGTCTGGTCGATTTGGCCCCAACCCTTGGGAACCCAGATCTCTTGACCTAACACCCATGGATTTTTTCTTCTAGGGTGCTATGAAAGAAAAACTTTATTTTAAAGAAATATCGAGTCTTTTTTTACCATTTTCGTCTGACAAAAAATGGCATTTACTACAACTTCTGTTGATTGTACGTAAAAAAGTTACTTAACATAATTTATAGGAAATTTGTCAAGGATAAAAATTTCATAAAAAAAGTTAAAATTTATTAAGGAAACATTTTGAGAAAAAGACAATTTGTAAAAAAATGACACAAGAAATTTTCATAATTTTGAGTTTAAGACGCCATAACATTTTTGTTGCTGCACAGATGTACCCAGAGTGCTTAAGACTTGTATGCGTTACTAAATTGTCTTTCCAAAATGTGCAAAATCATTTTTGTACCTATAATAGTTTAGAAGTTATAGCGTTTTAAGTGGTAACACCTCCATATAAGAGGTCACATACTTTAAAACGGGAAATATGCGTCTGGCAGGGGGTTGGCCGCGTCTAGGACGTCTTGCACTGTGAGGTGACATCTACCCGTAACCACATGTAACCTCTTCACTTATGCTCACACACCTTTACAACACTACTGACATTACATCCATCCACTGGCATCTGCCATCACACATGTCATAACATATATCTATCTACACATTATACACAGCGACCACACCCTTCTGGTTCTGGTATCCATTATAACAATTCCAATTCTATCTCGATTCAATAAAGTATCTCTTTTAATAAAGTGCGGTTAATTTATTTATTATAAACAATATCTTATGTCCACCATAAGATTACATGGTGCCGAAACCCGATTACGTGAATTTTCAATAAAATTTCGATAAATTCGACGTAAATTTTTTCAAGGACAAATTGCCAAAATGCAGAACGACGCAGTTTCTCACCAGTTCATTCGTCCACCAAAGCCTCTCATAATAGAGCATGACAAGGATATGGCAAATCACTGGAAGCTATGGAAACAGCAATATAATTTCTTTGAGACTGCGACGCAGATGACAACACGACCAGCGAATATCCAGATCGCAACATTTATGTCAGCAATTGGTTCAGCTGCAATCCAACTTTACAATACGCTGCCACCACCACAACCAAGAGAAGGACAAGAAATTTCATTAGATCAGGTAATAAGTATCTTTGAGAATTATTTTATTCCGCGAACAAATATAACATTTGAACGCTACAAATTCCACAAAATTTATCAAAAAGATAGCGAAACCATTGATGAATTAATATCTCGACTAAGGCTTCAAGCCCAAAATTGTTCCTTCGAATCCCTGGTAGATGGGATGATACGCGACCAGCTGATATTAGGAATTCAGAACGACGATTTGAGAACACGCTTGCTGTCTCAAGATGTTACTCTCGACCAGGCTATAGAAAAATGCAAGGCGACTGAAATTGCACAATTGCAAACCGCACAAATTACCAAGGAGAGCGAAAAAGTGATATCCTCCATCAAAAAGCAGTCACAGTCGAACGTCATCGATTGTCGCAACTGTAGGAAGAAGCACAAACTTCGTCAATGCCCGGCATACAAACATGTGTGCAAAAACTGCGGCAAGGAAAACCACTTTGAATCATGCTGTCGTAAAGCACGGCAAAATAAACCACCAAAGAAGTACTACAACGAAGCAAAAGCTGTAAGCACAGTCTTATGTAGTCATGGAAGCGATACAAGTGACGACGACGACAGGAAGACAGCGTTCATCGGTAAAGTACACATCGGAGCACTTTCCACCAAACAAAAATACGGTTCCACGTTGTGGATGGAAGAAATCTGCTTCAAGTTTGGCAGAAAGTGTAACGCACAACTTGATACAGGAGCTGAGTGCAACGTCCTGCCGAAGAAGATCATCGAAAACACGAAAACTACGCTGCATGAGTGTGACGTGAAATCACTTCGTTCATTCACCAATCATCGCATAAAAGTTCTTGGCGAAGCGCTACTCAAATGCACTGTTGCCAATCAAAAGTGTAAAATTGCATTCAAGGTTGTTGATGACGACATAATACCGATTCTTGGTGCAAATGCATGCGAGAAGTTAGGGCTAGTCCAACGAGTTCAGACAGTTGCAATCAACAAAGACATTTACAAAGGTCTTGGTTGTCTGAAAAACTTCGAATACGACATCGACCTGATACCTAATCCAACATTTGAGATATGCCCGGCAAGAAGAATTCCGTACAAAATTAGGGATGATGTCAAAGCTGCAATTGACGAGATGGTTAAACTGGAAGTGATCGAACAAATCACCGAACCAACGCTAGCTGTATCACCAATGGTCGTTGTGAAGAAGAACAACAAAATACGCATTTGTATCGATCCAACCATAGTCAACAAGAACATTCTGCGTCGTCACCACCCAATGTCAACACTAGAAGACATAGCTGCAAGAATCAACGGATCAAAGTATTTTACGCTACTGGATTGCAGAAGAGGATTCTGGCAAGTGCGAGTGAGTGAACGAACAAAACGAATCTTGACTTTCTCAACACCATGGGGACGTTATTGCTGCAAACGTCTGCCATTTGGTATCTCATCAGCGCCAGAGGTATTTCAACGAATCATGCAAGAACTGTTCGTAAATCTTCGAAATGTTGAAGTCGCAATCGACGATATACTCATTCATGGCAAAACAATAAATGACCTCAGACGAACAACTGAAACAGTTCTTCAAATCATTCAAAGTAATGGACTGAAGCTCAACAAGGATAAGTGCCAATTCGAACAAGTCCAAATAAAATTCCTTGGACATATCATCAACCGAAAGGGCATAACCGCTGATCCGGAGAAAACAGACGCAATCCGTCGACTGAAGCCGCCAACAAACCGAAAAGAACTCCAGCGCGTCCTTGGTAAGTTCACTTATCTAAGCAAATTCATACCAAATTATTCTCAGATGATGACTCCGCTTCGAAAATTACTCGAAAAGTCAACTCAATGGCAGTGGGATGTATATCAGCAAACCGCTTTCGACGAGCTGAAAGAAGTCATCGCTAAGCCACCAGTTTTAAGAGTCTACTGACGTACAATCCACAAGTCGTCTACAAAAAAGGCTCAACAATGTATCTAGCCGATCCACTAAGCCGCGATTGTGACAATCCACCACCAACTGAAGATGCAGATGAGACTGAGTTGCAGGTTCAAACAGTTTTAGAAGTATCAGATGCAGAGCGAACGCGGATAACCAGCTTAACGGCAGCCGACGAGACATGCCAAAATCTTTGCAAATACATACTAAACGGTTGGCCTGATAACATAAACAAAGTGCCATTGTGCATTAAACCATATTGGCATTTCCGCGAAGAACTCGCAGTATACGATGGCATCATACAGAAATCGCATAAAACACTAATACCAAAAGCGATGCGTTATGACATCTTAAAGGACATTCACAAAGGGCACTTATGTTATGAAAAGTGCATACGACAAGCGAGAGACAACGTTTTTTGGCCTAAACTAAATCAAGACTTAAAGGAATATATCGAAAGATGTGCAGCCTGTCAAGTCAACCAACGCAGCAACATCAAACATCCTATCGGAACTAAAGACATTCCACAATATCCATTTGAAATTGTCGCCACCGATCTCTTTCATTTCAAAGGTGAAGAATACATAGTTCTCACTGACAGCTACTCAGGATTCATTAAATTCGAAAAACTACAAGAACCAACATCTAAGCAGGTAATCATGTTTTTAAAAAATATATTTGCTTACCATGGAATTCCCAAAGTGTTGGAATCCGACAATGGACCGCAGTTTTCGTCAGTCGATTTCAACAACTTCGTGAAGGAGTGGAAGTTCAATCACCATACAAGTTCACCATATCACCCAAGAGGCAATGGATTAGCAGAGAGAGCAGTTCAGACGACAAAAAACTTACTGAAGAAATGCTACTACGACAACACCGACTACCATTTTGCGATTCTCAACTTCATGAATACACCAAGAGGTAATCTCGGCTCACCAGCTCAACGCCTCTACTCCAGAAATTTAAGATCACAGATCCCGACAACAACAGAGTCTCTAAAACCCAATCAACTCAACAACATTCCAGAAGAGTTGGAAAGACAGAGAATGTATCAAAACAAATACAGTGACCGTGGTTCAAAAGCAAATCGACCGTTGGACATTGGACAACAAATTGTAACTCGAGTCAATAAGAAGGAATGGGAGCCTGCAGTTATCGAACGACAAATACATCCACGATCGTATGCAGTAAAGACCAGCAACGGGAAGGAGTTACGAAGAAATGCTATTAATATGAAACCAACAAAAGCAGACATTCACCCTCAGCCAAACTTCGTCCCGCAAGAAGATTTTAACACACCAAATCCTAGCGTCGAGGAACGTCCACCAAATACATTGCCACCAGAGATGACGTCAATTCGCCAATTTGAATCTCCACAGAGAGTCACTCGTTCTGGCAGAGTGGTCAGACCTCCAAACCGGCTTGACTTGTAAAGAAGGGGGATGTGAGGTGACATCTACCCGTAACCACATGTAACCTCTTCACTTATGCTCACACACCTTTACAACACTACTGACATTACATCCATCCACTGGCATCTGCCATCACACATGTCATAACATATATCTATCTACACATTATACACAGCGACCACACCCTTCTGGTTCTGGTATCCATTATAACAATTCCAATTCTATCTCGATTCAATAAAGTATCTCTTTTAATAAAGTGCGGTTAATTTATTTATTATAAACAATATCTTATGTCCACCATAAGATTACATGCACCCATATATTCGTGTTTGGGAGATCAAGCTCTTTATTTTGGCATAAGTCGCAAGTGGTTATACCAAAAATTCAAAAAACGGATTTTTTCCGTTTTTTAAGGGCGTCTGGCAGGGGGTTGGCCGCGTCTAAGAAGTCTTGGACCCACATATTCGTGTTTGGCAGATCAAGCTCTTTATTTTGGCATTAGTCCCAAGTGGTTATACCAAAAATTCAAAAAACGGATTTTTTCCGATTTTTAAGGGCGTCTGGCAGGGGGTTGGCCGCGTCTAAGACGTCTTGCACCCATATATTCGTGTTTAGGACATCAAGCTCTACATTTTAGTGCCAAGCTTAATTGGTTATATCAATTAAAACAAAAACGGGTTTTTTGTCGTTTTTTGAGCGCGTCTGGCAAGCGGTTGGCCGCCTGCAAAACGTCTTGGACCCACGGATTCGTATTTAGGGAGTAATTTCCTTTATCTGGAGACTAGTTTCAAGTGGTTATCACAATTATCCCAAGTTTCAAAAAAATTGAGTTTTTAACATAGTATTACTCACCTGAGCCGCCACCACCGGCTGCAAGACTTTCATTTTTGAAATAAGAAATTTCCAAACTTTTTAGGGGTACTCATCTCTTTTGGTTATCATCCACACCCAAAATTTGCAGCGGGCTCTTGGTCTATTAGCAATACGCAATATAGAATATTGCAAAACTCTATCAGTTTCGGGTATACACCGCTCCTCAATGAATAAAATCACTGTGTAACATTAAAATATGTATAGCCTAAAGCTCCTGTGACTGATATTTTGAAATATGTATACATTTTTGTCGAATTATTATTGTTGAGAGAATAATTTTGTAAACAACCACTTTGGTTGGAACCATAGATATTTCATATTAGCAGCACTAATAAATTTATTATCAGACATCTTTTAAGTGATTCTTTGAAAATTAAAACTCTGGTCAATTTTCTTTATAATGTTATCCTGTTCGAAAGACACGTTTGATTTTCCTTGTCAAAACTTAAGCCTCTCACCAGTCACCACACTATGTCAGTGTTGCCAGAAATTTTCTAAGAGAATATGCCAAATTAAGAAAAAAATATGCTAAATTGTATGGAGGAACTAAGCAAAATATGCTAACGTTTAAAAACAACTTTTTTATTAAAAAAAAGGAATAAATATAAGCACAACATGATGTATTATCTATAATAAGGAACAAAAAGAGAATTCAGTATTTTGTAATGAAATTTATATTTAGTTATTCAAAAGCACGTCAATTAGGTAGATACAGAACTAAAACTAAAGTCCGTATATGAAATATGACTACATTTTTCTCTCAATTTTTCTTCATTTTTATCACATGAAATCATCTTAAAAAATCAGTTGCTTGTAAAAGAGACAAAAAGTGTAGGTATGTACATATTATGAAAGGGGTAGCAATTGTTTGCAAAGGAACACACACTTTCAAACGAATTTATTTTCAAAAAGTTCGACTTCAAAGTAACGGGAGAAGAAATGCCAAATAATGTTAATATGTCAAATAAAAAAAAACCTCCCAGGTGAAAAATATAATTTGAATACATTTTCAATGCATTTTTTTAAATACATTATTAAAGTTGTTGTATACGCAATCACACCTATCGGGAATTTTCTTTCTAATTTTTCGTACTGTTCTAGTTTCATTTTAAACGCGTGAAATAAGCAAACAAAAAATCTAGTGTCATACGGGCTTAAGATCATCAACTTCCCCGTCTTCGTCATTGTAGTACTGATATTTTGCCGAGTCTTTATTTTTTATTCAACAATTTTCTTGTAGTACCTAACAATTAAAAAACTGTCAGACACTTGACAATTGACAGCTGATTTGAAATTTGTCGACCTATTTGGCATTTTGGTATTATGCGTGCAATTATTATTCCCATTTATGTTTTGATTTCATTAAAAGAAGTTACATTAATACCGAATAAATTTCATCCCTGGATGATTCAGCTAATATTGGTAATAAATTAGCAAATTCGCGTTTATCACACATTTGAAATACCTACCTACTTTTTTACTACTGCAATTATTAATTATTGTTGTAGTGGTCTGTAGCCCTTAAGGAACTAAAGCCCATCACAAATAATTGAAAAACAAAAACGTCACATCGTATACTGTAATTTATGGAAAAGAAAATGCATCTGTTATTTTGCATATAGTTTAGGTATGTACTATAAAAGCGTTTCGTAACTTTTTCGTAAATTTCTCTCACTGTGAGAGAATAATTCAACCCCAGCACCGTCATTTTGAGAGTCTTTTCCATTTTTACTGCAAAAGTAAAGGAATAGGCCTCTAGGTACCATTGAGAAGCTTTGATTTCATTCAATTGAATAATTGTCATTCACATATTCAGTAATGCCAAATACAGAAAATTTTGATGGATGCATATACCACGAATATGTTCATGATGGGTATAAACATAAAGTTTTTGATTTTTTTTATGTTGAATGTTGAAAATATGCTAGATTGCATATAGCATATTTTATTTATACTAATATGCAATTTAAGGTTTAAATATGCTAGATCTAGCATAAAAAATGTAAAAATGGCACCACTGCACTATGTATCATTTGTCCAAATGACTACCCCTTCTGCAAAAAATGAATCGACAATCTCAAGGGCCCCACACAGTCAGTATCTCAGAAATAGTCCTTGTGTAAATGTATGGGTGCAGCTGCACAGTTATCACATTTAGTTCTTTCAATCCATAAGCAATCTGTATCTGAGTAGGTATATACATATCTCTCTTACGCACAATTCAATCTCTAAAACCGCAAACCGCCTTTAATCTAACCGAACTTTTATTTCCAACTTAAGATAGCTGCTAACACCTTTAACAGTCTCACTCGAAATAACTAAACTAGTCGAATACTCAACATAATTAAAACTTAATTCGAAATCGACTGCAGCGCAGCTGCGTAAAAATTATGAATAACGTATCAATTCATTATATGTACTTCTGAGTTCTGATAGGTAGGTAATAAACACCCTAGAATTAAAAAAAACCTACTCATATATTAACGCCCATAAAATAATTGTTGCGACTTTCAACCTGTTCAACATACGACACCTTGCAAATTGTTTGAGCATATTCTGCCACTTTGCGAACATTGCAGCTGCAGGGAGTGGCCTTGAACGGGTTTAGTTTTAATTGTTTAATTTAACACTGCTTGTAGCGCAGTAGAGGAAGAACGCGACTCAGGTGGCGCACGCAAGGAAGGAAACCTTAACCAACTCAGCGTGCGAAACTGGATACATCTGGCCGAAGATCGTGCTGGCTGGAAACGCTTGTTGGTTGAAGCCCAGGTCCACCACGGACTGTAGCGCCACCTTAAGTAAGTAAGTGTGGGTAGGTAGATACCTATAACATATTTTTCTACCATTGTCTGTGCCGACTCTACAACATACAATTTAATTGTCAATGTGAGAAGCAACCCGTATCTAAAACTAATGTAGTTTCCGGTTGGTCGTCCAGAACCGTCCGGAAGCAATCCGAACGCTTCCGAAAGCGTTCGATTGGCAATCAACTGACAGTTCTTCTACTGAAAAGAAGAGAAATTTGCTTCTGGATTTGAATTCAGAATCGCGGAGAGTTTTTCCGGACGGTTCTGGACGACCAACCGAAAACGACGTAAGGCGCAGATTCTTCGCCTTTGAAAGATCCTATCAAAATTGTTGCTTCTACATTTTCATTATCGTTTTTTACCTCAAGCCGGATGCCGGTTAGTAGGCTGTTTTTCAATATTGTAGTATGTGAGTTGGCATCCATGACAAAATTCTGTATTTAACTGACTTAATCGGCCCTAGCGAGGTATCCGTCGGAACGGAAAATTCTCCGCAACGCATTATCCGTCGGAGACTCAAATTACATTCGAGGTATCCGCTTTCGAAAAGAATAATTAAAATGCGACAACGCATTGATTTGATATGATGTTGTTTCGTGGTACATTGGGATTTTCCTATTTAGTGCTTGTTTCTTCGTTTTTTTTGTCCTGGAAACACACATTTAAGCAACAAATACAACCAATTACTTTGCTAAAATGTTTCTTCTTTATTGCTTTCATTTATCAACACTTCACTGCAAATCGTAAACAAATTCCGCAACAAATTCCTGTCGGAGCATATCGGAAGAAAAAAACGCACTTCATCGCACTGAAACGCAAAACGCCAGTGTGCGTTGCATATTTGTCGGAAAGAAGTTCCGAAAAGCTGTTCCGACGTATACCTCGCTGCAAAGATCCTCCGATTCGTATAAAATCGGAGAATTTTCCGTTCCGACGGATACCTCGCTAGGGCCGAATAATCACCCTTAATTCTATGTACGTGTCGTTTATATTAAACGACAAATGGCGTTTTTTGAAATCGGTATTACATGTGGCGTGTTTCTAGGCGTTTTATGTCGTTTAACGACATCTGGAGTTTAAGTAGTGTGGAACACAAGTTCTACAAACGTCAACACAGTTTTTCGCATTCTGACAGTCGTTTTAGTTGCACAAAACGACTCCTAAACAGGGATGATAATGCTGAACCCAAAAAAGGTAGCAAAATTCCCAAAAAATCGAAGTAGATTTACAAAAAACGAAGCAGACATTTGGCGAAATGCTCAAAATGATAAAGTCAGGTCTTCAATGGGATAATGGGATCTATAGATGGATGTGTAGTGTGGCAGAAGCACATAAATGATATTCTATAGTGCATTACATGTAGGGTTACCATCACAAAAAATCGAAAAGCCAGACAGTTGGGAGAGAAAAGCCTGATTATGGAGCAAAAAGCCTGATTATGGAGCAAAAAGCCTGACATTGCATTTTTTTATATTTTTCAGTTGCATATACAGTTAAGTATACAGTCCCAGTTAAGAAGTATAATCCTTTAAGGGGTGATTCCTGGAGCTCTGCCGAACAAAAAATTGTATGGCAGGGGGGGGTCTATTTTCATCGTATTTCCCGTTATAGCCCATCAAAGTAGGTGTTACGGTGTTACGACTAAAATCGCTATAACTTCTAAACTATTATAGCTACAAAAATAGTTTTGTACATTTTAAAAAGACAATTTAGTAGTGCATACAAGTCTTAAGCACTTCGGCTACATCTGGGCAGCTACAAAAAAGTTCTGGCTCCTTAAACTCAAAATTTTGAAAATTTTTGTTACAATTTTTAACTTAAAATGAATTTTTCTCAAAATTTTGACTTTATAAATTTTCATTTTTTTTATGAAATTTTTATCCTTGAGAAATTTCCTAAAAATTATGTTAAGCAACTTTTCTACGTACGATCAACAGAAGTTATAGTAAAAGCCACTTTTTGTCAAAAATGGTAAAAAAGACTCGATATTGCATACCCAATGTTAAAAAAAAAAAACAAAAATACTATCCTGTTGGCTGGAACGTTTTTTCAAATTATGGTACATACCTACATAAAGGTGAACCAAATAAAAGTTTCTTTTTAAAAATGCAATAAAATTTGCAAAATTAAATTATGGCCTTATTAGTAAGAGCAAAAATTCACACTAATTATGGAATACAACGTCGTTCAAGTGGCTGCCTCGGCTGGCTTCGCAGTAGTGCATTCTGTCACTTTAATTTTCCAAGAGCTGTTAATGGTTTCGGGCTGTAGCAATTGACACCGCCAACGACTGATAACACGATTTTTGAATTTGGAGCGCAAAAGATCGATTGTGGCATGGGCTTGTATGGAATGGCGCGCCATCCTGCATGAACCAGAGGTCTGCCAAATCCATGTCTTCAATTTCAGTAAAAAAAAGGTCGGTTAACAGGACATGGGCGTTGAAACGTTGTTCCCAGCCTCATTTTCGAAGAAAAATGGTCGAATGATAGCGAGTTGATGTTTGTGAATTGAATCTCACACTCTCGGCTACAGCAGCCACATCATCGTCTGTGCGCACCGTACAACGACGGGAACCATGAGTGTTGTCCACTAGGATACCAGTCCCACGAAATTTTTGCTCAAATGTACGTACAGCAGGCGCGTTGGGTGCTTCATGCACTGTTTGGGCTACACAGCACTCACTTTGGAAATAAGTTTTCAATATTTCCCAACGTTGTTCAAGCAGTCAGTGTCAAGATAACCTATGATTTAAAAAGAAACCACTAGATGGCCCACCCTGTATTGTTCAAAAACATAGGAATCTAGTGTTATATTGTATTCTTTTGAAAAAGTTATACTTTCAAATACAGAATCAAAAGAATACGTATCTGTAGTATCGGCACTGTGCGATGCCAACATATATAAAATATAAAACAATGAAAATAAAGTGAAAATACGGAAAATAAAGTCAATTGATAGTGAACTATAGACCAATCGGTTGTTTAATATTTGGTCTCTACAGTATCTTTTGACATTTGCATCGACAAAAAAAGGTTAAAGCATTTGAGTGATACTGACCATTGTTTTGTGACTTACGTAAGGTTACCAACGCCCCAGATCGAATAGTAGGTTGTGTATGTGTATATAATAAATTGGGAATTGAATTGCCGCATATGTGATTGCTGTCATTTCGTTAATAGTAGGCGTATTTTTTTGGGAATCTATAGCTAGCTCACTTTTACTTTTACATGCAAAACTGGTATACTCACTTTTGGTTTTGTTATACTCACTTTTGGTTTTACATGCAAAACGGTTATACTCACTTTTGGTTTTGTTATACTCACTTCCCAAAAAAATACGCCTATTGTCTCTTTTACTGAACAAATTTGAATGAAACCATTCCAAAATGATCTATTAATGTAAATAAATCAACAAAAAGTTAAAAATCCTGACAAAGCATGAGGCCTGGCCTGAGCCTGACAGAGACCTTAAAAGCCTGACGCGTCAGGCCAAATCCTGACGTATGGTAACCCTAATTACATGACACATTTTTTTTCTGATATTTATATTTCGTTGATTTTTTCGTCTTTGTTGATGTATTTAGAGTCAAATTGTTCCATATTTTCTATTTTAAAGGATATTTTGAACCATAAATAAACGAAGTAGAAATGAGTTGCTACGTAGCAGATGAACAATAATTAAAAAATGAAGTAGATCTACTACATATGAAGTAAATTATCATCTCTGCTCCTAAAACGCCGATTATTGTCGATTACAAATTCTTAAACGACTAGGAGGCAAATTTAAGAAAAAAACATGTTTTTCATGTGAGTTTTGGTAATTGTTTACATTTATGCAGTGATTTCATAATTCTCTTATGATTAAGGGTGAAAATAACAACCCCGATCAAATGAAATTCAAGCTTTTTGGTAAAACATAATTTTTGCACAATTCCCTTCTTCTCCCGTGTCGGTAATGCATGTTTATCCATTGTGCGCGTAATTATTTTCTTCGATAACGGTAAGCATTTCTGTTAGGATTTTACTAAGGAAATCATTCCCTACATCCTTTTGGTAGCCACCTTCCCCAAGAAAACGCAATGTCGAAGCCAGTTTTAAAATGACTGGCACTGACAAAGAACTCCCCGCGGCAGGACGTTTATCCTTCACTTCATTTAACAAATAGACAAAGGCTTCTTTGCGAAGTCTAAAGTACATTTTGAATCTGGAAATATTATTGGCATTATTTTCTACCTCGAACTATTGTGTATTTATATGTATCTACTTACTTTGAATCTGGTAAATCCAAAGGATCGGATTTTGACCTGATTTTTCTTCTTATATGTCTCAGCTCTCTTTTTTCAGACTCATCTTCTTCGACGCTTTCGCTTTCCTTAGGTATGATCATTGCAATGCTTTTCATGTTTTTTTAGTATATAATATTACCACAATTGGAAATACTTTCGGTTTTTGTATGTCCATTTCAAATTTAAAACACAAAACATAATTACCCACCTACCTGTCTATCTGTCAATTATCACTCAGCGGTTGGTGTGGAACTCATGTGGAATGTAAAGTAAATGAGAGAGAAAGCGTTCAAGGAATAGAATACCAATACTAAAACGACACTAAAGCGACTCGACTCAAAAAACGCCAGCTGTCGTTTAATATAAACGACACGTAGAATAAGGGTGATTGTGAAGTTTGTAGACGTCTTCGTTCTTGGCCACAAACCAGAGAGAATAGACCATCAGCTCCGCCCAATAAAGATAGATCCATAGAGCCAGTTTCAAAAAGTTATTAGGTGGTTAAGTATGTGTGCCATGGTAAAGAAAATGGAGGGCGAATTGATCACGCATACACTGGCAACTAATAACATTTACAGTTATTTCTGTGGTACAACACGTATTCCAGATAGAAAAAGAGGCGGCGCTACTCATTTCAAAACTGGCTCTATAGAATTCTCTTTTTTGCCCTAAGCTGGTGGTCTATTCTCTCTGGTTTGTGTTCTTTATAAAGAATAGCTCGTTCATTAAGTCAATCGTGATTCTTTTAGTGGTTTGAATATTTGGATATACATATTATTTCAACAAATTCTTCTTTTGGCGTCACTAAATTGCAGAAGTAATTAGGCAATTAAATTCGTCCTGAGTTCAGATGGAAAACACTAAAGTATAACAATGTCGATGTGTTTCGATTAAACCGCAATGATTGATGTGTCCGGCCAACTTTCCGCTTTTTCACGGAATTGCTTTATGGTAGATTTCAACATCAACAGTTATTTTCCCAATAACCCTTATTCGATTAAGTCAATTTATTTTTTATTTTGAATTTACGAATTTGTCTCATATTTCGGTGTCTTTAGTTTAGACACATTCCTTTCGAGTTCTGATTTATAAATGAAAGTGAAAACACGTGTGACAAAAGAAATCAAAACTTCAAAATTTTCATTTTCAACCGTTATTCATTGGTTTTTGTTATTATTGTGTTTTTCTGCACCAATTTCATGTCAAAATAGAATATCATATTAAGTGTTTAAAAGCACTTAGTTACCCTAATCTTCCACTCTTGTAAGATTTGTTCAGAACAAAAAGATATAACGTCTTAAATGTTTCTCGTACATATTGTTTAACGTTAAATTTAGGTTTCCTTTTTTTTAAATACATAGCGTAACGACTACAATTATTATTGGCTCCCCTAAGGAAATTTCAACTTTGTGTTTTTTTAGTAGGCACCGGGGATGTTTTATTCAATGGAATACATTTCGGGATCATTTTTTATTTATTTATCATTCTGTTTCTTGACTTTTCTTTGCATGGACTGACTGTTCATGGAATTCAAATTATACTACCCCTGGAAGATGATAGCCCTATTATTTCTCGGGCGTTTCTGTTATCCATTCAAACACTTATCACACCTCCTGATAGCCGATTTACTTAAGTGATGAAGACAGTGGAAGTGTGGATGTAGGGTAGGAGAAATTAGCAACATTGCTCGTCGACAATTGTTGGCGGAAGCCGAGATACGGTGTCAGGTTCCATCAGCAGAAAGAGTCTTGGAAACCGTTGAAGTAATTCCATTCATACATCAGGATGAACATGAAGAACAACCACCCACCCCACAAACTAATGCAGTCTTCATAAGGAAATGGAAACAAAAGGATATTACTTCAAAGCCTGAAAGGAAGTCAAGTGTAGGTATAGCCCGTCCCAACTTAAGTGAAAATTTGTTGCGCAGGTCTCTTCACATTAGGGATTTTATTCTCTTAGCGACAACAAAACAACTTTTCCAACCAGAACTACAGCTAAAAAAAATATGTGCGCATTTCAAACAAGAAACATACCCCCGCTCGCGAAGACATCCCGCTCAATCGACGATCGAGCCCACAAACCAGTAAGAACTAGACCGCCAGCTTCGGCCAAAAATGAGAGTTTCATAGAGCCAGTTTCAAAAAGTTACTGCGTGGTTAAGTATGGGTGCAATGTAAAAGTAAACGGAGGGTGAATTTGGTCACGCATACACTGGCACATAGTAACATTTACCGTTATTCGGTGGTAACTTTGAAATAATTCAAATAATTTTCCGTTATCGGGACGTGTTAAGCAAATTGTGTGTTCGGTGTGGTGAATTTATTACGAACTTATATTTCATTATAAAGCATAATAAATATAAATGGGTAGGTTCTGTAATAATTTGAATTCCTTTGACATTTTTACGAAATAAAATATTAGTTTAAGCTGCAAAACTAAAATGCGTGACACGCATCAGGAAAAAATCATCAAACATGATTTTATAGTGTTGTTGATATAAATTTAGACTTTTTTCTATATATTTTAACTAAAATTTATTTATTCTCTTTGATTGTTTATTTTATTAAAGTGTATCTACTGAGTTTTGGAATAAATAATTTAAAAAAAGGAGAGAGAAAATTCGTTTTGTGAGGCTTTATGTTTATTGTTTTATTTCAACTACATACAAGGAAAATGTCATGAATTGATTTTGAACAATTATAAATTAGTTGGTCATCGGAATTTAATCAAATTTTACGTCCTAAAAAAGGAATACGTTTTGTACACACAGAAGACCAAATCGTAAGTGCGCATTGGCATATCGGCTTATATCACAAGAAATCTGCATCAGGTGTAAATAAGAATTTAATAACTTATACATTCATAATTATCCGGGCTAACGAAATCTATATAGAATTGAATTTGTATGAAATTATTTTTCTAAGCCTATATAGAACAGCAAAAAAAAACACACCAAGTGCAATATTTAGAAATACTCAGCCTTATTTATAAACTTTCTACACTCTCTATAATAGCTCTAAACGCAAAAATATATATGACATAAAATATACAATTTATATTATATTGTATAAAGTTTATAAATAAGGCTGAGTATTCCTAAATATTGCACTTGGTGTGTTTTTTTGGCTATTCTATATAGGCTTAGAAAAATAATTTCATACAAATTCAATTCTATATAGATTTCGTTAGCCCGGATAATTATCGGGGCTTATTCTTTAGCCCCGATAAAAACTGTGCTACAACTGTGTGGCAAATAGACCTGGTTTATATCTATTGTACCATAAAAACAAAAGAATAGGTATGCAAACAACTTTTGATCTAAAATTCCAAATATGTGCCGTTCAATCACCTTAAAACTGAATTTTTAAAAATTGGGTCCTATTGACCTGAAATTTCAGATATCTGCTGCTCAATAAAACATACAAACAAAAATGACTAAGCATTTAATGCACTGTACAAATATACTTTCAATAAAAAAAAAATGTATTTTCTTTAAAATATACAACAAAATGGTAAAAACAGTGAAAAATTATATCAACAAAACTAACGATTAGGTTTTTACTGATTATTTTATGTGGTGTATTGGGACAAAAAATCAATATTTTTTTTGATCTAGATGACTTTTTCATGTTCAATTGGGCAAAAAAATCAACCTTTTTTTGATCTAGATCACACATACTCTCACTAATACCAATATATTTGAATTTGAATTTGAATTTATTTTCAAAACGAAATTACTAAAACCCTCTTGAAAAGCAATTATTCAGAACAATAACGTAAATAATGGAGCAATTGCTATCATCTTCGTCATATTATTCTTCTTCCTCGTCATTTGTGGATTTCGATTCTTCCATATTATGAAGTTCGTATGTTTCCACCGACAAACGAAAACAATTTGCACAGCCGATGTACTGAAAAATAACGCACGAATACAATTACATTTTACTAATGCATGCTTTCATGTTCCATTTGCCATGAAAAATTTAAGATCTGAAATAAAAATCTGATGTTCCCAATGGAAAATCACATAGGTAAATCATATTGATTTTTGCTGTTTACAATAAAAAAAAATTAATTGAAATCGAATTTTTGGAACGCATCCATCAGCAAATCGAAACTCCCAACAGCTGATCGAAACTCACCATAAAAAAACCTACTGTCATTAAATTATTTAAATTCGATTTCTTGTGGAAGTGGAAGTTTTAATTTTTTTTACTTGGCCTCTTTGGCATCGTGGCGTTAAAAATCGAAGCACTGGTGGCACCATCAACGATTTGTGGGACAAAGATATGGACGCTTAAGTAGAACGCACGAAAACCCGTCCTCTAGCTAGAGGCGAAATTTCTCAATTCGACGCAGTTGTGTTTCTTTCAGCGCAACTCAGTCTCGGGCTGCTTATTTTGCTAGAACTGAATTTACAGTCGATTCTCGGTGCTTGTTCCTTGAGCTTGGTCATCACATATCCGCTGATGAAGCGCATAACTTATTGGCCACATCTGGTGCTCGGGATGTCGTTCAATTGGGGTGCCCTCTTGGCGTACTACACCGCTGTATTTGTCGGGCATCTGCTGGACGATAGTCTATGACATTAAGGTTGTTCATACTCCTGGGCATACTACCGATCATGTGATACTAACAATGAGCGATGCAACTCTATTTAGTGGTGACTGTATTCTAGGTGAGTCCGAATGAGTATACAATACCCCTTATAATAATTATAAAACCAAATTATATAGGCGAGGGAACCGCAGTCTTCGAGGATCTCTATGAGTACATGAAGAGCTTGAAGCACATTTTGGAAATTAAACCTTCCGTGATTTATCCTGGTCATGTGAAATTGTGAACAACATCAATGTATGATTAAAGCCCTATTCCAAAAAAAAGATTCTTATACTTTTCCCTTTCCAGGATCCAGTTGATAAAATCCGGTATTACATTGACCATCGCAGCAAAAGAGAAAATCAAATCATTCAATACTTTAAAGGTAACTCTGATGACGACCACACTGCAATCGAAGTAGTGAAAGCCATATACAAGGAGACACCTGAGGCGCTTTGGACAGCGGCTGCCTTTAATGTTGGACACCACCTTAGGAAATTGAAAAGAGAGGGGCTGTTGCATACTTCCGATTCTGTCAACCATACGGAAGCTCGACGGAGAATAGTCACGAAAAGAAAGAATTCACTATAAACATACGCAAAAGCTTAAGTGTAACGTTTTTATTTCTTAAATAAAAAGTATTTCTATTCCCCTTCGTATGTTATCGTGGGATCCTTAAAGCAGTGCACTTCTTCAAACCAAATATCTTCGGGCAGTGGTTCGCTCTTCTCGTCGTTAAAGTTTGTAGGCACGGGCGGGCCATTATCTCTTGGTTTTCTAAGGCAGAATTGTATCGTAGATGTACCTAGAGATGTTGATCCATGTGTACAAACATTTGGTCGCTGCAAGGGAACATTTAAGTGTGTCAATTTGTGAAAACATAATATGTTCAAAGGGATTTACCTTTTCATCGAGTTCGTTTGCTATGGCATCCCAAATGATGCTCTTCCTTTTGACGTCACCATAGTTCGGGTGCAAAATGTCATTGAACTCTGAGTAGGGCTGAACTGCGTCAATAAGCTTGCAAGAGAACTGTAATGATTCTTCTGAATCATAAACCCTGTTGGCGTAAGGATGATCCACCGCATGTGCATATTCAATGACTGCCACGGAGTTATCATCACAGACAGTGGGAGATTCAACACCTACAGGTATATGGGGTACAACGCTACGCGAGCGACGTACATCCTCGTCCTATTCGTCGCAGTAGCTTCTTCAAGTATAAAAATTAGAATTTGGTTTGATAGGCTTAAACAAATACCGAACCCACTTGTCGGATATAAATATAAAGCGCCAAAGAAATAGCAAATCGTTCTCAAAGGGTATCCGAGGCCTCTCGCGATGATTACTCTCTCCTGCTAGCCACTGGCGGAGATTGCGTACATGATTTTGATAATCGTAACGCAAAATCAACCACATTTCCCGGCAGGTAGTAGCTGAAATTGAAAGTGGTACTCAAATGATTAAGTAAGTCCACAATGTATCTAATTACCATCCAGCATCCAACCTTTGGAGTTTTCCTATTCTCACCCATGATCGGGTTTTTCTTGCAATGTTCCCAAACGATGGGTGCGCTGGATCGTAGAGCACGCGCCGCTTTCTCACGGATGCAATTAGTTTCCTTTTGAACTTGCTGGTGATATCGACGGGGGTCTACGAAGCTGACATAGTCTTAAAAGTGAAGAAAATTTAAATGTTGTGTTTCTATATTAGTACAAAGGAGAAACTGAATGTACACGCAAAGGATATCGTACATTCTCAAAGCAAACAATTAAATACTCACATTTTCACCATCTAAATATTCGTTGTCGATTTTCTCTGAACCACCATCCATTGGCGAAACGTAATCCTCAGAATAGTCGTCATCGTTTAAAATTTCCTGTAGGTAACCATGAAATAGTGTAATGAAACCAGTGTGTACTGGTTATAATATAATACCATCGACATATCGTCAGCAACCGATGTCGCACTGTTCTTGTTATTGTTGGTAAGATCGGCAATGCAATGCACCTTAGCCAATACATCATCGAAGTCGAGAGGGTCGCTGTTTAGATTCTGTGAAAGGTAAACAAACAACTTTTAGAATATAGTCACATAATAAGTAAACACAATAAATCGTACCTTTTCTGCTGGTTTATCATTATTTGAGGGGTATCCGCTCATACGATTGTCTTTGAGTCTTGGAAATTGGTTTGCCAAGCTTCACAGATTCCAGATATTTGTATAATATGGGAATCTTTCGTAATTAGATTCTCGTCATCGTGAATTTTCCATGATTTATGAAGAACTTTTACAATTTAAAAACACTTGCACAAAATACGCAGCAGGTTTCACAAAAAAATGTTTTTATTTTAGCTGAAATGTCAACGGGACAAAATTCAACACGGCATTATGACAGCTTGATGACAGTTCAAATTTTTCACCTCCCGCCATTTAGAATTTATTTTTTTTGCTTATTCACACGTATTCACAGATAGAAAAAGAGGCGGAGCTACTTATTTGAAAACTGGCTCTATGAAACTCTCATTTTTGGCCGAAGCTGGCGGTCTATTTCTTTCTGGTTTGTGATCGAGCCATGACTGATTGTCAACACAGCATAGCGACAGCACCGTCTTTGGCGTGTGCACAAGATACACATTTATCCACCCCAGAGAAGAGGGAAATTTGGTGAGCGTTGCACTTCTCAAATATCTATGTGTTTAGTAATGAAAGCCTGAGTTCTGACGTTCTGAGTATCTAACTTTATTATAACAGCGTGAAACCCACTATGTATTAAAAAGGGTTGAAATGGAATTTTCGGTATACTTTGTGATAAAGGAGAGAAAAGCATTAACAATTTCATGCGATCAAAAATCCTTAAGAGAAAAAAATTTACCTTAAATAAAGTGCTACTGCGCATGTTGGGATCTTTCTTTTGCTTTGGGACGGGCTATACTAGTGCTCTTGATTTTACCCGGGTAATACCCATCTGAACAACTACCCGGGTATCCGGGTACCTGGTAAATGCGGGTATTACCCAAGTTCGCGGGTACCCGGTAGTTTCGGGTAATGGGTACCCGGTAATTCCGGGTAATGGATATCCTAAATGCAGAAGTACCTGGAATTGAATATCGAGGTGTTATGAATGTTTTTCGAGCTACATCTATGTATACATATAATAAAATTGTAGATTTTTTGTTTGTTCCACTATCACGTAAGAACTACTAACCCGATTGGTATGGATCTTTTTGGAAAAGGTAGGCCTTATCAATAGGCACCATATAGGGTTTATTTGGTTAAAATTGGACAAAGGAGCGTGGCACCGCCCATACAAAAAAAACATTCAAAATCTTATATCTCGAAAACCGCCGAATTGATTGTGTTGAAACTTACAGACAATATTAGGAATCGGACGAAATTGACCCGAAAAAACGGGTACCCGGAGTAATCGGGTACCCGGGAAATACCCGCAAATCTCGGGTACCCGGGTACCTGGGTAGAACCCGGGTATACGGGTATCAAGAGCTCTAGTAGGTACCCAACTTTGTTTTAGATAAATATAATCCGTTAGAACCTTTCGAGATGTTTTTCGATGATGAATTCTACACTGTTGCGTTCTAGCACATACACAAATGAGATTGCCAAAGGACAAGTCAACTTTCAAATAACGACAGAAGAAGTGAAGAATTTTTTAGACATTTTACTCTTGTCGGGTTACAATAAAGCTTCGCATTACAGATTATACTGGGATAAGGGCCTTGATACTCATTATCCAGGAGTTGTTTCATGAATCGATTTGGAAAGCTTTTACGTCATTTTCATGCATATGATACCAGCCGCCTTCCTTCCGATGAAATATTTGGAAAAGTAAGACCTCTGTGGGATATGATGAATGAAAGATGTTTAAAGTTGTTTCCCAGAGACACACATTTATCAATTGATGAGTCAATGGTGCTCCAAAAGGCGATATAATAATCATCATGGGTGACTTTAGTGCCAGAGTTGGACAGGACAACACAGGTCTCGAGCGAGTAATGGGGAAACATGGCTTAAAATCACGTAAAAACAATGGTGATTTGCTTGTCAACTTCTGTTCTATTTCCTCACAAGACGTATCATAAAATCACCTGGGACTCTCCTAACGGGTTTGAAAGCCAAATCGACCACGTCATTGTGCAACAACGATGGAGGAAATCACTCTGTGATGTCAGCAACGAGAGAAGTGCGGACGCAGGGAGTGATCACCACTTGGTATTAGCAAATATCCAAATACGCACTGCAGCTGTCAAGCGGCGAAATGAAAATGCAGCCAGGAGAACCAAATTCAATACCAATGCTCTAAAAGACCCCAGCACATGTCGGAATTTCATCACCACACTCAACGGCAAAGCATCGAGTTCAATTGAATTATGCAAATCATCTAAAGAAACGATGTAAAAGGCGCGTTTATAGAGGCTGGCTCCGAAACTGTGCCCAAAATGTCGAGAGCTAGAAACCCTTGGATATCCCAAGACACCTGGGACAAAATCGAGTATCGTAGATCATTGAAAATTAAAGCAAACGCCGAAACCAACGTTCAACGTAAATGGGCTCTACGTATCGAGTACCGAGTTGTTCACAAGACAGTGCAGCGCTGTGTAAGGCACGACAGGAGAAAAAGAATGGACGAACTTGCGGAAAGTGCTGCAAGAAGAGGAGATACGAGGGAGCTGTACAAAATCGCCAAGGATATTGTTGGCCGTAAAAGCAACACCAACCATCCTGCTTGGGATGTGGATGGCACACTATTGGTAACAATCGAAGATCAACTGCGAAGATGGAGGGACCATTTTTGTGCCCTGCTAAATCAGGAATCAGGCGATCTTACAGAGGAAATGACACCGGACCCCCAACAGCTGCAGAAATCAAAACTACGATCAACGTCATAAAAGTCAACAAAGCAGCTGGACTTGATGGCATACCAGTCGAGTTCCTGAAAGCCGATCCCGACACAACGGCCTGTATACTGCTACCACTAATACAGGCTATATGGGAAGACGAAAAATACCCCAAGGACTGGAAGGATGGAGTTTTTGTTAAGATACCAAAGAAGGGAAACCTTAAGAACTGCGCCATCCATACACAACTTTCTACATTTTGAGACAGGTCTGACAGAAATACTAACATAATGAAGAGAGGTTCCTATAGTAGGACATTTTGTCCCACCAAAATAGTTGATCCCGTGTACGCTTGCAGTAAAGAATAAAATCGGTTTCCCCCACAAAAGAGGTCATCTTGTATCTAGTGTACGCACGCCCAGTAGAGGCTCCATCGGATGATGGATGTTGGAGCTTTTGGGTACATAAATAGGGTCATGTTGGAGAAATTTGTTTTGTCAGCGACGACGAACATGACATTTGGAAAAGTTTGTTGACGAGGCAACAAGCCAATGTGGCAATGTGGTGCCAGTAAACTTCAACGAAATTTATTTTGAAGTTTGTTTTAATGCATATAATTTGTGGTAAGTGGTTTCCATTTGATATGTGTGTGGAAAGACCCTAAAAGATTTTATTTTCTGGGCACTGCATTTGGGCGGTCACATACTGTCGTCAATAAATAAAATAAAAAACAAATGAAACGCTTTTATAAGTAGGTAGGTACTAGAGCTCTTGATACCCGTATACCCGGGTTCTACACAGGTACCCGGGTACCCGAGATTTGCGGGTATTTCCCGGGTACCCGATTACTCCGGGTACCCGTTTTTTCGGGTCAATTTCGTCCGATTCCTAATATTGTCTGTACGTTTCAACACAATCAATTCGGCGGTTTTCGAGATATAAGATTTTGAATGTTTTTTTTGTATGGGCGGTGCCACGCTCCTTTGTCCAATTTTAACCAAATAAACCCTATATGGTGCCTATTGATAAGGACTACCTTTTCCAAAAAGATCCATACCAATCGGGTTAGTAGTTCTTACGTGATAGTGGAACAAACAAAAAATCTACAATTTTATTATATGTACATATACATAGATGTAGCTCGAAAAACATTCATAACACCTCGATATTCAATTCCAGGTACTTCTGCATTTAGGATATCCATTACCCGGAATTACCGGGTACCCATTACCCGAAACTACCGGGTACCCGCGAACTTGGGTAATACCCGCATTTACCAGGTACCCGGATACCCGGGTAGTTGTTCAGATGGGTATTACCCGGGTAAAATCAAGAGCACTAGTAGGTACTGCACTAATACGCAAACAAAATAGTTAAGTAAACAATCTAGTTTTGTTAAGGTTGGTGAGACTGGTATGCTAGTGGACAACACTCATAGCCCCTGTCGTCGTAAGGTGCCCGTGCCAATGCATCCGCAGAGAGTGACAGTTTGGTGAGCATTATGGAGTGGTAGCATCATTGGACCATTCTTCTTAAAAAATGAGGCTGGGAAAAACGGTCACGGTGGGCGTTACAGAGCCATGTTAACCGACTTTTTTTTTAAATTGAAGACATGGATTTGGACGAACTCTGGTTTATGCAGGATGGCGCGCCATGCCACAATCGATCTTTTGCACCCCAAATTCCCAAATCGTGTTATCAGCTGTCTTGGCGATTTCAATTGGCCGTCTCGGAGCTGCGATTTTACCCCTTTGGACCTTTTTTTGTGGGGAACCGTGAAGGACTGATGTTATGCTAACAATCCGGAAACGATTCAAGCACTTAAGGCCAATATCACCCAAGCAATCCCTGAGCTACAGCCGGAAACCATCAACAAGGTCTTGGAAAATTGGAGTGGCAGAATGCGCTACTGTGAAGCCAGCCGAGGCAGCCCCTTGAACGACGTGTTCCATAATTAATGGGAATGTTTGCTCTTACTAATAAAGCCATAATACGTAAATATGTAGTTTGTTTTATGCATAATCCATCCCCTACATCAAATTCAAATAAGTCATACATAATGAGCATGTACAATGTACAACATTCTGAATGCCCGCTGGAGTGACAAATCTATTTTTAGAACGCAAAATAAAACTACCCCTAAGCACAACTACAATCGAGGAAGCATTTTTTTTTTGCATTTTGCCGCATAAAATCTATTTTCAATTTATTATGTCTCACCGTCTGGACCAGAAAGATGAATGTTAACTCAAAATACTCGGTGAAGTATTGCCTAACAACTAAAAGTATTTCTTGAGTTGACCTACATAGATTATTAGTATAATGGCAAGTTGAGCGTAGTTAGGTCGAAATAGAAAAGTTTCCACACCCTTTTTTTTTAACCCTTATAGGACGAATTTTGAAAAACGAATAATTAGGCATGTAATAGTTTTGACTTACCTATCTATTAACATACAAAGTTTCAAGTTAATACGGCTAATGGTTCACGTGTTATGAAAAAGTTTCCCTTAAACATGACCGAAAAAGAGGAATGCAGAAGAAAGTACGGGGTGCACCCAAAAATTTAAGAAGACGATTATTTATTACCTCTGAGCTCTGGGGAGCTAGCAGAAGATGATTCAAATTTCACACATTTTATGAAATGTCCAAAAAATATCTACTTTTAAAGTGCTGGTGATGGTGACAATAATTGTGAAGCCTCTAATTCAAAAACAAAATAAATTTAGATTCAAATGTAATAATCTAGGTACGTATTGAAAAAATATGTAAACAAACAGCAAGCGTACCTACTCGTACTCGACGATAAGCAGCCGATACCGCTTGACGATAGTCGTCCTCGTCATGTAGGAGGTAGCATGCATGCTGCGACGATTACGCGTAACGGACGAATCGTGTCTCGTGTGCGGTTCTCCATTTAAATACAAGAGTGTGCGACAACAAATCGTATGCGTTTCGTTCATATTGATTCAAACGATTAGGCCAGGCCCCAAAATTAGTAAACTATAAAATAAACTAACCTCGCTTGACCAGGTCAAGGTTTTATTGATAACATGCTCCCACTCTTCACTTGTGGAATCAGTTCACATTCTGCTAGGGGCAGTCAAGACAAAAATCGTCTTAGAAATCATAGTGAAGGCCAACCTCAAATAGACAAGGTGAACGATCTGTGTCATATCTGGAAGGATGTGACCAAACTACAGCAACGAAAATACAGCCCAGCTTCTAAACAAAATATAAATATAAGTATTTTAATAGCAGAATAACAGAGATCAACACAGTCCACACAATATACGCCACCACAGTTGTAATGAGGCAACCAAAAAAGAAATCTCATTCACTATTTATGCACCTGTCCGGCTAGAGCGAGAGACCGAGCTCTAAGAAAAGCCTTCTTCAACTCCCTTGAGGGAAGGGAGAAGAATATTATTAAATGACTATTAACTTTCTTGAATTCCACAGGTCGGATCTAGACCCCGATCATCAACAACCCCGTTAAATGAGGTATGGTAAAAAAACGGCACATAGATACTTGGGTTTATCAAAACCGCCACACTTGCGTACAACATACCTACCACCTTATCCCTGCAGGCGTGGATGGCATTCCGATGATTGGAACCCCAGCACCTTTCGGCTGCAATCACGAAGCGAAGAATTGTTAACTTGGTCGAGAACGAAACTTGGGCTCGTAGCATCCATTTTTGTTTTGTATCTGAGCTACGGCTGTAGCTAGAATTGATGTATAACATTATCTTAATTCAAGAACCTGGTTTGCAATTTTACTGTCGGTAAGCTACGATTTATGTTACAAAGTTTGTTGCTTTCTTATAATCGCCGAATGGTTAATAAGATAGGCTATCTCATTTTACTCAACTGCAATCTGAAGTTTATTATATGTGTATACGGTAGATATACCAATAAAATAAAATACTATGATCTTTTTTTATCAAAAAATAATATATTTCTTTATTCAACTCTATGGTCTAATATAGTTTATATAATATTTATTACTTATTTGTTGCATTTTGTTTGGAAATGAAAAATTGCTAAAAACTAAACCATATACAAAAATTCAACATGGCAACTGTAAATGGATTATTTGTACAAATATCTAAATCTTAACTGGAATTTTAATCGAAATTTTAAATATATAATATGTAGTGTATTTAATTTATATAGTTTTGTTTTTAATTTATTTTCTCTACTATACATAGTATATAATCTATTCTAGCCTACTGACGTACAAAAAATATATATACACACACTTTATTATTATTATTTTAAGCATATTTCTATCACATAAAGCAGATTTTTCAAAAGCCAAAACCAAATGAATAAATGCAATGTTCATGAAATTATGCCTTAACTCTTTAAACACAATATACCTCAGTCCTACGCGTACCATTACATTCGTTAAGATTGAGTTTGATAACTGAAAAATCGGCCTTACGTAGACTCTGCTAATAAATATAATGTAATATAATATTAAATCTGTTAATTCATAAGGAGAATATGAAATTATAGGCGTTTATATGCACTCCGATTGATATTTGCTCATACCGCAGATTTTAACTACCTAGACTCTATTTCCACAACACAGGAAAAAAAGTGATAATCCCTCCTTCCTTTCACTAAAGGCCATATCATATTTATGATTGACGGCCGACGATTGCTCACCTTGTCGGGTGTGGAGGCTTAAGTAGAGCATGGTAGGCCAGCAAAGATGGCAATCGCCGGCCGTCGGCACTGCCTACAGTCCGCCAGCTGTACGTCTCAATAAAAATAGCATTGTCGCCAACGGTGTGTCCAAATACTGGGCGCCCTCTGTATTATAAGAGCCTTGGCTTTATAATTCGGGGCTCTGTACAGATCGACTCTTCTTTGCCCAGCTACTCGTGGGAACAACATTTCGTCTCTAAACAAAAAAACAACAACAACAAAACAAACAATAACATCGGCTGCCTGTGCAGCGGCGCCACAGATACAGATGCTGTTGACTGTTCGATACTCTCGGGCGAAGTCGGAAAGGGACGCCCTGGGTACTGGAGTATGAGAGGAACCGGGAGGCCATTTCCCCCACTTCGAAGGGCTCAATCGCAAGAAAACCGTCAGCCACAGGGATAACCAATCTCGAAAGAGTAGCCCCACATTCGAACAGCTAATAGAGCGTTACACCAGGGAGTTGGCCTACAACGGTGTCTGGTCCGGTGCCAAAAAGGAGCAGGTCCATTGATGAGGTGTCCAACGCTACTAAGAAGGCTAAAGGCACCACCAAGAGCTCCAAATCCTTTTCAGATGCGGTCAAGGACAACATGATAGCCGCAGTATTGGACCTCTCTCTCTCCTACGACAAATGGGGGATAACTTGATTATGAATTGTCCTACCTTCTCACCAACAACCAACCCATCACTTTCAAAGATGCCCGACGGCACCAGGAGACAGTAAAACTGATTACCTGCTATGACCAACGGTCGGTCGACTTCATCATGGCAGCCATCGGTAGTCCTGGTGAGGTATGGCCAGGAGCCAAGCTCGAGGTGGTGGACCGGAGTTCGATACCACACCGACCGAGAGCTAGGATCTGGGTTCCACTCGAACCGCATGATCCTGCCTTCATGGGCTAAGTCTGGAAGATTGTCGAACGCTCCAAAGCTACTTAGGAGGAACCCTAACAACTGGCCGCTCTCTAGTCATCTCGATGACGACCGAATCTCTCCCTATGCTATAAGATAGGAACTTTCTCATAAAATACGGCCTGAAGAAAGAATAGATGAATCTTTTTAAAAAAAAGTTAAATTATGCACTGCTGAAGCCAACCCGGCCTATGGCTTTATGTCGCTTTCCAAAGCTTTATAATGTCACGCACCCCATTGTCATTTAACAATTTGGTCAAATATAGGCAGACAGCTGAGTTCTTAGGCTAGCTGCACATTGGATACGATTTCGTACGAATTTCACTCGTGCGAAGACGTGCGAAGACGTACAAACTCGCACGAACAATACCGACCTTCAAAGTACTAATGGGAGCGCGTACACTAGGTGCGAGTTAGTCGTACTTATACGTACGTGTAGTTCCGACGTCCGAATACAATCCCAACATGTTCGTGCGTTGATACATTAAAAGCGAATGTATCAACTTGGTTTACGGACACAAAAGGGGGTATGGGACACAAAGGAGGCATTTCTCCGATGGAGAAAATTGTATTCAGTATGCACACTAAATTCGTGCGACCATAATCATACATTTACGTACCATTCAAATTCGTACAAATTCGTAAATACAACATTACAAACTTCTGGCTACCCAATCCAAGGGAATTCCCGACTCTTAAATAATGCTAGCTACTTGGTTTTGAAATTAGATCGGAAGCTGCACTGGACTCACCTGAATCAATACTTCTAAGCTAATGTGGCCAAAGGTAAACCATAAAAAATAACAGAGGTAACATTACCAACCATACTAAAAACCGTTAAAACCGGACACTGTGCAATCTGTAGGCAAGCATAAGGGTTGGATTATTGGGAGCATTGCGCAGAATAAATAGAAACAACTTTCTATTTTAAGAACCAAACCAATAATAATTTAACTTATTTGACAAAAGAATACATAAGGAAAACTATGATAAATTGAATCTGTCAATTTAGGTAAAACCAGTTGTATCGGAGGTCAAGGTCAGACAATAAATGTGCGTAACCGGAGTGAGGTAATCAATGTCGAGCAATCCATGATTCGGTGGTTTGGTCATGATTTTGAGTCGGTGGCAGAAGATCGAGAGTTATGGAATATGCACTTAAAGATCCTTCTCCCGCGTCCCTTTTAATGGATAAGCGGTTTGAAAAATAATAAAATAATATGGTTCATTTAGCCTTATAGCTTTGCTTGACGGTGCGCGGCAGTCATCCGGAGAGTTACAATTTTAAATGATTGTTGCTGGCTTATTATTGACATAGACCAGAGACCACTTTTATTTTAAAAGTTGTAATTTTTCTACAGATTTTGTTTAAAAATACTTATAAAAACAAATTTGTAAGTTGGTGAAATAGGCCACAGAGAGAACGATTTTAAAAATTGAGCATTCAGAGGAAACGATAAAGTTGTGTGATTGAGCAGGGATAAGGAAACTCTTTTAATTACATGGACTTGGTTTTGTGATGGGTGATTTCACGGTTGAAAACCAAGAAAGCCAAGAATAACGTTAGGTTACACTTTTTCAACCTAGTTCTCGGTTGATTTGCACGACACAAGTAATCACCTATGTAAATGAAAAGAAATAGGAGAACTCCCAGAATGATGCTCACAAATCGTTAAAAGATTTCAGTAGTTGTTTCGACTGAAATAATGATTCGGCCGCGGCTGTTCAGGGTGAATTTCGTCGTTACTTCAACATCCACACAAATCGAGCTGTTCCCGCGCGAAATACCATTCTTTATAGGTTTGAAGTACTGCGTAGTGTTTTGACTAACAGAAGGCATCCAGGGACTCCACGAACGGTTCGAATCCCTTTCAATGTCGAACGCCTATCTGCGTCATTCATAGGTTTGGTGACATTTACTGGCCTCCTCACCTCAATGCACGTGCTTACGAGCACAAGTCCCGAACACTGGAAGAGTTGAAGGATGCGATTCGTGTGGAAGTCGCCCAAATCGACCGACGAATGGAAAGAGTGGATGCCATAAATCAACGCCACCAGAAGTCTACCGCTGGCTGATCGGGACCACCACATGACATATTATGTGATTTTCCACACATGATTTTCTCAAATGCGAACCAGATTTTTTCTGGTTTCTCCCAATAATTTTTTTTTTTTTTTTTTTGTGGAAAAATTGATGATTTTATATATATGTTATTATGTATAAAGTATATCTTGTATAATAGCAATATAAGGAAAAAAATCGCCGATAGCCGCCAATAAATAAAATCTGCGACTTGTGTATTTTATCTAAGCAAATATCGGAGTACAAACATCTATATTTGTAACAAGTAAAGGGTCTTTCATTAAGGACTTGACAACTTCTTTTTTAATATTCTCGTTCAATATTGGCTCTGAGCTCCTCTAACTTCGCGTCGCCGGCTTATTGGCTTAGAGCAATGATTTAATGTAGTCACATAAAAAAGTCTAGAGGCGTTAAATCACACGATCTCGGCGCGAATAACGGGTCCGTTTCTCGAGATAACACGTTCACCGAACGGTGACTTCAATAACTCGATTGTTGCACCAGCTGTGTGGCTTGTGGCACTGTCTTCTTGGAACCACATATCACTGATATCTAATTCATGCAATTGCTCAAAGAAATAACGTTCCAGCATGTCTCTGTAGCGAATACTATTTACCGTAACGTGACGGTCATTTTCATCGACGAAAAAAAACGGCCCGATGACGCCACCGGCATGGAACCCGCAACAAACAGTGACTTTTTGCGAATGAAGTGCTGTTTCATAAAGCACATGAGGTGAGAACCTCACCTGTCCAGTAACGCATATTTTGCTTATTGACGAAGCCGATGCGCTTCATCGTTTACGGCCCAAAATTGGCGTTAACGCGTTAGGCTACGGACAGAGTGAGCTCGAGAAGCGGAGCGAAAGCTAAAGCTAAAGATTCTAGGCTATAAGCAAAGTGAATGGTGTCCATAATGAATGCTAACATTATCGCTTCGCTTGCATCAAAATTAACAACATCCTTGAATTATGGAAATGGATTCGTCAGAAGATGAGGACTTTCGATTAAATAATTTATTTTTCAGCCATTCATTGTTTGGAAAAAGACAGTCCATTCAATATATTAAAAATTACGTAATACATATGACGAATTTTATCATATTTACAAAGAAGAAAGAAGACATCCGAAAACATCCCGACAAAAATTGCTGAATACTTTTGAAAGTCATTAAAAGTATTCGATTATATACCCAAATCTATTGACAGCTTCGTTTTAGCTTGAGTTTCTTGCTAAAAAACTGAGCAGAAGAGTTTATTCGCTTTTTGCGTATTTTAGCATCGAGTCTAATATGGCCAGTACTATTAAAATGTATGGGCGCAGTTTATTAGCTTTGATCTGTCAAACCTTAGCTTTAGCTTTCGCTTAGCTTTTCGCTTGCACTTTGTCCGTAGCCTTAAAGCTGCGACCACCGACGCGAATATCGGTAGTAAATTTTTGTTATTTATAAACGTTGTTCCTTCGTGTACTTCACCATGATGAAAATGTTGATTTTACTGATAGTTCGGTAATAGGTTTAAGGGTGCGTTCACACTGAAAGTTTGAAGTTGTCAAGTCGCTAATGAAAGACCCTTTACTACAGGGGTATAATATTAGCTTAAAAAGTACTTTGTTACATACAAACTATGTATTTTCTGATTTAGATGTCTATCGCTTAGTTTGTTTTTTTTTTTTGTTTCTTAATTATAGGAAATGATTCTTTTTTTATTGATTTTATTCATATTAAACGTATTATTTGTTTAATATTCAGCCTTTATTTGGATTTAATTAAGAATCGTCTTTTGCTTTCATTAAATTTATTAAGTTAAGGCATTTATTCAAATATCTTATTTGTGTGTTTTGTTTTCTTGATTTTAGTAATACTATTTCATGTTTTGAAAATTATTATATATGTACATGCAAGAACTGTATTTCGTTTGCAGCAATAATGTTCGGTTTAGTTTGGCAATTAATGGTTTTTTTTTTAAATACTTTTATTTATTTACTTATGTTTACCTTTTTATATAATTTATTTTAATATCTTTGTCTATTGAATTTTCTAATAGTAACTTGAAAAATGTTCTCCATTCACAGGGTAGGCATTTATTGTTGGATAGTGGATATACATAATTATAACTTTAAAATTGGAAATTCTGTTATAGCATGTCCAAGAAACCATTGTTATTGTATATTAAATTTATATTTTGCTAATATAGTATTTTCAAACGAGTTAGCAGTATATATTGTGGCCTATAATGGAGGTATGGAACAATGGGACGTTATATTGTTTTTTTTTTTAATTTTTTTTTTTATCGATTATACAATAATGTATTTGGTTTTGTAATTTGGTACAATAAATTGAAAGATTTAAGAAGAGGTTGCATTATTTTGGATAGCCTGTGATATTATTCGTCTACTAATGTTTACCCATACTAATAATGTTCATGTTAATACAAACCTGTTTTAATATACAATTTTTCTACATTGTCAAAACACTTTCTCGATAAACTGCTTATACATTTTTACTTCATAGACCGTTATTAACTTAATTTAATGCAGCACTAATTTTTGTGAATTTCAAAACAGTTTTTATTACGGAAAATGTAGAAAAACAACTGATTTATTCAAGGAGCTGTACAACAGAGCCAATTCACACTACAAGCAACTATGTCGCCTAAAATCCTATTCTGTATGCAAAAACACAATTTGTTAACGATACATTAGATAGCCCAATCTTAATAAATGAAGTTAAAGAAGCTCTACCTAGATTCAAAGATTGTAAGGCTCCAGGGTTCGGTAGAATCCCTGCGGAATGTTTGCAAATACAGCACAGACGAATTTTTAATTTCCATGACATCGGGCTATAATAATATATTTGACTCTGGTGATGTGCCGGAGAGCTTCAAACAAGCGATTATATTCCCAATCTTCAAGAAAGGCGACTCGTCAGACCCATCTAATTACCGTGGTATCTCACTCTTAAATGCTTCTGCAAAATTATTCACAAGCGTTTTACAAAGTCGTTTAATGCGCTGGGTTCAGGAAAACGCACTTCTGGGAGAACTCCAAGCAGGTTTTCGGCAGGGCTACTCCACGGTAGACAATATCTTTGTTCTACGAAGCATAGCAGAGTCTTTCATTGAACGGAAACAGAAGCTTTATGCTTTTTTTATAGACTCCAGAGCGGCTTTTAATACCACTGACCGGCAAAAACTATTCTACAAACACTATCAATACGGTATATCCCATAAATTTAGCAAGGTAATGGAAAAATTGTACAACAACACAAAAACAGCGGTGTGGAACGGAGAAACTTTGTCCGAATGGTTCGTTACAGAGGTAGGAGTTAGACAAAGTTGCAACGCAAGCCCGACACTATTTGCCCTTTATATTGAAGACTTCATTGATTACCTCCCGGTTGATTGATTGATTCATATGCGGGTACCCACATTAAGGCTCACCAGGGACCCTGGAATTCATGATAAACCGAGTTTTTAATAACGCGTGCTGTGGAGTTTACAAATTAATTTGAACAAATCAAAAGTGATGATTTTCAGAAGAGGTGGAGGCAAGGGAGAAAGGTGGACTTTTAACGGTGTTGCTATTGAAACAGTCAAGCAATACAAATATCTTGGAGTCATAATTTCCAGTAACTTGAGTATGGAACCACATTTGGCTGAAAAACTCCCGCAATCTAAAAGTGTTCAACGTGGGGAAACTGTTTCCAAAACCAAAGGATAACTCACAGTATGAAATATTAAGTTTTCGAAACAGTCTCAAAGTAAATTCTTTTTTTACGGAGCACAAGCGTGGGGTCATAGGTGGTATGATGCAGTAGAAAAGCTACAGCGATTTTACCTACGAAGGACGTTCCGATTGCCTACAGCCGCAGCTAACTATATGCTCATGATTGAAACAGGACTTGCTCCTCTGTTCTTACAAACACTCAAACTGAACATTGACTATATCCTCAACACAGTCAGGTTGGGAGAAGAAAGATTACCACGAACTGTTACCAAGTATGCAGTAACTACGAGAAGTCTGTGGTATAAAGAGATGCTGAGTCTAGCGGAGAGTTACGAGTACGACTTGGAATTAGACTGGAATGCAAGGGACAGTTGGAAAAATAGACTACACGATTTCCTGTCACATTTGGATTCATGTTTTCGACAAAAATGTATCGATCAAGCGAGTGCGTCAACGCAAAGGGAAATTTATAAGGCATTTCAGTTTAACCTTGGGTCGCTGAACAACTTTAAAGACTCGAATAAAATAGCAAACAGCTCTACAATTTTCCGCGCAAGAGAAGAGTTATTGCCATTAAACGTCGTGTCACATAGAGAAGACCTTCCGGTTTTATGCTCATTGTGTAACACGTCTCAGAGGAAAAATATCATGCACTTTATACGGATTTGTCCTATTTTCCGTGATATCAGAAGGTCCTGCTTTGGGAAAGTCATCTTGTCAACCGAAGAAATCCAGGAACTACTAAAACGGGTCCAATTAGAAAGCACTTAAATTATTTGGTGATACAACTTTAGCTTACCGGAAAAGAATTATGGAGGAAGATTTTTAAATGAAATGTAAAAATTGTGTTGATAGTCTTTGGCAGACGGCTTTTAGCCATGTCATTTAAGATAGATTTAATATTTCTCTTTTATTTTTGTAACTGAAACGAAATGAATAAAATCTAAACTATTCTAAACCTAAAAAAATGTAGAAAAACAAATGCAAACGGAAACACGTTCAATCCTATGATCGTTTACGGATCTTGTAAGTTGAACCTCATGTTTTATTCATCTCATATTAAATATTGAATATAACTTTAACTAAGTAGCTAGCACATGATGGTGTAGATTTGCCTACATAATGGGGAATATAACAGAAAAAGTAATCTATTCAATATGAACGATGATGGAAAAACCTTTCGTTCACCTCATCAAAACAAAGTGAAAATAGCAATATTGCTAAAAACCGGGTTCGCTATTGGGTCTAATGGTTCATCAAACCATCACCATCCACCGAGCTTTGGAGCTTGGGAAAAATCATGTACAACTTCAAAGATTTGGCCTGATGAACGTAAGGTGACCTCTTAACCAAGAGGCAAAGGTCTTCTGAAAATCGTGTACAAAATCCTATCTGCCGCATTGTGTGAACTCCTAAAACATTTCGTAAGTAATCTCATTGACAGATTATGGAAAAAGAAATCAAATACTCGCCATATATTCATCGAATTCAAAGCCGCATATTATGATAGCATCTATAGTGGCTAACTGTATAGAGCCATGTTTGTTTTGACGATGGGAAAAGCTCGCTTAAGTCCCGTAACGACTGAGACTTTTAAAGAAAACAAAAAATGATTTAAACAAAAATTATGCGACTTCGCATCGTACTTGAAAGATTTTGCAAAACATCCGAGTGTATAGATGTTCTGAAAAAGCGTTCGGACTCGGCATAAAATGGTAGGAACCTTCCATTCGTCCTAAAAATAAAAACTCACACAAACGAATGGTTGTGAGAAACTAGGACTAGGGTGCCTATTGGTCCTGTTGTGCCAACTATTTATTTATTTATCGCGCGTCTGTCAGTCTTATGAAGCTGAAAGTTGTGAGAACAAATTTGCTAAACTAGTATGAAGATGGTAAACAGTAATTATTATTATAACCTTTTATGAAATCACAGTAACCCCTAGAAACCTCTTCCCCTCTCCAATATTTTTGTCATGTACACTTGGTTGATTTAAAAGTTTAAACGGTTTCTTGTACAGAAAACTTAAGCGCTAAATTAACGACTAAATAAACTTACAATTACTCGGCATAAAATGGTAGGAACCTTCCATTCGTCCTAAAAATAAAAACTCACACAAACGAATGGTTGTGAGAAACTAGGACTAGGGTGCCTATTGGTCCTGTTGTGCCAACTATTTATTTATTTATCGCGCGTCTGTCAGTCTTATGAAGCTGAAAGTTGTGAGAACAAATTTGCTAAACTAGTATGAAGATGGTAAACAGTAATTATTATTATAACCTTTTATGAAATCACAGTAACCCCTAGAAACCTCTTCCCCTCTCCAATATTTTCGTCATGTACACTTGGTTGATTTAAAAGTTTAAACGGTTTCTTGTACAGAAAACTTAAGCGCTAAATTAACGACTAAATAAACTTACAATTTATACTCGTAATGTGCCGATCTGGATCGTCGTCCGGAATGCCAGCGATATATGCCGTTTGGTGCTACTACATCTAGGCACTGCTAGGATGCTGTATCGCTTGTGTGTCGCCGTGAAACTCTTCGACTGATCCCATTGACACTAGCACTACCATGACCCGGTGTATTTGGGTAATCGTGTGATCCAGGCGACGCGACATCCAGAAACGACTCTGGGCTGAATCTCACCCGACTGTGTTGTGAAGAAATAGATCCCTCTTTGGCACTCATATACGAGCTATCGTCGCTGGTTAGTGAATCTGGAGGCGTTGGATTAGTTGGGGTTCCCGTAGCTGATCCATTCGCATTTTGAACGCGGTAATACTTTTTCAGGCTGGAACGTAGTTTACTGTTTCCACCGTTAGTGGCAATTGCCGCGCTGCCACCATGCTCAAAAGAGAGACTCGCTGGACGCTCCTGTATCACTAAAGGTGATAGATCCCGATGTGGTGTGGAATTTAGCGAGTATGGCGATCTAGGGGGAATCGCGGCTGACTGATGATGCGGACTAGCACTGAAAAACGGCAAATTCTCGTAGTCCCTCATGCGATTCATGCCGGGGGATCCTTTGTACACTTCCCGTGTTGGTTCTGGTTGTATACTCATCGAATTGAAATCGTACAACTCCGGCAATTCGTCATGATCCAAGCTAAAGGCCTGATTAACATTTGAGATGTTCGACAGGTTCGATGGAGTGCGGCGATGTCCAGCGGCGGTTATACCCATTTGTGGTACACGTGGAGGAGGTGTACGGGTTTGTTGCTCATACGTATAGTCGTAGTAGCTTGGCAAAGGATTGTGATGCATTGGGCTGTCGTAGGAGTAGTCAGGGTATGATTTGCAATCACGTTCGTATGCCAAATTCACTTCAGGTCGATACGGGAAGTAATTCGAACCTAAAACGAGTTCATAAATTAAAAAAAACTTATGAGAAGACGATTTAGACTTACCGAAATATCCTGCTCGGTGAGCAGGAGGATAACCATCATTAAGGAGACTTGGTGCATAAGTAGGTGCCGGTGCCCGGGTTTCAAAATATTTCGGTGGCGGTGGAGTGCCCCCTTCAGAATAGTCCAAGTTCTCATTGAAGGATGATGCACTGATTTTCCTTCTTGGCGACGGTGTTGGCGGTTGAGTATGACTGCCAAGCGATGACGAAAGCATTGCTGAGGTGTTCGTGGTAAAATTTGATCCCAAACCGCTGGTAGTTGATATTGTCGACGGATGATAATAGTGCTGTGGTGAGTCCGATCGGCGGGTGGTTCGATCATCGGGAATCAGTGACATTGATGATAAAGCCGCTCTAAATGGAATATATAAACATTAATACCATTCCATACAGAAACTGTAGTTCAACTCACCGAGGATGCCTCGCCGGGCCATGGTACGTGTTATGAGCAAATCTCCTGTCATTATCCACCACGCTGGTGAATTCGACATCCATTACCGGCTTTATTGGCGCAATTTCCTTCAGAATCGATTGTGGCTGCAGTGTGGGATGTACAGGTGATACATTCGACATTCGGACATCATACCCGGCTGCAACACCAGCTAACAAAGCCGCCATATTGTACATAAGAACTTCGATGACGGACAACTTTGGCTTACGCACCGAATCACCTGAGTACAATGTCGGCATTGGGATGTTCGAAGTAAATCGATTCCAAATACACGCGTTTGGTGATACGAGAATTGTTTTTGGTGAATGAGCTAATGGTGGTATTGCCATTGGGGAGCACCATTCATCTTTGGCATTGTAACCTATTTCGAAACAAATTGAGAAGAGAGCACAACAAAATCCAAGGCAAACGCAGCGGCCAAAAAGAAGAGAACAAAAATTCGAATTTATTGTGGGTAAATCTTTTGCGAAGCAATCTTTTTTTATTATGTTTCCAAAACACCGTTGTTTGTCATGATTTAAGCTGGAGATTATATGAGGCAAGTTAAGAAATGAAAGTTGAATGTGTGCCTTGCACTTTAAAACTGCAAAGAAAATTTCGATAGAAACAAAAACCGTGCGTTTCATAAAAAAAAAGAATAAAATCGAACATTATAAACGTGAAGTACAAAATACAATATGTGAGGTTTATAAAAGCGAGTGGAAACAGCGCTCATGTACGACGTTTGTTTTCGAATATCGTTTTCAAATGATAAAGAAGTTACATAAATATGTAATTTTAAAATTGTTAGGGTGAGAATGTGAGACTGAGCTCAAGAAAGGCAGTCATTTGGCTTTATTGTACAAATTGACAGTGCACTTCAAAAATATTACCAGGCCCGTACTGAAATCACTAACGAATTTCAGATGAACGTGTACTGCGTCTGGTCAGGCGTTAGGCAATAACGCCCCAATCAATTTGGAAATAACGCCCTAACAAATCTCGTACAAATCACTGCAAAATTGTTCGTCATTTTGGGTGTTATTTCCTTTCCACGGTTTGTATTTATGACAAGCAGTAAAGCCCAAAATAATAAGTGGAAATGCATAAACAGTGGAATAAGTATGGGAGCATGTTGCCCCATGCAAGCCCCCCTGTTTGGGGTTTCTGTTGGATTTTGGAGTAGGTGGGAATTTTTACTGAAAAAAAAAACGATCAGTATATCCAAATTTGCGCATACTTCAAATCCGACAGAAACCCCAAGACTGGGCGTTGCAGGGGCAGCATGCCTCCCCATACGTATCAAACTGCAAATTCTTTTTGGGCTTTATTTCTATCTTGTTGTCTATTTTTAGGCGTTATGCATTTTTTGGGCGTTATTTCCAAATCGATTTGAGTGTTATTTCCTTGGGCGGTATTGCCGAACTCCGTCTGGCCACACATGGTGATGAGAAGTGAATTCTAAAACGCCGGGAGATCAGGTACTAAAGGATGAGATATACCCTTTGGTCTACCTCGACAGTCGGTCGGTACGAGGTATTATATCCGAAAAGAAATTAATGGCAAAGGGATAACGTAACTAATGTTCGAGGCATTATGGAGTCAGAACTGAGACAGTATTAGGTCCCAGCTCATTGCAGTATAGTTAGAAATGACCAAGCTGACAAGCTTGCGATAAAAGCCGTGGAATAAGAACAAAGTTAGGGCGTGGACATTAAACCAAATCAGTACAATTCAAAGCTACTATTAGGATCAGGCTTATGTCTTGAACTACATCGAAACAAAAGTGAAATTCATAGAAAACACGCGCATATTTACGTGACATCTATGAGTAAAATCTGAACTAATAAACCTCAGAGCTTTTGTTTTTTTCACCGAAAACACATGCATATTTATAAAACATCTATGAGTAAAATCTGAACTAATAATTATCTGAGCTTTTATTTATGGAACTCACAGGAATTATGTGATTTGAACGTGATCTGGCGGAAAGTCTGTAACGTTTAAGAGCTTTCAGCCACACACACAATTTTAAATTGAGAGAAAATATACAGAGGTTACTAATGATGAAGTGGAACAAATGATTTTATTTACTTTTTTGTAGGTACTTTTCTTCACTTTTGCTTCGATGGAGTTCTGGCTTTATAAGGGAAAGCAACCAGAGGCACTTTTTGGCCTCAACGGCAAGAGGGTCAGTCTTGCAGACACGGGCATCTGTAGAATCTGCGATGACCTGCAAGCCGAGGAATATATAGCACACATACTGTGAGAATACGAATCAATTCTTTGCAATCGTTGGAAGTTTCTGAGAAGGTACTTCTACCAGCATTTGGACGATATAAAAAAACTATACTAACTACTTCAAAGAGTTATGTACTTGATTTCTGCAGACAAATTGGTTGTTTTTAATGAAAAAGGTTTTAGTTTCCTGTAATGGCTTAGTGCCGTATAATACCTTACTCACTCATACCCTGTTTTAACCAACATCAATTTGTGGTCGAAATTTCGATTTAAAAATGTAAGTTCAATTCTTTTTGCATAAATCAAAAGATATGTTGCTTACTTTTATCACAAAATATACATAAGGTGGCTCTCACATTGAGGCAACAAGCAACTAGCCATTGTCAATACGCAATACGCAACTTTATTTTAACCTATTCTTACATTAAAGCAACAGTATTGCCAAAAATGTCTAGCTATCAGTATCACTATCCGCAAATATTGCTACTACGAATCAATATTTGTTGCTTTTCAACATGCGCTGTGTATCACCAGAGATAAATGTTGCAGCAATCAGCAACATTTTTTGTTCGACCGATATTGAATTGCTTTGATGTGAGACGTGAGATATCTGATTTAATTGAAAGTAAAATAATTGTGGGCGCAGTAGCGCAGTGGTTAGTGTGCTGGACTGCTGTGCGAGGGATCCCAGGTTCGATCCCCGGAAAAACACAAATTACATCTTAGTGTTTTTTCTACTGCGCCACCTCTCGCGAACGTCTGACAAACATCGAGAGTATAACTGTCATGAAAAAGCTTCTCAATTCAGCCGTTCGGAATCGGCATAAAATTGTAGGTCCCTTCCATTCGTCCCAAAAATAGAAACTCACACAAGCGAATGGTTGCGAGAAGCTAAGGCCTAGGGTGTCTACCGCCTGTTGCGCCACCTATTTATTTATTTTTTAAAATAATTGTGAGCGATAATATTGCGTTTCCTATTGTCAGTTGCTTATTGCTTCAAAGTGAAAGCCTAATAAAACATATTATAGGATTAAATAGGAGCAACGTTTTTTCGTTTTATGAAAAACAAATTCAAAATTAAATAATCGCAGGTCGCACCTATCTACATAAATGCGGAAACTTCCAACAAGCGAAATACAAACTGCAAACTAACTATTCGTCGGGCACATTAAGTGGATTAGATTTATCTCGTAGTACTTTTCGGTTCAATTTGATCGTTTCTTCCTCCAAGAATACATAAATTCAATCTTTACTCAAATTAAAAGCAACAACCAGTAACTGACAGCTAAATAATTATACAGCTGATTTCGAAAATGAAATATGTAGTTCGATAATGAACTTCTTTCCCTCGAAACTTTGAATGCGAGAAGTTCATTAAAGTGAAAGTTTTAACTTCGAGGAATACTCGATTCGATCGAATCTCAGAATAAGCGTGTGTATTATATAGAATCATGTATTGTACAGTACACGCTATTTTTATTGTTTTGTGTTTTGCACCATTAATATATTAATTGAGACCGCATTTCTTCCCTCGTTAGTTAATTGGGTTTGTCCGTCAACCAAAAATAAACAAATTTAATGACACCAACAAAACTAAGCAGTAAAATGAAATTAAAATAAAAGTGTTTATGTAAGTTTGTAGTTTTTTTTGTTTGTTTTATTTCTCTATATAATAAAACTGGAATATTATTTAAAAAATTTAAATAAAAAAAATCGATACAAACCAAAATAGAAAATTAAAATGACAAGAAACAAAGATACAACGTATACAACATTTACCAAAGTAATGAACAAACAATTTTAAATAAAATAAAATAATACACGTTCCACTAAAAACAAATAAATAATACAAATTTAAGTTACAAAACATAAAAAATAAAATGGTCATAATCGTTGTGCAGAGTTTTGCATAAAACTCACATTTGTATAATACATTCTGATTGAATCGGATTCGTGTATAATCATTTAATCACAGCTAAGAAATTAATTTTTCGTTAGAATTCAATACTCTTTATTAAGAAAATAATATATATAAAAAAAAAAAAAAAAACAATTTGGACAAAGTCTAAACCAAAAATAAAGAAAGATTTTTCTATAATTAATTTTCTTTAATTAAATGTAATTATAGCATAAATATTTAAGGTTTTTTTTGTTTTCAAGTTTATTTTATTATTTAATTTTTTTTGTATGTTATTTTGTGTGTGTTTTTTGAAATGCATTTGCTTTTTTAACGAATGCATTTTAAGTCTTATGAAAAGAATTTGAATTTTGTAAAATTAAGAAGACAACTACTTAAAGCGAATGAATATAAGGGAATACAATTAATTATAAAATATTTTGTAAAAATCTAAGAAAATGAAAAACAAAATAAAAAGGAATCGACAAAAAGCTATGCTTTTTTTTGTAAATAGTATACATCTAAGAATATATATACCTATTATGTATATATGTATTTTGTTTTTTTTTTTGTTTTGTATATAAATATTTTGTAAAAGTCTAAAAATGATAGAAAAAAGTAACTAAAATAGAGAAATAGTGTAAAACATAATGTGTGTTCTCTTCGTAACAAGTCGTTGTCATTAGATTCAGTTTTAGTTTGAAGTTTTGGTTATCTTGCCCCAATAATTGTACATGAACGTGTCCGATTTATTCAACTCAAGCTAATTGAACGAAGAAATCGCACTTATGTCAGCAGCCTTATATTTAATTATTTCCCTAACAAAAGGACAAATTAGAGTTAACTTACGTAGACAAGTGGAAATATGTATATTTAATAATTGCCATCGGAATGACTTGGTAGTGTGACACCTCTATGTTTGAAATGCTTATCTTTACAGATGGTGATTGTAATGCAGTAGGAAGAAGACTTTTGATAATGACTTTCTATTTCTAACTTTAGACAAATGCGGGGAGATCGAGGCAGGATGCTTCAAAAAATTATTCGACTCTTGAATCCTAGGGGAAGTGAACTCCGGGAACTAAATAACTATCAATCATCTGCGATATGTAAAGACAAAGGGCCATACCAATAGCCTGGACACTAAAAATGGTTTTTAGTACCGGGGAAAAGCTATGAACCATTGAAACCCTTAGTATTATCAGTAGATCACTCTGACCAATAAGATAATATCAACTAGAGTAAATTTGATCAATAAATCAGATAGATATGACATACAGTCAACTATAAACGCATACAAATGTTAAGCTTTTTGCGCATACGTCTCTTCTGGTTTTATTGTCAAATTTCGATGACAGCGGAAGGTATTAAGAACATTTTAAGCTCCCAAACTGTTCAGTAAGAAAAGAAATTGAAAAAATTACTCTGTCTGATCAGCTACCGAATTACCACAACCGGGAACAAGTACAAAGTGACGGAATTTGTTTTTATTTTGCATGTAAAATCTATATAATTATGTACAACATAATTTGATGACATATTGCAGGCTCACAGCTGCGATAATTCGACACATATTCTAACTCTGATCGATCATTTAATCGCTTGACGGTTTTAAATAAACTTGAAGATAATTGTCTGATTGTAGCGAGTTTGTGAGTTATTAAAATTCGGATCAAGTCTAAACGACTATTCACACGAGAGCAACCAACTACCTACGAACGAACGAATATTCACAAGTTTTGACAGTCCGTTCATATGCACACTTTTCTTGAACGCGGAAATTCGCGAATTTAAGTCAATAGTTTATACCAGAAATTTCTCATTTGAGGTTAAATTCGAATGCATTTTTTATTCGCTGTTTTGTGGAACGCGAATTAAATGATGTGGATTGCGAATAAAGTTTGACTTTTCGCGCCTAGGGTGTTTTCGTTCGCGGCAAAAAGTTTGGAATTCGAAATTTCGTAATTTAAACTGTTTATAAGCTTGTTTTCTTAATACATTTTGATGGAATAATTAATTATCCTCCTATCTTATAATATGTGCCTTAAGAGCAGCGTTTTACCAGAAGGTTCCTTGGTTGGTCGGTTCATGTGGATGGTTCTCGGCGCTCTGCCAGGAAACGCAATTAGCTCTAAGGCGGCATTTTGAGAACACAGCTTATGAGACGTGTAATTAAAGGAAAGAAAATCTGAGTGGACTTCACTAACGAATGAGTTTTGGAAGTCGTTATTCAAATTGATGCCTGAAATGAAGATGCTTGAGAGTGGTCGAAGAACAGCTTGGTTAGTGTGCGATTTCCAGCTTTAGCCCATGCTGGACATGCTCCAAGAAAGTGAAATACTGTTTCACTCCTAGTTGTGCCCCCCGCAGCTTGTGCAGTGGGTATTATGGGTTATGCCTGGCTACAAGAATGTCTATTGGCCAGTGGCCAGTACTCAAGACCATAAATCTTCCGACGTTTGCATGTGTTCTGCAAATAAAGTTCCTTGTTCTGACCAAATCTTCTTGGAAATTAGTGTGCGCCTTTGAGGTAAGGTCCAAGAAGTTTTCTCTCTACACATATTCTAGCAGGGGTAGACTTCCTATGTAGACGATACTTAAAGAACGAAGCCAAATCTGGTAGGAACTCTCATTCCCGTTCCAACGGCCATGATCATGAACCTAGACGAGAGCCAACAGATAGATTTGGATAGATAAGAGAAGATTGATTATGCTTTCACTACTTAAATTTTATCTTAAAGCAGACTTTGTTACCCAAATATGTAGTTCCTTAATCCCTAAACTAATTCTGTTTTTCACCTTCAAAGATATTACATATAGGACTATGGTCACCCTTAAGATTTAAAACTACATTAAGTGTACTTTAGTTTATTTGTAAATACATTGTACGAGTTCAAGTCATAAACAAACAGTTTAACCAAAGGAAACTGTCAATAAACAGAACAAAGCCTTCTGAAGACAGGTCATATACCAACATTTGTAAATTCGATTGAAATTATAATCGTTTCTCTTTACAGACAACATTTCAATCAAAAAATCAAAGCAATTGAGATACTATCGGAGGTATTATTGTAGTACTCGCAACTTCTTCCTTGGATTTTTTTTTTTTGAGAAAAAAACGTTGCTTCTTCATAGAATTTGATTTTTTTTACATCATGGTGGATTCATTATAAACCATTATTATGCACTAAGCATTGCTTTAGGATGTTGTGGATTCTATGTCCACATTCGTATCAATTTAATTGTAGGTCTTTTTTTTTAAAGCCATTCCGCCATTAGAACAAATGTTGCCCAAGGTGTACAAGGTGTGGATTCTTTTGACACCACATTTTATGTTATCTCTAGGCCAACTTCTCTTAAATACAGGCTAATTGCATGTGGATCATAATTGTAGCAATCTATAAACGTTGTTGTCTGTTTAGAATATCAAAAAATACCACTTTGCGAGTGCTGTGGATTATAGTTGCAGACATTTGCGTTGAAATAATGCCTTGTCTGATTTTAAATTATCCTAAGTGGTACGCACATCATCTGCGTATATCTCGTGGGATTAAATTGAACTCCCGTCAAATCATTAATACCTACAATATTATTCACTTTCCTCCACGCACTGCATTACATTTCACATTAAAATCTACTTTGAGGCTTTTCTGATTCCACCTTCCTCCCCGCCTACCATAATTTCTTGTCTACAATTTTCGCTTATATTCGCAACTTGCACTTCGTCCTCTTGTGGCTGGCTGCCCGTAACTACCTCAACTCCTATCAAATCACTCGCCTCGGAATTATTTTCAAACAGCTTGTATGCGGCACTGCCTGAATTTTGCGCGAATTTTTTTTTCGAACTTCTTCCTAGCGTACCAAAACTAAAAAAACTCATCCAACTTTTCAACTTCCCTCCGGCGATGGCAGTCTTTTTCCTTTTACCCTGCTTACCTCCATGCAGATATGAAGAATTATACTTTATCACTTCTGGATCGGGTTGAACATCTTTCAGCTTTCTCGATGCCATCACCGAATCGGGCAGAATAAATATTGATGTTGTGGACGCCTGGGCACCACTATCATCGCCATTTCTACCCTCATCGCTGTAGTACGTGGTGAAGCTAAACGAATTATTCCGCTCCTCATTGTAGCAGTCTTGAGTAGAACACTCTTCATCGTTTTTCGCACAGCGAAACGTGACCATTGAACTCTTTCGTGATGGTAGCGAAACATCAGCCGACGAGGAACGATCACTGCAAAAGGAATTCATTACCTGTGTGCCCTGTTGGCTGCAGGAATTGAAACTCTCACTGAACTGATCAACTTCGCTGCGACTACTACTCTGACTGCTGCTGCGGCTGCTGTCACTGCTCTTCGATATCTTTGTCACGTTATCGTCCATCAAATTCGATTGCTGACGGAAGAAACAGTGCCGCGGAAACTGGGATCCAGAGCCGTTTCGTTGGAACCGATACGTACTCTCAGTGTCTTCAGCCTCCTGTTCGGTGGTCTGAAAACCGTACATCGTCAGATCCCCACTGGACTTAGAGCTCACCTTCTCAGCACGATTCCACACATGGCGATTTGCCGATGATATGGTCGCAGCAATATCACAGGGTGTCGAGAAGATCTCGTCAAGACTCTTCTGCATGGCTTTGTAGAAGACACGATCATAGGTCACATTGTCGAGTGTGGTCACTACCAGCGCACTAGTACTGTCCCGGTATGAGTGGATCATGTTGGGAATTTTACTATCTAAACTATGTTTCTTGCGGCCGCCGCTATTATTGCTGTGACTATTTGTGGAGGCGGCTGCGGTTTCGGTAACTGTACTTTGATTGCTGACAGTTCGGCGGAAGTTGAAGCAACCCGTTGTACTCGCTGGCTCGTCATCATCGTCGTCGTCGTATGTATTCATTACTGTTCGACTATCACCTCCACCATTCTTACTAAGCACCTGGTGAGTATTTAACGACAATGACAGCTGAGTGGGACGCACACTGCCAGTAGTGGTGGTGGTGGTGGTGCTCGTGCCGACGCCGCCACTACTGCAACTACCCAAGGAATTATTAAAACTATAACTAAACGGGATAAGCGTGGAGGAGTTGCTGATGCTGGAGTTTTTATAGGAATCTAGACCACGATCATGACTTTTGCCCACTAGTATGGTGTTATTGTTACTACTATTGTTACTATTACTACCGTGGCGAGGGGATGACGATGATTTATTTTTACTCTTCCTAATGCTATTGTTATTGTTACTTAAATGTATATTGTTGTTGTTTTTGTTATTATTAATTCCGCTGTTGTTACTATAGCTAATGATGTTGTTGTTGTTGTTGATGTTATTATTGTTGTTGTTACTAGCGGTAGTATAGGGTAGACATTTGGTGGATGATATTGGAATACCTTGTGGATTGTAACCGATTGTGTTGCCGGCTATCATTGCAGATGTTGTAGCTGCTGTGGCCGATTGTGTACCCGGTGACTGTTGAGGGAGTGCTATCCGTGATTTATCCAAATTTGGAGCACTCTTACTGAAGTTGGGTGGTGTCCATTCGGTCGAATGGAGTGACGGTAGCAAATGGCTTCGTTCACGCTGATGGAGCGTGGAGGGACCCCAGGTTTTACCTTTGAAGCCATCCGGAGGAACTGAGCACATATAGAGATGATATTTTGATAAAGAAAATCTTAATTTTCAACGATCTTATAAAATATTAGTTATGTGATGCGGAATGGGGGCACAGATGTGCTTATATGAGAGATGAAAATGAGAGCCAGGGACGTTAAGTGGGAAATGGTATGTACTGTACATATTTAAAAGTTCGTTAGTTTGAGTTAAAAGTTTATTTGTCGTCTTGTTAAGTAGATTTAAGTGATGTGCATGCATATACCTACTGTTAAGGAAGTTTAATAATGATTTTACAAAATGTAGGCTGGAATTAAAATTAAAAAGTACATTTGACGGAATTTGTATAATTTCATGAACAATTTTGTATACAACTTCTTATGGAGTTACTGGAAAGGAAGGAAAGCAAAAAGCAAAGTTTTTCGATCTGTTATAGACAAGTAAGATTAGAAGTAACCCACTTGAAAGACTCGAAACTCGATGTAATTTACTGGAAATGAAATTATACTTTGCTGATGAGATAAGTTTGACATAAACATAAGTTTGCCATTCGCGACACTTTTCCTAGAGTTTATTTGGTTAAAGATAGCCATCATGTTAGGCATTACAAACAATAATAAATTCAGTCGCCTAAGCCCATTAAAGGTGCGAAAAGCAAGATATAGGACTCTCTGACGATCCACTGATGTAGTCCAAACATATTTTAAGCAAGGAATATCTATGAAAATGGTGCCTATCAATTCGCGGTTTTCATTTCGCAAACTATTATCTTGCGACGCGACGGTTTAAATATTTTTCAACTATTTCACCACAGAAGTCATGTGGCAAACTGCCATTTCGTCTTGCATTCATCGCGCTTTAAGATTAACTCGCATTTTTTCTTTAGCATTTCTCTGTTTTGCTCTTGTTTCATCTAGCTTTTGGTGTTTCTGCTTTTGCTTATTTTGTAAAACGTTATTTCGCGCCATGCTATTTAGCCGCTGGTCTATATGAGCATGCCTTTTTTTGTCACTGTCAAGAGGAAATTCTTGTTTTTTATGTGTAAAATGGCACCCAACTTTACTCAAACTCGCACCTACTCCAAATTTTGCATGCATGCCCCCCAAACATATTTCACTGTTTATGGTGATTTTGTAAAGAAAAATTATAAAAAGTTAAGAATTAAGAATCTTAAAAGGTTTTGCTATTATTTTATTTGGCAAAAGCGAATTAACGAAATGCGAAAATAAATACATCAAAGTAAGTTATAGCGAAATAATAAATGCGAAATATCTTATGTGAAATTATTACAATGCTAAATGAAATTTTGTCAAATAAAAACTGCGAAATAACAAAACCCGAGTTGTTGATATGTGAATTGGGACCAGTAGCCTATATTAGACACTGATAATCGCGCGTCGCGCCTTCTAGTTTTATTTTGGTCTTATTGGTCTAAAAAAAATTGTTGAAAAGTTAAGATGGAAATCAATGTGCTACGAGTGAAAGAGTCTCTCAACAAAAATGTAGGCGACGCACAAAATTATAACCTAATGATTAGACAATCTCCGTCAAACGTATGAATTGCGGTCCACAAAACATAAGAATACCTACAACTACATGCCAACAAAAGAAATAAAATTATTATGTGCTTTAAGTTGGTGAAAAACATGAAACATACTTAAAAAAAAAAAAAAAAAAACTAATTCTTCACTTACGTGCTACTATTCTCAAACCGGATATCGCTGGCGACCCAGGTGGTGTATCTGTTCTGGCTCGTGACTTGTCTCGTATTGTCGTTATCGTATGTCGAAAGTCGATCGGAAGTGATATTTGTGCAGGCTCACGTTTAAGAAGCTACAATAGACCAGATAGTAACAAACAACTCAAAAACCTCTATTCATGCGTATATACACCAATTACCTTCAGTTTTTTGAAGCGTTCCTTTCGTTTTCTTGGTACTGGTGTATTCTGTGCGATTATCAATTCACGTCCTATTAGTTCTAGCTCACGCACCACTAATTCTTGTTCACGTAGTTGTAAATCTTTGGCTTGTTCACGTTGTTGCATTTGTACGCGTATCAGTTCGGCTTCTTTGCAGCGCAATTCCTGTTATATTTTCGTTAACCAATTGAGCAACATGTATGATTTCGTGGTGGTGCAAATGAAGTAGTGTTGCAAAATAAACGAAAAGAAAAAAGTAGAAAACAAATTTGATAAACATAAGTTCATAAAAAAATAAGGAAGAATAAAAGTGTAATAGAAGGGAGCGTTAGGAATTAAAAAAAAAAAGTGCAATAAGATGAGAGCTTGGGAAAAGAAGTCAAACTTAGGGTAAAATCGTACTTTCATTTGCTATACACATAATATGAAAAACAAACTTGCTATAAAATATTGTTGTTGTTATAAGGGAGATTCAAAGCACTTAGCGTATTTGTTGGATGTGCTCTATTTGTAATTCAAATACGAGAGAGTTCACTCTAACCCCTAAACCCATTGGCGAAGTAACTGCGCGTAGTCGCATTAGAAACGTTGATTTCGAAACTAAGCCAAGACCATTGGAACTATGCAAGCTGAGAGTACGGATTCTTAGTAGCTTTTTAAATCAACTGTCAAATCAGAAGAGATCCAATACAATTATTGTACACAATTACAAACCCACTTCTTCACAAATTGTGCGCCGAAGAATTAGGATCCATTGGGAAAATTATAACCAGAGAAATTATGGACTATCTCACCCAATACGTAGAATACAAGCTTTTTTGTCGTAAATGCGTGATATTGTGTTCGACGGTTTCAATTCTGTAGTTCACCAGATAAATACTAGTGTTCACCACTTCTTATCCCCCACACTCTTGATGTTTTTCATATTAATTTACTGATCCACTTCTTCGGTCGTGGAAATGTAACGGCAACGTATGTTAAAAACATTAAATTCTATCTTGTCAGCATTACAAAATGGGATACAACCAAAAGGGTACAGCTAGTACTTAATATGTCTGTCAATGACAAACTACATTAGAATGACCACCCTATGAAGTCGCCAAAAACGCTAAGTCTAAGTGTCTAAGTGTCTAGTTTCTATTGACCGCTGTTTTCACCACCAAAAATAAAATAGCTAACTGTATTTCGCACTTTTACAATTCTCTCGCAACATTTATCACATCACCCATCGAATGGACATTACTTTACCCTTAAGGATATCTTCGAAAGTACTGTAAAACAGCAATTAATTTGTAAGTCGAACAACTCACATGTGGAATGCATTCCCTCATCCGGGTTTATCTTTTCAAAACGAATTTTAAAAACCTCCCAAACCAACTTAATAGTAAAAATTCAACCAATATGCACAAACAAACCTAAGCCTATAAGCCTCCAGGAATTAATAGAACACCCGTAGAATTTTATAAACTACGGCACATGAGTTCCTACACACTCAGCTTCACGAATCTTTTCTTGAGCTTTAAACAAGCAAAACGCTGGATTTTGTCCTGGTTATTACATTAGAACACATTTTTATGTTGCCTAATAGAGCGAAAGCAATAGCCTGATACCATATAGTGCACAATCAAAGAGATAGGGTGTAAAATGTAAATGGGATAGAGCGAGAGACAGGGAGAGAGATTTAAAACGCGATATAGCAGTATTGCTTGTGATAAGAGTCCGGACAATGATAATCATATGAGGAATAACCAAGAATAAGATAATGAAAGTACTAACCACTGGGCGCAGTGGCTCAGTGGTTAGTATGCGAGGGGTCATATATTCGATCCCTGGAAAACACAAATTACATCTTAAGGTTTTTCCCACTGCGCCATCTCAGGCGATCGTCTGACAACCATCCGAGAGCATAACTATCCTCAAAAAACTTCTCAATTAAGCCTCGGCATAAAATTGTAGGCCCTTCCAAACACAAACTCACACAAACGAATGGTTTTGCGAAGCTAGGCCTAGGGTGCCTAACGATCCTGTTACTATTACTGTTACAACTATTTCTTTATATTTTTTAAGATAACGAAATTGTTAGTGCAATCAATTCCAAATTAGAACTATTAAAGTTCATACATAGCACAGCATAATGGTCTAGACATACACAGAGTTATTGCTATATTTTAAGAAAGTCAAAGGCGCTTAATCGTCAAAGAGGAACTACGAGAAATGTTCGAAAAATGAGGTTAAAATCATATTAGGAAATATCAACGCTAAAATAGGAAAAGAAAACTTCATTGGTAGGTCAGTTGGTGGCCTACACGCCTAGCAAATGATTAAGGGTAATTGACTTTGCTGTGGGGTCAAATGTTAACCAACTTGGAGTGCGCAACTGGAGACGTATGACTAAGGATTAGGCTAGCTCGAACGGCAGTGTTACCTACGAAAAAGACGAATTTGAATCCCCCTTATTTACTTACCGAATTATTTCACTAAAATACCAAAAAGACAAACAAAAAATTCAAACGAAAATATTAAACAAAACCATTCACTAAATAATGGAGGTAGGTACAAAGCACAATCTCTGAATGCAATCTTGTGTTTACTCTTTTCAAACATCTTACCTCTTCGATGGATTTAAAACCCTGATTGGAATTGTTTCGTTTTTTTATATATTTTGTTTACGCAATACACAATTAAAGTTATTGTTTGTGGATATGGTGGAAGGAATAGGAAACAAAAAATAGAAAGAAAAAGAACACAAATAAGAAACCGATAATTCAAATGTGGGAATCTCACTAAAATATTGCTTCAGACTGATTTCGGTTTGTTTATAGCAATAAAATGAGAAATGAACTTAAGCGCATTGGAATTTTTGACCAGCAAAGGTTGATTTTAAGTCAAACGACCGGCTTACCTTCTCTTTCATGCGCAACTCGTAGAGAACCTCCGCTATTTCCTTCTTCCAACCATCTTGCATTGTGTGAAACGACTCTTGGGGTGTCTGTGTGAAACCAGATCGTGCGATATCTTCTAGCTTCATTAGGATGTCTTTAAAACCGGGCCTTTTATGTGGGTCGTTCTCCCAACAACCTGACAATAAAATAGATTAAAGGAATCAGTCAGTGAATTGCTGTCACAATTGGAGATTAGTACTTTTCATGAGTTTTCCCCATGCTTCTGGACAGGTTTTTGGTATTGGCAGCGCCAATGTATTCACAGCAACGCCGTAAGCTACTGATAAGGAATCGAATCCTTTGTACGGCGTTTCACCAGTAATTAGCTCCCAAAGAAGGACACCATAACTCCAAACATCTGAAGATCTGTAAAAACGGGAGAAAATTGTTAACTTTGGTCATTATGAAGACGAATTTAAACTCACTTGGAATAGGTGCCACGACTAATCACTTCAGGTGGCATCCACGCATACGTTCCGGCCGCTGACATTCGTGTTGTATTGTAAAGTTCACGAGCCAAGCCAAAGTCGGTAATTTTTAGAGTTTTCTTCTGGAGGTTGTCGCCTTCGATTGCTTCGAATATTAACACTGAAACGAATTTTCGTAAGAAAAGTTTTTTTGATAACATAAATACAGTTTTATATGTATGTATGTATGTATGTACATAGGTACAAGGTGGGCCAAAAGAAGTCATTCGATGTTGTTTGGCTCTCAATTTTTTCTAAATGAAAAACTTCGATTCTGTTTTTTGATTATGTGTATTTGAAAATAAACCAATAACTAATAACCAATAAAACCAATAACCAATAATTAAACATAATCAAAAAACAGAATCGAAGTTTTTCATTAAAAAAAAAAGAGAGCCAAACAACATCGGATGACTTCTTTTGGCCCACCCTGTATATATATTTTGTATTTCTTTTTTTTTTTTAAAAAGACTTGTTGTCCGTCTGGAAGGACGCTCCCATGTACATTTCGTAGACCATCTGCAATAAAGAGTCATAGATCGCCGACTTGTCCCTCGAGCGCATTTTTGGTTGTAGGGATTTGTATTTCAATAACTAATCGCGAAAGCCTCGGGTATTGAAGACTTGATGTACAGAAGAAATAAAGCTTTATGGTCTACTGAATGTAAATTATTTTATCTACAGGACTATGGGCTGTATGATCTAAGAATAAGCTAACTTACCTGCCCACCAACCCCAACACTTATCCAATATCCCAAGATTCTCAACTTTTAGTTACCTCTATAGAGCAAAGAGCTTAATATTGTTACCATGTATGATACTCGGCCCCAAGCATAGTAGATACACTAACATCAAATCCGTAGGCACGTGGATGGTATGCGGCATAAGCGCGCGCCACAAGACAGTCATCCAATCCACATTTCCTATCAGTACACTTAACAATTGCGAGGACAACACTTTTTTAAAACTCCTTTGGCTATAAATATAAGTAAATTTTGGGACTGGCTTCTTGGGGACATATTTTCAGAGGACAACTTACGACAATTAAAGTGAAGTACCATATACATCTTTACAAGCAAATCGAAGCCTTTCCCAAGAGCAGTATTTAAAATTAAAAGGAAATAATACAGAGCAATTTATATCAGTACTGTCAAAATCATTAAGTCGCATTAAATAAAAACTAACCTTTTCCCCGACTTGTATGCATGCCTATTCCTTAAAAGCCACAGCGGTTACTGCTGACCTTATCAGCGATGAGAAACTAAAGTGGGTGAATGATTGATTAGTTTAGGTGGTATTTTTCCTGCCCAATTCCGGTATAAAGATAAAAAAAAGTGGAATACTGACTATCTCTCTTTAAGAGAAAGATAAACATCTAAGCGCCTGGTACACCTACTTGGTACCAGATTATTGCGATGTCGCAGGGAATTGCGAAGATGGGGAATGGGCTAGGCTAGACGATGGGCAATTGGTTTTAAGTTCGAAGTGATTCACCTGTTCTTCTCAGTGGCAGCACAAAGGACTTCATATTCAACAGTGTAAAAAGATACGTTGCCAAAATAAAACTTGACGTTAGGATGATATCGAATACATTTCTTAGATATTTCTTAATATTTTTGCAATCCTTCCTAGAACAGATTTTGTATGACATTGGAGTATTTTTTCCAATAGAAGATGAAAGCCTTACCTGATGCACCAATGCTTCGACGTCCATTGATTGTCCTGGGGTCAGATCACGTAAGATAAAAACGATTGAACGATATCGTTTTCACGAATGCTGTCTCTTTCATATCTGTGGCAATAAACAGAGACTGCTATTATCGAAACGATGTCGTTCGATCGTTTTCATTTTACGTGATCTGGCCCCTGGATTCCTATAACTCATAAAAAGACTTTGCTTTCTCTATTATTCTGATTATTCGCTTTGCGTTGCGTTGGCGCTATAAATGACCAAAATAGCTGAGTATGCGCAACTCCACATTACTTACTGTAACATCCTGTCCTATGCCTGCTCTCTCCTGTATCTACTGATCAAATCACGATATATTTTCTGTTTTTTTTTTTTTTCGTCACTCTGAAGTATATAAAATAACTCGCGATCTGCGTACAGACCGCATATCAGGGCTACCACAGGCACCACCACTGCGCACTGTCCTATACGCTAACATGTTCATGTCCGCCTGTCTGCCAAAAACAAACCACCATTTAGGATATTTCTATTATAACTATCGTAACGATCTCAACTCAGCGGCACGGAATCTTGGCCAAGCTGTTATCATCCGATGGCTAATGTTTTTTGTGTTATTAACACATGTCGCATCTGAAGGTAGGTCAGGATAGTGTTTATCTCTTTCTTTAATTTAATGCTTACTCCACAAACTTTATTCATTTCTTGAATTATTAATTCTTGACTTGAAACATTTTTGTTATTCATTACGTGTATGGAGAAGAAGAGGATAGCGGCTTCTACCCATCACCACCACAGAAACTGTGGCTTTTCATGGAGCCTCTATTATGGTATATGGGGAGGAATAAGTTTCGAAGGACGTACAGTATTGATTATCGTTGATAAACGATTAAATGCAACGTTACGTTGAGGAGATCATTAAGGAACACGTATTGCCCTATATGGGGTTCATAGGATACGACCAGTTCCTGTTAATGCAAGGTAGTGCAAGACCCCATGTAGCAAGTATCGTAGATGAATTCCTTCAAGTCACCGGTATTCAAAAACTGCAATAGCCTGCTCGTAGTCCGGACTTAAATCCCATAGAGCATATCTGGGATGTGCTCAAAAGAAGGATAAAGGTCTCATTCCACCCCCCACAAACAATAGACGAGGTCGGGAACCTACACTGTCCGCTTGGGAGAGCTTATCGCAAGTTGATATCAAAAACATCATCCAGAGTATGCCAGATCGACTGCCCAAGCTGTAATCAGGACGAAAGGAGGGAACACACGATACTGACACGTTCCAAAAACTAAAGAATATACGTGATTTTTTATTTTATGCTGTTTTTAATTTAAGCTTTTTTTCTAAGAAAATGTAACATTTTAAGTTAACGTTATTAAAACCACAGTAAACCTTTGAATTCCCTAAAAAGCGTTTCAACCAATTAAAATATGCATTTATCACTTAACTACATTCAAATCATTTGAAAAATAATATTTTGGGGCGAGTTACAGCAAAAATCAAGAGTGCCCAAGATTCCGTGCCGCTGAGTGTATAAATACAGATATTAGACTCTCTTGCGATTTATTAGAAGCGTGTAGGTGAAAATTCTTTCTAAGTTTCATTTATTCGGTATTCGTCGACATCTGGTCGTCTGGCAAACACCGAAACATAATCAAGACTATTTTACGAACCCTATAATATGATGTGGTATTAGCGACAATAGAACTGAATCCATATCTCGAAAAAAAACTGCACATTCTATTCGTATACTTTTACTGTCAAACAATTTTAAAAATTATATTTCTGTTTCTTTATTAAATACTGCGCCTTATTGTTTAGTCACATATTGAGTATACGTTAGGTTTGTTTTTTTACCTTAAAGTCCTTGGTTCATCAAGGAGTTAGAAATGACGATCAAAACAAAAACACGTTAGCAAAACTTTCAAGCGAGCCCAACCTAATTTGACAAATAAATCGTCATTTGTACTGTTAAGATTAAACAGTAGCCACTATTGCAACCTATTAAGCTTTCTCCTTAGTCCATTCAAAGACATAATCGATATGGATCCATTTTACAAAATCGTAACTACTATAAACACTGAAAATAGAATTCAAATCATTATTTCCATTTCAATTGCCAGCCCCCTGCCCTAGGGGCAGCCATGCCAGCATACCTCTATAAACCATTTTCAAAACAAACTCTTCCGCTGTCAAATTATACAGTTTCATGATTAATAAAATGTTTACCGATTTTTATGACCAGATATGATGTGGTTGGTTTTTCTATGAAACACTCTATAAATAACCGATAACTGATAACGCTGCTGTTCCTTTAACCAATGGGGGTGGTGTGTATACCTTATCTGTTTCATGCTAAGGTATCGCGCAAAAACATATATTCACTCAAATAATTTCAACTCACCATTGGAACTTTTCAAATCTCGATGAATGATGGACAGGGGGGCTTCATTGTGCAGGTAGTTCATCCCACGTGCAATTTGTATCGCCCAGTTGACCAAAACATCGGGTGGAATCTTTCTACCGGCTAGTATACGATTTAGTGAACCACCTCTCGCGTACTCCATCACAAGGCAAAGTTTTGGTGGTTTGAGACAAACGCCACGTAATGCCACAATGTTCTCGTGTTTAAGGGCCCAGAAAAGTTTTGCTTCTTGCAAGACATTCTCACGTGTCACCTCGATGTCTTCTTCAGGTCCTTGGCGAGCTGCTTTTACGGCAACCTCTTCGTTGCCATAGAAACCACGATGTACCTTACAAAATCCACCCACGCCGATAACTTCCTGGACATCGAGCTCTTCGTATGGGATTTCGAGCGGTTGAATTTCACCGATGGCTGAAGGCACATTTATCAGCATTGGATCGTCGTTGGTGACAAAATTCGATGGAAATATTCCAACCTGAAATATAGAAAAAAGAAACATTAGGAAACATGTATGTATGTTTTTAAGTTCTTCAAATCAAGGCGTAAAAGCTAAATGTAACTGCTTAAAATGAAAGGCTATAAGTGGTAAAACACAAGAAATTAACATCTGTATGTTAGACGAGACGGCCAGAATCTTCGCCGATCACGTATCCCGATGCCTCTCGATCAGTCCTGTCGCAGCAACAGCTAGTGCAGAAGATCAGTGGCAACACTGCCAGGAAGCCATCATCAAGGCCGCGACTGATGTGCAGAGTTTCACCCGAGCACCACCCTGTTTTGACGAACAATCTCGACTAGCAAACGCAGCAAAACAAGAAGCGTATAAAGCGGCGCGCGTTGCGAAAAACGACTAGAGCTGCTCGCGAGCTCTACGAGCAAAAGAGACGGGAAGAACATCGGGTCCTCAGAAAGAAAAAGAAAGAGCACGAGAAACGTATGATCGAAGAAATTGAGAGATGCTACTCCAGGAACAATGTACGGAAGTTCTACCAGAAGGTAAAAAGAACGTGCCAGGGCAAACAATCCCGTACAGAAACCTGTAGAGATAATGAGGGAAACCTTGTAGTAGAATCACAGTCGGTGCTGCGAATATGGAAAGATTACTTCTGTAGACTCTATAATGGCGACGAAGACCAGAATCCCGCTGTTAGGCAGAACGTACCACTCAATATAGACGATGATAGACAAAACTTCCGTCCACCTGACCAAAGCGAAGTACGGGTAGCAATATCCAAGCTAAAGAACAACAAAGCTGCAGGGCCTGATGGTCTACCTACCCAGCATTTTAGAGCAGCTGGAGATCACTTGGTAGAGAGCATGCACCAGCTCATCTCCAAAATTTGGTCAGATGAATGCATGCCTGATGAATGGAATCTCAGCATTGTTTGCCCGGTCCACAAGAAAGAAGACCCTTCAACTGTGCCAACTACAGAGGTATCAGTCTCCTTAACATCGCATACAAGATCCTGTCTGCCATACTGTGTGAACGCCTTAAACCATTCGTAAATGATTGGGCCCCTATCAGTGCGGATTTAGGCCAGGAAAGTCCACCGTCGATCAAATTTTCACACTTAGGCAGATCCTGGAAAAAACACAAGAAGTCCAAATCGATACCCACCATCTTTTCATCGATTTCAAAGCCGCGTACGACAGCATCTATAGAGACGAGCTATACAGAGCCATGTCTAGCTTTGGCATCCCTGCAAAACTCGTTCGATTGTGTAGGATGACGATGGAGAAAGCTCGCTGCTGCATCAAGGTCGGTAGCGACCTCACCGAAACCTTTGATGTCAAAAGAGGATTTCGACAAGGTGACGCGCTGTCGTGCGACTTTTTCAACATCATACTTGAAAGAATTGTCCAAAACTCACCGGCCAACACACAAGGCACGATCTTTCAAAAGTCCGTCCAATTACTTGCATACGCCGATGATATTGACATAATTGGTAGAACACAGCGAGCTGTCACTGGTACGTTTGCTAGTATAGAAACGGAAGCGGCTAAAATGGGTCTAGCGGTCAACGAGGGAAAAACCAAGTATATGCTGTCAACAAGAAGGGACACCCAACATCGTAGAATCGGACAAACCGTCACGATCGACAGCTATAACTTTGAGGTAGTGAGGGACTTTGTCTACCTCGGCTCTGCTATAAATTCTGACAACAACATCTCGGAAGAAATTAAACGAAGAATAACTCTTCCCAACCGCTGTTTCTTTGGGCAAAGAAGGCAATTGAGTAGTAGAGCCCTATCCCGAGCAACTAAGGAGATTCTGTATAAGACCTTGATCATTCCAGTCCTGCTGTATGGCGCTGAAGCTTGGACTCTATCTAGAACGGATGAAGATTTCCTCGGTCGCTTCGAGAGAAAGATTCTTCGTAGAATTTTCGGTCCAGTTTGTATTGACGGTCTATGGAGAAGAAGATTCAACGACGAACTATACGAGCTGTACAGCGACATCGACCTGGTCAAAAAACTGTCTTAAACTGTAAGTCGTTTAAGATGGCTAGGACATGTAGAGCGGATGGGAACAAATGCTCCGGCCCGTAGAGTCTTCGAGTCTAACCCGGAGGGACAACGCAGTAGAGGAAGACCTCGCCTTAAGTGGCGCGCGCAAGTCGAAGGCGACCTCAACCGACTATAGGAGTGTGCAACTGGAGGCAGTTAGCTAAGGACCGGGCTAACTGGAGAGGGTTGTTAGCTGAGGCCTCGGTTCATCCCGAACTGTAGAGCCGCCTAAGTAAGTAAGTAAGTAAGTATGTTAGACGAGATGACAGATACTTTAATGAAGCTGATCTGACATATTTGGAGCTGAGGTCAGTGCTGAAAAAGAGATGGTAGCGAATGAACCTTTATGAGCCAGTGAAGGCTCTCACATCCCGGAAGTGAGTTACTGACACAGAAATATCGGAAACAAGGACAACGACTCGTGAAATATTCGCGGGCCTTCTACTGCTACAAAGCAGCCATAACTGCCATCCAGAAAGTACAATGTGATGGATGTATTATGACTATCCGTACAGTTCACCACTTTCACAAAGAAAAATGCATCGACATCAATTCCCATGGAATCCGTGCACGTTCTTAGAGCCACAGTCGATTCAGAAATAAGATAAGAGACGCTGACTCAGCGTTGAAATGGTTTAGAAGATATTTGGTATGTCGATGTACGCGATGTTACGAATACCAAAAGACACAATACTCACGCAGGACATCTTTTCTCATTATTTACATTAAGTACTTTTGTACATCGAAGTCTCCCTCCTTTGAATAATGTCAACTAATGCCTTCAGAATATTAAGCTTTGATTTGCAAGTAACGAATTGAAACTGACGTCCAATAAACAAATTGCCTAATTATAATAATTGATGATGCAAATATAAATTTAAAAATTGATAATGAAATAATCGAGCAGGTCACAGAAGTATAATAATTATTTCTTATCATTGATACCGAATTATGATTTGATGTGTACGCTAGCTTCATTATCAAGCAAATTTCTAAGAAAATAGGGGTTTTAAAAAGTATTCAAAGATGTATCAGTATTATTCTGGCTATAAATACACAATGTAATAATCAAGTCACATTTTAATACTGCTTCTCTATGGATACAACAGTAAAACTTGGATAAGCGCCTTTGCATATTTTCTGAAAAAACAGGTACTTATAGGTGGCAGATTATGTATTTCTTATGTATTCTTTTTTTTATTAAAATAAAACCAAAATGTAATTGTAATATATATATAAAAGTAAAACAAAAAACAAGTAAATAAATAAGGTAGGTAGTCTGTTATTTTAGTTTGAACATGTTTGGAACGAATTTGTTAAAGAAATTTCTACAGCATATCTACAGTGTCGACGTTTTTCATTGAGCATAAGTCGCTGACTGTTCTCACACTTGATGTCGATTTCCATTGGGCAAGAAAAAACACTTTTTCATGCTGATTTCGATTCCCAAAAAAAAAAAAACACTTTTTCTTGCCCGAGATCACTTTTTTCGTTCGTTTGGTAGGTACAAAAAAAAAAATCTTTTTCAGATTCCAAAGCACTTTTGCGAATCTAGATTTTTTCTCAGAGTCGGTCGAGATTTACCACTACACTTACATATGATTACACATTTGGCGTTTGTTTGTTTACGTTTACGGAAATACTTTCTTCGAAAAAGTTAGAACTAGTGAAAAACCATATTAAAATATATAATTTAAACAAAAAATTTGATAAATATGGAAGAAATAATAGATATGTTATTTTCATATTCATGATGTGCCACATCTTCATCGTCCTCATCGTCGTCTTGGTATAATACTGGTTCGTCTTCTTCATACCAGCAATTTCTCCAGTTGCATTATTTATTATTTGTAAGAGAGAAAAAGCATCGCTTTTGCAATTTGCAATTGCAATTATTTGAAAATGTATGTAAAACTTGCAAGTTACAACTTACAACCACTCTACGAAAAAAAATACCTTCACAACAAAAAAAAGGTAAATACATAAATTGTGGAAGCTATACCACCAACACCAACAAAGAACAGCTCGGAATACTTTTTTTGTTTGATTGGCCAGACGAAATCTGAAAGAGTAATCTGAGAATGCCAATCGAAAATAGCATCAGATTTAGAGCAGTTTTTCTGCTCTAGAAATCAGCTATCTGTCAAATTCATTTTCCATTGGGCGGTAAAACACTTTTTTCAGATTCAGAGTACTTTTGCGAAACTCGATTTGAGACATACACACATACTTTCATTAATCCCAAAACAATTGACATTTGAAAACACAAATTGCAATTTCAAAATGGCCGAAGCCGACTGTCATATAGCACACCAACACAAATGCAAAAAAAAGTGATCTCATTTCATGTTCCATTGGGCATGATGGAATAAGTATAAGGTGGTATCGTCGGCTGCCGACTCGTTCGTTTTTTGGTCCCTTAACGCTTCGTTAACGTACACTTATTACGCTGAATAAGGAGAAAAACGTGTCGTTAAGGGACTACTTTTTGCCGACGAGACCACCTTATACTTATTCCATCATGCCATTGGGCAGGTAAAATCTGAGAGCAAAACGGTAAAAGCCCAATGAAAATCGACATGAGTAATTGGTAAGGTGTCCATCGTATCTCTATAAAAGAGAACATGTTCTCTTTCTTTGGTCCGATCTTTTTTACACTACCATGAAAGTAAAAACTTTTGTAAATAGGCTTTTGAAAACTGAACTTTCAACAGAGGTAATCAGTTATTCAGTTTTAAACCGGATTGTTTCAAATGCTATCAAAAATCGTTTGTATTTGGAAAAGAAGATTGTTCAACTCAACGAGTTTTTAAGTTTTACTTGGATGAAACTTATGTCGTTTTCGATTGGTAATCCAGAACCGTCCGGAAGCAATCCGAACGCTTCTGAAAGCGTTCGATTGGCACTCAACTGTCAGTTCTTCTACTGAAAAGAAGAGAAATTTGCTTCTGGATTTGAATTCAGAATCGCGGAGAGTTCTTCCGGACGCTTCTGGATTACCAATCGAAAACGACATTAATAAACATTTAAATTGGAAGGATGTCGAAGATTCCATCGTTTATCTTAATTTTAAAAAAGTAAATATGTATAACTGATAGCAAATGTTTTGATGTCGAGTTGCAATACTTTTTTAAAGAAAACACAAAAGAACATAATGTTGATGAATTGCGTTCGCAAGAAAAGTAGTTTTTAAAGACTCGAATAACCTGAAGATGCGTAATACAATCCCTGAGCAGAATCCCTCCGTTCAAGAGCAGACTTAGGAGGCATCTGGAGTAGGGTGTGTCACTTTAGTATGGCGAAAAAAAAAGTTGTTATTTGTTTAATCTAATACCTGCCAAAAGTTGAATTGGGATCTTAGGCTTCAGAATATATAAAAAAAGTTGCGATTTTTATGAACTTTTGGCTCCCTCAAACCACCTGAAGTTTCGGAAAAAATGTTTTTAGTACTTTGTTGGTTTATTGTTGGTGGTTGGGTGTGTATGAATCGGGTAGGCGCTGACTGGCATCAACTTGGCGGTGCCCAGCTGTTGTAACTTTTTCATACACATCAATTGTGCTTATTTTACCTCCGCGTGGTAACCACCGGGTACTGGCCTCGCCCTTCCGGGCTTGGCTTGCTAAACTTATAAGCGCGAGTGTTGAACACGAAGAAAATAGCAACACTATAATGCTCTGTCGGAATGACTGACTGAACGAGTCTCAGAAGTCTTACATGAGCCCCTCAGAAAGAGGACGTACGGCGGATGAATTCTTTAGACTGAATCAACGGTGACGACAACAGTCAATTTGGCAGATACCTTACCTGAGCTACTTCGACATATTTGGAGCTGAGGTCAGTGAGGATTTTTCAGGACTAGTCAGGGTCCTGAAACAGAGATGGTGGCGGATGAACCCTTTATGGGCCAACGGCAGCTCTCACATCCCCGAAGTGGGTTACTGACACCGGAGGAATCCGGCCCCTTTCGTCCAAGGGGTCCAACAAAGGGCCTGGCCCTCCAGGTTGGGGGTTGTACGCCGGGGTAACTGCCCGACTGCGGAAAACAACAATAGTTCCGAAACAACAACAAGCCTCGGATACGGATGATTTTACTGTTGACGAACCTGGCAAACGAATAAAGGACAACGAATTTCGGATCTGCACTTGGAATGTTAGGTCCCTTAACAGACCACGTGCAGCCGAACAACTAGCGGAGGCCCTGAACTGCTATAAAGCAGACCTAACCGCCATCCAAGAAGTGCGATGGGATGGACCGGTGAAGAAGAGGATGAAAAACTGCGACATCTATTATGGCGACTGCTATCGGCAGCAAAAACAGCGCTTATTTGGATGTGGTTTCGTCGTTGGAGGCAGACTTAGGCAAGAAGTCTTAAGTTTCAGCTGTGTGAACGAGCGCCTCGCGACAATCCGCATCAAGGCTAAATTCGCCAACATTAGCCTAATATGCGCCCATGCCCCCACGGAAGAGAAAGACGACGACACCAAAGAGAGGTTCTACGAGCTCTTGGACAAGACATACGAGCAGTGCCCTAACTATGACATTAAAATTGTCCTAGGTGATTTTAATGCAAAGATAGGAAGAGAGGGCATCTTTGGTAGTACTGTCGGAAGGTACAGCCTACACGACACCACCTCCGATAACGGATTTAGGCTGATCGACTTCGCGGCGGGGCGAAATGGTGTCATAGCAAGTACGCGGTTCCCGCATCTCGATATTCATAAAGGCACATGGAGATCTCCCGATCAATCAACCGTCAACCAGATTGACCACATTGCGATCGACGCAAGGCACTCCTCCAGTATTATGGATGTCCGAACGTTCCGAGGGGCCAACATTGACTCGGACCACTACCTTGTTGTAGCCAAGGTACGCCTTCGGATATCCCGAACACCGCCAATACAAGTAAATACTGTGAGGAAGTTTGACGTCGGACGGGTAAAATCGCAAGAGGTCACCAGATCCTTCTCCGATCGAGTCTCTCTCAATCTCTCAAGAGGTTCTATGCAGCCAGCATCAAGCATCGAAGACCAGTGGCAACATTGCCAAAAAGCCATCAGAGACGCCGCCTCTGATGTGCTTGGTTTCACACGACCACCACAACGAAACCCCTGGTTCGACGACGAGTGCCGGCAAGCACATGCAGCGAAACAAGAGGCATACAAAGCGGCGCTGCAAAGAAGGACCAGAGCTGCTCGTGAGCTCTACGCGCAGAAAAGAAGAGATGAACACCGGCTTCTCAGGAGAAAAAAGAAAGAGCACGAGAAGCGCGCGATCGAGGAAATAGAGAGATGCTACAGCAGGAATGAGGTTCGGAAGTTTTACCAAAGGGTAAAAAGAACCCGCCAAGGCTACAGAGCCCGAACCGAAGCCTGCAAGGACGAACAAGGGAACATCATAGTAGAATCGCAGTCGATGCTGAGGATATGGAAGAATTACTTCTGCAGACTGTTTAACGGCGATGACGAACTAAATCCCGCTGTCAGGCAGAATGAACCATTCAACCTGGACGATGAAGACCAACAATTCCGCCCACCCGACCTGGACGAAGTCAAGATAGCTATATCTAAGCTTAAGTCCAACAAAGCCGCTGGAGCAGATGGCCTAACCGCCGAACTATTCAAAGCGGCAGGCGATGACTTGGTTAGGAGCATGCACCAACTCATCTGTAAAATATGGTCGGAGGAAAGTATGCCCGATGAATGGAACCTCAGCATTGTTTGCCCGATCCTCAAGAAAGGAGACCCTCTGAACTGCGCCAACTACAGAGGGATTAGTCTTCTTAACATCGCCTACAAGATCCTATCTGCCGTGTTGTGTGAACGCCTGAAGCCTTTCGTCAACAACCTGATTGGTCCCTATCAGTGTGGCTTCAGGCCAGGAAAGTCTACCATCGACCAAATATTCACACTGCGGCAGATCTTGGAAAAAACCCAGGAAGTCCAAATCGATACCCACCATCTTTTCATCGATTTTAAGGCCGCCTATGACAGCATTTATAGAGACGAGCTATACAGAGCAATGTCTAGTTTTGGCATCCCTGCCAAACTCGTCCGTCTGTGCAGGATGACAATGGAGAATGCACGCTGCTCCATCAAGGTCGGTAAAGAACTCACCGAGACCTTCGATGTCAAAAAAGGATTTAGACAAGGCGATGCGCTGTCATGTGACTTCTTCAACATCGTTCTTGAAAGAATAGTGCAAAACTCAAACGCTAACACCAGAGGCACTATCTTTCAAAAGTCCGTCCACCTACTCGCCTACGCCTACGACATCGACATAATCGGCAGAACGCAGCGTGATGTCACTGGCGCGTTCGTGGGCATTGAGACGGAAGCGGCGAAAATGGGTTTGGCGGTCAATGAGGGCAAGACAAAGTATATGCTGTCATCAAGAAAGGACACCCAACACCGACGTCTTGGACAGAACGTCACTATAGAGAGATATAACTTTGAAGTGGTAAAGGACTTTGTCTACCTAGGCTCCGCTATAAACTCAGACAATGACACCAGCGCTGAGATTAAACGAAGAATAACTCTTGCCAATCGCTGTTTCTTTGGGCTAAGAAAGCAATTGAGTAGCAAAGCCCTCTCTCGAACAACTAAAGTGACCCTTTATAAGACCCTAATCATCCCTGTCCTACTTTATGGTGCAGAGGCATGGACTCTATCAAAAGTGGATGAGGCTACTCTTAGCTGCTTCGAGAGGAAAATTCTTCGAGTAATTTTCGGTCCCGTCTGCATAGACGGTGAATGGAGGAGGAGATACAACGACGAACTGTACGGGCTGTACAGCGACATCGACCTAGCCAGAAGAGTGAAGGTCCAACGACTGCGGTGGCTGGGTCATGTAGAGCGAATGGACGTGAATGCTCCGGCCCGGAAGATCTTCGAATCCACACCCGAGGGACGGCGCAGTAGAGGAAGACCGCGACTCAGGTGGCGCACGCAAGTGGAAGGGGACCTCAACCAACTTAGCGTGCGAAACTGGAGGCAGCTGGCCAAAGATCGTGCTGGCTGGAGACGCTTGTTGGTTGAGGCCCAGGTCCACCCCGGACTGTAGCGCCACCTTAAGTAAGTAAGTAAGTTGGTTTATTGTTCAGATAATGTTTAATGTCAATTTTTGTAAAAAAAAGTAATTGACAACATTAAACATAAATTGCTTTTAGGAAAAAAAATGAAAAACATAGATATAGCTTAATGCATTTATTATTTATTATTACTAGCTGTAGCTACCCGGTTTTGCCCGTACTCAGGAATTGCCTATGACGACAATCTACATCAATATTTTAAATTTAAAACTTTACCTCCCACGAGTGTCGAGCAATAACGTTTACAGTTTATTATTGGAAGTGCCACGCCCCTTTTCTCGATCCCGCCCATAGTATTTTTCAATACTTTCTAAACGCAATAAACCTCTATTTACCAAATTTCAAAGCTAAAGCTGCCGCAAATGTCAAGATATAGTCTAATTTTAAGATTTGGGTGCTCAGCGCCATCTATCGGAAAACTCGAAAACGTTTGATCCACGTGTACTTTTCTTTTCCTAACCGATTATAGGTCTGTTTTATTGACAATCTATCTCAGTGAAGTAAAGTAAAGTAGAATATTCAGCACGCCATTACAACAACTATATAGAGTCTCGAAAGTGTCAAACAGCGTGTAGTTGTTGTAATTGCGTGTTAAAGATTCTACTTTACTTTACTTCACTGAGATAGATTGCCAATAAAACAGTCCTATTGTGTAAGTTTCAGCTTAATCGACCGATTACTTTTCAAAATATCGGTAAAAAGCGTTTGCAATGTTTTTTTTGTATGGGAGGTGCCACGCCCCTTTGTCCAATTTTGACCAAACTTCACAGACAAAAAACTCCCGGATGAATACTTCAGATGGTCTGCAAATTTGAGCTAAATTGGTTCAGTTGTTTTTGAGATATAAGATTTTGTATGTTTTTGTTATGGGAGGTGCCACGCCTCTTTGCCCAATTTGTTTCCCTATCTTCTTCTTTGGGCCAATACAAATCCATCAAGCTCAAAATCGTGAAAATCGAACGATCCGTTCTCGAGTTATGAATGCACACACGGACGGCTGTTTCTTTTATATTTTAAAAGAGATTGTATTGCTCGAAATGCGTTTACCGGTGTACAGAACGAGTAATCGTAAAATATATTTATCTTTAAATGTGTCGGTATTTGACAAACAGTATAAAATGATTGCGTTTACATTATTTGAGCAGGGCTTAACTTTAGTTTTGGATATAGAATTAAAAAAAATATAGCGCACCAATAGCATATTGCCTAACAATTTTTTCGGAATTTCAAGGCCATTGAGGGAGCCAAAAGTACTAACCAAAATAAAAACTATAAATGTAGTTTTTCATTTAACTCAGCAATGCAACTTTTGAAAACTATTAGACATTAAAATTCTAAAGTTCAAAAATATGACACACCCTAATCTGGAGGCGCATTGAGCTAGTAATGATGAAGATTATTTCAATACTTTTGAATCTTTTTATTATTGTTTTCGTTGTAGGTACTTTCTATTTTAAATTAGTCTTAGGAACATTATAATGTATTTATGTTTATAATATCCATGAACCCAATTAGCTACTTATTAATGAAATTCTATCTACTGAACTTAGTTTCCTTGTTTTTCTGTTCTCTCTTGTTCTCTCCAAATAGTAAAAAGTAAGTATGTATACATTATTGAAGTTTGCACAATTTTAGGAGATATTGTATCTTTCTGTGTTAAGTTATTGCAAATAAATTGAATTGAATTGAATTGAAAATGTCGAAAGAACATTCTTTCCGATTGGGCCCAATGGACACAAGAGAGAAATAGATTACAAATTTCAACTGTTATACCATGTGAACACCAACGTGACTAAGCGAAAGTGATTTACATATTAGGAAAAACGTTCCCACCGAATTTTACGTACGTATTTTATTTTGACATTTCTACCATTTCCTGAAACTTTTCTTCCGAAAGTTCCAAGAGGAATAACTAGGTAGTCTTTTTCATGCGAAATTGCACTGACAATATGACAATATGTTGGTGGGAACATGGTATAGATATATTTTTTTCCTAGATATATTTTTTTATAATTTGTTTTGTTTTAATTTTATTTTCTTAAAAAATATTGAATTCGTACATTTATGTTGATTAAAATATATGTTTGACATTTTTGTGAGTGTATTTTTTTATTTTGTGTGTTCTCTTTTTGTCCTCTATTTTTTTACGAATGTTCTCTTTTTTTATGTCTTTGGGAGCAAAATGTTCTCTTTTTATAAAGACCTCAGATGGACACCCTAAATTGGCCTAAATTGATCACGTGAACAGTTTACTCAGTTGACGTTTATGTAGGGGCAGCCGACAAAATATTGGTTTTGGATTATTCGCTTCGCTTCGTACTTAGGGTAGGCTTTCGACAAAAAATGTATTTTGTCTATAAACTATTCTTTAAGTGAAGCAAACCTATACCTAACGATTCAACAACGCCTGAGATGTTCCAAAACTTAAATTATTGTATGTTGTATTTTTCTGTAATTGATAGCCAGGACTTTGAAAATGAATTTACTTCCATTAAGTTTATATTGATTAGGGACCCCTGGTTTATTGTTTGTCCTATGATTCTTTGTCATCTAGCTACGACACTGCAAGCAATATACTAGTTTAGTTAGTTTAGCTTAAATTAGATTTTATTCATTTCGTTTCAATTACAAAAAAAGAGTAATATTAAATCTATCTTAAATGACATGGCTAAAAGCCGTCTGCCAAAGACTATCAACACAATTTTTACGTTTCTTTTAAAAATCTTCCTCCATAATTCTTTTCCGGTAAGCTAAAGTTTAGCGCCATCTAAGTAAGTAAGCTGAAGTTGTATCACAATATAATGTAAGTGCTTTCCAATTGGACCCGTTTAGTTGTTCCTGGATTTCTTCGGTTGACAAGATGATTTTCCCAAAGCAGAACCTTCTGATATCGCCGAAAATAGGACAAAACCCTATAAAGTGCATGATATTTTCGCTCTGAGACATGTTACACAATGAGCATAAAACCGGAAGGTCTTCCCTATGTGGCACGAAGTTTAATGGCAATAACTCTCCCCTTGCGCAGAAAATTGTAGATATGTTTCCTATTTTATTCGAGTCTTTAAAGTTGTTCAGCGACCCAAGGTTAAACTGAAGTGCCTTATAGATTTCCCTATGCGTTGACGCACTCGCTTGCTCGTATAGTTTATCTTTCCAGCTATCCCTTGCATTCCAGTCTAATTCCAAGTCGTACTCGTAACTCTCCGCTAGACTTAGCATCTCTTTATACCATAGACTTCTCGTAGTTATTGCATACTTGGTAACAGTCCGTGGTAATCTTTCCTCTCCCAGCCTGCCTGTGTTGAGAATATAATCAATGTTCAGTTTGAGTGTTTGTAAGAACAGAGGAGCAAGTCCTGTTTCAATCATTAGCATATAGTTAGGCGCAGCTGTAGGTAATCGGAACGTCCTTCGTAGATAAAATCGCTGTAGCTTTTCTACTGTATCATACCACCTATGACCCCACGTTTGTGCTCCGTAAAAAAGAATTGATTTTGAGACTGCTTCGAAAACTTGATATGTGGCTTAAGATAAATATTTGTTCGTGGATGATATGTGAAGATATTGTTTTCAATAATGTGTTGCATTCGGTGTGTGTTTTGGCATGGCCGTATGGACACGTATTTTTGACAACGACTCAGAAAACACCTCGAGACAAAAACATTATCGTTTTGCTTCGCCTGCTTCGTTGTGAGTAGGTTAATAAGAATCAATACATACATGTATTGTTGTTTGAAAAAGTAAGATAAATCGTTTTGGCTTTTCCGGTGACTTTTCACCATCAAATGAGCGTATTTGTTGATTCGAATAGTAAAAAAGTAACGTTTTGGGCTATTGCGAAAAACCAAGCAAGAAAATCGATGTATTCGCAAATTTTGCATTTATTCGCATTTTCGCTTTGGGTTGGTGGTGTCAACTGGTTTATTGTTTGTCCTATGATTCTTTGTCATCTAGCTACGACACTGCAAGCAATATACTAGTTTAGTTAGTTTAGCTTAAATTAGATTTTATTCATTTCGTTTCAATTACAAAAAAAGAGTAATATTAAATCTATCTTAAATGACATGGCTAAAAGCCGTCTGCCAAAGACTATCAACACAATTTTTACGTTTCTTTTAAAAATCTTCCTCCATAATTCTTTTCCGGTAAGCTAAAGTTTAGCGCCATCTAAGTAAGTAAGCTGAAGTTGTATCACAATATAATGTAAGTGCTTTCCAATTGGACCCGTTTAGTTGTTCCTGGATTTCTTCGGTTGACAAGATGATTTTCCCAAAGCAGAACCTTCTGATATCGCCGAAAATAGGACAAAACCCTATAAAGTGCATGATATTTTCGCTCTGAGACATGTTACACAATGAGCATAAAACCGGAAGGTCTTCCCTATGTGGCACGAAGTTTAATGGCAATAACTCTCCCCTTGCGCAGAAAATTGTAGATATGTTTCCTATTTTATTCGAGTCTTTAAAGTTGTTCAGCGACCCAAGGTTAAACTGAAGTGCCTTATAGATTTCCCTATGCGTTGACGCACTCGCTTGCTCGTATAGTTTATCTTTCCAGCTATCCCTTGCATTCCAGTCTAATTCCAAGTCGTACTCGTAACTCTCCGCTAGACTTAGCATCTCTTTATACCATAGACTTCTCGTAGTTATTGCATACTTGGTAACAGTCCGTGGTAATCTTTCCTCTCCCAGCCTGCCTGTGTTGAGAATATAATCAATGTTCAGTTTGAGTGTTTGTAAGAACAGAGGAGCAAGTCCTGTTTCAATCATTAGCATATAGTTAGGCGCAGCTGTAGGTAATCGGAACGTCCTTCGTAGATAAAATCGCTGTAGCTTTTCTACTGTATCATACCACCTATGACCCCACGTTTGTGCTCCGTAAAAAAGAATTGATTTTGAGACTGCTTCGAAAACTTGATATGTGGCTTAAGATAAATATTTGTTCGTGGATGATATGTGAAGATATTGTTTTCAATAATGTGTTGCATTCGGTGTGTGTTTTGGCATGGCCGTATGGACACGTATTTTTGACAACGACTCAGAAAACACCTCGAGACAAAAACATTATCGTTTTGCTTCGCCTGCTTCGTTGTGAGTAGGTTAATAAGAATCAATACATACATGTATTGTTGTTTGAAAAAGTAAGATAAATCGTTTTGGCTTTTCCGGTGACTTTTCACCATCAAATGAGCGTATTTGTTGATTCGAATAGTAAAAAAGTAACGTTTTGGGCTATTGCGAAAAACCAAGCAAGAAAATCGATGTATTCGCAAATTTTGCATTTATTCGCATTTTCGCTTTGGGTTGGTGGTGTCAACATCTCACTAATGATTTTTATGCGCGTTAGCGTGTCGGCAAACCATCTGCTTTATTTGTGTACCTACTAGCTGAACCCCGGCCGGCTTCGCCAGGCCTTTTTTTACTTTTTTAAATTTTAAATTATTTATACTTTTATACTTAGCTTTTTGATGTTAAAAATTAAATTTAAATAGCTACAGTAACGATAGCAAGTTTAAACTTTGCACATATTGTTTGATTAATATTTAAAAATATTTGACCAAAAATGAGCTTGGTCTAATAAAAACTACCCATACCTCCCATACAAATATATAATTTTTTAATACTAAAAAATTTTTTTATTTTACAATAATATAGTACCGGGTATTTGAGCTTCGGCATAGTCGAAGCTTCGGCATTGTCTTACTGGTTTTTAATTTTTTTGGCTATCAATCACCGTGATTACCGACATTTAAAAAAATCAACTAAATCGGTTGAAAATTACGGCCGACAGAGGGAAACATACAGTTTTTTCCACTTTGTTTTATTACAGTGAGCGTCAAAAGTGAGTCAACAGTCAACACCAATGCTGTTTTCATTTGTCTTTGGAGTTTAGAAACCATTTTTTAGAAATTTCTATAAATTATTTTATGTTATCGAAATGAAATATGTTTTGATATTGTTATTTTGTTATTAAACTTTTTACAGATTGTTGGTTTTTTAGACATTTTTCAAGACATTAAAGAAAACTTAAGAGATCATCGGTGTCCACTCACTTTTGACGCTCACTGTATATAGAGATATACCCGCCCGGCTTTTCCCGTGCACAGATGTTCTTTCGTAAAATGCGAGAAATGAGAATAATTCGATTTGCTGGAACTTTCTTTTTGCCTAACCTAAACATTTAATACAGCACTACGAACAAAACAAAAAAAGGCTCATGAAAATCGGGCCAGCGGTTATCGAGATATAACGTCATCGAGTTTCACCCCATAGAAGATGTTTTTGTATAGGTATAGGAGGTATACGATTTTGAATGTTTTCTGGTTTGGGAACAATCTTCTCAGGAACACTCTACGGCCAATACCTAAGATTATCTGTAGGTTTGAGCTCAATCGATTCGGTGGTTATCGAGATATAAGATTTTGAAATTTGTTTTTGTATGGGAGGTGCCACGCCCCTTTGTCCAACTTTGATCAATCTTCACGGAAGCACTCAAGGGCCAATACCTAAGATTATCTGTAAGTTTGAGCTCAATCGATTCGGTTGTTTTCGAGATGAAACATACAGTTTTTTCCACTTTGTTTTATATATATAGAGAAGAGAAGAGAAGAGAAGAGATGCACCAGGCAAAATTTGTAAATTTCAAAAGGGGAAAATAATCAAAATTCCATTGTTTTCCAGGATGAAATTGAAAAGTCCAGTGGGACAAAGTCAATCTTAATGTTGTATAGAAGAAGTGGTGTCTTGAACATCTGAAAGCGAGTACAATACCAAAAATTATGAAAAACCTTCTTCGGAGAATCTTTTGCGGAAGCTCTCAAAGTTATAGGAAGAAGTGTGATCCACCGAATATAAGAAAAGTTTTTAAGAGGGTATTCAAAACCAAAAGAAATGCAAATGATTCTATCGTGTGTTGGAGTACAAGTGCATTGTACATACTTAAAAAACTAATATTTGAATAACTTATAGTTTACTAGCTGTACCCGCCCGGCTTTGCACGTGAACAGAAATTGTATTGCTTATAGATCTTAGATAATAATGTTCTTTCGTAACATGCGAAAAATGAGAATAAATCATTTTCTGGAATTTTCTTTCTGCCTGAAATACAGCAATACGAAGAAAACAAAAAAAGAATCATGAAAATCGGCCCAGCGGTTATCGAGTTATAACGTCATCGAGTTTCACCCCATAGAAGATGCTTTTTGTATGGGCGGTGACACGCCTCTTTGTACAATTTTTACCAACCTTCATAGCAACACTCCTGGGTCAATAACTAAGATTGTCTGTAAGTGTAAAATCAATCGATTCGGCGGTTTTCGATATATAAGATGATGTTTTTTTTTGTATGGGCGGTGCCACGCCCCTTTGACCAATTTTGACCAATCTTCACAGGACCACCCCAGGACCAATACCTACCTCAGATTATCTGTAAGTTTCAGCTCAATGGATTTGGTGGTTTTCGAGATATAAGATTTTGAATGTTTTTTTTTGTATGCGCGGTACCACGTCCCTTTGTCCAATTTTGACCAAACTTCACAGAAACCGTATATGGACCAATACTAAAGATGTGTGAAAGTTTGGCTAAACACAGTAAATGCTTTAAGGCGTGATTCGACGACAAACATTTTAGGGCTCAATTTTTATATAATATATAGATAGTGCTTTTTCTATTTGTTAATAGAACTCAATTAAAAAAGTTTAACACTTAGTACGTATATGTGCTTTCATCTAGGTAGATCCCGGATGGTACAGTTGGAGATATCTCGAGGACGATCATCGTGGCAAATATCAATTCAGTTGTGAAGGTCACTACCACCACGGCACCACCTCTCAATCATACATTCGTATTAGTTTACGAATTTTCCACAAGAATTAAAACAGTCCTTTGACCTTAAGCTTCTTAGTAGCATAGTATATAAAACAGTTTCTACTGACTGATTGGCGATTGGTAATTACTCGCACAGACGGAAAAAGGGAGATTATGTTTTGGGAAACATTTTCTTTCATCCTATCGAGCGCGTAGCAAAGCACACTAGGTACTTCTGCAACGGAAGGAAAACTTCTGATAAATGCTAGTATGATATATTTTCCCTCATTGCGTTAGTGTTTACTTTCTGAGAACTTTGCTCTCACGATAAGTAGGTCACATGAAACAAAGCAAAAGTTATGGCAGTTTTTTATGACTCCTTCTAGTCAAGTTAATATATTTTATGTGCTACGAACTCCAATATCACCAGAAGTGAGTTACAAGATCTTTAAGGAAACCCACGATTTTCGAATCCAAAATAACATACCTACACAGTTCAAGAGTATTTCAATAGAAATTACATATTTTTATTAAAAAAAAAAATTACACCACCGGTTAGACTATTTTAAATCGAATTCCTGACGCACACCCTAAAGCTTTCGCTGCCTTCAAACCGACTCCTAAAGGAAATAGTAGCATTCTTTTCAATCCCTAGTTTAAGGACAAATCCTCTGCATGTTCATTGGCTTCTTCTTTCCTTCAATACTCATTTATGTCACTCAAGTGCATTTTGCCCTTGATGCTGACCTTTTCGGGAGTACAATGAGCTGACAATAGAGACTAAACGAAACAAAGGACAAGTGCACATGGCACCCTCGAATTGAAGCACACCATACTACACACTGTAATTCGTTTTTAAAGTGTGAACATTTCATTGCATGCAAAGTATTCCCCGCTATCAACCGACGTTACGCGTCTTCGTCGTCTTCCAAGAATAGCCTCGCTGCCGGTGTTGTGGTGGACTTTAAAAAAAAAAAAAAACGTAAACTCGAGACAAACATCTGCAAATAACTCGTCGCCTTCAGCGCTCCAGATAAGATATGAAAATTAATTACACAGCACACACTCGTCTATCCAAAAAGATAAGCCCGACAATGAGAAACGTCTCCACTTGGACTATGGCTACGTGTAGGCACATACATGTGCAAAACAATCGAAAACAAAAAAAAATATCACTCACCTTGTCACCGATTTTACCCGTCCACCACCCCTCATCGCCTGAGATGTTGCTGTCTATCGAGAGAACGCAGACAATCTGTCCCCGCTTCAGGGACAACTCATCCTCTCCCTGAGCATCGTAGTCATACAACGCCGTCCACAGTGTCCCGTCCGGAGCTGCACCATTTCCTGATGTTGTGGTGCTACCAGCAGCAGTCATTGTGTTTGTCGTGGAATCATGCAATTCTTCGCTAATCGAAATCATTTGGGGCTGTGCAGTTCCACTAGCTGACTGAGGAACAGATGTGGTACCAGTACGCTGCATTCCATTCAGCAGTGTTAAACTCTTTTGCGCACTCGAACAAGGATCGTTGAATAGAATCAACGGTGGCATTCGAACGGATAATCGAAATCACAAAAAACTAACACCTCTGTTTCACAGCAGAGGTGGCCAGGAAAAAATTGCACCCGACTTAATTTGTATTCGTTTTAGTTTGCTGTTCAATAAAAAAACAAAAGAACTAAAAAAAAACAAGCTACAATCTTATCACAAATAGAATTGAAATTTCTTTGATTTTTTTTAGACTTTTTTTTTGTTTTTTCTATGCAATTGTGCACATTTTGCAAAACATGATCGGGTTAGGAAGAAGCTACGCAATATTCCGGGCACTCACACTATATCACGGGGAAACTTTTCGCGATTTCTGATTAGTTGCGATTAATTTCGATTCGATTTAATTGTAATTTTTTGGTTTATTATCGCGAAACAACATCATTTGCGATTTTCGTAACTCGTATTTAGTACCACCAATCGGCCATTATTTTCCACTAATGTCATAAAATTTGGTTTTTCATCGTTGGCAGACATGGAAATTGACTTATGGCGATGAAAGACAAGAGAGGGTATACATGTGCAGTGAACATGCTTGAGGGAGACTGAGACGGGAATTGTTGTGGTGCTATGTATTATTTGTCATGTCAACAAAATATAGCGAGTTCGTTCGAAGAGTAGGTAGTTGAAAGAGTAATTTTTATAATGTGATTTTTCATTGGACACATCAGAGTTTTATTTCAGATACATTTTTGTAAGCATTAGTGCGTTTTTTGACAGTATATAAGCTGTGCAAATTGCTTTCGTTTGTCTATGGAAACCTACGAACTTCGTATTACGGATAATCATATCGACGAAGAATCAAAATCCACAGATAACAAGAAACAAGAATAAGATGATGAAGATGACAGCAATTTTGAAGGGAACCTGAATTGTGATCGCCATTCCCCCAATATCTGTCATACGGAATTTCATGGAGTGAGAATAAAAACTATAAACTATAGCTCTCATATTTAATAAAATACCACCAATAAATTCGTATAGCTACACACAAATAATAAAAAGTTTGATAAATTACTTGACAATAATATTGTAGAAATTTGATGTGTTTTTTTCTAGAGAATTACAAACACTTTGGTTAAAATTGCAGTTATTTCGGAAACCTTTTTGTGCCGTTTAAAGCGCGGAGAAGCATTAATAAATAATGTAGGTACATACCTACATCTACCCAAACTTCGTAAGCCTTCTCTGGGTGATCTGGGTTGTCGGAATGTGCATTAGAAAAGTACGAGTACCGAAGATTCGATACTTGGACAGAGTTGGTGCGAAACATGTCTTGAAAACGTTAGTAGGCGTATTTTTTTGGGAATCTATAGCTAGCTCACTTTTACTTTTACATGCAAAACTGTTATACTCACTTTTGGTTTTGTTATACTCACTTTTGATTTTACATGCAAAACTGGTATACTCACTTTTGGTTTTGTTATACTCACTTTTGGTTTTACATGCAAAACTGGTATACTCACTTTTGGTTTTGTTATACTCACTTCCCAAAAAAATACGCCTAGTGTGTCGGTTGTTCTTTGTAAGCATTTGTGCAAATTACATATTACATAATATTCATATTAAAATTATATTTACCCTTACTCACTCCGTAACGCTCCTTACTTTTCTTATTTTTCTTATATTAAATAAAAGCAGGCTGTTGGTATTTTAATAAATTTTAAAATTTTCAAAATTTGAGTACATTATTCTCATGGTTCAAACGTTTAAACTTAATAAAACTGATGCTCGACAAGGTTTTCAAACGGAAATTGGCAAATAAGCCCAAACCCTTTGCCATAGAAAGCTAATTTTGTACAGAGGTTCCCTTTAAATTTTGGAAATTTTGCTTTGGGCCGAGTTATTGGTAATGATCCCAATGAGGCCTCACGAACCGTTCGTCGTATCAATTTTAAATGTTATACATTGATAAAGTTTCGTACGCTGCTGAGCTAAATTTTAACTCCCATACAAAATTCTCTCCAAAATTTTGCTGAGTTAAATTTAAGCGAATTTTCATTTTAGACTGTACTGCATGTATCTGTCACAATTTAGCTCGCCCATTTATGGTTCGGCACATTTTTTCAAGCTAAATTGTAACAGATCATGTTGTTTTTTATTTTGTTGTGTTTTTTTGTTGCGGAAAAGTGAATAAGGGTAAGGGTTTTCAATGAATACCTCGATGAGGAATCCTTTGAAAGTGATAAATTTAAGAAGAAGGAAGTTATATTTTCAACGAACAGCTGTTTTCTGTGACCCTAATAGTCCAAAGTTCGAGCAGCGTACTTAGTTAAGAAGTAAAAAATATGTAGTCATAAATCTAAATGAATACAAAGGAAAATAGAAACCATTTTTAGGCAATACTTATTTTTAGATAACTGAACTACTAACTGCTCCTCAGGTACTTTCATAGGAGAGAAGGTTTCCTTCGTGATATTTAAAATCCTGAGGGCTACGTCAGCGAATCGGGAAAAAAAACAGTATGTACCCACTATTATAATGGCAATACTCTGCCACCAAACATAAAGAAAAACGAATGTTATTACGATTGGTAGTATGAACCTACAATGGGCTGGGATTGGTCTGAGTATTCCAGAACCAGAATATGGAATCCCATTATTTAAAACATATATAAATACACATACATTATATTATAATATACATAGATATATAAACAGCTTAGAGCTTTTCTCTTAGTTTTTTTTACAAATATTTTACTTGTTTTATATACCTAGGTATTTTGCAGCGGCATTCTAGTAGGTATCCACTTCCAATTTATAATTTCAGTAGGAAGTTCTGTGATGAAATCAGCTGTCACAAAACTTATCCTGTGATTCGGGTACGTAAAAATCTTGGTAGGTGGCGTGGAAATCAATTTAACGAGTCACAATAAGGCCCAATTATGGAGAAATTCAAGATTATTGTAATTTTGTTTCACTTATTTTTCGCTCCGAATCAAGAGCGTTAGTTTATGATATCGTCATTTTCAGGGCCAAATTTGTATGAACTGACATTTCTATACTATTTTTACTCTACTGAATTGTTGTTGGTGTATTTTTTTTTAATGTTACCAATAATAATATATAATGTTATGTTAATTTTGATTAGAAGTTATTACTGTATACACATTTTTCTACAGTCATTTCAAATTTCAAAACAAAGCAACTTTTTATTTTGAATAAAAAATGTTCAGTTTTCCTTTTCAATGTGTGTCTGTGTCGAATGTCGATGAGCTGTGTTCCTGTCCTGACTCATGTTCTGCCGGATTGAATTAGAATATTAGATTAATACTAAATCTCATCCAAGTGCCTTTATGATGGTAAATACGTTTCGTTTTGTAATTTATTAAATAAGTGTTTTTCATCTACCTATAACAAGACAAATCGGTAAGTCCATTGAGATTTTATAATTTGTTAATTTTACATTCGTTACCATTTTACATTTATAAGGTTTTCTTTAGTCCAAAAAAACCTCACATCCTTTTCATATATGATACGTGAACACTGCTAATCAGTGGGTTCTATGGTGTAATGGTTAGCACTCTGGACTTTGAATCCAGCGATCCGAGTTCAAATCTCGGTAGAACCTTCGAACTTTTTTTTTTATCTAGGATAGTTGTTATTTTATTACTTAATACCTACCCTGAAATAATTAATAATACATAATTCATCATTAATTAGGCGAATCATTCATTTAATGATCTGCTGCCGTAGTGAGACAGAGACACTTTTACTTTAGCTACGTTTGTCCTGTGCGTGTGCATGCGGATGCCCAAAGTCGCTGTCATGCGCCATCACTTTTTAGTACTCGTACGCTCTCCTTTATGCACTGGGAGTCTGACACTAACACACATGGTCCAGATCCAGAGGAGTGGTATTGTATCGATGCTTACGTTCCACATGGCAACGCAACGGTGCGAATCCGCTTCTATGGGGATGCTGATGCTGACACACTGAGTGTGGATGGCCTCCTAGCTAAGTTTAACTTCTGCAGTTCGAAACTGAAAGTCTCTGAAATATTGATTCTCTTCTCTCTGTATCGTCGTGTGTTAAATTTATTTTTTTAAGTTTTTTATTGGCTTTTTGTTTGTCAGAATTCACCGGAAAACTTCAAAATCTGTAAAAAATTTAACAAAAAAAAAGGTGGAAAACACGGGCGTTTTCGGTGCTTGTCGTGCGTGTTCTTTCTTAATGGTTTCGGGTCTACTCGTAAGTCTTGGCATTCGATGAAACTGCTTATTTAAATGAGTTGTGTGTGAAAAAGAAAAGGAAAATTGGCCCGAAATTTCCACTCCCTCTGTGTGTACCCTATGTTAATTATTGCCCAGGGGATGACCTAGCCTCTTTTGTGTGGGCTGTAGGCGCTGCAAAAAGGGATAAAATAATAATGAAAATAAGTGTCTCCTCGTGCGGTATGTAGTGAACAAAATCCCCAAATCCCTTCGAATGATGAAAGTGTGATTGTGAATTCGTTCCTAGGCATCCTGCTTCCTCTACTTTGCATTCTTTGTAGTGGGTTTTTTTTTTTTTGCTTTGAGGATCAAGGACTCTAGGAAATAGTAAATTCTCTAATAAAAAATCTCCGTCTTAAATGTGAAATGCAAGCGAATACTAAATCGGCACTTGGGCCACAGACTTCATCGACAGCCTCAACATCATCTGGAAAGGTAAGGTTACATAAGTTCATCTTCATTTTTCTATTCAAAGAATATATTCTTTGTATTAGACCATTTTAAACCGTTTTCTGAGGCTGCAAATTGTAAATTTCAACCTCTATGATGGTATAGAAATTTGTTCGTGAAAAAATTGCGAAAAATCTCTAAATTCGACGATAGTCTCTACCTATAATTAATGCGTTCCACAATACGTTCCACACATACTCGTTTTGTTGTTATTCCTTGGAATTTATTTTAGAAAAGCCTGAAAAGGATGTTTCCTTTATTTGTGCATATTTTTTTTAAAATGCAATCTGAGAATAAAATACTCATTCTGTGTGCAATTGACGTGCAGTCATTCTGAAGTGTGATGGGGATAGGAATGGGAGTTGGGAGTACCCAGTGGGCATTTGTTTTACTGAAGTGATACGGGCGAGATTGATATCAAGAGTGGGATGAGGCTGAGGACAATTGTCATCTGTCATATAAATAAAATGGAAAGAGAAGAAAACGAGAAAATTTCTCTTGTACAAAACGTTGATGGGGGTTTTATTTTTTTTTTTATCACTTCTTTCTTCTTTGGCTAGAGGGCTTTTCAATTATTGTCCTTTTTGGGGTGTGTGTGTGTTTATGTTGACAATTGTTTTTATTGCATTTCTGTGTGAAGAATTGTTCTGCATTTAAAGAGTAATTATGGGAAATGCCTTAAGTGGCTATTGGCAGGGTGTGAGAGTTGAGTGGTTTTGTATTTTGCTTCTCATCCATACTACTTGCAACGTCCGTCTGTTCGTTTCTCCATAACTCGAGAACCGTTCGTCCTATTGTCATGATTTCTTTTCTGATTTATAGATTTGTGGCCAACTTAGTCCGTAGGGTGGGTGAGAATTGTTCAGGAGTAAAGGAGTCGCGGGGAGTAAGGGGGGACTCACGAACCGTTAGCCGTATGAACTTGAAAGTTTTTATATTGATAGATAAGCAAACATTATTACATGCCTGATTCATCGTTTTTCAAAATTCGTCCTATAAGAGTTGAAAAACTTTTCAAACCAACATTTCTATTTCGACCTTACTACGCTTAACTTACCATTATACTCATAAATCTATATATGTCAATTCAAGATATGCTTTTAATTGTTAGGCAATACTTCACCGAGTATTTTGAGGTAACATTCATCTTTCTGGTCCATCCAGAGGATGAGATACAAAAAATTGAAAATAGATCTTATTTGGCCAAGTTCGAAAAATTTGCTTTATCGATTGCAGTTGTGCTCAGGGGTAGTTTTATATTGCGTTCTAAAAATAGAACGATTACTCGCACTTCGCACGACAAGCATTCAGAATGCACATCGTATATGCGTATGTATGACGAAGTTGAATTTGATGTAGGGAATGGATATGCATAAAACAAACTACATAATTATTTACATACGTACATTAGGCGTATTTTTTTGGGAATCTATAGCTAGCTCACTTTTACTTTTACATGCAAAAATGGTATACTTACTCACTTTTGGTTTTGTTATACTCACTTTTGGTTTTACATGCAAAATTGTTATACCCACTTTTGGTTTTGTTATACTCGCACTTCCCAAAAAAATACGCCTATTATATGTAATTTGTGATGCGTAGTATAAATAATCAAATCATACCTGTGACGAGTTTTCACTTATGTGAAATAGCTATTATGTCCATTGACTTAGGACTTCGGTACAGGTTGCGTAAGGACTAAGTTGGTGACTGGGGAGGGGTAAAGGAGTCGTAGGGACTAACTCTGGAACTATTTGGCCGATTTTAAAAATATAGTGTTTAGTTTACAAAAAGGCATTGCGATAAAATATTTTGTAAGCTTAAAATAGAGCTTAGTTTTATTTAAAAGAAAAGAAATCGGCGAGCGGAGCCGCGGGCATTTGCTAGTTTTCTATATGAAAATGTATGTGTAGGAGATAGAATTCTTTGGAAGTTTTGGTAAAGTAATGTCCTTATTTTTGTAAAGTATTGTTCATTTAGTGTGCATTTGTAATGCACTTGCTATACCTACTTAACTTATGTATATGCCTGTTAGCCTGAGCACAATTAGTTGAATCAACAATTTTCAGTTAACTATATCCTTGTTCGAGTTGTGACCTAACAAGTAAACTTCAAGTCTCGTTGCGTTTTAGTGAAACAACGTATGCTTATCCTTTCTATGTTTATATATCATCCTTCCTGATTACGTCTATATCGCTGTAACAACCTGTATCTTCACTATCACTATAAATTATCCACCAAACTCTCTCGATGGAAACACAAATTGGCAAGAATAATTGATCCCTTGGTTAGCACGTTGTGCTTGCGAGAATTCTCAGGTTGAATCCTCACAAAAACACAAATTACCCTTGAGCCAGCTTTTCGAAGGCGTCTGCAAACATTCGAGGGTAAGAAAGCTGCAAACTGACAAAGCTTTGCAGTTCAGCCATTATGATTCGTCATAAAACTCCCCCCATTCATCCGAAAAATAAAATCACACACGAACAAATGGATGCGAGAAGCTAATAATGCCATTGGGTCATTGCTGTAGTTAACCGCATACCCTAGAGGCAATTCTGTCTGCTTTTAGCCACCCTACTCTGCTCTTGTAGCTCACTCCATTCAGCCCTTGTTTTAGAACGCGTCTTACTATTATGTAAGATATGAATTCTACATTCTACGATCACTTATTTGGGCTATCGGTTTCAGCTTTGAATGTTAGCTGCGCTGGTATTACCTAGATCACTAGATTATTGAGAAAATAGTTTCCTAAGTAAGCCTTACTTAAATTGACTAGGGCAGGGCAGCTGTAAGGAAAGTCGTGAGTGATGAACTCATAAACAGCAGCTTATGTAGAAGACATTGTATAGCAGAACTAACCTTTTGCTAGTGTCGTGTCTGCCTCTTTTAAGTCACAGTAGCTCCTTGGATCTTTTTGTATCCAGAGTTAAGGCTTAACTACATTCGGCAAAAAGTCAAAAAGTGAAAAAGTGCAAGCTCACACACAAACGCAGTTGCCTCCTTGTGGTAAGAAATTTATTTAAAAAGCTTGCTCTGACAAGAAAGTAAACCCAAACAGAACACTGCCATTTTTTGCAAAAAGGATTCCTTTCCATGGCATTTAATCTAAAAGGTTCATTTCCATGGTAAAACGTAAACAAAAATGTGACATTCTAGTCGCATCAGAGCCCTCTATTGGCGATCTCAGTAATTGGCGCAAACTTTTTTTGTACATGTAGTAGTTTTTATTGCGCTTTCAAAAAGTGTGTCACTTGAAAGTTAGAGGTATAGCTAACTTTCAAGTAACACACTTTGTGAAAAGTTGAGAGAAAAATACAGATTTGAAATGGTGTGGAAAGGGAAAAATCATTTTCGTGCAAGTACATACTTTACTTTGTGCCGTATGTAGTTAAGCCTTTACCCAGGTGAGGCTTAGCCAGTGTAGCACTGTACTAGATGTTTTCATCGAAGACAGGCTATGCTGCATCCGCATGAATTATTTTTTAAGAGTAGGATAGAGTAAGACATCCTTTTCCAAAATCCCTTTTCCAAAATCCGCTTTCCAAAATCCTCTATTCCATAATCCCCTGTGCTGGAATTCCTACTCCAAAAGACCCTGAGAGAAGGTCCCCACGGGACAAAATCTCCCATTTTTAAATTTGGTGTTATAAATTCTGTCGCGCGACAGAGTGAGATACGTATGCAACCCCCTGGGTTTACTGTCAGACTTGCGGTATATGTGCGAAATTGGGTATATGCAGAGTTTATATTATGTTGTTTTCTTAATTTTACTGCCAAATATACGCGTTTAAAAAACGGATAGGTTCTAAACTGTGGAACAGGGGATTTTAATGAGGGATTTAATAAGTATGTATGCAAATGGGAGATTTTGGCATAGGGGATTTCGTCCCGGAAGATTTTGGAACAAGAGATAAAAAAAAGAGAGATTATATCCAATAAGGGATTTTGGAAAAGGAGATAACGTAGGGATCCCGTTTTGGAATCGTCTGTGTGACAGTGATTTGTCGTGTAAGACATTTCGTCCGGTATTTCATGTGCCGAAATTGATTTTCGTAGGCAGGTAATCGGTAGTAATTGACAAGGGTATTGATATAGACTGTATAATAATGCTGGTTGTCCTCTCCAGCCCTTCCTTTCCCTTATTATGGTTGCCACCTTTGTGACATGTTCTTTGCTGACGATGTCTAGGGGAAGTAGGTTAAGCATGGTTTAATGTCCTCAATGCGGCCGTGATGCACACACATGACAAGCGTTGAGTCTTCTCTAACACCTTTAGATAGGGACGGCCCCAACACAACAATGCCGTTTAGAATTATCGGTTTGATAACATGGCGCTTTTAAAAAATTCGAATGGGGTTCCATTGACCTTCAGGGAAATGACGAACCTTCCTAGTGAATAAAGTCCATTTTCGTCGTTCGTTTTTTCATATAATTTACGAACGGTCCTCCTGCATGTTAGGTTAGATTAAGTTAGGTTGAATAGGGTGTGAGTTTATTACATTGGACTAGGCACCATATTTTGCCCATATCGCCATCCCTGAGGAACCTTATCGGTCATAAACCTAAACCACTTCGCCCAGACAATTAATTTCCCTACAAAACCTAAAAATTGTTTTAATTTTGTTTGCAAGGCCAACTTTCTCCAAATTGTTGAAGAATAATCTTCCAAGGTATTTCCTCCTATACCGAGCAATAGCTTGACATTCACAGAGGAGATGAGTTATATCCTCTGCGACATGCAAGTCTTCGCAGTACCTGCATGTGTCCGTGTTTATTAAACCTAATCTCCTAGCGTGCTTCCTTAGAAGACAGTGCCCGGAGAGTATCCCTATTGACTTTGATCTGCTGAGCTTTAACCTCCTGCAAGTTGCTAATATGTATATCCCTGCAATGTTGTTTTTTATACCCTCCACAGGAAGGTATATTCACTTTGCCATTACATTTGTAACGCTAAGAAAGAGTCACCGGAGACCCCATAAAGTATATATATTCTGAATCAGGATCACATTTTGAATCGATTTAGCCATGTCTGTCCGTGTGTCTGTCTATTGAAAACGCGCTAGCGTCCAAACGAATAGACCTAGGCGAATGAAATTTTGTGAGAAGTTGGTATTGAAAATTCTGGTACCTCCCATACAAAGCCAATATTAGACCCATGAGTGTACAGTATATAATATATATACTAACTCACATAGCAAAAATTTGCATAAATTTTATGCAGTGGATGGTATCAAATCATCGGCTAGGCCGATGATAACACTTTTACCTGTTTTATTTTGTATACTACACACAGTGCTCTCCTAGACAATGTGCATATTTTTTGTACAGAGTGTTCTTACTACCAAACTTTTGCTGCTGGCATAATGCCAAATGTGCAGGGAGAAAATCTTGGAGCACTTGCATTTGTGTCTACTTTGCATTATCCTTATGCAGCTGATGATGCTCATAGAGGCCTGTTGTTTGTTTGCGATTCAAGAGTGCAGTGCACAGCACATGTACTCTGTATATACACAATAGCGTGCATACATTGTGATGCCTTTTTGCAAGCAAAAGTGTCAAGAATTTAAATGCTACTTTTGGACATCAGGTGTTTCCGTAAAATGTGCAGGCCACTAAGATTAATCGCCTATTCTTTTAAGAGGAACAACTTTTTACCAAAATAGACTAGGTATCCGTCTGGACATTAGAATCTACAATTTGTTATTCAGAAGATTGTTGCTGATGGGTTAGCAAATAGTTTACGAAAATTGCCTTGTTCAGTTAAATTTAAGAATTCAGTCATTTTTTTGTAATAACACAAAGTTAATATATTGAAGCTGGAACACTGATACCTATGCAGAAAACGACTCCTGCATTATACTTCCGTACGCCAAAGTTTTCACTCTTCCGTTCTAGTTTTTGGACAGCAAGAAAACAAACATTTACAAATATATTTGAACGACGAGCCATACATGGCGTATACGCAACTTTTTCAATTATTTTGCAAAAAGCTTTTTTCATATCCTTTTTCGTTGTGCGAACATTTTTTGAGCATTACGGTCTTTTGCGATTTCAATTTGTTTGTTTTCTTGTATCTACACATAAAACAAGAGAGTAACATGTATAACTTATCAACATGTGAACCGACATATTCGGTATTCCTATCGTGTGGAGATATATCAGGGTGTGTAAAGTTTCTAAAGAGTTGAGGTTCTGGCCGTAGTGGGATTACTTTGAGTTTACGCTTTGGTAAAAATACTTATTTATATATATAAAATACTCAAGAATAAGATAAATACATAATATAAATACATCGAAGAACCCAGAAAAAGCATGGTCAAAGCGGAAAAACAAGCTTCAAGTGATGGAAGTAATCAGTTAGAACCAGTGCTTTGTTTTCTAAGGCCCAAAATCCATTTGCAGTAGTAGAGTGCGATAGCGGCCTTATTAATACGTTCATGTTCCAGCTCAGGTTTTTATCCAGAACCAGACTTAGGTATTTGGCGAGAAGCTGAAACATATTCCATTTAATCTAGGTGGATCGATTTGAGGAACTCGTAGCTTCTTTATGAATAAGACTAGCACTGTTTTAACCGGGTTTTTAACGAGGCCAAATTTGTTAGCCCAATCTACCAGCATTCCGAGGGCCGATTCCATCAAGTCCCGTAATATTGGAAGGTATTTCCTAGTAAATAAAATGGCGATATCGCCCGCACATGCTACAACTTTCAGCCGCTTTTTTCGAGGGTCACCAGTATATCGTTCAATGTTAGCCATAGCTGCGGAGAAATTACTTCACCCTGACCATCTTAGCTTGCAGGAGCCAAGTTCTAAGTCAATAACTCTGTGTAACAACATTTGGTTGATCTAGTGACTTAGTCTTTCGTCAATCTTCAGGTTCGCATGCGGTGCGTTAATGAAAGCTCCCAGCTTTATATTGTTGAAAGCCTCTTCGATGTGAGTTGTCCGTGGTATCGATAATGGAGTGCAGAGCTTTCTCTACCGACCTGTCCTTCCCGTAGGCATGTTGGGATTTCTGGAGCGTTTGTATTTTGATATTAGGCATGTTTTTTTGAAACCTCGCCAGCCAGCCGTTCATTTGGACAATTGCCAGCACAATAGCCAGCAAGATGAAGCCAGCCGAATGAATTAAGGCAATAAGCCTAAAAGCATACCAGCATTTCGTATAAAATTATGCATTTGGTTGAAATATTTGATAAATTCTAACATTTTTCTCTGGAATGTTCTGTGCATGAGATAAGAACGCCATATGATTTAAGCAAATTGTACTACGGGAATTCGAAGCCACTTGTTACTTTCGGCGCCATCTGTTTGTTCATTGTGAATTGAATTTAGCCAGCTGCCAGCCAGCCGCTCTCCAACTGGGGAGGAAATCAAGAGTTGTTGCCAGCAGTTGCCAGCAGGTTGTTGTTTTAATTAGCATGTGAAATGTGCCCCAACTGGCAACTACTGCCAACTACTGGCAACCACTGGCTGGGGAGGTTTCATAAAAACGCAACTATTGTTGCGAATTTGCAGGTCCATCACCCTATCTAATGTTGTTAGTATAAAGATGGTAGGCCGAAAGTCCTTTGGTAGAAAAGCCAATTTGACCTATCCCTCTATGTATTATGTTGTATGTATCCATGATCTAAACTTAGAAATCAACCAGGCCTTGAGAATGTCATAATCATGCTGTATCTCTTTGCTGATACAATGGTGTAGTGCTTAGAGTCATTGTTTGTGATCTGAGCGGCATAGTTTCGGACCCGGACAGCAAATACTCTGTCACCGCCAATAAGGAAAAACGAATTACATACAAATTTCTCCACCACTACAGCAAAAGAGTTGGTTTCTGCTTGGTAGCTCCAGGCCTCAAGGATTTGGAATTTTCTTACAAAAAACTGTATCTCTGCCGAGATCGGGTTTCTTTATACAGCTAGGTATAAAGGAAGCTTTTGATAGGATCTTCTTATCTCTGTTAGCCTCATTGTTTTTTTTTCAATGGTGGAACAAAAACTTTTGCCAAGAGTTTCTTAAGGCTTTTCTTATTACAGCCATAATCCGTTGGGTGATCTTGGCGTTTTTGCCCTGTTAAAGACTTTTTTGTTTTCTCTTCTCAGTGAGCTTAGCTTTTTAGCCCACCTTCTTACAATAAGTGTCTGTTTACAAGACATAACATTGCGAAAGATTCATTCATGCATGTGCATGGCAGAAGTAGTCCTCGTCGTGAAGAAGTTAATGTCTTGATACGGTGGTATTGTATCATTGGATATTTTGCCGAGAGCTTTTGTCAGGTTAGTGAATATACAGGAGTAGACGTAATAATTAAGCTGTATAAAAATTGACAGTGATTGGAAAAAGATTTATTCTTAGTTACTGTCAAGTTTCCCGATTTTGTCTCTAGCAGAAGAAAAATTGGTTGTGGGAGGCTTACCTTCGCTAGCGACTTCAGCCTTTATAAAATTAACCACGTTATCCTCGTAATAGGGAGTCAGCCTATAGGCTCCGCTGATGCTAGCAGATATCCCTATACGTAGGCATTAGCTTGGGGAGGTCGACTCTGCACTGAGAGAGGAGACAAAGGCTTATATCTTTGTCTCCAAAATGTCTCAGTCCTCTCAGCTGATTTTGCATTTCTCAAATGATCAGATGAAACGGTGTCCTTACTCCTCTTTGATATAGTGGGAGTATCATCCTGATATCGTTGCTGTGGATGGTCCTTTAATAGGCCGACTTTTATTTTCAACCACGATCGTTGGTGCCTATTGATGGATCGTTTTGTCTTTGTCATCCCAGTTTTCTTTGCTCTTTTCTTCAAGTCGGCGAAAACTCTGAAATGTTGTTCTACTTTTCCTGTTAGCTATTATGCTCGCTCTGACTTGCTTCCTATGTTCTGGTTTTTTGTTATTTGTTGCTGTCATTTTTATTTCGACAACAGCTAGAGAAAAAACAATCCGTCAATGGTGTGGTAAGGCCACTCTTACTCCCTTATGCGACCTGGTTTCAGAGAGACACGCGCCGTTAGGATACAGCCGATATACCCACTGGCTGCAAATTATCCAATAGGCACGGTGACGCATAACGCCTTGGAATAGGCGGTTGGCAGTTCGGCAGATGTTGCGTTTCTCAGACGTTCGGGTTTTGGTTAATTGTTTTGGCCACCAACCGTTGGTCGACGGGGAAGGACACCCATGTAAATTGGACGCAACGCCCGCATCATTGCCACAAGAGAACAACCATTGTTGCATTTGCATCATTTGCACGTGTTGCCGACGTTTTTGTGCCTGAAAAATATAAAAGAGAATAATTAGCAACTAGCAGTAAAAATATACCCGTCTTTTTACATCTTAGTTCTATTCGCGAAATTGTTTGTATAAGCAGCTTACAATGAGTCCTTCGGCAAGATGGCCCATGCCTTTTTGGTGCACAGATGGAGCCCCCATCGCATGTGTACATCGAACTCGATAGTGTAGCTGGAACCTTGTGTTAAAATTTAGCAGGAAATATGAATTCCGAATTTTATAACTTGTAACGTGCAGGTGGTTTCGACTGAGCCAAAATACCGCATTGTAATTCCACCTTAGAGTGTAAAGTCATTGAACACGGCTTCGTCAAATATTGGAAGTAATGTCGTGTACACTGCCAAGAGGTCGCCAAAATGATTCGGCATTGCACTCGCACACTCTCCCATATAAGCCACTTCATCGTTAACTTCCGCCTTTTTCTTATCCAAACTTCGAACGAGTGTAACGTCCTTAAGGTAAAGCTAAAAGACATCCTCACTCATAATTATACGCATTTAATAATTAATATTTTATTAATTATCAATAGACACTCGTGATATTCATTTCGTTGGTATTTAAGCCTAACTTAAGTGATTCTTAAGCCAAAGAATTATACACTGCAGGTAATTTTGGCATCCGAATTTATACACGTGTGATTGATCTTGACTGATCATGTGCATATTACAGATACTAGATCTACTTCACGAGCAGCGGCAATACACGGCTTATGGCAATTAAAACTGTTGAACTCATTACCTGTTTATGATCACAAATCATTAGCCACCCCCTTTGCCCCGCTGAAAACGTGTCGATCAACCCAGCAAGTACTCGAGGTAATCATATCAGTGAGCAGCACGCAAAACCCACGCCAATTTCTCTCTATCTACATGAAATTCATTCCCTGCGCAGCCCCGGGAGCAGCAGCCTAAAATAAACATCGTCCACAGCCATCGCATCACCATATTCAGTTGGTGCTGCGACAACAACAATCCACGTCACTGCTTATCGCAGCCTGGCTCTTTACAGAGAGACAAACCCCCATCCCGCCAGCCACTATCAAAATTTGGAAACAACAATAATTGCACCCGCTCGCAGATCATCCAGTCTACCTGCTTGACCAGACCACGACACAGTATGTATGTATCAAAGTAGATTTAATTTTACCCATTTGCCTCTATTGTGTGGGATAATTAATATTGACAACCACGACAAAATCAGTAAGAAGTGATAACAAAAGTTTAATAAGGAAGAAGTACCTATCTACATATTATCTATAAAAGAAATAAGTGAAATTAAAACACAAAGAAACCTTAAAGTACATTACAACCTAAACCTAGAACTAAACTAAAGTAAAAGAAATTAACAACATAATATTAAAACTACGGAATATTTGAATTCCTAAAATCTATACCAAACTACATAATACGAAATATCTAACCTACCTAAAATTAAGAATTAAAATTGAATTAAATTAAAACAAGAAGAATCTTTAGTATCTCCCTATTTAATCCATAAAAATATAAAATCTATTTATTATTGTGAGCCTAGGAAGTTAATGTGCACATCAATATCAAGGAGATTTAGAAATTTTGATAATTGTTAGTGAGTAAGTGAAAGGGAATACTATTTGCGAAACAAATGAAGATAATTCATAGGTAGTTTTGAATTTTTGTGAATGAACACAATTAAATGATTCTGAGTGTATCGAGATGAAGTCAATTAATTACTGCATTTTATTTTGGTTTATCGGATCTAGGAAGATGTGTTAGGTGAACGAAATTAAAAGGTGAGATCGGTATGACATAAGACAGGGTGATATGCGGATTGGAGCAAGGGGTCATCAACAATTAATTGTTGATACGGGAAGTTGATGACATGGTGTGACGCTATTGAAGCTGTCATATGTGGAGGGTATCCCGAAGTGGTGGTCACAACATCAGCGCCATTACGAAGATAGGATGTAGTTTTGTTGAGCTTAGGTAAAATGTTATGATTTTACGTGTTTATCTACATAGTGTGCGAGGCCATCTAGCGCATTCAATACCTAAGCATTGAACTATGGGGGCATACAATAATTATTACTTTCTTGTGCGTCTTTATTAAACCTCAGTAATTATTTTTTTTTGTATATTTGGCACGATTTGATAATAAAATTTGTTTTGTGCGAGAGATGTGTGCAGCAAGTTCCCCGCCCAATACGGCGAGCTTAGTCGAGCGATAGCTAGCGTGCCATCCAGCTGCTGAACCTAAGGACTCACCATCACTATGCTTAGGCATTCAGTCCAGGCTCTCCTCACAAACTTTGTACCCCACCCCAACATATTAAATTAGGAACTGAAGAAAGATGAAAAAAAAAAAAAAAAAATAATAACACTACCCCACACACATCCATTTTCAATTCATAAAGAAAATGGATACATGCGAGGCGGAGGCATATCTGAAAGAGCCACCATCTGAATCAGCAGCAGCTGTAATGTAGAAAGTGAGAAATTCTAAAGTAAAGGAGTAAAAATGGGATAACAACAACAACAAAAACAACAATTTGTAGGTAGTAAAAATCTGTGGAATTTATTGTGAATAAATTTTAATGAGAGAAGGACTCTACTGTCTACTCTAAACAAAGCGAAAGAGAGACAGTAGAATTTAGTACAAAACAGACAGCATCCACAGGACTTGCACAAGGATTTTCTATACATATTTTGTTGTGCCTTCTTTGTTATTATTGCGGGGTTGAGGGTGCCACTTACACATGATGATGATGATGGTGTCATGCGCAAGGACGAATTTACAGAATATATGTTTCCGTCTTAGTGAGAGAATGTTCATCATCTATTCTCTCATTTCATTGATGTGGAATGTAAGTTTTATTTTTTTTGTTCATGTGTGTTATGTCTTCGTTGTCAAATGAAATGTAGAAACTGAAATTATTACCCTATTGTCGGTTGTTGGCGGAATTGAGGATTTTTCTTCAAACATCCCTGCATCCTTTTGGGAGGTAATTTGCAGACATTCATTTATATGGGAAGTTCTCGCAGTAAGCGAGCTACACGAAGTGGTAGTGTTTTGTTGGTATCCTTATTGCTATAGAATGGTTCAACGTGAGCAACAGAGACATGTTGTGGGAGAATGTGAAGGATGGCAAACTATACTCTTTTTTGTGCGAAATAAGTGTTAAGGAACGTGTCCTTTGATGTGGTAGATGAGCACTCGTTTTGGGGAAAAGACGACCATGGCACATGCGGCGCCGGTGTGTGTATGCGAAAGTTTTCTCTGTGCTGCAGTGGTGGTGTGTGGAGAAATGTATCGCCTGCAGTGTATCAGGAAATATAATTAAAATCCTCTTCCATTAAGTTGTGCAAATGAATTATGGATGTGAATTGTCGAAAAGTGGTGTTAATGGACATAGCTTTAGGGCGCAGAATTGAGAGGATATTTCGCCTTTTATTAACTCAATAGAGTTGTCTTTGTTATTACCAATAAAGATACATTAGTATGAAAGGAGAGTACTAATTACCAACTTTTGACATTATCACAAGTAAAAACGTTGCTGCTAATTTTGCAGTTACCAAACTTACATGATTTTAGTTGTCTATTTACGGGGTAATGTAGTAGCCTAGGTTCCGTACCCAAAGGTAAAAACCCGGAACCTTATTACCTTTTTCTTTTGATGAGGTTACCGGTTACGTCTTTCGAGAGCATTTAAGGAGACAACTTCCACTGCCCAAGATATAACTCTTCGTTAATTAGAATGATCAATCTGTACGACAATAACTTGTAATTAGAAACTTGCCCATTCTTAAAAGTCTGACACTTCCGCTAAGCCAAGATAAATTGATTTGAGAATGATTTAGAGGTGATGGATCTCAAATTTTAAGATATTACAGTACTACCTCGATAATGTGAACCTCGAAAATGTGAATTATCCAAAAATGTGAACTGGAAAAAGTTAGCATTGCATACTCTAAAATGTGAACTCAAAACCAGTTCTTGAAACTCGATAATGTGAACCTCGAAAATGTGAATTATCCAAAAATGTGAACGGGAAAACCGGAAAAAGTTAGCATTACAATACATACTCTAAAATGTGAACTCAAAATCAATTCCTGATCCTCGAATATGTGAACTTTTATTTTATAATTTACCCCTATTTGGGTTTAACTGTACGTCCCGTCTGAAAAATCATTAAGTTTAGTTTTTTTTTAAGTTAAGTTACTATATTTTTGTGTCTTCTATTTTATTTTTCAAAAATCAAGTCAGAGATCATTCCAAAAAGCATGAAATGCAACGAATTTATTCGTATCCAGAAATGTGAACCCCTCGAAAATGTGAACTGCCCATGTTTTAATTAGTTCACATTATCGAGGTAGTACGGTAGTCCGCATGTCAAATAGTATTGTCGGTCTTCACAAAGAAACCAGCAAATTTTGGAGTTTCAGTTCATCAACGCGAAGAAGGTCGATTCTAAAAGATCGTCGAAACTCCAGTGAAGGTGATACCAAAAAAAAGCACGTTGGCAGATAAGTTATTAGATATGTATATATTACTTACTTACTTAGATGGCGCTACAGTCCGGGGTGGACCTGGGCTTCAACCAACACGCCTCTCCAGTTAGACCGATCTCTGGCTATCTACCTCCAGTTGCGCACTCCAAGTTGGTTGAGGTCCCCTTTCCACTTGTGCGTGCCACCTAAGGCCAGGTCTTCCTCTACTGCGTTGTCCCCCCGGGTTGAAATCGAAGACTTCGGGCCGGAGGGTTGGTTTCCATTCGCTCTACAAGTCCTAGTCATTTCAGTCGTATGATACGTTCCATGTTTCTGCGCCATAGAGCAGGACTGGCATGATGAGGGTCTTATATCGTCTTCGCCGTTTAACAGTTTGCAGAATGGGTTTTCCATATCCTCAGCACCGACTGTGACTCTGCCAGAAAATTTCCTTGTTCGTCCCTACAGGGCTCTGTTCGGGTCTTGTTCCCGTGACACGTTCCTTTTACCTTTTGATAAAACTTCCGAATATTGTTCCTGGAGTAGCACATGTCTATTTCCTCGATTGCGCGCTTCTCTTTCCTTTTTCCCCGGAGAAGCCGGTGTTTTTCCCTCCTTTTTTTGCTCGTAGAGCTCACGAGCTGCTCTCGTCCTTCTCTGCAGCGCCGCTTTGTAGGCCAGTTGTTTTGCTGCATATGCTTGCTCACACTCTTCATCAAACCAGGGGTTTCGTGACGACAGTTTTATGAAACCGAGCAGATCAGTTGCGGCTTTTCTGATGGCTTCTTGGCGTCGATGCCACTGGTCTTCAGCACTTCATGCTGGCTGCATAGGACTTCTCGAGAGGCTGAGAGAAACGCGATCGGCAAAGGCGATTGTAGCAGTTCAACGTTAAATCTCCTCGCAGTATTTCCTCTTCTATGTCGGCTGTTTGCAAAGTTCCGACATCTAGAATACTGAAGGAGTGCATTGCGTCTATCGCAACTTGGTCAATTTGATTGACGGTTTGATGATCTGGTGACCGCCATGTTCCTTTGTGAATATTGAGGTGAGGAAACCGTGTGCTAGCTATAGTAAAATACGACGATTAGCTTAAGTCCGTTCCCAGACGTGGTGTCGTGTAGGCTGTGCTTCTCTATATTACTACCAAAGATGTCCACCTTTCCTATTTTCGCGTTGAAATCACCTAAGACGAACTTAACGTCGTACATAGGGCATTGCTCATATGTTTTGTCAAGGAGCTAGTAGAAACACTCTTTGGTAGCATCGTCTTTATCTTCCGTGGGGGCGTAAGCGCATATCAGGCTGATATTGGCGAGTTTAGCCTTGATGCGAATAGTCATAAGGGGTTCACTAACCTCAAGACTTCTTGCCTAAGTCTGCCGCATTCGAATAGACGGTGCTTTTGTTCCCTGCAGCAATCACCCTAGTAAATATCACAGTTTTTCATCCTCCTGGGTGATATAAAGGGTCTTTCATTAAGGACTTGACAACTTAAAACTTTCAGTGTGAACGCATCCTTAAATCGATTACCGAACTGTCAATGTCAAAATTCGGGAAGTACACGAAGGAACAACGTTTACAAGTACATACATAATTCAAATTTACTACAAAAATTCCGTGTCTGTGGTCGCAACTGTAAGAGCGTTAACGCCAATTTTCGGCAGTAATTCTTGTCCCAGTAGACAAGTAATTCATAGTCTAGTGAACAAATTTGAGTCAGTATATTCGCTGCTTGATGTTGCTGTGCCAGTGAGACTACGTTTTGCCCGAAGTGTGGAGAATATTGCTGAGGCGGCCGTCGCAAATGAGCCAAATCAGTTCATTTCACGGCGTTCTCAAGAATTGGACCTCTCCCAGATCACATTATTGTGAATGTTGCGAAAGGATTTTACACTACACCCTTACAAGATCAAGCTGACTCAAGAACTAAAACCATTTGATCATATGAAGCGACGTATGTTCTCGAATTGGGCTCTGTGGGCATGAATGATGGAAGGAAATTAAGAATTTCATCGCAAAATCATTTTCAGCGATGAAGGGCATTTTTGGTTAAAGGGCTTCGTCAATAAGCAAAATATAGCGCACTGGACAGGAACCATCATGTGCTTCATGAAATAGCACTTCATCCACAAAAAGTCACCGTTTGGTGCGGTGCCGTTATTGGGCCGTTTTTTTTCGTTGATGAAAATGACCGTCACCGTCACCGTCACGTTACGGTAAATGGTATTCGCTACAGAGACATGTTGGAACGATATTTCTTTGAGCAATTGCATGAATTGGACATCAGTGATTTGTGGTTTCTACAAGACGATGCCACAAGCCACACAGCGGGTGCAACAATCGAGTTATTGAAGTCTCAGTTCGGTGAAAGTGTTATGTCGAGAAACGGACCCGTCTATTGGCCGTCGAGATCATGTGATTTAACGCCTCTAGATTTTTTTTCTATTGGGCTACATTAAATCATTTGTCTATGCCATGCCAACAAGCCGGCGACGTTAGAGGAGCTCAGAGCCAATATTGAACGAGAAATAGCGGCCGAGTCATCGAAAATTGGGTTCAACGTATCGACCGCTGCATAAATGTTCCCATGGTGGACTTATGAACGAAGTCGAATTCCATTCATAAATGTTTTGATAGTAATTCAAGCCATTAAAATTGAGATACTCTCAATTTGTTTGCATTTTATTTAAAAAAGAAGTTGTCAATTCCTTAATCAAATACCCTTTATCTTTGGGCAAATGTGAAAAAAAAAAGATTTCTCGATTGCAGTTTCGCTTAGGCGTGGTTATTCTGCGTTTAGAATAACCTACATGTATGAATTAGTTGAATTTGATGTAGGAAATGGATATGCATAAGTAGGTATTGAGACTTTGCTCATTAAGAACGATTATCGGCTTTCGAACCATTTCAGTGAATAGAGCATAATTTGGTAAACAGCCCCGCGAAGTAATACCCAACGGCAATTTCGCGGGGAGAGTGGTTGAAGGACGTACGCGTGTGGATTAGTACGTTAGGCGCACTCCTGACATCGATTATTCGGATTTGAGAACAATATCTTTATCTAACTACGTATACCAGAAAGTTACAAATGTTTATCACTGCTTTAAATGAATTTGAAATTGATTTTTTTATTTTTCTATTTTGCACTACGAAGTGCGCAGGGGATTCGCTAGTTATATTTAAAATTGGCATGCCCTTATGGAACTGCCAACCTCCCACCCTATTTCCTTTGGACAGTAGGTATACATAAATGTTTCTGTGCTAAAAGTTCCGATTTAAGATAAAACTCACACACTTTTATATTTATATAATACAGATTTTCTTTAATTACTTGTTCATTTGCAGCAAGTTGTTGAACTTCAAGGTTACGTGGTAATCCTTGTTGAAACACGAGATGGAAAAATCAAATTGTACGGCTCACCAGGTGACAAAGATAATCTCGAAGTGGCAGACGAGGTACTCGATGTTAATGAGAGAAAATTGGAGGATTTACCCCGGTCCGAGGTTATACGTCATATACATGAGGTAAGGATGTAATTTTGATGTAGAAAAAGCTTTGTCCAATGATATACAGTGAGCGTTAAAAGTGAGTAAACACCGATGTTTTCATTTGTCTTTGGAGTTTAGAAAATATTATTTTTTAAATAATTATTGAAGTATTTTATCCTGTCGGAATGAAATACGTTTTGTTAAACTTTTTAAAGATTGCGGGTTTTTAAGAAATTTTGCAAGACCCCAAAGAAAATTTAAAAGAGCATTAATGTTTACACAATTCTGGCTTTTGTAGATACGTCAACTCTCGATTATCCGGCATTCTATTAACCGGTAACCCCTATTAACCGGGATTTTTTTTTTTTAATTGATTAAAATTTATTTGTTTAGAAATCGATTATCCAGGGGTCTAATCGCGTAAGCCTAAAACTATCGAACGACGTCGTCTCGACGATACTTCTACTCCATATAACAACCAAACAACGATAATCGTCGAATCGATAGGTCGATCATCGCTTTTTATTGCTTCACCTAAACAATTATACTGTCAAATGGCGTCGTCGAAACGATTCGATCGTTTTTGGTGTATTTTGTTTATGTTTAGGTTTTTTAAAAGTAAAATAAATATTAAAGGAAACATTTTCCAATCAAAAGCATACATAATGTTCACAAAGGACACTGCATTAGCATTAGTGTGGTGAAATGTGAAAATATAGAACAAAAATCCATTTTCTTCTTACTTGTTAACAGACAGTTCGAACCCTAGCTGTGTTCTCTTTTGAGGATGCAATCATAGAATTGCATTCACTAAATGCTTGGCTGTAAATGCTGACAAAACAAAATATACTGTCAACGAGAAAGGAGTCTCAGCATCGAGATATTAGGTATATAAGACCCTAATCATTCCGGTCCTGCTGTATGGTGCAGAAGCATGGACTCTGTCAAAATCGGAAGAATACCTCCTTGGATGTTTTAAGAGAAAGAATCTTCGGACGATATTCGGTCCAGTTTGTATCAAAAAGCTGAAGATACAACGGCTGATATGGCTGGAGCACGTAGAGCGTGTATGGACAGCAACGCATCAGCCCCACGAGTCTTTGAGTCGACCCCTGAGGGTGAGGGTCGACGTAGCAGAGGTGGCGCGCTCAATTGGACGGCGACCTCAACGAACTTGGTGAGCGTAACTGCAGGCAGCTAGCTAGGGTCTTGTTGGTTGAGGCCGTTGTCCACCCCGGATTGTAAGCGCCCCCAAAAGTAAAGTTGGGGTTGCTTTAAGCAAAATGCATACACAAATCCTCTTCTTTTTCTTCTTTTACAAACCTTATCAATATAATTTCTCGTGCACCGCACCTATGCTTATTTTCCAACGTATACATGCATTTCCACATAAACGAGAACAAAAGAAACAAAATAATATACCAATTTTATTTGTTTTCAGTTGTCACAGTTTGTTTACAGTCCTGCTTAAACTGTTCAAAATGAAAACGATGAACGATTCGATTGATCGATGTGATTGTGATGTTATATGAAGCAAACTTAAAACGAGGTCGTTTTATACAATCGTCTGAACGATGATAGTCTGATAAATTACGCGATTAGAGCCCAGTATTTACTCTATTATCCGTGATCATTTTCAATAACTTTCTTTAATTCTTGCAAACAAAACCTTCTTGGAGAATATCATTTTCGATTATTCGGGATTTTCGATTTTCCGCTTTCCGGTATGAGCTCGGTCCCTATCACCCCGGTTAATCGAAAGTTGACGTATTTGCAGATCATTGAAATGGCATTATGCAAAAATTATTTTCCTTTGCAGTGTATACAATCGTGTATGATAAAGCTTCGGGTTAAGCGAAGAAGTGATTCCAGATTGGGTGAGTACATTTTGTTTTAAATAAAATTAATAATAGGTATTTATTGGTCCAAAATTTGCGTGATGTCATAGGGCGGTATCTGCATTAGCCTCTTTTTAATGTCTAACCAATTCACAAATTCATGTAGGTAGGTACATGCGGGAGCGCTTCTTTGAGGGAAAAACAATACTTCATTAATTTTCCTCCATAACCCTCGATTTTCAGCATTCTTCATTCTTATTCGGATAGAGGAGAGAGGTCGAACTTGATCTGTCATCTCATCATGGGCCTACCTGATGGCATGGATTCCAAAGCACATTTTTGAATCCAAGTTGGGAGAATGGGGCTTAGTCTGACCAATTCACCTAAGCATGGACCGCCATAGGAAAAGGGAGCATGGTTCCTTTCATTACTCGTAAATAAGATCCCGAGAGACTCAAATTCACCGGAGACCCCATATTATGAATCAGGATGAAATTCTGACTCGGTTTAGCCATGTCGGTCTGTTGAAAACACGATATTGTCTAAACTAATCGACCGAATCGAATGCAATTTTGTGATTCTTTTTATTGTCGTCAGGTTGGTATTTAAAATGAGCTGTATCGGTCGAGTAGTTCTGGTACCTCCCAGATAAAACCAATATTAGATCCATGCGTAGTGTACGTACTAACTCACATTGATAGTATCAAAGCATCGGCCAGGTCGATGATAACACTTTAGCTACTATTCACATGTCAAAAAAAGTGTGAATTTTTGACATGCTGACGTTAAAAATTGACAAGATTTTTGACATGAGCAGTAGCTTTTTACTTGTTTTGTATAAAGTTTGACATTAAGTCACGTGTCGTTATGCGGGCAAATTTCTTTTGCAAATTATTACACAAAGTCTGTGAAATGCATTTGATTCTTCATTGCTGGCATAATTTTAAACTCGTCCAAATTAAATGCACCTCAAAGCCTTTAGTACACTGATGGGTTCGTATTAACTAATCAGCACCCTATAAAAAACCACATTGTTAGAGTACATTTCTTTTGTTATCGCACATATATTTAATACAGAGATGTGATATATTAGTGATATCTTTCTACTGAAACATTATTGGGTATAAAATCGGATCTTCTGACAAAAATACGTTTAGAGGAAAATACCAAAAAAAAAAACCTCTAATTTAAGACAAAAAAAAAATTATATATATATATATAATAATAATAACTTTAAGCATTTTTATATGTATATGTGTATATGTATAGCACATGAATCAATTCAATTAAATTCTTATGTTAATTATATAAAAATGATTTAATTGCATTCATTTAATAAATAAAACTATATAATATTATATCAAATAATAAATAAATATATGTATAAATAAATAAAAAAATAAATAAATAAATAAATAAATAAATAAATAAATAAATAAATAAATAAATAAATAAATAAATAAATAAATAAATAAATAAATAAATAAATAAATAAATAAATAAATAAATAAATAAATAAATAAATAAATAAATAAATAAATAAATAAATAAATAAATAAATAAATAAATAAATAAATAAATAAATAAATAAATAAATAAATAAATAAATAAATAAATAAATAACTAAATTAATAAATAGATAAATAAAACAAAAACCAGTAATAAAAATAAATAATTAATTAAATAAATAAATAAGTTAAGAAATAAATAAGCAAACATTATATAAACAACAAATAACAATGAATCAGTAACACTTATCAAGTTTAACATTTTAACAATCAGAAAAAAGAAATACCAGTTATATCACAAAAAACAAAAAACGAGGCATTGTTACTAAGCCAACTCGTTAATGAGAAGATTATCTGCATAATCGCATCTCGCAATAAATGCATTGGTAAGTTGTTGTATTCTATTGAAGACCAATTCAACATTGCTTCTAACATGGAGGTCAGCGGTTGAATGATGCCATGGGAGATTTAGCATCATTTTTAGGAGTTTATTTTGGGAAGTTTGTAGTTTTTTAATAAAGCAATTAGCGCAATTACCCCAAACTGGGCATCCATACATCATTATTGCTTGGAAAATAACTTTGTGGATGATTATCTTATTTTCTACCGATAATTGCGATTTCCTGTTGATGAAGGGATAAAGAACCTTAAGAGCAATATTTACCTTCCTTATAGTTTGCGTATTGTGTACATTAAAAGTCAATTTAGAGTCCAGATATATACCTAAATATTTTACTGAGGATTCCCATTCAACCTGAGTACCATTGACTATAAGTTGCTGGCTAGGAAGAAAACAAGTTTTCTTTCTTCTACTGAAAAAGATTGCCTGATTTTTATCAGCATTCAACTTGATCTTCCACTTATTGTAATATGCTTCCAATATTCTTATCGCATTGTTTAGATTTGTCTCAATATTAAGACCAAATTCATGCGATGAAAATATTGCTGTATCATCCGCATAGATAGCGGCTTCACATAAATGTAGTTGTGGGAAGTCTGAGATATATAGATTGTACAATATTGGACCGAGGACAGAACCTTGAGGAACACCTGAGTTAAAGAAATTAGAATTGGAAGCACTACTGTTGACGTATACACTAAATCGACGGTTGGACAGAAAACTTTGCACTATTTTACATATGAACGAAGGAAAAGAATAGCGAAGTAATTTATAGACAAGACCATTGTGCCACACAGAGTCAAATGCTTTTTCAATATCGAGCAACAACATTCCTGTAGATTTTCGGATACTACGGTTTTTTTTAATGTGATTGCAGATTCTAAGCACCTGGTTAGCAGTACTATGGAACCTCCTAAAGCCGAACTGCTCATTCGGATAAATATTTTTCTCCGAAACAATTTTTAATATTTTCTCGTTAATTATTTTTTCGTAAATTTTACTTAAATTACTAAGTAAGCTTATTGGTCTATAGCTTTCAGGCTTTTCGGACGGTTTTCCAACTTTAAGTATGGGTATAATCTTAGCCGATCTCCATACATCGGGAAAATACTGCATTTTTAGACATGAGTTTATTAAAAAAGTTAAAAACCTTATTCCAATTTTAGGATTAGGATTAGGATTTAGGACATTGTCAGAGGGTTAACCTCAATTGAAATGTGCGCTTCCCTCTTCCGAAATCAGTCTATCCAATACCAAGTATCATTCACTATGGAATGGAATCTCATCTAATCGCATCGCTTGCTGTGTGTTTCGTTCACTCTTTTCTACTTATCTTTATCCAACTCCAAACCCAAGCACTTTTTCCCCACGAGACCAACACAATATATTCCATGCTCTTTGCTTCTCTTACCTGGTGATGGGTTCGTTCGTGTCGGTGCGCCTCCACGCTCCACCTGTTGGGGCACGTATATTTCAAACAATTGCTACGTTGCGCTGCTCCATGATTGCTATTGACATTGCTGTTCGCCTGGTATGTCACTTTGGCCACCACCGATATCCAATACTCCGACCGTGTGTCTAACTGGTAAGAACCAAGTGTTGGGGAGCCTTTACACTGCTTCATACAGAAAACGGAAACGCTTGCTAGTGCTGGGCGCTTACTTAGACTTACCCTTAGAAGTTAGAATATCAAAACTCCACGCTCTCTCACTTGATCTCTTGTGGTGGTGTCTGTTCTCTGTTCTGTCAGTGTCAGTTTTCAGTTACTCAATCCAATTCGATCTGGAAAAATACACTCATAAGACACTGTACACACGAAACATGCATAGACATAAATACTACCTTACCTACCTATCCGCTACCTCTCGTCGTAGGTAGATAAAGATAGATAATTCTATCCACTCTCTGTCGTGCGCCAACTACATTCACATGGATTCAAATTGGGCTTGCGTTCATGACTAGATCCAACAAGTTTTCTGGTTGGAACTTGGAAAAAAAGTATCTACACAACTCAACATACTCATACTCAGTCAGCTACGGCGACGGCCAGTCAAGTCAGTCGTTGGCTAAGCAAACGTCTTCGTGTTGGAATTGGAAACAGTTTTGTACTTGTTTTCGTCGTGTGAGCGCGCCGTGGCCATATCTCAGTCTGATTGGATACAATAGCACTTTATGTGGAACGAGTCTGTTTTTTTTTTGTTGCTTTTGCCACATTTTCTGTTTACTTTTAAGGAAATTTGTCCAAATGATTTATTTCCAACAAAAATCAATATTTCTCAATCGGATTATCGCCTAAACCGCCCCTTAAAGCAGAAACCGAGGAAAATGCAACCAAAAGTGGTAGAAATACATGTGGATTCCATTCGTGGGTAATGGAATTTTTTATTTTTCTAATTGGATTTGTGATGTAAAATTGCGAAAACGAAAAGAAACGAGAAAAAAGTGAATACCTGTCGTTTGCAGTGTTTTTTCACGTACGCACACTCTGTTCGCGATTCTTATTGGGAACGGAGATAAAGTGAACGGAAAATCAAGTGGAAATTCCTCTAGTACATCTAATTAACAAGTGATAAAAAAAATACAAAAAATTGATTCAAGAAAAGAAGGAATTTCCACATCTTTACAAAGTGATCTTACTCACCTTACCACCACCATCATCATAATCGTCCAGCCACCTCTCTTTCTCAGGTGTGTTAGGTGTTTCGCTACCATCCACATCTCTATTCAACACAGCATCCAATCCGGTATACGGGTTTTGTGTATGATAATCGCTCCCATTGTTGTTGTTATGCTGTATCGTGCCGTGGTTTTACCTCCCTTCTTCCACAAACATACAGTGTGTGACGAAAATATGATGTCATTGTGTTAGTCGGTGTCGGTGAATGACGAAGTAAAATTAATAAAATAACAAAAAGTTGAAACAAACGAATCTTTTTTTTTTGTTGTTATTGTGATTTGTCACTTCATTTATGGGTATGTGTTGTTAATTTGTTTGGATGTTTGTGCAACATGAAGTGTAGTTAGAATGAAGTGTAACAGCAACAAAATAATAAATTTCTTGTCAAATATAGACACACAAAAAAATGAAAATTCGATGGATTAAAATCAAATTGATTTCCACACCTGACATCGGAAGCTGTATACAACCGATACACCACTAATTGGAATGCAAAGGTTTGTTTGAAATTTATATTTCAATTTGTCTGTAAAGTAGGATTTCTTCTGTAATTTAAGACCGTGTGTCAATTGGGCTAAATAATTTTCTGACACTATCGTGGTGGAAAACGAATTTTTCAGTTGTCAAACAATTATCCTACTCCGGGAGCAAGATAAATTTATCCTATAGGCTAATTTTCTGACCTTTTCTTTTGCTTGAGTTTTGCTAGAATGTTGAAGTGGAAATAAAACGCTGAATTTCAATTAATTGATAAGCGTGAAATTAAAGCAATTGGAGTTTGGTGAACATCTCTTTTCAATACTCAAGTATGTGTCCGAAAATTATCCGAGGATAATTATTTAGCCCAATTGACATACGGCCTAAGTATACTGACTACTGAGTTAAAAAAGTATGAAGTGCTTTGGCCATATCTGTCGATTCCAGTAAATAATACAAATTATACTTGGCAAATTAAATGACAGTAGACAGTATCGTGGTGAATAAGCTGTCAAGATTTTATCCCGCTCCGCGAGCTAGATGAGCAGAGCAGTTATCATGTTGGCCAATTTGTTTGAGGTTTACTGTGTACCTATAAAGTTAGCTATAGCTATAGGTTATAATTGGTGGTGCAAGCAACAGGTTCTTAGGACTTGATTCTTCGTTTCGTCGGTGAGTGAAGTGTAATTTGTATATTGTACTTTTCGTGGGTTTGAACCTATAACTGAAAAACCTCGCTCAGTAATTCAGAAAACTAGCAAATGCATAATACGTCCAGTTATCAGAGCACGGAATAGATCAATTTACGCTTAAACAACTTTGGGAAGTACATATCGTCGCTGTTTAAGAAAACCGGCATAACTCAAAAAACTCGATTTTTGAGTTATGTATGCCAATCGACTAAGAAAAAAATTCTTTTGCTTTCAGCTTTAGCTATAGGTAATTTTGAAAATATAGGTAAAATATTTTTCATAAAATATTAAACTTGCAATACCTTTTTTTTTAAAGAATCTTTAATCATTTTCATTTCCTAACAGCAATAATATTTTAACGTTATTATTTTTTCAACCTCCACGATGAACTAACTTCAAAGTGATAAAAAGGTTATCTTAATATCATGAATTTTTTCGGGAAAAGTGACATAATTTGGAAGCGGCTAGAAAATGCCTAAAATTTGTATGCCTAACATTATCTGTTTTCCTTATCCTTTTTATTTTTGATTACATAAAATATGGAACTATGCAAATCAAATACACATTTCCGAAGAAAAAAATTGTAAACATTTAAAAAGAATAGATTTGTGTAAAATTTTCTGACTCAAAAACTTTAAACCGCTCTCCTGAAAAATCGTGTTTTTTGAGTTATGCCGGTTTTCTTAAACAGCGACGATATTGCAATGTTACTTACAAAGTGGATGCTGTGAAACGGTGCAATCAAGTTTTGAACAGAAGTTTTGGTCGAAATAATGTTCGAGAGACTGGTTTGCTGATATACCGTGTTTGGCTTGAGCCCTTAACTTTTACCGAAAGTGTGCGCCTAAGCCTTAGAAACTCAACGCGGCAAAAGTCTAACAAGTAAGCAACAGAACATCAGTCGCACTAGCCTGAGCACAATTTTGCATAAAAGATCTCGGATACCTATTTGACTTTCAAGGTCCAATTGTCTAAGGAATTGAAGCAAAATGACCACCCGTCAAACAATCGATTTATTACACACCAAGCTCAAAAATCGTGTAACCAGTGTAGTTTTGGTGATGTTGCTTGACAGCCACGGATCTTCGATTTGACGTCGGCGTCGTTGGACTTTTTGTTTGTGGAACAATATTGGTCAAGCTATTCGTGAAATAGGAGCTGACACAATCGAAAATGTATTGAAACAGCCAAGGCAGTCATTTTAGTGAAATAATATTCCATAATAAATCCGAAGATTTACTCATTTCAATAAAGCAACAATCGTTGGAAACCGTTCGTTTTGTATAACCTTTTTCAAAAGGGAACAACAGGGCCACCCAAGGTTAATTGTTGAACCTTCTCAGCATCCTAGCGCACTAACCACTGAGGTACTGCGCCCACACTCCCCACTGGCTACACACGAGAATTTCACTTTGCGAATTTTAAAGGACTTGGTTCCTTTAAGGCCCGTTCATACCGAGGTTCATACCTAATTGTATGTAAAGGCAAAATTATAAAAGCTTTGCTAAGAAACGGCGCAGCGCAAAGCTATTCTGAGTAAATTGACATTTAAATTGAGAACGGAATCAAAACCTCGTCTTGAATGTTTTTGCACATTCTCTGCACGGTGAATTGTTTACGAAGATATTTACATAGGTAATTTTAAGGACTTTCACATGCAAGCGAATTTCGAACTGCGAACGAACTTTTATTATTCGTACATTTTGACATTTCATTCACATGAACACTTTTGTTCGTCGCAGTGATTTGCGAATTTCAGCCATCAGTTACTACATAATGTACAGTACATACCTACTACCAATTTCTAATTTGAGCTTAAGTTCGAACGAATTTTTCATTCCCTAGTTTTGTTTCGCTAATTTTGTTTTTGTGTGTGTACAATTGTACATATTTGTTTTTGTTTGTGGCTTTCTATGTGCGAGCAACAAAATACTCTTATGACTTAGGTATAGCCTTCGGTGGTTGACATAATGCCATTCGGATGGATATTCAGATTTCTGTATTGGCTATCTCAGTTGGGAAGAGGCGTTTAACGGATTTCTATTCTGGTTGACTTTTGAGAAGAGTTATCTTCGGGGTATTCCAAGAGTTCGTTAATTGGTTTCGATGTTCTGAAGTACCAATGTGTTACTGCTATCGTAATTGCTGGAGTGATTAGCTGTCAGCTAGGAGGAAAATGATGCCAAGATTGTGGTGTGCTATTGTCGAATGAATTGGTTTTGTAAGTGACATCACGCGAATGTCAATAAAAAGCGTGATGCCAAATTTGTATGTGGAAAACAGACAAAAATAAAAAAAAAAACTTTCTAAATCCAAGATTGCAAAAAGTAAATAACTCTTCTTCTCGACTCTGTATGCATAATTCTTTACATTTTAAGCATCTATAAAGTGAAGTCTCTCAAAAATGTAATATGTTCACTTTAATTTCGCTAAGATTAATGTTCGCTAAAAAGCTGCGTACCTAGTTATGTAATTTAGTTAAAAACACTTTTCTAAACTCTTTAAGCTGTTCTCTGAGTATACTCTGTAAAGCGCGTACATTATATGATTTTTAAGGTTAAAATGCGGTTTTTCAAATAGAAAAGTCATAAATATGAAGATTGTCTAAAGATGACAATTAAAATTTTTATTGTACCTTGTTGTAATTTTGTTTTAATTTTTTTTTATCACACTGTTAACCTAGTTCCTCTCCACCTGTAGACGAACCATCCCCGGCACAGCGTCTTGTATTACGTCACTAAATCAGTGTGGTGACACTTTTTCCTTGCTTCCAGTATCTTTCCTTCTGTTGCTTGTTATGGAAACGTTTTGGCGTAGTCCCTACGGAAATCTTTCCTTCTTTCGATGTGAACTTTTATAACTTAAAAAATCACGAAAATCGGATAAATGGTTTTTGAATTATGGATTAACAAAGAAACAGACAGACGTTGCAGTTAATATACATAATAGTATGGACTATGCTTGCCCCTCCGCTCGCGTGTAATAATACGATCAAGTAAACTATACTGATCCCTTGAGTGTTCCCACCTTTACAACGCAGAATTAACTTTTAAAATCGGCTGAGTAGTTTCAGAAATACCTTCAGCCCTCTCCCACCTGAAGTATAGGTAACCAATAATGTTACCACATACAATTACAACGCTGAATGAACTCTTAAAATAGGCCTGTCCTCCTTATACCTTTTAAAAATGGTCTGGTAAATCTAGATATAGCCCCTACCACTCCCCCCTACTCAAATAACCTATACTGATCCGGAGGATGTCGCCGAACCAGAGCGAACGAACGAATTGACGAAATACGAACAAACCACTTTTTAAGCATTTATAAACAGAAAATTGCACATTTTATTATTCCAAGAGTAGGATAATTAATTATCCCATCAAAATGTAAAGAAAACAAGTTTATATAGGTAAACAGTTTAAATAACGAAATTTCGAATTCAAAACTTTTTGCCGCGAACGAAAAAACCCTTGGCGCGAATTGTCAGTTATTCGCAATCCACAGCATTAAACTGCGTTCCACAAACTATAGCGAATACAAAATTTGTTCGGATTTAACCTCAAATGAGAAATTCCTTGTAGAAACTGATGACTGAAGTTCGCGAGCTGCGGCGCTCGAGAAAAGTGTTCATGTGAACGGACTGTCAAAACTTGCGAATATTCGTTCGTTGTAGGTAGTTGGACCCTCTCATGTGAATAGTCCTTTAAAACGTTGAACGATCTGAGAAAAGTGTTAAATGTGACTTATGTCACACAATGGTAGCGCTGTACCTATACGAGGAATAAAAGTGGTGGTCATTTGTTGTTAACAGTTAATGTGACTATAGGTCTGTTTTTTTCCTCACCTATCTCAGTGAAGTAAAGTAAAGTAAGAAAATGTGCAAAAAAACAGTCCCCAACTGGTCCCCAACCACTTTTCTGAACAGTCGGTTTTACCCCTGAAAAGTAAACAGCTGGCATTGCTGTCAAAATGGCCATCAATGAAAAATTCAATTTCAAAATCAAATTCCTTCTAGAAAACAGAATAATTAACCTTTTAGCACAAAAAAAATAATGGTTATCAATTTCTACAGAATATTTACTTTTCCTGCTTACTTTTTTTCTCTTGTATGGTCAAAATAAAATCGCGAATTATTGCCAAAGAAAAAAAAAGCAAAAACACACGCGGGTGTGTTTGTTAGGTGAGTCCAAAATAGTATTCACGCAAATTCTGAGATTCGATCGAATCGAGTATTCCTCGAATTTAAAACTTTCACTCTAAAGAAGCTCTCACAATCTAAATTTTGGGGGAAAGAAGTTCATTACCAAAAATGATTTCATTGTATGATTTTATTTCGAAATCAGCTGTAATATTTTAACTGTCAGATTGCGCGTTGGTTTTGTCTTTAATTTTGAGAAAAGATGGCATTATTTATATATATTCTTGGAGAAAGAAACAATCAAATTGAACAGAAAAACGCAATAAAAATTAAATAAATTATAAATTAACATTTTAAATTGTCCTCGGTTTGTTCATTTTGATTGCGACATGCGATTATTTACATTTGAATTTTTTTTCCATAAGACGAACAAATGTTTTTATGTTTTTAAATTTTATATTTTTTATGTAAATTTGACTGTAAACATTTTTTAAATAAAGATTTAGACCACAAATTTTCAGTCGAAAAAACATATGAGAATGTGCGGAGGAATTAACAAATAAATCGAATCTCCATCGAAATCAAAAGTTGGAATGTCAGTTGGCTGAAATCGAATGGTTTTCATTTAAAAAAAAGAGTATGTAGGTAAATAATGCCTCCATTACATATCTACTTCAGTTAAAAAATCAACAGGGAATACAAAATCGGAGGATGTACTATTACAAAAAATGTATCCCATAATGACATAACATCAAAGATAACATACTTATTTTCAATTATTATAAGTCTAGGTGTATATAATATATACTTATATATTTTGTTACCAAAGTAGGTACAACTTAAATAAAAACAGAAAATATTTAGTATTTTATTACTTTCCGTTATATTCAGTTGCTATTTTGAAATTTGTTTAAAATATATGCACTTTATGCATTTTACATCAAATGTGTTCCCCTGGTGTTCAGAATTGAAGAATGCTCCAAAGTTGGTCTTGCTGGAAATGAATAGCTTGTGTGAATCTCAGTGGTGTCAAATTGGGTGCAGTTGTTGTAATTACAGTCGGAAACGGATGAGTGCAAAACGGATAAGTGCAAAAACCGTCTTACTGCAATGCTTTCAAAAACCCCTTGCCAATTTGTTAGTTTTTCATACAAAAATGTTTGCACAAGTGCAAAACGGTTATGTGCAAATTTCTTCTAAGTGCACATCATATTCAAGCCTAAAAATATGTTATTTACCAAAAACGACTATCATAAGTGCAACTTTTAGGGGCAACACAAAATGTACTTCTCTTTTTGAACACATAATTATTTTGTAACGTGCCGCGTAACTAAGTCGCCTGATTGGCATCTGTCATATTCATATCTACTCATAACTCATATCTGTCATCTATAATGACAATTTTGTTATATACAATTCTTGCTTGAAGTAGTTGTGAACGTTTCAATTTTATTAAAATACATACAGTCTGTCACGAAATTGTTTTTACAAATTTCTTGACAATCTCATTTTTGCGTATTTTTTATTACTTTCATAATGTTGTATTTTTTGTTACGTTTGTTAGTAGATATATTAATAAAAAGAAATTTATTAAAAAAATGAAGTAAAACATCAAAGAATCTCTTTTGTTTTATAAAGAAACTGTCTAAATTACCAGTTGTTTTCCTTTGTAAAAACAATTCCTTGACAAACTGTATGTTAAAATCAGTAGGTATGTATTTGTGATATGTAAATGAATAAAATGTTTTGTTATGTTTTTATATTCTTTGTTTTCTTTATACATATATATAAAACTAGGTATGAAGCAGAATATGTATGGCTCAAAATTAAGTGCATAATTACACTCAGATTAGTGCAAATGTTTGCACTTACGGATTAGTGCAAAAATTGTGCACTTACGGATAAGTGCAAAAATGTGCACTTACGCATTAGTGCACAAAACGGATAAGTGCATACAAAATCGTGCCCGATGGGTTGTGCACTTATCCGTTTCCGACTGTAAATAAATAAATAGGTGGCGCAACAGGCGGTAGACACCCTAGGCCTAGCTTCTCGCAACCATTCGTTTGTGTGAGTTTCTATTTTTGGGACGAATGGAAGGGACCTACAATTTTATGCCGAGTCCGAACGGCTGAATTGAGAAGCTTTTTCATGACAGTTATATACTCTCGGATGTTTGTCAGACGTTCGCGAGAGGTGGCGCAGTAGAAAAAAACCTTAAGATGTAATTTGGGTTTTTCCGGGGATCGAACCTTGGATAGAGGGATCCCCCGCACAGTAGTCCAGCACACTAACCACTGCGCTACTGCGCAATTGTTGTAATTGCGTGTTGAAAATCCTACTTTACTTTACTTCACTGAGATCAATGAGGAAAAAAACAGACCTTATGTTAGTCGTAAGTTGTAACGGTTTTCAAAAAGAATTTCCATCTAGCACTAAAAGCTAATTTTAAGAGATATTGAGTTATTATTTAAAAAATCCTTTGTTTCGAAATTAAGAGAGCTAGTTCTGCAGGCTCTTAAATTTTCCTGTTGAGTTGAGGGATATTTTATTACTTAAATTTTACATTTGATTTTTTACATTTTTTTACTTACGTTTAGTTTGATACAATTATGCTTGTTAGTTTTTTTTGTTCTTGCTTGTTAGTTTTTATTTGGAGCCCTGCGACATCAATTATGAATGAGAACTCCCAGCATTGTCAATAATCTAGTAGTAGGTATATATAGGTAGGTACCTCGATTAAAGTTCCAATATCTGCTCTGCTGACATTTAGTAGGCCTTTGTTTTACACTGGCTTTGTCATTGCCATGGTCAGGCCATATATATACTCATATCTGCCTAACACGCTTGCAACTGTAAAGATTATACAAATTTGGGTTAGGTATTTTTTTGGGGCTAACATCTCCAATGAAGAGGTTTTTGATCTGCCGGTTTCTATTGGCAAATGTTATCCATCTTCCACATTGAGGGCTGGCTAGCGATCATAAAATATAAATCATCATGGCGGATATAAATTGTTTGTTTACACGAACTCTATACGTAAATATGTGTTGCAAACAAAATCAATCTACCGTTTCATCAATATTACGTACATATTATAATGTAAACTTTTGAGCTTGATACAGTGTTGTTGTCCAGTATCGCATTACAAAAACGCACCAGACAGCGATAACTCAAAAAAAAAAAAAAAAGATTCACAATATTCTCTGGCGGCATTGACACATTTTTTGCCGCAAGCCATTAACAAAAACTTACAATTTGCGTACCGAAATATTTCAATTTTACTGACGTTTTGTTCACGTTTTTCTTTGGCTTCAAAGAGAAAAACAAAAAAACAAAATCTTTAAAAAAAACAAGCTACGCCTCGATGTGTGGAGAAAGCTATTGTATGGTAGATAGTCAGCGAAAAAAAGTATCTAAATGCATAATATACTGTTCCCTCGACCCCACTATACATCATTGCATGAAACGAACGAAAAAAAAATTCCTCAGAGTCGGTCAACTAGCAAAACTAGTATCCATTGCACGTACACGTATAGTGTACGAGTATCTAGATAGAGACAGCTGCACCTGTGTGCTCGGTGGAAATGCGAAAATTCGCAATAACAATGGCGGCAGCCGAAGTATTATTCTTTTTAACTCTATACCACATTGGATTGTTAAAAAAAAAGCTAAATTTTCTATTTAGCTAACCATACACAAAAGAATCTCGTCGGTTTTGTTTGCAGACAGATACAGAAGGACGGACGGGTACAGCGAACACCAAAACAGGCAAACAAAACAGTTTGTGGAATTAAATTTTTGACATTTTTTCACACTGTTATTTATTGATATTTCGATTCGTAAATTTTTTTTTTGCTGAGGATTTTGTTTTATTGGATGTTATACGAAAAACGAAACTCGTTGCTCGGATTAAAGTATTCATATTCTAGGCGTGTGTTATGTTGTTGTGATTGTGACCATTTCAAATTGGAATACATTTATTCGTTCCCTTTAATTTTTTTTTCATCTCGAACAATGTTTTATAAAATTGATTGCGCTGGGGGATTGCCATGAATATTTATTGAACTGGGAGATGCTTTAGTTTATGGGACAATAACTGCTAATGGTTTTGTGTTCTTAACCAGTTTTTCAGCTCAAGACTAGTAATATTCCACGAGGGTATGATTAGGCACCCGTGTATGCAAATGTACACCCCAGGGTGAACAATTGTGAGAGGAACGTTAAATGACCAATTAATTACACTTTATCAATTTGTTATTATATTATTATTCATTATTGTTATTTCAGGTCTTCATTTGGGAAAGACAGCACCTCTATCAGCGCGAATCGTCAAAGTTTATCGCAATCCACATCATTTAATTCGCGTTCCTCAAACTAGCGAATAAAACATTCGTTCGAACTTAACCTCAAACTAGACATTACGGGTAGAAACTGATCGCTGAAATTCGCGAACTGCCGAGACCTAGAAAAGTGTTCATGTGAACAGACTGTCAAAACTTGCGAATATTCGTTCGTTCGTAGGTAGTTGGTCGCTCTCATGTGAATGGTCCTTTACCCATCTGCGCTCAAGTCAATATGCGTACAGAAATGGCAAGTCCACGAAAGGTGTTCTTCAGCTCGTGAAAAAACTATTCATGGGAGTTATTCCGATAACACCAGGTACGATAGCAAGAACTATCGAAAATTCGATCAACCAATGAATTGGTTCGATCAACTAATATTGGTTTTGTATGGGAGGTACCAGAACTACTTGACCGACATAGCCCATTTTCAATACCAACCTGACGACGGTAAAAAGTTCTCATGAAATTTCATTCACCTAGGTCAATTCTTTTGGGCGCTATCGCATTTTCAACAGACAGGCAGGCTAAATCGATTCAGAATTATATGTATATACTTTATGGGGTCTCCGGGGACTCCTTCTGGTCGTTACAAATGTAATGGCAAAGTGAATATAACTACCTTACTCCTGTGTATAGCCATAGGGTATAAGTGTATAACAATAATTTAATTTGTAGATTTACGCAATTACTGGCATATGTCATCTAATATCTAACTATGTATGTAATTGCATAATTGAATAAATGTATCAGTTACCCATTCCTACCGCAGTTGCTCTGCTTGACCCCAACCCAACCCGCAAATCTTTCATTCCTGGAATGAATTACTGAATTGGTACCCACTGAGCATAATTTTACGATCACTATCAATTAATTGAAAAATGTACATCCTTGATATATTTCAACATTATTAGTTACTTACAAACTAAATTTATGTCACACAGTTTGATCTGTCAAAACGTGCATATATAAACTACGTTATTTTTCTAAATCCAATTTAGTGCAATTTATTGCATGACCTCCTTACAGTTATTCTCACTGCAACTTTACCCCCGTTGGGTTTTGGGGTCAACCATGATGTAAATGTTGTTCGAAACAAGAATATTCAACCCTTGGCTGTCAGGTTTTTTTTTTTAATCTTCGGGTAACCCATAAATTAATTCTGGTTGTCACTAAAGCTCTATTGGTGTCATTTCTTCATTGGATATTAACACGTTCTCTATTTCTTTTGTTGTTGAATGCGAAATGGTGGAATTTTATCGGTGACAGAAGGGGATTTAACTTGAAAAGGTGGTTGGTGAGTAATTACGTCGCGTCGTTGGATTATTGGATAATCACAAAATGTCAATTGTTTTGGGGTAAAATGTTTGTGGTTGGTGTTTTTATTTGCCAATTTTAAACAGAAACTCACTTTACTGACGCTGAATGCATGAAGGTGTTTTTAGTTGATTTTTCAATCCGTGCGCTGTTATCAGTGTTGTGCCGCGTAGACTACGCCATGTAGACTACGCAATTGTCGACGCGTCGTCAATTACGTGTCGTTAATTCAAAATTGACGACACGACATGTCGACAAAGTTCAATCAAGCAATACATTATAGTTTTTATAAAATTAATACAATTGAAATATAAAATATAGGTAACTTTTTTATTTTAAAATGGGTAAACGTTTTTTTTATTTGAAACTTTGCACGCATTTCTAAATAGATGAATAAAAAAAAGTGTCTGAAGCCATCAGGTGTGTTTAAAAGATTTATTTTGCAATTATTGCAACACGCTGCTTGCTTATTATTTAACTTGACCAACTCAAAGTCGTTCAGTCATTAAATTCTAATTTATTAATAAATTCATATTCAAGCAGTCCTGTTCTGCTCCTGCGCGTATGCTTACTATTACTAGTAACTAGTACAGCTAGAGACGTTGCACTAACAGCTGTTTTGAATGACATTGACAATCCTATTGACGACATTAACGACCAGTGTTGTTCCTCTACATGTCGACTTTAATTGTCGACTTTTCAACGTAGACAATTGCGTCAATAATGTCGACAATGTCGAAAATGTCAACAATATGTCGACAATGTCATCAATACCTTTCAGATCTGTCAATCTGCCATTCATCTGTAAACTTCAATCGAAAAAGTACAGTTTTAAGAATTAATTAAGAATTTTTTTTCTTAAAAATTAAAATCCTCATTCATTCATTTTCAATGGTCCGCATGTCCACTAAGTGGGTCGCGGGTGTAGACTTTAAATATTTCTGGTCGACCAAAAAACAAGGCTTTTGAAGAGATAGATTTTGTTTTGGCGAAAACAAACAACAAATACTCAGAGCATTGCACAGTTTGCAGGAAAAATCTCCCTGCCTTCTTCGTCTTCGCAGACACAGGTAAATAATAGTATATTTTAATTTCCATTGATTTATCAAAAAATTAATGACCAACACAAACTATCCTTTTAGATGTCTGTTTCTGTTACAAATATATATTGGTGAAGGTGACAGTCAGAACCTAAAGGACAAAGACCCATTGATAAGTAATTATCAACAGCTTCAAGAACGCTTTCAGTTGGGTTCTCATTGGCAATTTTTCTTAAATAATGAAGTTTGATATTAAGCTTATTAAAAATTAATATAAAGTTGTTCTGTTTTGTTTCTTTTGAAATCATAATATATATCGTCTATGTTCGACCAAAACTCATTAACTGACATTTTTCAGAAAACTTTTTTTTTGCACCAAAATTATTATTTTCAAATTATCTTTCAGGTAAAAGTCATTAAAATCACGTATATTCTATCATTTTTATAATAACTTAGTTCCAAAAGTCATTCACTGAAATTCTCATACTCTACCCTACCAACCAAAACTCATTATGTGATTTAATGAATTTTGGTTGAAAATTTTTTTTTTGAATCATAGTAGCCCAAATATCAAACATCATAGTCATAGTCACTAACTTACACAATGCAATTCATTACCTTAGATTAGGTTACGGTGACAGGCCACATAGGTGCAGACTCACTTAGGCCAAAGTAGGCCGATTGTGATACCACCAGGATCAAATGATTCTCAGATCCCCGCTGAACTAACAGGGACTAAGAATAAAGCGTTGGGAGCAGTTTATAATAGCGAGTTCGCCTAGATTGTCGAAGAAGTATTCTCCAGGGTGAAGTTTTCTTCAAAATGAGAGGGCTGGACAGGACATGTGCATAAAGAGTTGAAGAATAGTCTTCCCCTCATCTCCCCATCCATACAGCTCATGCAGAAATCGTTTGCAGTGCAGGGATGCCCAATCTGAGGGCATGCCTCCCAATTATGCAGTGTTATAAGACTATTGGAGCACTTGAGATCCAGCATGGTCCAAATCCGTTTCTTGGTGGAGTTTGCCCGCGATTAGTAGCGTTTAGCATTTTATTTTATTTAGAGCTTGCAATTAGCGTGAGGCATCTGGAGATTTTCCTTCTCCGCTAGAATTGACATAGTTGTGCCATGCCTATAGCGAGTTCGTCGGCCGTGCAGTTACCTGGAATGTCCCTATGGCCCGGCACCCATATAAGGTGAAATTTAAATTATTCCGCCATCTTCTTAAGACACAAGCAGCAATCTGAGGCCCCTATTGTGATTGTCGATAGTTGATCGTTGAGCGACAACTGTCGATCGATCGACAACTGTGATTGTCGATTGCGATTGATATTTGTCGATTTGACAGTCGCTTATAGTCGATTACAAATGTCTGGTTGATGCTTTCTCTTGGAAGTGAAAAAAATGTGTGCGTACGAATAGCTAAAATCAATCGACGCAATCTACAATTGTCGTGAAGATCGCTGATCGACAATCACAATACGGGCATGAATCTGGTAAGGATGAAGACAATGTGTCACTGAGTGCTCTCGTTAACATAACTTCTTAAGACTCCAAGAAACCCTAAAATACCTCCCAGTTCGTCTGCACCGATGGTAAAAATAGTGATAATCTTAAGTCATATATTGTACCAAACGAACACTTTTAGCTTCTTAGTAAGAGAAAAGCTTCGAAATTGTATAAAGGGAGTATAAAGGGAGTACCTAACTCCCTATACGCAAGGGAAAAGAAAAGATTTGTGGAAGATCTGTACATTGGGAGTTATTCATGAGGAGTTCCATGGGTGGTATGATAAGCAGTCGCTTTAAAAAAAAGAGAGGGTAATAAATTGCCAGAAACTCATTTTTCAGAACGAGAAAACGAAGACGAATAAGAAGAATATAAAGGAACTACATTGTCCATATTTAGTTCACAAGTGTTCTTTTTTAAATTATTTATATTATGTACCATGCTTACATTGCGACTTAACCTCCTTTTCTTACCGTTTAAATAACAGATATCATCAAACTATTTCTAATTTACATTAATTTAACTAAAAGCAACAAAAATCTAAAATCATTAATATGATATAACAGTTTTTTTTTTGATAAGCCAAAAATCATTAAATACTTTAACACAGGTAAGCTGGTAAGACTGATGGTAAAATGTTCATCTGGATAGTTTTTCACATGCCTGCTAAATCGTACTAATATTAAAACCCGAATTTAAAACAATAAACTCAAATTCATAGCACTAGTAACATAAATGAAAATCTGTTATTTTAAAACCTGTTTATCTCGGACTTTATATTTTGTCAGTTAATGAGTTTTGGTCGAACATAGACGATATGAAGGTGAATACTACATCATAAACTTACTTTGTTTTGTTTTTAAATAAATATAGCTAATACGATATTGAATTAAAAGTTTATATACAAAACTTGCTTCTGTTTTAATGATTTATTTGGGAACTTTACAGGAAAAATTAAGAAAAAAACTTGTTCTAATAATTATCTACATTGTCTACGTTGTTAACATGGGCATGTCGACAATTGAGAATTGTTTACGTTGAGTTGTCTACACGTAGACAATCGTGTAGTCTACATTTTTAGTCTACATGGCACAACACTGTTAACGACGCAATTAACGACATTGACGACATAGACGACGCAATAAACGACATTGACGACATAGTCGACGCTATTGTCGACATCAGAGTGTCGACAATTAAAAACGACGCGTCGTGGAACAACACTGGCTGTTATGTCTGACGAATGGTGTTCGAATTAAACTATATTCAATACCAGGTGCAACAATATACAGTCTTCCTCAAATCTGATTTGAAAAAGTTCTCGTAGCTAAAAAAAAAATCATATGACGTGTCTGAAATTATGTGACATCCTGTGCATTTGAACCGACCAGATTCTGTGGGGAACCAAACATTTATCTCGCTCAATATCTCTGTATTCAATGCGTTCTGAATACTATGGTAGAAAACTAAGTTTAAGGTAAATTTCGTTAAATTCGTTGGGTACGACCACATAATTTGGTTGTAATTGTGTGGCCGTACCCTTCAGTTTCGGCATTTTTATATCAACATAAGATTCGGTTTTTTACACGGCATAAATCTCACGTTTAACTGCTTTAAGGAATATTGACATTTACAATCATTTTCTGTCTTTACCAACATTACCATCTCTTTTTCGACCATCTCCAATTATTTGTATCTTTAAAATCATTTGGATTTAAAATCGATAAGGTCCCTTCCTCTTGCGTATGAGTTCTATGTACAGTCGTTGGACCTTCACTTTTCTGGCTAGGTCGATGTGACTGTACAGTGTACAGCCCGTACAGTTCGTCGTTGCATCTCGTCCTCCATTCACCGTCCATGCAGACGGGACCGAAAATTGCTCGAAGAATTTTTCTCTCAAAACAACCAAGAATAAGTTCATCTGTTTTTGATAGAGTCAATACTTGTGCACCATAGAGAAGGACCGGTTGCTTTCTTAGCCCAAATAAACAGCGATTAGCAAGAGTTTTTCTTCATTTAATCTCAGCGCTGGCTGGTGTTATTGTCATTGCCTTTGCCATTGCCATTGCCAAAGTCCTTAACCACCTCAAGTTATATCTTTCTATACCTACTGACATTCGGTCCGAGACGTCGGTGTTAGGGTATCGTTTCTTGTTGACAGCATTTACTTTGTCTTGCCCTCATTGTCTGCCAAACCCATCTTCGCCGCCTCCGTCTCAATACTCACGAACCCGCCAGTGACATCAGGCTGCGTTCTGCCGATGTCGTTGGCATATGCGAGTAAGTGGACGGAGTTTTGAAAGATCGTGCCTCGTGATGTTATTTGAGTTTTCCACTATTCTTTCATGAACGATGTAGAAGAAGTCACATGACAACGCATCGCATTGTCTAAATCCTTTTTTGACATCGAAGGTAAGGGTACGTTCTTGCCGATCTTGATGGTGGGTCTACCCTGATATGTAGAAAAATATAATACATTCAGAAAACAATAATTTAAACACAAAAAAAAGAAAGAATCGAAAAAAAAATCTCAACTAAAATTTCGAATAGCAAAAATCCAGAAAAAAATCTCGAAAGTAAAAATCTTGAATTAATATAAATTTTTTAGACAGTGGTAACAATCCGCGCACGCCAAAAACGGATACTATAAACGTAAATTCAGTCTCCGACTGGATTTGCTTTGCGGGCAGAGTGTTTTGTATTAAGAAATTATAGGAATCGCGAAATCAGTTTTATTTTCGAAATTTTTTTTCGAGATTATTGCATTTGAGATTTAGCAAATTCCTTTCGAGATTTTGTCCATTCTAGATTTTATTCGTTTTAGTTAACGTCATGATCCCAACAACGTGCATTTTCCATCGTCATCATTGCTCGGTATAGCTCGTCTCTATAAATGCTGTCGTAGGCGGCCTTAAAATCGATGAAAAGGTGGTGGGTATCGATTTGAACTTCCTGGGTTTTCTCCAAGATCCGCAGTGTGAAAATTTGATCGATGGTTGACTTTCCTGGGCTGAAGCCACACTGATAGGGACCAATTAGGTTGTTGACGAAAGGCTTCAGGCGTTCACACAACACGGCAGATCAGATCTTGTAGGCGATGTTAAGAAGACTAATACTTCTGTAGTTGGCGCAGTTCAGAGGGTTTCCTTTCTTGAGGATCGGCAAAACAATGTTGAGATTCCATTCATCGGACATGCTTTCCTACGACCATATTTTACAGACGAGTCTATGCAAGTGATCGCCTGCCACTTGGAACAGCTCGGCGCTTAGGCCATCTGCTCCAGCGGCTTTGCTGGACTTTAAAGATATGGCTATCTTTACTTCGTCCAGGTCGGGTGAACGGAATTGTTGATCTTCATCGCTGACAGCGGAATTTAATTCGTCATCGTCGTTGAACAGTCTGCAGAAGTAGTTCTTCCATATCCTTAAGCATCGACATTCTTTTACACCTAAATAACACTATACTTGTTAAAAAGTTGTGCAAATTCAAATGGGCTGTCTAATACTTGCACATCTATTTCGAATTTATACTATGTGCGAAGCAGGAAATACTTGGGTAAGCTATTGTTAAAAGTCCAGCCCAAACAAGTGGGTCTCTCAATTCTGACCGTAAGTCCGTGTCTTTTATTTTTTCAAAACTTTGTTTCGTATGTATGTACATATATGGCGGTCTTGTAAAAGACACATGTATGCCTATGTGTACCTTAGTATGTTTCCACTCAAACGTATTTAGGGCCCGTAGCTACACAACCAATCTACTGCTTTGTAGAAGAGCAATGCTTCCTTAAATCGGAACACATACTCATAACTCATATCTATCTATTTGCACCGATTCCATTTAAATGGATTCCCTCCCAAGAGAGAGACTTAATAATTTCATAAAAGGAGTTGTGCCTGATGCTCGTGTATACGTGTACACCATCTGTCGTCTCGTCGATAAGAAAATTGCACGAGGAAAGTGAATTCTTCTTTAAAAATAAGAGACACAAAAATTCCAATTGAATTCCCATGAATAAACTCAGAAATGCAATTATGAAACTCCTTGGAGCTGATGCATCCTCGCAATAAAGATTAATCTCTGTAGTGCAGTGTTCACAAATTCCATCGTCTGTAATTAAAAACGAAAGAAACCCAAGTAAAGAAAGTCCTTACTGTGCTCAGATACGCCACAAACACTGACTCGTACTCGTATTTAAATTCCACTCTAACTAGCGGTTTAGCTGTTAAGATGCATTTTTATTTTATGACTCGCAATCCTAATCCAATTCAAATGGCTTTGCAACGCCTCGGGCAAACAGGAATGTGGTTTGTGGGTCGTCTAAACCTAATCTATATATGTATCTGTAAATTATTTCATTGATAGAAGAGAATGCGCACCCGGAGGTGTTTTTTTTTTTTGGTTCGAAATTTTATTGACCCAATTGAGAAAATCACTTGTCCTACCGTTATGATAATGCAATGATGAAGCTGCATAATGGTTGCTGAATGGAAGAACTCGTTCCAAACCTAAGGAATTTTATTTAAAGGTTGCCACACTGGTTTAAGGAGTTGTCACGTATTAATTTCGACTTTAAAATTTGAATAAATTTTCAATTAAGACGAGACGATTATTACAAGCCGTTTAGAATATTTACTCTATAGTGACATTGAAAGGGATTTTAATCTGAATTATGTTCAATAAATTTAGTCCAAGAGAAGAGGCGTTGTGTGACACGGTGTGGAGGTTTAGTATAGATAGTAGTAACACTTTTGTCTGAGATAAAATTGTGATAACGCATTTTAAGTAAGTTTGGTTCCTTGTGTACTAATTTTTTTATTTTTTTTATTAAAGTTAATTTAATTATTGTGATTTGACCAGAAGGAAGATTTAAAACTAAAGCTTAAGTATTAACAAAAAATTATTAACCTAAAAACCGGCAAAATATTGGGTCCCAATTTTGCGCCACTGGAATAGAACACGTAAACGAAAAAAAAAGGTTTTAGAGCATTCTGTTTCTTTTTAACACAAACATTAGGTACTTACAATTAAGGTAATTGGAGTATTTTAGATTTAAGAAAAAAAAAAAAAAAAATTTTAATTGTGTTTTGAACCACCTTTCTGCTACAAAACTCACACCTCCCCGTTTTGGAAGGGATGCATATCTACAAACTGCCCAAATTATTTAGCGAAATCGAGCTCCACATCAATTCGGGACAATATTGTTGTCCCGATCCATAAACTTGACGTATCAACCATTGCCATACATTTTCGATGATATTCAAATCCGGTGAGTAGGGCCTTTCAAATTATTTTTTTCCGGCTGAGAAGACCACACACCAGAAGACCAAATCCGGGTCACTGTGCCCGACAAAAATGGAGGCGTTGCGCTTTTCGAACCGGGTTAAGGAGTGATTTCTTTTTGAATTTTATATGCTTAGCATTCGAAATAATACGACGAATAGTTGTGAGACTTTCTTTGATTTGACCACATTTATTCCTGATTTTTGGAAAAGAGTCGTGAGAATTTTACGCTTTTTTTTTTAAATAAAAGTCGCCTTTCCGCATTAGTATGCACACTGTGCAATGTGCATGCGACCTTTCATGTTTTTATTCATATTTAGACTCACTACTTAAAAATATTGATATAACGTCTCGGCTCCTTTTGAGTTTCTTAGCTAATTAGACAATAAATGGGCGAGCTTCCTTTAAGCTTTGATTTGTCCTTTTTTCGCCTCGGTTAAGGCTTTTTCTCCACCCATTTTATTTTTTTTAAAAATTAAATAGTCAAAATTAACAAAAAAAATAGATCAAAAAAAAATATGAGTCCACGTGCCAAAGCTAAAGGTCAAACTAAATGCATGTTCTATTCAAGTGGCGCAAAAATGTTGCCTAAATTTGTGGAAAAAAATATTATAACGACACTTTTTTTTTAACCTTTTTGAAATATAGTAAAGGTACAGCGGAAACTTATTGTATCCAATTTAGTTAGCCATAGATTTGCATTAAATCATTCGGTTGCTCAATACCTTGGGAACCCAAAGTCCCAAATACAGACTTACTTGATATGAGAAGATGCGGTCGGAATAAAGATATCGCAGTGAGAATTAAAAAAATTAAATTGATGTTTGCCAAATAAACGAAGATTAATCTTTTATGGCAACCCCTCTGCTTGGGTTTGCATTAACATTTTTGACATTATTTTATATCTGTTTGAAAATGCTATGTTTTCCAATTGCCTGAAAAGAATCCAAAATTGTTTCTATTCCTAAAGCAGGAAAATCAATTGATATACCGAAATATAAAGACAGTGGCGGTTCTACCAGAAGGCTGAGTATGCTGAAGCGTGGGGCGGAAATTAAAAAGATTCATACGTCAGTGGCAAAATTATTTGCACAAAAGTAAAGTTAATCTACTCATAAATTTGAACTTACTTCATGTAAATTTTGGCATCAATGGAAAGGTCATTTAAATTCCGTTTGAATGATACAAAACTTTCCTTAACCCATTAAGTACCCATTGAAAATTTAGAACTTTTGTAAAAGTCTACTTTTATGACTTTTTTCCTCGGTCAAAAAAAAAAAATGTTTTGATGCAAAAAGTTTCTTCAAACAATTCTTATAGTGACTGCAAAAAATTTTGTTCAAAAATCTCTTCGCTAATATTAATTTTTTATGATTTTAAATTTGTACCAATCTTCAATGGAACACTCGCAATCCAATACCTAATAATGCCTGAAAATTTGAGCTCAATCGATTTGGTGGTTTTCGGGTTATACGTCGATTTTTTTCTGTGTATGGGATATGCCACGCCCCTTTTCCTACATTTTCTTAAAATTTGAGCTCAATCTAGTCAGTGGTTAGATTCAAATGGATTGTAAGAGTGAATACAATCAATAACCACAATCTTCTCGTAAACACGAGTGTCGGTGGTGTGACTGTGCTGGGTGTAGGCAGACCAAGCGACTGCTTCCGGACATCTGCAAAAGGTCGCGCGTCCTTTCTTCTGTCTCTCAGGAGAATCGATTGCAGACTGCTTGTGGGCGTCCTTTCCAGCCACGAAGCTTTCGCCAAACACTTAAATGTGTTGGGCTTGAGCGACACCACCATCTGTCCCACTTGTGGAGAGGGCGATGATACGGCGGAACACTTCCTCTGTAGTTGTCCTGCCTTTGCTCGCATCAGGTGGCGGATTTTTGGGGCTGACGCGGTGAGTGCCGAACATCTAAGCTCTTCAACACTGAAGCTCCTTCTCATCTTTCTTCGAAAGACGGGAAAACTAATTAAAGCAATGTAAGGTGTCTGTTTGGCAGTACAATGGACCAGTAGTTGGGTCTGAGTGCTCCATCGGATAGTAACAAACTCCGACAAAAAAAAAAGTACATGCTAGTGGAATAAACTTTTAAAGCTTCATGACTGAGATTAGTGGTTCGGCTTGTGCGTTTTCTATCAGTTAGGCACATAGCGACAAAATACATATATTCTATTCTAATATTGCAACGGGTATTCCGTTCCACACAGTTACTACCACCTTTACTGTGATAACTGTGGATCCACTGAGAGTAGTTAATGTTATTTTAATAGGTCGGATGAAAATAAGGACCACTATAAAATCTGAAGAATATTGAATATAATATACGCTTGGTGTGAATATTATTTACCATTTCTTCCAAAGGGAAAATGTGCAGCCTAGTTTCAAAATCAAGTGTGCAACAAGTAAAATCCTAATTTTTGTTATATTGCGTTACATGTTTGAAAAGTAGAATGCTGCTCTTCAGATTTAATCGTTCTATTAAATTCAACGCCAATCATCACAATTTACCAGAAAAATATGCAATTTACAAATACAGCCAGCAACCTATTTAATAAAAAAAAAACACCCACATGATCATGAAAACGATCATGAACTCATCACCACATCAAGCGCTAGCACAAGTCTACCATAAACTCTACAACGATAATAATAACATAAACATCACGTGAACACGATTCAATAATAACTGTATAGACAGCATTGAACTTCTCGCATCTAAGGCTGCACCTATACCCAAGCTGCTGGCAAACCGCCTTTACCCCACAGACCGCAAGCACGACTTTAAGAGTCTTAGCCACTAACCACGTCATGATCATTATCAAACCAAATAATTGTTGCTAACATCTCATCCATGTGGCCTAACCGTCGTCAGTCGCATCACCGCTGTATCTTTGTATCTATATCTCAACTAAAACAATTGAATAGTATTTCGGAGGGAGAACAAAAAATTGTTGTTACCACGCAAATAATTTTCCATGACATCGCTAAGTGGCTAAGCAGTGCTCTATACTGCGAAGGGTAGGGACTGCGGATAGCGTGAGCTTACCTGCCCATGAAATTTCGCGCGCTCAAACACCACAATGATGGAGGGGATCTCCAAACATAGAGCTAATCTTTTTTCCAACGGAAACATGAAACCATTCGTTTTTTAATTTAATTTGTTTGTTTTATCTCAAATTGGTAAATGATTGCAAATGTATTCACAAAGCCCCAGCATCTCGGTTGGTTTTGTCGCTCGTTATGGCCAAACTCTTAATCGTTGTCATCATTGCTGTTGACGTTGTCATCTAATTGAAACCCGACACAGACTATGCTTAGCGAGAAGACACGCTATTAATTGCAAGCTATGCGCCGTTGTTGTTGTGCTGCTGGTTGTTATTGTTGTTGGTTTTTACTCGAACTGCAATTTGGTTGTTTGACGTTTGAGTTGGCAAGGTAGCCATTTTGGGTAATTACCCAACCATCAAGAGGTTGAGCTGCAGCAACAGTATAACAAACGGAACTTTAATTAAGACGTTCTTCTTTTCCTTTTGTTGGTTTCTTCTCGGGAAAGAAATAGTTAACTTGTGGCAATGAATGGAAATTGGGGGATTTTTATTTAAGTAGGTAGATGAATATATTTAAATAAATCAATTATTGGTGAGATGCCTGCTTACTTTTGGCTTTGACATTTGGTTTTAGTCGATTTTCAGGATTCGCTTATCAGATTCGATCAGGAAATGTGTGTCATAGGATGAAACTGGATGTCGCAAAATCGAAAAGTATCTCATATCCGATATATATCGGACGTAACTGTCTTATTGCTGCGGAATGAGGACGGAAAGTCAAATGTCTCTGATTATAGTTTTGTTTCTGATTGCCTATTACCATGGTATTTATGGTATGGTAATTTCTTGAACGTTTTAATTGAGACTTTTTGCTCACACTCTGTGCCACTGCAGCAATATTTCTGGTCGACCTTTCGTTGACTTGCTATGACTTCTCGATCAGTCCATGAACCACTTTCCTCGAATTCCTTCATAATTCGACGAATAGTGAGCTCGGAAGTGTGCTCATTAGGTAGCATGAAATAAAGCCTTATGCAAAAAGGTCCAAAACGTAATTTTGGACTTTATTACATTTTCAAAAGTGCAATAAAGTCCAAATCGACTCAAGGTCTTTATTGCACTTTCAAAAATGAAATAATCAGCTAGGTTCCAGAAATCGAGTGAAATCGAAATTGCAAATCGAGTGAATTCGTTTTCAGTGTTCTGCATTTCGAGCGATTCGGAAAGTCTGAAGTTTTTTCGAAATCACAATTTCACTTTGTCTCAATTCCGAAAATTTTGAAATCGAAATCGAATACAGTGAAATGTAAAACACAAAAATTCATTTCCGATTTCATTTCGAGTGAAAGTGAAATGTGGAACCTAGCAGAATGTCCAAAAATGTCCAAAATCACGTTTTGGACCTTTTTGCATAAGACTTTATTTCATGGCACCTGCTCATTACGCCCGCAGATCGTTCGTAACCCACAAATTGTTGTTGCTTTTTATAGCCCGGAAAATGTGCGATTGCATTTATTAAGGAGTTTGGAGTGGACATTTGTTTACTTGCTTTGAAACAGATTTCGCGCTCAAATGCCAAATTACCACATGTGTTTTCCAAGCGGAGGTTCTAGTAGTATAATGAAAGAGGTCTGTCTGGCCTTTATGATGAGGATGACAATACCACAGGAGAAGTTATAATTTGTCCCTAGGTTTAGCTTCTCGCACAACCATTCCTTTGTGTGATATTTGTATTATTGGGACGAATGAAATGGCCGGACAGTGTTTATGCCAAATGGATGAATTGAGGATCTTCCTTAGGACAGTTGTATTCTGTTTGTTAGACCTTCACAAAAGCTAGCGTAATGAAAACACATTAAGGTGTAAGCTAACGAAAACTCCTTCTGCACACAACTCCAAAGAACGTTTTGTCTTGGCTGCACGGGTGCTTTGCCGAGTACGCCGAGCTCTGCTCTACTATCAAATCAATCTACCTAATCTAACTTCGGCTGTTGTGCAAATTTAGAGTCGACTAATCAAGGGTCCGGTGCTGGTGTCTTGGTGGAAAACGACAACATTAGACTTCACTACTCGTTAGGCAAGCATCCCTCTGTTTTCAAGCGGAGATCTATGCTATCCTAATGGCTGCCGAATATATTGTTAAGAATATGTGGCGGGGTCGGAGTATTTGCGTCTATAGCGACATTCAAGCTTCGCTTAAGGTCTTGCTCAACCCTGTTATCCGTTCCAAAAAGTTCGGGAATGCAAGAACTCATTGAACTCGGTCGGAACGGAAGGCTGAACTCTTTGACTCTTGTCTGGGTCCCAGGTCACTGGGATCGAAATGAGATATCCGATGAAATTGCTAAGCAAGGCTCAGAGGATAATTTCTCGGGTCCAGAACCTGTGCGGTGCAGGGAAATAAGTCCCCGGGAACTAAGTCCACTGTTCCCACCTAGTGGGAAATAAAACCACTTTCGTGAAGTGGACTTAGTTCCCATGTAAGGTGGGAAATAAATTCCGAAAACTCTGAGTGGTTTTATTTCCCTTTCAATATACCCAATTTCGCACATATACTGGAAGTCTGACAGTAAACCCAGGGGGGTTCCAGGGGGACAGCATGCCCCCCATACGTATTTAACTGTTGAATGTGTATACTATGCTACCATAAGAAAGTGGTTTTATTTCCCACTAGGTGGGAACTGAGTCCCTCAGTGGACTTAGTTCCCGGGGACTTATTTCCCTGCACCAACCTGTGCTGGGTCTTCCTGCGTACTCGGTCAGGGCTTCCACTGACGATTGAGTCTCAAACGAACACAGTTGTTTATGGCAAGGCTATACAGTATGCGGGCAGACTAAACGCATGCTCCCGAAAGTCAGTAAGAAGTCTGCGGCATTCCTGCTGTTTTTATATAGGTGATGATAGTGAAGATAAGATAGTAAGACAAAACAAATGCGTGCGAAAGGTCCACCCGATACTCCCCAACAAGAAATCAGACCACACTTCAGCATTTCCGGTCAATCAACTGCCAATTATCGCCTCGGCATTAACACCATTTAATTGCTGAACACGATCCGCGTCTGTCGTTGTGTAAACGGGTCACTCATTTTTTATGAAAGTAAGCCACTTCTCAATAAAGTCTCTAGAAATAACTTTCAGTTTTCCTTTGTCATAATTTTGTATCCCCGTGGCAAAGGCAAATCATCATCAATATGTCAACAAACAATTAACAAAAATCCATCAACAAACATAATCAATCAATCAATTAGGTAATCATTTTAATTCCTCAAAATGTTCCAGTATCTGCCTTCCCTGCCGCTCTACTTGAAAACAAAGTTCGATTTTCCCATAGATGGATATGGATCGCTAGCGCTACTATGTTACGCGCATATTTGCGTTCACTTTTCAGTTCAACTCTGGACTACAACTACTCGTATGTACTGGCGAGAATTATTCGTATCACACATACGAACATTTTAGCCTAGAGTTGAAATGGAACGTAAAGCTTGACGTCAAATATTTGACTTAGTCTACCTGACGTGTCACGTAACTGTGTTTATCTTTCCATTGTCATTTTTAATCTGTCAACATACAGAACGTTTCGTAATGTGATGTGTGTGACACAGATTTAGTATCTTGTTTGGACACTGGAGGGGGCGGCTCTATATGATTTATTTGAACTGGACTCTCTATGGATATCAATATGACGTTGTTACAGTGTTATTCATATAATTTGCGGAGAAATTTTGAATGATTAATACTTAACCAGATGGCGAACATATATCACTTTAATGACGACGATTGAGTCAATTGCATGTCGGTTGTTTATGTTTACCCAGTTTGTTATCTCGAAACAGAATTGTAGGTTGTTGGGTCATTGATTGGAGAACGCCCCTATTAATGGATATTATCTTATCTGTGAAAGAAACCTTTTTCTATATGAGAGTGTTTCGGAATGTTTGTTTCCTCTTGAGTGCTGTGTTCTTATCTCTGTGATGAGATGAGATATGATTCTAGAATTGGTTGTAATTAAAAAGTAATAAAATATTTTGTTGTTCACTCGCAAGCGGTTTTAAGAATGATATACATAGTACCTACTCCTATGTATTATCAATTGAGATGGTCTACTTATTCCACAAATGGGATCCACATTTGAATACGCAATTCTCATCACAATAGAAGAATTGGTTACTTACATTAGAACGAATTATCAATACGATTACGTATACATATATAAAAAACTGCAAGTGTTAGTTTTTAGTGCGAACTATCACAGTCCACAATTTAAGCTCCCAGAACTGACCAATGGAGAGTGTTTAGCAGGGTATCGGTATTGAAGGACTACGACTTGCAACAGTGTTGCCACTAAAAAAAGTGAATTTGATCAAATCTGACCGAATGACCGCTTTTTTATTTTCTAAATTCGTTCAAAAATTAAAATCAGAATTTTGGTCAAAATAGAATATAGTAACATAATACTATTAAAAATAGAAATATGTAGATATATTATTAGGCGTGTTTTTTTTGTGCCATTCTACAATGGGTTTCACAACATAATGTCATACAAACCCAATTCTATAGTCGTACAAGATAGCCCAAATAATTTTGGGGGATATTATTGCTTTAAATTATATCGAAAAGCTCATACCTATTATATCATAGATGACATTTGATATCAGATATAATTATTCATTAAAAAAGAGAAAACAAAAATATACCTTCAATTTCAATGTTTAGAAAACGTTTTTATTCGTGAAGCTAAATTTTAGCTCCCATACAAAATTCTCTCCAAAATGTTGCTGAGCTAAATTTAAGCGAATCCAATTAGCCGAACGGTACGCTAAAAAATCTAATTTTCATATATCTGTCAAAATTTAGAGCGCCCATTAATTGTTCGGCACATTTTCTCAAGTTAAATTTTGACAGTTCCGTTGATTTTGTTTCTGTTGTGTTTTTGTGTTGTGGAAAAGTAAATAAGGATGAACTTCTTCAATGAATACCTCGATAAGGAATCCTTTGAAAGTGAAAAATTTGAGATCAAAGAATAGCAGACAAGGATAAAAGGAATCGCAACGAAAATAAAACATTTTTTTGAATTTTGATTTTTGAAGGAAGTTATTTTTAACGAACAGCTGTTTTCTGTGACACTTATATCCACAACAAAATTTGACAGCAGCTAAAATTTAGTTTTGCTCGAGCTGAGTATCTATACTTAAATTGACTTGAATCTTAAGTTTGTGAATGTTTTTTTTTATTATTTCGTTTGTTTAAAATTTACTGAAACTAATTTTATACGACATGTTTTAAGTCAGTAAAGGACATGTTTTCAGATGATTGTAGATATGCTTTTCGCTGGAACTTGTGTTTATTTCCGATTAATATAGCAATAATTATGTGTTGTTCGTCCATTGCACATGCACATTAAGATAATGATTTGCGTTGCGATCTCATTTTTGCGCCCTTCTCAAGGAATTGCATGTTTGATGTTGTAAATGTTCGACTATTCTCAATAAATTGGGTTCTGTTTGAACTTTTGAGCGAAGTTATGCCAACGGTTCAGTTAAATTAGAGAAATCTATAGTATGACTAGTCTATAGAACAATATTATTTTTCCGGTCAAAAAAAAGGATTTTCCGGTTAAAAAATTTGTTCGTTCCGGTCAAAAATCGGTTAGACCGGATTCTGAAATTTTCTTCGGTCAGAATGGCATCACTGCTTGCAACTGAACTTTATTACCTAAATTCTTGATCTTGGCTAATTAAAGAATGTGTTTGTGAAAAAAACACGAGTGTACAGGTTTTATACAGCCGTAGCTTACGTACAGATCGCTTCAGTCAGTTTTAAAGACTATACCTTCCTAAGACATTTAGTACTTTGATGCACTCACCAAACAGAGAGGCAAATCACTTATTGCCACCCACCCACTACTGCGTGTACCATATAATTGTCGGCACAAAGTAGTTACCTACCCGTTCAAAAGTGAACCGGAAACCTTTTAGCAATCGAATCTATCTAAACCGCATAGCAATTTCCAGCGGTAAATTCTTTAGATAAATTTTCCTCACACAAAAACAATTAATAAAAAAAGTCTAAGGGAATCCATTAACTCTGCTCCCGATCGAAACCCGAGCTTGGCACACATCAATCATGCACTTTCCGACGTATTTTCTATATGATGGCCCCAAACAGTAGCACCGATACGAATATCGAATTACAATAAAAAGGTTAGAATCCACAGCACAAAAGAGATTTACGAACCAACCTATGCAACTGGTGCAGTCCCTCCACTGTGCTCTCACCTATCATCGCAACCATCATCACCATCGTGATACACCGACGCGACATACTAGCTTAATTGGATTTTCATATCCCTGACCGCATCTAGTGGTGTGGTGCGGTGTCCGCTATATCTATGTAACTCGGACGTACCTTTTACATCATCATCCCATTGCCACCCACTTTGGGTCATCGTCGCGTCGGTGGGTCGTGTATGTACTGTATAGCGCGTTATGCCTTTACACAGTTTGACTTTTTGTAAACCCCGTAAATGAAGTTAATTAATGGGGCGCAAGTTATGATGCACTTGTCAATTTTTTTCAATTCCCGCGACAATATTGCATCTTTGATATCCCCATGCCATCGGAAGTTATCAGGCCAATCTTGTGAAATTCATGAGCAACATGGGCGAGGGAAGGAGGGTTGATTGCGTTATAAAGAGGCACTGCTTCCGGTGGGTTATGGCATGCTTAACCGCAAATTTGTCACATAATAGTCATTTCGAGGTTTTTCACTAATGGGTTTTACGGGTTTGAGGTTTAAGTAACTCACATCCGCACTGGGTGGTGGTGGTTATCCCGTTCTTCAGCGAGGACGAAATTGTGTGCCAAACGCTTGTACTAAACGAAAAGGTATCTCAGATCATTAGGGCTGGTGCGGTTATTAAAGAATTATCTATAAAACGAATGATGGGTAATTTGTCCAGTAAAAGACACTTTTCGGTTGGTTTGTGTCATTAATTTTGTCATGTGATAACAACATAATCGATATACATTTAAAGGGGGGTTGCTAAGGTTATATGTTTCTTGTGCGGGATATCGAAGGTTTAAGTATGGAAACAACATTTATTTTTTAAAGGATATTTGGATGCTGGAGCGTAAAATTGCATCGCTTGATAAAATGTGTCATTGTGTCAGATTAATCGTTCCTGATGTAAGTTGGTAGCAATTTTTATTTTCCAGTTGTGTGCTTCCTCCGACTACTGGTAACGGTTTCTTTCGTGATTAGTTGGCGACTGGCGTAGTTCTTCTTTCATATGTATGGGACACATGGTGCTGAGGATCCATTCAAATGTTGCAGATAAGTTAGTGCATGCAGCATGCTTCTTACAAAGTCATCTCCTGCTGCTTTAAAAAGCTCGGCCGGCAGTCAATCCGCATTATTGAAATTAAGTTTGGATATCGCTGTCAACTTTATGTGCAGATTTTAACGGATCATTCTGTCTGACAACGGATTGTGATCTGTTTTAAACGTTTCACAGTCTGCAGAAGAATTCTTCCGACTGTGACAGTATACAAGGTCACTTTTCGTATGTCTTCTCAAGAACATAATAGGATGCTTTCTAGTCTACGTCATCACTCTCCTCTATATGAAATGAGCAAAAATCAGCGCATTGTTCTTAAATTTGGCCGTGATACGATTTTTGAGGCTTACATTACGGAATCCGTAATTCTTCTTCTAAACACAAAACCATCCAAATGCAAATAGTCGCAGACTCTGTTCCTTGTAGCACTCGCCATGGTAGAGCACATATTTTTTACCTTGTATGGCCATCCCCATCTCATTTCACTCCTGGAAGAATACTATATCGCCTTTGTACTTATACAAGGTCTCTAATATTAGTTGGTAGCAGGCTGCTCACCGTCTGATTTTCAATTTTTGAAGGCCCTTGCTTGAGACATCAATATTTGGATCATCTATACCGAACCGAGGCTTATTGTTTTTTCGCGACAACTGTTTTCCGCGGCACAAACCCCAACCTGAAGAGTCATAAGCCTCAGCAAACTCAGCTTCAAATATGAGTAGCTCACGTCTAGAGTAGTTAGACTTCTGAGACTCATTCAGATAGTCAACTACCGATAGATAAAATAGGCACAATTGTAACGACAGGTTGATAACAATCAGAGTCAACCATATTCATAAAACGGCCAACCTCCAAATTGCGTACTGAATTTTTGATTTAAGTCGTCGAAAGAGCTGAATTTCAGTCGAGTATCTATGATGGTTTTTTTGGGTCTTTTAAATACATAACTGCTGCTGCCTTAACCCCGATAAGCAGTTAATCGAAAAAAACTATATGATACAGGAAAATAGATGAAAATCGCAGCAATTAGAGAACAAATCGGCTTATACGGGAGAAACAGGATATAAGTAAGGGTAGTTAATAGCAGATTACATTGAACAATGAATTTTTCTATATAAATGGTGTAAGGATCTCCTCCTACAGACGAAGACACTGTGGGCTCAGAGAATGTTTAACCTTTTGCGTAGTCAAATAGAAACCATGTCGATGTTAAAAATTTGCTTACAAAATGCCCAAGGAAGCCTTCACTGTGGTTGATAGGAAAGCTACTCGTATCTTGCAATGTAACCAATTTATCTTACAACTGCAATGTACATTTCATTTGCATTTATCTATTTTGTAACGTATTCACGTCAGACCTCCACTGAGTTGTTGTCGTCGAGGTATCTACTTATAAAGCGTAAGCCCTCTGCCACTGCAACATTGTATCTAACAACATTGTATGGAAGGATTGTCATACGTCCGGCTAATGGACAGCAAAAAAAAAATAAATAAATAAAAAATAAACACCATCTACAAAAACAAATCCAGTCAACTAACAAGCTAAGGCATACACAGTAGCTCTCTTTAAACGTGTCTATACGTTCCTTCATTATATGTAGATCCCCAATAACATACCTTACCATTAAGTTTTAATTTGCATATATGCCCCTCTGCGGACTCGATTGCACTTGTCATCGACAAACAGACAGACAGGCATTCCGAAACGGAACACGGCCGCGGCCCAAACAAAAAACGAACAAATCAAACAAAACCTGACTTTCAAAGTGGGACACACGTACACTCACTTAGTGATCATTTACAGAGCTCTGTCTGATTTTTTTGTTGTTTTTATCTACCTTTTCCCTCTTGTTGCTACTGTTTTTGTTATTCCTGTCAAATGGTTTGGTATATCCGGTCGAAAAGGGAAAGACAAACTTATTCTATTGACATTCCCACATGCGGTGCGGTTAAAAATCTAGCGGCAGACTTTTGAGCCGCTGGTGATCACTAAGTCCGTCGATCTCTTTAACCCGCCTTTTTGTGATCGCGCAGAGCAAATATAGGCTGGTAGAGTGGAAAACAGCAAAAACGAGTATCTCTGGGTTGGCCATGAGAAGTCCAAAACTCAACTGGAGCACGATCAATTATTGTCGATCGATGGTAGTCGATCAGTGGCGGTATAAACAGAGCCGAAGATGAAAGACATGCCACGCAAAAGAGAGCTATGAATGCTGTGTATCTTTGGTTACAACGGGTGCAACGACCTCTTCGGCTTATCGCTCGTGTATCTGATGCTTTAAATTATGTTCTTACTTAGATACTGTTTTCATTTCGGATGTGGGATAAACAACATTTAAACAAACCTGAAGCATGGTTTGAAGTGGAATCTGTGGACCTAAAGTTATGCATCCAAAGAAGTGTGATTTTTTTGCTTGGACGATGGACGGAATTCTCGAGGAAATGGATACGAAAATAACTTATAACCTGTTTGGCTGGTTATGTATGTGCTGCTGGTGGCTGCACAGCGATGCAACTATCTTGTATTTTAATATATATGTAGGTCAGAGAGATCAGTGATGTTATCGGTCAAACATTGATGTTAATATAATTATTCATAAATTTACAGAAGAAAAAAACCAATTTTCATTTCGGCTGAGTTGTGTTATGGATGCAGCAATATTTACGGAGAATATGAGAATAATATGTTTGTGTTTTTGTTTGAGGTTAGTGGATGGTGGGAAATGTCAGTCCGGAAGTAAATAGATGTGTCAGTGGTGTGTGACGATTTAAATGTTTTTGGCTAGATTTGGTATTTATCTACTTAAATAGTATCTTGTTTTTTGTATGCGCAATTATACAGTGCGGTTCACTTGTTTATGCCCAAAACACATGTCCAGAAATTCTGAATGCTTCCCTTCATATAGTACTGCAGATGAAACACATGTGCAGAATTCAATTTGCAGCGGTTGCTGTCAATGAGGGGAAAAATATGTGAGTGAAACAAAGACGACAAATAATTCCCGTCTCTCTTTTCCTCGTATGCATCAGTAGCTGAATTTAAAAATTCGATGCTGCCAAATCTACTTAATTTAATTCACTGCGTTGCTATGCAGTGGATTTAGAAATAGAGACATGTTGCAATGCTGCGGTGGCTGCAGAATTTACATTTGTTTCACCACATAAGAACATGTGTATTCTAATCCTGCTGCGCAGTGAATTTTGCACGTGTGTTTTGGGCATTAGACGCACAAGATCTACGTTTTATTTCTAGCTTTTTCTTCGTATTACGTGGAACGAAGAGAAAAAAAAACTTATTTTTTATAAAGGTACATTCATACACTATAAAACAAACAAAATTTCAAACTTGATGATGGACCCATAACGGTAGTTTTACTCATTTTTTTCCTATACCATGCAAAAATGTATGCATTTTTTTGGTTCACATGAATAGACGCACCTGTAAAAAAGTCGAAAAACAACAAAACGCCGAATTTGTGTGCGATATTTTTATTTTTTTATTTATTTAAATAAATTTTCTGTTATTTTAATAATGTTTGAGGCAGTACCGTTGGATATAATCTCAAAAATTCTATTCTTCAAAAAGCCATATGAACTTTTAGGTTAATTCAAGGATATATTCCCTCAAAATCGGTTAATTAGGTTAATTCAAGGATATATTTAATCGCTGCAATCAGCTCTTGATTGTGTTGATACTTATTTTTGCCTCAATAAATTTCACGGAGCAACATTTTCAATAATATTAAAATCAGGCGAATGTGGCGGACAGTGCAATATTTTAATATTTTCACTGGGACTTCATTCTTCAACAAGGCGTGAATTGTGTATAGATAAGCACGTTATCCTTCTGGAATATCCATGGAATAGGTCCACAAAGCTCCTTTATTGCGGAAAAAGCTGTTTCGGAAAAAGTTTTGCAGGAAATGCTAGTAATTTGATTTCCAAATTAAAAGCGCCCAAGAATGAAATTGCACCCTATACCATAACTCCCCCTAATTTCGAATGATAACGGTTCAACAGGATAACAGGATCCTCCAAGTTAAACTCTTTTTTGTTCGAAAAGTTGACTTTTCTTGAGACCACTTAAATGTTCATATCCCATGCCATGTGATACCTTGCAAATTCAAGGCGTGGGTTGCTTACATGCTTGATTAGGCTGTGGATTTTTTTAACTTTGGGTATAGAGCATAGACAACAACAAAACTCTAGTGAATTTGTTACAAAAACACACCCAATTCCATAATTTTGTTTGTAAATTGAGTGCCATAAGACACTAGTCTTTGAATTTTCCGCTTGTTTTGTGGTGTTAAGACTTTTACGATCGTTTCTTTGTAGTTGTTTCCATAAGATATCCTTTTTTTTTACAAAGTTTTATATCAAGTGTTCACTTCGAGCAATTCTATGAGCCATTTCACGATTTGAAAATTTTTACGAAAGGTAAGCTTTAACTTTTGCCCTTTAGCCAAATTCAAAACATTTTTTCTGCCTATTTTAATAAAATTAATATAAAATAATAGTTATCTTACTTTCAAATTAGTATTTCACTGCTCTTTATACGAAAAAAACAACCTTGTTTCTAATTTTGATTCGAAAATAATAGGGGTACTCACTTAATCTGATCAATTTATGCAGCTCGTAAATTTATAAATTTCTGCGGTGCTTTAAGTGAACACCCATCGGAAATGTCATTGCGTAAATCGACTATCATGTCGGTTGTCACACTCAGCTTTTAAAATTATTTCCAAATTAGCCAAATTAGCCAAAGTAAGCGAAAAGAAAAAGGTTGTTCAATTCAATTCCGTCCACAAAAGATACGGTCCTGAAAAGTTACCATTAGTAAAGCCATCGAGTAATGGCTACCAGACAGCGGGAGTGCAGACTTACGCTCAGGCTGCGGCCTTTGAAAATCCAAATAACGTTGAAATTTCATCGGACCCTGTTGCTCAAGTTTTCTCAGTTATTCTCGCGAAATTTGAAGAACAGAGCAAAATAAATAAAATTATTCTCGATAAGTTGGTTAAGCTCGAAAGTAATTCTAGGAAAACGCGTACTTCAACTAGAATATGAATGAAAAACGAGTATTAAAAATATGTACTTGGAATGCAAACGGACTTTTGCAAAAACTTGACGAATTGGAAATATAACTCACGTCAAAAAAAAAAGAAGAAGAGAAATTGCATTTAAAAATAAAAGGCTATAATGACTTCCACGCTTGTCACCCTTCGGGAAAAGCGAGAGGCGGGTCATCCTTGTTTATTAAAGACTGCATCGAACAATACGAAGACCCAAAGATAGAGCTTGATACTTTGCAACTGTGCACAATTCGAGTAAAGAATATGCAACGTATTCTTAAAATCTCATCTATCTACTGCCCACCGCGTCTCGCGCTTGAAAAAAGTGATTTTACTAACTTGTTTAAATCGTTGAAACCTAATTTTATTATTGGCGGCGATTTTAATGCGAAACATACATTTTGGGGTTCTAGATGCATCTCGCAAAAAGGTAGAATGCTCTATGGGGCAGGTATGGAGTACAGTTGTGATTTCCACTCGACGGGAAAACCGACTTACTGGCCAACCGATACTTCGAAAATACCTGACCTGATCGATTTTTTCGTTGTGAAAGGTGTATCTACCAACCACATAAAAATTGAAGAGAGCTTTGATCTGTCCTCTGATCATTCCCCAGTTATCTTGATATTGAGCGAAAAACTATTCTATAACCCAGAGCCAGCGAGATTGACTGGTAGAACAACTAATTGGGACGGTTTTAGGAACGAAATCGAAGCGAATGTTGAACTGAGCGTTCCACTTACGACACCATACGAACTTGAGGTTGAAATTGACCGCTTCGTTGAGATTGTACAGCTCGCCTCCTGGAATAATACGCCCAAACCAAAGAAAAAGGCGGACAAATATGGCTTACGATATCCTCCGGAAATAAGAGAATTGGTCAACCAAAAAAGGAAAGCGCGTAAAAAATGGCAACAGATTCGTTCTCCGCAACATAAAGCACATTTCAACTTTTTGTGCAATTTGTTGAAGACAACTATTAAGGATTTCAAGAATCGTGCGATAGGCTCTTACCTTGAAACCTTAACTGCGAAAAAAGATTCCAATTATTCACTTTGGAAAGCTGTAAAAGGCACCAAAAGGCCTAAAATCCCCGCGCCGCCAATTAAAATAAATCAAAATGAATGGGCAAGGGAAGATAAAGATAAAGCCGATGTTTTTGCAGCCCATCTGGAAGAAACGTTTAAACCGTACGATGGTCAAGTGGTTAACGATAACAACGATGGGCCTGAACTAATATTTGACGATTCAACACTCGCAAGTGCAACGCTAAGAGAACTAAAACACGAGATCGAGAATCTTAAACCTAAGAAAGCCCCGGGCTATGATTTGATCACAGGAGAAGTTCTCAAAGCTCTTCCTAGAAAAGCACTAATTAAGCTTCTCCATATTCTAAATGCTGCGCTCAGATTAAAACACGTGCCGAGCCAATGGAAAGTTGCGGAAGTCATAATGGTTCTAAAACCAGGAAAACCGCCAAATGAGGTAAAATCGTACAGACCAATTTCGCTTCTTCCAATCATATCCAAAATTTTCGAGAGGATATTACTAAGGCGTCTACAACCGGTTATAGAAGATAATAATCTTATCCCTGACCATCAGTTTGGGTTCAGATTCAGAAGTAAGCATTCGACGATTGACCAGGTTCATAGAATTACTGACGTAATCGAGAAAGCACTTGAGGAACGAAAAATATGTTCAAGCTTATTCCTTGATGTCTCGCAAGCCTTTGATAAGGTGTGGCACGAAGGCTTAAAAATAAAATTACGACAAGTTCTCCCCGTACGGCTATACGATATTCTGAAATCATATCTCGGCAATAGACTTTTCCGTGTAAGACATGGAAACGAATACTCGGAGCTAAAAGAAATTTCGGCCGGTGTACCACAAGGAAGTGTTCTTGGGCCGCTTCTCTACCTGTTATATACTCGTGATATACCAAAGGAAGATGACACTATCCTTGCTACGTTTGCCGATGACACCGCTATTCTAGCAGTAGGTAAAACAGTCGAAGAAACAACTGCAAAACTGCAAACCGCATTAAATAAAGTAAATGAATGGACGAGGGAATGGCGAATCGCCCTCAATGAAACTAAATCTGTTCACGTGAACTTCACATATAAAAAAACTAATGTCTTGCCAATTTTTCTAAACTTGGCCAGAATACCTTTTGCGAACGAAGCCAAATACCTGGGAATGACACTCGACGCAAAGCTGAAATGGAATTCGCACGTGAAAATGAAACGCAAAGAGCTCGAACTCAAATATAGAGAAATGTACTGGTTACTTGGAAAACATTCCCAGCTCAGTACCGAGAACAAACTGCTTTTATACAAGCAAGTGCTAAAGCCGGTGTGGACCTACGGTATACAACTTTGGGGTTGCACCAAGAAAACAAATGCCAATATTATACAATCTTTTCAAAATAAAGTGCTTCGAGAAATTGTAAAAGCACCGTGGTATATTAGAAACGACGACATCCACAGGGATCTCGGAATACCTACAATCGAAGCTGAAACTAGAAGCTTTGCGCGAAAGCATAGAAACCGACTAATCGGACACACCAACAATACAGTCCTACAAATTTTGGATGAGAGCAATTTATTGCGCCGACTACAAAGAACAAAACCTTTCGACTTGGCGATATAGGGATTAACCGCGTCAAAATTGCGGAACATGCAGGATCTTTCATTGGAAAGTAACCTGTCAAAAGTTTTCATTTCATGATAGAAAAATTGCTTGATAAGTTATGTCTTAGTTGCAGTATCTACAATTTATATCGAAGGGTGGTGTTTTTAGTCAGTAAGAATCTGACACTACTATGAGCACTCGCTGTTCTCATAGTGTCTATGCAAGATTTTCATCCACCCTCGGAAAAAAAAAAAAAAAAAAAAAAATTCTTGGAGAAATTGGTATAAGTATTTGGCGAAAATGAAGTTAGAATTTCAATTAAATGTTCTTATTAAAATAATCTATCAGAACGATTTTTAATTTCCAAACGATGCAGGATTGTTTTTGACTTGATCCACGACCGTCTCCAAGAGATATCGCATCTCTGCTACTGACCAACGATGTGTGGATGTGGAGTTCAAACGAGTGCGTTTGAATTTATTTTTTTCGTTTTGCTGTACCCAGTGTTGCCATGGAAATATTTCAACAAATCTGCAATTATGAAAAAAAAAATCTGCAATGCAGCTTTCGATGGGAAACGATATGGATTCATAAATATTGCAATATCAAAAAATGTAATTTTGACAAGTAAGAGCTAGACACATTCACTATAGCCTCATAAGACCAGAAGTGTGACAGTTTTAGACAGCATTTCTCCTTATAGAGTGCAAAAATCTCTACTTTCCTGTTTTCTTTTGTGCAGCTCAGAACAGGACTGAAAACTCAAATTTTTGCATTTGTGATTTGCGTATCTTTCCGCGGTTGAAAATTATGAAATCTGCGTAAACTATTCTCCATACAAAATCTGACAGTTCATTTACGAGGTGGTAGATTTCTGCAGTTTACGCAGTTTATGAGGGGCTTTTACGCGTTTAAGTTAATACCCTTAATATAAAAACTGACAAAACTTGTTTCAGGTTCTAACCAATAACCATGTAACCTATTTCTGATTTAAATACGCTACACGAATTGGACAATTTAATGGATTCAGTTCCACTTGACCGGTCCGTGCGTCAATTTTTCCTCAAATCTGTCTGTGACCTGTCTGCTGAAATTCGACTCTCTTTCTGTCAGTGAATTTATTCATTCATTTTTAATGTCCCGCTTATCCATTAAGTGGGTCGCGGGTGTAGGTTGCTCTAGTGCACCTCCATAGCTCTCGATCCTCCGCCATCAAATCCAAATCATTAAGTGCAATCCCCATACGGGTAGAGGAGAGATTATTGACTTGATCTAACCATCTCATCCTGGGTCTACCTAGAGGACGCCAAAACATGACCAAACCACCGAAGCATGGACCGCTCCGTCCGGAGAAGTATGAAGCTGCTCGACATTGAGTTCCTCACGTATTCTGGTATTTCTAATGCGATCTCTACGGGACTGTGACCAGCAGTACAATGGAGAAATCTCGTTTCGGCAGTTGGTATCCGCGATCTTATTCTTTCGGTCATTACCCAAACTTCATGACCAAAGGTAAGAGTTGGAACAAACACCGAAGCTTTGACACCAAGTTCAGTCTTCCTAATAACAGCTGTCCTCCAGACCAAGCTGTCTCAAAATTGGTCCAGCCTGACCAATCCTACAGGAATACTGTCAGTGGATGTTGTGCATATTTTTGGCTGCTGTGTTCCTTGATACGGACGGTGAGAAAATGGAGATGAAGCCAACGCAAGGTGTTGCAAATTGATATATTTTACCTTTGGAATCACATAATTTTAAATACTTATCCCAAGCTGTATTCATTTTTCAAACATCTTCGAGTCTATAGTACATGTAAAATCAAATCGATCACAACAATGAAAACACTTGCTGCACAAATTTAATCTTCCTCATTCTCGATGTTTTTGTGCCATTTGTACACATTTTTTCCATCTCCTACTTTATACATGTAATGAGACGACGACGACGGCACAAGGAATGACAAAATTAAGCTAGGAATTTTTATCTATAGCCATACATTACATACGTCATCCAACAAAACTGAGTGCAGGTAAACCGCCTCTTAGTGAAATCCCCTCGAGGGGGAGGACAAAAGCCGACACTAGAACTATAACTTATTCGTCTACCACTGCCACTTGGCACTCTGAATGTGAATGAGAACTATTCTCAGATCAGGATATGTCAAATCCTACGATGGATTGGGGAGGGAGTATAGGTGTTGGAGTAGCTATGTCGTGTAGGCATGAGATATGAATGACTAGAGCAGAACATTCAAGATGAATGGGAAGAATCGGCCGAGAAGCAAGCGATGACTAGGGGGTAAGAATTACCAAAGTTGAATAGAAGGACAATTGTAGCACTCAGCGTTGGAAAATTGTTTTTATTCAAAGAAACAAATGACGAGAAATATGTATTATATAGATATGGATGTATTTATCTGTTAGGTGGCATTCCCGTATTGTACGAAATATATTAGGCTTTTCTTGATTTTTTTTTCTACGGAAACAATGATGAAGCATAACAATGGGTGGTTATGGAACTTGGAATTTCCTGACTGATTTTTGGATTGGACGCTTCTAATGGAGGTACAATGTGTAATTTACTACAGTTCATATATAACTGTCCGTGCGTCATCATTTTTACTCAAAACAGTATCTTCCACCTTCATTTCTCTTGAACTGTATGATGACGTCGGGATGAACCCAAATTAAAAGATTTTACCACTATGACCTTGAAGATAGGATTGGACCAGAAAATGCAATTGATTACCCTTGAAGCTGCATAAAAAATATTCATTGCACTGGTGGGTTGACTCGCATCACAGAAGTTTTCTGTCATCGTTAAGAATTCTGCACACGGGATAAAGGGATAAATCAGTTCAAAAGCATTTCGTTATGGCTCCACTCAGTCCATGAATGGTAGTGGTGAGATATTGAAAATGTTTTTCGCTTAGGCGGTCTATATTTCCAAAATTTAAATTTACATACATATATATCTACGGTTACAATCCAAATTCGCATAGGTACACACCTTATGGACATCCGCTCCTCAGGTCACTCAACAGTCATCACTCTCTGCAAGCTTTTTCTGCATTTTATATGACTCCATTTTGAAGATGCATAATCCACTTCCTCGAAAAAATAGATGAAAACTTCCTCATATACACACGTACATATTATCCACATACCTCCTTCATACTTCCTATGTTCACCTCAGATAATTTATCTTTTGCAGTGTATTTTGCCGTTTTTAAGTTTCACATTATTAGATTTATCATAATGTGTCTGTTCTTCATTGCACGCAATAGACAGGCGGGAGGGGATTTTTTTTTGTTTTTGCCAACGTGATATAAGAAGTATTTTCAAACGTAGGTACAGATATCTATATAGATAAATTTTGTTAGTTGACAGTTTCCCCATTGCACGTGTGTTTACTCTATCTGTATATCACAGCTTCACTGTGAAAAGTTTTGTAAGTCGGTACGTGAGTACCTATTACTTACATTTTGCTATGCCATTCGCTCTCATTGTTCGAATGTGTTCATGAGTGTACAGTGTGTCAGTGAGCAGATAACTCGCTCTATACGGTTAAGTTAGGCTGGCAAAACTTCCGAAAGTGTGTCGGAAATGTTTCGACTTTTATGATACAACTCATAGTTGAACGCAGCTACGAGTAGTACGAGCATCGTAGCAGAGTTCTCGTATAGTTGCCGATGCCGACACGCTAAAGATGACTGGAAAGTCATTTATCATTTTTGTTGAAGAATGTGTGAAAATTATAGAAAAAAAAAATCGAGGACAAACGATTCCGTTTTTTAAGGTAAAACATAGAGGCAACAATAAAATGAGAAAGAAATTGTCAAAGTTTCTATTTTCTTCATCTACTTTGAAGAATGTTCGGTCGGTCGGTTGACAAAAAGTTCGCAAATTTGTCTTTTTTTTTCTAAATAAAATATTTTTTTTAACAAGTTCACAGTCGTTAGTTTCAAACTCAAGAATTGCGGCCTCTTTAAATGCCTCTTTCTGAGGCACTACAGCCTTCCATTTTATCTGCGATCCTGGGCGAGTTGCTTCCAATTGTCCACCACCAAACGCTCTGACATCTGCAATGGTCTTGGTCTTTAAAACAGGGGTAGAGATTTCTTTATCCTCTCGAATCCTATTGGCTGAATGATTATAGTCCACTTGATGTGACCTTTTTGTACTACATCCGCATCTATGTATATATAGGTATATCGTTCATACAGGTGGCAGTTGTACCTTCTCCTCCATTTGGCCCCCTCGCGCATATGAACAAAAATCTGTCGTATAAGTTTCCCTTTAAAGGAAATTACTAGCCAAGTTGAATCTGAATAGGATTATCGGTGATCGTATTTTTAAGCCTTCAGCAAGTACATGGTGGACTCTACATTGAGGAGCTCTAATAGTTCATCTATTACCGTCTCAACCGATATATAGATATATCTTTGCTTCAGTCGGTAGCTTATTCTGAATGCAATTAAATGTTTGTGTTCTGATATTCTCAATTGGGCCCACTCAGTGGTTATCGTGCTCCCCTCAGATGCAATATTATTACTTCAACATTATTATTACCCAAATTATTACTTCACAACATTTAAAAACTTCTGTACAGGGGAGCACCAGAAGCTGCAAGATTAATTGGCACAGACTTTGGGTTAAGTTCATGGTTTTCTCCCTTTTAAAAGCGTGGCGGCTATCTTAGCTGATAGGCCAGAACAATCTCCTATTGGATTCAAATCTATGCAAGTAAAAAGTTTCTTGTTTTGTTGGTTCCATCCCATTGCGGCATTGCATACCTCATTTGCATTCATCGTTGAATGCCTCCCCTCTCCCTTTCGTTACCTTCGATATAATTATACCTACATAACCTAGGAACCTGGCAGAGCTTTACATTTTGGTTGCTGATGTTCTTTAATGAGGTTCCTGGCTTTTATCTTCATCATCATCATCATTTTCAATGGTCCGCATGTCCATTATGTGGGTGGCGGGTGTAGGTTACTCAAGTGGACCCTCCATAACTCTCGATTCTGCGCCATAGATTCTAAATCATCAAGGGCAATCCCCATACGGGGTGGGCGCAGTATCGCAGTGGTGAACGTCAGCCGTTCGGACTCGGCATAAAATTGTAGGTCCTTTCCCATTCGTCCTAAAATAGAAACTCACACAAACGAATGGGTTGCGAGAAGCTTGGCCTAGGGTGTCTACCTGCCTGTTGACCCATATATTTATTTATTTTAATCCCCATAAGGGTATAGGGGAGATTATGGACTTGATCTAACCATTTCATCCTGGGTCTACCTAAAGGACGCCTGCCTGATGTTAAGGATTCCATAGCACGTCGTGGGATCGTGGTTGGCGACATGCGTTTAACATGACCAAACCACCGAAGCATGGGCTGGGCATACCTACATATTTTTAATTTCTCTCTATTTTTTGTCTCTTTTCTTCTATCTTCCATATATTCTTCTGTATAATTCCTTCGGGGTGACGTTATAACTCGACAGCCGCTGGGCCGATTTTCATGATTTTTTTTATACCCATAAAATTAAAGCCATCCTGCCTTTCAGTTATATATATACAATGTTCTCAAGAATTGGTGTCCAGTTTTGGGATATTCTCGAATTGAGTTTCAACTCGATACCACAACATTGTGCCAACTCTAGCCAGTCTCCGTACCAAGTAGGCCTGCTACTAATTGCCCTAAGCGCAGCTTTTTTGGGTAGACGATGATTTTCCATCTTAAGAACCTTGAGCGCGCAACCGATTTGTATTTTGAAGGTTTTTATAAATAAAGCAGACAGCCCCGTTTTGATCGCTAGCAAGTAGTTCGGGGTACCTACTGGGAGGAAGGTGGAAAATGCGCTTAGCAGTTTCTCAACCGTATCGTACCTTTTACTTGAGCTGCATAAAATATAATGAACTCGGCGACTGCTTCAAATACTTTTTGAATTTACACTATGAGCAATATCTTTATTTGCAAAGGATTTGTTCCATGTCGTATTTATAGCTTCTTTTACTTTAGTAAGTTTTTCCTTCAGGTGCTTTTAAATGCCTAAATTCTTTGTCAAGTACATCCCCTTGTACTCGTTCCGATTTGTTGCCCATTGAATGTCTAGTGTTCGTTAAGACCGCTTCTTCTCCCGTCATTTTTAAAGATCATCTTGGATTTCTCTAAGTTGACTACGAAACTCGTGCTACGAGCACGATATCGTCAGCAAACAGAAGAGCCATATTTAAAGTGCCCGCGTATTCATTAGCTCCTGCCTCCTGGTAAGCAGTCAACGATGTCTTTGGTGAATAGCGCAAAAAGGACCGGACTTAACGCACAACCCTGCCTGACTCCTGATTTTGTCTGGAACCACTCTGCCCAATAAACTTTGTTTTAGTAAAAGAGCGTTTCGTTCAACCGGATCAAATGCCGCCTTGAAATCGACAAAGAAGGCGTAAAACTTTTTACCTTCTAGAAAGGACTCAGCAATGTTTCTTAAGACAGACATATGGTCAATAGTTGTATATCCGGGTCTGAATCCTGCTTGATATTCCTTAAATAGCTTGTTAACATCAATCCACTTAGTTATTCTATTTCGAAGTACAGCAGTAAAGCTTTAAGAAGGCGTTTGATCATTGCCTGGATCCGATCTGCTTTCTTTCTGTTGCCGAATTACGACATGTAGCAAGCCACATACGTAGCTCAAAGAGAGCTTGTACACGGCATGTAGCCATTGGGACCATTCGCTGACGTAAAAATGTCGTCAGTGCTACATACGTATGTGGGTTTGCTACATGCCGTTTACTAGCAACTTATACTCCAATATATTATTAAAAAAAAGAAAAACAAAATTATGTATGCATATCGAAGAATCTCTGATATTCGTGTCTCCGATAAGCTGTAACGCACGATTTTGGATCCTATCTCTCAATTTGAAATACAATATTTTAATCCCATCAATATCTAAACTATACATTCATATGCTTATCAAATTTTTCTTATTCTCTTTTTAGCTATTGAACTTGCCAATTCCGTTCAAGATGCCTTCGTTATTGCTGTCGAACAGCAGGCTCGTGAGCGTTTACAACGTTTGTCGGCGCTCAAGCGAGTTACACCAGTTGATATGTCACAACTATCAATTAAGGTAAGAGTACTCGAATTAACCGAGTGAACTACTGCAATCTTTGAACTCGATATCCATTACAAAATCGACAGTGAAAGTCATCTACCAAGCGGTGCGGTCGTCGTCGTAACACTCACTTTCAATTTGTCTGTGTGTTCACTCAAAAATACGAGCACTTACTGAATATTTATCTTCGTGTGTAGTTAATAGCGAAAGTGAAGAGTGTGACCGGAGTGTAATCTCCAGACTGGTCATTGTGTACGCGCCTGTGCGCATATAATATGACAGACGTAACAGCGATCAGTTACCCTACGTGTCAAGGTACTTAAATTTTTGTCACACACTCACTTTCGGTATATGGTAAGGTATGGGGCTCTTTCATCTTGGAAAAATCTCCGAATTATCTCATTGCACGGGACGGAAGAAGTAACCCAAAAAAAAGTAGATAGTAGACACAAATCGCGTATTGCTTTCAAGTCACGAAAATGAAGTTTTAAAGATGGTGCATGGAATATGACGCTTCGACAGTTATTATTCCAAGCACGTAATTTCTTTATGTAAGGTGTCTGCAAACGGAAAGCAGAGTTATTTTTTGACTTGTTAGTATGTATATTGTATATTGTATATAAAATGGCTTAAATATGAATTTAGAAGACCAAAGGAATTGTCTTATATGATAGTCCGCCGCTGACTAATTTAATATGTTCTGAATATTAGTAAACCATTCTGTTTTGATCGCCGTCGTCAAACTTAGACACACAGACAATCAAGCAACTGGAAGAACGCTTAAAGATACACGTTGAAGCGACAACAAGCCGAAATGTGAAATGAATAATTTACGCACTGACGCATCGAACAAAACTGGTCCACATACATATATACAAAAAGTCGATCAGTCTATCAGTCTTAAGTTTGGATTTCCATTAGGTATAGGTTTTTAAACTTGTAAATGTATACAAAAGTCGGCATTTTCAAAGGTTCCAGATGAACTCCTTAAAATCGGTGAACCGGTGAATTTGTCTACTGAAATCCTTAAAATTTAGCGAGTTTCCATTCGATTTTAAAAAGAACGGTCGGCATCGGTGAGATTACCGACTGAAATCCTTAAAATTTAGCGAGTTTCTATTCGATTTTAAAAAGAACGGTCGGCATCGGTGAGATTGCCGACTGAAATCCTTAAAATTTCTCGAGTTTCGATTCGATTTTAAAAAGGACGGTTGGCATTTTTCTAGTTTAAGGTTAAATTCGAAGGAATGTGTTATTCGCTAGTTCGCGGTTTATTGATGTGGAATGCGTTCTTTAACAATTCGTGGCAAACGTGTGTTTGGGCAAAGAGGAGGATAATTAATTATCCCATCAAAATATATTAAGAAAATAAATTTATAAACAGTTTAAATAACGAAATTTCGAATTCCAAACTTTTTGCCGCGAACGAAAACACCCGCTCGAATTGTCAAAGTTTATTCGCAATCGACATCATTTAATACGCGTTCCACAAACTAGCGAATTAAACATTCGTTCGACCTTAACCTCAAACTAGACATTGTGGGTAGAAACTGATGGCTGAAATTCGCGAACTGCCGCGACCTATAAAAGTGTTCATGTCTCATCAACGGACTGTCAAAGCTTGCGAATAGTCGTTCGAACGTAGGTAGTTGGTCGCTCTTATGTGAATGGTCTTTTAGGTATTAGCCCAGGGGTGTTCCTGTTAAGATTGGTAAAATTGGACAAAGGGGCGTGGCGCCTCCCATACAAAAAACATCTTCTATGGAGTGAAACTCGTTGATGTTAGATATAACTCGATAACCACTGGGCTGATTTTCATGATTTCTATACAGTCGGCAAGTTCCTGAAATAAGTCGGCATTTCAACGAAAGTCACCCCCCACGGCTCAAACCCTCGCTGCGCCCCTGACGACCGCAAAGGAAATAATAGCAACGAAAAGCCTATAATTGTAAAATTCAGAACACCAAAGGATACGAACCTAGTGCTGAAATCGACAGCAGAACATCGCTTCAAAGAAAAAAAAAAAAAAAAAAAAAAACAGCTTTGTCTTCGTGACGTTGGACTGGATTCTGGATGAAAACATTTATCTGAATGAAAGTCAGACAAGCAGGAATCGAATTCTTCCCGTATGAAACGGAATGGAAACGGAATTTTCTGTTTCCACAAGATCTGGACTGGACCTGTCATTGTCAAATAATATAAAAATGGAAGGCACTTTACCATAAACAGCGAAGAAACACTCGATTTTATTGGCGAGAGATATGAAACAGCAGCAGCAGTAAATAATAGCAACTCTTTTGCAGCAGAAATGTAGGATAGATTCCAGTTCCAGTATTATCTGCATTACGGAAACTTGGCTGAAACCGGAAATGAAGTTTAAATTGTTTTGGATTGACGACTTTCGATTAAAACGCGCTGATAGATACAACAAAGTTGGAGGGGGCTCTGCAATTTCTGTTAAAAAAGGCTGTAGATATGTTTTATGTTGTTAAAGAATCTACAACTGCCGATTTGGTGCAATATATATTTGTGGAGATAATGAGCATGAGAATTTGTCAGTACTTATACTGCGACGAAATCGGAGAAATCATTGTTGCCATTACACCCAAAGTCAAATGTCACATCGCCGAATTTTGTGTGAATATTTTACAGCAACAAACTGCCTATTTATATTTTGGGCTTTGACATTTTTTAATTTCTGCTTTATGGTTTTGGGCAATAAGACCTAACACCATCTGGATGGCCAATTCTGATTGCAAAAACGGCCGATTACACGATTAGGAAATCGAACGAACACCATTAATTGTTACTTCCTGACCAGGCACAATTTCGAAGAAGAATGATCCGATAATCCGCACCAAACAGTCACGTGTTGTGGATGCATTTATTTCTCCACAATAACTCGTGGGTTTTCTGATCTCCAAATGCGACAAATTTGACGATTAACGAAGCCATCAAGATGAAAATGAACTTCATCACTGAAGATGATTTTGTTCGAAAAATACTCTCTGGAACTGCTTCAATGTTTTCTGTTGAAAGACTCGTGACAGGACACCCAGAGTTTTTAAGATCACTAATTGATCCAGTCTCCCTGAATTTTTCAATTATATTCTTCACAGTTGATGGTTTTCAATCGCTATGTTGGCCATATTTTGTTCGAAAATTGCGGACTGTATAGCTGACAAACCTCCATTATTTTTAAAATATTGCTCTACCATGAAAATGCGTTGTTCTTTCGTATAACGACCCCGAACTGTTTGAATTATGGGACACCCTCTACATGGGCCCCGATATTGCTAATTATGTTCTCATAAGGGACATATACTAGAGGATTTAGCTCCGTTGTACAACAACATACTACTTTGTGGAGATTTTATCCTAAATATTTTACATAACAATAACATATGTATATGGTTTTAAAGATATGGTAGAGTAGTTTAATTTAAGTTTCGCAAACTGCTTTTAGCCCACACATTTTATGCCCAATAAGGAACTTTCTTTACTAGATATGTTAATGGTATCGAACACAGAATTAATGGGTACATTCGTGCCGCCTTAACTTAAAACCGGCTGGACCGACTCAACAAATGTTGCCAATAGTTTAAGGAAGATTTTCCAGGAAAAACATTAGAAAAGTTGTCCGCGTAATCAGAAAAAACGGCGTGTGATGTGCCCCTGCCCATGCCCATACAAAAAAAAATTCAAAGTCTAATACATGTTTCGAAAACCATGGAACCGATTGTGCTTAACTAGTAAGAAAATCTTAGATATTGGCCCCGCAGTTTTTCTGTGCAGATTGGTCAAAATTAGGCAAAGGAACGTTGCAGCCCTCATACAAAAAAAAAATCAAACATTTTCAAACAATCTTAGATATTGGCCGGGCAATTTCCTCCAAAGATTGGTCTACATTTTTAGACAATCAGGATTGGTCTAAATTTTTAGACAATCTTAGGCATTGGACAAAGGGGTGTGGGCTATTCTGGGAGCCAAAGTTTCAGATTTGAGGTAGCCATCACGCCCCTAAGTTTAGAATAAATAATTCACTCACGAAACACTGACAATCAACAACATCCCTCAATATATATCTATCATACACATATGAAACTTCCGGTAAATTCTCCAACACTGGACAATAAATCAAATTAATTGACAAATTCAATCGATCAGAGGCAGATCTTCAGGTGAATTACGTCAAAAGGGGTGGCTGCTGCATAATGACTCATGACTTAGAAGTCCAATTCAGAGTAAAACACTCGGTTGTATCGAGCTGATAGGTAATTTAAATAATTTCAACTGGAAGACATCAGTATGCTGTCTAAATTGAGGTGTGTTGTGTCTACCACACAAAAAAAGAGGTCTCTAGAGGCAATCAAAATTCTGATGAATTAATCATCTAGTGTCAGACAATATGAGATGCTGTATCAATCAAATCGTCTTATATGGAGATGCAGGCGGATGAACGGATACACAAAATGTCGTTTTTTTTTTCGCCTTTAGGAGTGGTATCCTTTTGGAAGTGCATAGGTAGGTGGCGTATGCATAGTGTATGCTAATTTTCTTACTTTGTTCGCGGGTAGGCTTTGTCTGTGTCAGGCAGACTGTATCACACCTGAATGCGTTAGTATTTTATAGTTTACATAAATTTGTAGTCATTCTTATGTAATTAGCGAACGACAAAGTTGTCGTTACCAAACTTTTTAAGGTGTGCCATAGCCCATACGCCACACCACATTATTCGAATAATATATTTTATTCATTTATGTTCTTTAAAATGTAAAATAAATAAACAAGTCCGTTGGGCACCCTAGGCCTAGCTTTTCACAACCATGTGAGTGTTTATTTTTGGGACGAATGGAAGGGACCTACAATTTTATGTTGATTAGCTTTTGCAGGACAGTTATACATACTCTCGGATTGTGTGAGTTTTTATTTTTGGGACGAATGGAAGGGACCTACAATTTTATGCCGAGTAGCTTTTTCAGGACAGTTATACTCTCGGTGGAAAAAAACCATCAGCTTTAATTTGTGTCTTTCCGGGATTTGAATCTGAGAACGTTTATATATGTTAAATACTTTTATGAATGGCAACTGGAAAAGAAAGAAATATCTTTTGTTCTCTTTTAAGTTCTGGACAGGTTCTTATGGTTAGCAACCCTAACGCATTCGATATAGCACTGAGTAGGTACGGACTGACATTACATAATAAAAAGCTTCGTTCGAGATGAGCATTGGGACGGCCTAGTTGAGGCTATGTAGTCTTTCGAGATTTTTTGTACATTCGAAATTTTTGCATTCGAGATTAAAAAAAAAAAAAATTCGAGATTTTTGTCATTCGAGATTACGTCATGATCCCGTGTATGTCACTCTAGAATGAAACTAAATTTCTGGGGTTTTCTTGGGCTTTGACAGCCACGAAAATGCACTGACACCTCTCAGTGCCAGCTGGCACTAGGGCTGGCCATATCCAGAAAACTTAATCTGCCCTATCGAGGTATCCGTCGGAACGGAAAATTCTCCGATTTCATAAGAATACGAATCGGAGGATTTTTGTTTCGAGGTATTCTTCCGAACAGCTTTTCGGAACTTCTTTTCGACAAATATGCAAGGCACACTTCCATTTCAGTGCGATCAAGTGCGTTTTTACCGATATTTTTGACAGCTTCGTACGAATTTTCTTCCGATATGCTCCGACAGGAATTGGTTGCGGAATTTGTTTACTACGATTTGCAGTGAAGTATTGATAAATCGAATGTAATTTCAGTCTCTGACGGAGTATGCGTAGCGGAAAAAATTCCGTTCCGATCGGATACCTCGATAGGGCTGAATATAATTTATTGCAACATCAAAATATGATAGTTTGTATCATTTTATCGAAAATACTTGCAGACTTTTAGGCTGACTACCCCCCTGGTTCGGAACAAGTAAATCTTGATAGACATAATGGTCAGTACACACACAGAAAAAAATTGTAAAGACTTTACTATCCGAATTGTAAAACCATATATTTACAATTACATATTTAAATAGCAAATTTGGTTAATTTACTATTTTAATTGCAATTTTTTTAGTTTTACGATTTAGTTTTTTTTTTTTGAAAATTTGTGTTTTTATGTTTTTTTGATCGTGCTGGGGAACCGTATTTCCTGGCATTGTGATATCAGAATCGAAGCTTTCCAGACAAAAGAAGTCGGGATACAGTATAAAATATTGAAATTCTTCACAAAGTGGATAGAACAAGTTGGCGTTGAGGGACCTATCCATCGGCCAGCCGATACAAATTGATTTACCGACCTTCAGGAAATGTGGCCTCCCACAACAGATAGTAGATAAAACAAAATTAAAATTTTATAATTGAAAATAATAAAAAAATAAGCGAAATTTACTCCTAATTTCTAATGCCTATAGTTACAATAAAAATTTGTAAATTTTACGCAGAAAATTGTAAATATTACAATTTTTTTCTGTGTGTGTAAGAGCCTATTATTGTACAAAACTCTATTATTTTTTCAAACTTTATTTTGCTGTCAACAGAAATAGGTATATTTGCTTAGTAACTCAAAATGTAAAAAGCTACATATAGAGAAAATATGACTAAAAAATTTTGTTGACATTTCTGTTGCTGACGAACGGTCAATAAAGGGATTTGGATATTAGATGTAGATCATGACTGTAATCTCATAAAACGAGTAGAACGAGAAAAATATTCGAATCAAAGGCACAAACGAAACATTCAATTGCACACCAATAGTGAATACATATACGAATTCCTCATTCATAATAATGCGGTCCACAACCACATCTCTTTGAGAACAATCCATTATTGACACATTTGGATAAACAACCCCATTGCGGTTGTTTGTTGGTTTACCCATGAATTCCTCAGCAAATAACCCATTCACCGCATCATTGATGAGAGCAATTTAATGAATCCCTTTGTGTTCCCTGCCAGCATGAATGCACTTCAAACAGAAGTCGTTAACAAAACTCAGCAAAACTTCGCAAAGCATCCATCAAATGCAAATCTATAGCGATGCCAACAGCACCGCCACAAATGGCAACAAAATGAACCTCATGAATATTTATATTTTGTTGCTACCATTTTTTGTTTGTTTCTTATTTACTTTTTGAATTAGTTCAAAAAGAAACAAAAAAAACTATATCGTGAATAAGATGACAGCTAACACGAAATTACTCTCACGTGCGACTTCAGGCGCGCTCAAATTACGTGCTGCAAAAGTCTAACAATGTATCTGTAAACGCAGTGGGATGGGATTTCCTCTTTCAAATAAAATTAATTAGTTTTATTTTATTTTTGTTCCATTTATGAGCGGGCGATAGCCCGTGTGAGACCTCAATGAGTTTACGATGACTTTCGCGAGTCAAACTTTTTCTTTTTTACACTGTAAATCATTATGACAATTTAAGGCGTCGGAATGAGGGTAGGTACTTGTTGTCAAAGTAGAGTTTTGTGTAGAAATACATATGTATGTACAAAAAACAAACGTAAGCTTAACGGCCGAAAAAGCGAAGAACGTCGACTTCTTATAGAAAGCCAAAAGAAATATCGTAGCAGCTCTGGTTTTGGCTGCATGTGCAAGCCGGCACAACTCTTCGAACCAGGGATGTCATTGTGATTGTGGTCGCCTCACGTCAAAAGTTCTGGGGTCTCTTGCGATAGTAAACTTGCGACGTCAAATCTTTTAACTGAAGACTGAAAAGCACACTTGAGGTGTGAGATTCATATGCTGATGATGATAACGTTTCGTCCTCATTAGCCTGAGTTCGTTATCGTAGATGTTTCGTGTAGGTTGTGCTTTCCGACTACAGAGCCAAAGATATCAGATGCTGGCGTTAGAATTGCCGAGAACAATTTTGATATTGTTCTTCGGGCCCTTGTTGTATGTCCTCTTGCGTGATTTGACTACGTCATCTTTCTTTTCTGCGGGTGCGTGGGCGAAGGTCAGCATGAGCTAGGGACTTATAATACGGAAGCTTACGATTGCCTAAGTCTTCATCTGAAAACAACTCTGTATCCAAATAGACGCTGAATTTGCTTCATGCAGCAGTCGCCGCCGTGGTAGATCACACAGTTCCTTACCTTTCTTGGGCTTTCTCAATTACTCGATGGATGTAACGTCTGCTTTGTTGTCTCTAGAAAGGGACGAAAGGGGCCATATATTTCAGTGCCAGTAACCAACTTCGAGGATGTGAAAAAATTCGCTCTGACTCAACTCCAAATACATGCCGTAGTAGTTCAAGTGTAAAATATCTATCATATATCGACTGTTGACGACACCGTTGATAGAATCTAGTGAATTTGTCTGCCGTTTTTGAAATTTTTGAATTCAGCTGCATTGACGCGTTGACGCGACTGTGAGCTGACTCACCCTTACGTTTTAGGTGAAATAGTTAAAAAAAAAAAAAAATAAATAAATACGTGGCGCAACAAGCGGTAGACACCCTAGGCCTAGCTTCTCGCAACCATTCGTTTGTGTGCGTTTCTATTTTTGGGACGAATGGAAGGGACCTACAATTTTATGCCGAGTCCGAACGGCTGAATTGAGAAGCTTTTTCAGGACAGTCATACTCTCGGATGTTTGTCAGACGTTCACGAGAGGTGGCGCAGTAGAAAAAACCTTAAGATGTAATTTGTGTTTTTCCGGGGATCGAACCTGGGATCCCTCGCAGAGTAGTCCAGCACACTAACTACTGCGCTACTGCGCCCAATAGTTAAAAAAAAAATAAAAAATAAATAGGTGGCGCAAGAGGCGGTAGACACCCTAGGCCTAGCTTCTCGCAACCATTCGTTTGTGTGAGTTTCTATTTTTGGGACGAATGGAAGGGACCTACAATTTTATGCCGAGTCCGAACGGCTGAATTGAGAAGTTTTTTCATGACAGTTATACTCTCGGATGTTTGTCAGACGTTCGCGAGAGGTGGCGCAGTAGAAAAAAACCTTAAGATGTAATTTGGGTTTTTCCGGGGATCGAACCTTGGATAGTGGGATCCCCCGCACAGTAGTCCAGCACACTAACCACTGCGCTACTGCGCACCCAATAGTTTACATTACCAAAAAAGCACAATAAGTTAACTGTACAACATACGCGCATCTCTATATTTCCTAATTTAGTGTTACCGCAACGGCATAAGACTCACAATCACCTCTTCTTTCCATTTCAGTTAAATCAACAAAATAGTCTAAAAGGTGGCCAAACCACAAGTCAGGATCTGAGTTTCCTTAAAGAAGCTTCACCGATATATGTGACATCGTTTACCAGTAATCACATAACTACGGGTATATCGACGATAACAACTGCCACAGCTGCTTCTATTGGACCAATATCATCGTCATCGGTTATTGTAGTGGCAACACCCAGTACGGCGATACCCTCCGATAAGAATGCCAATAGTACAACACAAACGGCAATAAAGCCCACACCTGGATCAGCGATATTGCCATCATCAGCAGCAGCTGTAGTGGTACACTCTACAGCCAAAGCCGCCAATGTGATACCAAATCACTATCCAACAAGTAATAGTAGCGTTAGTGCCGGCTACAATCAAATCAGTCAGAATTACAAGCCAACTCCATCTGTTGGCCATCACAATAACGTGCCAGCGACTATAACGATAACACCAACTATTCATCATAGTAACATCAAACTAGCACCAACAACAGGGACATTCGTAACAGGTAATGATAATGATGAATATCCACTAACTTTCGGTATTACTAACATATTACTAGGTGAAGGCGAGGTGACGGTAACGCCATTGCCGACACCGTTATCGACAACAACGACGACGCTGACGACCTCAATAACGTCATCCTCACTGTCATCAACAACAGCGGCATCCACTCATCTATACAGTGGCAACAGCTATCATCACAATAATCAAACATTAATCGGAAATAGTTGTAATATAAGTAGTAGTAACAATTTAATCAACAATTACACTAGTGCCGGGGCAGTGGCACACAAGCAGCCGCAGAACGTGGTTGCCTGCAACAAATTGAACAATTTAAAGTCGCATGCGGTGTTGGTTGATGCGCAAACCGCAACGTCACCATCACCTCTGCCGCCGTTAGTTGAAGCTCAAATTCGCCACCATCCACAACAACAACAACAACACCAAGGGCAGCAATCTGTCAAATTAAACAGCCTACTAATAAGTAATAGTTGTAGTAGTAACTTTTTAAACAATAATAACAATAATACAAGTAGTAGTGTATTGATAAATAATAGTAACCTATGTAATAACAATAATAGCAATAATACTTGTAATTTTGGTGCTGGTAATACCACTAACATAAGTATATCGCTGTCCTCTGCGAATGCATCGTCACAGCTGACAAGTGCGTCTCATCCGTCAGCAGGGGCGGCAACACCGTATGGTAACAATAGTAGCGCTCATTGTAATCTATTAATATCGAACTGTCATACACCGAGGCGTGAGGTGAGTTTTGTTACTATTTACCACACAAATACTAATTTGTTAATATATAATATAATACTTATCAGCTTATTTTTGACACATTGTATATCTCTATTGCAGTTGCTACCAGAGCTCGATGAAGATCTCGTAGACGGTGAGATTGGAGCTGATGAGAGTTTACGAGCGACAGCAGCAGCTTTATACGAACAGTTACACAGTAGTCAAAGTAGCATATCAAAAGGACGTACGGAGATTTTATTGGGAGATCAATCGTTACGACAAGATCTGAGGTGAGTGAAACTACTTAGTTGCATACTTACTTACTTACGAAACGGGCTCCCGACCCGTGGAAATCCTCTGCCTGGGACATTGAAGGTTTGATCCCCTGCGATCACGTGTACATTGACCAGATCATGTGTCCTAAGTCTTCGATGGCTTGGTCTTTGAATCCAAAGTTCGGGTATCCTATAATAGGCTTATCTTTGTATTGCTATTAGAGTTGGCGTTGTATCTTCACCTTTATTTGCCCTCCACAGAACCAAAAATCCGTCGAAGTAAGCCCAGTGTAAGCTCTCCTTTCCTGATTATTGTCCAGCATTCGTTCAGCAGATCGTACATTTCGTGTGGTGTTGAGAAAGAAAGATCGGTTTTGCTGGTAGCCGAAGTTCGGCCGCCACCGATTAATAGAGCTCTTGCTGATGAAAGCTTTATGTCGTTTTCCATTGGTTTCACTCGAGGATTCACTCATTCTGAAATCCAATAGAACAAGAAAACTACTTCTGGGCTACTACGCTCACGTATTGGTGAAACGTCAAAAATTACTGTATGGCTGCTGCCAGCTGGCTTGTATAAAATACATAAAATGCACTTGTGTAAGTGCTTCTCGAGTGGATTCTGACTTGAAATCGAGAAGCGAAATTCTCTCCTCAGAATCAACAGAAGAGTATTTTTTGCGCCAATGGAACGGTTTCAGAAGCGATTTTCTTGATTCCGGACGCTCCCGGACGATTCTTTTTGCCCAATGGAAAACGACATTAATATACGGCTGTGAAACCGGTGAACAAGAATTTGAAATTAATTTCTTGCAATAGCCGCATCAATCGATCAATATTGCAGTGCCATTTTTTTAAAGCTTTTGTTGCCTTAGAAATACGGGAAATTAAGCATTCAGCAAATGAATACCTTAACGATAAATTCCTTAGATACCGAAAAATATCTTTAACTCTTGTCAGTTTTAACGGGGAAAGTCTTTAACATATAATTTGGAAATACTATGTACATACTATCTAACGATAATTGTGGCTATCTGTAGATAACGACTCGATTAACGATCGTTTAAAGTTTGCTATATTTTTAAAAGCCTGTAGAATGGTATGCTTTTGCCAAATTTCCTATATCTATGCATGTTTGGTTTTGTTCATTTTCCAAGGACATATCCAGAGAATGAATTATTTGTTGAAGAGTTATACGCGTTATACGGTTTATTTCATCCCGAAAGTAAACCTGTCTGAAAGTTCTTCTAAATCCTCGAAAAGGTATAACTACCCAGCATTATATTTCTTATGTGGCAGAGCGCTGAGCAGTGGAGCTCGTTAATCTATAAATTTCTGCAGTTCTTTAAGTGAACACCACTCGAAAATGTTATAGCGTAAATCGACTGTCAATTAATCAAAATTATTTTGTTACTTGAATTCTTACCGTTATTTTGAGATTTTCCTAAAAAAAACTCTGGAAACAAACAAACAATTCATACGACTGACTGTCAAAGTTTGACATTTGTGATTTGCGTAACTTTCCGCGGTTGAAAATTATGAAGTCTGCGTACATTTCTGCAGTTTACGCAGATGCTTTTACGAGTTTAAGTACCTATGTAGATACACTTATTAAGAAAAAAAATGAATACAATCACAACTCAATTCAATCTTAATTACTTTTAAAATTAAAAATTTAAATTCAAAATCATATATATCGAAAACCACCGACTCGATTGAGCTCAAATTTACAGGTGGTCTTAGGTATTGGTCAAAATTGGACAAAGGGGCGTGGCACCTCCCATACAAAATACATTTTGTATGGGGTGAAATTCGATGACTTTATAACTCGATAACGGCTGGGCCGATTTTAATGATTTCTTTACAGTGGGCAAGTTCCTAAAATAAATCGGCATTTTAATGAAAGTCACCCCCCCTTCACGGCTAGAAGCCTCTCTACGCCCCTGAGTTTAATTTAGAAATATCGCGAATTTGTTTTTTTCATTTCGCTCCAAATGATATGGAAAGAAATCTCCAATTTGAAATAGGTAAATATGTTGAGGTGCTAGTACACGGTATGTAGCACGCCACATATATATGTGGCTCTGACGTCACCAGATAGTGGACACATCTGGTACACATTTCGTTTTTCGTATGTAGCGCAGTGGCTACATAATTGTACTAGTACACGGCATGCACAACACAGCGCGCACATATCGTATGTGGATTTCAAATGAGTGTGATGTGTGGTTTTCTAGTACACGAGTACGATATGCAATGTCCATTCGTATTGTGGTTGTGGAGGGTTCATTGACGTCAAAATTACGTCAGAGCCACATATTTCTGTCATATTTCTTTTGACACTGCTTTCAATGTAACTCAGCATGTATCTCAATAAAAGAAAACATATAAAAATTTAAACCTTGTCTTCATCCTGAAAATAGTAGATACTGGTAATGTCTTGGACCACTTGATACTGTATCCATTATTATTTTGAATGCCAATTGATTAATGTTCTACATCTTCTCAAAAGTCCTTAGAAATCATTTTGTTAGTCAAGGATTTCTAATTAACGAAAATTGTGTCAAGAAAGAAAATATTGTTAGGCTACTCTCGTGCACCTACTTCATCGGATCAAACAAAATATAACTACACAATTTCACTTTGAATATCTTATTTGATTGGTCATTTTTACACTGCTTTTATGACAATTTCATGTATCTACACGCCAAACCACAATTCAACCAAATAAATAATAAACGAAACATAAAGTTCGCCTTTAGATATTTATTAGATTTTTATTAATAACATTTAATTTTATTTCGAATTTCATTAAATATTTCAAGCGAACTAAAAGTCGTAAAGCATTTTCAACCCGCAGTCTTTCGGAAGTGAAAACAAAACATTCAAACGTCAAACCACGGGTCTCGACTGACGTCACACGCCAATTTTTACGTATCGGCGTAATCTTGTATTCTGCCATTCTTGTGTTTGACTGAGCTCGCTGAATTAAAAAGGTGTGTCCGCTTCAACAATCCAACGATTTCGATGAAAGCTCTCGATGAAAACAACATGTTTTGAAAATGTATGGGTAAACTTCTGTTTTCGAGTGTTTTCTGTTCGGTGTGAATGGGGTCTATAAGAACAGCAAAAATGTCGTTGACACCGAATACACTAATAATGCTAATGCCCCTTCAATTAACGCATGCACACTTTTTTGAAACGTCTATCTACTTTTTAGAGCCAACTCATTATTTGGGATGTAAAAATGGTTTCGCCAAGCAAAACCAAATTTAGTAAGATACACCAAATTTAACAAAATAAAGCATATATGTAATTTAAAAAAATTGTCTTGTACACCACATTTACGCAGCACAGACGTATGACATTGATAAAACTTCAAATCACTATAAAAAAAAACAATCAAATTTACATTTTCTATGATTATTTTGACAGTTCAAAAGCTCTGTTCGTTTTCAATATTCTGCCGTTCAATAATTATTTTTGGTTCTGTTTGTTTCTTGGACTGGAGTAATCGCCGACTGTTTTATTTGAGTTGTCTATAAAATAAAATTATGCCTAGGTAAAATTATTACACCGGAAGTTCTTCGCACATAATAAAAATAGTAAATGGAAGATGTCAAAGCTGTCAGAGACATTTAAATACTTCGTCCGAAACCATTGTTAATTTAAATATGTACCACCCTCTTTATGCAAATGTTTATATTTTCTCGTCTCCATTTTATGGCAATCTTGGAATAATTTATTTTTTGTTTTAATGAAATTGACTTTTAAAACGATGGCAGGTACCTAATAGTACTATTAGCGTAAGATAGCGCTAATATTACCTACTATGGCATTCTGTGGTTCATTAACTGATTTTCATTAGTCCAAATAATGGCACCTATACTCTGTACCTACTTTGTACTTAAAAATAGCTATGAAAGTGTACCTTGAGAAACAATGGTGCCAACTTCTTTCAAATGCCACATGATGAGGTCTTTTGATTTACGCAGTTAAATTCATTATATTTTTTCTCGCTCTTCGTGAGATCTCCCAGCTTGGTACGTGAGAACCCTCATATATGTGACTTTAATTGTGTTTTTTACTCTACAAACACTTCTTCTTACTTATCGTCAACTAAAATCAATGTAGACCGCTTAAATGGCCTCACAAATTTCACCTCTAACCAGATGCGTTCAGCTGAAAGGAAATTAGACGCTCTTACGCTGTTCAACATACGCTAAGACTCTCGTCTAGCGGTATACCCACTAACCGCATTAAGTCGGCGTTGATTTTCCTATTTTATTTTAATATAATAACATTTCGCCGGCCTAACGGTGCATGTAAATATAAACACTTCCTTGCACTTTTCTCGGCTCACCTCAACCCTTCTTTCGTCGGCAGTTTAATTGGATTAAAATATTTCTGAAGAGAAGTAAAATAGGAAAATCAAGAGAAAAGAGCATTTTTCTCCACTCGACTTCACCTTTGGGGTGGCCTCCTTTCGGATTTGGTCGTACTGTGTAATGAGCGTTGACCCATCGCGGTTCAGTTGTGGGTCAATGCATATTGCATTGTGTGCCCACTGCCATGACAGCAGCAACGTGTTGTGTTGAGCACTATCCGCTGTCACGTAAAGCACAAGAAAGCCAATGGCCGATTGGCCAGAGAACTAGAAACGTAGTGCTCTTGTTCAGAGGGAGCACAAAGGTGCATGTGGAATTGTGATATCAGCCAAAGTTGTCATTAAAAACAAAATACGCTTAACGCAACATTGAATTCTCCACTTGCTGTATACATTTTTATAGCCAGTGATTATTTACGTGGGTATACATTTATATGTATTCATTTCCGTACAAATTGCTCTTCCGGTCGATGAGGTGACTAGGTAGGTATATTTAGAGCGTTTGATGGATATGCGGGGCAACTAGCTAGTATGTAGGTACCTACGCGCCCATTTTTTATTGTTCAGAACTACTGACTTGGATTCATGGGTTGGGTTGAAGTATGACGTGTTAAGAACTTGTTCAAAGCGGGAAGTGCATCTCGTTCCCGATGGCTATAGTAGTGTGACCACTATAGTGACCATAATTTTTTGAAGACAATGCGGGACTCAACTCAGATTTTGGATATTAAAAAAATGTTTGTAGCACGTATGGACGCAGTAGTGGGCGCAGTAGCGCAGTGGTTAGTGTGCTGGACTACTGTGCGAGGGATCCCAGGTTCGATCCCCGGAAAAACACAAATTACATCTTAAGGTTTTTTCTACTGCGCCACCTCTCGCGAACGTCTGACAAACATCCGAGAGTATGACTGTCCTGAAAAAGCTCCTCAATTCAGCCGTTCGGACTCGGCATAAAATTGTAGGTCCCTTCCATTCGTTCCAAAAATAGAAACTCACAGAAAACGAATGGTTGCGAGAAGCTAGGCCTTGGGTGTCTACCGCTTGTGGCGCCTATTTATTTATTTTTTTTAGCACATAGCTATGGACTTAAACGGCTCAAATAATTTCAACAGACGTTCGATGGCGGGCAGCAGGGCATGTAATCTTGCCGAGCCCGAGCAATCTATTATATTTGACCTGCGCATAGCAGCAAAATTCTTTCAATTTTTCCTCTCTAACAGTGTAGTTATGTTTTGTTGTTGTTTATGTTAATGTTTTCTATGTCAACCGGAAGCAAATTACACTCCGTGCCACTTGATTACGAACAGGAATTTTTTTGTTTTAATTTTACGATATTTTTCAAATCCTTCGCTAATCCGGGAAAAACCGAATGCACAAGGAATGAAGGATATATTATTATGTTTATATTGTAGAAAAAAAAATGGTATTAAGTTGATAAATGTAACTTTTTTGACGCTTTTCCCAAAAAGGTCATAAAATTTACCTGTTAGATACTAGGGTAGATACTACCTCCTGATCGCTGACGCTAAATCACTTCAAGTAGCCTGCTGTGTAGAGATACATAGTGTGCTGTCAAATAATGTAGCGAAACTACGGACCAGGCTCGTTTTATGGCTCCATAATTTCTTCCGTTTCATGATAATGATTTCCTCCTTCGTAGACTTTTCTTTAAAGCCAACCCCATACGTTTTCCACGATGCTGAGGTCAGGTGAATATGGGGGCCATGCAAGTAGGTTTACATTTTGGTTCTGAATCCAGGCTTTTGTTGTTCGTGCGGTATTTATCGGTGAATTGTCTTGTTGGAAAGTCCATCGCTGACCACCAAATATCTCCGAAAACTGCGGAAAAGCTCTTTCCAGTATCGATTTGTAAGTGATTGCCATCATTTTGGAGCTTTGGAAATTAAAATTAAAACAAACAAATTCCTGTTCGTAATCAAGTGGCACGGAATGAATTGATTTACACCAATTATGGATTGCTTAAGTTCTCTATTTAGTCGACTACTAAAAACATTGTTGCTTTCCCTTCGTGACAAGCCGCCAAAGTTCTTAAAATTTACAAAATAGACTCACTTATCATTTCAAACGTTTTTATATTTATAATTTTGCGGGACTTTCCGGGACAAATCTGTAAATGAGGGACATTTTGCCGGCAGTTTATGATGCGGGACAGCTATATGAAATGCGGGACTGTCCCGCAAAATGCGGGACGTCTGGTCACTATAGTGACCACAATATTGCGCAGCAAGCGAATGTTTATACTTTGTGATGACACAAATACCAAATGAGGAGGTGTATGTAAAAGGCTAGTTATTGATCCAATATATGCATACACAAAATAGTGTCCAATGTAACATTTTTGTGTTACGATATTAAATTATAAACAATAAGGTAACTATAAAGTAATACATGTCAATAGGATTTTTTCCTTAAAAACAGGATTCCAGTTGTGAAGCACTCAGCTCAGACTCGAACGAATTCCGTACAACATTGCTTTCATTTTTGTTTGTAAATTCATAAAATCTTTTACGAGCGTTTGCTTCGAAAGTCTTCGTATAGTGCTAGGAACACCCGCAATCGAGAAATATCAAACCGGATAAAGATTCTAGAAACATATATAAAAGCCAACGAGACAGATGACGACGTGTTGCATTAATTTTTATATACCCTAATATAATAGACGAAGAATAAGATTAAGATTAAGTGCGCCCTGCGACTGTTTCAATATTGTTGACCATTACAACCAATGAATTGCATACTCTTAGGTGTTTAATTCAAACACCAGCGATTCTTAAACTTTATGGGACCAAGAATTTTGTTGTCATTTAAAAATAGGAAATGGGTTGGGTATTGAGATCAATCATTCGCTTTATTGTCCCTGTATTGCAGGAGAGATTTTTGAAGACTTGATATTTAAATGTCCTTTGAATATCAACAAGAAAACAAAACTATAGACTTCTGTCTGGAAAAACAAACAGAAGTGGATACAGAGTTAGTTCAGCGAAATCAATTGTAATAATGTTCTCTCTTTATTGAGTGAAGAGAAACTTAACAAGCTAAGAGGCCCATCCCAATAAATGTTGAACCTAAAGGGAACTGACTGAAGTGAAATATTTCTAGATAGAAATTTATTGGGACCTACAATAAATATTGATGTAGACGGTTAAAAATGGTTATTATTTTTATTATTATTTCACAATATAATCCAAACTTCAGTTCAATTGAACTTAGTTCAACTAAATTTAATGAATAGAATTTGATAGTATTGTACAGTAGGTACTTAGCTTTTATACGACTTTTCTAAAATCGTTCCTTGTCTTTTCTTTCAAAGAAACCCAAAACAACGTCAAATATTTGTGTTTTTGATAATCGGCTGATCTGAGGTTTAAACGGCAGAATACTGTAGTTTAACTTAAACTATAGAATGAACTCTGTTCAAGGTTTAAACGAAACTGTGAAACCGAATTAATTGTTGAACTAAAGTTTAAACTAAACGTGTAGGTAGTTTAAACTCCCACTGTGAAACTGGGGGTTAGTTGAAGATCTGTTTTGTACGCCGACTTACTTTCATCGCTTTGGGCAAGAAAAGCCACACTACTGTCAAAGACTTTAGACCCATAAGCCTAACCTCATTTGTTCAATTGAAGGGGCTCGGCTAATAATAGCCGATAGTGCTAAAACCTGGGAATTATCCTACATCGAAAATTAAACTTGAATCTCAACATTAAAGAAAGAACCAAAAAGGCAATGATAGCATTTTATGCCTGTAATAGGATATTCGGAAGAACATGGGGTCCTAATCCTAAAATAGTCATATGGCTCTACGCAGCCAGCGGTTGTAAGACCGATACTAACATAATGGTAGTTTATTCTGGTGGCAAGCGCTGTAAAAGGACAACAGCCTTAGAACCATGACACAAATTCAAAGAATGGCCTGTATTGCCACCACGGGGGCAATGAGAACCAGCCCCACGGCCTGCAGGGCTAGAGGCTATACTCAGTCTCCAGACCAAAAACTGGAAACACAGCCTGACGGGACATGCACAAATTTTGAACAAATGCACGGGCAATAATGTATGCACGGATAATACTACTCCTCGGCTAGAATTCACAAGACCATTTCCAGGGAAGAATGGAAGAATGGACCAAAGATAGAAATTGGCGTTGTCGCGGGTATCTACTCGGAACGTCTCGGACTATCCAGGCTTCCTAATTACAGGAGCGTATTCCAATCCGAAGTACTGGCAGTGACAACAACTGCTAAACAGGTTGCAATGATGGCAATACCTCATGCAGATATTCACCCCTATCGTGGAATCCGCCGGGGTGAATTATTAACGGAAAAGAATATTTTGGTATCGTCAAAATCGCAAAGTGAACAGTTCCCCGTGTGGGTAATGTGAATGAGTTTCAATGTATCGTTAAAAACGTTCAAATCGAATTTTTCCCGAACGGGGAACTGTTCACTTTGCGATTTTGACGATACCAAAATATTCTTTTCCGTGAATAATTCCCCCCGGCGGATTCCACGATATCGGGTGATTTACCGCGCTGTATAGAATATTTCGTCATTATGAGCTCATAAATTTAGAAAAGGGGCACTTACAAACCAAATTGTAGATCTATATTAGCACCAGGCAATTACTAAACGAAAACACTTCACATAATTTAAGCCCTCACACTTAACAATACATCGAAGCAATAGAAAATTTTGTTAATTCAAATCGCTTGACTCACATCCTGATCTTACATAATTGTAGCAACCTAATCGATTGCGATTCCCACAAGCCATTCACTGAAGACAAAAGAATCGAACGCACAACAGCATTATGTGTGTGCACTGTGCAGCCAGTGTGTGCCGTTGCTCTTGCTCCAAACAACGAATTCCTCTGCGCTGACTCAGGTTTCCTGGTAACGCGTTGAATATGGTTGTCCGATTTTGTTTGCCCCGTGACGCTATCCCTTAGTGGTAGGTAGGCATATCGACCTTTGAATTTTTGTACTGACATCACAGATGTATCGGATTCAATTTGATTCTGTGAAATTTCTTGCATTTTTGCAAAGCCGGACTACGACTAGACCACATGTTTGGATTTCATTGCACACATTCACCTAGTGTACCTGGCTGAATGATTCATTGAAAAATCTCCGAACAAGTTTTTGATTCCCACGCCTTGGTACGGTACAGAACCTATGAAGAAGAAAAAATCCACACGTTATCCTGCTATGTTTACTCAAAGGAAGATGTGTGTACATAAAAGGATGACATGACGATCATCGTGTTAAACAAGAGAGGTCCTTTTTGAATGATTTTTTTTCCCAAAAACATAATTGTCGGATATGAGAGAAGAAGGGATTTCCCTTTAGTGGACACCTATACGCAGATGGGAGATGGATTTCGGATTTTTTTTTTGGCGCCGATCATAGTAAATGGAAATCTATTCATCATCATAGGAAGTCTGAAGTTCACTAAATCATAATTAGAACCATAAAGAAAGGATGAATGAATGGGTAACCAATCGAATGACTTGACATGTAAGGGTCCACACTAAGGTATAATTATAGCATCTGGGTCCGGTAAAGGCTAATTATATATTATGCAATGGTGTTGGAGTATCTTTCAGGCAGAGATAGCTGCTATAACCCAAGGTGTGAAGGGCTAGAGATGATACTATTTACTATGGCCATAAAACTCATGGAATCAGTCGTGGTGAAGTCAAAGGGAGTAAACCAATGAAAGAATTATTTGGTCGATATGATATGACTATACACGCGGTGACCCTATACTGGATGCTAAAGCAAAGGCATTCCCATACTCAAAGACGTCATTACTGAAAACCGCGCAAAAGGCATATTAGCGGAATGGTTCCGCATACTGCACAATGATTATTGCAGAAACTGTAGGGATCTGTTCGCCACCTACTTTGCGAATGCAAATACCTTAAAAACAACAAATTCAACTTGGGGTAATTGTATGTTGAAGAACTCCTGAAATTCATAATCAAATGTGGATGGTTCTAAAAATAGATAAATGGACTTTGTCTCCTCTCTCACTCTTGTCCCCTGAGTGCTGTTAAAACAGCGGCTTCATTTTGTTTCTAACAGGTACATATGCATTTCACCCCATTGCACTTTATCCCATTTACAGCCGCGAGCCTTGCTATAGTGCATGGACTTATTGACCTTCATCGATCATGCATTTAGAGATATCCTTTTGCGTTTGCTTTATACACTTTTACAAATCATGTGAAGCGATGAAAGAAAGCCCCACGTCTTCATCAAATTCGGTAGGCCATGCCATTCATTTGTCTCACCATTTATATTGACTCTTGTATTTTCTTCGTCACGAAGACGAACTTTTCTTTTCCATTTTCTGACGTATTGATGAATCCAAGAATCCAAGCCAGGCCGGCCGATGATAGCACTTTTACTTGTTTTTGGTTCCGAAGAAGCAACGAGATGAGTAGGTACCTTCTTAATACCCGCCACTATTAATATTTGATGTGATTAATGCCATATCAAGATTGTGCGGAAGTAATTTGGCTTAAGCCAATGTGCGAATACATTGAAATTGAATGTCATGACTCATGAGCATGAGGCATGACCATAACCATATTGGACCAAAGGCCCATTTTATATGTTTGTCTAAACTTAAGTGGATTTTAATTAAGCCCACTTAATTATATTATGGTCGACCCATAAGAAGTAATAGTACTCCACGGTGGCTATTACGACTATAACACTATTGTCGCGAATTTTGCGAAAGCGCATTCTTATACATGTCCATAGTCGTGAGGTGCAGTGGTGGGGTGAACTTGTCTGAATCCTAATACTACGTTCCTTGTGTGTAGAATCAATGCCAATACTGATGGATGCATGTAGACGAATAAATTTGTCACCCCAAATAAGTTTACGATCTACAGCTAGATTTTCCTCTTTCCATACTAAATGGTAGATAAGATGCTCGTAAATTCCTTACTTAGATGTGCCTCGTTCCCTACTATTCGTACATCGTTTTAAACTCGTCAAGCATGGACTGGACACAGCTGCTAATGACTTTCCCCATTCGATGGCATTTTGCGCCAGGAAGCGCATGTAAATACCACATAGGGGAAGAGGGGAATGCAAACAAATTCGCAATTACTGAGGTGCGCACGTGATTAGTTTTATTAAACAAATGTCCACCCGTGACGACAATGTGACTTCATGTCCTTACCTAATCCGCTTAATATAGAACCCATTGCAGGACCTTCATAAATTTACTTTATGCCATAGCAATGACCATCTATTTTCTCCATTACTTTGCACCGAGTGCAGTGGGTGTCTCATAACTTATAATTACCAAACTCGCAGTCACTGTAAGATCTGAATTTATTATATAAACATAATTCAAAAAGCCGAACGAAGTCAGCCGAGGTATTACGTCGCTCTTGGAACTGAATGGCATAACAGTTCGTTTGAGGGGTACTTTGTGTGATTTTCGAATAGTTGTTTGCAGTTTCTGGAAAGGGATATGGCTGCAGGGTACTTCAAAAGTAAATGCTATTTAGTCAAGCCAGTGATGCGAATGGAATTATTTAATTTTAAAGAGCAAAGTAAGCGAGGTTGTGGTGCTGAGCTGACCCGAAACGAACAGAGCAATAGGAGCATATTAATTATGCATTCAGTATAAACTTCAGCGAGAAGTGGTAAGGGACCAATGCCTGAGTGTTCAAATACTGCAGTGGAACAAAGTGTCAAATTTGCATCTGCATAATAGAAATGTTTGAATATTATTTGACCTCCCTCTTCCAGTTAGGATTCGCTCATTTAAAATGTATCTGTACCAAAGACCTCGAGCTGTTGGACACAACCAAAATATAAGTTTAATGCCAATTTAAATACAAGGCCAATTAACAGCGAGGATGTTTCCTACTACTTTTGCATGGTTTTGAACTGTTCACACGTTATGGTTCACCATAAAATGTTGCTATCATCGCGCATACCATATCTGGCGCCTTCTGCCAGACATATAGCGAGACACTACACTTTATCAAAAAACTAGCAAACATTTTATCATCCCATGCTTTGATACAAGTCGCATGCAAACTTTTAGGTATGCCAATTTGTTACGTAAGTACATATGTAGGTCTAATATTGATTTTGTATGGGAGGCACTAGAACTATACTTGACCCATGTTGTCATTTTTTTAATACCAACCTGACGACGGTAAAAATAAGTTCTTACACAAATTTCATTCGTTTTGGTCAATTCGTTTGCACGCTATCGTGTTTTCAACAGACAGACAGACGGATCCTGACTCGTGGGAACATTTATGGACTTTCAAACAAAATCAAACAAAAACAACAAAACACTTCAAAAATCAGGACACATAGACGACGAAAAGGACAACGTACCGACTGACACGACGAACTATAGGACAATAAACAACGACGAAAAGGAATCTGTACTCCCATCGGATTCGGATTCCAAATCCATCTACGCGCAGCTAGGCACAAATTGGCGGTAGTGTTGGCGAAGCCGGACAGTTCCTGGGATAAAAAGGATAGGGAGGCCATCCGATGGGCGGGCGCGATACTAAATGAGGAGGATAGTCAACCTGATGCGGGAGGACTTCCATCCTCTACCAGTGGTCGCAACCAACCGTCGGACAACAAACAAAGACAACGGTCTTCCCTCAACAGAACTGACCCGACGACCAAACCATCGACGAGTGCACCTGCTGCAGGAGCACAGACCGTTCGTAGCAAGCAGAGAAGTCCTACCGGTACGGGAGGACCCTCTGTGACAGGTGCCAAGAAGGACTTCACGTCCAAAAGACCAAGGCCAACTTCATTGGAAGAAACTCCGATGATCTCAAAGAAGGCGAAGAATGCTGATGCGGCGCTCAGACCCTTCAATGAGGTCGTCAAGGACCATTTGCACTATGGTATCTGCGACAACAGTCACGACGAGGGCAAGATGAGTCCTTCATGGATGGTGGATACAGGATACCACACAAACGGGTTAAAACTCATAAAATGCAAAAATAGTAGTGCGGTCGACTTTTTCAAAGTAACGATTCCAAAGATTCCCTGTGGAATAACGCTAAATTGCAGCTACTGCACTGGAGCGACATTCCAGTTCGTCCAAGAGGACGCGTGTGGCTGCCCCCGGGTCCCACCAAGGAAGCAGACATCCTAAGACTAATTCGTCTGCAGAATCCTGATCTCCCAGTGAGCAACTGGAGAATTATTAAAGCCGGTGAACCGGAAGAGAAGGTAAGGCTGGTTTCTTTCCTCATGAACAAGGAATCTCTCGACCTGCTTAGTAAGAGGGGTTATCGCTTCTCTTACGGCATGGACGAGTTAGTCCTCAGAGTTCAGGAGAAGGACGAGAGACTCATGTCAGGAACGGTATCCTCGCTGGATGCCGAACCTGACGGTCCCTCGACCTCCTCTCAGGGAAAAGAAACCAACCAGACGGTGGTCAGGCAGTCAGCTGATACGACTCCACCTTGACCCGAAGACTAAGCCGTAACCAGGTGATGCAAACATATACAAGATCCGACTCCCTCAGTCACTACCAAAAACCTCTCAACGAGGTAGGACACCCAAATTCGCAAGTAGCAAAGAATTCCCAGGGTAACGAACCGTTCTGCCCCCCCCCCCCCCCTCCTGTGGTATCACAATGGACCAAATTATGGTCTAAGTGTGTCCCCTTTGGGACAGCCACCTTACCTAACCTAACCTAACCTTTGATAGACTCGCTGAATGTTGCAGAAGGGGCGTCTGGTCTGCTTCAACAACCCAACGATAAGAAGTCATTTTCGTGGCCCGTCCTTGAAAACGACTTCAAACTAATTTGTTTTTAACTGGAATATATGGGAATACTTATGTTTTCGAGAGTTTCGCAAAAACCCAGTTTTCGGATAGGTGTGAATAGGGTATAAATTACCACACTATTTTCCACCTGGCACAATATTATATACTACTATATTGGATTACAGACAAAATCATCAGATCGAGTGTATCGGCCATTACGAAAGTTACAGCTCTTAACTATAAGCAAAAGCAATATTTTATTATCTTCAAACTAAGCACAACCCGAAACTGACTCTTTATTTCACTATTGGTACTCGGTCCAACATATTGTCTTTTGAGGCGGTCAGAAATAGCATTGCAACCATTTTAACCAGGAAAACATCGTACATCCGCTATACTGCGTACTATACATGTCTACCATTCTTTTTTGGAATACCGCATTTTTGACCCACAGTCCACCATGGCATTTCCATACCTGATTTCTAATGCAACTTCTAACCTACACGTTTGCTTCTCATGCGCCATGTTCTTCTCTACTCCTATAGGCACGTACAGAATGAAGCTAAAAAAAAAGATATATTATATGATTACCCTATGGATTATAATTTTCTTCCACCGCAACCCAACTGAATAACAACCGAAAGATGCATTACACCGAACGCTAGAAAAACAGTGAATTTTAAAATGCATCTGAGAGATACCGCACTACGACGGTCAGGCCTCGATGTGTTTCCCTTTCCAATGAAACCAAGTGCGAGTACATACAAATGAAGTATTTTTCTGTTACTGGTCTAGCGAACACTTACGGAATTTTAATTGGCCATTTTTCTTGTGTTATTAATGTGATTATTCTATTCCATCAAAAATGAAAAAAATAGAAATAAAGAAATGCGAGAAGAAAGGTATGGGGAGAACCCAAAGGTACGACTGGTGAGATAGCTGTTTACTGAAAGGACAAGTGGAGAAACTGTACGCCCGTGCGGAGTGGCTAGAAAACATTAGATTGTGTGCGTCTCTACAAATTGTCAGAGATGGATAGTTTTTGTTTTCAATGAAATCTTGATAGTCCCAGAGATCGAATGAAAGTATGTGCTCTTAGGACGTTTTGTTAGTTTTTGAGCGTTACAATAATCAGTAATATTTTTTGTTCCGAAATAAGAACTTCCAATTTGTTTTACTCTTTTATTAGTTAGTGTAATTAACAAATTCTGAATTAAACTTCATAAACTAATTAATATTTAGTAGCAAATGCGAACTGGAGGACTGTACTGGCGGACTGCTCCGAGTGCTATTGATTATTATTTATTTTTTACATAAGTCTTAAGTGTACACTTCGCAGTTTAACTTACCTACTACCTATACAAAATCAATTTTCGTTCCAATTTTTGTGAATTTATAAGTTGATTCTTAGTGAACCAGTAAGGCTAGATAATCTAAATACATTTGGGTCCCTTCGAAAAAATAGATACCATACCTTGCAGCCGGCTACATGAAATTTTACCCCAATGAAAAATGGCCCCAAACTGAAAATGAAAAATCACCCCAAAATTGGGGCTATTTTTCATAATGAAATAATACCCCAATATCAAATATGAAATAAGGCCCCACTGCGATCAAATAAGGCCCCAAAAAAAATGAAATAAGGCCCCAAATCTGACAGTAAACCCAAGTAGGGGGGTTGAAGGGGGCAGCATGCCCCCCACACGTTTTCGTTTTTCGTTTGGGATTTCATTTCTTCATTTATTTCATTTCTTCTTTTGGGATCTTATTTCATAATGAAATTTTACCCCAAACTGAAAAATAAAACAAGTAAAAGTGTTATCATCGGTCTGGCCGATGCTTTGATACCCTCCACTGCATAAAAGTCAAGCGAAATGTTTGCCATGCGAGTTAGTACGTACTGTACACGCATGTGTCTAATGTGGGTATTGTATGGGAGGTACCAGAACTACTTGACCGACATAGACAATTTTCAATACGAACCTGACGACGATAAAAAGAAGTCTTCGGTGTTGACACCTGCACTGTAGTTAATCTGCATCTGCATCTTCTTGCTGATATTCGGTGCTTAATTGAAATATTTTGGAAGTGCTATACTTATATCCAAACTGAACATTGAACAATTGTTGGTTTAGTTTGGCGGGATCCCCAATTTAGTCATGGCCATTTAAGTACGGGCTGGTCGCGAGATAAGGCTACAAGCCTCGCTCTATTGTCTTCAGCTACATACATTTACCTTGATTGGAAGTTATTTGACAACTCCTTCTAGACTCGATTTCGCTCTCACTTTGCATTCATTAAAGTCCAGTCAACATTTTTTTCCCTAAAGGTCTTAAACATCCGCGAGTATAATTGAGAAAGCTGCTCTGATCAGCCGTTCGGATTCGGCATGAAATTGTAGATCCATCCCATTCTTCCCAAAAATTTAAGCTTAGAAAAAATAAGTAGTTCTCTTTTCTACTCTTTTATGTTCGACATGAAACTTCATATATCTGGACTTTTTTTTGGAATCCAGTTGACATTTTCCAAGGCGTCCGACTTATGACATCCACTGATGCCGAACACGTTAATATGGGTCGGTTGAGGTACCTACACCTAACAAAGCGATAGCTGTTGAATTGAACATTCAGTTCATGAAGTCTGCTTCCAATTTTACAGATTCTGTTTGTAAAACTGTATGCAAAGCAACAAATCATAAAACTTGCACCTCGGTCGTATCCTGCCATTAGCACTTCCCTGCCATCCTGTATAACCACTCTTCCCCTATAAGTTTGTTGACACTCTTAAAACAAATTCGAAGTATTCTATATAAGGGTGCAGAAATAGATACACACTAACCCTATGAACTCGATGTCGTGCACTGATTGTATCACCTTAGGGAGTGGATTCTCTATTCCCAAAATGCGTTTCCACTATATATAAATTTAAATACATTATCAGTCCCACTCTCGGTACGGGTGGCGGGCGGGTGGTTGACCTTTTCCGACAAAGAATGGGGAAATGTCTTCCGAGACTTACATCAGATTCCAGAGCGGTGCACTTTTAACGAATAATTAATGCATACCGCTCCGCTGGCTGGCTGTCAGTCTTAAGTTCTGATTGCATTCTTAGAGCGCGCATGGCGTTGACCTTGGCTCTTTGTCCGCATAGGGTGATTCAGTTCATAGTCATCTCGATTATGGTAATCACTTTAATTTATCTTCACTCCTGAAGTTGTTTTTGTTAGTTTCCATCTTAATCTGTTCATTACGTGAGATACGTTGTGTTATTAAGTTTTCGAATACATGGATGACTCTCATGAGAGTTTCGATAGTCGCTTGGGCTTGTCTCCTGTCGTCATGCATATCATCCTGATGATGGAGAGTATAGTGGGCGAGGAGATGTAGATGTAGCATTTGGATGATTTGTTTTCCTTTAGCAGGTAAAGTATACTACTCAACTGCACACTCGTTTACATGAAGATTGTTTATGTTGTTCTTCTTGGCGTTTGCTTTGGGCGTTCTTTCTTCGTGAATGCATGAACATCGCATCGATCAAGGTGTGTGCAATACAAGCAACAACAGGTATTTTTGTGCTTATTTGTGTGGGTGCTGTTGAGTTAGGTCTGAGAACAAATATGGTGGAGAGCGTAGCTCAAAATATAGCGAAACAACACAGCAGTAAAAGGTGGGTGTAAGAGTTGAACTTTGTTTTAAATTGGGTACTTCAATATTTAGTAATGTTATCGTATGAAATGAGCAACTTTTGGATCTCTGTACCATAAACTTCAGAATTAATTGTACAGGCAGTGACCACTTCCCCCCATTAAATAATGAGTGGGTCTCGAAATACTGGATAGAGAGTGCAACACAACCGATTACCGAAAAGGTGCGCGAAATATATATATAAAAAGAGATGAATTCAGTGAATTTCATCATATTATGGAAGACTTACATAATATAAAATGACCCCATACCTACTGTCAGTACCCCGTGTTCCATACCCCTTTTGTGTCCGTAAACCAAGTTAATATATTTTCAATGTTTCATTTAAACGCACGAAAGTGTTTAAGAATTCCTATAAGTTCGGATTATTTTCGGAACTACACGTACGTATACGTACGACTAACTCGCATTCAATGTGCGGTGCGGGCTCCCATAGTAGGTAACTATGTACTTAGAAAGTCGGGATCGCTCGTCCGTTTTCGTATCTGAGTCAATATTCGTAAGAAAACGCCTCCAATGTGCGGCCGACCTTAAAGTTTGTTTTCGTTGCTTGTAAAAAGTAAATTTTAAGAAACAGTTTGTAATAGTTTATTTTAAAGATGAGTTAAAAATTGTTTTTGTTTTTCATAATTTTAGTTACAAATACTACACATATTTATGTCTTAATTATTGCGCAAAAACGAATTTTTCAAAAAGGCATAATTTTTTTGAAAAAGGCATAATTTTTTTCCGAATGAGGCATAAAAACTTCGATCCGGGTTGACAACACTGCTTACAGGGTTTTTTCTTTCCGTTGTCTCGACTTTCGTCTCGCCCTCCTTAGAGCAGCCTTACAAATGAAAGACTTACGCCAAAACTTTCTTGAAAATTTAAGTGCACTGACGGTGATTGGTGGGACGGGTCTAAGTATCTGTGGCTGAGTAAGCATTTGAAATATAAGCTTTAAAAAATAAAAAATATAACATTTTGATTTTAGTCAAACTTTATATCTTGATAAATAAAGACTTCTCTGATCCGACTGTAACGAGACCATCAACGTTTTTTTTTACCTCTAAACATGCCTCCCCACAAAAATAAGAGTGCATCTATCTGTCTTGCTTTGACCCTAACCGAAACTAGTCCTGATTTTGAATTAACGCTACAGACAAAGCTCCATCAGTGTTATTGTTTAATTTATACGGTATCCGTTAAAACGTAGCTTTGCTTCCCTTCAGAAACGGCAATATCGCTTGTTGATAAGCCCTTTGGGCTAAGTGAGCTTTACAAGTTACTCGATTTTTTGATAGAAAGAAGTCTGATTTTCGAAATCAGCTTATATGATACGGTAGCGTTCTTCTAGTGTAAGATATGTTTGTTAAAATTGACAGCACGGTTTGAAAGTTATTTTTATTAGAACTGCCAGGCTAATTAAAAAACCCTTTACTTTTCAGCGAGCTACTACAACTAAAGATCAAGTTTGAAATGAATCAGAAATTCAATTAAATATTTGTGTGAACCTACATATTTTCTAGTGTCCTTCGTTTTAAGGAAACTACATATTTACGGCTATGGTTCTAAATTCTAATTTCATTATGAAAACGATAAAAGTATTTAGCATAAAACGTCAGAAAAGACAAATAAAAGGAAACAATTTATCTGAAACTGAAAGTTATTACATTTTACGCCTACCTTGCATTAGTTCGAGTAAATTGTTATTAAACAATTGCCTAATAACGCATATATGTAGATTTTTATTTTTTTTTATATAAATATGGTAAATAATAAAGCTTGGCAGTCAGAAGGATTAAGCTAACTTAGTAGTCCTTACATTTAAAATAAGATTGAGCAACTGAAAATGTATACATATTGCTAAATTAAAATGCAAATTACAAAGTGTTTGTATAGCATCCATATACCCTTCAAAACATCACATGTCAAACATTTGTGCTGTCATCTATTTCAAAGTTTTGTATTTTTGTAAGTCGAAGACCAGTGATAATAAATTACGAACAAGGATATGAAATCGAGTTATCCCTCTCATTTCTTTCAATGTACGCAGTAGTAAAGTTTTACTAATATGTCGAGTACCCGAAGAATGGGATCCAAAAATCAATAAACAAAATTGTCAATTATTTAGCCGCAACTCTCACTACTTCCCTTACCAATTTTTAGAGTGAGATTATACCTACACCTCAGTAAAATTGACAGATGCATATCTTTTTCCCGACTTTACTCGCATAGCCTTTGTCTCAGTGGCACCATAAACGCCCTATTCCCCTACCAACCAAACACACCAATGCGCGCAAGCAAACATGCATACACTTATGTTTGCCCACATAAAACAAAGATCTACCTGTTGTATTTTTATACCCCTACCTGTTGCCTGTTCACTCAGTCTCCACTCCATTGCGCACAGAAAACCCGACCGAACCAAACCGAAACCGAGGTAACAGAGAAAAAAAAATATCTCCATTCAAACATGTATTTGTGTAGCCGAACCGTGTACGTATTCTCATACATGGCTCCCTGGAAGGTGTCTTTGTGAAGCCTAGCTCAGCGTTCGTCTTTTGATAGTTCCCCAGCAACAACAGTCTGTCCGCGACGTTTACATAACGAATATCACCAAACTATACGGGTATGTCATGTGCATGGAGACAAACAAAATCAAACACCTACCTGGGCTGTCAAAAAATTTTAAAAATCATAAAGTAACGGTGATTGTTGTCACAGGCAAATTTCGAACAGCGGACAAAGGGCATTCCCAGAAGTCAACGCATTAAAATATAATTACCGTGCGCCAGTTACTGTGACAGTATACCTGACAGATAGAGTGCAGAAAAAAATAGAAAATCTAATCCCGCCGTGAGTTTTTAATTCGATTTCGAGGTGATCGTACGCATCACAGTCTGGTATCCGTATCATCGATCCAAGAGAGAGTGCCATTGCACTCGATATCCAATTGTGTCTGTCTGTCTGATCCGTCCATCATTGCACGGCCAGTGATTGAGTGAAATTAATTGATCAAATATCGCATCTCATAAATAATGCAAGATCGTGTAGACAAATCGGATCCGGAGTGTCGATAGAAATTGCCTTGCAAATTATTCGCTTGCAGATGCTTCGTGCATATGTGTTTTTGTTTAAATATATCGAATACCGTTCGTTTTGTGCATTGAAAGTGAAATTGTTGTGCACTCGATCGCCGAGTGGCTGTGGTGATACTTTCTAATTTGTTGTTTAATTTTTTAAGCTTGTTTTGTCAGCGGCGCGTCAAGCAATGCGCACTTGGTGCATGTGCTCGCGGTTTTCTGATGCACGCGACAGTGTTTTTCTGTGAAAAAAAATTAGAAATTCAAATTAAACGAAGATGATCGTGCATGTATGAAGGCATTTCAAAGTGATTAGGATGACTGCACGGTGTTGTGAAGTGTGAACACAAAATCAAATAAAGAAAATCGAATTTTAATGGATAACAAACATTCACTGGAGGATACCAATTTGTGAAGATTAGCAAATAATAGAGTCGACAAAATGGGGATTTTTAAGCATTGGTAAGAGAACTTACATTCAAATTCTAATATTGCTTACAGTGATAGCTTCGAATATCAACCATAAACTACGGTTTGCACTAGATTTTGCTACATCCTGACAAGCAAAGAGAAGCTATACATGTTTTGAGAACCAGTGAAATTCCGGTGGCTGTTATCACAGCATATGACAGTCAAGTATATTGCGTTCAATGAGAATTATTTCCAGGCCTATCGAAAAAACCCCGAAATGTGGTTTCTATTCTATTCTATTTATATTCACTGCCACATTCTGACTTATTTGTATTTTTACTCTTTGTCTAAAAACGAATTAACGACGTGAATGTTTCAATCTAGCGCAAATTAACTGAATAAATAAATAAAAAGCGCAACAAGTCTTCTCACATAATACATTATAGCACAAAATACGTTTTTGATACTCATAAAGATAAAGTAATAAAAATTCAAACTGGTTAAATTCCAATGTCCCTTTGCCGTTTTTGTACCAGAATTTTTTGTTAAAAGGTTATTTATTTTATTTGAGCTGATAATAATTGTTGTGAATTGGAATAGTTTTGATGAAATTTCTCTAAAATTTGGTTTTAACATTTGTTTTGTCAGTTTCCTGAAATTCCCACGATTTTGGTGGCTTTTCCCTTTATCCCACCTCATATAGCCTCAGCGCGCTGTTCCTTTGACGTCTATACTCTAAACATCAAAGAAGCAGAGGCACGTCTAGACTTATACAAAATGCCTGCGATCCATTGGCTAGCGCTAGATGATTAGCTAACTGTTAACTCATGTCAAACTCTACAAAGTCAGTACCTATGTAATGTAATGCCATTGTTGTCAATGTTAGAGCTCAAGTGCAAATGGTTAGATGGCCATTTTTTGTATGTAGCCAGTTTGACATTAATATGTCGTGCCGCTAGTCATCTAGCGGTCAATGGAAAACTGCTACCGTCCTACCTTATTTTGACGTTTGTTAATATTGTCACTATATATAACAAATAGTCAATCGACTTCTAATTCTGAATTATGTTTCATAATTCACGCAAAATGTAATTTTGATAGAAAATACAGATTTTTAATTAGAAAGCTTCATAGAGTTATGTATGGAATAGTGCATCGGATAAATGTTGAAATTTTCTATGTCCGTTTCGCATAAATGTGGCTCTTTCTCTTTCAAGGCGCTTGTGGTCGTGGGCTTGTTTCCATAGATGATGTTCCTGGACTGTCAGCAATACTCTCGGCGAACTGCTTCGATGTTTTCTGTTGAACGACTTGTGACAGGACAACCAGAGTGTTTAAGATCACTAATTGATCCAGTCTCCCGGAATTTTTCAATTATTCTCTTCACAGTTGATGGTTTTAAATTACTATGACGGCCATATTATGTTCGAATATTGCGGACTGTAGCTGACAAAACTTCATTCTTTTTAAAATATTGCTCTACAATGAAAATGCGTTGTTCTTTCGTATAGCGCTCCATTTTTACTAACCCTGAGCTGTCAGCTGTCACATTGTTACCTTTTTAATTTTTTTATGTTGGCATCACTGTACTATTAAATGGCGCAAAATTCAAATTTTGCGTGAATTATGGGACATCCTTTATATATTTTTTTTTGTTTTTAAGAGAAAGCAATGACTCAGTGCTTAGTGTACCGGGCTACGGGTGACGGGTATCAATGTTGATCCCTGGAAAAACACATCTTTATGTTTCCACTGCGCCTCCTTTCGAGAACGCCTGACAAACATCCGAGAGTATAACACTGTCCTGAGAATGCTTCTCAATTCAGCCGTTCGAATTCGGCGTAAAAACTCAAATCATAAACATATTTATGAAATGAATAAATTGTTGGAGTGTACGATAATTTTTAATGCTTGCATGCTTGCATGCTTCGGCAGGGGTGAGCAAGTTCCTCGGTGTGCCGGACTCCTACCGGTTAAAGCCTCTCCATCTTTAGGTGAACCACCCGCGGCACTGGTTCTAAGTTCTAACATTACTTCAGTGCGGTGCTACTTTTTATAATCTCTATGGGCTCTAAGCTTCTATGGTCTCTCTGTATATTTATAACTTTCTCGATGTAGGATACTTGTTTTAAATTCCCACCGCTTATACGAATTACCATAACGATATTGTTCCGTATTATTTCACCTATACCTCCGCCACTATAGTTCTGCTGTTTTGGGTCAATTATTGAATCTGAGCTTAAGGCATTATAGCTTCTTAACTGTTCGTGAATACCTATATGGATGTGGACGCCTTTAATATTTTAATATTATTGCCGCATTCTTGAATAACATGGAGCTCTACGCGCACCTATAACGTAACTTTTTCCCCATTGGCATTGAGACATTGTGAAAATAAACAACACACACTATAAAACCATATTTTGGGTTATTTTTGACCCATCTTTAAATGTAATTAATGTTTTTTCTGCGTCTCGTACCCCCTGATCAATAGTCCAAAACATTAACCATTAAGCTATCGGTCCCACAATAATGTGAAGTTAGCTGACGTAAAAATGTGTACATAACTTTCCACTACCATTTTCCAGTCAAGATTTAAAAAAAAGTGCGAGTAAATGGGTAGTACGCTTCTGCGTTTTTACCGTTTTCCATGTACATAATGAGTAAGCCTGCTGAAGTATTTGTCAGATTACTCTCAGAATACAAATTTATATTGACATTGAGTGGGTACAAAATTCATTCATCTCTATGTTTTTCTCAATCCAGTGAGATTGAAAAATTAAAAAAAAAATGTTTCGCATATCTTCTGGAAGGCTGTAGGTCTTATCGCCCAAAACCATCACGCCCAAATTTAAAAATGTCATAAGGCCCAAAAACCACCACATCGCCCAAAATTTAAAGGAATAAAGCGTCGCAAAGCCCAAATAGAATAACATATCGCCCAAAGTAACGCATACACCCCAAATCTGACAGTAAACCCAAGCAGCGGGGTTGCATACGTATTTTGTTTGTTTGTTTTTGGGCGTTAGTAAAAAGAATGCCATTACGCCCAAAATCAATGTCACATCACCCAAATTTACGTAAATTTTTCAACAACAAATTTCCTAGCAATGTTTTGGGCGTTATGACATTTTTCAATTTGGGCGTTATGGTTTTGGGCGATAAGATCTAACTCCTTCTGGAACTCTACTACAAATGGATAAATGGCCGCTTTTTTTTATGGAGTTTGACATACCGCTAGACATCTACCAGTGAATGGAACGCAGCCATTTAAAACTTAAAATATTGTTTATTAAACACAGTATGTATAACTGAATGACAGCTAAAACCAGTCTTATATTTTTGGCCCGGCTATATACCCGTCATCCGTTTATTGAAAACAAGAATTTCAAATGTCTGAGAGCAAACCCCTTTCCTCTAAAAATTCCTCCCCATTTAAGCTCAATGCTTATATTTGGAATAGTTTATTATATAATAATTGACAGATGGCTGTGCTTTGAGGAGATTTGGAATCCCATTGAAAAGATAAATAGATAATGCCTCTGTACAAGTTAACCCCCGCTTTAACTTTGCAAGTTTGCCAACAGTCTACATGAGTGCAAACATGGGCAAACAAATTACATATGTCTCGAAATGTGGAATTGCGCTAACACTATTATTTTTATGACGAATAAAATTTAATTTTTTATAATAAAAAAGTTATTTTTTGTCTTTTTAAATCAAACAAACTCGTACCAAAACCTTTTTTTGGTACACAACAAGCAGATAAGGTATATAAATTTCTGTAATTTGTTCGCATTTCTTGATTATTAAATAAAACCTGAACTCCATAAATTTTCTCTTCTTTCATTCATAGAATTTACTCGTACCTGTCAGTATTGAAAATGATGTATACATTCGTTCCTTTAAATTAAAGTAATAATTATACACTTATTCAATTTCGTCTGCCACAATAGCCCAAGGCACATTAATTACTCCCGTACGTACATCAATCTTATGAAATCTGAAGAAAGGATATAACCTGTCAGTCATCGTGCTCTGCACCTATCACACAAAAATCCACATTCATTGCGAAGGGTTTCAAACTCTCGGCTTTTACTGTTGCGTCTTCCTTTTCAATTCGTTTTTGTTTTATTTTACGACCTAAAGCATAAATAGCACACACATACTACTTTGAACCTTCCTTCCGAGAACATCAACGCGATGATCTTCATCGGCTCAGTATGATGAAGAGATGATTCATGCTGATGGCCTCGATGACTGTGCTGGTGTTAGTGTTAGTACATTTCAGGTCAGGTCGTTAACTGAAATTCCCCACCTGATGATAACTTAGAGGACATGGACAATACCTGTTCACATTTCACAACAACAACAACAACACTGCCGCAGCTCAGCGCAATAACTAAAGGCTATGGTTCCCTTTTATTTTCCTTTTTTTTTGTAATTTTTTGTTTTCCTTGAAAATTTCCATTGTATGTCTTTTTATTGGAAAAGGAGATGAGAAAGGGAGGGGAAGCACAAGAAAAAAATAAATAATGAAAACAGCGTCATAAAGAAATTACGTGATTTTGTCGAAGGGTATTCAAAAGGACGAACATACGGTTTCATCAGCATCCACACCTTTTCAAAGAGTGTGATATTGAACGATGAGCATCGTTTTGGTTATCACGGAAGAGGAATCTCCTCCAGCTATTTCCGTGGAATGGGGAAATGAATAAGTGACGTCGTCTCAGATAGAGATACACAGAAGTTATTGGAGGTAGCAGAGGCGGAGATCTTTGTCTGGATGTGGGTGGAATGCATGACTGATCTCAGTTGAGATCAATCATATTTTTAATGGAATTCTTTCTTCCTCACGAAATCTGTTTCAATTAGACCTGAATTCCATAATATTTAGGTGAGGGGAAATTCAATACAATTTCGATTTATAAAGCTTTATAACATCTCATACGGATTACGACAGAAGTGGATATAATGGAATTTCTAAATTGGATCGGTGAAATAATGGTATACCACAAGTTGGTGCAATATGTCTAGATTTTTTTTACGTAATTTTTTTTATGGTAGCCATTTGGTCTTGTTTTTTGTACAAATGTAATCCTTAAAACGATGTTAATAACAAAATTTAACAAGTAGTTGCCGCTAATCCCAATCTTACTTCTGAATGCATCCAGTGTCCCGATGACAGGCATTACAAAGTATATTTAATTTATATTATAGAGTGATGTATGTACCTAAAATGTGAGCAGGGAAATTACGGCAATAAGCACGCGTAAGGCTAGGCGAACTATTTTCGACGCCCGACTCCAAAGTAGAAAAAAATATATTACACTCAATCGCAAACATTAAAAATTAAATGTTTTTAATGTTTGCGCGATAGTACTGATTGGCTGCACCATACGTCCTTAGGGACCATACGAGATCGAAACCATCAATGCAAGGACTCAATCTCCTTTCCTTAATTTTAGACGTACATATTTGGACATGAACTTGGAAACCCCTTCTATCAAAGCCAACTTGTTAAAATATTCATACCACTTTTTTCAAGTTTTTCTAAAGCTAAGATTACATATCTTACGAAAAGTGTCAATTCCTCATGTGCTGATGTCACAATTTACTGGTCATCATGTCATTGTGCCCGAAATCCATGACATGCTGTGAGAGAACTGAATGACAGAGCCGAGTGACCGACGCATATATACTAACCTCGAGGAGGAGCATGCTAACGTTGCTAATTCAATCAGTGGCTTGAGCATCCTAACTCACTTGAATGACACAAAGGCGTACTCTGAGTCTTCAAGACTTGCCAGCACTTCCTTAGATGTCTGACTAAGAAAGTAGACAGGATCTCGTATAAATTGGCCAATATTTGCCTATTCCACTTATTACCTCCTTTTAAACGACCCAATTCTTGAAATCTATCAATAAAAAAACAGTTGATTCAACCTGGCTGTAGCTAGGAATGCTATACGTATAGCTTGTGCTTGATCTTCATTCATTTTTAAAATTACGCGTAATGGAAATCGTTATCGCTTGAAATCGAATCGTATATAGGTAGGAATCATCACAGATCCTATTTTAAAATTATGCAAGTTTGTGCGGCGGATATGCTGAATAGAGGAACTCTAAGGAACAGTGCCAACCGCCTTTGCATACAAATCGGTTTAGATGGTGGCAACTTCTGAATTGATCTATTTGTGTAATAGAGATTGTAATTTCTGTGTTGATAATCTCAGTATTGGTCCCATGACGGTTTTTACAGTTGTTCTGCATTCGACATCTTAAAGTGCCATAATACCTATAGCGTTTTAAATATTTTGAAGTGAAATTTTAGTAATTCCGAAATCTTTGAAACGAAATTGTGACAGCAAACGGAAGTTTCACTTCTATTGGTCAGCATTTAAGGCTTATTATTTATTTTTGTTTATGAGGTATCACCCAGTTATCATATCATATCGGGCAGCAAATGCTTTCATCAGGCAATAAACATTCACTTACCAATGTCAATAGCTTTATTGTATGGGATTGGCCGCACCTTGGTCTGGAATTCGGACCACATGTAAATTGTGTGCTTCAGACAATACACAACCAAACACGGAGGTCTGCTTATATTCATGGTAATATGTGAAAAAATATTGAAAATAAATATCAAAGAACTGCCACCAAAGTCTAAAATGTGCAACAGGTCAGTGTGAAAGATCCATTGCTCTAGAAAAAACACCCTTTACAAACTGCATGTATATAATGTATGTATTTAAAAAAACTTGAGGTCGACAAACGTTGAAATGTTCTTTGTCTCCTCACATTCCATTAAACATGCCAAAGGAATGCCCACTGTCGTGGTCGCATTCATCTGCCGTCAACCCCTACCTGAATGTGTCTTAAGCCAGGGCCGATTCCCCTTGAGCTTGACGTCCTAAAACCAATTTATGTGTCTTCCAAACGAGTTGTCCATGTCCAATCCGATTAACAAATAGTTAATGGTCGCTATAAAAACGAAAAGTAGAAATACCATCAAAAAATTATGATAATACTTCACAACATGCATCGGAACAGAACATCACAAGATTATCCTCAGTAAGGAGTTGAACCGATAGAAGAAGATTTATTGATCTTTTCTACTTAGTTGGCTAAGCGCTAAGCTTCAATTTGTTTTTTGTTTTTTTTTTCAGTATTTTTTTTTTACCCAAAAAGTCCATTAATATAATTACTTAGGAAAGTTTTTCTTCTTTTTGCTTTTCCGCGTGTAATTTGATGCAACTAAGGTGTTATTAATGAGGAAGTTGTGCTGCCAGAATAGAACAGGGTATAAGACAGGTCAGAATGCATTATCATTTCCCTTTGGATTGATGATGATGATAAAGTGGGAAATTTCAGAGTGGCGAAGACGGCTTTTAGTGAAGTAATTTGTCCTTAATGAGTTAATCAGATGGTATAACTATAAAAACTAGGAAGTGGGGTATATCGTATGCTCGTACCTATGTGTAATTTTTCATGTTCCGATGTGGAGGAAATTGTGTGCTTATCGCTTGACCCCTGGTGATAAATAATGAGCTTTGGAAATAATTTAGGGAAGGTTGGCATTTTAAGTTTATTCGAAAAAAAAGCAATAGCACATAAAAAATAAAGTATTTCCCTGAATACGAAAAGGGCAATGACGAGCTCATGTGAACTAGCCACATGAGTCTGGTAACTACACCGGAAAGATGGGATTAAAATCAGAGCACTCATGCGATGTTTTCATTCGCAGAGAAACGAGCGACTAATGAAAAACAAACGAGTATCAAATGAAGGAAAGGACTTATATTTAAGTGTCGACTGCTCCAGAAAATGAATGTTGAGCGTCAATAGCTTTACTATAGCTTTTCTTACGGCAACAATATCATATTAATCTATACTTCTATATTTCATAATTCATTTGAAATTACAGAACGATATGGATATGGATATAGGGGCCTGGTGCCTAAACCTTCTTAAGCTGAGAAACATTGAAATGGATAGTTTTTTTCTGGAAAATATAAGTCAACGACATTGTGCTTGGCCAACGGCGGCGGTTAGAGATTGCGAAGTAACAGAATTGCATATTCGAGTAGAAAATTTATTTTCTCACAATTCCATAGACTGGCGCATGGTTCTAAATTTCCTTAGCGCTATAGTTCGCGTTGATTGATCCCTCCAAACCAAAAGTCAGTAGTTCCTAAAAAGAACACTACTACAAATAAAGATATTTTTGTGAATTTGTTTTTCGTTCTCTTTAAGTATGCACATATATAAATTGTATGTACCTACCTCTCTTTTGCCAATTTTTTTATTTATTGTTGTTTTTGTTGTTGTATTTTCACCATCATAACCCAAAACTGTCGATCTTATAACTGGACAGTAATAATCTACCAATTTATAGATGGTGCCGGGGGACTTATTTCCCTGTACCTTTATAAGGACTGCGCGAGAAAAAATCCGTAAACATTTGTGCGGTCTGACAAATGACAATAACTACTGAAATATGACATCGCAGTACAGTTAAATTTGTATCACATTTTCTTATACTTATTATAAATTATTTGATTTTAAGGCCATGTATTAACTTGGATTAATAATATTATCTTCGGATAATTTTCTATCGTGGTATGGAAAACGAATTGTCAACAATATATCCTGATCCAGGAGCAAGATAATAAATTATCATATAGGCTAGTTTTTGGCATTCCTTTTGCTTGAATGTTGCTATAGAATATTCAAGAGGAAATAAAACACTGAATTTCAATAAATTTATACCGTAACATTGGATAAATCTCTGTTTTAAGATTTGAGTTTGGTGAACTTCTCTTTTCAATACTTCATAAGTGTCAGAATATTAGCCGAAGATAATTATTTAGCGTGGCCTAATAAAGTGTAGTACATATGTAGTTTAAAAAAAATGTAAAGCATAATGCATTAAAAATTATCAGGCCTAGTTTCTCTTCTCTCTAACAGTCCTTTGATACTAGTTTGTAAAATATGCAGAAGCAGCTGCAGCCTGGAAATACTTTAAAAGGACTGGAATTAGTTTCGTATACTTATTTAGAAGTACTTCTTAACTACTGCTTATACCTACGTAGAAAATAAGTAGATACTTATTTAAGTACTGAGCTATAACCTAATATGTGACAACGTTTTCGAAATGTTACCAACCATAAATGGGAGTGCGTTAAAAACAACAAATTGGAGCAAAATAATGGAATCGCTTCGATATATGAAAAACTCCGCAAACATTATGAGATGAATGAATAATTACCTAGACCAGAGGGCGCTGTAATACATAACTTATTATAGGACTAATAAGACTATTATTATCTAATATTATAATATAATAAAGGGTCCGCCAAATAACTTTTTTTTTTTTGAAAATGCTATAAAAAAAAAACTACTGAATATTTACTCAAATTTATTTTTTTATTTGAAAGTACAATCCTTCCGGTTAATAATGGAAAATAATTTAATTCAAATGGCTGCCTCGGCTGGCCATGCAGTAGCCTACACGATCGGTCCAATTTTTAAGCACATTATCGATTGTGTGCAGCTGTATTTCACCAATGGCTTCACGAATATTGTCCTTTAAAGCGTCAATTGTCTCTGGCATGTCGGCGTGACATTTATCTTTTACGGCACCCCACAAATAATAGTCCAACGGTGTCAAATCGCAGCTCCGCGGTGGCCAAACGACATCAGCTCTGCGGCTGATAATGCGATCTTCGATCGCAGGCCCACTTGGCGAAGCGAAAACGCATTGGATGGTCAGTTGGCTTCAACTCCTGAACCAATTGGACTTTGTATGGCGTCATACCAAGGTCTTTATGCAAAATTCGTCTCAATGATGTCTCCGAAATGTTCAATTGTTGAGAACGACGGTGAATTGATGTTGATGGCGCTTCACGCACACTTTCTGCCACAGCAGCAAATTTCTCGGGTGTACGCACTGTTTTTGGCTTTTCACGCTTTGGTTTATCGATGAGGATGCCAGTTTCTTTTACTTTTTTTCACAAGATAACGAACATACGGAGCTGACGGTGCTTCTCTTCTTCCAAAATCCGTACGCAATTTTCGCACACATTCTGCAACATTACCATGATTTTCAAAGTAATGTCGCAATATTTCCCAGCGTTGTTCAAGCGTATACACAACCATATTCGTTCAGCGGAAGGATAAAACTAATTATCTGTCAAATCAGACATGAGATAAGTGTTACCATTCGCGAAATAAGCACTAGTTAAAAAAAAACGTTAGATGGCGGACCCTTTATTACCACTTGCGTTTCAAAGGTCTCCGTTCCGCAGCCAAAGGCCACGACTATATTTTGGTAGTCAACAAGGATTGTTCTTTATTCATTGCCAACTCAAAAAACCAGCTGATATTCACTCCAATCGAAGGAGCAAACATAACAAATGATTGAGAGATAATAATTCTAAACGAACAGAGTTTTTGAACTGCAAACGCAAATTGTTAAGATAATACATAGTTCTATTGTGGACGTTTGGATTTCGAGCTTAGAAAGCCATATTCATAAATTTGTCAGCTAATGTTGATGCATGGGTAGTCGACCAATCTAGTCAAGAAAATCCGGCTTGTATACTCGGTTGATATTTTGAATTTCAATTAATGAGTACTCATATCTGACTGATATAATAAATGGACGCCACATCGCATCCCTACAGAAAAAGCCATTTACGTGCAAACAAACGGTGTCATTAGTGTCTAATTCCCCAAAATAACTAAATGAATAATTTATTGTATGCTTTTAGTTAACCTAAACAACTTGAAAAAAGGCCTTAGTTGACAATTCAAGTCGACATATGTACATACATACATAGAAATCCGAACAGCCCCATTATGATTATCTTAATACTTGGTAGTGATTCGAAGTTTCAACAATCTAAACTAAACTATTTAATTTTGTTAGCTAATATCGCATATTCTCGCCAATGTGATATATAAATCACGAAAGGCATTTCCACCGAACTTTATGTGTTTTATTTTGACATTTCTGTCAATTCCTGAAACATTTCTTTGCAAACTTCCAGAAAGAATAACTCGTCTGTTTTAAACCAAATTAGCCTCTTTTTGCTTGTCTTTGCTTTGTCCCTATACCTGTCAAGGAGAGAAAATTCTTTCATTATATGAAGGCAGTTAATAAAAATACTATCAAAAACTCACTTAAAAACGTGGAAAATTAAATATTCGAATTTATTTCCATGGAAAATCATTTTTCGAAAGTTTGTTTCTTGTTGCTCAATAAAGAATTGGAACAGGTAGATATGTTCGATTCTATTTTGCGAATATTTGGGTTGACAAATACGTAATTAAAAATAAAACACGTGGAAAAACTCATGTAATTATTAATCACAGATATACTTCCACCTAATAACAATTTCGCAATGCAAACATCCTGACTGGGAATTCCTTTCCGAAGTTTTACAATACTCGGAAGATGCATATAATATGTTGTATAAAAATACAGAGATTTCATCAGGAAAAGCAACCCAACCAAATGGGTACAGGAAGACCAAAAGTCAACATTACAAAAAAAATATACATATATCTGCCATGCATTTCCTATACACCGTCATGGGATGCTCCGCTTACACCGCAAACGGTAACCCAAATAGGGTAAATAAAAGGTAAACATCCCCTCTTTCCACACGTGGAAACTTTTTAACACAAATTCTGTGGTAAACAACCAATTCCACATGTGTGTACAAGGAGAATATAGTGTTTCTCCCTAACACACACAGGTGATCTCATTTTCTCCCTCTGGAGTTAGACACACATTACACATTGGTTATGGGGTCGTCTTCGCTCAATAAATTCCATTTCCCTCATGCTGCGAAACCCAGGAAAGTGCATTGACCATGTAAATCGAAAGAATCCTTTTAATTCTAACCCACTTTGTGGATGGTAACAGTGTTTATGTATACATATTATAGTGAAGAGAACTGTCCCGGCAAGAGCGATTCGTCTTCATCAAATTGCAGCAAGTGCTCCCTAAAGGGTTGACTTCGCTATATTGCTTGCAGGTCCTCCTTCATGAATGTTGATTCTGTCTGCTTTAGTTGGATGTATGCACCTGTACTTACAAGGTAACCCATATGCTTGCTTATCGTCATTCATCAGTGAATCCTCTGTACACGGTAAAAGTGACTACCCTATTTTGTATGTTGAATACATACAGGGGTCGAAGGCGCAACTCAACATATCCACAGGTGATGTTGAACTCTTTTCAGTGGAAGTTACCATTATCTTCATTATTGTAATTACACATTTCAGTCGGATATTCCGGAGATAGGGAGAAGTCCCTTTTGTGATTTTTTTTGTTCTCTTTTGTTGTTCTTTCCCGGCTTAGGGACATCCCATTGCGAGGTATGTCTCCGCCACAGAAGTGCCTGGAGCAAGTGTTTTGCATGATAGTTTCAGTAAATTATACTGTTTCCGTTGTGCCAGTGCAGCACGAAATAATGGGAATTAGTTGTTGTCTGCTAATTGGATTCGTTTCGTTTTTGAGTAGAAATAATTCTATGGAAGGGAAAGGTTCCCTTCCAGCACTATTGCAATTAGGGAAGAGCAACAATTTATCCATGCGTGGAATATGAATTTTGTATTAAAAGAGGTGAGTCTCGTAGTCATAAATTTTTGCTTAGACTGTAAGATGCGCATCAGCAGTGCGATAGAGCACTTTGTTCAAAATACAAAGTTACAGGTGAAAAATGTGTAACGCTCAGAGGTTACATGTGATTTATCACTAAGCTACATGTATGTACAAAAAACTGTATGTGTATTTAAATTTTGTAATTTTTCTTAATTGTGAAAAGCTTAAGCTTAAGCCGTCGCTATGTGAGTCTAAATTATAAAAGAAGGGAAGTATTTAAAAAGAGATGACACATGACGTAGGCCACAGTTTAGTCGCCCGCTCAATGGCTTATACGTTGATATGTCGACCAATTTGACAATATCATATTGTGTTTCGATTGTCTAAATCTAAAAGAATGTAAAATATTCGTTTCTCTTTCGTTTCCTTATCAAAATGTCTATTGGTAATAATAACAGCGTCAAATAATGGATGTAGGACAGACAATCTTTGCAAGGCAAGGCTTAGCCACTGTTTTATTTTCACGCTGAACAGCCAAGCCAGAAATCTCCTCAGAATCCATAGTGAAGGCCAAACTCAGATGAGGAAGGCTAAAGAACTGAGTTTTATCTAAAGGTTCTCCAATAGGAGCGGATAGATTAAATAAAAAAAGATAAAATTAACTAACCCCCAGTTTCACACTGGAAATTTGAAGTTCAACTCGTCCGGTTTCACAATATTATCTAAACTTCAGTTCAATTGAACTAAGTTCAACTAAATTTGATGAATGAATTTGATAGTATTGTAGGGGAGACCGGGGCTAGTTGACCTCAGGGGTAAGTTGACTCACTGCCATTAAGGACCATTCACATGAGAACGACCAACGACCTACGAACGAACGAATATTCGCAAGTTTTGACAGTCCGTTCACATGAACACTTTTCTATGTCGCAGCAGTTCGCGAATTTCAGCCATCAGTTTCTACCCGCAATGTCTAGTTTGTGGTTAAGTTCGAACGAATGTTTTATTCGCTAGTTTGTGGAACGCGAATTAAATGATGTGGATTGCGAATAAACTTTGACAATTCGTTCCAAGGGTGTTCCAAAGTGGTTTGTTCGCATTTCATCAATTCGTTCGTTCGCTCCCATGTGAATGGTCCTTTATAGTATTGAGCGGACAGTGGGGCCACTGACAGAAGGGTCGCTCGTTTTTGATGTAATGACGGGTTAACGTATTTTAAGGGATGTCACTTCAATAATGATTTCTATCTTCCCACGGCAATTTCTACCCAAAGACGCAACCCCTGCATTATCTTCGGTATTGTTCTAGCTTCGATATTGAATATTTGCTCTATATGTACTGAACACGATTCGTGTTTTAATGTTAAAAATTCTTTTAACAAATGATCGACAACACGTTCTAAACCTGACTACTGATACTGAACTGAACTATTATTTGTTGTCATATCTTTGTTTTTAAATGTAGCTACAGTTTTTATTAAGTTCCCTTCTCTTGATGTATCCAACAAATTACTTAATTTGTATTTTTTTTTTTTTTTAATTTTAGGCCGCGCCGTCGATCGGGCTCGAGCATTGTTGTAATCGATGGTGACGATTTGAAGCCATGCCTTCCAGATGATTATATAAGTAGTCAACACTATCGACAGCACTCGGATAGTAAAGAAATCGATCAGGAAATGTTGACAATGCTTTCGATAAATCAAGATAACGGTTTGTTGCACACTAGTTATACCTGAACTTCATTCTGATTGCATATTTGTATTTTAATTTTTAGGTCCACATCGTGAGATGGCAGTCGATTGTCCTGATACATTTATAGCCCGCAACAAAACACCACCGCGATATCCACCACCCCGTCCACCATCAGGATCTAGCACACCTGGTGCAACAACAACACTAACACCAACCGCAACACTCAACAATGCCGCTGCACAGGTAAATACAAATTTGTTGTTGTGTGGTAGCGGTAAACTAACGGTTGCATTGCATTCTAAATATGACCAAATTCATGACCATCAACAACATGTCTATCATCTCAATCATCATCATAACGATCATCTGCAACAAAATGTTGATAACGAACATATACACAAAAAACTCCAACAACTCGAACAGTACACCGTTGTGGTTAATAATCATCAACAGATACCACAACCACAACACAATACAAAACATATACACCAACAACAACAGCATGAGACACCATTAAAACACAAACACTTGAGTGGTGGTAGTGGCAGCGGTAGTATGGGTGGTGGCGGTTCAGTTGTGACAGACAATCTGTCTGTTGACTTAGATCCTCTTTCCGATCTGTATCGGAAGGGATCACTGTCATTTGATGACAGCAGTAAAGAGTCCTTCGACTCAATCAGCTATCACCAGCTTCAGAATAACAACAATATGTCCAAGGCCGCCAATGGCAACATGTTGCTGACGAACACCACCTCTTCTTGTGGTGGTTCGCTGAGTACGCGCAGCTCGTCCTCGGGTGAGTTAGGCCCACCGGAGTACGAATTGCGTGAGCTGAAGCCCCAGGTGTCGGTCCGTAAGCATCGTGAGTTGCCCGTCGACGTGCCCGATAGTTTTATCGAGATAATCAAGGCACCGCCGCGCTATCCACCGCCACCACATTTATCATCGACATTGTCGAACGCCAGTACGGCCACCAACCCACTGCCACATAGTAATTCACATGATCTGCTGAATTCAGTGTCTGGTAATGTACTGAACGCGTCCTACACCACGATGACCACCACATCTTTGTCATCGTCACCTTCGTCGTTCTCGTCGTCGACGTTATCGAACAGCAACAATAACAACACCATTGTGGCAACAACAACACCATCATCGTCGACGTCGTCATCATCATTGTCATCAACAACAACAACATCAACAACGGCTACAGCAAAGCGTCCTCCACAAATCGTGAAGGAGGTGGTTAAGGCGAAGAGCTCATTATCGTCCTCGCAGGGCTCCATTGAGCGACAAAAGCCTCAGCCCCAAGTGGCCGTGAGGCGAAATGATGAGGTATTTTGTTTTGTTTTGTTTTTTTCTTTTCCTATTTTGTATTTTTTTTTTTTTCTTTTTGTTGTCCTTCCCGTCTTTTCATTCTGTTTTATTTTCCATTTCTATACGTGCATTTTTAGTTGATAGTTTCGTAGAAAACTTTCCTTTGGCTTCCGGGTATACGGGTGGCCCTTTATTTGGCGCCCAACGTAGTTCCTACCTAGTAACTTGCAACATTTTGTCGTTTTTTTGAATTTCCAACTTTTTCTTCTAGCATTCTGTTGTTGTTGTTTTTGTTTTATTTGCTAATTATCATCCACACTTACGTTGTCAACTTGAGACCTGAACAGGATGGGGCGTGTGAGTGGGTCGAAGCGTGGCAACTGGCAACACTTTAGTTTTTGTATAGCAAACCATCACCATCAACATGAACAACATCATCCTCATAATTTTCTTTGCGTGCGAAAAACCCATTTGGCACTTGTGGTGAAGGACTCGTATATATTACGTTGCGAGTGTTTAGGGTTGAGTTGTGTGCCGTACCGTCCTGTGGAAAAGTGTCAGTAATTTGGCTAAAGAAGCTGGTGATGTGTTAATTGCTCTGGCATAGTGTTGCTTATATGAACGCAACAGTTGATGCAGATGGTTATTGTGACTATACGACAGATACTTTATTAAAATTAAGCCATATTTAGGTACATTCGTTTGATTTTTAACGAATATTGAGCCCTATCGAGGTATCCGTTGCGAAGAAAATCCGAAACGAAAGTCGAAGCTCTTCGAAACTGAAATTGCGTTCGAGTTCGAATTATACGTTTTGGAACAAAATAATTGAAGTTTATGTATAAACTCGTTTATTTGACATTATATTTATCAAATTCGTGCTGTTGTCAAATGTCCCCACTTGTGTACCAACTGATGCTACTCTCCAGAAATTATTTTCCGCTGTCTTTTCGCAGACGTTTCGCTGTGCAATTGGAGTCCACCGGAAAATTTCGTTTCACAACATTTCGATTTTCGAAGGTGCACTCGGGTGTGCTCGGCATTTAAAATAATGCCTTTTCCCGACACTTTGAAAAGTAATCGGTCGATTAAGCTAAGCTTATGAAGTGAAAAGTGCGCTTTGATCAAAAGTTTTCAAGTGTTCCCATAGATGGCGCTGAACGCCCAAATCTTGACATTTTTGTCAACGTTTATTGCCCTTAGAAAGCATTCAATAAAACATGAATTGGGCAAAGGGGCAAGTTCACCAGCCTTACAATGTCCCTATGTCCCGGCACACAGGCAAATGTTGAACTACTCCGTCATCTCCTTAGGGCTGCTATAGAGTTCATAAAGACTGTTTCCAAGGGTTTGTGTGCTAATCCAGACGATGTAGATACATATCACGTTTTCCTTCACCCTGTATAAGACTTCTTTTTTCGTCTAGATTGGGAAGATGGAAGGACCTGTCTGAGAAGAGACCTCCGTCAATAGTTTGTCGGTCCGTATGTATAAAAGTTATTCGATTCGTTTTCAATCAATTCATCATCATCTAAAATGGTTTAGGAATTGTGACTTGAACGTTTTTGTCAAACTGAAACTTGGGTATAACGGGTAGTCTACGAGTATATGGCCAATAGGTTTACTGTGAGGTTCTTTTAAGGCAACATGGGCAGCTGTTTGCATGTTGTAAATGTTGTAAACATTTGTTCCATTGATGCAGTAACATGCTGCTCCTTGGAGAAAAGTGCAATAGAAGCTTTTTAGCTCTTTATTGAATATTAGGCTTCCAGGTTAACTTTTTGCCAAAATAGACTCACATATTCAGCTTGATTAGAAAATGTGAGGTCCGTCAATGTATGCAATTTTGTCTTTGCTGTAAGGCTGTTAAGAGCATAGTGTAGGAGTTGTTTTAAGATGTTAAAGTGCCTTCCTGGCCCTGGGTCACAATAGCAACGCTATCCGTATATGCAATTACATCCGCTTCCATGAAGGTCACCACGTTCTAAGGGTTCCAGAGTTTTGGTTTCTGATTATATATACGACGAAGTTATAAAAAGAGTCATCGTGTAATAGGAATGCAACCATTGTATAACGTATACTCTTATGATAAGGTTGGACCGTTTGTAAAGCCCAAAGTATCTTATCTTCTCATCCATACTACTATTTATAATGCAACGTCCGTCTGTTCGTCCTTCCATAACTCGAGAACTATTCGTCCGATTTTCATTATTATTTTTCTGATTTATAGATGTGTGGCCAAATTAGGCCGTATAGGGTGGGTTTGAATTGTTGAGGAGTAAAGGGGCCTCACGAACCGTCATGTCAGTCGTATGAACTTGAAAGTTTGTATGTTGATAGATAAATCAAAATTATTACATGCTTCATTCATCGTTTTTCAAAATTCGTCTTATAAGGGTTTAAAAAATGGAAGGTGGCGGGCGGAGCCGCGAGCATGGCTAGTATAATATGAAAATGGAAATTACGACTCACTGATCATCAACGCCCAGCCCAAACTTTGCTCTAGATAGCTGAAATTTTGCACAGAGGTTTACTTTATGGTGTATACAAGGAATAAGGAAGGATATTTCGAAATTCAACCCCTAAAGGCGTAAACTCGGTTCCGATTTCGGAAGTTTTGGTTGGCGATGACCCCTTTCAAGGGGCCCTTTTCTTAACTCACGAACGAATCGTCGTATCAGTTTGAAACTCTGTAGTGCGTCCCAACCTCTGTCACCGTTGAATATGCTTATCGCTTATCGGACATATGCATAATGCTAGAAACTGATACACATCCTCATGATCTTTCTGGTTGCATATGTTGCACAGTATAGGAAGATCTGGACTGTGTGGAATATAATTAAGGATTTGCTAACTAAGAGATAATGTTGTCTCCGGTAGATAGTGGATCAGTCTGCTATGATCTGTGTTGAGATGCTTACAATTTGATCATATAATCTTTGATCTGTTTTCTCCCATAGGTTGTTAAACATATCTCTCCCATAGGTTGTTAAACATATAACTACTCCTGAGATACTTTCTTAGGTATGTTTTCTGAGCGATAAATATAAAATTTCTGTGCACCAAATTCTGAGGGCTACGCGAACCAAGCCGCGGTCAAAAGTACATATATAAAACAAAATAGCAAAAAGCGTCTGCCCGTAATTTTTAACCAATTTAGTTCGTTTTTTCGAAATGCAGATAATTACGATACGAAGGTACCTTATAATAATAAAATTAAAAACATTCAAAAATATTTGGGAAAAAAAGCAAAAGAGAAATAAAATTACGCTCTTTTTGCCTGCTGAGGCCGGCGAAAGTTCAGCTAGCAGTTCTATAGTAATCTGACCTAGAAGAATGGTTATCTGCGAGAAAGTTTAAAATAATATTTAACAGCTACAGTTTGACAAAATAGTTCTTTTCGGCCAGCAAATCCCGTGGCCTCCCGTGGTCCGATATGCTATTCCATACACAACCCTACTATGAATTTATTGGGACAACCTTTATAGCCTTTGTCGGCAATATATATGCTTATTTTTAAAGGCAATATTTAACCCATTAGATAAAAAGCTATTGCCCTGTGCCGTATAGACAAATATGTATGTTCCGGACTAAAAATGGAGCTACTTCTAAATTACTTATAACCTCCGATAGATTGCCTTAGCATCTATTGATTCCGTTTATCTCTTATTTGATTTTCTGTACAGATTTTCTAAATGTCTCTCACCCTCCCTTTAGGCAGTTCTGCAACTGACTTAATTGATAAATCATTGAAAAGACATATCATTACGTGTCTATATAGAAACCTGCGAATTTGTATTTAAAAAATAACAATCGCACATTTAACCAACATTACTGGCCCGTCCCACTTGTTAAGGTAGCCACATTTTTCCTATCGTGAGAAAAAAATTAAGCACCGCAAAAGTAGGTAAACATTTTTCCTCACCCAAGTGTAATCATTTGCATTCGTTCCGCAAAAAGCCCAACAAAACACACTCGAACAGGAACAAATAACTCTCTCGGGTACCTCACTGTGTACTCGTATCTCAGACTTGTATCTGTATCTCGTTTCCACACTCTGTTTGGGTTTATTAAGAAAAAAAGAAACTTAAATAAACTCCTTCTCTGCTGCAGTGCTGCAAAAATCTGGAAATACTAGATGCCTCCCAATATGAGCTGAATGACGACGGCGGCAATAACGACGCCAAAGAACTGGAAGTCTTGCTACTCCAGTGACTTGGGCTACTTTCGTCGCCAGAGTGTTGTTGTCGTCGTCGTCGTCATCGTCACCCAAAGTTGTGCTCCGGCACTCCGGGCGGCAATAATAGCTTTTTTTTTTGTTCTACCGAATGGGTGCCATGCCAGCAATATTGTGGTGTTCTGTTGTCGTTGTCATTATGAGTTGTCCCGCCCGGCCCGAGGTGGGTGTTGCGATGCAGCACGTTTGAATGGGCATCGTTTCCGCTTGCGTTATGCTCCACTGGTCAACTTATCATGGCATCCATAAAATAATTTTATTTTTGTACGCTGGCTGGTGGCTTGGTTTCCCTGGGAATTTTATGATGCGATCTTGTTTACACGACACCTAACAAGCGCAGTAGTTAGAGACATACCAACAGGTTCAAGAAGTCGGCGGTCGTCTCGGGTTGGGTACTCGAATCTAGAACTCAGTGCTTATGCTAACCGGAATGGAGTTTGATAAGGTTTGCGCTTGGGCTTCGTTATTAATTGCTGTATTATTGCGGAATGTCTTCAGATCAGTTTCATAAGGAATGCAAAAGAGATATATAATTGCGCTGGATATCGGGTGGGAACTGCGAGTGAGCGCATGTTGGTGTCATTATGGGCAAATATTAGTTGAGAGCACGTATATTATCTTAAACTATGGAACTTTAACTGTGCGGCAGTAATAAAATGAAGCTGGTCATTAAGCTAGTTTATGTTGAGTCATGACCCGACATATAAGTACTACAAGGTTTTGTAGCTAAAGTTTATACTTAAGTGAAAGCGGTGGGGTGTGTGTTTCCAAGAACGCAGATTTTAGACAATTTCGTTAGCAGAACATGGAACTGCTATTATGTACGATACTATACATATATCTACCAGCACAACCTAGCACGTGCCTTTAAAGAAGTCGTCGAACTCGTGAATGGAAACTGGAACTTTGAAAATACCAATTGCTGAAGCATGGGACCTTAGCCCTCTAGACTAAACATTTAACTCTACATCCACAAAAATCTCAGCGATCGAGATGAGACCCATGCCACCCCTATAATAAATGAAAGAGCTGATATTTTTGCCATCGGGTTGATGGCAGTCGTTCAAAACATTGCTTCCTATTTGTTAAATGGCTATGCAGATCTTTCCTGGTATCACGTATTCTACACTAAAGTTCGCACCCTGCAAAATATAACTCGGAGTTATCTTTTTTTAATAAAGCTTCTTCCTACGAAGTCTGCTATATATATAAATTTTCGAGAGATATTCGAACCAGACCACCATTGTCGGGTCTCTTTTCGTCTCCCTACCACTAATATACCTTACCCAGAGAGACTCTCTGGATTTCTCCAGAGTTCTTCCCTGAGTTCGATTCCTACTGTTAACGCTAGCATCTGTTTATGTGAGATCTGTTTCATCCAATGGGCCTCGACCCAATGTTGTCCCAAGATCCTCATTCTTCTGCCAGCTGGACATTGACACAATATATGTGCCGCTGTCTCAGATTCCTCCAGGCATAGCTTACAAGTATCATCCTCTCTAAGGCCCATCTTCCTTAAATGATACCCGAAATTACCATGACCTGTAGTTAATGCCACCACCCATTTCAATGTTCCTCGACTCATGCTTAGAACCTTTCTCTGAGTGGAGCAGGTCGGCCATTGTATTGCCATTTTAGCTTGCTTGTCTACATTGTTCCACGGTTGACCACCTTCTCAAGTGTTCTGCCGTGATCCATTTGTGAATCAGCTGTTCTACCATTCCTCTACAAATTGAAGAGAATGGTTCTGGTCCCAGCAACTTTTCAGTTGACCCCTGTTTTGCAAGGGAGTCCGCCTTTTCGTTGCCGTCGATCCCTATGTGTCCTCGTACCCAAGTCAGTGTTACCTGATTTTTAGATGAACACTTGTTGAGCACATTCCAGTGCCAGTGATATTGTGATGGTTCTCTGCCCCATGCATCTAATCACCGGCTGGTTGTCCAGTGCTATTAGGATATTTCTTCCTTCCACCTGACTCTCAAGCAAGTAATCCAACGCATGCAGCAAAGCAATCATCTCAGCCTGGTATACTGAAGTGTGTTTCCCGAGGCTAATGTGACGGGCTAGTTCCAGATCTTCTGAAAAGATTCCGGCCCCCGCTCCGCCATCCATCATGGATCCATCTGTGAAAATCAGGATTTCACCATTCCTCTTTTCTGGAAACCATATTGCGCCTACTGGATAGGATCCAGAATCGTGCGTTAAAACTTATCGGAGACATAAATATCGCGAACTCTATTAATTCGCTTGAACATCGCAGAAATGTTGCGTGTCTCTCGCTGTTTTATCGCTTTTTTAACAAACAGTGCTCAAACGAAATCGCCAGCTGCATTCCACCCCTTCAGAAATTCAACCGCAATACTCGTCATGCTAGGAATGCTCATCAGTTTACCATTCAGCCTATTTTCGGTCGTACTATGAATTATAGAGATTCATTCATAAGCCGTACAACAGGAATGTGGAATGCTTTACCAAACTCTGTTTTTCCTCCTTGTTACAATTTACAAACATTTAAAACCAATGTGCATCGGTATCTCCTATCATATCTATCCTCATTTCCTTAACGCCCGCGCTGTGTAGTTCACCCTACATTAAAAGAGTAGTCATACCCTCTTTAGCGCGTGTTTATTATAAAAAAAAAAAAAAATAATCCATTCACAATACGAGTTTTGTGATTCCTTTCCATAATACGCACCTTTGTTATACCATCCATAGGCATGTTCAGTTCCCTAATCTCATTTTTGACAAGCTCCAGGATCTTCCTATGTCCATAGATGGTACCACTATTGTGCCATTTCGCATCTCGATGCAGACGAACCGCTGTTAGGGCCGCTGTTTTCTTAATAAATAAATCTAGCGGTAAAATCCCTAAGATCACTTCCAATGCGCATGTTGGTGTTGTGCGTATTGCACCTGTAATTCCTATACATGCTAAACGCTGGATCCTATCCAGGTGCTTCTTAGCAGTCTTCTGGGAGGCTTTTGCCCACCATACAACCGAAGCGTATGTGATAATGGGTCTAGTAATCATCGTATACATCCAGTATGCTGACCTAGGAGAGAGTCCCCACCTCTGTCCACACACACGTTTGCACTGATGTAGTACCCTTTTTGCCTTCCGTACCTTCTCCTCAACATGGTGATTCCAAGTAACCAAGTTAACCTTCTTGGTCGTTGTTAGTTCAGATCCGAAAAGTGTTAAGGGCTGAAATTCCAGATTTTTCCTCTTGCTAGTGAAGATTATTAAATCGAAGTCTGCTAAGTCAATATGTTTTTTTTTTGGCAAAATGTGGAACTTAGCACTATGTTCTATGAATTTGCACAGCATTGATGGGGCCATACATTGTGCATAAGCTCTCTTATGGAAATTACTGCTGCTTCAGACTTAATGTTCGGTTAAGTGAAATGGCTAACGGGACAAGAACATCTTGCACCCGTGTATAATGTGCTTATTATGGATTTTTCAGCCATCATGTATCGCTTATGAATTCGTGCAAGTCATACACTGACTTGCTAGAAAATTTCCCTAAGTCCTGAAAGGTGTGTCTTCCAAGGTCCAAAGACGTTTTTTCTTGTGTATAGGTATAGCAGTTTGCTAGACACTGCGGACAAATAAAGTTTGAAGTATACTAATGCACATCTTCGTCACCACATCCTCGTTACAGATGATTTGTGTTAATTTTCTTTAAACTCGTATATCCCAGTAAGATACGAGACGAGAAGGGAAAATTGCCTTAATTAACCCTTAATCACTTTAAATATTGCACAAGGCTAAGGAATTCATTGAATGCGTCCAAAAGTCAAACATAATTTTAAAGTCGGTGAATAGGTGGTTTGTGTCGATTTGGAATTCCTGGTTGTTTTCCAAGATCTACAATAGTGTGAGTATCTATTCGATGGTAGACTTTTTCCACGTAGGTCCGCACTGATCGCTGATCGGGCATATGCTTTCAGTGGGAGCATGCTCCCTACCAAGTCATCTTCTCAAGTTTTGAAAAGCTTAGCGTCCAAACCTTTAGTTGCCTTTAGCTCAAGCAGTGTTGTTGAATTTTTTCTACACTCACTTCATTTTGGTCAGGTTGGCGCGAATATCTTCCATGTTGAATTAATTGTACTGCTTGACAGAGGAGTCTTGGTTTTCGCTGTTTAAAAGTCTACAGAAAAGGTTCTTCCAAATCCTTAGGTTCGAATGTAAAGCTTCATAACATGCTTTGCATAATGACATCTCAGAGCCGATCACATCAACAAGACTCGTTGGTTTTCTCCTCACCGCCAGTATTCGTATTCAGGAACGCACTTAAGCACCCTGGGTAGTTAAATCGAATTCTTTGTCCGATTATCTACATAATACGTTCAGAATCGATTCACATTCATCGTTAGTTCCCCAGGTACCCAGACATCACATGGCGGTGATAATGTAATTTGGCAAAACTTATCTCAGAATGGGGTATGACGTATGAGAGGTATGATGAAGACCGATCAAAGACACTCCAAAAGACAATTTCATTCTATTGTGCCTATAGTACCTAATCCTAATCATTAAGTTAACACACATAAGAGCTAATATTGCCATGCCTGCATTCTTTCGAAATCGCTTTGTGCGACACGCCCAGCCCTTCCATTTTTTGTAATTTGAATGATTAAATTAATTGTATTCCCTTATTCCAGGGAACGGCCTTCTTAACAGTTGTAATCCCTAGTAGAAAGACTTACTTCCGAGACTTGTATATTCGACTCTAACTAATCCATATCCCCATACAGTACCGTACCACTAATGCTGCTAACACATTCTTTGTAACACTAAACACGTTCACCTTCATGTAACATTTCACAATGAAATCTCTCGTCCATGTGAAGAATATTTTTAAAACTATCTCACCCACAGCTGAATGGTTCCGTTAAGCCAGTTCCACCGCCTCGTGATCACTTGCGTATGGAAAAAGATGGCCGTTTGGTAAATCGAGCACCGGCGCCGCAATTGCCCGATCGCAAAGTGGCCAACAATAACAACAATAGCAGCGGCACTGGATCCATCCAGCAGCAGCAGATTGCCCAAATAGTCGAACCAACGCTGGAACAGTTAGACAGCATCAAAAAATACCAGGTAAGTGCGAGTCCCTTCATTTTACAGGCTTTATACATATAACTAGAGTCATCGATAGTTATAAACTATGAGCGGTGTCAAGTATATCTATTACCTCTTAGTACGCGTGTCGTGTCGTGCTGTGGTTGCACAAAGTGTAACCGAATCCTTTGGATATTCCAAGAAGAAAACCCATCATCGTCGTCAGTATGTCGCGACTTGCACTTTGTGAAGCTGTTCAGGTGCCTTTTGCGCTGTCAATGCCGGCGTTACAAGAGTGGAATAAATTTCATATTTAATTAAACCACAACAAATTGAAGTGCACGTTGACGCAGTGCAAGGTAGGGGTGGTGCACAAGGGAATTGGAATTCCTCTTCGCACCATGAAATTATGATGTTCGTTTCTGCGTAAAGGTTCACAGGTCTGCAAAATGAATGCATTGCAAAGTTGTTCCGTGGCGTAAAAGACTAACTTTTACAAACCTTTTTTGGCGGCTAATGATAAAGTTGCTGATGTAATTTAAATGTAAAGGAGTATTGTGCGAAGTATATCCTGAGAACATATAGGTACGTTGGCGAAATATTTTTAAATTATGTAATTGCAGCATAGGTTGGGTAAAGGTCTTAAAGTGTTAGATTTTTGTCTTAGAGATGACATCAATATAATTACAGGCCATCAGTTGAGGGGTCTGCAAGATGTGTAGATTTTAAAAGCAGTACAAAATCCAATGTCTGGATAAATATTTTAAGTTTCGTGCTTTAGTTAGTGTTATTCTTAAGTTTTATGAATTTGTTATTTCACCTTTGTATTTTATTATATTTTAATAACTAAAATTAATGTTATGTTGCTTCAGTAACTTTCTCCTGATGGCTTTTGCGTTTTGCCAATCAAAGACTGTTGCAATCTACGTAATGTGAAGGATTCGAAAAATAAATCAACGTAGGTATACATCTTAATCTTGTCTACCATACGAACGATACGACGATATCGTCTAGACATCTCTATAAATCCATACCCTACCAGGAAGGTGTCCTATTCTAAAACCGTGCTATTTTTCAGACACATCTTCTACTCTCTGTAGGGCTACTGAGAGCCTAGATCTCAGCATCTCCATCATCATATACATAGCCAGCGTTGCCAACCACTTTTCACGAAAAAATGCCTAACTTGAAAGAAAAAGATGTCTTTTTCAATAAAATAATGCCTTAAATAATTTTTTAAATAAATTGGAATAGTAAAATAAAAATTAAACACAAATATAAAAGAATAAACAAAAAAAAAATCTTAAATTATAAAATCACAGAAAAAATTCTTAATAGGAACAAAATTCATGACATTTTAGTTTCATAAGTATAGGTACAAAGTATTGAATACAAAACAAACATAGTTTTAGTCCTCAGATCGCCTTGGTCCTTGAAATCATACATTGGTTTTTGAAACAAGGATATGTCTATTTGTTTGAATTGCAGATCATAGCAGTTTTTATCTTCAAAAAGCGACTTTGTGTGCAGAATTCCACTTAAAGTACTTTTATACCCAGTTTTACACTGGGAAGTCCGGTTTCACAATCTGATCTGAACTTCAGTTCAATTGAATTCAGTTTAACTAAATTTAATGAATAGAATTTGGCAGTATTGTACAGTACTTAGCTTTAATACGACTTTTCCAAAATAGTTTCTTGTCTTTTTTTTCAAAGAACACGCAAAACAAAGTAAAATGTGTGTTTTTGACAATCGGCTGCTCTGAGGTCTAAACGGCAGAATACTGTAGTTTAACTTAAACTACAGAATGAACTCTGTTCAAGGGTTAAACGAAACTGTGAAACCGAATTATTTGTTGAACTAAAGTTTAAACAAAAAGTGTAGTTGAAACTCTACTGTGAAACTGGGCTAAGAATGTTTAAAAAAATAAAAAGTCAGTAGGTATGTTGAATCAAAAAAAATTTAAAAAATGATTGAAATAAAAAAAAAGATGCCTTTTTGACAAAAAACGAGCCATAAAGCCTTAGCTTATGAAATAATGCCTAAAAGGCATGAAAAAGCCTTAGTTGGCATCGCTGTACATAGCCCTTTTTGCTGCTCATTTGTTTTTGCGAGCGGGCAAAGTAGATTCACTATTGATATTAAATTTGTACCTAAACGAAAGTATTTTAAAATAAATTTAAAACTTTAATTTAGGAAATAAATTAATTATAAATTCCCGTAAACGTTTTCACTTTCACTTCCAATCTTGGATCTACCATTAGTTCACTGAGCGCTAATGGCGATAAACCAAACTTTGAACGGCCAGTAATGACCAGCCGGATGTGCTCTGAAAAGCAGATTTTGATTAAGTGATAGCGATAATTAAAAGAAAATTAAAATACATTCAATGAGTTTTAAATACAATTACGGTGCGATTGTGAAATCGAGGGAAATATGGGAATATAAATGAAAAAACGAATTCATATACGAGTATCAAAGTGAATTGTATGTACTGCGTACAAAATTACATTTTGAAAGGAAACAAGGCATAAAATGGGCAATTTCTTCTTAATTGCTCAGTATGGTTTCTGATTGGCGGTCAATGTTTCTTCTTTTAAAATATTGCTTACTTACTGAAGTCTAAAGTCTCTTTCAGATCCCACACAATATTATTATGTACATATATTCGTGCCTTGTGTGTTGCCAAAATCAACTTGTCTAGATATTTTTTGACAACATTATAGTATCGTTGAGATTGTTTCTGACCTAGAAAGAATGCTAATTGGCCGAAAATCTGAGCATTCTGAAGGATTTGATTTTTTTGGAATCGGTGTTATTTTGGCGAATTTCCAAGATGAGGGAAAGCAAGATCTGGTTAAGCAGCTATTATATATGTGCGTTAGAGTATCGATCACAAATGGGAGGATCATTTTAATAAATTTTAACGATATTCCATCCAATCCTATAGCAACGGACTTAACAGATCTGATGGCAAAAATAACGTCGATGCTATTTACCGTTTTAAAGACAAATTTTGGCCCCAAATACTCTGGACGACTATAGATGATATCAGATGAGAAATTTGGATCAGATACACTAGAAGAGACACACGGTGTAGGCAAAGATGAAGAAGCAAAGTAATTGTTTAATGCATTTGGACAAATATCGGTATTTTCAGAAATGTCCTTTTTATATGTTATACCGAGCTTTCGCAAATTGTTCCAAAGATCGCGGCTATTTAAGTTAACGTTGAGCTTAGAAGTGTAAAAGAGCTGTTTCCTTCTACGTACTTCGGCGGTTGTATCATTTCTTAATTTGACAAATGAGGTCCAATTACCAGGTGAAGGATAAGTTTTCCACCTATAATAAGCTTTGTCACGAAGTCTCATAAGCTTTTTCACTTCAAAGGAAAACCAAGGGCGTCTGGGATCTTTAACAATAACTTCTTTCATTGGGACATATTTATCAAAGAGCTCTGTAACCATAGATTCGAACAAAACAACTTTATTGTCTACGTCAGAAAGGCTCCAACACAAGTCCCAAGGGTAATTTGAGGCTTCGCAATGCAGGGCCTCTAGGTTAATATTTTTGAAGTCTCTAAATCTCAGTTTTTTCGGTGACTGATGAAGATTTATGTGGATATCGTAGGTTAGAAAAATTAAATCATGAGGAGAATTTAAGCCTGGTACCGAAAATTGATTATTAAACATTAATGCGTTTTCGTCAGATACTAAAAAATAGTCCAAGAGCGAAGGACGGCAGCCAGCTCTGTAATGCGTAGGCACAGAATTATGTGTAATACTAAGCCCACAATTTACGGCAAAATCCTGCATCGAAATTGATTTAATATCATTTTGCAGCAGATTTTTATTAAAATCTCCGCATAATATTATGTTTTGATACATTAAACTATAGTAGGACAATTCAGTCTCTAATTCTGTAAGAGCAGTATCACGATGTGGAGCGTACACACAGCCAACAAGGCATTTCTGACTATTGTCAGAGATTTCAACTAACAAAAACTCGATGCCGGTTGAAGACGCATTCTTTTTAATAATATCGCATTTAAACGAACACCTATAATAAATTGCTACCCCACCACCCCTACTGGATCTATCACTCCGATGAATTTTATAGCCAAAAAGTTCTACAAGCTTATCACTATCGCCATCATTGTTTTCGCTTCTAGGAATCAACCACGTTTCAGAAACACATATTACGTCTACTTGCTGCGAAGAAAATAATTCTCTAAATTCATCTATGCTGGGTTTAAGGCTCTGCACATTAATGTGACAAACCTTCAACCCAGAACAATAGTTTGCAAAAATGTTAAGCATAATACGACCGTTGTTTATATTGTTCATGCCATCTATCATGTTACTATCATCCATACAATTGAATGAAACAGAAAATATAATAGACGAATGATCTCAATGATTCTCTCCTCAAACCACACATAAACATCTCGGACACAAATATTACAAACAAACAAGAACAAAGCTAACAAAATTAGACTAGAAACTATAAAACCGACAAAAAATAACACACTTGTTGACCTAATTTTACGATATAAACAAATTAAATAAAGAAAATATAAAACATACAAATTAAAAATATTAAATATACTTAATTTCCCATTACTGATTCTGCAGAACTTGACTAGCTTAAAATGTTTGCCAAATGTTGCGGCCTTAAAGTCAATAAAAAGATGTAGAGCATCGATCTGGACCTCTTGGGTTTTCTCCAGGATGTATCGCAGTTTGAAGATTTATGCTAGGTGCGCACATGCGATTTCAATCGCGTGACTAGGTACATAAGAAAAAATTAAACACACACATTTAAATATGATTGAAATCGCACCTAGCCTAATTCAGTTGTAGATTTACAGGGTCTAAAACCCAGTTCGGGGGGTTTATTGCCATTGCACACGTTTAAAATGAAATCTTACCCAAAGTAGGTATTTCCCCATTTACGTCGTATCTGAGTTATATGCATTCGTATTTTGTCAACAACAAGATAGTGGTCCGAGCTTATCCTGGTATATATTTTAAGATATAAGATATGCCTTAGGATTGCTGCATAATCCGTTCGGTTGACGGTTTGATGATCTGGTGACAGCCATATGTTCCATTATGAATATTGAGGCGTAAGTCAATTAGCTTAAGTCCGTTTCCAGATGTGATTTCATGTATACAGGCCCTGGTTAAAATCGCTGAGGAGAATGTAAACGTCATAATTATGTTTTGTCGATGAGTTCCAAGGAAGAACAATCTTTGGTAGCTTCATATTTTTCGCATGTGCGGTGCTTGAATGCATAGGTTAGGTTAGGTTAACGGGTTGACAGAGCAGGGTATATTCTGCTGTGCCACACTTAGGTCCTTGTGGACCCATTGTGATGCCCTTTTAGATGGGGGTCAACCGGTGATGTTGGGATGGTTAGCCTCATGTCCCTTCTTCTAGCGATTACTCGACGCTGTCCAGCCATCCTGATATCCTCAAAAACCTGTAAATGTTAAAAAGTGAGACATCAGAAAGTTCTTATAGGTCATGGAAGTAATGACTTCCAAGTGTTCTGTTCCTCAAGTGCCAAAGGCTCGGGCAATGACAGAGGAAGTGAGGTGTGTTCTCATGAACCTCTTCGCCTCCGCAGCCCCTACATATATCGTCATCTTTGAGATTTAGTTTCATTGTATGGTTTCTTAGGAAGTTATGACCCGTTAGAGCCCCTACCAATTTGGACAGCGATGACCTGTCGAACTGTAGAAGTTTGATGGTCCGGCCACTGTCGTATTTTGGCCAAAGCTTCCGTGATACTTCACAGGTAGTTAGTCCCTTCCACCTGTTGTTGGTTTTCATGCGAATTTTATTTTCCACTCGCTCTCTAAGATTACAGAGTGGTGGCTTGATCGACTGCAGTGCTATGACCCCTCCTTGTGGAGTGCCTCTCGAAGCGGTTACTCTAAGAACCGTGTCACCTATTTTCTTGAATGCATACGAGGCTAATATTGGAGAGCTCCCCGAAAAGCAGCTCACAATTTCATCACTGTCTATTAAAAAATAACATGTTCCGCCCAAGAATATGCAACACTTCGCGCTGGCATAAATACTGATGGCTCTCAAACTGTTTCACTCTTTATTTCGTTATTTCACTTTTAACACAGCATTTCTTGGTACTCGTAAATACTATAAGCTCACTTTATGCATCTAGTACATTACATTCATAGATATTTCAATACAAATAAAAGGAATAACCAAAAAACTGCGTTCCATATTTACCTAAAATTAACACAACACATCCTCTTCACATTTAGATGGTTTCTATACGAAAACAAGAAAGAATGAATAGAAAACAATATTGTTAATGAACAAACAACGTTATTTTTCATTAGAATCTTAACGCCATTTTAACGAGCTTACCGTGAGGCCGTTTTACGGGGGGTTGGTTCTCACCTTTAACCTTATCTTACAAGGTAACTTGTTGTTGTTTTTTTTTTTTTTTTAGCTCATTTGTGTAATTTTTTTTATATTTTTGTTGCTTTTGTTTGTTTTCATTCATTCTTCTGTATCTAATGCCGAATAGGAATAAATCAAATTAAAAATGGAAAACGCATTGTTGTGCATAAATACTGGCATTCGATAGAGTAGGTACTACTACAATAAGGGAACGCGCACTTCCGGCAAGTCGGTGGGCTATACGAGTAACTCTTGTAATGGAGATATGTTTTGTGTTCACAATGAATATCATTAGGACATGGGTATCTCCATATATACATCTACTTCTACATCGCGCGAATAACTCTTGTAGGTTTTGTATCAAAATTATATTTCTACGATGCGAGCTAGAGTGACTCAGCGAAACATGAGATGGAAATTAATTTATCGTTTAGTCGTGCGTAAGGCGCATTCTTTGTTAAGATATTACATATATGTATGTAGATATACACTCCCCTGGCTTTATGTTTGCATATAAATTATAATTATTATTTTTACACACAATTTATTTATATACCTACAACTACATATTTTTGTATTTTTGCATCATGAAAATATGCTTTTTTTTATAATAGAGAATTCCAGGCACTAGAGGAGGGTAAAACAATCTGCCGATCTGTTAATGATAAGTTTGGTTTCGTCAGCAGCGTTGCCGTCGACTTTTGGAAAAAGTACCTTTTGTTTTTGAAAACTGTATCAAAAGTATCAAAATTTCTGTCTGTTTGTATCAAATGTATCACAAGAAAATATCGGTTTTTCAGTCAAGATGCAGAGATTATTGACATTTGACAACCTGCTGACAATGGGTTTTAGCGTACTGCGCAACTGCAACTGTAGAGGCTTATATCTAGCAACGAATTTGAATTCTAATAACTCAAACTACATGTCGTATCATACATGTAGGAACAGTACAGATATAGAATAACATCCTTATGACATTCCGGAGACAAATTTTGTGTGTCAACATTTTGGTACTACAGTACAAATTTAGCTCAAATTCGTATGTTTTCGATTAGTTTGTGAAATATATAATTAATCAATTAATAAAAATGTGATTGTGAGATTATAACTGCAAAAGATATTCACAAAGTTTAGGCTTTGGTCGGGTGAGAAATTGCGTTAAAGCGAGATGATCCTTTTTAAAACCACGCCTATTCAGTACAATCTTTGCCAATATGTTGGCTTTTGAAATAAGCCTCTTACAACTCTTGATCTTCCACCAGCGACTCCAAATCATCAGGGGCAATCTTCGTACGGGTGAAATAAATATTTGGGATTTAATTTAACGACAAGTGGAATCCTATAGTTGGCATGGAGATGGAAATTTGAAACGCTCCATTTTTAGAAGTAGCTGGCAGTAGGTCCCGTATTCTGGAATTTCTTACACAATCTCTGAGAGCTACAACAGAAATACAACGACGAAACCTTACTTTGGTAGTTTGTATGCGTCATCTAATTCTTTCGACCATTTTAGCATATTGGCCGGGGGTTAAGTTCTTGAATCAAAGAAACGCATACATTTTAGTAGGATAACACACACTTTTAGAACGTTTCCTTTGGAAAGTGAAAGAAATGTACTAGGTATATCGCGCCCAAGAACGTTATTTTGTTTTCATTTCTTATATTATATAGCACGAATTATGCACAAATGTATTTTGTATTTCACGAAATATTCGAGTAATTTGTTGCTGAATTTGCACTGAAATATCAAAATAGTGTGACGCACGTGACGTATTAATGTGTGAATATGAGGTAGAGTACGGTCATGTTCAATGTTACACCATGTTTTTTCATATACCTATAGGCCAGTAGGTATGTGAACCTCAGATTGAAAAACATTTACCATAATTAGTCCTAGAAATAAGAAAACAATTTGATATTTCAACATTTAAAAATTAATTAAAAAAAAATTTAAAATATAATGAAACCTACTGAAATTTCATTGAAATTTATAAACGGAGTCAAAATGTATCCAATTTGATACAATTGTATCTTTGTGGCAACGCTGTTCGTCAGTTCAAGTAACTACTATTTTTAAATACATGTCTACTTAAGGCGTAGTTACCTACATTTCTCTCGCGAAAGCAAACATAGGTGTTACTTCTGCACTTACATTTTTTTTAATTATTAGTTTCAGGAAATATATCCCCAGTAAGCGATTTCCTAAGATTTGCTTGTTCTGTAGTAAAAATAAGTTGTTTATATTATAAGAGATGTCCTCACGTGGGATAGTAGGTGATGTTTTTTTGGCTGTCCCTGTAGGGTGCTAAAACATCACATTTTGAGGAATGATTACGGAAAGTAGTAACATGGCAGATGTTAGCATAACTACCTATAGGTATAGGTCAGCGACTAGTCTTATCTGCACCAGAAGTTGTATATTTGATGTCAGTCAAGGATCTGCTGTCAAATAGTTTAAGTGAATGTGTTGGGCCCGAGCTCTCTATGCGGGACCCAAGGTATATAGAACTACAAGGTATGATATTCCGCGATTAATTTTTCGTTTTTTCTGCGCATGTACGTCACTTGACGACAACAATTTTAACGTTTCTGTGAAAATATATTTAAATACGGGTAGTTTTCTGTACCCAAGTTTCATTTTTAATAACAATAATGTTTTGTGTGCTGTTTTCAGTGTAATAGAATAGTAAACAAATTAAATAAATTATTATCTGTTGCCTATGTTTTGTCGGCTGGTGACGTCACTTTGAAGAGAGAGATGCAAACAAACATGCGCAATATCATACCATGTATTTCTATATACCTTTTGCGGGACCTATATTTCGTTCTAACCTGTGCTTCAGAACTTTACAGAAAAGAAGAAGGTGCTTCGGACTGAAGGGCCTCTAGGAAATTCAACATTGAGGACCCTAGTCTTGCCAGTGTTTGCTAAATGATCCTGCCATGCAATTTCCGAGTTGACTGTGACTTCCAGAAGAGAATTCCTAGAAATGGATGGTCGTCAGCTTAATTTTTTCTTTGAAAATGTGATGGGCTTTTTCTTTTATGCAAAATTCAATAAATACCTACAACAAAGTTCTACTTTCCACACTTCAAGATTATGTCCCAGTCTTCACAGAGATCACTAGTTCAAAGATAGGCCCAGGGTGCCTAAAGTTCAATATTGCACAGGTTTCCTACAAATGTTCCGCTTAATATAAAACAGTTTTTTTTATATATATACATTTTCTTAAACAAATTCTCACGACGGACGTGCTGCAAGCAAGAAAACCTATGAAATCCGCAATGATTTTGATGCGGGTAAGAAATGTCATTTTGTTCAATTTGATTTGAACGTTTTCAACGATAGATACTGTGAAACTCATTCACATTACCCACACGGGGAACTGTTCACTTTCCGGATTTGACGATACCGAAATATTTTTTTTCTTCCGCCACCACCTCTTAAATATCAGGGGCAATCTCAAGCTTACGAAAAACAAACTCTGTGTTATTCTAAAACTAGCTAGAGTAATGTAATGAGTATTAAGCTCCGCAATCAAATGATTTACCTTAGTTGCAAAAAACGACAATATCAATCAAAACTAAAAGCCAGGTGTAAACAATTAATTTTTTTTTTTTATTTATTTCCAACTTCCATGTAAATAAAATTTCCCCCTTTTTTGCTATTATAGGTAGTTCCGCTGCAGGTAGAACCTATATAATTAAATTTTCCACAACTACGAAAAGGAATAAATAAATTGATTAGGTATGTTCCGTTCCCCCTCAAAAAAATAATAAAAGAATAAACCGAAAGCAAGTGCAAAATCGACTGAAACTCGGACACTAGGTCAGTGTTTACATTTTCCTTTACTGGTCTTCTTTCGTATTACCTTACCTACCATACTATAGTTGTATGGTTTTGATAGCGTGAAATTCATCCAAATTTCATCTGCACTTTAAAACGTAATTGCAGACTCGTTGCCCGTATCCAAACCATAACCAGTTTAGATACTGGAAAAACGTGCAATATACTTTTTTTGAAAAATATTTTTAATAATTTATTTTAATGGCTTCATAAAAATGGAGCTCCAGTACTAAACACATCTTTGCACAAGATCTACACGAAGCCATAAAATGTAAAACGTTCATTATCAGTCGAGACTGATGCGATGACCTTAGCTGTTGGGAAAGTTACCAAAACCGAATGGAAAATGGGCAGGAAAATCGGCGTTTGTGGTTTTATTTGCATTTAATTTGTACACAGCGCATTCAGCAGACAGTAGGAGTTTTTTTTTTGGGTCAAACGATGGCAGCATTAGAGTGATACAGTCGATGCTAGAAGTTAGGAGACTCTTTGATTAATTTTTTTTTTTACTTTCATCAGGTTAGGTTATGTTGGAGGTTATGATGTCGATAAATCTTGCATATACCTAAAGATTTTTAATAAGTACATACCTATATAATAATGAAGATTCCCGGGCAAGGTTTACAGTCAGGAGTTTTTCAGTTTTTATTTCGAGAAATATAGGCTATGGGCCTTACCAATAATCATTTTAATCTTCAACTTAAATATTTTGACGGTCACAATGGAACATTTTAAGGACTGTTCGAGAAAAAATCCGGAAAGAGAAACTAGGGTTTACAATTTTTAATGCTGAAAAAAACGGATTATGCTTAAAATTTGTTTAAACTAATATTTCTACACTTTATTAGGCCGCGCTAAATAATTATCTTCGGCTAATTTTTTGATACTTATGAAGTGTTGGAAAGAAGTTCACCAAACTCCAATCTTAAAAACAGAGCTTTATCGAATGTTACGGTATTAATTTATTGAAATTCAGTGTTTTATTTCCTCTTGAATATTCTAGCAAAATTCAAGCAAAAGCAAATGTCAAAAATTAGCCTATATGATAATATATTATCTTGCTCCCGGACCAGGATAAATTGTTGACAGCTGGAGATTCGTTCTACACCACGATAGAAAATTATCCGAAGATAATATTATTTATATCAGTTAAAACGCGGCCTTAAGTTCAAACAATTTATAATTTATTTAATTATTTATAATCACCCCTATCGCGAATAATATTTCCCTCGGAATGTTTCCCATTCAGCAATTTGATTTACATTGCTGACAAGGAAAATATTTCCGTCGGAATTTATTCACGATACGTAAAAGTTAGCCTGGACACTAAAAATGATTATTAGTACCGCGGTATATTTTTATACGTCTGATAATACTGGGCTCCATTGCTAGAATTTCTTTAGTTCTTGCATTCATATCTTGTTCATCCCAAACTGGCTGTCTGTATCAGTCGATGGTCTCGCAATCTTTCCATTGATGTAATCAATTAGCCATGCTTTGTGTAGCACCATTAAAAAGTTGATTCTTTTTGTCATGTTCATTTTGAGCTTAAGTCAAGGTTTTCTTGCTTGATCCCCCTCCTACTTCGAAAAATAATTTCATTTCACATGAGTAGGTCTCGCAAGCATTAGATATTCGAGTAAAAGGAGACAGTTAAGAGAAAGACTGGGACCGATCTAAAACAGTTATTATTAGTGGCCAATAGAAGTTTAAAAAAACATTTTAAATTAATTTGCAAATGGCTGACAAAGATTGGCTTTATCATTTCCAAAAAAGGCATCCTCTGCTCTAAGTAACATGGACCGGACCAGACACTGAAAGCCATAGCTTAGGTAAGCGAAATGTTCATTATATCCCAAAAGGTCTATTGTTCCCACTTTCGAAATCGTGTTGTAGTTTTGATTCTTCTTAAAGTTCAGGGATTAAACTTGAATTTAAACTGATATTACTAACACTAACATTAGTTTCCTATCTCTGCCAGAATCTGTCAATGGAGTAGATCTCTCGCTTTGGTAAGAACAAAATTCCAAAAATTCTATTGTTATTTTCACAAGTGTTTGCAAACTACTGGCCACCACTGTTCACAGCTGTCAGTCAATTTAATATGTTCTTGTTCTACCCTACTTTAGTGCACGTTAACTCGTCGCTTTACGCTTTTATATCTGTCTAGGATAACAGGTGAAGTGGAAGATAGAAATGGATTGTGTCCGTTTTTCAACTTTTCGCTTTTTTTTTTTGTTATCCATTGTGTAATGCATTTACCCGTGTTATTCTTCTACGACGACTACCCTTTTTGCAACAGTGTTCCATTCACATGGCTTTTAAGTTGTCTACCCCTCCGCCCTGCAGTCAACGTCTAATATTACCCAGTGGCTTGAAGGGGGATGTTTAGTTCTTAGAGAACCCTCTGAATTGTATAACGGTGTACATAACGTGGCAGAGTTGTTATTCTTTTATGTTATTCTAGAGAGCGTGGACTTTTAGTTTAGTTTTTTTTTTATCTGTATGTCATTCTGTCTTTGTCTCTTGCATTTTCTATGACGCGCAAGTTTATTATGTAATGCGAGGTGGGTGACGCTGACGTGCATTGGACTGACGAAGGAATACAGGGAAAAGAATGAAGGGGGAAATATTGTTTGGTAGGTGGCTGGCAGGTGGATCTAAATTTGAAATTAGAATTGCGTCTTTAGCTTGAGGGAGGACGGTTTTGGTTTTAAGTGGATTAATGTAAATTTAGCTGCGTCTGCAGTTGAATTTTCTGCGTTATTGACAGATTTATGGGGATTGCAATGTCTTGGATGGTACTTGCTGCATTACTTGTTTATACATCACGAATTACACATAAGACTGTTATCATTGACGTCATTTAGGGATGACATTTATTTTGTCTATTATTTTGTACTGAATGTGGGAAAGTAGCCTTTATAAAGGAGACGTCTCTTTTATTGGCATTATGACATTTTAATAGTATTTTTAAATTAACGAGCGGGAATACCTACATTATTGAAACCTGGATGGGTTTTTTCCGCAAATGCTTATCTTGTGATTGTCGTTAAATTTCAGTATAAGTTTTTATCTCTGTTTAAAGTTGTTTTTTTTTTCATTTACCTACTTAAATGTTGAAAATATTTGTTACGTATTAAAATAATGTGTCCGTTAGTGGAGTAAACCATACCTAATATAAGGGGTTTTTTTTTTGGGAATCTATAGCTAGCTCACTTTTACTTTTGCATGCAATACTTGTATACTCACTTTTGGTTTTGGTATACTCACTTTTGATTTTACATGCAAAACTGTTATACTCACTTTAGGTTTTGTTATACTCACTTCCCAAAAAAATACGCCTATAAATGAAAACAGAATCGTTTGCATTTATTGGAAAAAAAGCGGCGAACATGAGTTAAGACATGAATGAGGTCAAAACCTCGTTAATGATGTCAACAAGAAGGGACGCACACCATCGACGAAACGTCATAATAGACAGTTATAACCTTGAGCTTGAGGTATAGTAGGGTCTACAAAAAACACAGTGGGGACTATTTAAGGCCCTAATAATACCGGTTCCACTATACAGAGCAGAAACATTAACTTTATTGACCGCACGCGGATGAAGATATTGGGATCATGACGTAATCTCGAATGACAAAAATCTCTAACGCTAAAAATCTCGAAAAGTTTTGTTTTTAATCTCGAATGCAAAAATTTCGAATGTACAAAAATCTCGAAAGACTAGGTACCTATATCTCGAAAATATAGAGTAAATTCGAGATTTTTTTTTTTTGCACCCAAACCGTAAACCCAAGCAGGGGGGGGTTGCAGGGGATTTTTTTCGACATTTTTGCTTTCAAGATATTATTGGTTGGTAGGTCTTATTGGTTGGTAGGTCTTATTGGTTGGTAGGTCTTATTGGTTGGTAGGTCTTTCGAATGATTTTTGGTCCCGTTTTGCTTTGGGCGCATTCTGAGATAGTATCTACAAGCTGTAACTCAACATCCAACTGGTCAGAAAAGAGCGACACAGTTGTCTAGGTAGGCAGGTAGGTAGGTAGGTAGGTAGTTGGGTGCTCTAGTGGCGGCTGCCACAGCTTCACGTAGACCATCAGTTGGGTCCATTGTGTCCAGTCACGGGAACCTTCCATTACATACCTGTTGGAGACAAAGAATATACCGCTTTTATTGAGTCACCTAGATTTGGTATCAATCACAGGTATTCACAAGCTCTTGTATCCAGATTTCCAGCTTGTCCTAGGAGCAACCGAAGTTATGTGGAGTTTGTCGAACTACTGGAACCACCCCGATTTGAGTATGAATCTCAGGAGTTCCTTTAGATCGACTTCCACCAGGTCCTCTAGTTCATCGAAGAACAAGCTGTTGAGAATCCTCTGTCTACTGTTTTTAAGGGCTGGGCATTCGCAAAGCAGATGACGAACAGATTCTATTTCTTCAACGTCTCTGCAGCTTCTGCAAAAGTCATTATGCAGTATGCCCAGCCTTTCCGCGTGTACCCCTATCGCACAGTGTCCAGTAATGACCCCCGTGAGTATGCGGATATCTTTGCGGCTAAGTCCGATCATGAATTTGGATCTCTTTTTGCTCACTTCTGGCCATAATTCTTTTGCATGCCTGCAGGTATTGAGATTGGTCCAGCGTGGATTTGTTCTACTCAAGGATTCAATGTAAATCTTCCTAGCAAGCGTGCTTAGCGGAGTTTTTACAGATTTTAGGGCATGCATCCTCGACCCGTTCCTTGCAGTCTCGTCCGCCTCTTCATTTCCCGGAATGTCCATATGCCCCGGTACCCAGCATAGGGTCACCGTGTTGGCTTGCGAAAGTTCATCCAGGTATTTCTTGCAATGACTTACTGCCCTCGACTTCACCACGACTGACTCCATGGCTTTTATGGCCGCTTGGCTGTCAGAGTATATAGTGACTTGTTTGTCGGCGATGTGTCTTCTCATTAGGTCCTTTGCCGCTAGGGTTATAGCAGCAATTTCCGCTTGAAACACACTACAGTCATCGTTGATTCGGAATGATTCTCGCAGGTTTAGGCTAATTGCACACACATCGATTTTGGACGGCCGATTTTATACCGGTCGTCCAAATTCCAATAGTGAGCCACATGTGGGAATGGGACCTGGCACACACGCCGACCGCTGATCGGTGCCGGCAAAATGCCGGTGAGCAGCCGTCCACTGCCACTGTATCGCCGGCAGTATCGGGAAATAGTGGCGTACGTGATTAAATACACGCTTGCACACGCACCGATTTTTTGCTGACCATTCCATTCGACTGCTCTCGCTTCATTCAGTGTGTCACGAAAACGACAACAAAGCAACTGATTGTTAGACCGGTAAAAATCCGGTGAGTGTGCTAGCACCCTGCTACCGGTAAAATGTCGGCCGATTTTATACTGGCCGTCCAAAATCGGTGTGTGTGCAATTAGCCTTAGTGGTTCGCTGAAGATGCCCGCGCCCGTACCAACATCCATCTTAGAACCATCGGTATAGAGGGCTATCTCCCCTTCTTCTGTAACTGCATTATGCTCCCATTCACTTCTGTCCGGAATTCTGGTTGTGAATCTCCTTTCAAAAGCGAGTGTGGGTGGTAGATAGTCTGTAGTTATCTTCTCCTTCGCCGCGCTCCATTATGCTTCGATGGACGCGTGCCCATAGGATTTGGATAACCATATTCCAGACCCTCTTAGTCTGATTGCGGTTTTGACCGCTCTACTGCTACAGTAAATATCCAGAGGGGTGAGGTTTAGCATCACCTCCATTGCTGCGGTGGGCGTTGTTCGTAGTGAACCCGTTATCCCAATGCATGCCCCCTTTGGACTTTAGTGAGGCTTGCGAGATGGTATTTTTTCTCTGTGGCCTTCCACCACACGATTGTACCATATGTTAGGATGGGCCGCACTATTGCGGTATACAGCCAGTGTACCACGTGCGGCCTGAAACCCTATGTGTTGCCGAATGCTCTTCTACAGGCATATAGTGCCACGTATGCTTTTTTGATGCGATCCTCTATGTTTTCCTTCCAGCTGAGTTTGGAATCCAGGATTATGCCCAGGTATCTTGCTGTTTTTGATATAGTTAGGTTCACCCCACCCATCCTTGGTGGATTAAATGGGGGAATTACTCTCCTCCTTGTAAACAACAGGATCTCTGTCTTTGATGGGTTCACCCCTAGTCCGCGTCCCGCTACCCAGTTGCTAACTAATAAGAGTGCGTAACTGAGGCGCTCACTGAGAACTGGAGTGAACTTACCTGGGACTAGAATTACTACATCGTCTGCGTATGCGCTCACAATGAAGCCTTCCTTTTCCAGTATTTTCAGCAATTCGTCTACTACGAGGAGCCAGATGAGCGGTGAGAGAACCCCACCTTGTGGTGTTCCCCTACTCACCTTACGTTCAATGCTCACGTCCCCTAGCTGTGACTTTATCCGTCGTGTGCCTAGCATGAGTCCAATCCAGTTACATAGGCTGATATTTAGGTGGGCTTTCCTCAAGCTACGCAGGATTGCGTCAGCTTCTATGTTATTGAATGCCCCCTCGATGTCTAGGAACGCGCATATTAGACACAGTTGTCTAATATGGCTAGGACATATACAGCATATGTACACTGCTCTGCCTTGCGATGAGTCTTCGGCTCGAATCCAGAAGGACAAAGCCTTAGAGGAAGACCTCATCAGTTGGTGCGCACAAGTGGAAGGGGCCCTTAAGCAACTTGGAGAGCGCTACTAGAGGCAGTTAGCCGAAGGCCGACCAAACTGGAGAGGCTTACTCTTTAATGCAAACTTGAGGTCCACCAATGACTGTAGCGCCACCTCAATATAAGTAAGTACGTAAGTAATGTTATGTTCCATACTCTACTACTTTAGCATTTCCTCAATGGCGAAGGAACCTTAGACATTAAACCTTAGAATGCTGCACGGAGTGATTAGTAACAAGTTGAACTTTATATACTTCCTGTATACTGTGCGACTGTGGGCGCAGTAGCCCAGTCGTTAGTGTGCTGGACTACTGTGCGAGAGATCCCAGGTTCGATCACAGGAAAAACACAAATTACATATTAAGGTTTTTTCTACTGCGCCACCTCTCGCGAATGTCTGACAAACATCTGAGAGTATGACTGTCCTGAAAACAGCTTCTCAATTCAGCCGTTTGGACTCGGCATAAAATTGTAGGACCCTTCCATTCGTCCTAAAAATAGAAACTCACACAAACGAATGGTTGCGAGAAAATTCAGCCGTCGTTTTTCGATAACTCAGCTGTTGAATGTGTCATTAATTTTTAATCAAAAAAAAACCTGACATTTTTGAGCCCAACGGTTTGTTTTTGTCGTATTTTTTTTGTTTCTTCTCAAAGTAATAATTTTTGGACTCAAGGCTGGTGACTCAACTAAAATTGTTGACGCTAAAATAATTCGAAAAATCGTTGGATAAGGAAATATCGGATAAAAAAGCAAGTTATCCAATCCCTTCGAGTTCGTTATATTTGCGACCACTTTTCTCCACTAAAATTCAAAAATATACCACCTGGCTAAAAAAAAAATAACAAACGAAAATAAATATAGCTACCTTCCTTCGTTCCACGGCCATGTAGGTATATTATTATCCACACAATAGAAACAACCATCCTTTGTTCCTTCCATGTTTTACCATGCATATGTAGGTATGTTCCAGATTTTACACCTTGTCACTGCACTGAACATTGCATTCTTCCCCCTCGGTGCATATTTATTTGTATAGTTTTCACCTGCATGCTTTAGATCCCACGAAAACTACCACCACCTCCTCCAGTACGTCTCGTGTGGTCAATCCAAGTGTGCACCATTACTTCGCTTCCATGAGCAGCATATGCAAATTGATGGACACATTAAATACAGTATATCGTCACACTCTATGTCTGTCCAAGTTTGCCGAACAACGGCAACCCTGCGTGAGTTTGTTAGCAAATCTACAATGAGAGAACAAAATAGTTTTGTTAAACAATCCCGTTCACCATGTTATCTCTGCCCTATCGTCGTCGCCGCTCGGTAGAAATAATTTTTAAAAACGAGTAGAAAATAAATTATCACTCCCCCAGTATCTAACAGTGTATGTGAGCAAAAGATACCTTTCGGCTTTAAAAGGTATCGACGACCGTACTATATGCGATGTATTAGCCGCGTCCGCTTAAATGGGTAGTATGCGCGAGGTACGGCTACGGGTACGGGGCCACCACCACCAGCTACCACTTGGGTAAGTGGCTGAAGAATTCTATGATGACGGGGAACGTGCTACATTGAGTTAAAACGAGAAACCAGTTGGTAAATGATTACGTACGGTATAGTCAAAAGTTTTTCGAGTTTTCTTCCTCTCTCTCTCAACGTGCGGTTTGTTTTGTATTTTTGTTTTATTTCATCGCTTTTCGGTTCATTTGTGAGCGTAAAACGAGTGATTCAAAATTGCTTTTCAGTATTTAGTGTTAAGAGGAACCAGGTTCACGGTTCTATCGGTTCATGTGTCAATATTAGATGTTTTAAGTGCGGTTAGGTACTTTTTGCAAGTTCGTTGGGGGTACTATTCGGTAAATACAATACCTGCAATTGATCGTCGCGATCATCTAAGTATTAAATACTATGTGCAAGTGTTTTTCAATCGAGACAACCGCAACGGCCACCGACAGATACTCTGTAAAATGCGATTTGCTAAAAGATACTTTTCCTTAATTCGATGAAATACCAACTTTTTCAATGTCTACTATCCGACCGATCGTGCTTTCTGTTGTTGCTCTATTTTTACAGGCGATCACTCGAAAATCCAAAAATATACAAATTTGTAACTTACTTCCTACCGAAATGTTGCATCTCAGTGCTGACGGAAAGCAATAACAAATCTATTCTTGATTTCTTCGCTTCAAACATCAATAGAGATACAACATTTTTCTCTTGTGTTCTCGCTCTCGAATCGAATTTTAATATTTAACTACACCAACTGTTGCAATGAAAGTGCAACATTACAACGTGTAACACTTGGTATATAGGTACCTACGGATTTACATTTAGAGATTTACATAAGTGCTTGTGTTTGCATTTTTATTAGTTAAATTGCAGCAACACGTTTTATACAACAAAAAAATATTTGTAACGAAAGGAGTGTCACTTCTCGTTAATTAAAGCTTGTTGCACTTGTTTTTATTTCGATGAATATTGTTGTGCTGTGATATTCGATCGTGAGAAAATAATAAAAGAAATCAATACCTCTTCCCTCCACATTCTTCCGAAAAAATATGATACAATCCATGAAAAATGCGGCGATAATAATACGAAACAATAGGAGGTTAAAAAAACTAAATAAAAAAAACCAAAGATTCGCGCTATCAATTAATTAGCTGGTGCTTGAGATATTTCGTTATCGGCCTTTTTTTTTGAAATATAAACATAAAATCCATGGAATAAAAATGAGTGATCATGTGAATGGGTCTTAGGTGGGATTTGCTGGGGATTTTCACGGGTCAAATGTGTTGGTTGTAGCGAAATATGTTTCAGCTGGAAGGGGGTTTACTATAAATTGCTATCTGTTTGTTCGATGAAGTGTTTATAAGGCATTGCAAGTCTTAGACCAATGTTTTTAGTCAGTCAAAAATTTGCGCTTTTAGATAGAACCACATCATCTGCCGCTCTATGTAGGTAGGTAAGTGCGCAATGGTTAGTACGCTGACTACTGATCGAGGGGTCACAGGTTCATCTCTCGTAGACGTCTGACAAACATCCGAGTGTATAGTTGTCTTGAGAAAGCTACATCATCAAACTGTAGGTAGGTCCCTTACATTCGTCACAAAAATATAAACTCATATACAATCCAATTGTTGTAAGAAGCTAGTCCTATGATCCCATATGGATTGTGTTATAAGTTCCGTCCTTACCTATATATTTATAAATCTTCTCAACCTAAATCCAAAGAAGCGCACATTTTGCTTTCTGTTTACCAATTTTGCAGACGGGTTACTAAAAAAATGTATACCTACAACTGGTTTGACCTTGATCTTGCATATCGCATATCGTAAAGTTTAAATAAAAACAGGGTCGATATCATAACATCAGGAAGCTGACAGTCTTTTGGAGTATTTTCTTTACTATCCAAAATAAAGTTTACATGCTTCTGAATATAATTTGAGTTGTCATTCCACATTTTTGTATACCTACATTATGCTGAAGCTAAAAAATATGCAAATGAATGTCATTCCATTCCTATTACCATTTTAATTAAAAAAAAAACGCGATAGCCACTGTCATTGATCGTAAACCTGTTAATAGAGGGCTGATTTTGTCGATATTAGTCTTTAAATTATGACGAAATCATTGCTTGAAAAAAAAAACACCCTAATTACATTCATTAATGCTCTTTTCGATTTTTGTAAATAATTTACTTATCCTTCTAAAGGCGAAATCTAGAAGTGCTCTTTCAAAGTTTGATTAAAGAGAAGAATTTGTTTGAAATGGACGTTCGGTCTTCCTTGTAGGTAATCGCGAACTTGGCGGCTGGGTTCAAAATGTTTTCTTCAATTTCGCCTGTTCTTCAATCAGAGTGAAAGACTCCAAGGTATATAGAACTACAAGGTATGATATTCCGCGATTAATTTTTCGTTTGTTCTGCGCATGTACGTCAGTTGACGACAACGATTTTGATGTTTCTGTGAAAATATATTGAAATACGGGAAGTTTACTGAGTGCAAATTTTATTTTTAATAACAAAAATATTTTCTGTGCTGTTTTTGGTGTACTAATAGAATAGTTAACAAATTAAATAAATTATTATCTGTTACCTATGTTTTGTCGTCTGGTGACGTCACTTTGAAAGAGAGAGATGGCAACAAACATGCCATATTTCTATATAGGTACCTTGGAAAGACTCTATTACAACTCACTTGTAGCGGCCAATATTGTCAATATTTCCGCTTACACCACCAGCTCGACGGATCTGTTGAAAATGGTGCCTTCGGTGTTGACATCTGGCCTGCGGATTATCTGCTGCATAAAGGTGATACAGATACAGACGATGGTGATGCTTTCTACCATTCCTACTTGGTTGACGATTTGGGGCATTCATCCCATCAAAACATCACCTCTATATTTCAAGAACTCCACCGGTAAACCTTCAGAGCCGCCTTAAACTCGTATACCTAAGCTAAATATACTGTGTGGTTGAACTAGTCCTATATCGACTAGATATGGGTTATTTTCTTTCCCTATATCAAACTTTCTAGATGATGTCCATTTAGCCATCTGCTTTATATTATTTTAAGCACAATATCAATAACGTTCCCTGTGCTTCGGTGACTACGTTTCCTTCACTATTTCGAAGTGTCTGCGCTTGGCTTCCTTAAAAATCTCCGGGCTACTTTTGAGCAACCTAAGTCCTGAAGGTCGTGTAAGGTATATATATGTTATCATTTCTGTTGACCAAACTGTTGATCCAATCCAGTGAAATCATTTGACGGCCATTCTTTTTCTAAGCGCTTCAATGAGCACAATAGACAGAAAGACATCTGCATACTTCACAATGAATTGAAAGGTATAAATGTTCCTACTTTTCGAATAATACCAGCACATCTCAATTCTACGCCTTGTTTGCCACATATCAGCGCAACATTATTGGCCATTGAATAATCGATTATTTATGTATTTTGAATGCCATTACGAAATCCATTACTAATCCTCTTATAATGACCCGGCCCCACATATGAGTTTTCAATGACTCTACGTAAAGCTTCCAAACCAGTTGTTGCTGAAGAATGTGAAGGCCCCCCCACCAAGCCATCTTTATTCTGGATAACACTTCTTAATTGATGATGATTTTGACAGCGAAACGAAACCGCGTAATGAAAATCAATTAATGCTAAAATGCCTATGGATTGCTTGAGGGAGGACTACATGCGGACTCTATAGAACATCGTTTTCCAACGCAAAAAAAGAATAATGTATAAAGTAAACTATTTAGACAAATAAAGATTTTCCCCCATCGATGATGATCGGCACGTCGCCTCGTCACACTTTGAATAGAATTTATGAACAGAAATAAAAGATAATAAATAATAAAACAAAACATATTCACAACACGACGTTTATCGCGTACGTGAACAGTTTGCACATTTGGGCATTTATCGTGACAGCAAGCATTCCAAATGACAGTGATTCACTGGGATTTACACACACATGACACACGTATGGATATGGAGGAGTAATATCCGAGCGGACAGTTGTTGTCAGTTGTCACTTTGACATCGTTTGATTATGACCTTCTAAGTGAAAATTAATTGAGCTCATTTTTAAACTGGTTTTATTTGTGTACCTATGTATTTCGTTTCACGTTGGTTCTGTTAAATTAATTGTCAGAACATTGCTGACAGATAGTATAGATGGTCGTAGGTCGTGCCAACGAATGTCGTATTTGATGAACACTGAAAGTTTCTATTTTATTATTGTGATCTATTGTGTGAACTAATAAATCTACCTTTGTACGGTTGTTTACAAGTTACAGTCACACGTTGGGCTAAAATTACGTAACTTTTCAGACGAAACAATAGACGTCCAGAGCTAGCTACTCAGTGCTATAGTTAAGAATTTAAGAGCGCCATCCAATTCAGTCTTCTTCTGCGTATAACCTAAAACAAATCATTTTGTAAATATCTTATTATGGTCTTTCAAATTTCGAAAACCATCGTTATAGGTGATTTGCCGCTGCAAGGGTTTCCAAAACGACCTAACCACTGTGTTTTTAGTCATCGATTGCTTTTTTTTTTATTAAATAGGTATATGACTTTCTCGATATTCGAAGACTCTAGACTTAGAAAGCATGACATTTTAAACCTTCGAAACTTATATGTGTAGAATAATAAATAAAAGGTTGGAGGGCGATTTACAAAGGATCTGGGTGAAGATCTGCAGTTCAAAAAGACAAAAATCACATTACTTACTTATAGATGGCGCTACAGGCCGGGGTAGACCTGGGCCTCAACCAACACGCCTCCTCAGTTAGCCCGATCTTTGGCTAACCGCCTCCAGTTGCGCACTGCTAGTTAGTTGAGGTGGAAGTCCCCTTCCACTTGTTCGCGCCACCTAAGTTGAGGTCTTCCTCTACTGCGTTGTCCCTCTGGGTCGAAGACTCTTCGGGCCGACACGTTGGAGACTAGAAAATAAATCAACAAGTTGTCCGACCCCGAATTAAAGATTGATGGCAATGAACGGAATAATTTCTTCAGTATTTTTCCAAATGAACATGTTTACATTGAAAACTGTCGGAAAATGTGCGCGCGTTTTCAATACTGATTGTACTAAAATTTTACAATTCTACTTCATTGCTGCAGTAGGTAGTCGAGATTTAATTGCATTTGCGAAGTCGTAAATCCTTTCGTCAGCCGAGATCCAACCGGCTAAAAATGACATAGAGCAGAATTTTTGGCTATTGATTGCAAATAAGTTATTTCTGCCAGGCTGGTGCTGTTATTCCAAAACAGGAAAGTAGATGTATTCACTTTCCCATTACATTCGCAACGCTAAGAAATAGTCACCGGAGACCCCATAAAGTATAGGTAGGTATATATATTCTGATCAGGATCAAATTCTGAATCGATTTGCCGATGATAATACTTTTACTTGTTTTTCTTAAAAAATGCCATTTATAAGCTTTTTCATAGCCTTTTGACAGGAATGCCAAAACTAGTCTAAAGTTTTTGTAAGCGGCGGGCTTGAAATCAATGAAGGGATGATGAGTATGTACATATAGATATCGATCTAGAACTCTTGACTTTTCTGCAGTCTGTCGTAGTGTGAATATTTAGTCTGTTGTGGACATACCGGGCCTAAACCGCACTCGGAGGGCCCAATCAGAATCAGTATATACACTGATAAATTGAAAAACTAAATCGTACTTTGGGAACAATAGGGTACCTAATGATCCAAGTCTATATTGTTATCTAGCTCAGAATGTTCAAACATTCAAAAGAGTACCTACCTAGACGGCAATCGCAACATGATCTGTTTGGTTGAGTGTTTAATGGTCTGATGACAGCTTTTCTATGGCAGTTCTTCTATAAATTTGGATTTGAGGATACCATTGTGGCTTTACAGTAACATTACACGTCACGCAGCGAAGTTAATCGGTCTATGTCCGTTTTCAGACATAACGTCGTTTAGTGTATGTTTTCTTAATGCACTACCGAAGATACCATCCTTGGCAGGTCGATTTTAATTTAATACTTAGGAAGGAGTCCGTATAAATAATCTCTAGATTTTCTGTATGGGGCCTGATCGCATATAAAACTGATGTTATCAAATTTAACCTTTATAAGGACTACCATAAGGCACTTCCTTAGCTTGTATTATAGTCTGCGGGTTAGGTACCTACTTATTCGATGAAAGATCTCGTTGTATGGGAAAACGTTTCTTGAATAATTCCAAAATATCTAGCACAATTTTACCTTTCTGGCGAAACTTACTATTTTTCTCCATTGTTTTACGATCTGACCGCCAAATTTATAAGTTTTTTTCAAAATATTTTTGATACTCCAAAGTCACATGAGTGCATGAACGGAAATTGTATTTTCATTGCGACGCAATTGTCCGGTTAAATGAAAAAAAAAATCCCATTTCATACTATACCTACCTCCTCCGTACACATTCTGTGAATTAGCATAATTCATACCTCTACGTTTGAGTCATTATTCAACCAACACATCGACTCGCCACTAATGAATTCTGTTTACCTTTCTTTTAAAAGAGTTCCAATACGAGTAAGCAAACAGAAACCAAATTGAAAAAAAACAGTATCGCAGACTATGCAAACAAAACGAAAAAAAACATACGACGAATAAATAAAAATATAAATTGTTGAATAAAAAAAAATGCACATTACCTACTACCACGCACATTGAAACCAAAAAATGGTCGTGTCAACGTTAAACATTACTCTGAGTAATAGCCTGAGTGATTTTGATGATAATGGCTCGGTGGCAACCACAATACCGGCATCAGATCTATCAGTTAATTTAAATAATAATAGTATTTTGAATAATAACAACAACAACAGTGATCAAATTAATAATAATAAAAACAAGATCGATTGGAAATTCGATGACAACTCTGATGAAAACTTGGAGAAAATCAGCGCCATCGATAAGAGTGCAACACGAGTGTCCTTGCGACGTAGCACGCATGTGAATCGTTCTAATCGTTTTCGACAGCAACAGGTAAAATAAAAATATATATATCATTACAAAATAAATAGAAATATAAGTAAACGAGGGCCGTTGTCTTACTGTTATTTACAATTCGAAGTGTGTATCTTGGACGGTATTTTAATGGGTCTACAAGTACATAAAATAGCAGAGATTTCTCTCAGAACGGTGAGACAAAAAGTTAGTTTGTTGATATTTGCAATTTGCTCGCTTGAAAATACTTCAATTGATTGATGGGTACGCTCCAAACACTAGGTTCATGAAAAGCTGACGTAATTTTTATCCGAGTTTTTTTTATTCAACTATCTATCCCAGCAATTTACTGTCACACATAACATAAATAAATAAAACATAAATGTAACAAAAACAGCCAAGTTCTGTTATACATTAAAAAAACGTGTTACTAGTCAGCCACGAAAAGTATGAGATCTAAATGTATGCCAAGTTATTAGCTTAAAATGGTTAAATGTTAAAAGAAATTGGTAAGTCCACTGGTCAAGTTTTCAAATTCTAATATATTGTAAAATATAATCAAGTTATAGGTATAAACGAAAAACTTGCCAACTAAACCTACCACTAGTAAATGTTTCAAGTTTGAAGTCTTTAACTTAAAAGTAGTTCCGAAGTTAGAGGGGATCGAAAACAGCCTGAGTTTGTTCCTGTAAAAAGGGTAAGTGCCTTTACTAGAGAATTTAGCTGGGGCATTACCGTGCCCTTTGATCTTGAAAATATTGGTAAACTTTATAGGTCGTACCTTATACCACAAGGCAGTCATATTGGACCTCTTCGGAAAAAAATGGGCGTAGGACCTCCCATATAAAAAAAACGTTCAAAATCGTATATCCCGAAAACCACCAAAACGCTTTAGCTACGATATTGGCCCTGTGAAGATTGCTAAGAATTGGACAAAGTGGCGTAACGCCTCCTATACAAAAAAAAACATTGCAAACGCTAGTTATTGTCCGACAGTCATAGAAGACAAAGTTTGTAAAATTTGGAACATTGATAGCTAGTTTAAAATAAAACAAATAAACGGTTTGACATATCTATTTATGTCGTTTTCAATTGGCCAAAAAGAAGCGTCCGGATATTTACTTCTGAAACCGTTCTTAAACAACAAAAATTTTTTTTTTTAATTCTGAGGATTTCGCTTTTTGATTTTAAGTCAGTCCACTCAAGAAGCACTTATGTCGTTTTTCATTAGAATCAAAAAAATTTACATCTGAAACCGTTCCATTGGCACAAAAAATAGTCTTCTGATGATTCTGAGAAGAGGATTTTTCTTCTCGATTTTAAGTCAGAATCCACTGCGGCTGTACAGTACGAAAAAGGTCTTATTGTGGTGTGTATTAGTACGAACTCTAAAAATCGTTTTCTGAGATGGACTTAACAACTTCTCAAGGAGTTTTTTTTACTATAAGGAAAGCTTTCTCGTGAAATCCCTATAAAAACCTCTATTTCCATATTTCAGACTAAAGTTTTTGATATGACTCAATCTGTAGAGAGAAAAGTAGTAGACTAAAAGCGTTTCAACAAAAGTTTAGAGCGTGTGGATTGTTACTCTGCCATCATTTTAAAAAGGTGTTCACGGTCGCAGAATCCCTTGTAGGTGGAAAATAGCCTTTGTACTCTATAAAAAAAAGTCAAAAATAATCTTTTAATTTAATTTTAATAAACCACTTAAGTAGTTAACTAACACTATTAATAATATTGTATGCATTTTAGTTAAATATCTAATGAATTTTATTTTCAAGAGCTTAGGTTTATACATACATATTTATAATGAAATAACAGTTTAATTTTTCAATAGAATAGCCAAGTTACGTATCCTGTCTTGTCCCATATACTTTTTAAATAGGTTTTTATTAATTTTAGTTTTAAAAATGATCGTTCAGCACTAGCTATAGTCATAGGAATTGTATAACAAATAACATTAACACAGTACCTACATACACTGCCGCTCACTTGAATAGGAACATGATTATTTTCTGGTGTTTTTTGTTTTTGTTATTCTCTTTTCGCCGATATCGGTCATTACGCTTTGCCTTTCGAAAGTAAAGTTTATTAGGCTATTGCTAGAAGAAAGGAAGTAACAAAAATGATTACCGTTACGATTTATTAGTGGCTTGCAGTCAATATACACAAAAATAATGCAGTTTTGTTGGCTCATTAGAATAAGAACAGATCAAATTGTATCAGTTTATCGCAAATTTTAAAAGTGATTGGATCTGCTAAAATTGTTTACAGTAGTAATTAGTACTTAATTTCGATTTCTGTGCATAATGGGTCGAAGCAGTGCATTAACGACGGAGGAAAAGGCAAAAGTTTCCGCATACAGAGAAATGAAGTTGACATACCGAGAAATCGCAAAAAAAATTGGAAGGAGCTCTACTGTTGTATACAATTTTCTTCAAAATCAGTCAGAGTATGGGAAAAATATGAAGGGACGTACTAAAAAAGCAACTTCAGAAGCTGACAGAAGGGCAATAATCCGAGCAGCCTCAAATTCACACCAGTCTGCAGCGAAAATCAAATCCAATTTGGCAATAACAGCAAGTGTTTCAACCGTTAAACGTGTTATTCAGAGTGCTAATCACCTAAAAAGATTAAAACTGAAAAAAAAAACCACCACTGAATGCTGCCCGAAAGGAGGCCCGATTGCTTTTTTCTAGAAACTGTATGAGCTGGAATTCGGAATGGAAACGCGTTGTATTTTCAGATGAAAAAAAATTCAATCTGGATGGGCCAGATGGATACAACTTTTATTTTCACGATCTGCGTAAGGAAGAACATTTTTTGAATCGCCACCATAGTCGTGAAGGTGGTGTTATGGTTTGGGGAGCGATATCGTACTATGGATCCTGCGAACTTCAGTTTTTGACTTCAAAAATGAACGCATTGGCTTACAAAGGCGTACTAGAAAAGGCATTTCCCGAATTGGGGAACGTGTTTGGACCTTTGAAGTGGTGTTTTCAGCATGATAATGCTCCAATCCATACCGCCCGAACTGTTAAGACTTGGATTCAAGCCCAGAACGTCGATTTACTGGAATGGCCTCCATATTCACCAGACCTCAATATTATTGAGAATGTTTGGGGATGGCTAACTAGAAAAGTCTATGAATCTGGAAGACAATTCGATAGCAAAACATCACTAATAGCTGCTATTAAAACTGCCTGGTCTGAACTTTCACTGGACTACATTAAGAATCTTTATGACTCAATGCCTAATCGCTTGTACGAGGTCATATCAAACAAAGGTGGTTGTACACATTATTAAAATATTATAAATATTCAAAAAGTTGTATTAATAAAATGAATTTCAATGATTTCGTTCATTTTTCTTTATAATAAGTAAATGTTCTTATTCTAGTGAGCCAAAAAAAATGCATTATTTTTGTGGATATTGACAGAAAGACACTAATAAATCGTAACGGTAATCTTTTTTGTCACTTTCTTTTTTCTAGAAATAGCCTTATAAACGTTACTTTTAAAAGGCAAAGCGCAATGACCGATATCAGCAGAGAGAGAATAGAAAAAACAAAAAATCCCAGAAAATAGTGATGTTCCTATTCAAGTGAGCGGCAGTGTACTTCAGGAAAGCTGCATGACATAAAATGATTCTTTATTAATAAATCATCAAGTTCTCTAATACACGAAGACTTTTCTATTTCGTCTCTGAAAATGGACCGAAAACTGAGAATTTACCTGGCAAGTGATTAAGATATGTCGTTTTTATATACACTCCGCGCCACTTGAATAGCACACCCCCTAACGTCGGTTTTCTATGGCCCACTGGTCCCAAACCAAGCATACTAGAGACTTAATTTTTGTTTTTAAATTAAATTTCAATTAATTTTTGTGATTTGACCAGAAGGAAGACTTAAAACTAAAGCTTTAAGTATGTATTAACAAAAAATTTTTAACTAAAAACCGGCAAAACGTGGACTCATATTATTCTATGATAGATCTTTTTTGTTAAAAAATGTGTGGAGAAAAAGCTTAACCGAGGCGGAAAAAGGACAAATCAAAGCTTAAAGGACGCTCGCCTGTTTATTGCCAATTTAGCTAAGAAAATCGAGAGGAGCCGACACGTTATATGCATATTTTTAAGTAATGAGTCTAACTATGGATATAAACGTGAAAGGCCGCATGCATAGTGTGCTTACAACTGCGGAAAGGCGACTTATATTAGGAAAAGCGTCAAATTCTCACGACTCTTTTCCAAAAATCTGGAAAAAATGTGGTATCAAAGCAAGTCTCACAACTATTCGTCGTATTATTTCGAATGCCAAGGATATAAAAAGACTAAAAATCAAGAAAAAGACACCCCTTAACCCGGTTCGAAAAGCGCAACGCCTTCGATTTTGTGGTCTGGACTTCGTAGTAGCACCGTGTGGTCTTTTCCGACGAAAACAAATTAATTTGGAAGGCCCCGATGGCTATAGCTAGGTCTATTTCCATAACCTCCGCAAAGAAACTCATCATTTGGACCGGCTGCATAGCAGAGTTGAAGTTGAAGGTGTGATGGTGTGGGGGCCGTTTCGTATTATGGCAGCCGAAAATTAAAATTTTTGTTAACCACAATGAATGCGTTGTCTTACTGATAAGGCTTTAACATATTTTCATAACCTTTTTGGACATCTGCCATGGATCTAACAACATGATAAAGCGCCAATACATACAGCCCGGGTTGTTAAAACGTATTTATAGAGCCAAAATGCGGAGCTGTTAATGCTGACCGGACTACTCACCGGATTTGAATATCATCGAAAATGTTTGGCAATGGTTGATACGTCAAGTTTGTGGATCGGGACAACATCATTCGACTGTATCTAAACTAGTCCAAACCATCGAATTAGCTTGGAGCTCGATTTCGGTAAATTATTTGGCCAATGTGTATGCATCCCTTACAAATCGGAGAGGTGTGAATTTTGGAGCAGAAGGTGGCTCAAAACACAATTGAACATTTTTTTTAAATATAAAATAATCCAATTACCTTTTGGAAACCAATTGGAAGCAATTTCATTCATTGGAAGGAAACGCGGTTTCAGTTGATTAATAATGATGTCCAATACTAGATAAAATATGTTCACTTTGAACAAATCTTGGAGACGCTCATCTTCACAAAGTTCGTCAAAATGGCGTTTTACCTTCCTCTGACGAGTTTTAGAAAATTCAGGGTTGATGGACCATTTTTCTGCTACGCTATTTGCTTCCATTTTTAAATTTACAAATTCATGTCTATACCTTTCCAATTCTTCTAGACACATTTTCAAACGTTTTAAGGCATTTGCAAGATCGATGGCTATAGACTGAAGTGCTTTAGAGCTTATAATTTTTTTTGAAATACTTAGGTACAACATTTTTGCAAAAATTTTAGGTTATTTCTGAGCTCTTGGGTCGGGGCCCTCTCGAGTCGGGGGCCCGTGGCATTTTGCTAGCCCTGCCACCCTATAGTTACGCCACTGTTGACGGGCCTCTTATTAAATTAATTACATATTAGCAACTACTATTTTGGCCATTCGATTTTATTTGTTTTGAATAGTTTCAATGTAAAAAAGACAAGACCAACGAGTGTCTTTCCTCTTTTTTAATTTTCTGAAATTGGTACTAACAGGTGACAGAAATCATTTGGAGATAATCACCCCTATCGTGGAATCCGTCGGGGGGAATTATTCACGGAAAAAAATAATTTTGTATCGTCGAATCCGCAACAGTTCCCCAGTGGGTAATGTGAATGAGTTTTACTGTATCATTGAAAACGTTCAAATCGAATTTTTCCCGAACAAAATTACATTTCTCGCCCGCATCAAAATCATTGCGGATTTCATAGGTTTTCTTGCTTGCCATGAGAATTAAAAAAAATGTACATACAAAGCAGTTGCTTTATTAAGCCGAACATTTGCAATAAATCTGTGCAATATTGAACTTTATTAAAATCAAAGAAATAATCATTCTAAAAACACATTTCATCCGGAAGTTCCATAAAATCATTCACTGCTCTTAACCTGTCTCGTATTCTTCGCTGAGAACACCGCTCATTTCGTTCTTCCTCTTATGCTTCCAAAAATAGAGCTATCGTATCCATTTATTATATTAAACACTTCCTTTTTTATTTAAATCACTTTTAAAACAAACTTTGCATTATACCTCCGACGAATGCAGCTTGCAACTATACATAGATTTCTTTTGACAAATGAAAGACAGTCGTTTAACAGTGAAACTACCTTTCCCAAAAACGTGTCGATAAGAAAACGTTTCCGACGGATTCCACGACCACGATAGCAGTTTGTTGTTTATAAATTCGTGTTCAGATGATGGAAATGGCACACTTCGTATGCACATATTTTTGAATACATTTTCTGTTCTCTAAAGTCTATTTTAAAGTTGATGGATTCTAAGCACTTGACTCGAAAAAGTACGCGAATCGCCCTGTAATGTAATCAAGTAATCCCTATGGGTGAGTCCAAGATTGTTCGGGTCGGAGCGCTGGTGTCCATTTTCTCTACAAGTCCTAACCATCTTCGATGCCTGATGAGGAATACGATGACATCTTTTATATAAAGTCCAATCTTTAGCGCCATACAGAAGGACTGGAATAATCAAGTTCTTTTTCAGAATCGCCTTAGTTGTTCGGAAGAAACAACCCATAAACCTAACCTAGTTCTTCGGGATTGCCTTCTCATCACAAAAAAAGGAAACAGCGATTGGCAAGAGTTATTCGTTGTTTAATTTCTGCTGAGATGTTGTTATTAGAGTTTATATCAGAGCCGAGGGAAACAAATTTCCCTGATATACACCCCAAAGCTATAGCTGTCGAATGTGGCTTTTAGACAACAAAAAGAATAGGAACAAGCCTCATGGGAGAACTCCTGTAGCAAATAGGAATTACAAAATAAGAGGTTGGTTTCTTTACTTTCGTAGTAAAGATGGAAAAGACGATGAAAATGGCAATGGTGGGGATGAATTCTCTCTCAGACAGGGAAACTTATTGGACAAGAGGGCATGGCACCTTCCATACAGAAAACATACAAAACGTATATCTCGAAAACAACCGAACAAATTGAGCTCCTCAAATCTTTCTGTGAAGTTTGGTCAAAATTTAATAAATGGCCGTTTCACCTCCGATACAAAAAAAAAACATTGCAAAATTTGAAAGTAAAAGAAAATACCTAAGGTCAGAACATTTTTCCCAACTGTCACCCACGTCCAATTCGACTGAAATTCTGACAAATTTAATCCACAAACCTTGCAATCTATTTAGGTACTACCGCTACAAATTGAAACCCACCAAGTTTTTTGTTGTCTTCTTCTATCAGTCTCATCCACACCAAATGTATTTCTAATAAACATATTGGAATTGAATGTAACTATATTCATCATCAAAATAGCTTCAATATACCTACTACTTGTCGTTTTATTTCAAAACGACGGAAAAAAATTCTCCCACATCGCGTTGCATAACGCATTGCAGTGCCAAAACCAAAGGCCAAACCGCAAAACATAGAAGCTTTAGAGCCATTGAAGCTGGCATTACCAATTCTCGCTCGCTGTCATTACCTGGGTGCATGGAAAGCGTGAATTCCTTGGTTGAACGTGGTGAAAAGCCCACTCACAATACCCATCTAACAAATACATGATGGCTTAAAGATTATCCCAAGCGAAGGTTCTTTTAGATACTTTTTTCTGCCAGGTTTTTGTTATATTTATTCTAGCGGCGGCGTCGTTAGTCTGTGTGCTTGTCGCTATTAATTGAATTATTCTCTTTGCCAGTTGTTGTTATGAGGTCGTCTATCTTTCGATACAAATATGTTTCGAAGGCGGCTTCTATGACAAGTTTGTTGTGTACACAGCAAAAAGCGGTTGTGTCAGCAGAAATGTATTTGCTTACCAACGGAGGCACTTGAAATGGCGGATTTTGCATTTTTTCCTCTTCGAAGATATAGGAATTTAAAATACGGCCCGTATAGTATAGGCGTGTGTGTCTCCCACATGTACTAATTAATCAAATATTTAAATTTTAAACACAAAATCACAGGAGTGGTGAATGAGAGAGACAATTGCCGGTAGCAGTTGTAGCGCCAGAGGTTTGTTTTTACAATTCGAAGAATATTAGCGTAGTAGCATATTATAATTATTAATAGCCCGACGCTCGACCTTGGAGGAATATCCAGAAATCAAAAATGCTAAGGCCAAATTTTCCACAACAGGTGTGCGCTCTGAAGTTTCGGATATCCTCCGTTCTTCCAGTATGAGGGTTATGGATTGATAAAGGCTCACCACCAGCTCTACCATAATGTTCCCTTTCATACTTTTATAGGTTTCTGTACCACAGGGTTAATGTTTCTCCTGCTGTCCATGAGTGTCAGTAGCAGTTTTTTTTATATTTCCGTTATTGCAACTTTTTGGCTGATAAAGGAATAGTTGCAGCCAGCGCGCGGTCTGTGTATGCTGATGAATCTAGTCAATAGTCGTTAGAGAGAGTTCCTCTTTTATACCCCGTAGAAATAATACATTGGGCCAAGTTGCTAGGCTTCTGCTCAAGTTGAGCGGGTATTCTAAGCGTGCAAATTGTCCCAGTATTATTTAGAGATGAAACAAAAAAACTTGTTAACACTTCTTGTTTTCAACCACTTCCCCTGACCACAAATATTTTCTTCTTCTTTCAGGAACAACTTCGTCGTCGACGCGAGGAAGAGGAACGAATAGCCCAACAAAATGAATTCCTGCGGGCAAGTTTACGCGGTTCCCGAAAGCTAAAGGCACTCCAGGACAAGCCAATTGCACAACAACAGCAGCAACCAGCTGTCGAACGTGTTACTGGCGTTGACAATGATGCATACACCGACGACGAGGAAACGGAAAAGATTCTTGGTAAGTGAAGAAAAAAAATAATCCTCCAATATACATCACTAAATTATGTCCATTCCTAGGGTATGGCGAACTGGTTGCCGCCCTCCAAAGACTTCAGAATCAATTGACGAAAAGTGGTATGTCAACACTTGCTGGCCGAGTGACAGCTGCCCAGAACATTCTCCTCGGACCGGGTGTCGCTCATTCGCTCGCCGCTCGAACTGCCGTCCTACAGAGGCGACGACCGCGTGTCGCCCAACCGATAAGCGCCAATGCACAGGCTCTGTCCAAAGATATTGTCGAGGTGTTATCCCAATCGAATTCTGCAATCGCAATTGAGCTAGGCAACCTACTGACGTCGCATGAAATGGAAGGACTTCTGTTGGCGCACGATCGTGTAGCAACGTTGACTGATTGTACCCCATCTGTGATCGCAAGCCATGTGCCCCCAAAACCAGTATCAGTAGCAGCAGCAGCAGCGGCCGCAGCAGCGTCAGCATCTGTCTCAGCGTCTATTCGGAATCAGCACAGGCAACCGATGCCGGTGCCAATACCACACACGCCGCTGACAAGCAGTTTCATCAAGCAGCGACCAGAATCTCCTCAACCGCTCAATACGCCCTTCGGAACACTGAATGACCAGAACGATCATATTCGGATTATTCAAATTGAAAAATCATCGGAACCCTTGGGCGCTACTGTGCGAAATGAGGGTGAAGCTGTTGTCATTGGACGGATAGTGCGTGGTGGAGCGGCTGAAAAGTCAGGCCTTTTACATGAAGGCGATGAAATTCTCGAAGTAAATGGTCAGGAACTTCGCGGCAAGACAGTGAACGAAGTATGCTCGTTGTTAGGTGCCATGCAGGGCACACTTACATTCTTAATAGTGCCCGCTGGTAGTCCACCACCAGGAGGCGGCCGGGAGTCAGCCGTGCTACATGTCCGAGCCCACTTCGACTATGATCCGGAGGATGATCTGTACATTCCATGTCGAGAGCTGGGTATCAGCTTTCAAAAGGGCGATGTCCTGCATGTAATCTCACGCGAGGACCCCAACTGGTGGCAGGCATATCGTGAGGGTGAGGAAGATCAAACTCTGGCCGGCTTGATACCTAGTCAATCGTTTCAACATCAAAGGGAGACCATGAAGTTGGCCATCGCCGAAGAGGCGGGACTGGCGCGCAACCGTGGTAAAGATAGCACCAAAGGCGCAACATTACTGTGCGCACGTAAGGGTAGGAAAAAGAAGAAGAAGGCCAGTTCAGAAGCTGGGTAAGTTTAGAATAAGCTGCTGATTTTTCAAAATCTACAATAAATTTTTCATTTAGGTACCCTTTGTATGCCACAACGGCTCCCGATGAGCCAGATCTGGAGGAAATACTCACATACGAAGAGGTCGCATTATACTATCCACGTGCCACACATAAAAGACCGATTGTGCTAATAGGACCGCCAAATATTGGACGACATGAGCTGCGACAGCGTCTGATGGCCGATTCAGATCGTTTCTCCGCTGCTGTGCCACGTAAGTTTGAATACGATTAGTAATCGCTTCTGTAGTGTTGAATTGGGGAGATTCCTTCTATCGCTTGTGGCCATATTAGACTTTTTTTAAAACCGTTTTAACTGAACGAAGTCATACTTTTTGTAGTTTTCTATCTGATTGAGGAACAACCTTCAAAAGAAGGTAGGAGTTATATTTTTAAGCGATTTTCGTTTGTATTTTCAGGATTATGTTGTGGAATTGTTTGTGTGCTTTTTGTATGTGTCTCGGTTTTCAACATTAATTTGCTGGAAGGATGGGGTCCAGTTGTTAGTTTCAAACTTTAAGTATAAATTAATAAGAATATTTTATCAAACTATTTTCAAATCATAAACATATTTATGAAGTGTAAATTGGTGGAGTCTACGATAGTCATCACAAATTTTTACATTTGAATTTCGCCCCGGGTGGCTCTTCAGTAGACGACCACCACATCTGATCTAGACGCACGGTTTGCTCGATTTTCACCGAGACTAATGATTTTCCAATAAACAAGTGACTGTGAATCATATTAAGAATATTGTTATTAATTATGGGACTTTGTGCCTTTGGAAAGTCTTTCTCGGTTACATTAAAGAGTTTAAAATAACACAGCTGTGGTTGTCTCGATTCCCGAGTATACACATTCAACTTAACATAGGGTTACATTATAAGAAGTGGATCTAGCCATGACATGAGTTCTATAATCTTGATCCAGCAGCTTGAATATTTCTTCAATTCATTTCTTATTGGTTGTTAAAAGAACAGGAATGTCAAAGTCATTGATTGACACCCTTTATTGGTCACGAAGTGATCTGATCATATAGTGGTTGGAGAATTCGCTGGACCAACTTTTATCGAATCAAATGAGGAGGCTTAAGGAAATATCGCATAATATGCCGCGAAGTGATTAAACGTTGGAAATACTACTTTGATCGTGTAGGATGTAAATAAGGGGATGGGTATTGCACTTACTAAGAATGTAGTAGATTGTTATTTCGGAAGAAATGGCTCTGAAACATTTTGCATCGTCGGTGTAGAGAAAAGGGGTGGAGTGTTTAATGGACCTCTCAATAACACTGTGTAACACCAGAGATTCCTTTTTAGTGGCTGATTGTTCGTACATAATCGATATTTAATAACACCCCACAAAAAAAAATTTCCACCGGCGTCAAATCACAACTTGCCTACACCTGCTGTAGTGGGTGCATTATTTCGACCGAAATTTATGTTCACTTCGTAAACCCAAAAGAGCTGTCAGTATTAAAATAACATATGATTCAACAAGAAACCACCAGGAGGCTCACTCCTATTAGCATTAACTATGGGAACATACATGTCTATAAGAGTGTCTGCAGAATGTTGTTAAAAAATCTAGCAAAACTGGTCTTGAGCCACAACTTTGAAATTGTTCCTATACTATAGGTACAAGTAATTGCTATTTTCTGTCATAGTTGCTTTGTGTTAGCTTGAGGCTACTATTGTGCAAGCCAAAGCATCTTTATAATTATTGCATATAGGTATTTTTTCTGATGAAAATCTTGAATCTCTTTGTGTGCATTTCTCAACTAAGCTTTTCATATTTTATTCACTTACAGATACATCCCGCGCCCGACGAGATGGTGAAGTTCCTGGGCAGGACTATCATTTTATATCTCGCGCCGCTTTCGAAACCGATATTTTAGCTCGACGCTTTGTCGAACATGGCGAATACGAAAAGGCCTATTATGGTAAGTTAAAAAAAAAAATCTTCACCCCCTCACATTAAAACGCCCTCTTTCACCACGCTTTAGGTACATCACTGGAAGCAATACGAACCGTTGTGGCCAGCGGTAAAATTTGTGTTCTAAATCTGCACCCACAGAGTCTCAAATTACTACGAGCGTCCGATTTGAAACCCTACGTAGTACTGGTAGCACCACCCAGCTTAGATAAACTTCGGCAAAAGAAATTACGAAATGGTGAACCGTTTAAGGTAGGCTCCGAAATAGTTCCACTATAATGTTTCACTTCTAATACTGTTTTAAACTATTGCAGGAAGAAGAACTTAAGGACATCATAGCCACCGCCCGTGATATGGAGGCACGCTGGGGCCATCTCTTCGATATGATTATTATAAATAACGACACCGAAAGAGCCTATCACCAATTGTTGGCCGAAATAAATTCCCTCGAACGCGAACCGCAGTGGGTGCCGGCCAGTTGGGTACACAACGTACGGGACGAGTCATAATTTAGTCTTAAACAAAATATATTCGCGAATACTACAACAAATTTACATACAAACAGATAATTACAAATTCAAATTCAATATTAGATTTAATAAAAAAAAAAACAGTTGAGAACACCAACAACTTAGCAAGCGATCTTATGCATATTTCTAATTAGAGAACATTACAGAGAAAAGTATAAATTGTATAAAACAAAATATTGTTTACTTAATATTTTATAATTTTAATTAAACTGGGTGTATTAAAGATTGTATCGTTGTACATAAAACAAACAAGCAAAATATGATAATATCAAAAATTATATCTAACTTAAACCCTATATATTAAAACTTAAAAATGTTAACTAAAAGTATAGCAAAAACAAAATACGATTTGTTTTCGGATTTTTAGCAAACAAAAAGAAGAGATACACCTAAAACAAAAAATCCGCAATTTGTCGATAGGAATTTAATTAAAGTAAAAATAAATTTAATTTATATGTAAAAACTAAAAACAAAATGAATGCATACTACAACAATTCATTATATCTTCCCCGATTTCAATCGTTTGGCGATGTGAAATTAAAAAAAAAATTAAACACTTTACTCGTATTTATTAGGCATTTATGTATAGGTAAACCATGTAAGTTCTAACATATACAAAAACCAATAGCATTTTCGAATGAAAGTGTTGAGGGTTTTTTTTTTTTTTTTTTTTTGTAAAAAATATAGACAAATTTGTAAAAGGAGAAGAGAACTATTATTTAAATAAATAACTTTATACTGAGTTCAACAAAGAGGGATGATGTAGTAAAATTAAAAAGCAAAAAAAGAATATATTGTTATTATTATTATTATGTATTATTATTGACAAAGTAAAGCTATATTATTATGTATACAACAGAGAACAAAACACACGAAAAACGAAGAACGCAAAAATATGGTAAAATAGCTGAAACAATATTTTTTGTTTGGTGTAACTAGGAATTTGAAATGATTATATATACACAAGAGATATATAAATATTAGATATTAAAAATAAATAATAAAAATTGAACAAACGTAAATAATATTAAAAACAAAAATCTTGTGTTTTTTGATCTATTGAAAACTGAACTACCTGTGAAGTTCTCAGGTGAATTGGATCGGTAAGTATCTGGACTCTTCGGTAGCACGGAACCTTGCGAATGCGCCTGCCTCTCCTATAAATGCTCTGTCCTTGATACCCTTTTACGATGGGCAGTTAAATGTGCGCGACACTTATTTTTAAAAGTACATACTGCATTATCGTTGCAGGAGTTTGGCAATATGTACTTGCGTTCATAAAAGAAAATTTATAGGCAGCATGCTGTCAATTGGGCATGTGTTTGTTATTTTGTTGCCTCGCTGCAGGAAAATGGCGGGATAATGTAAGCAAAATGCTTGCTAGAAACAAAATTTATTTTGCATTTAAAACATGAAAATTTGTAATCGAAAATACGCTACCAATCCCGAAAAATACATCATGGAATCCATTGGCAGTAGATTCGTAGTGGAAAATCTGCTACGAATTTCGAAATTCGTAAAATTAGGAATGAATTCGAATGAAACGGAAATTTGACCTCTTTTTCTAAACCACTGACATACCAAGGAAATGTTGTTGTCATTTTCTCAAAATTCGCATGCAGCCCACACAACCGCGGGCAGAATGAACAGATCGTTTTGTGTTCGCTTGCTATTATCATGCACGAAAATAAACTGTGTGTCTGGGTCTGTGAGGGAAACACCAGAAGAGTGTTACCATGCATACAATGAAAACATATCATTAAGGGTGTTTCTATGGATTTTGTCAAAGAACTTTCGGTTTTGGTGCTTTTGAGAGCAGATTATTATGTGGGGTGTTGCCATACAATTTTTACTGCTTTAATTTATTTGTATTTCTGAATGATTCGTTAATATCCAGTTAAAGGTTGCAAATAAAAAAGTTTTTCGATTTTGTCATTTAGAAAAAAGGTTTATTCGTGAGGTGTTTTAATGCACTCAATTCATTAGAGTGCAACAACCAACAAGTGATCGTAAGTGCGTTGTAGTGATATTGTTGGGAAAATTTGTCCAGATATATAAACTGGCAACATCGCTTTCAATTACACCAAGACAGGGGCATACAAAAAAGGAGAGATGAGTCAGTTGACTTTGGGACGAGACGACGAGCAGACGGGAACGCGATAATTCTTTTTAACATTGAACTAACTTTTACATTTTATTTCATTTCAATTAAATTACAAACAATAAAAAAATAAAAACAACACTTTGTGAATTCTTTGTTTTACGTGGCATTTAATCATCTTTTGCAAATTAAGAAAAAATCGTAACAGATATTGTTTTAAATTAATAAGGCAACCGTAATCATTCCCGAGAAGGTTTTTTGGGAGGTCGTATTCAAAATTTGGAATATACAGAAATATGTGTTTTATACAAAACTAAGTATTTTGAAGACTACATATTCGTTAGGGCATATTTTTGCATATTTTGGTATAAATGCATATTTCACTTTGTAGAAAATATTATTGGCATATTTTAGCATTTTTGTTATATATTTGCATATTTATCTTTTTTCATCAAAATAGTTTTTCAGATTGAAATATATCATAATGACGACAGGTATACATATTCGGCTTCATGTCGCTCGCTGGGTTTTTACCACATCTTGTAACTCGTCCCCAGTAATGAAACGCCTTGAAATGATTTTATGACAAATATGTAGTCTAGGTATAGGTATATACAAAATTGCATGTACCTATGAATGTATATTATATAATATACCTATGTATATTTCTATGTATGCTGTGAGAGGTCACATCCCATTGTGGTTATATAATTTTGTATTCTAATTGCCTGTTTTTGTTAGAAAAGAAGCTAAAAAGCGATTAGACCTACTGGAGATACTCTTAAAAAATCGCTCCTATTATCTTACCGCTTGATGCTTTGGAAAAATTAAATGTAATTTATTTCGTGGCAATTTATTTCGTTCAGCAATATTTTTGTTTTAAATTGTAGGGTGGCAACCCTAATGGTATTGCTCTCTGATTTATGGCGATTTATCATACAAACTTTGGCAACCCTATGAGAGCTTTAAAGAGGGACCGATTTATGTAATTCATTGCAACCAGACTGAGAGACAAACATCCTATCTTCCCTGTACTGACAATTTTTGCTGGACAGAGTATAGTATTAAGACAGCAATATAAATTTCTATTGTTTGTGGAACCACTAATCCCACAGATGAAATTTGGTGAGGTGAACCTTTCTAATGAGCTTGGCAAATATCTCAAGTTTGAAGTTATTGGTTTAATTGGTTCCGAAGTTAGAGGAGGATCGAAAACAGCCTGAGTTTGTTCCTGCCTTTACTATACTCTGTCCCATTTATATTTTCAGTACAGGCCTTATGGGAAGCTCTTTTTTCTACCAAAGGTGCCAGTAGATACTTTTACGGCACTCAATCACAAGAATTGCCACTGAAATAAAAACCAAGCCACTGACTTACCAAGGAATTGTTGTTGTCATTTACGTAAAACCCACCATGACCAGTCTGTTTATGAAGAAATTTTCCTCAAAGGCGCATACACCCCACCATGACCAGTCTGCCTCGCATGTGCTGGCAGAATGAGGATGACGAATGACGATGAGGGTGATCTTCTCGTGTGCGGTTGCTATTTTATCACAGAAAATAAACATGTGTAGTGTTGGTGTGTGTTTTAAGCACCTCAGAAGAGTGTTACCATATTCATTTGCAAAAATATCATTACGGGTTTTTCTATGGATTGTGTCAAAGAACTTTCGTGTTTTGTTGCTTTTTAAAGCTTTTGAGAGCAAATAAATGAATTTGATTATGTGGGATGTTGCCATACAGTTTTTAGGTACTCCTTTAATTATTTTGTAATTCTGATAGATCTGTTAATATGCAGTTAAACCATTTTTTCGATTTTGTCTTTTAGCAGAAATTGAACACTGTTTAATTTGTTTACTTTATTATTTTGTATCATCGGCTCAATCAGGGAATTTTTTGTATGTTTAATAATATTATTATTGCTGCTTCAAAAAATGTGTAAAAAAAATCGAAAACTGATAAGGAGGAGGAGGAGGATATTAATATACAGTCCACCAGCTGTCGAAACAATGAGGTTTATTGTCGAGTTGAATTTATTACCCAAGTTCACAGGTACCCGGTAATTTCGGGTAATGGGTATCCTCAATTCAGAAGTACTTGGAATTGAATATTGAGACACAGTTTTTTATACTTTTTATAATGCGGGTACCCAAAAAATAGTGGGTACTCAATAAGAAACGGGTACGCGAAAAATGGATACCTGGTAATTTCGAGTAATGGGTACTCGGTAATTCCAGGTAATGGGTATCCTAAATTCAGAAGTTCTTGGAATTGAATATTGAGACACAGTTTTTTATACTTTTTATAATGCGGGTACCCAAAAAATAGTGGGTACTCAATTTTTTTAGATTTAGTTTAGATCTACATGTTTCTGTTCATGAAATCTTAATAAACAGCTGGTAACCCTACCGATATTTGTGAGAGAATTATGCCAATTTATAGTGCTCACTATGGCAACCATGTGAGAGCTTTATAATGGAGACAGCTTATTGAAATTCATAAAAGTAAGGGTGAAAGGCAAATACCCTATCTTCCCTGTACTGAAAATATAAATGGGACAGAGTATAGAGAACTTGGCTGGGGCACTATCGTGCCGTTTCCCAATTGTAAGGAAATTCGGTTTAACTTCTGGGCAAAGAATGATTTGAAAACACCTCGCTATATGAATATGTAGAACAGAGATATTTTTAGTCTAAAAGTTGTGAACTTTATCTGGCCCAGGAAACTTCCAGTTTTGCATTTGGCCTATTGCTTCACTTATATCTTCCATGATAATTTCATATCTTGACTCGTTTGTTATATGTTACTTAGTGCTGTTTGTGATCAGTCACCCAATTTGGGGTAGGTACCTACCATTGTAGTTTCTTGACTCAGACCAATACTCGACCAATATCTTGATCAATCAAGTTTTCTGGTCTGTTTTATATGAAAGATTCTCTTGTTTTTTAATACGGCATTTTCTGTATCTAGCCAATCTTTTTGAAAAGGCAGCTAGCTGATGCATTTTCTTGTCCTTTACTTCTGCGAGCTTATTCGTTGTTAGTTATCAACAGGAGAGTGATTTTATAATTTTGCTAACGCTGTAAGTTAACCTAGTAGACTGCACTCCATTGGCGTTTTCTAAGACGTTCTATATTGTTTAAACGTCGCTTTTCCCACTGCGGGCGGTTCTTTATGCTGGCGCGGTGTTACTCTTCTTAGATTTTCTTGAGGTAGTGTTCTCAATCCGATTGTTCTTATTACTGAAACAGCAGAAATGTAGATGAAATTGTTGATTTTGTTTAAGTCTATACCTGGTTCAAGATGTAATGATAAAATTTGTTCGATAGCGACTGTTTGGCTTGTTGTAGGTAGGTCTTCTTATTTTACTTCCCCCATTGAAAATGGCTCATTATAGTTGTTCTTAGTTTCAGTGAAACTTGTGCTTTGATCTCATTCACTTCCGTGTTGCCTAGCAACTTTCTATTGACAATTGCCTTTCGACGGTCAGCTCTGAGAGCCGGTCAAGATCTGGCAACGATTGCAGAAAGAACTACTGTCTTAAAAGTGGTCCATTGACATTATATGGACTGCTAGCAACCAATTTTTCGTTGAATCAAACATAAGCGGTAGCTGTTTTGGTTCGCGGCGGAGAGAAACGAAAACACTCCAATGTCATTGAGCGATTCGTGCGATTATGTTTGAGTGCTGAGTGTGCCAACGTTCGAAATAATTTGAATAAGTCGTTATTTTGCGCAGTTGCAATGTTTCTACAATGGATGGCACTGTGTTCTATGTAAAAAAAAAATAGCAATGGCGCGCAGAGGTTTCATACTTTCGCCGCACTGAACCAAAGGGGCTAGTGCTTATGTTTTCTTTATTTTTTCTCACAGGTTTGTATGAAACTGACATTTCACTAGCATGTCAATGAAGTGGTCTATAAACATGTAATCCGGTTTGAAGGTTTGTTCCAACGAAATAAGAACGAATTACTTCTCGATTCATTTGTGTTGCCCATTGAATTCGCTGTGTTTGTAATCCTGCCTGGGTGGTTGAGACGTGTATCGTTTTCAAAACTCTTCGGGCATGAGTTGAGGATATGTTTCGTTTATTGCTGATGGTTTCTCTTTCGGGTTCCCCCACCAGTGCTTTTATCCCCAGTATTGGTTCCAGGTGACGTCCATGGACAGCGGTAGGTTTGTTGTATCTCCATTTTTGGTATGGGATGGTGGTTTGCAGTTTTCCTTCAGATTAGAGAAAGAACGTTTCTACTAGGAGAACAGATGCCCACCTACTTTCTTCCTGGTTCTCAGTTTAGGATGTGGGATTTTCTGTTACTTATACGGGAGACATCTGGAATGACTCCCCTAATACGCTGATTGAACTCCAAATAATCAGAATTATACTATCAAAAGAGAGGACAACAAAATAGCAACATTAGCTCTCATTACAAAAAGTCAATTCGTCTTTATTGTTATAATTTTTAAATATATAAAACATTATTACGTCCTGTACTATCACTTTTTCGTTTTTTTTTTCTCTCAACTCAACATGAATTAATTTATATAAATATCAACTTATTATACACATGGGCATTTTTTTTTATATTTAAATGCATAAACTTTACTGCTTCTTTTACTTAAACACCTAACTATGCAGATACTGTTGAGCTTAACAACTAAACAATAACTTTTCCTAACATCACCTTAAACTCTATTATGTATATAAAAAATTCAATATGGAATTCCTTTAGAAGAAAAACACAAAACTTCTTATCTAACAGTATTTAGCCTTCAATTCTCTTCGCAAGATTTTCCCTGTGACATTTTTAGGAATTTCCGTTGTAAATGTGACGCCTCCTTCCAACTGTTTATAGTGGGCAACTTTCTCTGCTATAAACAATTTGATTTCCTCTTCAGTAGCTTCAACATTCGGCTTGAGGACCACTACTCCCTTTGGCACTTCACCGTGCTGGTCGTGTGGGATACCGATTACAGCGGCGTCCAAAATCTTCGGATGGCTACGAAGGCATTCTTCAAGTTCGGCGGGTGGCACTTGGAAGCCCTTGACTTTGATTAGCTCCTTCATGCGGTCGGTGATGTAGAACAATCCTTCCTCGTCATAGTACCCAACATCTCCAGTGCGAATCCAGTTGCCAGAAGGACTTTCTCGGAATATATCATTATTGGCTTCCTCATTATTAAAGTAACCCATCATGACCTGCGGTCCGCGGACTTGGAGTTCTCCGGTAATGTTAGGGCCTAGACCTCGTGTATCGCTGCCGTCCATCGGTACGATCTTACCGTCTGTACTGCCTATGAGCACTCCAACACTGCTGTACTTTTTGCATCCATTCGGTGTAACCAAGACTACTGGAGATGATTCTGTCATACCATAGCCTTGACAGAATTCAGTGTTTGGGAATCTAGAAAATTGAGTTAAGTAGGTACACAAACAAAATCTTAGGACGCACTTACTTTTTCATGAATCTCTCCACATCCTTTTGCCCGATCGGTGCTGCTCCGGACATGACCGTCTTGAGGGACGGAGCGTATTCAGGCGTCACCTTAGGTGAGTGTGTCAAGAAGAGTGCTGAAAAGGCAAAATATATTTTCAAAAGCCATTCCACTCAATCATGAACCTGTATTACCAATCGGTGGAACCAAGTTCAATGTACTCCCCTTATACTCATGCAGAGATTTGAGAAGGTCTTCGGGCTTGAATTGAGGGAGTGTGACCAATTTCGTGCCTAGGAACAACTTCGACAGCATAACCACAGTCAGACCGTAAATATGGAAAAATGGCAATACACACGGCACTACTTCCTGCTGCGTTGCGGTGGTCTCCAAAAGGTAAGGCACATCTGGAACCTTTGCCTGAACTTGTTCGCAGTTGGTTGTGATATTGTTGTGAGACAACATCACACCCTTCGGCAATCCAGTGGTACCAGACGAGAAGGGCAGGAAGGCCATATCGTTGGCGGTGACATTCGTCTCTTTTAGTTGAGAAAAGTCCAGATTAGTGGTGCTGACGACTTCAAAGAAATCCACTGCTCCGGCTGGAAGTGCTTCGGAACTCTTTGTGCGGATAACCACAATCGGAAGATTTTTCTTAGCAATAGCACAAGCCTCCTTCAGTACTGTATGACCTACAGCAGTGCCAATGATGAATTTCGCATCGCTGACGACGAGTTGGCGAGCAATTTCCTCTGAAACGATAAAGAAAAATAAAATTGAATAAATTTTGCATGCAGACCCTCTATGTCGAGTATGGGGGGCACTAACACAAGCTGTGACCGTCTATTTTCTGGTAGACAATCAGTTTAGGCTTTTTTTAGTTCTCGCATTGACGCAATTCTCAGTATCTTATCGCATGTGTCACCCGGACGATGTCAGTGATTGTCTAGTTTGGGAATTGATATCATTTATTAGGGGTCAGGTTCCTTGTCATCTCTCAAACGCTTTTATAGATTGGGCACAAGTTTGATTCGTGCACTTTGGAGCAAGTATATAAATGGATGTGATACGGTGATACAATACTATATAGGGGTCGTTAAAAAGATGCGTTGAACAATTGCTTGAGTGTTCGAAAGTCTAAAGTTTGGGGAGTGTGGGTTTGAATAGAAACCTTAGCTCATCAAGATATTGGACAATGCCTGCTCAGTTGCCTCGTAGTTTTTAATTTGATTTGGAATACCTATGTACCTATGACAACATGCGACAGAGGATCGTTCGGATAAAACCAGTAGATAAATCGAGCAGGTTACATTGCTTAACTTTATTGTTAAAATGCACATGGCACATCCTCTTCTGCTTGTTAGAGGAGAACGTGATAGACACTCTCACAATATTGGCGGAAAGTTAAGTTTGTATTGGAAAATTTTTATTTTTCATCCGATCGAACGCGTAGCAGCACAGTAGGGAGAGAAGCCTCGGCTAAATGCTAATATAATAATATTTTTATATTCAAAACTAATTTAACCCATAGTATTAAAATTTTATACTGAACGTTGAGAATAAAGAAATTAATAATAATTATAATAATAATAATAATAATAATAAATAAAATGTTTTAAGTATAATACACATTGTATTACTCAATAAAAATGTGAATAGGTATGTACTTAATATAAATCCAATTTTGTGTTAAAATGAAATGTTTTTTTTTTCATTCAAAAAAATTCAAAACCAGTAAGACAATTGTCTTCGACTATGCCGAAGCTCAAATACCCGGTACTATATATTATTGTAAAAAATATTTTAGTATTAAAAAATTATATATTTGTATGAGTAGTTTTTATTCGACCAAGCTCATTTTTTGTAAAAATTTGTAAATACATATTATTTTAAAACAATATGTGCAAAGTTTAAACTTGCTATCTTTACTGTAGCTATTCAAATTTAATTTTTAATATCAAAAAGCTATATAAATCCGATATTTTTGTATGGGAGGTAGTAGTAGTTTTCATCCGATCTTGCTCATCTTCGAACTTAGCCTCAGTTTGGTGGATAAAAGCTACGTACCAAATTTCAAGTCGATAGCTCTTAAATTACGGCCGTAATCGCTAGATCGACTAAGAAAGTGCTGATCAATAATATATCTATGTATATAGTTTGTCATACCTGCTACAGCGCCTGCTTATGTGCGTTACAAATGGAATGTCAAAGTGAGTATACCCTCACCACAGTGTGGTACCGGGTATAAAAGTGTTATTAAAATATTATATTTTTGGTGTTAAATTGTATCTTTGTATTTAAATTATATTATATATATGTTAAGAAAATATTATATTATTAAATGGTATGGACGTGGCGTGGTGACAAAGTGGCATGTGGCATCTCTAAAGCCTATATTAACAAATATAGACGCGCGCATCAAAGCCATAGTATATAGGAGTGGCGGCGAAGTGGCATTTTTCAGGTGGTGTGGTGCCATTCTGATGCGACTTGTCTCGAACAAGTTTAATTTTCTAGTGGCAAGGGGGTGGTGACGACGTGGAATTGTAGAGGCATCGCATATCCCTTGGTAGAGGCATATCATATTGTGGAGGTTGTCGACGACTTGGATTTTGGTATTACAACTGCATATTATTGTGTACTTCTAATTCAACATAAATAAATAAATAAATAGTTGGCTCAACAGGCGTGTATATACACCTAGCGCTTCTCAGAACCATTCGTTTGAATTGGAGAAGCCTTTTCAAGACAGTTTCTCAGTTTGTCTCGGATGTTTGTCAGACCTTCGCGATTGGTGCCGCATTAGAAAAAACCTTAAGATGTAATTTATTGCATTTATGTTTCAAGTGTCGATAAAGAAACATTCCCGCGAGTGAAAATTTCTGGAAAAAACATGTTGTCTACACAAATATCAGCAGTCAACTAAATTACATATTGGGAAAATTATTGCATCGTCTGGGACGCCCAGCCAATAATATTGTGCAATATATTTCACAATAATATTGAGCGTCTAGGGGCCGTTTTAGCCACCCTTCGGCTCCCCGAAGACAATCCGGTGGTGCTTACTGTATCAGGACCTCCTTCAAATAGAAATAATGTAAGAGCCGGTGCACACTTGCGTTTTTTTCCGGCGCGGGCCCGCAGCGGGTAACACGTTTGCGTGTTACAGTAGGTACTCACACCTAAATTGGGTGGTGCACACAAGTAGGCGGATACGCTGCGAGCCCGCGCGTCATTTGTGCAAGTGTGCACCGGGCCTAAGCAATTGGGCTGTCTGTTTCGGTCATCTTAGGGCTTCGTAACAAAATATTATCCACTCCTTTTTTACGGAAGTGTATTCAAAAACAAGAATCCAACAATAATGCCTGACATTTATGCTACTAATGTTGTTCATTTAAGTTCTATCACTCTTTAAATTTATTATTATGTATTTTAATTTCTGTAATAAATTGTTCATCACGTCGATCATTAGTTAAAGTTATTACCTTTGTTTATAAAGTAAAGGTGAACTAGACAGTGTGAATAAACGGACGGACGACATACATACATAATTAAATGTAGCGAAACTAAAATAGTATAACATGCTAAAATGACCTACAGAACAAAGTACGAAAAATAGATAAGCACTCGCACGCTGCCACAAAACATTTGTTTTTGTTTTTTTTTATACAACTGCCCACAGAAAACTGGAATATTAAATTATTTTTAAATAAACAGACAAAAACTTAGCATCCAAAGTCCAAGGTTCCGTCAAATAAACAAATGTGAATGTATCTCTGCCATATTGACACTCCTCCAACAATCAAGTCACAACTCTGTACCTACTCTGTAGAGTGTAGACGAATAAAAACGCCTAGCAAAATACGAGTAGGTGTTCGTGTGTGAATTAGTGTGCAATTTAACGAACCGATGTGAACGTAGAATGTAGAGGACAAAATTGATCAAAACAAAAACAATCGAATAAAATAATGAAATTCAAATTTACGTACTAAAGATACATTTGCCGGTTAGGAGCTTTTACAATTTTATTGATTTCAATTGAATGCCGAATTGAGGGCACTGCCGGCCGCACTAGTTAAGTTAAATGAGAAAGATGCGAATGCAACCGGTTCTCGAAGGAATTTAATTCGAAGACTTTAAGCTCGAATAACAGCTAGTTTTGCAAGAAAATAAAACCGCAAAATAGGTATACTCGTACCTTGGGTAGGCAGTTCATGTACCTACTCATTCGTAGATACTCACTCGTACTGTGGGTGTTTCGAGTTGAAATAATCTCAGTAATTAGATAATGTGGATAAATTATAGCTTCAGCTGCAGATTGCATGTTGTTAAGAGCGCAAGGGGCGTTTTTAATGGTTTAAGATCTATTTTTGTACATTCATATTATAAGGCGAGCTAAGTTAAGCTAAATATCGTTTGGAAATCAATTACCTGCAGTATAAATTGGATTAACGGTTGTCACAGTTAAACCAGCTTCTAGAGAACCCAAAGCTGCAATTGGATATTCAGGCAAATTGGGCAAGCAAATGGCAAGCACATCACGAGGTTTCAGCTTGAAATGAGTTTGCAGACGAATGGCGAGTGCAGCTGTGCAGTCGCGTAACTCTGCATAGGTGTATTGACGTCCTGTAACAACGCAGACCTGAAAAGAAAAAATTAAATTGTTAATAAGAAGTCCATTAAAAGCGTAAAGGTGTGGTACAAGATGCAGGACTAGAACTGGCAGACCATAAGACCATAAGATCGAACATAAAAACACAGACAGGAACACTTCTAGGGTAGTTCTGACACTGGTATTTATACCATCAAGTTTAACTTTAATGAAGCCTTCCAAGTCAATTTCCCGACTAGAGTAGAATAAAATAAAGACATTGTTTTTTCATTCTTATCGAATTTGCCGATTATCCCAACATCTCTATTTCTTTCTTTGGGTTTAAAACCTGGTTGATCCTGTAACAAAACGCTAAAATTTTTGTTCGGAAAATGCTGTCTACTTACATAATTTTACCTGACTCGAAGAGAATTTGTATCGTATTTTGAAATTTCGTATTGTGAAATCTAATCTGTAAATAGATACCTAGCCTTTTAGATTCCTAACATAAAAAATGGATGCAAACTTTTTTTACGACCTTATTGACTTGTACAAATATAACTAACTGAAAAGTATATGCCTACAATGCAGATCCTGAATATAGGGGAAGTGGGGACAAAACCGCATATTTAGTGTGTGTTCACTTTATAAACCACTAAAAAACCTTTTTTAACGAGAATAAAATCTTTATTCTGGAAGCCTCATATTTCATTTAGGTATTTTGAGAATTATTATAAATAAATATATAACTTAAAAAAAGTTTAATAATTTTTAAAACACATCAACAAAAAAACGGTTCTGCCCCCACATGATCGCAGTGAAAACTTTGACTGAAGCTGAAGCCTCTGGCATCTTATAACATTGTACAAAATTAACGCGTGAAATATTTATTAAATCCTCGTAAATTGATTGAATTCGATAGGAAAAGTTATTTTCGTGAAAATACTCGTAATCAATAATTCATAAAATAACTTTGAATGAAATGTTTTTAATTTCAAACTGGTAAAAAATGAAGCAATTCGCATTTAAAAAAAATTAAACACACTTTAGTATCTACTTTTTCAGACTTTTTGCTGTAGCTTTTTATGTGTTCTACAAGATCACTTGATAATTTTTTGTTTGTAACAACTGTTACAATAAAGAAAAAAAAAAAGTTCATTCTTACTAGAGTGACCCACCAAATTTGTTGGCGCTCTCAGCGATCGTCGAATTTGACCATCCCTTATTTGCCTGATCATAACACCTTCCGATTTGTGATTGTTCTTAAAAGTAAAACTATATTTTAGGGCAAGTGTTTTAAATCCTTTGTGCCCGTTTGTTACCTTTTTAAAAGTAAAACTCTAAACTAAATCGTAATCTAATTCGGCAACGAAATAATCTGGGACCTGAAGAAGGGCAACTTTTTATACTGAATATTTATAATTGTGGTAGCTAAATATGTAAAATTTGGAACATTGATATGCCTTGTTTAAAAAAAGCACTTCTCAAAATCTGGGCTGAATTCGAAAACGCGACGTGACTAGGCTGAAATGTAAAAATATTTGTAGAGCAAAAATAAAACAAGTATGTATACCTTTTTAAATGCACGAAAAATGGGTAGAATACTTTAAAAAAATATATTGTGATTTTGGTTATTGTTTTTTGTTCTTAAATTTTTCATTTCACATTTTTGAAGGTGTCCTCTTTTTGGTGGGCATGGATCTGGTCACCCTAGACGTGACACCTCTCATAGTAGGTACAACAAAATTATCTTGACATTTATGGAATTCTTTGTTTAGAAATTTAGTAAATGTATGTAGGTACATATATCGCATTGTAGAAACATTTTTGAAAGGAACGTGGCACCTCCCATACAAAAAAAAAATACTGCAAATGCTATTTCTCAACACTCATGTGAGCTAAAGTTATAAAATTTGGAACATTGATGTGCATTGTCCTCATAGAGAATAATATATTTAAACAATACAATTCCTGGGAACGGGCAAGGCCCGGCGGGTACATATAGGAGTCAAAGAAATTCTCGATTCAACCGTTCACTTCCGTTTCAAATCGTATGTACTCCATTTCTTTCCCAACAAAACGATCGTTCACTCATCGACAAATAGCTAGCTTATCACTGCGAAAACTGACGGTCATGTTAGTATCTTGTGCACTACTTGCGATGGCGACCTCAATATTACAACTGCATTCACTTTCTCGATAAAGGTTCATCGGCCCCCTATAGACAATTTATCTTGAAAATGCTAGTATGTAATTAATAAGTATGGTCTTAATCAAATAAAACTCGATATAAAATTGCGCTGTTACGCCTTCGCGTTATGTTATTTAAAAAAAAAGTTTTTTTTTCAGTCAGGTAAATAGTACATAGATATAAAATGACTTTATGTTTGTTTATCAGCAACAACTCACTAATCACCCCACCGACCGCCCCCATTGCCCACATGATTTATAGTGACAACGATAAAATAAATGATCGCATATTATCATAACGCTGCACACAGATCCATGTGTATATGTATGTATGTACATGCATTCCTGTTTCGCCAAAGAAATATAAAACATAATGTATGTACCTATACATATGTACTACATATTTATTCACTTTGCACAATTTTGTTAAAAAGTTCAACGTCCAAAGTCCTAGATAGCTAGTCTAGTTTGCTTAGGCGCAGATTTCGTTAAGCTATTTAAACAATATTTATTTATTTTTTATTTTTTTGACACTAAACAACAAAATCTCGCAAAGTCATTCGCGACGCTAACGGCGGCGACTATGACGCTGATGTTGATAAGCGAAAAGTGAACCACAATAAAAGGAGAAAAAGTATATAAATCAAATTGCGGGCAACAAATTTAAATTATATAAATTGTACGACTTGGTTTTCTTAGCTGTGAAGTGAATTTGAATTGGAACACCAAATGTGGGAGGATATAGTTGTACACTATTCAATTTAGTCTGGCCATAATTTTATTGGCGACGCGTTTGGAGCCGAGTTTTATTTTTAGCCTCTGCCAGCCACCTGTGATTATGATGTGCAACAAGTAGATACTCGTACATAGCCTTGCAGATACATTCAAATGAAAATTGCATATAGATATGCATTTTATTTAGATTAATACTGGCCTGCGGTTTCAGGATGAAAAATGTGAGATGTGAATAGAAAATGCATTCAAATGAGTCGCGTAGGTAGGGTGTCGTATGACCGGGAGGCGACAAACATGTACACATTACATAATGTGCCCATTATATTACTTTCCTAGTGCGGATGCAACAATGTGTGCATTGCATACGAATAACGTCAGTGAACTGGAAATAAGAGCAATCAATTTAGATTTGTATAGCAGTGAGAAATTGACTACAAGAGGAACGAGCGAGAAATAGTTGAGTTAAGGTGCCGCAACCCGCAAGTTGTGACTAAAAAAAGTTGTGACTAAGCAAATCGATTTCAGCTTCCAGCTTGTCGGCAATATTTGAAAAAAAATTGAGAAGAAGAAAAAAAAGTATAGAAAACTATTTTTACTACATAAATGTATCTATAATAAAATAATAGGGGGGCACGAGTACGATAACTACGGCGCCAAAAATTGATAACGGTATTTTGTAGAGGGGTTAAATATAAGCATTTTTTACTATGGGATGGGGGGTCTATCTTGCTTCGTTTAGGCGGGAGGGGCAATTTAAAAAAAATAATACTTAAAATGAAAAAAACAAAATTGAGAAACAATGGCAACACTTACAATAAAGGACTTTAGGATTTTTGGAAGCCAGGAATATGTTCTTTGATATTATTTTTAAACCAAGTTACAGCTGTTAATAGTTTTTGAAAAAAATACTTTCAAACTTGAAATTTAAGGAAAAAAATAAAAAAAAAAAGTTGAATGCTGATATTTTTCAATATTGAGAAAATAGATACTTAATTTGTTTGCAGTTTCTACTGCCTAAATCAATTCTTAATCGAGCACTGAAAACCAGATTGATTTATGTCCTCTAATTTTTGAGAAAAGTGAAAATTGTTTTATATGTCGCTCCGCTTAGGGTACAAATTACTACCCTTACGCCTTGAAATGCGTACCCTGCAACCCCCCTGCTTGGGGTCACTGTTGGATTTTGGGATGGGTGCAAGGCTGAGTATATGCAAACTTTCTTTAAATTATATTACTTTACCCAATGTCAACAACAATTTTCAGATACAGTCTCTGGCCTGAAATTTAATTTAGTAGACAAAATTTTGCTGATTTGCATTTTAGACAATTTAGAACGGATTCCTGGCTTTGAAAAATACTATAGTTCGTTGTTGTAAGTGTTGCCATTGTTTTTTAATATTTTATTTTAATTTTATTGATAATTTTTTTTTAATTACCCCTCCCGCCTAACCGGAGCGAGATAGACCCCCTTCCCATAGTAAAAAATGCTTGTATTTAACTCCTCTACATAAATCTGTCATTAGTTTTCATCGCCAAAACTATTTTACTCACCCCAATTTTTGTCCTTAAATATCAAGTTTGAAATTGTTTTTTTTTTCAAAAACTATTTAAAGGAATAACTTGATTTAAAAATAATATGAAAGAACAGATTCTGGGCTTTCTAAAATGGTATAGTTTTTATCATAAGTGTTGCCATTGTTTTTCAATATATTTTTTTTCCATTTAAAGTATCATTTTCTTTAAATTACCCCTCCCGCCTAAACGCAGTAAGATAGACCCCCCTCCCATAGTAAAAAGTGCTTGTATTTAACCCCTCTACAAAATACCGTTATCAATTTTTGGCGCCGTAGTTATCGTACTCTCCCCATAGGGGTATTCGCGATTCGGTGTATCAATTGTAGTAAAATTGTGAAATTGTGTTTTTTTTTATTACATCGTGAGCACACTTTTTTAAATCTCTATAGCAACACTCGAGCAAATAACAAAAAACATTTGAAATCGAACGGAAATTTGTAAACTTGTACACTTTACACTGTTGTATTATTTTTTTGTTACTATAGGTCTGGGGTATAGTAAAAGTCTAACCCTCAGTTTTACACTGGAAGTTTAAACTAAAGTTCAACTGAACCTGAACGTGAGTTTAAATTTGGTGTTCAACGCGTCCCTTTCAATCTGATCTGAACTTCAGTTCAATAATTGAATTCAGTTTAACTAAATTTATTGAATAGAATTTGGCAGTATTGTACAGTACTTTTATACGACTTTTCCAAAATCGTTCCTTGTCTTTTCTTTCAAATAACACACAAAAAAAAGTCAAATATTTGTGTTTTTGACAATCGGCTGATCTCGGGTTTAAACGGCAGAATACTGTACTTGAACTTGAACTACAGAATGAACTCTATTCAAACTATGAAACCGAATTAATTGTTGAACTAAAGTTTAAACTAAAAGTGTAGTTTAAACTCCCACTGTGAAACTGGGGGTAAAAGTGTAGCAAGTATAATATTTTGTTGTTATATTGTAAGAAAAAATTCACACTTTCACAATGATACCAGATCTGATACACCGAATCGTAAATACCTTAATGTATTTAAATAATTTTTAACTTAAATAAAAACTAGCTACGAAACGCTGAACACTCCCCTACTCCTCATCGGCCATGAAGTAAATTTGGGTCATTGGGCTAGGTTAGGATCGTTCTTTATTTAGGGGAACCAGTGAACCGACTTTGAATATGAACATGTAAAGTGCAATACAACAGCGCATTTGCTGTTTAACACGATGTCATTTGAAAGCCTTAAAACTATGCTCACCCGACGGTTGTCAGATCCTACAATTTGTCATGACTATAATAATGAAAACTGTGTCCCAAATGACTAACAACTGTGTGAAGTGACAATTTTTGTCTGACAACTTTATATGTAATAAGAAAAAACATCCAACAATCGTGTGTAGGTACATCCTTTTGTAACATTGTCAGATATTTCAGATGTTGTCAGACTCCAAGCAAAATAAAATCGCAGTGTATGGGTCTCTTCACGCTAAAAGAATCCGAATCAATCACACTCATTCGAATCAGTCCATGGTTTCCGATTGCTCATTTATAACTGCCGGACGGCACGGAAGAAGATTCTAACACGGCAAATTCGATTTATATTTGTTTTCTTTGGTTATTTTACAGATGGCTCAAAGACAACCGATGGCACATGGCACTGGTGCTGGCATCTATTCCGTAGATCGAAACCTGTGAGTTACTATACGGCTTTCAAATACAACCAGTGTCTTCCAGTCAGAAGTTCCAGCAGACTGAATGTTGATGAGATCTAGATCAAGCTGCACTCAATGCACTGCAAACTACGAGCATTACTCAAATAGCCAGGAACTATCGCGCAATGCTCATGGCATTATGTAGTCAGATCCGGGTGCGACCGTGTTGGGTACCAGGACAAGAGGCTTGGTGCCATGTAATAAAGTCTTATGCAAAAAGGTCTAAATCGTAATGTAGGATTTGGAGTGGGTGCGAGGATTTTTGTATGTAAAGTTCGGAACTGGACCCTTTTTTTCTGATTTTCTTTTAAAGTTATGGTCTCAGTATTTCTTATAACAAAAATTATATGAACAAAAAATACAAGATCAGTGGAAAATATTTTCTGTTTTATTCTATTCGTCTTTTTCTTTGGACTTTATTGCAATTTTAAAAGTGCAATAGAGTCCAAAAAAGTCAAAAATTACGTTTTGGACCTTTTTTGCATTAGACCAAACGGAATGGTGTGAATATTAAACGACCAACGTGCACTAAGTGACAGAATAATAAAGGACGTAGATCGGAGGTGGTCAGACTGGACCCACAGTATCTTAATGGCACTTTAGACAGGGAACAGCTTAGGACTCTAGTGGGAATGTTGTCAGGGTACTGTATTCTTAGAAAGCATACTAAGAGAGACTCAGTCAGAAAAACTCGCACACGACATCGGTATAGTATATCCATATACATACATTGTTATGCACAATTTATGCAACAATTTATTACTATACGATGATTATTACAAACCTTGTATTATATTTGTCGTGGGGGTAGTGATGTGTGTCACTTACGGTGTCTAATTTTATATCGTATCACTTCTGTTTTGGTGTAAACAGTGTACCACTCTTGCATAGTAGTTTTCGGGTAGTGGTTCTATTTTATTATTGGCCCTAATGTAAAAAAAATCGTTAATTATAGAAAGTTAATTTTAGCAAGTGTACGGCGACTACAGCTGACTTTAGAACGGCGATTCTGATTATAGTTTAATCATTGAGGTGAGGGTCATACATAAGTGAAATTGATGAATGGACCATTTTGAAGATAGTTCAGAATGTGGGAGTTTTGGTCCTCAAAAAAAAAAAGATAACTTCGATAAAAAAAAAACTCTAAATCCAAAAAACCATTAATTTATTCATTCAATTAACTTACCGCAGCAATCTTATTCTCCCATTTCTTGATGTTCTTCCACACATACTTGTCCAATGTGAGATTCTGATGCGCGACTGGTTCAAATGACGATGTCTTCCAATATCCTTCCTCAGCAGAGTAATGTAAATTCTTATCAACCTCACCAGATCTTTCCGTAGCGGCAGTACGTTGATATCGCTTTTCAGTAACCGTAGTTTGACTTGTTGAAGTTGTCGAACGCAAAACATTAATACCTTGAGCGGCCAGACGACTAGAAGTTGTACGAATCATAGTTGAAGTTTATAATTCACAAAAAAAAAAAAAAAAAAACACCAAAAGACAAGGTAAAGTTTCTCAAAACAAGTCCGTCGTCGGTAAGCGACACAGCTCTTCTAATTGAGCTTAAAATTCACGGCTACGTAAGTGTCCCGTTGTCTAGCTATCTCACACAATGCCAAAACGTAATCTGAAAGCGACAAACCAAAAATAAAAATACATATTTAATCATCTCGTATATTAGATATTTATTTATTTGTTTTTGGAATTTTTTTTACTCGGAGAGGGGTTGGAACAACAAATCATATGACTTTAAACTATTATTGTTATTGATAAAGAACGACTGGTTAACGTTAAGGAGACACAGATAATATATTTAAGGGGGCCGTGTCTACTATATATTTGTGTTATCTTTATTTATTTATTTATTTTTTTGTGTGTAATCTAGTTTTGTTGGTGTTTCTTAAGAATTTTTAATGTTTTATTAAAGCAATTATCAAAAAACGTATTTTCAGCCGAACAAAAAAGATAGATTGAAGGTGAAATTGCCCCCACTGTCTGGAATCGATATTGGACTATCGTACCGGTCAATGTAGCCATGTTTTAATTTCATATTTATCTTTGTGACAAACCGAAAAGTATTTGGGATTTTGTTAAAGATATCGTAAGTGCATGTTTTATGATGTAAACAAAGACCCCTGCTGTAAACCGAGAACTACCCCAAGGTAGTTAGAAAAAAAAATGGTGATGGTTAACCCTGCAATCGGTAAACTGCTACAAATGTAAATAGAAGAACAGTAGGTTACACAAGACAGTAGGTTAGGCACCTTAGTGGGCCCATCGCAATCAATGGAGTAACCATCATTTAATTGATTTAAAATCACGCTTACATATTACAGAATTAAAAGATCTTAAGTTGATCGGTAATCCCACCTGTTCCCATTCACACAGTATACCTATGGTGTCTTCTTTGACATACTAGGTAGACCTCACTTAACACGGGGGTAACGTTCCTGAAAAATATCGTATTAAACAAAATCGTGCTAAACGAAACAAGAAACCAGTGCAAAAGAGGAGTTACGTTCCATAATCTCAAAAACCAGAAATATTTTTTTTTTTACTTTTTAGATTATTTTTATTTAAAATGTTTTAGGGATGTTGAGGAACCATCAGCTACTGCTTTCCTTATTGCCAATTCATTTCTCTTAATGGTCCGTACTGAAGATTCATTTAAATTTAAGCTTTTTACAATTGCAGTGACATTTTCACCAAACGATCCAAAATTTGTAATCTTTGCTTCGAGAGAAATAACATTTCTCTTAAGCGGTTGTTTATCTGTTTTTGCCGACATATCAAAATCTAGAAAATCACTTCGTAAACAAAGGCCTAAAAATGAACCATATTTTTAAAAACAGACCTTGATTTCAAATCACAATCACTTATGTCATTCAATCTCCTACAAAATAATGCTGTAGGTACCTAACCTAACGTTCTAGTGCCTAGTCAACAGAAGACTGTAACTGAGCAATTTATCCTCATTGAGGATATCTATCATCGCGTTGGCACAGTTAATATGGGGAAGTTCCTATTTCAGTTCTTAGAAACACAGCAAGTATGATGTACATATTAACAAAACTTGTATGTTTTACGCAAATGCGTATGTGCATAATTGAAACAACTTATCGAGAAAAAAAATTGTTTCAGAAACCGTGTAAAACAAGGCTTTGAACCGTGTTAAACGAAAAAATGTTGCAAAAAGTGAACCGTGTTAAAACGAGGCCGTGCTATAAGAAGTACGTGTTAAGTGAGGCCCACCTGTATTGTCATTACGGAATCTACACAGATCTATATCTGGAAGTCCTGCCAAACAGCATTGCTACTGATGTTCTCAAGTTTGGCCTGCTTTAAGGATTTCCTTATTTCGCTTGAAGTACATTTCTGGCCATAGGGCCAGTTATGTTTCTTTTGACTATGTCCTTTAAGATGCTCAAGAGTGGGTAGACTTAAATTTGTTGATTTCTCGTCTTTTCCGCACCATTTCTTGGCAATTCTTTGGGGAATTCGTTTCTTTATTCCAGTGACCCGGCATGGAGCATATATTCGCAGAATTTGTTCTCTACGAATAATAAAGCCCCATTTAGACGATCAGTTATCAGTTCAGTTAAAAATGGCAGTGCATTTAGACGTCAGTCCGGTATTCAGTTGAGCTTTCAATTTACTCGTGAGGTTAGAAGATATATCTACTAAAACTGACAACTGAACTGAAAACTGATGGGAATTCCATCAGTTTCAGTTTTAGTTCGACGCTTCAATGTTTGCATTTAGACATCAGTTTAACTGAAAGCTTAACTGATAGCTCAACTGAAACTGAAACTGAAATGATCGTCTAAATGGGCCTTGCTTAATCATTGTATGACGATTGACGATCCCTGACTACTTCCGATTTTATCCTAGTGCTTTAAGAGCAGCGCGACTGTCCATGTAAGTAACGATATTTTATACTGGATATCGATTCCATTTCTATTACTGTGGCTTTAACTACAGCAGGAATCTCCAACTGAAAAGCAATGCAATTGTCTTATTGACTTTATTTGCACAGTGACACAAGCATGTCAGCAAGCATGTGTATGAGTGAATGTGATTCGAAGGTATCGGGAAGGGTTCAGGGCTTCAGGCCGGGAATACGCCTCTCATCGGCAGAAATTAAAAGAGTCCGAAAATAGCTTTGACCCGATTAACTACGAGTAGCCATTTATGTATTGATCAAGCACTTTGTCCATGTTTTTTAAAAAGGAATAGCCTTATGGGGCATCATGAGTTGACCATCTGTTCAGACTTTGCCCCTGCATTTGGTATAGAAATCACAATGATCTGGCCTGGCAAATTATTTGAACAACTTAAGCCCTATCCGCACAACAAATTTATGTTAAAACAAAAAAAGGGATTCAGATGAGATATATATTAAAAGCGTTATCAACAACATCCGGACATTTTAATGTTGTCTCAAATTATAATATTAATCGCACAATGGTAACCCTGACATTTCAGCACAATGTGATATGAGGACAAGTTTTAGCAAGTCGCTGATTAACAGTCCAAGGGGCATCTTTTTTTATTTAGGTTTGTTTTTAATTACGTCAATTCATCATTGTCATAGCGAAAAAATTAAAGCCTAATTATTGGATCAATAGGGCGTCAATACAAGATAAGTAGGTCTAGGTACATACTCTAGTCCGATTAAGACCGAACAGCTTCTATAAATAAACCCATTTATCAGTTTTCCTACGACCTAAATGAAGAGTCATTGAAGAGTCAGTCCCACACAATTAACATGATTTGATATTAGCAAAATGTGTATTATGTATGAGTATGACGTTACCGCCAAGTACGAAATTGTTAATATATTGTATAACACTTATAACAGGGTTATAAATAATAGTTTTAATTTTTTGTAGAAAGCGGAGTACAAAAGTGTTACGGAAAGATAAGGGACGTTAAATAATTCTACAAAGCGATTGCGCGCGCCGCTATTTTTAAAGAGTTGTCAAGCTGCCTTGTTTCCGTCTTCCGTGTCGCTGCAGTGCCGCAATAGTTCAATGCACACATGCGGGTTTTTCTCGCAGGACTCAAATCTGCAGTTCGCGGTTACTTTCGCGTACCTAGTGCATAAAAACTATGTTCTTAAAAAGAAAAGACGTTATTGGGTACATTCTTGTGTTGATCATCGGCTAACAAAAGGAATATTTTATACATCATTTACAAATATAAGAGAAAATTCTAAAATGTTTTTTAAATATTTTTCAATAAGTGTAAAATCTTAAATATATATAATTCTTATCAAATTCTTCCATGTTTGACATCTTTCTTTCGAATTTTAATTAGCGGCAAAATCACGTGTGTGTGCACTGTGCACTACTCAATAACAAACAATGTATTGATAGACGCAACCGCGTCTGCCGTGACGCAGCCGTCTCGAGGAAACCTGCGAGTCTTTTTACCGGCAAAAATGACGCGCGATGCTGCAGCGTCATCGTACGTGTGTGTATGCATCACTCAATTTATTTGCGAGTACTGTAAGACGCAAAGGCGGCTCCGCTGCGGCACCGCGAGTGAAAAAGACGCAAGTGTGCACCGGGGCTTAATTGCGAACATAAATCAAATCATAATGCTGAACTTAAGAAAAATTATACCAACATTGGCCGCGTGCTTCAATGTGCTTAGGCACCTAAATATTCAGGTGACAGTTTATCATAGAACTTAGGCAGAAAATCTTGTCTAACACACGAAACTTGCCTAGATTTGCAGGCAAATTGACTAATCAAAGGCTTTTGAGGTAAAAGCGTATTGAACGCGGCCATTAACAAATTTAAATTCATATCTTATGCTAAGTTACGCAGCTCCAGCGAAACTTAATTTTAGCTGCTCTTCAATTTTTCTCTCCAAACATTAGCTAATAAAACCCTAGCCAAATTTTTACATACCTATAGTGCGTTGTGGATATAACCGTCACAGTAAACAGCTGTTCGTTGAAAATATATTCCTTCAAAAATTCACCGACGCGAAAAATGTTTTATTTTCGTTGCGCTTCCTATTTTTCTTGTATTCTCTTTGATCTCAAATTTTTCACTTTCAAGGGATTATTCATCGGAGTATTCATTAAAAAAACTCATTCTTAGGTAATTACCTACTTTTCCCCATCACAAAAATACAACAGAAAAAAAAAAAACAACACGATCTGTCAAAATTTAGCTCGAGAAAATTGTGCCGAGACATTAATGGGAGCGCTAAATTTTGCCAGATACATGCAGAAAAGTCAGAAATGAAAATTGGATTTCTTTTTTTTCGTTTTCGCCTAAATTTAGCTTAGCTAAATTTGTATGGGAGTTAAAATTCAGCTCGAGTAGCTGCTTCACGTAATTCGGTCAATCAAATCCTTTATTCAAAAGTTCTTTTAAGTACAATGGAAATGGAATGGAAATAACAAAGATTTTCTCAAAATTTTAGCTCAATCGGTTCGGTGGTTTTCGAGTTACACGATTTTGGGCTACATGAAATTTGGCCCCAATGAAAAATGGCCCCAAACTGAAAATGAAAAATCACCCCAAAAATTTACATGAAAGGCAACAACAACAGAAAATTGCGTAAAATTAATATTTTGGGGCCTTTTTTCATTTCTCAGTTTGGGTAAAATGTCATTATGAAATAAGACCCCAAACGAAAAACGAAAACGTATGGGGGGGCATGCTGCCCCCTGCAACCCCCCCTGCTTGGGTTTACTGTCAGATTTGTGGACTTATTTAATTTTTTTTGGGGCCTTCTTTCATATTTGAAATTGGGGTATTATTTCATTATGAAAAATAGCCCCAATTTTAGGTGTGATTTATTTTCAGTTTGGGGCATTTTTCATTGGAGCCAAATTTCATGTAGCCACGATTTTGAATGTTTTCTTTTGTATGGGAGGTGCCAAACCACTTTGTTCAATTGAAAAATCGCTAGTGGAAATATATTTTTGTGAATTGACAAAGACAGAATTGTTAACTATCAAACAGTGCTTCAATAATTGTATTCTGTTTTGCAATAGAGTTAAAATTTTGCTTTGACTTTGAACATTTTTTTTAAATAATAGATATATAAATCAAATATGCCTAGATGGTAAAACCATTGAATCATAGTTCACACTACCTACTTAAGAAAATTAACATACACACATAAGTGTATAATTCGACCAATTCCTTGGAAAAATATATAAACACTTGAACATACATTTTTAAAAGCATAGGAGGAGACTAGGGTGCTTTGGCACTACCATCAGTGCAATGAGGACAACTCTAACTCCACCCACAGGCCTTTCTCAATTTAAATCTGAATACATTCATCGCCAGTCATTCGATGCATGAGAATTAGCCAGTAGTAAACTTGGAAATTCAACGAAACGCATCATTTAATGATCTTACAGAAATATATTGGCTTTGTATTGTACCCATATGAACTCCACATACCTAACGTAGATATGGCGTTCATAATATGTTTTTCAAACAATTATCCGAGCAGAAAATACTGAAAACGTGATCGAATTTAAAACACAAATTTTTAAAATAATCTAAAATTCCGGGCTCACCTTAAAAAGAGTCAACAAAATCAGTCCAAATTTCAGATGTCAGAATTATGTTTGCCATGTTGCATGCCAAACACTACTTTGGTAGTCACCGAAGTGACAGAGTAGCTCTTCGTCACCTAGATTAGGAATATGTAATCAAATTAATAGGTACATGTTCAACCCACTCATTGGCAGCATTTTTAAATTAAACTTCCTCCTCTTATGGCCGTATTTACTTTTTCTTTCATTTTTCAACAAATCTACTCTAATTTCAGCACAACAGCACATAAACTATACTGACCTTACTCAATGTCTAGTCCAAAGTCCATCCGACGTTTGTTTTTACAATTTTATGCTTACACTATGTCGCAGTGAAATTCTCTTACATAAATGGTATATCTACATTTACTACATTTACTGCGCGTCCAATTGACTCTATATACCGTGTGATTAATTCGAACTATTTGCGGGTCAAAAAATGTTTACCAAGTGATCCAAATTGATGCTAATGAACGAATTCTTTCCACAAGGACTCTTATAGATGGTCCGGTCTTTGGGCGCTGAGGACATTGAACTATAGGTAATTAATTGAAAGATACTAATGTGTTTCAAAGTAGAATATTCAATATGTAAATATGTGGTTCCAATTTAATCACTCCAATTTATAATTATTGTAATTTGGACTTTCCGACCGTGCCGGTATAGGAAAGAACTCGTCTGTTCATATGCATTATGGACATTTAATTATTTTCCAATTTGTCGCACGCCAGACTCTGATTATTATTATCATTAGTCTGTCGATTGCAGTATCTAGATAACTAGCACTAGTGATGTAATTACAAGTCATTGGCATTAACGATCGTGTTGATTGTGGTAGCATTGTTATGTAAAAGCTGTTTATTACCATAGACAGTAGACACACAATAAAACATAACCAGGCATAAGTTAGGTATCTATTAGTGCGATTTTGTTCAGTTAACGTGTACTGTACAGTACATGTCGTCATGCCAATAATGATATTATATATCTACTGAGATGTACAATTAGTTTACGGCAGGCAATTTGTTTCAAATTGCAATTAGATTTAGACGTTTTTTTTATAAATGGGAATATGTATGTGGTGGCGTGTGCTACTTCATAAATGGTCAGATTTCGAAATGTATGGGGATCCTACAGAGTACTCAAAATCTGGGCCTTAAGCACGTAGTTCTACCTTTTCTAGTCTAGTAGAGGGACTTTTCTGTAGTCCAATTGCTTGAAATTTATTTATACATTTTATTATTACGTGTGTTATACGCTATATTCTGACAAAGTGTTCGAAGATGAAGGGAACCGCCAAAATGCTGACTTCGAAATTAAAATGATAACGTTAATAGATCTTTAAACCCAAAGCAGTGAGGGTAAATAAGTTAGTTTAACATACGTCACTATTTCTGACAATTTGATGTAATTGACTACTGGCGCGTTTGACAAGCATCCAAAAGTATAAATGTAAAAGCTTTTCAATTCATCAGTTTGCTCTTGACATAAAATTGTAGGTCACTTTCATTAGTCGCCAAAATATAAAATCTCACACAGGCGAATTGTCGTGAGAAGCTAGGACTAGAGTCCTATGTGGACAAGTTGCATATGTATTCTTGAACTCATTTCCAGCATAGGCATGTGGCCATATTATTTGCTGATGATGACAGGATTAGCAACAAACGTAGAACAAATTTAAATATCTTTTAAAGGCTTGAGCTGTGAAAAATTAAAGAAAAAACTTTATCTATATTTTTACTACCAACAAATGTGAGATCCCATTTTACACCACCAGAAAGTATGTCTGTAAAGCAGTACCATAAGATACTTCCAGCTTAATATGAGCTTAAGAAGTCAAAAGGAAAATTGAGGCACTCCAAGTTAAAAAAAAAAAGAATAGAAATGTTTTTGAGTATGGACTGTAGAATTTAAGTTCCATACGACTTTAGTTCCATCCGAAATTGAGCGTTTTTAAGTTCCTATCAATGGTTTTCAAAATCTCTAAGTCGGATATGGAATCAAAAATAAAAATCAATTTCAGCGATTACTCAAGTGAATGGACCTTATAAATAAAGGTAAGTTCGACAGCGGTTAACTGCTGAACCAGAATATATGTAGGTGGTTCGGGTTGGTGATGAAATTTCCTTTTCCAAAATCCCTTTTCCAAAATTCCCCTGTGCTGAAATCTCTTACCCCAAAAGAACCTAAGAGAAAATCCCCACGGGATAAAATCCCCCATTTTTAGATTTGGCGTTATTAATTCTCTTGCAGTGACCAGAATTAATAACGCCAAATCTAATAACGGTGTTAATAAGTGAGATACGTAGATATGGGGAGCATGCTGCCCGCCTACAACCCACCTGCTTGTGGTCACTGTAGGATTTGGAGTGGGTGCAAGGTTGGGTAAGTTGGGTTGCAAAGTTTATATTATGTTGTTTGCTTAATTTTACCGCCAAAAGTACGGGTTTTTTAACATTATAGAAAATGGAATCACCACGCGCATGTTGATTTTGGGTCAATTTAAATTGAAGTTACAAGTAGAAAAAAAACGGATAAGTTCTAAATTGTACGAACGGGGGATCTTAACAAGCGATTTAATAAGTAATTATGCAGGTAGGTGGGAGATTTTGGCATAGGGGATTTCGTCCCGGGAGGCTTTGGAAAAAGAGATAAAAAAAAAATGATGGATTGTGTACAATAATAAATTTTGGAAAAGGGGATAACGTAGAGATCCCAGTCGGTTCACATTTATTCGGTTATCGTTGGAGCAAGTTAGTGAGCTTTTAACGTTGGACGCCTTAAATTCTGCTTCATGGAAGGTGATTAACTTTTCAAATTAATTAAATAATGGTTTCCCAATGATTGTGATGGGCCCACTATGTACATCCTATCCGCATTTTATAAGATTAAAGCTATGCTTACGATCACGAGATTTCACCTGCGGCTGCAAGTGAATATGCTGACATAAAATCATCTCTCGGGTTCTCTATTTTCTATTTGTGAATACATACGTGCGAAAACGAACGAGAAGTGATAAGGTGCAACTGCAAGCGTATACCCTATTTACGTACAAAATAAATAAACAAATTAATTTTAACTGAACATAAGTTTACATACCTACTAGAGTACACCCAACTTGTATGTAACAGAGGCAATACGCATATAATACTTATAAACATACCTTGCTGGTCCTTTTGCTCTGAGCTGGGGGTCTGTACTTTAGTCTCCTAGTTTGTGGATGTACATAATTGCATCGTATTGCATCGTATAATAATAACACGCACGTGCCTATACCTGCATTATAATATAAAAGTTTTTGAACTTTGAATCGTTTACAAGTTAATGTGTTATTTTTATCCCACATCTTAGTGATCTTATCAAAGTAAGTTGAACTCAAGACGGGTAATAAATTATTGCAGTAATACGAAAGGCATCTAAGCTATATAACAACATAAAGAGTAATTGCATTTTTTTTAGAAACCTTTCTGAGCATTTGGTTGTACTGCTTCTTGTTGTATTTTCTTATCGACGACTACAATGATTATATCATTAGGTACTTTACTTCACATACCAAAAATATCTCCTTGTCTATTGGCTTTGAAAATGCTGTCAGCAAATTTATTAAAATGCCTTTTAACATATGTGGAGTGGGGGTAAACTTGAGAGCTTCAGTGCAGTAGATTACGAATTTGTATCTTAAACAGAATTTGGAAAGGACCTTGTTGATACATATCTATAGATCACACTACTGACCTAATTTTGCAGGACATTTTCCCACATATGTACACCAAAATTAGACTAATATACTTACAGCCTTACAGGTAGTAAGTATATTGCGTTTAAATCCAATAAGCTTATATGTTTTAAATAATTAAAAAAAATATAATCATATAAGATTTATTTAGGATAATATGAGGATAAATTTCCTGAAAGACTATTAAATCCATGTTAGTTTTGACCATTTTCCGTCATAAAAACTACATTTTCTTTTATTTAACTTGTTCAAATCCAAATTAAAAATAGTATTAGATGAAAAAATTAAAATAGAAACAATAAAATATTTTTTCTTGATATTTAATGATAATGAAGTTCGATGCTTTTAAAAAAAAACACACCGTGACGAAATGCTTCGATTAAGTCTTTTTTGGTTTTAGACTATCTTCCATCTCTTTAATCTTTACGTGAGAGCCATTTTCCATGATGTTCAGGTGAGTATGGACAAAAAAAGTAATTCCCGTAAAACTAAAAAACTTTCAGTCTATGAACTATTGTTTGAGAGAATTACATTAACAACAACTCGTAGACACAGTCACTTTGGTAGGAATGATAGCTATTTCAAACTACACCACTAATTCATCATCAGAGTCCTTTTAAGTCATTGTTGTTTAATAGTTTTGAATTCTGACAGTCAATTCTCCGTATATAGTCCACTTGGGAAGTCATTATTGCTTTCCTCTGTCAGGAAATTAATCTTGTATTTCGATTTTTCAATTGACCAAGTGACTGCCACTTGCGCCAACTGAGCTTTAAGTAAAAGTCCGCCAACTGGTGATTAGAATAGATTTTATTTGGATTTAAAATTCGTCCTGAAACTTAATCATTATGCAACTCTTAATAAATTCCCTTAAGTTTTTCCTAATTATTTAAAGCTATGGAAAAATTGTACTCAGTTTATTGAAAAATAATGGTAAAATTCAAACAGGTAGATATAAGGTTTACAAAAGTGTGTCTCAATCAAATGAAGAAACTAAAAATATGAAGCAATAATACCATAAAATACAAATTAATGAAAAAAGAGGGTAAGACCAAATTCCAACAAAACGCGATGTTCCCACCCAAGCCCAAGCGGTACTCCATCTACTTCAGTAGTAACCAAACCGCTCCCGACTCTGTTTAATTTGGGTGATCAGACGAGAACCTATGATTTATATAAAATATAATTTTTCCAATAACTTACACCAAACTTAAATATTGCCCAGCCGTAAAAAGAAAAAAAAAATTATGTCTCCTTATCAAAGTTTCTGTTTTTGAATCTATGAAAAATGTCTTTTCATTACACATATTTTAGTGTCTCACACAAAAAAAAACTTGGATACCTACGTTATAAACTGCTGCAGAGCATAATTCACACTGTCTTCATTATTTTCTTCTAGAAAAACTAAAAAACTTAATTTTTTTTCAATACTTTTGTCTGTATAGGGAGAAAGAAATGAACTGAAAAAAAGTACGTATACGACTCAGTGAACAGGAAAAAGTACGCATACGATTCAGTGAAAAAATGAAAATAGTATGTTATACGGCTTATGTAAACGGACATGCAATCTACATATTTCGCTCTAGTATTTTGTCTTTGGATACCGATCATAGACCAGCTTCGGGCAAAAAAGATAATTCCATAGAGCCAGTTTTGAAATGAGTAGCGCCGCCTCTTTTTCTATCTGTGAAAAATACAGATTTTAGACCTGGCGACGTTCTGGTGTCAAATCGTGATCCCTTTTAGGAACTTATGTTTCGAAACAACTAAGTAACAGTTCCTTTTTCGTTTCGGAAGTGGCGCAACACAAAGTAGGAATTGTTTTTGACGCAAATCCTATATACCATCTTTGAGCATAAAATTTCAGCCCAAAGTGTCAAGTATTGTGCCTAAGTAGACGAGGCCATAAACATTTTTAACACAAATTGGGAAAAATGCCTTATTAATATTTAATTCTGTTATTGTGTATGTATACCATATAATTTGTTATGTTATGATATATGTCATTGATTTTGTGTACATATGTTATTTTATCTACCGAAATAATATTCTGACTGCATCAAATATTTCATTATTAAAAAGAGAAAACAATTACGTTAATTTTATGGGGAACATCATTTTGCCCTGATACGTTACTATTGTACTTCGAAAAAAACCTTGATCCTGCCAAAATAATCTATATTTAATCAAAAATCTCTCCTATAATTATTTAAGCTATTTTAAATGCTGATAATGAGCATTATAAAATCAGTGTAAAAAAATCCACGATATCTATATAGACACAATATAACATTTTACTCTATTTAATTACACCATTTGGAATTTTTTCTACAAATAAAAAATGGATACCTAACAAATTCCTATTTGGGAATAGTGGTTACAGTGAAAAATTCCCAATGAGGAATTTGGTCTTATTTGTGTAGTTAATGTTTCTTATTGAGTATTGTGGCTATTATGCGTGCTAAAAACTTCGCAATTGGGAATCGCGTTTAATTTGCGTTGACAAGAAGTTTCTACTTAGGAATATGTTCTTATTTGCATGCTTAATGTTTCTTTTTGGGAATTGTGGCTATTATGCGTGCTAAGACTTCCCAATTGTCAAACCTGTTAAATTTGTGTTGAAAAGAAGTTCCTATTTGTTCTTATTTGCGTGCAAAAAAAGCAAAACGTCAAGAAGTGTTTAATTTATCGATATTTAGTTTTTGTACATTAAGTTCTTTTTTCACTTTTCGATAAAAGGATGTATGTACTTAGTTGTTTTAAATGGCCTATGAATCGTGGTATTGATGTATACCTTAGTTCAACTGATTACAAAACAGGACGGATGTGTGAATTATGTATGTTGCCTGGATTTATATGACATACGAATTCTTGGGCATAGTTTCGTCGCTGGGTGTAGCAAAAACTTAACAAAAACTGGTACACTGCTACTTTATAGGAATTGGGTGCGCGAAGACACACCTCCACACATTTTACACACTGCGCATAAAATGTTTCATGGAAGAAACAATTTTGTCACAATAATGCATCTGCGTCGATATAAAATTCCTAGTTAAGAATATTCCAAATTGGGAAATGTAACCAAGCATGTTTCTAAAATGTTACTTGTTCGGAATATTTTCTGGTAACAAAACCGACTTTACGACGTCGCGCATGACACATGTGACATGACACATGAAGTCGCTAAATGCTCCTTGGGAAGTAGCCTATAGAAGAGGTTTTTGGACAATTTACGCCAATGAACTTGACGTTTTAAAAGAATAAAATTGTTCTGATTGACCACCGCAAAATTAAACCGGTTGTATTTATAATTTATATTGAATTAGAATGATTTTTCTATAATTAATATCGCAAGTAGGTAATTATAATAAATATCTTCAGGGCGCAGTAGCGCAGTAGTTAGTGTGCTGGACTACTGTGCGAGGGATCGCAGGTTCGATCCCCGGAAAAACACAAATTACATCTTAAGGTTTTTTCTACTGCGCCACCTCTCGCGAACGTCTGACAAATATCCGAGAGTATGACTGTCCTGAAAAATGTTCTCAATTCAGCCGTTCGGACTCGGCGTCGGCATAAAATTGTATGTCCCTTCCATTCGTCCCAAAGCTAGGCCTAGGGTGTCTACCGCCTGTTGCGCCACCTACTTATTTATTTATTTTATCTACAGAAACTGAAAATTTAACTTCGTGGTTTAGAGGCTTATGGATTATTATACGGGTAGTTATAGATTAGGAAAGTACTGTGTCCATTTATAATTCATGTAAACTTTACCTATTTTATAAACTATTACTAGGTACTATTCAAATACAATATTTTAAGTTAACTAGTATTGTGAAAAATTAGTCGATACCAGAAATATGCAATTTTATATTTTATTTATTAAGTTTTTAAGCAGATACTTTTACACAACTACTTGGCTTGGCTTTTTCGAATCGACTGACCCATCGCCAGGCTATAGCTTCTTTTAACAATGGAGGGGTATAGTACAGTGGTCTCACTCTAACGAACCGTTCTTCCGGGGCTGCCGCTTTACTAGGGTCTTTTACGTAACCGCCTTAAAGCACATATTTGACTTTTCTCTTAATATAGAAAAGGTCATATTTCATAATAGTTGACAATTGCAACAAGTGACAGCGACAGGTGGTGACAATTCGTAAACTGACAACTGTTTTTTCTGTTTCATAAATAATTAGAGAAATTTGTAGAATTTTAGGACAGTAGCCGAAAATTATTGTCAAGTTTTCGTTTCATAAAAAAACTGTCATGACAGTGAATTCTTACTAATTTTCCCATAATTGTCATGAATTTTCTGACAAATTTACACTGATAAAAAATATGCAATTTACAATTTTGTCAGCATGTAATTGACCATCGAGAAACTTCACCCACTTGTGTTTCATGATTATAAGTGAAACCGTCAACTATTAATTTGGACTTCACTTCGGTAACAGAACTTTTATAGCTTACTGATTGTTATCTGCTAATCACTCGATCAAAGACTAAACAACCAGTTTTTGGCTGCGATCACTGGTTATTGCAACAAGTGCAAGTAGTAAAACCGTTAGCCATTACCCTACTCGAGAACATTTACTCGTAGAATAACTTATATGTTATATATAATAAATAATATACAAATATAATCTTATGTGCATTTACACGGTTTGAAAGTTCATTCAAAATAATGTAAGTAGAAAACAAAAACAGACGATTATTTTTAATGTTGCTTTTGTTATTGCTTTGTAAACAAAATGGAAAACCAGTATATTAAATTTTGAACGGTGAAGATGATAAAATACATGTGGGATTCTGAGAAACAGGCAAAGCGGGATTAAACGGGATCGGGACTTTGAATAATCTGACAATGACAAAATAGTTATGAGAAATTTGTCATCGCATTTAATTGACAACTTATTATGTCACCTGATTTGTCACCGTACAATGGCCGCATTCATTGACCGGTAGATGTTTATTTCACCATTTCAGGAACATTTTCCAATATAGCACAAAATTTCGCACTAGATTGAGAAAAGGGGAGAAAAAAAGTGTTGTATTTGCTGTTGAAAACATTTAACAAAATGTTAACTAAGAGGCGGAACATTTTCAAAAAAAAAAAAAACAGTGCCAATGCTTTTTTCGACACTTCTCATCGGAATTCACAATTGCTAAAAGGATTTCAATAGGCAATTTAACGAATAGTAATTTGTTTTAGATTTGCCATTAAACAAACTTTACAATTTCTTTTCATTGCATGAACGAATATCGATAGATATACAGTGATGGAAAAAATAATAGAAACAAGTATTTACATAATGCTGAACCATCATTAACTGCATACAATTTGGTCTTTCTCCGAAATCAATTCTATACTCAAATGCTAGGTAAAAGTACTTTGAAAAGCTGCAGCAATTCGCTCTTATCAGCTTTTAGTTTTCGTCTAACAGTAAAAAGTCTGAGCAAAAATGTTATTTTGCCTGGAAAAAATAATAGAAACAAAGGATTACCACAGTCGGCATCAGTGATTTTGAAGTAAAGCTCGGTATTGTTTTAATTGAAATAGTTGTAAATTAGTTTATCCTGTAATTTAGTGTTTTTAGAAGAAAATCTTAAAACTATGAAATTAACATTTTGTCAAAATGGGTCTAGGAGTCCTTTGCACCAGTTCTGAGCGTGAGGTGATAAAAAAGACGGCAAAACAATGGATGAAATATCTAAGGTCGTAAAGTGTTCTAAAAAAACAGGTCTAAAAAGTATTCTTAGCTATCCATTCAAGTCCCGAAGTAGAAACCAGATGCAGAAAACGAAAAAAGATCCATGATTTGACAAACTGTTAATACGACTATGCAAGAAGAAACCATTTAAAAAAAAAAATGATTTAAACGCACCCGTACAATAAGAAATAGATTAAAGGAAGCAGGTCTTCCTGGGAGAAGTCCTAGAAAAGTTCCATACTTGAGCAATAAAAATACTAAAGAGAGACTAAGTCTCGCCAACAAACACCTCCACCGTGCTAATTGGAATAACGTCTTATGATCGGATGCACTTTCTATCTCGTTTTCCATTTTTAAAATTGTAAAACTAAAAACTACCTACCGAACGTGATTGTTGTGTTCAAGGTTGTGTAAGAATATTCGAAAATATTTAATAATTCAGTGATTACAAGACGAATCCATATTTTTTTAACGCGAATTCATTTGAATGTGAATGCCTGTGTTTGATTGAATTCCTGTAAATTTAATTTGAATTCCCGTGAATTCACTTTGAATTAATATTAAAAGTTCCTTGAATACACTGATTACATCCTCCTCGATGCCGGGTATCTAGGTGTATTTAGGGATGTTTTGTAATTGTAAGATAACTGCAATACACTTATATCAAATCAATTCAACCATTGGGAAACATTTAAATTTTAATAAACCTTACGAACAAAACAATATGACAAAGAACAATACAATATTTCAAAAATGTAAGTTTAAAAAACTACATAGTTCCTTACTTCAAACAAGATTAATGATAATGTATCTAATAAATCGACCTATTATGCAGGCGATTGCCATTGATTGCTACATGTCCAAATTGGCAACTGAGATTAGACTGACAACACCAACACCAACACCTATAAAATCCGATGAAATCAATTTGGCTGCCCTTCAAATGCCAAAACGGACATTGTATTGATAACCCATGGTCTTTCAAATATTTTTGTAAACAAGTAGTACATTATAAACAATCCTAAAGTTACATCAATCTAATTGAAATGTTGAATAAGTCATAAATATGTACCAGTTGCATCACCTTTAAACTGAGCAGCTAATATGTATAGGTATGTATATCTTTTCTACAAAGCACTTTTCTGTCAATCAAATTGATAAGACTTTTTCAAATGCACTTTGAACACGTAACAGTTAATTTAAATAAACAAACAGAAATTAGTTGTAAGAATACGTTTCACAAATTCAAGAGAACCAGTATAAGGTGGTAGCATGGAAGCACTTTAAGAACTTAACAGTAGACCCGACCGAATCGTTCACGAAATGAATGCGAACTGATTTAACGCGATGTGATGTTGGCCAGTGAATGAGTACCCAAATAAAATAATTTCTCACTCAAAATACCACTTCACTGACACTGAGCTGAGACTGAGCGCTGAGGAGGCAGAGGCACTGGTTCAATGAGTGAGATTCAGGTTGGGTCGCGCCTCCAAAGTGTGTGTCGTTGTCGTCCGGCGACAGGCCAAAGGGCATTGGCCCTCAAGGTCTTTTAGTAAACTCTACATAGACCCTAACCCTAATCCTAAGTTTATAAACTCAATGATCCTACTAATTTCAGAGCGGTGACATGATCGTACAATTCTAAACGTAAACTGTTTTATTTAAATTAGAGTGGAGCGGAAACCGTCATATTTAAATGGTGACTGGTGGGTGAGGGTAATGCTTTGACGGAAAGCGTGAATGATGCTTGTTTAGCATGGTAAGGGGGGACTGGGACACTGGCGCCCTGCCTATAGTACTCATGAAACTCAAACTCAACCACTGGTTGCTGAACTTTGTACCCACCAACACTCATTCGGAAATGAGTGGAATTGATCTTCTTTTATTGTGGTCGCAGTCGCAGTCGCTGTCGCATAGCACACTCCCCAGTCACCAGCGCAGAGGAATTAATTGATCACCATTGCTCCGCTGCGCTGCTGAAGTGCAGAGTTTCGGATCTTGTATGAAATATCTTATACAACAGAACGTCAAAGTTGTGCGTTTAATTTTAGAAATAAATATATTTTTTTACGATTTTACTGTTTTTTTTTTTTACAGAAAACACGTTTGTGTTGGATTGGATAGTGGGTCTGGGACTGGGAGGAATGCATTTTCTTGTTTTTCTTTCTGGTTTTCTGTCGAGTTTGTTGGTAGGCGAAAGTTTATGCATATTCCAGGCCTACGAATAACTGCGGTATGCAAACTATGTCCAACTTCTTTAATTGTGGTTGCTGCTTTGTTACTATGTAGCTAAATCAGGGATATTTATGGTGTAAAAGATTCGAAAAACCGCTCTATTCTTGACCTAGATCACTTTTGGGGTGCGATTGAAAACAAAAAGTAGTTTTTTTTTGGAATCGAGAGCACTTGCGAATATATTTTTTTTCTAGAGTTGCTTGAGATTCACGAAAGCGTGCGGTTCACTTGTTTAGACGCACAAGAGTTACGTTTTATTTCTTGGGTTTTTTTTTCGTATTACGTCTAACAAAGAAAAAAAGAGGTATTTGCCAGAAAGGTACATTCATACACTATAAAACAAACATAATTTGATTAAAAAAATAAAATAAATAAAAATCCAATGGTACCTACTCCTCCCACATTATTAAAATAACAGAAAATTGATTAAAATAAATAAAAAGATCGCACACAAATTTGGCGTTTTGTTGTTTTTCGATTTTTTTACAGGTGCGTCTATTCAAGTGCATCAAAAAAATGCATACGTTTCTGCAATTTGCATGGTATAGGAAAAAATGAGTAAAACTACCATTGAAATTATGTTTCTTTTATAGTGTACTAGCTGAACCCCCGCCGGCTTCGCAAGGCCTTTTTTGGCTTTTTTTTTAAATTTTAATTTTGTTTTTTTAATTTTTTAGCCTATCAATCACCGTAATTGCCGACATTTTAAAAAAATCTACTAAATTGGTTGAAAATTGCGGGCGACAGAGGGAAACATACAGTTTTTTCCACTTTGTTTTAAATATAAAGAGATGAATGTACCTTTCTGCCAAATAGGTTTTATTTTCTCTTAGTTACACGTAATACGTAAAAAAAAAACAAGAAATAAAACGTAACTTTTGTGCGTCTAAACGTGAACCGCACTGTATGAGTTATTTAAGATCCAAATGTAGCTCGATATCTTTCGTATTAATCGATGACAATGATCTGTAGAATTTTAAAATAAAGATAGATTTTAACAGGAATTTTGTAGATACCGGTTGTTCATTATATTCTCGACAGGCTTACAAACCTAAAGTAGAAAAATGGCTATATACATAGCGGAAATAATTTTAAGTTTTTAACGTTATGTTCTTTGTTTTAAATAAATAAATAGTTGGCGCAACAGGTCCGTATAGGCACCCTTGGTATAACTTCTCACAGCCATTCGTTTGTGTTATTTTCTGATGAATGGAAAAGACTTATAATTTGGACCGAGTCCGAACTCTGGATTGAAACACATACGGTCGGATGTTTGATAGAAATTCGCGAGAGGTGGCGCAGTGGAAGATGTAATTTGTGTTTTTCCGGGGATCGAACCTGAGACCCCTCGCGCAGTAGCCCACCACACTAACCACTGAGGACTTGGGCACGAGTACGATAACTACGGCGCCAAAAATTGACAACGGTATTTTGTAGAGGGGTTAAATACAAGCATTTTTACTATGGCAGGGGGGTCAATCTCGCTTCGTTTAGGCGGGAGGGGTAATTAAAAAAAAAATAATACTTAAAATGAAAAAAAAAAAAAAAATTATTTGAAAAACAATGACGAAGAGTCATCTAAATATGTATTTAACAATTTCAATAACAAAAGCTTTGTAAATTGCAATACCTGAGTAAGGTGGAATGTACGAAACAAAGAAGTATTAATGAACTAGCTGAACCCCCGCCGCACAGTGTGCAATTTTCGCATTCTAGTGGAACTTAATTCCAAATCTTACTATTGGCATCTTTTGGAGGCTAATTTGACTGAAAAAGGCCGTTTTGTGTTAAAGCAAGTCAAATTTTAAAATTTACCGTACTATTTTTATTTTTTTTTATTTTTTTTTTTAATTTTATTGATTTTTTTTTTTTTTTTATTCATCTTCATTAGACGAAACTGAGCCCGTACTCAGTAACAGTGTGGTGATTTTGACCCACGCCACTTACCCCTTCTCCCTTCTTCCCGTTACATGCGGTATCGTCAGTTTGTCGCCATAGCTCAAAAACATCTAGCCTTAACATCTAATAGTAATTGAGAGAAACAGAAAATGTAAAAATTGGCTTGAATCTAGGTGAATCAAATTTTAAAACTCTACCCAAAGTGCAAGCTTTCACCTTGTTTTTTGTTTTCTTTAGCCTGAGTGGAAATCGGGTAAAAAAGTATAAACAAATTAAAAGGAAATAAAATCTACTTACTTTCGCGTAAAGTATAAATACAGTCAACTCTCGATTAACCGGGGTGCTCGGGACCGAGCTCATACCGGAAAATCGAAAATCCCGGATAATCGAAAATGATATTCTCAAAGAGGAAACCCACTATATGCAATGTTTTACCATTATTAGTAAATCGATTTACATACTGAATGAGAAAAATTAACAGAAGAATGCAAACAAAAACAAACAAAACCTTTTATGTTAGGTTTCGTTGGTTTTTGTTTGCAATAATTAAAGAAATTTATTGAAAATGATCACGGATAATAGAGTAAATCCTGGATAATCGATTTCTAAATATATAAATTTTAATTAATTTTTGACAAAAAATTTTCCGCCTAATAGGGTTCCCGGTTAATAGAATGCCGGATAATCGAGAGTTGACTGTATAGTAGATATCAAAAATTCCTAAAATTTTATCACAATCACTGGAAAAGGAAGGCTTCATTGTGAGCGCATACGCAGACGATGTAGTAATTCTAGTCCCAGGTAAGTTCACTCCAGTTCTCAGTGAGCGACTCAGTTACGCACTCTTATTAGTTAGCAACTGGGTACGGACTAGGGGTGAACCCATCAAAGACAGTGAGCCTGTTCTTTACAAGAAGGAGAGTAATTCCCCCATTTAATCCACCAAGGATGGGTGGGGTGAACCTAACTAGGTATATCAAAAACAACAAGATACCTGGGCATAATCCTGGATTCCAAGCTCAGCTGGAAGGAAAACATAGAGGATCGCATCAAAAAAGCATACGTGGCACTATATGCCTGTAGAAGAGCATTCGGCAACACATGGGGTTTCAGGCCGCACGTGGTACACTGGTTGTATACCGCAATAGTGCGGCCCATCCTAACATATGGAACAATCGTGTGGTGGAAGGCCACAGAGAAAAAAATACCATCTCTCAAGCCTCACTAAAGTCCAAAGGGCGGCATGCATTGGGATAACGGGTTCACTACGAACAACACCCACCGCAGCAATGGAGGTGATGCTAAACCTCATCCCTCTGGATATTTACTGTAGCAGTAGAGCGGTCAAAACCGCAATCTGACTAAGAGAGTCAGGAAAATGATCATCCAAATCCTATGGGCACGCGTCCATCGAAGCACAATGGAGCACGGCGAAGGAGAAGATAACCACAGACTATCTACCACCCACACTAGCTTTTGAAAGGAGATTCACAACCAGAATTCCGGACAGAAGTGAATGGGAGCATAATGCAGTTACAGAAGAAGGGGAGATAGCCCTCTATACCGATGGTTCTAAGATGGATGTTGGTACGGGCGCGGGCATCTTCAGCGAAACACTAAACCTGCGAGAATCATTCCGAATCAATGATGACTGTAGTGTGTTTCAAGCGGAAATTGCTGCTATAACCCTAGCGGCAAAGGACCTAATGAGAAGACACATCGCCGACAAACAAGTCACTATATACTCGGACAGCCAAGCGGCCATAAAAGCCATGGAGTCAGTCGTGGTGAAGTCGAGGGCAGTAAGTCATTGCAAGAAATACCTGGACGAACTGTCGCAAGCCAACACGGTGACCCTATGCTGGGTACCGGGGCATATGGACATTCCGGGAAATGAAGAGGCGGACGAGACTGCAAGGAACGGGTCGAGGATGCATGCATCAATGGCTCTAAAATCTGTAAAAACTCCGCTAAGCACGCTTGCTAGGAAGATTGACATTGAATCCTTGAGTAGAACAAATCTACGCTGGACCAATCTCAATACCTGCAGGCATGCAAAAGAATTATGGCCAGAAGTGAGCAAAAAGAGATCCAAATTCATGATCGGACTTAGCCGCAAAGATATCCGCATACTCACGGGGGTCATTACTGGACACTGTGCGATAGGGGTACACGCGGAAAGGCTGGGCATACTGCATAATGACTTTTGCAGAAGCTGCAGAGACGTTGAAGAAATAGAATATGTTCGTCATCTGCTTTGCGAATGCCCAGCCCTTAAAAACAGTAGACAGAGGATTCTCAACAGCTTGTTCTTCGATGAACTAGAGGACCTGGTGGATGTCGATCTAAAGGAACTCCTGAGATTCATACTCAAATCGGGGTGGTTCCAGTAGTTCGACAAACTCCACATAACTTCGGTTGCTCCTAGGACAAGCTGGAAATCTGGATACAAGAGCTTGTGAATACCTGTGATTGATACCAAATCTAGGTGACTCAATAAAAGCGGTATATTCTTTGTCTCCAACAGGTATGAAATGGAAGGTTCCCGTGACTCGACACAATGGACCCAACTGATGGTCTACGTGAAGCTGTGGCAGCCGCCACTAGAGCACCCAACTACCTACCTACCTATCACAATCACAAAAGATTTCAAACTGGAATATTTACTAAATTTTATCAATAAATCGAAAAATTCTATATACTCTGTTTTTCGACAGAGAACCTTTTGACTTTAACCGCTTCCTGCGCAATAAATTATGCAAATATACAGCTAAAATAGGCATAAACAAATGGTCTGTTATATTGGGAGCTGAGAAAAAAACTTTTTGTTCATGTAAGACCAACTTCATATCTTGAATAAAGTTCAATTTGGTGGCCTATCAATTGATCACCGTAATTACCGAAATTTGTGATGGGTGTGTATGAATCGGGCAGGCGCTGATTGGCATCAACCTGACGGTGCCCAGCTGTTGTAACTTTTCATACATATCAATTGTGCTTATTTTACCTCCGTGTGGTAACCACCGGGTACTGGTCTCGCCCACCCGGGCTTGATTTGCTAAACTTATAAGCGCGAGTGTTGAACATGAAGAAAATAACAACACTATAATGCTCTGTCGGAATGACTGACTGAACGAGTCTCAGCGGTCTTACATGAGTCCCTCAGAAAGAGGACATACAGCGGATGAATGCACAAGATTGAATCAACGGTGTTGTCAACAGTCGAGATGGCAGATACCTTGCGTGAGCCACTCTGACATATTTGGAGCAAAGTCAGGGTGCTGAAATAGAGATGGTGGCGGATGAACCCTTTATGGGCCAACGATAGCACTCATATCCCCGAAGTGGCTTACTGACAACGGAGTATCCGACCCGCTGTCCTAGGGCCATCTTAGGGCCTGGTGCTCCAGGTTGGGGGTTGTGCGTGGGGCTAACTACCCAACCACGGAAAAAATTAATGGTTACAAAGCAACCAAAAGCCTCGGATACGGATGAGGTTACTGTTGACGACCCTGGAAAACGAAAAAAGGTCAGTGACTGAATAGACCGCGTGCAGCCGAACAATTAGCGGAGGCCCTAGACTGCTACAATGCAGATATCAACGTTGAACGGCTACAAACCATCAGAAAAGCCGTAACTGGGGGGTTATTCCCAAATGCGCGGCGGATCGTATTGAAAGCGATACCTCCATTTCGACCGTCTTCGCTTTTGGTTATTCTCAAATGCGAACGAGGGCGAAAATGATATTTCCAGTGCTTTCCAGTTTTTCCATTCTGAGTTGCAATTTTCCATGTACTTTTCCAACACTTTGAATTCAAATCCAGAAGCAAATTTCTCTTCTTTTCAGTAGAAGAACTGTCAATTGAGTGCCAATCGAACGCTTTCAGAAGCGTTCGGATTGCTTCCGGGCGGTTCTGGATTACCAATCGAAAACGACATTAGTTTATTTTTTACCCGCAAACAATCCGTCACCTATACAGCTATCGCTTTTGATTCGATCAAATCACTTTTGGAAATACAAATCCGCCATGAAAAGCGATCCGCAGCGCATTTGGGAATAAGCCCCCTGATATGCTAGGTTTCACCCGACCACCACCGCGAAACCCTTGGTTTGATGAAGAGTGCCAGAAGGGCAGCAGCAAAGCAACTGCCCTACTAAGCGGCACTGCAGAGAAGGACGAGAGCAGCTCGTGAGCTCTACGAGCAAAAAAGGAGGGAAGAACACCGGCTTCTCCGGAGGAAAAAGAAGGAGCATGAGAAGCGCGCGATAGAGGAAATAGAGAGGTGTTACTCCAGGAACAATGTTTGGAAGTAAAAAGAACGTGACACGGGAACAAGACCCGAACAGAAACCTGTAGAGACGAACAAGGAAACCTTGTAGTGGAGTCACAGTCGGTGCTGAGGACATGGAAAAACCATTTCTGCAGACTGTTAAACGGCGAAGACGACACAAATTCCGCTGTCAGGCAGGATGAACCATTCAACCTGCGCGATGAAGGCCAAGACTTCCGACCACCAAGGAGACTCTATAAAAGACCCTCATCATCCCAGTACTGCTTTATGGCGCAGAATCATGGACGTTATCAAAGGCGGATGAAGATCTCCTTGGTCGCTTCGAACACAAAATTCTTCGAGTGATTTTCGGTCCCGTTTGCGTTGACGGGCTTTGGAGGAGGAGATTTAACAGCGAACTCTACGAGCTGTACAGCGACATCGACTGGTCAGAAAAGTACGTATCAGTCGACTAAGATGGCTAGGACATGTAGTGCGAATGGACACCAACGCTCCGGCCCGAAGAATCTTCGATTCCAACCCGGAGGGACAACGCAGTAGAGGAAGACCTCGCCTTAGGTGGCGCGCACAAGTGGAAGGGAACCTCAACCAACTTGGAGTGCGCAACTTGAGGCGGTCAAAGATCGTGCTAACTGGAGATGCGTGTTGGTTGATGCCCAGGTCCACCCCGGACTGTAGCGCCATCTAAGTAAGTAAGTATAAAAGTTACATAGGTAACTTGATTGCTTGAATAAAAAATAAAGAGAATGAATTAAGATATCGGCACCGTGATGGAATTATGGCAAATATTCTGAGGAAACCAGGAAAATTATGTTTTTCATACAAATACATACGAGCTTCCAAATGGGAGCGCGTCATTTAAAATTGCATTTTCAAAGGCAATACATTTAATACATAAATTAAATGAAGGATTCTTTGGACATACTATAATAATTGAAAAATTTGTCCGGAAATTGCTTCAGTTTAAGTTGCCTAAAATATTCATGGCGGATTGGTATTTTTGTATTTCCAAAAAGCGATTCTATCCATTCAAAAGCGATAGCTATTTAGGTGACGGATTGCTGGCGGATTTATTGTGGATAAAAAATAAACTAAATTCTTGTGACGAATGAATCAAATCGCTTTTGGAAATGCAAAAATACCAATCCGCCATGAAAAGCGATCCGCCGCGCATTTGGGAATAAACCCCCTGGGCATGCGATCATTGGGGAGCATTAGCATTAGTCAGTGGCAAAAGACCAAAAATTGTGGAGATTTTAATTTCACTCCAACCTTCATTTTAAACTTAAGGTTTCACGATCAACATTGACATCAATATGATTTTGTTGACAAGGTTACAACCATGTTTATGGTACATTCATATTCGCCAGGATGCTTAATGCACAGCACGACTCCGTCTAAAGTGAAAGCAGTAAACCTACACTCTGTTGATAAAATCATTTTCACAGTCCAGCTGTGTAATATCTCACCCATCTCCCTGCGAATCTTATTCGCCGCTATTTTTCGTCTTTGGAGTGACCTTGTTAACTGAAAAATCGATAGCAGCCTATTTCATTAATTTCATTATAGACCGAGAGCCCGCAGTAAATTTTGGACGTGAAAGGCAACCGGATGAATTTTACATAAATACGTTGCTCTGATGCCCAAGATTTCAAATATGCCCGTCTGGCAGCGCTTAATGGCAGCTAAAGCATGCAACTGCATCTTAAAAATGCGCTATGATTCACAAAAGGAATAAATTGGTGCAACCGCTTGAATCTACTACCAAATAATAGAGAATGGTCCCCTCAGTACAAATACATGTCTCCAAGACGTTTTAGGTGTCGCCAAAGCCCTGCCAGACGCAGTGGAAATGCATTAAAAATTCCAATTTTGAATAATTAATGCAACCACTTAATTTTTATTTTAGAATTTAGAGAAAAACTCCTTGATAACGAATATATAAGTCCAAGACGTTTCACGTGTCGCCAAGTCCTTGCCAGACGCATCCAAAGGTTAGAGATCCGCTAAAAATGCCCTATTTATAATTATCTACACAAAAAATCACAACTGGACATTAAATAATTGACGCAACCACACAAAATTTCTTTTAAGCGTGGACTGAAACACTAGAAACATAACTGCATAAGTCCAAGACGTTTCATTTGCCGCCAAGTCCTTGCCAGACGCATCTAAATGTTAAAAACCCGCTAAAAATGTCCTATATATACCCAAAAACTAACAACTGAACATTAAATAATTAACGCAACCACACAAAATCTCTCCTAAGTATAGACTAAAATACCAGAAACATAACTGCATAAGTCCAAGACATTTCACTTGTCGCCAAGTCCTTTAGGGTTTTTTTTCTCTAAATTCTAAAATAAAAATTAAGTGGTTGCATTAATTATTCAAAATTGGAATTTTTAATGCATTTCCACTGCGTCTGGCAGGGCTTTGGCGACACCTAAAACGTCTTGGAGACATGTATTTGTACTGAGGGGACCATTCTCTATTATTTGGTAGTAGATTCAAGCGGTTGCACCAATTATTCTTTTTTGGAATTATAACGCATTTTTAATATGCATATGCACCCATTAGCTGCCATTAAGCGCTGCCAGACGGGTATATTTGAAATCTTGGGCATCAGAGCAACGTATTTATGTAAAATTCATCCGGTTGCCTTTTCACGTCCAAAATTTACTGCGGGCTCTTAGACTATTATTGTTCCTTTAAATAAAAGTTGATTTTCTCATCACATATCAAACAAAATTAGTCAAATTTGTTGAGAATATTGTGTTTTTGAATATGCTCTTGAAGAAATTCACATAAAACGGATAATGTCATGACTGTCTTTTCAAATCATTCTTAATTTACACAAAACACTCACTAAGCTATGGAGTTTGGTTCAGAAAAACGACTTTCTTTGAAACTTTATATCTAAAACAGAGGTACACTAAAGAAACTAAAATGAAAAATGTTTAAAACCAAACAAATTCAATTATTAGTATTTGAAATGTTTACGTAGATTACTCAAGCACTCTCACTCAAATCGAAGCCGTATATCATGATGGAATAAGTATAAGGTGGTCTCGTCGGCAAAAAGTAGTCCCTTAACGACACGTTTTTCTCTTTATTCAGCGTAGTAAGTGTACGTTAACCAAGCGTTAAGGGACCAAAAAACGAACGAGTCGGCAGCCGACGAGACCACCTTATACTTATTCCATCATGCCGTATATCAACAAAAAGTGTACCTGCACACAATCGATACTTACTAGCCACATGTTTCTTACTAGTTGCTTATTCTTCTTTAACAAACTGTGATCGGCGTTGAGTTCATTTTAGAAGCGGCCACCCCTAAGAGGAATGAAAATAAACGATAAAATAATTACAGCAAGAAAACAAATGTTTAATCAGTTTCGCTTGGAAATGTTTTTTCCTTAAACGATTTTATTTGAATTTTCAATAACTGTACCCGCAAAAGATGCTCCGTAGCACTTTGTTCTCTTTCAATTTCCAAATTCTCAAGTTTTTTCTCCAAAATCCTTTTTTCTAAATTAAAAAGCTCTCCCCTACCGAAAGCTTCGTCTTCTCCTTGCATTACCTCTTCTAAATGCATATCATCATCTCTTTGTATATCCTCTGCTTGCTCTACATCCTCTTCTCTTTCTACATACTCTTCTCTTTTTAGAGCGTCTTCATTTTTTCGTTTCTTATTTCTAGATCTCGGCCCTCTGAATTTAGGGTGTCCTTCTTGATGACGACTAAACGTCGATTGATCTAAGAACTCGCTTGGGTTGGCTACGTTTTCTTCATCCATCGTATTATCAGCTATGTCTAAAGACCGTCCAGCCGATATGCTGGGACTGTCATAATTGTTCCATCCAAAGGATTTACTGATATCAGGCTTGTATTCAAACTCATCGTCATCATCGTCACGCCTAAAAAAGTCGGGCAGTATTGTTAATATTTTGTAATATAAATCACATTTTGGAATTTACCTGTCGTCATATAGGTTGTCAATATCGAAAGTATCCCTTTCCCTCCTTGACCGTAGGTCGCCATTTATCTTCAGGGTTCTCTTTATGTTCTTATATTTTCCCTTAACTTGGCTCACACTGCGAAACTAAAATAAGGTGTAATTTTTAGTGTAGTGTAAATTTCAAGCGATTTCTGTTTTATTCAAAAATGCGATTAAAAAGGGTCAGTATCAATTGGCTTAGGATTTATGTCATTCTAAATGAATGGCACAATCTGCAGCATACAAAAGTGCTGCCATCACCATATATAACATATCCTTTAACTTGTGATGGCGCCATAGTCCAGAGGTGGGAAACTTCTCTAAGAAGAACAAGCACAATGTTAAACTCAGCTAGGTGTGTTTTGGTCGCTTCTTTACGCTGGGAAAGATGATTTGGCATTGAGCATGCATACATCAACCCATTTGGAATTTTCGTCGCAGGAGTATTATGCTCGATGAAGGAAAGCATTGACCTGCGATAAATAAAGACACATACATCTCCACAATATCGCATACAAAATTCTGTATGCAATAATCTGTGATTGCCTCAAGATCAAGCCTGTCGTCAGCAATCTAATCGGTAATTATCAGCTTGATAAATTCTTATCATCGACCAAATATGCACATTACCGTAGATATTGTAAAAGACCCAGGAATTCCATAACGACACCTATTTAATTGATTTTAAGGCTTTCTTTGATATTTGCCACGGTAGCAAAGCGCTCAGTCGAAAGGGGACCTCGGTTTTCGTTACACTCAACCAGAGGAACGCAAAAACAAGTATGTATGTGTACAACAAAAAACTCAACTCTCGTTTTGAGTTGAGCAGCTCATACCGGCAAGACTGCTCGAACAGCTACTGCTTATGGCAGGAATTAAATCCAATTGTGGCACCCGAATATGTCCATGCCAGACAGCTGATTTCTAAAGCAGAAAAACTGGTCTGAATCTGAAAAAAGTGCTTTTTCTTGCCCAATGGAAATCGACATTAATTTTTCGGGAATACAAAGTGACTTGGTTACCAGAAGGGACTAAATGGATTCAGTCTCCCAACAGAATTGAAAGAGACCTTGAATCGACTCATTATCTTGTGGGTGATTAAGGCTTAGCTTCCATTCGCCACATATCATCCGAGACCATTTTATTTCTGTTAGGCCAATTGAGATTAAAAGGAACATTTGTTTTTTTTTTCTATTAGATTCCATCTTTTTAAATGTTTGCTTACTTGACTACTGTTTGCGTTGAATTCATCGGTAATTTTTTTCCAGATTTCATCCTTTTTTCTAAGTGATGCAGCATCAATTTTGTCATCCTGAAGTTCATTGCTATATTTTATGATGAGGGATATCAGCATTTCAGCTTCACTTTTGGAAAGATAGGAGCCCCGCTTCGGCCTTTTCTTACTCATCATGTAGTAAAATTAAATTTCACAATTTATTTGATGGCCAAAGGAAAAAGTGCCTATTCCAATTTGTTTCAAATTCTCAGCTGTTGTTTTACATATATCTTCCTTTGCGGCAAAATTACGGTTGCAATGGTGGTTGGGTTTATTTGTTGTCCTTAATATGAAGGCATCGAGCTGCAAAGAAAGAAAATAAATGGGTAAATATCTGCACAGAAATTAAATAGATTGGGAAATAAATCAAGCTGGAAGTTGTAAGTTTCATTTGCATTTCTATCACCCGACACCCTCCTATTCGAAAAATGATTAAAATTGTTAAATGTGTCTACGGTAACCCTGACAAGAACTAATTTCACTCATTTCGTATACTTCCAGTCAAAATGCCAAAAACAAAACAATAGACCAATGCACTCACTCACTAATTCGAAACCCCTTCCTCGCCGATGGTAATAATATAACAATAAATTACTACAAGCAAATTGCGATTTTATTCATAGACGAATTGTCTAATCGATCTATTAATGCCTGTCGCACGAATTACTTTATTTTTTGGATCAGGATCGCAAGTAACTTAAGGGCGAAGACGCTATCATCGTAAACAAAACAAGAAAGGCATTTTTCGTCGTCCACATCAAAAGATGTCGAGCCTCGAAAATCGAAACTCCGTGGTTTTCTATTCACGTAGGACTTCTAACATTATTTGTACAATTTTGTAGGAATATGTACTAATATTTGTGCAAATAAATTCGCGGAGTATAATTCTGTTTCACAGGGTTTGAATTGCTCTTAATTGCAAATGTGTATGTACTTTTCACTTTGAAGAACTAGATTAGCAATTATTCAAAATTATTACAGCGGCATTGCGTTAGCGAAAACCATTGACAGACGGAGACGACATTACGACAAGTCAAAATTGAGTGACATTTTAAATGGGTGTATGTACTAGATTGTCGTCTTAGAGATGAGGTTTTGATGGCATTTTCCATTTGCACTAGATACTTTTTATTTATTCGATTAGCACAAATGTGTATAAATCAGGGCGCATTTTAAATAAATAAGAATTAAAATGTAACCAAGGAATGGAAAGTACGTACTTAAGCTTAGTACGCTGCTCGAGCTAAATTTTAGCTCACATACAAAATTAATCAAAAGAAAAAAATCAAATTTTCATTTCAGACTTTATTTTATTTATCGCGCCCATTAACTGTTCGCACGTGTGTGCTAATTTTGACACATCTGTTGGTTTTTTTTCTGTCGGATTTTTGTGTTGCGGAAAAGTAAATAAGGATGAGGATTCAATCGGCCTTACGCTATAATAAACAATCACTAAACTCGAGTTTTACTAATTTCGAAACTAATTTTAATTTTGCCCTTCCAATAACCAATTTAATCGAAGGGTTTACTAAGGGCCGATTTTTTAATAGTCAGATAGCCAATCAGATAGGGGTTAACTGTCAGATAAGACATACACCCATTTTTCATTAGTCGATTGCGGCAAGTTCCATTCGTGGTGATGTTATTCTGTTTGTTTTGATACGCATATCCTTTAGAAACTTTTCATTTCAGATCTAATTTATTGGTGTTCCTTGAGCGTAATTGGATGAAATAACTTAGTTTTATTTGTGTCATGGGAAAATTGTGCACAAAATAAATGGTCATCCGGTATAATAGGCGTATTTTTTTGGGAAGTGAGTATAACAAAACCAAAAGTGGGTATAACAATTTTGCATGTAAAACCAAAAGTGAGTATAACAAAACCAAAAGTGATTATACCAGTTTTGCATGTAAAAGTAAAAGTGAGCTAGCTATAGATTCCCAAAAAAATACGCCTAATGATATCTATTTGTTTTGTTTCTTCTTTTTCTATTTCCATGAGGCCAGGATCAGCAACATAGAGCTCAGTTACTTTCAGGCACGGATTTTTTAAGCAATGTTTGCATTAGGTAGATGTCTATACATACAACATTATTTGATTTCTTCATCTAAAATATTTTGTTTACACAAAAAGGCGGTCAGAAAACAGAGCAAACAGAATTGGTTTGCTCCATACGCCAATTTCTCGTATTTTGAGTTAGGTATCAAATCTAAGGTATTTTAGGGTGCTCTTTTCGAATCTGTTGCCATTTTGGCGCTAACGCTTACCAATCCGGAGATATCCAGCATCGACTTTGCTCTACATCCAACAAGTTTAATGGTTAGTAAATTTTATTTTGCTCCATTTGCCATTTTTTGGCGTATGGAGCAAATTTCCCATACAAAAATCCTTCATATTGAGTTTACTTTTATTTTGCTCTATTACCATTGCATGTGTACGTAGTTTTCCTTTAATTACTATTTTGAAAAGGATCAAACTATACAACGAGTATGTAGAACCATTTTCATGAATACATTATGCATCTTATATAATATACAAAACGTATTTTACTAGTATGTTTTGTTTTAGAATAACAGTAGAACTGGGGTCTCATCGGGTAACTTTTCGGACGATCATCGTCTCGACGATTGAACAAAACGACGTCGTTTTAAGTTAGCTTCATGTAACAACACAATCGCGTCGTTCAATCGAATCGTCCATCGTTTTCGTTTTGAACAGTTTGAGCAGGGCTGTAAACAAACTGTGACAACTGGAAACCAATAAAAAGGGTATATAATTTGTGTGTGTTGTTGTCTTTTATGTGGAAATGTATGTATAGGTAAAAAGGTAAACATTTTTCGTTGCAGCAAAAATTTATTGATAGGGGTTGTAAAATAAGAGAAAATTGGTGAATGCATTTTTCAAAAACCATTTAATGAATGCAATTCTATGATTGTGTACTCCAACAAGGGTGTGATGTGAACTTTCTAGTGTACCAATTTTGATTAACTAAAATGAAGAAAATGAATATTTTTTCTATATTTTTACATTTCACCACACTAATGCAAAATGGAGTGTACTATTTGTCGAAATTATGAAAAATTTGATTGAAGTAATATTCTTTAACATTTGTTTTGCTTTTAAAAATCCTAAATGGAAACAAAATATAGTAAAAACGATGAAACGATTGCCAAAGAGCCATCGTTCAATCGAATCGTTTCGACGACGCTACTTGACAGTTAAATTGTTTACGTGAAGCAACAAGAAACGATGATCGTTCAATCGTTTCGACGATCATCGTTTTTTGGTTGTTACACGAAGTAGCAGCATCGTCGAGACGACGTCGTTGGATCGTTTTAGCCTTACGCGATGAGACCCCTGTTTACTTTAGTACACTTTTGTGTTACTTCCTTTTTTGTTTTTGTTAATAAAATTTATTAAAAAAAAGCCTTTAATTTCACTAGAAATTGACACTTTTCCATACAAAGTTCTTTTCAATAATTCAGTTAGAGTAAGTGTTGGTTTGCTCTACATTCAATTTATTTTGCTCCACGTGCATGAAAAAAAGTAAAACTTGAAACGAAACTGGATATGGAGCACAAAAATAAAAAATCTTCTTTTCGTATACGCTGTATAACTGCTAAACTATTACGCATGAAAGATTGAAAAGTTGTATTCTAGTTGGGAATACCCTAGGGAATAGCTGCTATAAATTTAAAAAAATTCTACCGGGCAATTTTTGAGAAAAAGATGCGCAAACCTTCTTTATCATTTTTCTCGAAACCGACTAAGTGGCGTATGGAGCAAACCAATTCTCAGGTGACGAGATATCGGTTTCAGTAGAAGAAAGTAATAGTTTCCTGTATTTTTTGTAATAGTTTCTCGTATATTTCTCCTTATCTGGACACCAACCCTGTTTAGTAAATCAACAGTGGAAAAATGTTTATAAATAACAATTTCAGCAAAGTAGCGTAGAGGTTGCGTAAATTCTTACGCGATGTTTAACTAAACAAGCTCTCAGAGGCATTTTAAGGAAATCTAATAAATACGGCTGTTATTGTTTCACACAATTTCTTGGTATGTATCAGGAGTCAGGACACAAAATATACATATCGGAAATAAATTGAGCAGAGATTTTTGGCCGCATAATGAGTACAAACACACATTTTTGGTTTGGGTAAACATTTCCAGCCGAATTAATAATAGCTGCGGAACTACGTGTTATCCCTAACTAATGACTAACCCACTGGTTAAACCCAAATTCCTATTTATAAACTTTTTTAGAATATAACTAAGCTTTCGTGGTTCTTAGTTATGTTTCATGTTAAACATGTTTCCCGCGCAAAATGACAAATGGTGTTTCGGGTTTAATTTCGTTTGATTGATATGAATGTGGCAAAAGGGTGATAAATAATTGAATAAATTTGCAAAAATTGTGCAGCAAAATAGCTCACCCTTTTTGGATAATTTGAATATGCTAGACGAAAAAAAAAAAAACGAAAAATTCCTATGAGAATAATTATATATATAAATGTTTGGAAAGAAAAATTGGAGAGCAGCTAAAATTTAGTTTCGATTTCGATCGAGCTGCTTGTGAACCTGTTGATGCATAATTTGTGAAATATTCTTATCCTTCTAGCGCAAAATGAACTGCTAGATTGAAAAAGTAACGAACTGCCAAAATAAATGTGAAAGTGCAGAAGTCAAATATTTCCAATTTGGTGTAAAATGGGAATTCAAACTTATATACAGGTAATAAATTTATACCTATTGTATTTGTTTATTTAAATTATAGTGTATTAATAAATATGCGGCATGATGGCACAAAATACATTTTTGATTCTCATGAAGATGAAATAATTGGTTATAATGTCACTTTGTCTCCATCAGGGATATTATCTGCTAGACGACTAGCGGTCAATGAAATGGGGCCAATGTGTCGGCTCTTGAAGATCTAGCGATCTCAGCGAAATACTTGCGTAAGGGAGCTTCCACACCGAATGGAACAAAACGCCTTAAACAAACAAAACTGATTTTCTGTGTGTTTTTGAAATTTAAATACACACGTTCAAATACGAGTGCCCACACTGAATAATGCAACACAGAATGACTGTCAATAACCCACACCAAATTAGGCAAATAAAAAAAAAACGTTTTTGTTTTGCCTTATCTGGTGTGGGCTAGCAACTACAGTCGTTTTTGCTTTGTTTGTTTCTGCTTTATTTGGTGTGGGTTCAGCCTAAGCATCCTCATATTATTTCACCTTAAGAATCAAACTTTTCCCTCTTAGTGTCCCCGCGGCAATATTTCCAACAAAAAATCCCTAATTAACTGTCAGTTTCCAACCATATCTCGCCAATTTATATCAAAACACTAGGTACACTTCTCTTTTACTCCACTTGACTGAAAATTTCCCACTATTTGTGTTCGGCGCACACGCAGTATGCAATAATTTTTTCGAATAAATTTCCTTTCTTGTAAAAGAGTGTACAATTTTGTAGTCGACCATTAGGAGCACAGTCGAGGTGAATCGCGTTACACCGCGGATAAAATTGTGTCTCAAGGAATTTATACTACAAAAATCATTAACCAATATTTTTGTGGATTAAAATATCAAGGAAAATACTCAAAAATAAATAGAAAGAAAAATCGTGTTTGCCACGAAATTTCAATTAGTTTTCCCAAGGATATTTCAGGAGATTGTGCGAAAAAATAATTATTGCTTTTAAAAATCGGTAGAAAAAAAAACGAAAAGGGTGAACAAAAAGCTAGAAAAAGGAAGAAAAACTCGGTTATTCTCATGTACGCGTATATGTAGGTTAGAAAGGAGTGGTATAACCATTCGTTGGTGTCCTTTCACCCATTTTCCACTGTGTGTCCTTTTTTTTGTGTGTCATTCTGTTCGTGAGTCCTAGTATGCTGATAGTTCAATTGAAAAATTAAAAATTTAAAGAGCTTCGCAACTTGAAAAAGGATACAAAGTGACGGTCTGTACTGCTGCCCTTCCGCTTCTGTATTGGTGATTGCGTTCGCGTTGAAGTTAAAAGGGATTTCGTGGTGAATATCCTTTGTGTGGTGCCAGCACAAAAAAAGTGTAAGTGAATGCGATATAATAATTTTCCCGTTCGTTGCCAAGAAGAAAAGTCGGTGCAATTGGAGAAATTAATGCGGGCAAGGTCCTTCGAAAGTGAATGTGAAAAAAGTGTACCCAAGGATATGATGAATTAAACACACGATGTAACAGTAGGTCATACGGCACGCGAAAGTTCGGTTTTCTTTTCGCAGAAGGGGATTGCGTAGGTGGTTGCTTATACAACAGCACGGCACAAATCCAAATGCGTAAGAAGACGACGACATCAGAACATTGTGAGGTGGATTGACAGGAAGACGGTGAACATCTTGCTGTAAGAGTGGGTGTTATAATTCAAATTTACCACCTCTGCCACTTGAAAGAGCAACAGCAGCATCAACAAAAGTACGGTTGCTGGTGCAGCCATTGCACACACAATATAATTGTAAGTACATAATACATTATATACTTATAGATATATATAGGTAGGTACACTCATATGTACCTGCGTTAATGATTTCGTCATTGGAAGAAAGCCCGTTTTTAATTGCATTTTTATTATAATTTAAAATTCGTATTACCTAGGTACCATTTTTGCATGTAAAAGTAAAAGTGAGCTAGCTATAGATTCCCAAAAAAATACGCCTAGTATTTGTAATTGCTTTTAGAAGCTAATAAGTTACTAAAAGGTTTGTATTTATTTTTAATAAAATAAATTAACTTTATTATTTTAATAAAGAAAACAAAAACTACATAGCAAAAGAAAACTGAAATTTTGAAATTACTGAAATAGTTTACAAATGACTGAAGAAACTTTATAAAAATGAGTTATTTTATTAACAGAACAGACATTTTGAAAAAATTAAGACAAGAATTATCATCACAGCTGTCCTCGATGTTCCCGGAGCGTTAATTGGTGCTGGTAGCTTAGCTTTTAGTACAATGCTACTTACAGTTCAAATGTGTCCCGACTGTATTGTTCAAACCTGCCCCAATAAGTCAAACGACATAAAAATGTGCGTAAATATTTATATTTTTCACATTTGTCAAAAAACGTATCTTTATACGTTTTCAAATGAATTTGTGCCTTAAAAATACATATTTTACACAAAAAGAAAAGCTCACTATAAAATTTGTAGTTTCAAATGTGCCACACTTTCAAATGTGCCCCAGTCTCCCCTAACAATAACTACCTAACCTCAAAGTTTGACAAATGTCACTTGTCTTGGTATTGGTGAAAGTATGTGCGAATCTCTCCCTCGAATCGAGATTCGCAAAAGTGATCTGAATCTTAAAAAAAGTGCTTTTTTTTCCCCAATGGAAATCGACATGAGTAATGCGGAATCTTTACATGTTTTTCACATGTTTCGGCAACTGTTTTCGTTTGCTTGACTTATGACACTGACGGCCATAGGTAGTCCGGATTTCAGTAAAATGACGAAGTCTATTATTATATGAATCCCTTTAGGCTAGAGCAGTGGTTCCCAATCTTTTTCAGCCCGCGCCGCATCTACAAGTTTAGTATTTTGTAACGACACGCCCTAACCTACATAGCTAATTGAAAATAGCTATGCGAATGAAATAATAGATAGATATTAGATAGGCACAAAAATTAAAACATCCACAATCAGTGTTGCCAGCTTTTCTAAGGGGTATAGAGCCCAACTTTAAAAGTCTTGTAGCCAAAAATAGCCCAACACGAATATGAGGAATAAAAATGCGCACCTATTTGTTTAATTGTTTACGCACATTTATTTTGATTAAATTGATTGAATTCAAAATTAACAAAAAATAACTTTTAGCTTCTTCCTTCCATTTATATACGAACTCGTAATTGGAAATTAAAGTAATATAAACAAAATATATCTATTTATGTGTTATGTTAACAAAACATAAAATAATTCCAATAAAAATACAAAAAAAAACAATTAAAATATCAGTCTCTTCGTGAAAATTGTGCATTAAGGTTTGATTAGAAACACAGAAACAACAACAACCTAACGTTTTAAATAAAAGAGTAGAACAGACTAAAAATAATAAATAATAAAACTGTAGGTATTCATAAGAAAAATATTAGTTTTTTTATTTTACATTAATTGATTGGTAGTTATTAAAAGAAAAATAATTTACAAATATATAAGATGAACATTTGGTGAAAGTAATCAGTTAATAAACTCAAAAAACTCAATTAAAAACCGCAAGTTTCCTCCAAAATTTCATCCATTTTGGAGGCTGATTCTTCGGTTGTTTCTGAAGTCAAATTTGCATAAATGTTTACATTAAATAAATCTAACAATCTACAAAAAAAACTTTTTGTTGGAAGGGGACATATACTTGGGCAAATAATGGGCCTTACCAATAATAATTAAAATGAAATAGCCCAAATTTGGATAAATCCCAAATCGCAATTTCATGGAGAGAGTGAAAAATCCGAGTAGCCTAATTGGCGATAAATAGCCCGTGCTGGCAACACTGTCCACAATATGAAATGGAATTTTTTATTAGATAGGTATAAGTAGGTATTTAGAATTCAGAGTTGAAACAGAAAACAAGAAGGAGAGGCTTAAGAAAGACAAAAATAAAATACAATAGCTACTCCAGTTAAATCAATGTAATGGGTGAGCCTGGTGATCTCCCCATAGTTTTTCAAAGCCGGGAATAAGGCTTGACACTGCTACTCTCATTTCTTGCTCCATATTGATCCTTGAGCGATATTTGCTCTTTATTACAGTTCCAGCTGAAAATCCAGCTTCACACTATTATGGATGTAACAAAAGGAATAAAAATTAAATTTGTTGTTAAATTTGGATATTCATTTTGAATCGATAACCAAAACGGAACTGTTGAATCTAGTTTTAAGACTGCTGTCGCAAGAAAGTTCAAAGAGACTATCTGCTAGGTTCCACATTTCACTTTAACTCAAAATGAAATCGGAAATGAATTTTTGTGTTCTACATTTCATTATCTATCATCATCTATCCCAACACCGACTGCGACTCTACTACAAGGTTTCCTTGCTCATCTCTACAGGTCGCTGTTCGGGTCTTGCTACCTTGACATGTTCTTCTTACTTTTTGGTAAAACATCGGAACATTGCTCCTGGAGTAGCACCACTTTACTTCCTCGATTGCGCTTTTTGTGCTCTTTCTTTTAACAATTATTGTTATACAATTACAAGTTTGAAATTAATCGTGAAGAGTTGTCACTGCTTTCTCTCATTTCAAGGCCCGAAAACATCTGACATCTCGAGATGCTGAACACACACATATTGGTTTTCGAGATTAATCTTTAATATCGTATTTATAAGACTATAATAAGTCTCGAGTTTTTCTCCGATGGAAACGTAGCATACACTCTATCGTTATAATCTTCAACGCACGCCGCGCCGTTGGGTCAAATCCACAAGATGGATTCATCACATTTTACCTCCCAAATTATTGCGGCGCCATCTGACATTCAGGGACCTATCAAAATGGCCAAATCCTTTGCTGATATGTTCCAGATTATTTCTATGTTCCAAGATATTGCGAAACTGACGAAATGGCTAGGCAAGGCTCATTGTATTGAAACACAATACCTACACGTATCCCCCCAAATATTGGTTTGCCAATATCTTTATACCTTAACTATAAAAGTCGTTGGAAATAAAAAAAAACTCGCACAATTTGTTGTTGCAAAATTTTTCGTCATTTTGGGTGTTATTTCCATTCCCAGGGTTAGTTTTTTTGACAAGCAGTAAAGCCCAAAATAGTAAGTGGAAATGCATAAACAGTGGAATAAGTATAGGGGGATTGCTGCCCCCTGCAACTCCCCTGCTTGGGTTTTCTGTTGGATTTAGGAGTAGGTGGGAGTTTGTACTGTAAAAAAAAACCTTCAATATATCCAATTATTCGCACATACTCGAAATCTGACTGTAATCCCAAGCGGGGGGATGCAGGGGGGCAGCATGCGTATACGTATTAAACTGTAAATTATGTTTGGGCTTTATTTCCATCTTGTTGTTTATTTTTGGCCGCTATGCATTTTTTTGGGCGTTATTTCCAAACCGATTTGGGCACTATTTCCTTGGGCGTTATTGCCTAACGCCACCATAAAATAGTAAATTGATTTCGAACAGTGTGACCCACAGGTATTTTTCAGTGGCAAACAAACCAACCAAAATTATGTTGAAAAATAATCTTTCTTGAGTTTATTTTTTTAAATAACATCCATTGATTCAATTGTAAGATATATTTTTTTGAAATAATATTAAAGACTGTAGGCACTAATTGTTTCGTTTATAAAACGGCATGCATGGTATAACGAAGAGTCAAAGTCGTAATGTGCAAGTGTATACGTGCCTTTGCCATTTACTACTCAACATCCAGCAGGAAGACATTGTATCTTTTTCGTCCTGGACTGTCAGCCTATTCATTATCATTAGTAATTTCAATTTGGTGTGGGGAAGGCTATACTATAGCCAATGCGCACTATGTATCTTTATCCTCAGGTCGCTGTTGCTTAGCCTGGTGCAATTAATTGTAGAAGCTTTTTCTCTAACCTCCCTTAATATAAGGTTAATCAACAAATGACTCGAAGTACTTTTCTCCGGAAAGAGGAAAGGCTTCTTTAATCTTTAATTTACCAAAACAATTAATTTCATTTAGTTAATTAAGTCAGTTGTTTTTTTTTTTGGACAAAAAACCGCATATTATTTTTTTACACTAAAAAGGGCACAAATCGAGAAACGGCAAAACCAACTTTAAAAGTAGATAATTTAATTGAGATAAAAATGTATCACCCTTTCCGGAGGCAAACATGACATGGCCAGACAATTTTTCTCCTCTGGGATGGTCCTAAAGTTGCCTATCCGAACTTTAGATGCGCCATATACCTAGCTAATTGAAAAATCCAAAATATATAATGAACCTAAGTATAAAATAATGTAAAAACCGAACTCCATCAACTTTATCTTTCGACCGCCTCAACTTCATATACTATGTCGTGCGGCTAGGACACAGGACTCATGATAAGGAGCCAATCTAAATTGAATTTTCGCAAGAGCAGCTTAATCCGATTGCTTGTTTGTATTTGTGGAAGCTCGAGGAATTAATCCAGGAAAATTGTGCGGCAACACGCTTCGTTCATCTCTTGAATTAGAAAAAGTTTCTCCTCCAGATACATGTACCAGTACCAACCTACTTTAGTGGAGACGTTGTGTGTAATTATTCTCTTACCTAGGGCTTGGTTGATGGTGGGGGGTTTTCTTTTCTTTTTATCTTGGTCCATGGAGAAACTTAATACTGCTGCAGGAGATACACCGAAAAACGACAAAAGAATGCCCTTAGTTTACCAAAACAAAAAAAAAAAACTTGAGGCTTGAATCGAAAAGAGATGGGAAAGTACAAGTACAGAGTGAGGTAGATAGATACCTATACGAATTTTCTTTGAAGTGGCAATTGAAGGGGAACTTACTTTTTTTAATGAAATTTCGTCAGTTAAAGATAATCTTGTCGGGGGAATCTGGAGAGTACATCTGTCAGAACGATTTACAAAGCAATGTTAAGTGCAATGGTAGTTTTAACTAAACTTCGTTTTCATATACTACCTACATACATACATAATGAGGTCTTGGGCAGGGTATTCAAAATAATAGAATATTAGGATGTAAAACACAATGTTAACTACACAGGCAGTGGTTAGTAAAGGGTGTCCCATAATTTGATAGAAAATACAGATTTTAAATCAGAAATCTTACATTTTTTAATGATTCATAGAGTATACATAGATTGGGGTTATGTATGGAACAGCACATCGGATAAATGGCCGCCACGGCTTTGCTAGCAAGTACTCTTTTATTGACATTTTCTATGACCGTTTCGCATAAATGTGGCTGAATTTCATTAATGCACCTCCCAATTTCCTCTTTCAAGGCGTTGGTGGTCATGGGTTTGTTTGCATATACCTTTGACTTAAAAAATCCCTAAAGAAAAAAGTAGATACAATCGTCCGAAAAACGGCCGATTAGGAAATTACTCATGCAGTAATTGAATTGCTTCTCTGGCGGTATGGCATGTGTGGCACCGTCTTGTTTAAACCACATGTTGGTCACATCCATATCTTGTAATTTAGGCACTAAAAACTGGGTTATCATATCACAATAACCATTAATTCATACTGCCTGACCAGCCGCATTTTCAAAGAAAAATGCTCCGATAATGCCCCCAGCCCAAAATCTGCACCAAACAGTCACGCGTTGTGGATGCATTTGTTTCTCAACATTTACTCAATGGTTTTCTGAACTCCAAATGTGACAATTTTGACGATTAACGAAGCCATTAAGATGAAAATGGGCTTCATAACTGAAGATGATTTTGTTCGAAAATTGCGGACTGTAGCTGACAAACCTTCATTATTTTTTAAATATTGCTGAACAATAAAAATGCGTTGTTTTAAAATGAAAAATGCGTTGTTTCATTTTAAATTTGTCTTTTAGCTAATGAGCCTTAATAATCGTATTTAATTTAGTCATGAAATGTCATTATCAGGTACCTCGTGTAAAAAAAGTTACTGCTAATGAAATAATAATTTTTCATTATTTTTAACATTAAAGAATTTAATTAAAAATAATATAAACAACAAACTAAATTTTATTCATATGAAAATAAAGATTGTAATAATACATAATCATAATCAATCAATTAAAACTAATGAGATGGATGAACTTTGTGGGATGAGACTAACTCTTGGATATTAGGTGTCATTTTCGTGAGGAAAAGCCTCAAGTCTCCTCGGTTTTCAATGTCAAGTCTGTTTCTATTTTTCGTTATTAGATTTGTTATGACGCTGAAACCACTTTCAACTAAATTAGATGACAGAAAGGCATGAATGAAGGATGAATATCATTTGGACAACCTTCCACAACCCAGGATATAGAGATTTGTTATTTCCTTTTGGAACCAAAACTGTTGGTATTTTTGCCTAAACTTGCACTTCATTTCATCATTACATGTAAGCTCAATTAGTTCTTCTTCAATTGCAGGGTCAACATCAACAATGTCTGACATGCTTGTAAAAGGATTTAAAATCCAAGCCGGTGTGTCGAGTTACAAAATGTCTCCAAACCGTGTACCTACATATGTCAGAATGCAGAGTTTCTATAAGTGAGCACAGTAATCAAGTCTAATCGATAGTTGGTGTTGGTGTTTTTGAAAGGCAAGCTAACTGGCTCAAATCGCCTCGACCAAGATTTCTTTTCCATAAGATCAGCTTAGCAGCAAATGCAGACAGAACACTTTTTGTTGTTATCAAATTCAGATCATCTCCTTGGAGTTTCAAATTGACATCATTGAACTTGTTGAAAAGGTCGGTCAGATAGGCAACATCACTTGCAGCATTCACAAGTTTTTCACGAAGAATAGGATCCTTTCCTTCAAGAAATTCCAAGACAGAACTTTGTGAATTGTTGAATCTTTCTATGACACAAGGAGCAGCAAGTATACCAGGATTTTTCCTTTTAATATTAGCAATGAGACCTTTGTATCAACCAACCATGGCTGGGGCTCCTTCCGTAGCTATAGCCAAAATGTTGGACCATGGTTTTTTTTTTGTATAACGAAGTCTTCTAACTTTGATAAAGCATTTTTAAAGGCGCGCTGACTCGATCTCGGTGTGTGTACCTTTTTACTTTGTGCAGTGTGACCAGTTTTGCTTAAAATCTAGCACATCAAAGGTCGCACTTCTGATGACTCCCTGGCAACGCTGCTATTGGTCTTCTGGAGTTAAACAAAGGAAGCCATCGAAGCCTTTCGACATCGATCTTTCCCGTTTGTTTGTCAGTCAGGCTTCTTGTTATATAAAGTCGATCAGGTCAACAAGATTTGTTATCTTACTCCTTTCTGCAAGTATTCGTTCACGAATGCATCTAGAGACGCACTTAGGCAGCGGCACTGAGTGAAGATTCTACTTGTCTGATTTGTTACATTCGTTCAGAAGTTTACCCACCTCAGCTGGCGCTGACCCTTTGTAAAGGGTGTTTTTTTTATTTTAACTGAATTAGGTACATTAACAAAAATAGCATTAGCATAGATAAATATAGAGCGGATCAGATTTCAACTAATTATTGTAGATTTAAATTCTTTGTTAATTATCTGAGGTAAGCAATGTGAAATAAATGCTCTCCAAAGAACATAACTAAAAACAAACAACACTTTTGGATACAGAATTTTGGTCCATTCAGAATTATGACCCCAACCCTTATTATATCGATTGCATTATGTCCATTAAGCACAACGCATTTGCTGCACACAATTGTCAGTGGCTCATACCCAAGAGATATGCAAACTTACAGCCGGAATTGGCAATTAAAATTCTTACACTCACTGAGTACAGAGTGCATTCAAATGAAAATAAGTAATTTCAATTTAATCGAATGCAATTCAATATTCCCTTTGTTGTCTCGATGCAATAAAATTAAGTACCTAGTGTAGCGGATCTCTGCATCCATACGCAATTGATTCTGATGGCATTTATTTTTGATCTCGTATTATTTAATGCGTCACAATTGTTGACATATTTTTTTTATTTTAAAGTCAAAGAATGCGTATTTTCTTGTTAAAGTTCCGAATAAACAGGAAAACAGTTTTGTATTGTATAAAATGTACAGAAGAGGCATCTTCCCGGTTTATTTTGTATAACTACCCAATGGGGATATTTCTCAAAAATAATGAAATAATCATTAGCAAACTTTTCAAATAAAACTTTAGGTATAAGCCCTACTTTAAAGGGAATTGAATTTTCTATCAGATCGTCATAGCGTCCTTTGGAATAGTAGAGTTAAAACTTTAAAGTCCCGCGGTGCAGGCAAATATCCAATTTCATGTTTAGTCGTTTTAAGTGTCCTTGACTTTTGCAGAGAAAACTCAAAGTGTATAATATTGTATAATATTTTCAAGGGAACTTGATAAACTTTGAGATTCCTTTCTTATTGTATACCTACAGTAGAATATACATTTAATGGCAAGGCTGCTTCCGTCCAGTAACTTTGTATAAAACACAAAATAGATACAAATGCGCGGATTTAACTTAAAATGAAAATCCGACCCAGCTAACCTATAGCACTCGCACTTTACTATACAATTTTGGCAATGTAGAAGAGCTGACATGACTACATAATAATATTTGGTTTGTTTTAAAATTGTCCATACTTCAGATGAGCTTTGCCATATGGGGATTTTTGCCCATTTTGCGATATTCTCATCAAGTGGCGAAAATCGTATTATAATTATGTACATATAAGCATATAAACATTAGGTACATATAAGCAGCTCAGTCCGAGGAACTTTCCATGCGTTATAATAATCTAAGCGAGAGAAAGATGTCTCAAAATCGCCAAAGAAAAAGGAGGTATGAAAAAAATGTCCGCTGGTCAATTGAGCTGCATGCATTTCGTCCTGTTACCAATTGTGGTAAACAGCTACAGTATCCATCATCCACTCTTTTTCCATGGCCCTATTCCATAAAAATTTACAATATTGCGACAGGTGACAGGTGACAATTATTTAGACTGACAACTAGACAATTGTCAAATTTCTATTTCTGTCTCATGACAATGAATTGTCAGGAATTTTCCGAGATAACTATAACAAAATTGTCAGGACAAATTTGTAAAAATATGACAATAACAAAATAATCCTGACAAATTTAGGTTCGTTCGGGTACTTTTTTGCAAACGTAAAATTATTAAAAATTTGATAAGAAACTGTGCGAATGCGACCACGTACTGAGTAAATTGAATAATAAAAAAAAAATGAGAAAGAAATCCATCCTCTTTTAATTTTTTCGTAATTTTCTACACGCCGAATTTCGACTTACTGAAAAATGAACACTGACATCCAAGTGACAGCCCAAAATTTTGTCAAATAGAACTCTATTTATTTTCGTCTTCAACGATGTCGGAGGAAGAAGTTGTAATTGAATGTTCTCCTAGAACATATCAGCGCATTCAAAGTTTAATAGGTAGGTATTTTAGTTTATAAAAAATTCAATTCCAACTTATTTTGTAGATTCTGTAGTTAAAGTTTATTTTACGAATATCGAAATGACATTTTTTAAACTTTTTGTAAGAAAACAAGTTGAAATTGAGAGATCTCTCTCTCGATTTTTGAGATTTGACATTTTTCATTTTTCAATGCTGAAAGTACACGAACGAACCTTTTGTCTTTGTATTTAACTGACAATTATGTCAGACAAGTGCGACACATTTGTAGAAATGTCACCTGTCATTTGTATGATTTTTCTCGTTTGATACAATCTTTGGCATTGGTTCCTCCATCGTACTGCAGTGCAGTTTGGTTTCTACTGCGTTGCGTCACTCTCAGGGCTGAAAATATAGGCAGGCTTGGTTTATTGATGTACCTATTCATATTTTTTCCGCTGATTTCAATTTAGTATTGTTTTTTCCTTTTATCTAAGTACCGGGTAAGATCCATCGTAAGTTGGTCTTAGTGGCCTCCTTATCGTATCGTTGCGGACGAAAACATTACAAAACAACCAGCCATATCGGTTAATGACTAGTTCCTCTTGCAGGTGTTTCTCTATGTTAAACTTTTTTGTGGAAATAACGTGTAGGTATTTATATTCCCTTCTCACTATCCCGTCATAGTGCTGCAAAGTTTGTACCTGTAATGGTTAGTAAAAACTCCCTGACTTCGTCCGGCTAGTTGCCGTATTAACGAATTCTCGTTTAAAGCAGAGAACTGCCTCCGATGGGTGTCAGTTCGGAAGGCAGACCTTCCTAGTACTTTCAGCGAGTTGCTAAATTGAAATACTGTGGTTAGTCGGGCGTCCAAATATGGAGTGGTCTTTATTTAAAATCAATCGGTCTTATATACTAATTTTACAAATGCTGCATAAACAAAAATATCCACTTCGTATCTAGAACCCCAAAATGCATCGATCGCATATTGACTAATTTCGCATACATATTGCCTATTCGGCATTATTGCCTATTCGGCATTTCCGCGTGTGGATGACCGTCGTCAGTCCACACATTATTTGTTTACATTGATTTGTTGTGACCCAAATAAATGCATTGATCGCATACTGCCAATTCGGCATATTCGCGTGTGACTGTCGCGGATGACTGTCGTCACTTCATACGTTATTTTGTTTACATTGTTCTGATATGAAATACTCATGCTCATATACATATCTACTGTATGCACTGTGCTACCGTTCACCGTGGGCAAGAGGTTTCATTCAAAGGGGTCTGATTTCATTAATACATACTTTTGTATGCTTGGTCGTTTGACTCATAATTTGTATGCTATGGGATATGGCGTGTGCCATTAGGGTAAAAGTTACGAAGAGAACAATTAAATAATTTTTAATTGTTTGATACGATAAGTGGTCGCTAATGTGATCCCTTCACAGTGCCATCGATTCGATTTTCCATGCATCTTTTTCCAAAATCATGATTTTGGACTTGGACAAGTTGTCAATAAGTTCCCACAAAGGTTGAAAAATAAAATGAATGACAAACGTAATGAATTTCTGTATGTTAGCATAGAGTGAGAAAAATTCGCAAGACTATAACAAGTCTCAAATGCACTCACAAAAATACACTATTTGGTGTAACTTCACGCCGCCGCGCCGTAGGCATTATCGGCAGCTTAGAGACGATTTTTCCGTGTATCAGTCTTTCGTCTTTTGTATTTCTACAGGCATAGCCAAACTGACCAAACTGCTTGACAGGGCAACGTCAGCCTGAGTCTTCGGATACAAACATATACTTTCACTGATTTAAGTATAAAGCAGCAACGGATCAAGCTTCAGATGAAAGAACAGAGCAGTTTTGGCGCCTCCCATAAAAAAAAATAAATTCAAAATCTCATATCTCGAAAACCACCGAATTGATAAAGTAAAATTTACAGACAATCTTAGGTATTAGCCCAGAAGGGGCCCTGTGAAGATTGGTCAAAATTAGACAAAGGGGCGTGGCACCGCCCATACGAAAAAACATTCAAAATCTCATACCTCGAAAACAACATAATCGATTAAGCTCAAGTTTAAATATAATCTTAGGTATTGGCCCAGTAGTATTCCTGTGAAGATTGGTCAAAATTGGTCGAAGAGGCGTGGAACCACCCATGCAAAAAAAACATTCAAAATCTTATATCTCGAAAACCACCGAATCGATATTAAGCTCAAATGTACAGATATTCTTAGGCATTAGCCCAGAAGTAGTCCTCTGAAGATTGGTCAAATTAGACAAAGTGGCGGGGAGCCTCCCACACAAAAAAAAACATTGCAAACGCTATTCTTCGACAGTCATGGCAGCCAATGTTTGTGAAATTTGTAACATTGATATGCATTGTCCTGAACAAGAATATTATCTAGGCAATACGATTCATGCAAAAACCAATGTTGTGTACCACCAGAGTATTACAATAAAAACGGTTTATCACAAATTTAAATGAATTTTAAATTGATTTTTTTTGATTTTGTAAAATTTTATCTGGCAGCGTTGATCATAATGTGCACATATAGAAAACATCATTAGGACTTTAGGATGCTATTTGCGCCCTCACTTTACCCATTGGACATTTTTATGTCATTATAAAAAATAAGTTATTTTGCTCTGAAGTTTTATTGCCAAGTTTCAATGAGTAAAGTTTGACAGACAGTCATTTAAAATATTATCGAAATGACAGATTCTTTATGAGTAGATACGTTTAGTCCCTATTTCTATTTTCTCTCGTTTCCAATAAATTGTACAAATTGGATCCTTGCTAACTTCTTCAAACTAAACCCAAGAGTGTGCATGTGTATGTGTATCGTTTTTCCCAATCAACTAGTTGAATGATTCGATTGGCCGTATTCGACCAAGAGTTCCCTCTTACCATAGCCCACCGAATAGAAATCAGTGCTTAATCACCGACGAATGCCCTGGTCGTTGCTCGGCCAAACAGCAAACTTTTTGACTTCTTACTGCATGACAAGTCTAGTATCCTTGAACAATTGTTGGAGAGCATTTCTTTTATAATGTTCTGCGAGGGAAAATCAGTAAGTTTTGCCCTGTGTTATAACCACTTGAAGTGAAAGTCTAAAGGGGATTGTTCATATCAAGACCGCAGCCCTTTAAATGTTATTTAAATACTTTCGGAGAAAGTTTTCTTGAAGACATTTTGAAACAATGATATTAATTAAATTCCTTAAGGTCAAAGTTTGTGCGAATTCCAAGAGGTCAACATAAAACTAACTACATAAAGCAAGGAATGGCTACACCTAGTTATAATAAAGATGTATTTATAAATATCGCCCCAGCACACTCATACACTTGAATTTCTAGTACTGTGTTCATAATCAAAGATTAGAATCGGGTAGATCATGACCGTCGCATACTTTCTGACAGGACTTAGCATTTTTATCGGAAATTTACATCATATAGTCAAAGGGTCGGTGTTACTGATAAAAGGATATTCCATTTGCAGTATATATTTTTGTCCTCATCATTTTACACGCAACCCACTCACAAGGAGTCTATCTTTTCATTCAAAACGTGATCTTAATCTAAGGTCCTCGCCTACATATATATGGATTTGGAACCGAAACCCCTTTTCGCCGATAAACAAAAGAATTCAGATCACATTCGAAACGGAAAGTATCCCTTCTTTCAACGTCAAGGTCTGTGTCCTTATTTTGGAAACAATTTTGTATTTAAAATTTAATCAGACAAAAATTTAGATTATAGCGAATCCTTATTTCACCCCATTACCATAAAGTGCTTACGGTGGCTCCTTTCATTTCCTTTCCTGTTATTCACGCAACTCCAAAAGCCAATCGTACAGAGTAATTTTTCGGGATATAATGCTAAGCACCTCGAGAGCGGATAATATCGGAAGTCTATACACTTTTTGCTTTTTCCCTGCATTTTCTCCTTCTTCAGAATTTTCCTTTCTTTTAAGGGTGAAAGAAAAACTGCGGTCGTGCAACGTACCATAAATTTAACTTTTCGAATTGTGAACCAGATCATGGTTATATGGTGTTGGTGAAGGGGCAGGTATGCAAGTGAACATCTTGAATACCTTAATTTTCGGTTCGATGGACTTGATAGAGGTATTCTCATCCTTCGAATTTGTGTTCTGTTTGCGAACAGAAAATGTGGCAATCCCTATGAATACACAGAAAAGGATTACGAAGGATTACTTGCGGTGTGTTTTACTGACTTCTTGCGTCAGCTATAACATTCCATTATCTACAAGTAGAAGGATTGAGGAAAGCATTGTTTTCGAGAATTATTAGATTTGTATATATTATGTATGTATGTAAAAAAAAAAAAATATATATATATATTTTTATATTTTTATATATATCTTTATAAATAAAATTATTAAATGTATGTATAGGTAGTAAAGAGTGTTTTTTTTAGAGGCGAAGAAATTTGAAATAAAATGAATTTGTTGAAATTTTCTCCCTTTTGACAGATAATTTTACGACATTAATTGAATTTGAAATTGACATTCAATTTGACATTTGAATGTGATTTCAGGCATGTGGCGAAATGTATAGGTCCAATTTCCATGCTTATGTATATCAGATCTCATTGCGGAATGAGCTGGTTAATTTTAGCATGGGCTGATATCGGTTTTAAAGAGAAGCTAGCATTGTGATTCTGTTGTCAGAGGCGTTTAAATTGTATCCCCCAAGAAACACAAATTCCACCTTAAAACTTTATTCACGACGTCACAGAAACATCCTAGAGCAAAACTGTGAGAAAACTTATCAATTCAGCCCTTTGACATAAATTGTGTACAAGTATACTTACAGCCTATCAAATATCAATTAGTTGATACTTGATAAGATCTATCAATTCATTGATAGTTTGGTATTATGAGTATCAATTGATACATTTTACCTCATTGTGAATACTTATCGAAATTTCATTGAGAATGGGTTCTGTTTTGACGTTTGACGTTTCTGATTTGTAGTTGGTTTTTGTTGTATGGCTGACTACTAGTTTTGGTTAAATAATATTGTTGTTTTTTATAAACAAAAGTTGTTTTTTCGCAAATAAAAAGAACGATCAACACTGTTGATTGTGCAATGAAAATGCTGAAGTTATTCCCAACGCTCAATTGATAGTTTCCTTATTGAGTAAATAATTTTAAAATCGCTGCTACTCGTGGTTTGAGTACATTTGGGATGTCTACCGAAGACATTTCGCTCTAAAGTCGTTATTTACCTAACAATAAAAACGAGGATATACATTTTTTAATTTGATGCACCGAATATTTGATACGTATCAACGAGAAATTTGTGGTTGATAGAAAATTTGATGAATATCAAATTTTTTGATAACCGTAATACCAAATTTATCGATAAAACTATTCACAATAGATCTTAAATCTAATACAATTCACAATTCATCAAAAATGTTGATAGGTTGATAACCATAATACCGATTCATTCATTTTGTTGATACGTATCAATTATTATCAAATATCGTGTTGATATTTGATAGCCATAATAGGGCTGTTAGTCTCCTTTTATTTGTTCCAAAAAGATAAGCTCAAACAAACAAATGGTACTGAGTTGCTAGGCCTACGATCCCCGCCCCATATAACCTAGATTTTAACAAACCCTGGTTTCAACAAAGAATTCTAAAACAAGACTTTTGACGGCTGACACAACAAGTGATTGTGATAGATGCATTATACAGGGTGTCCCAGTTAAGAAGTATAATCCTTTAAGGGAAGATTCCTGAAGTTCTGCCGAACAAAAAATTGTGTGGCAGGGGGGGGGTCTATTTTCATCGTATTTCCCGTTATAGCCCATAAAAGTAGATGACCTCTAATTTGGAGGTGTTACCACTTAAAACGCTATAACTTCTAAACTATTTTAGCTTCAAAAATAGTTTTGTACATTTTGAAAAGATAATTTAATAGCGCATACAAGTCTTAAGCACTTCGGGCACATCTGTGCAGCTACAAGCTACAAAAAAGGGTCCTTAAACTCAAATTTTTGAAAATTTGTTGATACAATTTTTTACTTAAAATGCCATTTTCTCAAAATTTTGATAAATTTTTAATATTTTTAAAAAATGTTGATCCTTGAGACATTTCCTAAAAATTATGTTAAGCAGCTTTTTTACGTACGATCACCAGAAGTTGTAGTAAAAGCCGTTTTTTGTCAGACAAAAAAGGTCAAAAAGACTCGATATTTTTCAAAAATTAGGTTTTTCCATGGGTGTTATAGGTCAGGATATCTGGGTGGACAAGGTTTGGGGCCAAATTGACTAGTCCATTGGTCGATAAAAATATGGTTGAGGAATGGAGTTACCCCGCTGCTACTGCGACAAGGTGCTCCATCTTGTTGAAAGAACGTCGCCCTTCTCTGAACAAGAGGAACATCTTCAAAGAGCTCTTGCAATCGTTATCTAAGAAATTCCAGGTAGTAATGGGAATTAACTGTTTGTGGAAGAACGTGCGAGCCTACTAAAGTGTTTGTAACTTTGTTTGTGAATTGCGCTTCGTCAGTCAACAGAATGTTCTTGAGGAAGTGCCCGTCTTCTGCCTGTTTGCGCAATAGCCACTGGAAAAATTCCACCCTTCTTTGCGCATATCCTGGTAGTAAATGTGCCAGTGTGAAATGGAAAGTTTAGAAGTTACAGCCCTCGATTACTCTGTAGAGTTCTGTGAATCCTGGTTCCAACTGCACTGCTAGTCGGCGGACCTGACTGAAGGCTGAACTTCCACAGCACTCAAAATCCCACTCTCAATCCCACTCTTGGGTATCGGCGTCGGTGCTCCTATTTTGCCAAAGAAGCGTTTCCATTGCATTCACGTTTTGAATACATTTTTTGGAAAACAACTTTTGTTAAGTTTTCTATTCAACAATAAATTAACTATGTATTAACCATTGCTCATACGGGTACGTAGTTTATTATTCGCACTTAATTATGTTTGACCATTTTTGAAAAAAAAACGGCTTTTACTACGACTTCTGGTGATCGTACGTAAAAAATTGCTTAACATAATTCTTAGGAAATATCTCAAGGATAAAAATTTTATAACAAAAATAAAAATTTATTAAGTCAACATTTTGAGAAAAAGGCATTTTAAGTAAAAAATTGTAACATATTTTCAAAAATTTGAGTTTAAGGACCCATAACTTTTTTGTAGCTGCACAGATGTACCCGAAGTGCATACGACTTGTATGCGCTACTAAAGTGTCTTTTCAAAATGTACATGTACATTGTCTTTTTTTGTAGCTATAATAGTTTATAAGTTATAGCGTTTTAAGTGGTAACACCTCCAAATTAGAGGTCACCTACTTTTATGGGCTATAACGGGAAATACGATGAAAATAGACCCCCCCCTGCCATACAATTTTTTGTTCGGCATAACTTCAGAAATCTTCCCTTAAAGGATTATACTTCTTAACTGGGACACCCTGTATAGAATCGACAAAGACTATTTACAAAGAGAGAGTCACTAACAAACTTAATGTCAACTTTGTTTGAAGCGCATCCGCATCTTTTTGTTACTTCCCTTGACGTTGCTACTACGCACGTACTAAGTGCGCTATTTTCTGTTGCCTAGTTATGTTGTCTCCTACATATTATAGTAATTTCTTTTACCTGTGTCATGCTACATGTTGACCATATTAGGTTTCTTAGTAACGTGGCCTTGAGAGCGCTACGTATGACGTTCGACCGCTTCGTTAAATCGTCGACATCGTGCAGGAATTTAATTCTGAGAAACGCTCTACTCTACCTACTACCATTAGGTAAGTTGATTTCAACTACCGACATCATAATCCTAAGAATTCGCATGCCCTACTTCAACTGCCATCGTAATTGCCCTTATATGTAATATACTGACTTATATCTTTCGCTCTAATTTTGCTGACCTATATTCTCATTCATATGTGAAAAGCTAATAAATCGCCAGCTGTAAGTAAGAATGTTAATACAAATTTATTCACTTACACCACACTCAAGATTTCCAACTCATTTATCTCCTCACCAAATGCAGGTCATTCCTGCGGCCCACCACAAACAAACGAGACTTTCAGACACATAACTCACGTACAGCCTTGCCCCGGCCGCAGTGAAAATTAACCCTAACCGAGTTGTTAAATCCGCATAAATCCCCAATTAACTTTTACATCATGGTGGGAGTAGGGCCAAAACCTAGTCATCCTTCTTCTCACCAAACACACATAAAGCTGAAATGAAATTAACGTATTGAAATTCATCATTGTGTAAAATTGAGTTAATTAAGTTTCATTGAGTTGCTGCTGGTGAGGATATACAGAGGTAGGTGGAACAAGATGCTAGTGCCGAATGTGATCCTTTATGCGCATAACAATTAAATTGTATTTATAATTCTTTTTCTAGTGTTGCTATAGAATGGTGTGCGGGGGCTTGGCTGCACATCGGCATTGCTTTGGCGTGTCCTTATATGCATGCATCCTATTTCGGGTGCTGAGTGAATGCTCTAGTATGCAAATAGTTTTTGGTCCTTTCGGATGTATGTTTAAGGGTGTTACACGTTGCATGCGGGATGTATCAGTCTTCCAGAGGAACACGATGTAGAGTGTTGAATAAATTTTGAAAGCAAAACTTTAATTGAGTCATTCATTAGTAATTGCTGGAAACACAACTAGTAGATCATGAATAAAGTAGGAGAATTGATTTTAATTAGTTGGCCACCCTTAGCTTTAATTGTTTGGAAAGGGAACGTAACAACGGGCAAATAAAGTTGAGTCAAGCTAAAATAGAACACTTTGACAATTAATTATGGACAGAAGGCTATAGTATCTTCTTTCGCATTGATTTGAAGAAACCTTGTATATATCTAACCTCGCAGATACCCCAAGTCAAACAGTGACACCAAGCAGGGGGGTTGTAGGGGCAGCATATCCCACCACCATACATATTCCACTGTTTAGCCTACATGTCCCAACTTGTACTAACAAAACCTGGATTTATGTAATTGTTTCTTAGAATAAAGTTTATTGGGAAAACCTGCACTGCAAACAAGTCATGTAAAATGTTAGTCATGTAAGTACGTAAGTACATATTGATTTTGTGTGGGAGGTACCAAAACTATTCAACCGATAAAGCTCATTTTTAATAAAGGGTGATTTTTTGTTGTTTGTTTTTTCAGCCTAATTTGTTTGACAGTTCACGCATGATTCGTGAATCGTGACACGAGTCAAAGTAAAAAATGGTCAGTTAGCATTGCCATTTAACCATGGATAGACTTACGTCCGATCAACGAACGTTTGTAAATTATTGAATTTCATTACCAAAAATCGTGCTCAGTAGAAAATGTGTTTAGAGCACTTCGTCCATTTTATGGTCGTCGTAATCATCCTACTGAGCTACGTTAATAATCAAAATTGTCGTATATGGTCTGCTGAGCAACCAGTAGCATTGCAAGAACTGTCAATGCATCCACATACATTTACTGTTTGGTGTGGTTATTGGGCCGTATTTCTTCAACGATGATGATGGCAACAACGTTACAGTAAATGGTGCTCGCTATCGTTCGATGATTTCGGACTATTTTTGTTCAAAATGGAAGAGGTGGGCTTAGTCGACGTGTGGTTTCAACAGGACGGCCGGCGCGACATGCCAAACAGCACACAAATCTATGCACATATTGCGAGACGAATTTGGTGAGTAATTCGGGATCATGACGTTGTTAACTAGAACGACTAAAATCTAGAATGAACAAAATCTCGAAAATGAATCTGATAAATCTCGAATGGGACGAAATCTAGAAAATACAAAAATCTCGAAAAAACTAATTTCGAGATTCTTATAATTCTTTAAATTTACTCTGAAAGTAATGAAAACAAATCTAAAAAGAATAGATATTCTTCATTCATTCATTGATTCATTTTCAATTTTTACAAACTGTTACTCATTTCTGTAACACAGAGTTACAAGATCAATGCTGAACTTATGATCACGTGTGGAAAAATTCCACGCAGGCATTTGTAAGACTTGTCGATATGTCGCGCTGTGTTATAAGCCCCTATTGTTTTTCCTGACTCATTGGCTTGCGTGAACAGTGAATCAAAATTGTTGTTGCATACACATGGAATTCAAATAGTTTTCCATATGAGTAAATCTTGAATTAATATTAATTTTTGAGACAATGCAATGGTAACAATTCGCGCGCGCGAATTCACGCTTCGCTTGTTGCTTCGAACGCAAAATTGTTCGAGTGATTTTCGTTCCCGTTTGCGTTGACGACATCGACCTGGTCAGAAAAGTACGTATCAGTCGACTAAGATGGCTAGGTCATGTAGAGCGAATGGACACCAACGATTCGGCCCGAAGAGTCTTCGATTCCAACCCGGAGGAACAACGCAGTAGAGGAAGACATCGCCTTAGGTTTTAATATTAAAAAAAAAAGTTATGACTACTCTATATGTCTGTAAATTGTATAGAGGAGGAAAGACAGTGCTGGGCAAGGCATTCCACATTCGTGTTGTACGGCTTATGAAAGAGTCTCTATATTTCATAGTACGCCCCATGATAGGCTGAATGGTAAACTGATGGGCATTCCTAGCACGGCGAGTATTGTGGTTGAATTGCTGAAGGGGAGGAATGCAGTCGGCTATTTCCTGTGAGCACTGTTGTTAATTATGTAAAATTTCTTTAAATCCACATTGCGACTTACCTCATTCTAGAGATGGGTCTTAGTTTCTAAAAATCGTGGGAGTTAGTTCATATGAACTAAGTCCCAAATTTTGTGGGAGTTATTACGCGTGGGTTAGTTCAAGTCTATCATGTTGTATGGGGCATAGGTGTGGGGCTACAAGCTATAGAATACTGTAGAGACGCTTCTCCGACCTCGGTTCTTTTTAAAAAGACTGTAACTACCGCATTGTACACCAAATAACATGCTGTTGATTAAAACTGATCTATCACCTTTATTCATGGAAACACTGAAACTTAATTTCAACTACATTTTAAAAATGATGTCTTTAAACGACGAAAGGTTGACAAAACACGTATTAAACCACGTTATTGAAGCGAAAATACTTTTAATTGAAGAATGGCAAAAAGTATAAGAGTATCAGAGTTCTGCGGATACAATTTAAAAGGGTTGGTGATCTCCTTTTCCAAAATTCCCCTGTGCTGGAATCCCTCACTCCAAAAGACCTGAGAGAAAATCCCCACGGGACAAAATCTCCCATTTTTAGATTTAGTGTTATTAATTCTGTTAATATTGTTCTGAGTGATATACTGCAACCCCCTTGCTTGTGGTCACTGTAGAATTTGGAGAACGTGCAAGGTTGGGTATATGCAAAGTTTATATTATGTTGTTTGCTTAATTTTACTGCCAAAACTACCTACGCGTTTAAAAAACGGATAAATTCTAAATTCTTGAACAGATGGGAGATTTTGGCATAGGGGATTTCGTCCCAGACGATTTTGGAAAAAGAGATAAAAAAATGAGAGATTATGTCCAATAAGGGATTTTGGAAAAGGAGATAATGTAGTGTAGGGATCCCAATTTAAACGTAAATGCGGTAAATGTCACCAGCTGGAAAAAAGAGTTCTATAATTGAATTTGTGCTGTGTCGATGAGTACTAAAAATATATGCGAACTTAACCATAACCACCAGATAAGCGAAACAACTATTTCGCAACGAAAATTCTACCGGAATTAATATAAATTATGTTCAAAGCTAGAGGAGAGCTATTAAATTAAGACTTTACTCCGCATCGGGAATATTTGCATTCACTTACTCTCTGTGCAATCTGCGAGAGAAGGTGAACGTAATATAACTTGGGCAAACACCTCAGGTCCTCAGATGTCCTGTTTTAAGTAAGTTCAGACTACAGATCCATAAGAAGCGAGTCTTGAAAGCACTGGAGGTGAGATCTATCCTAATGACACCGTCTGGCACAAATTACACTGGTACTGTAAAAAAGCATTAACATGTCTAACCAATTGTATTGTATAAACATAGTCAAACTCGAACAGACAGCTCTAAGCCATATCTTAAATATTAATGTAATATTAAGGAGATGATTTCTGTTTATGCCTTTATAGACCCACCAAATAGAAAAAATCTTATTTTCTTTAATTCTTGAAAGCTTTTCGACAAACTATATTATTGTCATCATCGGTAACAAACTGGAAAAGTTTACATTTTAAAATCGATATTAAACAATTTAAAATAAATCTTACAAGTTTCATTCAAACGAAAATAAAAATTAAAATAAAAAAACCTCTTATACAATTGAAAATATGAAGAAAACTAAAAATCATCCCAAGTTCATCATCAACAAGTTCAAGATTTCTTTTGAGATGGAGAACAAGAAGTATTAATGTAATACTCAATTTGTAAATAGATGAATTCAAGAACAATAAAATTATGTATTTATCTATCATTCGCTGATTTTGATAATGGTACAACAGTTGCTAGTGGTGTTTCAAATAAGATCCATGATAGATCGATTGAAAACAAACACCATGAATTCATTTTTGGATCAAGCTTGGAGAGGAGAGAGCTCAGTGCTTCAGTGGTTAGTATGCTGGAATACTAAATTATCTAATTACTAGCTGTACCCGCCCGGCTTTGCCCGTGCACAGAAATTCTATTGCTTATAGATCTTAGATAATAATGTTCTTTCCAACGGTTATCGAGTTATACCTAACGTCATCGAGTTTCACCCCATAGAAGATGTTTTTTGTAGGGCGGTGCCATGCCCCTTTGTCCAATTTTGACCAATCTTCACAGGAATACTCCTGGGCCGATACTTAAGATTGTATGTAAATTTGAACTCAATCGATTCAGTGGCTTTCGAGATATAAGATTTTTTTTGTATGGGAGGTGCCACGCCCCTTTGTCCAATTTTTCTTTTTTTTAAACCCCATACTGAGAAAATACCTTTCCAACAAAGTATAAATCATCAAAATCGGTTCGGCCAATCTCGAGTTATGGGATTGCATGGGTTTGGACACTTTCTTTTATATATAATTATAGATTAATTTAGTCATTTGGATTCGGCACAAAAATGGTAGGCCCATTACCCAAACGAATTGGTGTGAGAAGGTAGGCTTAGGGTTCTATAAGTTCTATATATATAACTGTTGCATATATGTAACTAAAATGTTTCCAGTTTTCAGCCCGATACATTTACGGATGCTATTATTTCTCACGATCGAAACTGAAGTTGATTTTAAATGTGTATCCAGTCCCGAATGAGTTAGATAGCAGTCAACAAACACCTTGAGTCGTAAATATCAATTTTCCTTGACAATTTCTGTTAAAAAACATCGTTTCCGAGTTTTTATTCGAAGTGTTGATTTGAGAGAACTTATTAACTCCCTTAAGGAAATTGTTAAGTACTTACTGCTCAATTGGAAATATCTCCAATCATCGCATTTCCACGCACCAACATTTTATAGACAAATGAGTGCACCCCACTTTATTTGAATTACCTAATTTGTGTTACATATCGATGTACATGAAAATGCTTCCCACTTCCTATACAATCACAAAAATATTCTCACACTTGGACTAGAACAACCTCTTACATCACCATCAACCCACTCATTATGATTTCAATTCAATTACCAGGACTATTCACATGATAAATTGAGTTATTCACACACCCACACAGGCACATAATGAAAGAGAGAACCCAGGTAAAGTAGTACTACTAGTACCCCAGGAATCACTCAGTATACTTAAGCGTTTTCATATCTTTCCAATAGCCAGTTGTGTGGGTGCCCAGCTACACATCATGTGTAGGTACTCCACAAATGCTGTTCGGAATATAATATTCAACTTTGCTTAGGCTTTAATTAGTTTTTCCTTCGTAACGAAGCCAAAAGAGGAAAGCATAAAAACCGGCGGCGCGCGGCGGCACCAGGGATGATAATGCTGAACCCAAAAAAGGTAGCAAATTGCCCAAAAAAACGAAGTAGATTTACAAAAAACGAAGCAGACATTTGGTGAAATGCTCAAAATTAGGTCTTCAATGGGATAATGGGATCTATAGATGGATGTGTAGTGTGACAGAAGCACATAAATGATATTCTATAGTGCATTACATGTCACATTTTTTCCTGATATTTATATTTCGTTGATTTTTTCGTCATTGTTGATGTATTTAGAGTCAAATTGATCAATATTGTCTATTTTAAATGATAATTTGAACCATAAATAAATGAAGTAGAAATAAGTTGCTACGTAGCAGATGAACAGTAATTAAAAAATGAAGTAGATCTACTACATATGAAGTAAATTATCATCTCTGGGCGGCACACTGACGTGACTATTAACGCAGCAAATTGTACCACCGACAAGAAACTACGACCAAAGGAGACGATCCGAATTAATAGGGATATATGAGTGCTCCAGTCGGCGTGGCCGTGGTAGGCAACCAGAGTGGAAAAATACGGTGGCGTATACGTAATCAAATTGGCAGGTCAATGAATAAGTTATTTGTTGTGATAAATACTAGAAGGGACGACGTATTTTCTTCTGCTATACCCTTTCTTTGGGAAAGGATAATAATTTCTGACAGTAAATCCGTCTTAACGGCGAAAGTGATTTATGTTTCTTCTTTTATTACTTTTGGGATGAAAATGCTGGTGATTGCTGGCATTTGGGATCCAACGACTGACGACTATATTTCATTTGTCATTTTCCTTGGCAAGGGCAGACAGTCGCTAGTACAGTAGCTCCATCAATCAAGTAACGGTGACAACGGTGTAGTTTGCCAAGTTGTGTATGAACACTGAAACTGAGGAAAAGCAAAACTGTTTGGAAAAAATCCTTTATATTGTAGGTGATAGGATAGTCCTTGGTCTATAACGGGTTTAGTTATGTAATTACGTATTCTTCACCTCATCTGGTAATTACCAATTGACTTCAAGTGGTGCTAAATCACTGTATGCATGCGTTGGTGGTGCCACAGGGCCTCTCCTTCATATGAGTTGGTCTTTGTAATTTTATATTCTCACGTTAAGGTGTAATTTGGGAGTGGCCGACAGTTATACTTTGTTTCTGCTTGCTTTCTAAGTGTTATTTTATTTCTTTTTGGGAGGTACAATGTGTTCACTTCTTTTAGTGTTATAATATGACAGACCAGAGCTCATTGTCATTATCAAAATGACCAAAAGAGTAGCAAGTTTCAAGGTAAGCACATGTTAATTTTTGAAGGAGCTAATCGTTTTTTCGAGATTAAAAGCGATTTTCAAGAAGTCGTGGTTTCAAGTGCCAATATTAGGCGTATTTTGTTGGGAAGTGAGTATAACAAAACCAAAAGTGGGTATAACAGTTTTGCATGTAAAACCAAAAGTGGAGTATACCAGTTTTGCATGTAAAAGTAAAAGTGAGCTAGCTATAGATTCCCAAAAAAATACGCCTATTAAAAGAAAACATTTCTGAAATAATTACCCCAGTTTTCTCTGAGTTAGTAAATTTAAAGAAATAACTAGAGGCTCAGTGTATACTAGGGTGAGTCATATCCAAGGGATTATAAAAAGCAAAAACAACTATTTCTTAAGAACATTCCTTCTACCGCGCATTGATTTTGAAAACTTTCTTACCTATTTAGGCGGCTCTACACTTCAAAGTGAACCAAGGCTTCAACTAACAATCTTCTCCAGTTAGCACGGTCTTTGGCTAACTGTCTCCAGTTGCGTACTCTGGAGTGGTTGGTTGAGGTTCCATTCACCGTGCACGCCACCTAAGGCCTCAAGTAGCACAAAAGTCTACAACACACCAAAATATTTGGTGTATTTTATGCATTTTCGTGATATGCATTTTCAATATAAAAAATACACCACTTTTTAGTGCAGTTTTTGCACATTTAATTTCGATTCAGTGTAAATAATACCGTGTTCTCGTATATAATTAACACCGGCTGTACAAAAATTATACCGATTTTCGGTATATAAATTGTGCTAGTGGTATAAAAATTGTTCTGGTTACTAGGATATAATATACTCCAGAGGTGTATATTATGTACTGATAATTAGCTCAAATTATACACCAATGGTAAACAGTTTACACCACATTTTGGTGAAAAACTTTTTCCTTGAGTGTGAAAAATACACGATAATTCGATTGATAAAATACACCATTAGCGTATTAAAATCCTAAACTTAGAATTTATTCTGATTTAAAATTTAAACCGAAGTTTATTTTTTGCATCGGAAACAGAGTTTGAGCTAAAATGTACACCGTTTTTTAAAACTCATTCTATGATTCTAAGTAGGAATTCACATTCATAATATAGACGTAAGAAAATCATGAATAAATATCAATGTGAGTGCCTAATTTAACAACGAAGCCCAATCTGTCGATTTATTTTCTGTCCTACCCCGTCTAAAAATCGAGCGCCTCGAAAATTTTAATAATTAAAGATTTTTTATTCGATGCGTGAAAATTAGTTTTTCGAAAATTATAATTTTCTGGTTGTTTTTTAAATTATTTAGAGACGTACTCTAAAAAACGAGTCAAAAATACAAAAAATGCGGCATGATTAAGTCGATATATATAGTAAAATAAATAATCATTGTCTTCATTCTAAATATGGCGGCCAGCCGAATCTTATTTTTTCCTAATATTCCTTGAAAAATATGGCCGTCGTCCAAAATATACACCAATTCCTGAATTTGGATATAAAAATGCACCAATTTAAAAGAAGAAGGAGAAAAATACACAATTGTAGAAGTTATATGCAATATTCTGTTTTCGGTGCATTTATTTTGCTGGAAACTGTGTAAAATATTCACTGATTTGTATCATTTCGTGAAATTGATGCAAAAAATGCACCAAAGTTAAAGGAGAAATGAGAAAAATGCACCATTGTGAGAAATACAGTGCGGTTCACTTGTTTAGACGCACACATTTTATTAAAATTAGGCAGGAAAAATGTGTTGAATTTGCAGAAAAGGCAAAAGTTAAAGCTTACCTCTCGAAACGCTTTTCAAATCGTTAAATGGCTCATAAAATTGCTCGAAGTGAACACTTGATAAGAAACTTTGTAAAAAATAGGGTATCTTATCGAAACAACTACAAAGCAAGGATCGTAAAAGTTTTAACACCACAAAACAAGCGGAAAATTGAAAGACTAGTGCCTTATGGCGCTCAATTTACAAACAAAATTATAGAATTTGCTGTTTTTTTGTAGTAAATCCACTTGCGTTATGCTATTGTCAATGCTTTATACCCAAATTTTACAAAACTACAAAAAAACCACCGCCTAATCATTTATGCAAGAAACCCACGCCTTGAATTTTCAAGGTCTGACATGGCATGGGATATGAACATTAAAGTGGTCTCCAGAAATTGAAGCAAAGACGACTTTTCGAACAAAAAGGAGTTTAACTTGGATGGTCCTGCAACTATAACTATTACTTTCATAATCTCCACAAAGAAAATATGTTTTGAACCGTCATCATTCAAAATTAGGGGTACTTATGGTATGTGGTGCAATTTCATTCTTCGGCGCTTTTAAATTGGAAATCGTTTCCAATAAAATATTAGTATTTCTTGCAAAACTTTTTTTGGACACAGTTTTTTCCGTAATAAAGCACCTTTGTGGACTTATTCCATGGATATTCCAGGAGGATAACGTGCATATACGCACAATTCACGCCTTGTTAAATAATGGATTGCCAGTGAAAATATTAAAATATTGCACTGTCCCCCACATTCGCCTAATTTTAATTTTATTGAAACTCTTGCCCCGTGAAATTTTTTGAAGCAACAATCAGTATCAACTCAATCAAGAGCTGATTGTAGCGATCAAAGCTTCTTGAGAAAATATATCCTTGAATTACCTACCTTCAAAGTTCATTATGGCTCTTTGAAGAATATAACTTTTCAGTCGCTCTTCAGCAGCCAACGCGAATAGTCGACTTCAGTTAGTGGTGCAGTGTTAGCAAATCGTATAGATAAAGTAATTTTGGACAGAAATTTCCTGTAAGCCAATTGGCGCAGTGGGTTAAGACGTAGGCTCAGACGCAAGCGGAGCCGGTTCAAGTCCCCTCGGGGGAAAGTGTCTTTTTTTTTAATTAATTAAAATAAGTAACTCAAAAAGCAAAACAAAAAGTGAAAGTGGAAGTGCCGCAAGGCAATCAGGCGATGGACACTGGCCAGCCAAAGGTCCCGCAAGGCGATGCCCCGTTGTCCAAGCGAGTTGGAAAACATGTCCAACAGCAGCAACTGGGAGCAGCAGCAACAACAACAACAAGTGCACCAGCAACAGCAACAAAAGTAATAGCAGCAAATGCAGCACCAACAACAACAAGTGTATCAGCAATAGCAATACCAACAACGCCAACAGCAGCAGTACAGTCGCTGGAATCAACAAAAGTTGAGAAAAAACGCCGTCGACGAATAAAGCAGACGCCGAATTTGTCATCAAAAAGAATGGCAAAGTCAGGAGATTCAATACTGACGTCAGAGGCTGAGACAGACAACGATGGCCTCAGCTATTCGTACGAATCTGAGGGGGGAGAGTGCCGGTACGTGGGCGAAGGTAACTCGTTCATAGAGTTACTGGACGCCGAAGATGAACCAGCACAAGAACAACAACAAGAAGATGAGGAAGCAGAGCTCGATCGTCTAATTAAAGAGCTCCTAGAGAAAAGGGAGAAGCTGCGTCAGCAAAAAGCTCAGCAACAACAACAAAAGCTGAAGCAAATCGAGGCGGCGCAGCAAAAACAAAAACAACAACAGCAGCAACAACAAGAGCTGAAAAAGCAGCAACAACAGCAGCTGCAAGGGCAAAGTAAAAGCCAAAAGCAGCAACAACAACGACAACAAAAGCCGCAGCAACCGCAGCAGAAACAAAATAATCAGCAGCTGACACAAAAGCAGCCGCTGCAACAACAACAGCAACAACAGCAGCAGCAGAAGGAGCAACAGCAACCGCAGCAGCAACAGCAACAACAACAACAGCAGCAGCAACAGCAGCAGCAGCAGAAAAAAGTAAGAGTCCCACCTATTAATGTAAGTTATTTAGAGATTAGTGATAGCATTAGGTTATGTAGATTAGTAAGTAAAGATTTTTATATTAAAAGGCTAAACGCCGAAAAGCATATCATAATGTGCAATAATATGGAGGAGTATAAAAAGGTACGCACCGCTCTGGAGAAAGCAGAGGCCGAATACTTCACGTATACTCCAAAGGGAGAAAAATTGCAAACGGTGCTGCTTAAGGGTATCGACCCAAACGTTAAAACGGACGAGCTCGAGAAGGAGCTCAAGAATTATGAGTGCGACGACCTTAAGTTCGTGGGGGTCAAGCCGTTTTCCTCGCCTTCGGACAGGGGTGGTAGCCGCAAATTACCATTCTTTTTGGTGCAACTAACCCCCGACAGCAAAATCGATAGTCTGAAAAGGATCAGATTCCTGTACTATCATGCAGTACGTTGGGAAAAATTAAAACGGTCAGATCGTGTACTTCAGTGTATGCGCTGCCAGAGGTTCGGGCACGCCGCAGCTAATTGCCATATGCAGTTCAGATGCGTTAAGTGCAACAGGGACCACAAGCATGGGGAGTGTCCTTTGGGAAGGGATAGAGTAGAGGACCGGGACCAGCTCTCGTGTGTACTCTGCAAAAGCTCAGGGCATCCTGCAAATTTCAAGGGATGTCCGAAGTATCAGCAGGTCAAAAAGAATGTGTTGGCTCGGAAACAGAGGTCCGAAGAAGAGAAGGGTCGAAAGAGTCGCTCGTTCTCAAATTTTGTTGCACCCAATGTGTCATTTGCCCAAATGGTATCTGGACCGGGTAAGGCAAATACAAAAACCGCACCAAAGGCTCCTACGCCTGAAGCGGATCTGGATTTGAAAGCGATCCTTCTGTCACTGCACGGAAAGATCGACAAATTCCAGAATCAGTTAAATGAGCAAGCGGCTCGAATAGACGTTATCTATTCGACGCTGTTTGCTGAGTCAACCGCGCAATAAATATGATGGGTACGCTGGACGAGGAAAAACTGAAGATCCTTGCGTTGAATGTTAATTCAATGATCAGGATCGAGAGAAGGATCAATGTTTCCAATCTGTTGAAAGCCGAAAAGCCTGATGTACTTTTGGTTAGCGAAACTAAGCTAAATCCGAAGCACAAAGTGGGCTATAGAAATTACAAGGTAGTTAGAAGAGATCGACCCCACTCCACTCAAGGAGGCGGTGTCGGTATCTTAATACACAGAGGCTTGCGCCATAGGGTCATATATAGCAGGGACGTGCGTAGGTTTCGGGTGTTGGAAGCGTGCATCGTGTGCATTCCCCTCCATAGCCAGAGGCGGGTGTATGTGGTGTCACTTTACGCACCTGACGCACCTCAACCCATTATATTTTTAAATGAGCTCGAGACACTTTTTCGTTGCTTACAGCTCCAATCGGAGGACAATTATTACTTTTTGGGCGGAGACCTTAATGCTAAACATGCGGCATGGGGAAATGATACTCCGAATCCTAGGGGCAACCAGTTTCACGACTGGTGGCGTCATAATATGATTGAATACAAACTCGAGTTGTACGCGACGGATTTCCCGTCTTTCCCTAGAGAAGGTTCTTTCTTGGACTTAGCGCTAGTTGACGAAAGACTAGAACTGACAGACACAGACCGACGAACGCGGAACTGTTTACGAACGGTCGAGTACGATAGTGACCACTACGGACTCGCCGTCGTAATACGGATCCCGAACGAACAAACGCAGCTGGAGGAGTACGATCAACTGCGCTCCTTCGATTATCGAAGAGCACAATGGTCGCGCTTCTCCAGAGTTTTACAGCGTGATATACGTTCGAGTGAGATCAACCCACCGACAAACAGGAACTTGACAAACGATGAAATCGACAGCCATTTATTGCAAATGAATGCCGTCATCAAACGGACAATGGAGCGGACTATCCCTAAGGTAGGACGTTCCACTGACGAAGAACAAACTGAGAAGTATCGAAACGCGACAATCGATGCTCTATACAGACACAAAAGTAGACTGCTCTCGAGGCTTAAACAGCTGCACAGACAGTTTACTGACAGGAACGATCCCGAGATGAGGACACTGAAGTCGATGATCAAAAACCTGAAACAGTTGATAGTGGAAAATTATAGAAAATCTGTAAGTTTGTATTGGGGCAATAAAATTCGGGCTATAAAATCCAGTAGTCCGAACATGTTCCCACAAATAAATAAACTGTTCAGGCGGAAAGATCATAACGACATTTCATGTGTCCGAATTCCTCGGACGAACGAGAACAGACAGACACTACTGACTGCTGGCATAAGTCCGGAAAGTGCCGACTCGAACGACGGTTTTTACGTGGTCGAAGACCCACAGGAGAGAGTGGATTTGATGGGCGCTTTCTTCGAGACCGTGTATACTGTGAACAACCCAGTTCGCCGTAATCACGATCTTGAAGAGAGGGCCTTTCTGAACCACTTTTATCTTCGCACCGAACTTCAGAATTGGCGATCCGAGAACAACGGTTTCACCGTGTTCAATGACGACAACCTTGCAAACGGCATAATCGCCGATGAAAGGACAAATCCCCAGTTGTTCGTGAGCAAAGATGAACTCTTGTGTATCTTTGAGTCACTTAAAAATAAAAAGTCGGCGGGAGTTGACGGTGTCCCAAACGTCGTATTAAGACACCTGCCTCTAGAAGCGATTGAGATCTTCGCCACGCTATTTAACAATGCGCTGAATAATGCATATTATCCAGTGCAGTGGAAAATGGCGGTGGTACACCCTATCCCCAAACGGGATAAAGATAGGACCAACCCGGCTAATCTTCGGTCAATTAGTTTGCTCCCGAATGTTAGCAAGGTATTCGAGAAGGTCGTTAATAGAGCTCTTTTGAAGTGGGCGGAAGAAAATAAGATTATTCCGGACAATCAGTTTGGCTTTAGAGCGGGGCATGAAACGATTCATGCCGCGTCGAAATTGGTGTCCGACATTCAGTGGCATAAATGCAAGAACCAATGCACGGGTGCCTGCCTGGTCGACTTTGAGAAGGCCTTCGACACCGTATGGTTGGAGGGGCTCTTTTATAAGCTGACTAGGTTGGGTATGCAAAAACCATTGCTATATATGATTTATGACATGCTTATGGGAAAGAAGTTCGTAGTCAAATCCGGCAACGTGACTTCGAGCAAAGTCTTCGAAATTAAAAACGGCTTACAACAGGGAGCGGTGAATTCTCCGATCTTGTTTAATATTTACACGAGTGATCTGGTGGGTTCCCTCAGACATGCTATAGCGTACGCAGACGATTTAGTGGCGTACAGATCAGGTCCAAAAGTCGAGGTCATCAACATCCTGTTGCAGCGTGACTTCGATCAAATTAAGAGGTATTGCGATGATTGGAAATTGAAAATCAATTTCCAAAAATCGGAAACAATCCTGTTCAGAACTCCATTGGCTAGGGCCTCTAGGGATACCAGAAAAAACTGGCGAAAATTAGCCATTATTGGACAAAATGGACAACCATTGGCGGTGCGAAGCGTGGTTAGGTATCTTGGCATCTGGCTCGACCAGTATCTATATTTTGACAAACATATAGATGCTTGTCTTGCTGGGGCCAAGAGGGCTTATGCTCTGACAAGGAGACTGTTTCGCAGCAGTCAACTTGATTCCAGAGTAAAGGTCATATGCTACGTGGCCCTTATAAGGCCGATCATCGCTTATGGCTGTCCCATTTGGTTCAATATAGCGCCTTCCTATATGGAAAAGATTCGGGTGTTTGAGAGACAGTGTCTCAGGACCTGCCTAGGGTTGTTTAGAACTCCCGAGTCTGAGTACATAAAATATTATCCCAACAAGACCTTATACGATGGGGCTCGATTGAATAGGATTGACAATTTCCTAATTAAGGTGATTCGAAGGCACGTTGCAAGGGCGATGGCCAACGCTAACAATCTGATCTCGGGTGGTTATTATCCGAATTTAATGTACCACGAGAATACGCTCCGGTCTGGCTTTGTCCCGCCTGAGGCATTTCTCCATGCAGACATGAAAGGGTTAGTCCAAGATAAAGATGGTGTGCCGGTATTGTACTACAGCCACCGCGGCGCGAGGGATAAGCGGCTCATCCACGACGGGTACGCCGCCAATGCTCAGGAGCTCCTCCGTTTTAATACCGCGATTGCGGATCGGGACACGGTCGATACTTTAAAGCAGTTCACCGAATTTTGGTGGCTTGAGGAAGAGGTGAGGGCAGACACGCTCTCCCGGGTCGGTGCGTTACCTAGGTAACATCCTCCTTAGTTTTAAGCTAGTTTGTAAGTTAGTTAGGTGTATTTAGGGGGTCTTTGGGAGGGGCCGGGCTCGCCAACATGAATGAGTGCTACCGAGACTGGACCGACGCTTATGGCCTCGCTCAAGTCCCGGCGGCGCGTGTGCACTATGTTGGCGACTGCCAGGCGCCCATCGACGCGATCGGGATGGTGACCAATCGAGAGATTGCTCATCACCCTGATTATAGGTAATTTTAGGTTAAGTAGCTTAGGTAGTTTTAAGTAGTTTTAGGTAGTGTTAAGAAACACACAATAATAAAGCGTCCAAGTTTTAGCAAGTTTTCTTGGAAAATAAAAAACAGTGCAATATAGATAAAATTGATAGATTTAAGGCCGAAAGGCAATAGTTATAAGGATATAGTTAAGTTTAGAGTGCTCGTTAAGAGCCAGTAAGCTAGATTAAGATACATGTTAGTTTTAAATTAGATTTAGTCATTTTTGTCTAGTATGTAAGTTAAATAATGAAGTAATAAAAATGAATTTAAAAGTAAAAAAAAAAAAAAATATAACTTTTGAGATTATATCCAATGGTACTGCCTCACACATTATTAAAATAACTAAAAATTGACTAAAATAAATAAAAATATTGCAAAAATTTTGGTGTTTTGTTGTTTTTCGACTTTTTAACAGGTGCGTCTATTCAAGTGAACCAAAAAAAAATGCACACGTTTTGCATGGTGTATTAAGAAATTAGTAATGATTTTTTTATAGTGTATGAATGTATCTTTCTGCCAAATAAGTTTTTTTTTCCTTTGTTGCACATAATACGAAAAAAACAAGAAATAAATCGTAACTTTTGTACGCCTAAACAAGTGAACCACACTGTAGCACTAATATTAAGTACACCGAACTCGGTGTGGTGCATTTTTTACCAAAAAGTGTATTAATTACACCAAACTCTCTGTGTAGTGTATTCAATGGTGAATATTTTACCAAATGGTGTATTAAAATCACCGAACTCTCAGTGTGGTGTATACAATGGTGCATATTCAACCAATGAGTGTATTAAGTACACCAACCTCTCTGTGTGAATTTTTTTAACCAACAAGCATTTACTGTGAAAAAAATATACAATGGACGAGATTTTTTTTCAGAACAATTTATATTTCCAAACATTTTTTTCAGTTAACAAAATACAAAAGTAGGCCAAAATTGGAATTTGCTACTTCGGAAGAGAGGTAATCCGTCAACATTGAATTTGAGAAGAGCTTGCATTGTTTGATTTAATTGACGAAATGCAATACGGAAACAGTTCAATACCATAGTACCAGTATTCCATTGTATGTATAGCAATATTCCGTGGTGTATGGAGCATCTTTTGGCAGTTCATTTTTTCCTTCAGTTCGCAATAAAACAGCCCAATCAGCTAATTTAGACATGAAATGAATATGTGCGTTCACATCATCAATGACACAATTTTCCGAAGACAGTTCCAATTCGCGATATATAATTTCCGCAACTTCGTCATTATCATCCAAATCATCATTCGAAATTGATTCACTTGATATTTCATTTGCCTGTAATACATACAATATTAGGTGCATTTAAAATAATATTTTGTCCAGATAATGAACCATTTTTAGAGTTTTTGGGCCGAATATAAAAGTTGATGTTTCCCCAATTTCCGAATAAGTTTCGATGACTTTGCTGGATGTTGTTAACTGGTTTGACAATGTTTTTAAATTTGTTTAAAAAGTTTTTCCTTCTACGATAACACTTCAAATAATAATTATTAAACTCGAGGTACTAATTTTTGTTAATATTTGTTAATTTAAAATGACAGTGCTCGTTAAGAATGAAATGGCGACTGAATAGCTAATTTCAATAACATTTTGTTGTTTATTTTTCACACTTATGTAGTTTGGTGTATTTAATTTCCACAGGGTGTAAATCCTTCACCGAAATATAGTTGGCCATTTCAAATGGTGTATAATATCTACAAAATATAGTGTATAAAATATGCCATGTTGGTTGGTTTCAGAATCGAATAATTTTATGCACCATTATTGGTATATTATAAAAACAGCTGAACATCGGTTTATTTTTTGCACCGAATTTCAAAAGAAATGTTGAAATTTTGCACAGGAAAGACAATGGTGTAATTTTTATACCGATAATTTTGACAGATACACCAAAATTTTGAATTTTTCTTCAGTTTTCTCAATTTTGCACCAAAATTTACGAATTTACACCAATTTATACACCAGTGTGCTACTTGAGGCGAGGTCTTCCTCTATTGAGTTGTCTCTCGGCTACATGTCCTAGCCATCTTAGACAACTGATGCACAATTTTTTGACTAGGTCGATATCGTTGTACAGCTTGTAGCTATCGATGAGTCTTCTCTTCGAAAGACCGTCAACGTAAACGGGACCAAAAATCTAATGAGCCGGCTCCTTTTCTGTACTAGCAAACGTATCAGTGACTCACTGTGTTCTACCATTTGGCTCCATGAAATTAGGCCCCAATGAAAAAAGGCCCCGAAAATTGGGCCAATATTTTGTAGTGTGACGGCACATTTGCATTTGGGACGTTTTTTCTTACCTTTTGGTAAGACTTCCTGCATTGTTTCTGGAGTAGCATCTCACAATCGTGGTCTTTCTTTTTCTTCGGTCAGGCGACTGATTTGCACTTCCCCGACCTGATCGATGTCCCTGTTTAGCTTGTAGTATTCGTTGCTGAATATCCTTCTTCCGTTAATGCAAATAGGACCAAAAATCACTCCATCAATGTTGAGTTAAAAATTATCGTGACTTCATAAATCATAACCCCAATCAGGCTTCGCTAGTTGCCATAGAGAGGGACTAAAATGACGATGTTCCTATAAAAGATGTTTTTCTTTTCTTTTTTATTTAAATCGTTCTGATTTGTTAATGAAACACACTTGAGCACATATCTCTCACATTGTTATTTATTAATTTGGTTTACCTTCTGTGCTAGAACAGCAAGGCTCGTTCGCCGTTTCAACTATTTTGTTTAACCTGTTTTTTTTTTTTTTCAAATGTGACTGTAAGTGCGTAATCGCCGTAATCAGCTTTTGTACTCAGCCTGCTCAGTCAATTAATTCTGAGCTCATAGAGCGCGCTCTGAACGTTCTCTGAACATTCTCTGAACGAAAAAAGAAACACAAATTCTGAGCTCAGAGGTGTCTGAGCTAAAAAAGAAGCACGAACTTTTTTTTGACATTTCAGGCTCTGCTCTGAACTAAAAACACAAAAACGCATAAAGAGTATTCTTAAATGTTTCTTGAAAAGGTCTTAGGTACTACTCAATGCACATTGCAGTCAAGTATATGATATTGGGGAGTTACATGATCGCTATTCAACTTTAGAATATTTTTTTTATAACAAAGGTCTCGATGAAATTCTTTTCGACCGGAATAGTGCGAGTGTTCTCTATCGTCATTCTGCAGAACTGAAGAGTCTGCCAGGGATCCCATGACTAGACATGGCTGTATATATAACTCATATCTTCCTATACATCCTGTTTCCTGTTTAAAATCGATAAATAAAAAGTGTGTATCGATCTGGACTTCTTGGAAGTAGTGTGAGTGTTTTGTCGATTATTGCATAAAACCGCACTGGACAGCGGCCAATCAGTTCGTTGACATTTGGTTTCATTCGTTCACAAAGTATGGCAGACAGGGTCATGTATGAGATGTTGAGGAGACTGTTGCGGGCGGCCGTAGTTCAGTGGAGAAATGTTCGCTTTTGAAGTTAAAGGTTAAGTGTTGGAGTCCGATTAGGAGAAGCATTTACACGCCAAAGTTAGATCAATGGTGATGTCTTTGTACTATAGGTTTGCAAGCTACCTCGTGGCATTTACAAACTTAAGTGGGTCATTTAAGGACCTTTCAGATTATTATTTTAAGGTTTCTATTTCCGATGTGGCAGAATGCTCCTCCTCGTCACTGTCTCCTCTGCACATGTCATCCGTTTGCTGATTTTCATTTCCTTGGCATGGTATTTCAGCATATCGTGTCCGGTTTTCGGTAACAACACCCCGCCAGAGAGGACAACATATTTATCAGTTACATATTTGGAGAATCGCAATTTTTCGTTTTTTAAAGAGTGCCCCTGCCCATATTTTTCTGGTTATGATACAGGAATCCAGCTTTTTCAATCTGTTACTTGTCGCTACTAGTATTTTGCGCCCAATTGCATGTCTGTGATTTAAAAAAGGAAGATCCCTTGTTTTGCCAGCTCATCAGCTTTAACACTTCAGACACATCTTTGTGCCCGGGAAGTCAGCATTCGCTTTTATTCCCATAGCAGGTGTTGTTATACGCTGCAGTATCGCGCCATCGCCGATCACTTGGTCACTTAAAGTGAATAAACAAAAACAATATTTAACTCTTCTGCCGTAATTGGAAATAGCAAGTTTATGAAGCAGCGATTAGTTTAACATAGATTATCCCAGATATTTCCCAATACTTGAACAAATCACCCTACTATCAGGTTTCCATTAAAATTAGCTTACTGCTTCCAATTTACAAAACCTTTTAAGCGATAGAAACTTTCAAAGCCCACTTGGACAATGTATCCATTATTCAAGATGATCCGCTGAATACAATTTTGAACTTTTTCCTCGACAAATTGCCTCATAAAACAGCATTATTTTCTACAATCTGCTGCTTGATGGTATCACATTTAAGGTATACTAAAGTCCTTGTCGTTGTATTCCATTTCTTCAAAACAACGATTTTGTTCTTCTTTCAAATGAGCCACCCCCCTCCATTACCATTATCTTCCACTAACTGCCAAACAAGGACATTTGCAAAGTTGTTACGTTGCTCCGCTTCTTTATTTTTGATATGAACAAAAAAAAAGTACCTACCTACTATTCTAATAAAAAAAATCGATTGACCCACATTTACCCTTGCAAGCAAACTTACCAACGTCACAATTACATTCATGTTGCCTTTCAGTCCCTCCCCTTCGCGTCCATTTTCCCATCAACTGCAATTTCCATACCTTTGAAACTATTTCGCTCAACGTAACTTCTGTGCAAATTCCTCTTCGACAACCACTCTGCACAAAACGAACCCATTATCCTAGTGGAACTCACCTTCCTCCCTCTCTCTGTCACTTTTTGTGGGAAATGCAGTTTCATTCCATTTCTCGTTTTCCCGGTAAATTTTGGTTGTAACTTGCCAGTTTTTCCCACAAATAGCTGGACGCACCTAATTATTTCGTGGAATTTCATCCCCCCGAGTATGGCTGCCCGGTGCAGGAGGAATGTAAAAACCGCCAACGCAGCGCACGGTAGTTTGTATATCACATCAAAGAAATGCGGTTCGCAGAAGCGAACTATTGAATTCCATTACGAAACGTAAAGTGGGGAAAAACTATTTTCTTCCTCATTGATTTGCAACTTTGATGGGGTTCCCTGTTTTCAAAGAAAACAGTTGAAATTGAAATGAATTTAATTTTCAGAATTTTCGCCCTCTCTCCGGCTTCGCAGGAAATTAATTTCCCGCCAATAGGAGAAGAATTTCTTCCCTCAAAGAATACGGAAAGAAAATTGAAGAAAATCCCAATGGAAAAAGTTTAACATTCGTTAGCTGTGCTTCTGTGCTCGTCATTACCATACCCCCTTGTGTTTCGAGTAGTGAGGACAATTTAACGCCAATGCAGACGGCACAACTGGAGACGCCAAGATTAGCTGCAGTGGGGCTGTGCGGCAGATTAGTACTGAAAATGAAAATGAAAATCGATTCGGATGGCGTCCGATTTCATTTAATTGTGTACCTATTTATCGTGCGCCTCGCTTTTCTTTTGTTTGCTTGCTGGATTCTCACCTTTAATTAAAAAATCGATAGTTAACAGCCTTTATTCGATCGGTGTTTAGATGCGGAGGACGAAGGCACGTGGGAATACCTATGCTCGAATACAGTTCAGTTGTTGGGGTTAAATGCTAAAAACGGTTACATTTGCTGATACACCGTTGGTCGTGGGTCGAGGGGTGAGTTTTTGTTTTCTTTTATTTGGATTGCATGACCGGGTCCTTGGCAATTTTTTTACAACCTACTTACCTACTTTAAAAAACGACATGCAACCTTCGTTCTTCAAAAGAGTATAGGTATGTCGTGTATCGATTTTTATATTATTTATGTACTTAGTTCTCTGGACGTCGTCGTCTGGATCAGTTTTCGTCTTCGAACATTTAACAAAGTTATTAGGGACTTTATGTGTTTCTTGAATATGTTTGACTGGAAAGCTATTTGAAATATATTTCATGCAGAAATAAAAAAAAATAATTATTACGACGCGACACTTCAAACATTTGATATCGACAAATCAAGGTGTGCCCAGTTTAGTATAGTATTTTAATTTCTCTTTAAACACGTCAACATAAAGTATTGTTTCTAGAAAGTTTATCCTTAAAATGCATTTTGAACCCCACTTGCTCGTAGCTGCCACGCGAATATGGGGTTCGAGTATTCCCGAGGTATGGAATGCCTGTCGGACTTGTTGGTTAGAGGTTTGATGAAAGAAGGGCATAATATCCTATACAACTCAGTCCTCAAAAATTACGTTTGACTCTACAGCCGGTGGCCCTAACCACCGTGCGTAATTCGACTAAACTGACTCCGAGAGAAACTGCTAGCAGCAGGCAGCACTCATATTATTTCCCTTGACAGACAGTATTATGCTTCTGAAATGCAAATGCAAGAACATCACACAGTCGGAGGTGTTAGCAAATAGGCTCTCTTAATAAAGATCTGAATAAAAGCTTGAAGTGGGAAAAGGCAATTTGTTTGTAATGGGATATGTTAAACTTGACGAAAAGAAGTTGAGTATGCGATACTTGAATGAACTTTCTTATTTAATTTAAAACCTATCAATAAATTTGAAATATGATACATATTCAAGTTGCCGCCACGGCTTTGCTGGCTGGCGCACAGACGAGAGGTCAAATGTTCGCTGAATCAGGTGCATCGGTCAGGCTGAATTTGAGGGCACCAGACAGGCGACTTCAGAAAACCCCACACGGTTCGGTGGCCAGTTCACGTAGCCTCTGGGTGAGATAACCATGTCTCCAAATTGCTCGTCCATTGTGGCATCAATCATGGGCGCGACAATAAACAATGAATTTCTGCGGATGAATTGGTGGACCTCGTTTGGATTGGCATCGTTCCAAATCAGAGAATTATGCTTGTTGACATAGGTACACGTTTATCCAAAACTGATAAAGATAAAGCCGATGATAATTTTTTTTATTGCTGAAATTGGTGTCCGCTTCAAACTGCTTCTACTCCAGCACCCAGACAGCGAACAGTCGGTGTTGTCTATGGTCGTTTCCATCGACTGGGTTCGAAAGGCAAAGTTCTTGTGCGCGGTGGATGTTGGCTGATTGTTCACTTGAATTTGGCCATCAAACATGTAATAGTCGACTGGAAAGGACGACACACAAGAGTGAGTAACATGACAAGTTACGACGGTGTAAATTCCCATGGTAGTTTGTCTTTTGTGTCTGAAAATTAAGACAAAAACCAAGAAATCAAAAATTCAAAACGAGCAAGCCATATCTTTCGCTATGAATCTGTGCATCTTGGAGTCACAGTTGATTCTTGAATAACATGCCACGTACCCAATTTTGCCAGTTCAATGTCTTAAAAATAAAGTTGCGCGTTTGACTATATATTGTGGCCAAAGAGGTAATTCAGCCCCAAACAGTTTCTTCGTCGCTATATAGCCAAAGGTAGATTAATGATATGATACGGAGACGACCAAATTGCTAAACTGGAGGTTCATCGCCAACAACCTCTGGTAGAAGACTATAGTTGCTGACCTAGCCTACGCCTACTACATGAATACGACTAGCTGTACTTCCCCGGCTTTGTCTGTGCCCAGGAGTTGTTTCTTGTCTATCAGGACAATGCATATTAAGTCAATGATCCAAATTTTATAACTTTATTTCCCATGAGTGTCGAGCAATAGCGTTCGCAGTGTTTTTTTAATGCAATGTGTCAAGCCACTTTGTCCGATCCTGCCCGCATTTTATTAAATGCTTTCAACAGGCGATAAACGTTTAGTTACCAAATTTCAATGCTAAAGCTCCTATAACTGTCAAGATCTAGTGTAAGTTTGAGATTTAGGTATTCCGCGCCATTTATACGAAAACTTCAAAACTTTAGAGTTACCTGTGGACTTCTCACTTTTTAAGAAATTAGCTTTTGCCCGAGGCTTCGCTCGCGTGGTCCTCAGGATTTGGTTCACCGACACAGAGATTCCTTCACAGTCAGTCAGTTCCCTCTTTTAAAGTACCCTCTCGCGAACGTCTGACAAGCATCCGAGAGTATGATTGTCCTGAAAAAACTTTTCAATTCAGCCGTTCGGACTCGGCATAAAATTGTAGGTCCCTTCTATTCGTCCCAAAAATAGAAACTCACATAAACGAATGGTTGATGGTTGGAATGGTTGAGAAGCTAGGCCTAGGGTGTCACCCGCCTGTTGCGCCACTTAATTATTATTATTTCAGGAGCAGTTAGTATCTCTGGAAAATATGTTTAACGCCCTATTGCAGTAAAATTATATGATCAATTTGTTAGTGTCCAAAGCGCTGGCATCTCACACAGATCATAGTACTATAGCAGACTGAGCCACTATCAACGGGACAAAACATATTTCCTAGCTGGCAAATACACCGAAATGATGAGCACCATCTTTAGACTAAGGGGAAACCCTTACCCCTTAATTATATCCCATACCGCACAGATACTGTGCAACATATGCAACCGGGGAGATCGTGAGGATGTGTACCACTTTATAGTAATAAAAATGTTCCCATACAAACTTTGACCCCCTCTCTAATACCCTTTTAAGGGTTGAATCTCAAAATATCCTTCCTTATTCCTTGTATACATCACAAAGGGAACCTCTGCGCAAAATGTCTGCCTTCTAGAGCAAAGGGTTTGGGCTGGGCTTTGATGATCAGTGTGTCGTGATTTCGATTTTTATATATGAGATATTGTGTATCTACGTATTAGCTCAATCGAAGGACTACTTTTCGAACTGTTAAGGAAAAGCGTTTGCAATGTTTTCTTTGTATGAAAGGGACCACCCCTATTTGTAGACTTTTAACCAAAGACACCTTCAAATTTGTCTGAAAATTGGAGCTTGATCGGTTCGGTAGTTTTCGAGATATAAGATTATACAATTATTTGTTTTGTATGGGAAGTGTCGCGCCCGATTGCCACCTTTACAACAATGAAATAACTTTTAAAATTGGCTTACTCCCCTGTCCCACACATATACACTGTAACCAATACTTTCATATTTCACTGGATTCTTTTTCGAAATTTTAAATTAGGGCTTCGGTCCTTCCGATAGCATCCTATTTGTCTATATTTGTAGCTGTTTGCTCATACATAATTTAATTAGAGCTTAAATTATATAAGTTCAGCTTTTATCTTTAGCCACCCTCAATATTTCCCTCGTACTGTTTCTTTCTCGTATATAACCAGACAAATAGTTACCACAATATCAATCACGTTATGCGACAGTATATGACTGCCCGATTATCCCCCTCTAGCTGACATTAATCCCTCACAAGTTCCGTCAATAACATTCTTCTACTTGCTTTATAAAATGCAATATAACAATATTTTTAATTTCTCTCTTTCCAGACCAGCCAGGGGCGGACTATAAAATGCCTACGCCATGTGAAACTTCCGACAGTCTTCTTCTTGAGCCACACCACCGCGCGTATCCCATCGGCGACCCCAGAATCGGAAATGTTCTCGTTGTTCTTGCACCAAATTAATCCAAAATTAATAGAATACTCACACGCGGGCAGGTAAAAGTGGTATACAATACTTTCTAGAGGACGATGATCCTGTGCGCGCTACTTTAGAAACGAACATATACCATAGCCAATGGATGACTGGAATGAATCCTTTGTGTGTATTTAAGAATTGACATTCGTCTTAAAAAAAAAAAAAAAAAAAAAAAAACAATGATCCACCCAACAGGGATCAAGTGATGAAGTTTTCTGTGTGCCACAATATTTTTGTGGACTCTATCGAATCGCAACTCGAATATTTGTAAATAGTCTGCGTCAAGAGTGTGTTGACAATTCCGCATCAAAAATGCCGGGCGGACGGAGAGGATTGGTTGCACCGCAAAACACATTTTTGGAAAATATTATCAGGCGATCGAATTCTCAACGTGAGTACAAAGTTTTTTTTTTGTTACGAATTTATTGTGTCCTTTCATGCCATTATTAAGCTTTAGTCAATAATATTTCGACGATACCTGCATACAACTGTGTAATGTGGTTTTAAATTGATGTATCCTTAATATAAGTACAGTTTTGTCTCGATATTGTTCTGCTAGAGTGCCTGACAGACATCCTCTTTTATTGTGTTAAAAAAAAAGTACTTCAGTGGTAAAGAGCCGAGGGTTTGTCACAAAAGTATTATTTCAACATGCCGCTCACTTAACTACAAAGGTCGCAGGATGGCGTCACCCTCTTAAAAGGCAAACTCACAAGAGGTGCTTGGGAAAATGTAATAAACCGTCAGTACGCCTGTGCCTTTAAGCCGTTTCTTCTGTGTAACGAACATCGGAAACATTTAGATGTTAAATGGTAGAGTTAACAGAAAGAACACTCACGAATTGTTCGGCTTAATTTCCCTTTATCTGGCGAAGACGAAAGAGTAGTTGACTCGCATATGACAACCTCCATCACCGGATGTAGGGAGTTTTTTTTGGGTTAATATTATTTTCTGTATAGACTATATATCTTAGTTTGTCGACAGTTATTTACAGTTACAGTTACAGTGTTGATTTTAATCAAAATGTACACACACATGGCTCGCCTTGTATTTAGGTTCTGTTGCTTCGACAGACCAGAATTGAGTTCCGCGATTTCGGAAGACCAGCCTTGTAAGCTGTGTATTTTTCGCAGTACTGCTTAAATGTAAACCTTGCATCTATGAGTATCCTCGAAAAAGCTTCATTGCAAAAAGCTAGTAGCGCTTATCGCATTTTGACTAATTTAAAGTTTACACGTATAGCGAGAGGCATATAGAGATCCTCCATTTACGGTAGAATCAACATAGTTGGCCGTGGCCCGGCACCCATATAAGGTGAATTTTTAATTGTTCCGCCATCTCGTTAAGAGATAAACGGACCGAATTCAGGAATTTAATCGCGGCTTGACTATCGGTAACAATGATGATACATAGCAATCACTTGCGGAGATTACATTATACCGTAGCCACGACAGGGCCGAATACTTTTTCGATCGTCAACCACGGGACCTCAATTTGATCTTTAGTTAGAAATAGATAAATCCTGGATTGATGATTCGTTTAAACGATTGACAAACGGAGGCTAGTTGAAACTCGAGTATATATTGAGACGACTTTCCAATATTTCACGTTTAACCGATTAACCGGGCAAAGAAATTCTCAAATAAAAAGACAAGAGTTTCACTTAAGGGTTTCAACAATAGGTCTGTTTTTTTCCTCACCTATCACCTAGTGAAGTAAAGTAAAGTAAGAAAATGTGCAAAAAAACAGTCCCCAACCACTTTTCTGAACAATCGGTTTTACCCCTGAAAAGTTAACAGCTGGCATTGCTGTCAAAATGGCCATCAATGAAAAATTCAATTTCAAAATCAAAATCCTTCTGGAAAAAGGAGTGATTAACCTTTGAACGCAAAAAAAAATGATTATCAATTTCAATACAAAACATTTATTTCTTCTGCTTACTTTTTTTCTCTTTCTGGCATCTTGTATGGTCAAAATAAAATCACAAATTAATTGCCAAAGAAAAAAAAAAAAACAAAAACATGCGCGGGTGTGTTTATTAGGTGTGTCCTAAAGAGTATTCGTGCTTATTCTGAGATTCGATCGAATCGAGTATTCATCGAATTTAAGACTTTCACTCGAATGAATTTCTCACAATCTAAGTTTTGAGGGAAAGAGGTTCATTACCAAATGATTTCATTGTATGCATTTTTATTTCGAACCCAGCTGAAAGGATGGGTTTATATACATTCTTGGAAGAAGAAACGATCAAATTGAACAGAAAAAATGCAATAAAAATTAAATAAATGAGCATTTCAAATCGTTTTTGGTTTGTTCATTTTGATTGTGACATGCGATTATTTAAATTTGAAATTTTTTCTCCATAAGACGAATAAATGTTGCTTCCAATTTGATATGTTTTATGTAAATTTTACTATAAACATTTTTTAAATAAAGATTTAGACCAAAAATTTTCAGTCGAAAAAATTCATAACATTTAACTCAATGCAATCGAAAATGAGAATGTGCGGAGAAATGAACAAACAACGAATCTCCATCGAAATCAAAAGTTGGAATGTCAATTGGCTGAAATCGAATGACTTTCACTTAAAAAAAGAGTAGTAGCTATGTAAATAATACTTAACCTTTATTACATACTTCAGTTAAAAAATCAACAGGGAATACAAAATGGGAGGGTGTGCTATTACAAAAAATGTATTCCATAATGACATATCGAAGATAACACACTAATTTTAAATTATTATAAGTCTAGGTGTATAATATATAGGTATTTTGTAAATAAAAGTAGAAAATATTTAGTATTTTATTACTTTCATTTTATTACAGTTGTTATTTTTGAATTTGTTTAAAATATGCAATTCCTTATACATTTACACCCACCACAGCCGACAAAATGATACGTATCATAAAAAGAGACACTCTGTCAACCGATCCAAATTACACAAAAATTTGTTCCCCTAGTGTTCAGAATTGAAGAATGCTCCAAAGTTGCCCTTGCTGGAAATGAAAAGCTTGTGTGAATCTCAGTGGTGTCAAATTGAGTGCAGTTGTTGTAATTGCGTGATAAAAATCCTACTTTACTTTACTTCACTGAGATCGATGTGGAAAAAACAGACCTAATATTAAAAGGAAAGCTTTATTTCTTGAGGGTTTATATACAATTTTGAAATAAGAGGTGTTTTCGCTTTATGAGAGAAATTATGATTGCATAAAAGTTTGGGATTGTGGCGAATTCATAAAAAACGGTGACTTAGGCGCAAAATTCAAAATGAAAATAAACGAAAACGACTATAAGGATAATTATAATGACGATGACGATCTTACACCAATACAGGTTCAAAATGAGGCCTAAGTACTTGGCCGTTAATTGGCGAGGATAAAAGGGGTTACATTTAGTTTTGGGGAACAAATTCAGGGATTTTACACTTTATCTGAATAGTATGTAATATTTTGATTAATTGTTGTACAAAAACCATGTTCGATTGTGGGAAAAAAATGTAAAATGTAATTCGTGTTTTTCCGCAGATCAATTTCTCATTGGGTGCCCTCATTATGTTAAATGAACTAAATGTAAGTCAATTACAATCTACCTGTGTACAAAATTCTTCATATACTGTACGCGCAAAAATTGTACTTTCGAAAAGCGGAATCCGAATGATTAATAATTCTACTATTCCCAACTTTTTTCAGTAGACTATGAAAATGCAGTGTACCTTAAAGACAATATAAAACAGTCGCAGCGCAGGAGTAATTTAAGCCCCCCCCCCTACCGTCGTCTTTAGTCGAAAGTATTCGCAGAGCTTTTCACTGTGCATTCAAAATCACAAACGACTGCATATACTCATATCTCTCAGACAATTACTTGTATTCCGCCACCGATTTCTATAGCACTTATCCTTTATTTCCACCAACAGAACACTACCATTATTCCTACACAATGCGGTAGCCCACATCTCATGTCGTATAATCACCTATTTTGCGCGCAATTTTTTGCGTTTCACAGCCGCTATTGTTACGCGACTCCCTATTTACAGGCAACCATTTTAATTTCTTCTTCCTCTAAACAGACCGTATGTGTGGTCCCCTTGAGTTCGCGTTAAAAGATAATGACTTGGAAAACAAAAAAAGACGAAATGACTATAGCTACACAATTATTTTAAACTGCGTGTTTGTACCGTTACACAATATTTTCCTTTAAAACTGGAACATCATCAGAATCAAATGGAGGGTCGGACAACAACAATATTCCTAAACAAGCCTAAAAGATCTACTCGAGCTTTCTACTCAAAAACAACTACCCAAAACAAGGCGCAAAAAATGCACTGTAAGTAGATTTTGTTTATTACATACATGTGCCCGCACGTTCTCGTTGCCCGTTCTTTTAAATGAAAAGTGGAAAGTGTTGCCCTAAACACATACAGCTATACGGCATCCTCTAAAATATATATATGTGTAACATTAGTGCAAATGGAGGACTGCACTAAATAATGGTCGAGACCGGCTTAAGGGCCTCTTACTTATACTGGCAACTTGCAAGGATTCGCCAATTAATTCGCTTTGTGTACACTCTTGGGGTTGCAAGGATCGCACAGTGTAGAGCTTTGGTACTCTAATTCTTTAATTGCCTCTAACGCATTTGCATGGAAAGTGTACTTTTTCCGCATGGAAATTTATGGATGCACAGGAAACTGGTGCAAGATACCTCACCTTAATTAATTTCTCCTTTTTTTTTAACTCGACGGTCGTTTGGAATATACGTACTGCAAGAAGCAGCAGCAGTTACTGTGGGTGTTCCATCTTCATGTAACTAATGGTCTGGTGAATGCTGGGAAAGAATGAAACAATATTCAGTAATTAAAAAGGAGGCATCCATAGATCGATAAAGGTGAATAGGAAAAAGTTATTCATCGGGATGGCAAGCATTAAGAAAAACAAAACATTCTGGGAAAACATTGAGCATCTCACAAAACAAGTGCCTCTGCCTAGTAATTATTTAAAAAGCTGATTGCGAGAAAAACAATGAGGTATTCAGAAGAACAATTACTCGCTCCTCAGTTATGCGGTTAATGTCCTTGACGCAGACAGTAGTCAATCGGCGTATTTCATAACTAGTGAGCTCTGTTTTGGACAAAAGCGGTTCAGAGGAATATATACGAAGGAGAACCAACGCGTTCTGGTGGACCTTAGACAAATTATAACTGGTGCTAGACCATTTCCTACAAATGTCAACACGATTAAAAACAGAGGAGACTAGGTCTTATAGAAATCCAGTTTCAACGAATATAATGGCGAAATATAAGTAGCGAAACTAATATACGAACACAAAAACGAGGCCGCAAGGCTTCGGAATGTTCTGTACAAAAATCCTTGTGTTTCCGAATATATCTAGAGAAATGGAGGCATGTGAGCTAATTTGAGATAGGAATCCCTAGCCCTACAGCTACTAATGGAAACACATTTCTCCGGCAGTTTTTTAGACCATGCAGAAGAGAAATTGATTTCCAAAATTATAAATGAAGAAAAAGTGGAATGGTCTATTAATTCGTTTGAACCCTTCAAATCTTCATAGCCTAACGAAATATTATCAGCAATGCTACGATAGTCTCATACCACGGTTGTATAGCCCGTCCCAACTTAAGTGAAAATTTCTTGCGCAGGTCTCTTCACATTACGGATTTTATTCTCTTAGCGACAACAAAACAACTTTTCCAACCAGAACTACAGCTAAAAAAAAGTATGTGCGCATTTCAAACAAGAAATATTCCCCTGCTTGGGGAGATATCTCGCTCGATCGAGGATCCAGCCATGACTAGTATGATGGCACGATTAATCGAAAATTGTATATTAATCGACAAAATATTCGATTAATTCAAAAAAAAAAATCGAAAGAGAACCATCATTGCTAAAGCAATACTGTGTAGAACAATACAGCGCAGATCATTGCGGAAACACCAGCAATAAAATATCTACGAGCACAAGTAATCAGTATCAGTATTTCTGTCAGAAATATACAGATACACTTTGACAGCGTTCCTCGAAATTGGGGACTCATTCAATAATGTTATAGCGGACTCAATAATGAAATATCTAAAAGATTTGACAGTAAACAGTCATAAAATAGTCCAAAAACATTCTTAGGCGTCGGTTATATAGCTATCAGTAAAATGCATCTATAAAAACACGAAACAAAACAAAACTGAAACATTTAACCCCAGCATTTCATGGGAATTCAAGGGAACACGATGTGGAATTGACTGAGAAGTTAAAAATGGTTTTTAAAAGTGGGCGGATACAACGCCCCCTGATGGGAGAATATACAATTTTTGATTTTCTTTTTGTCACAGCAAGTCCTACCGATCTACCGCTCTACCAAATTTCAACATTCTACGGCAATGGGAAGTGGCCCAAATAAATAATAAACAATTTTCAAAAGTGGGTGTATAACCCGCCCCCTCAATGGAAAATCTCAAGTTTTGGACTTTTCCCAGTGTATTCACCGCATGATCTAGCCAGCAGTCAAATTTCACCATTCTAGGATGGCCGGAAGTACATAATTCGATGATCATTTAAGTGAATGAGTGAGTCAGTAAGTTACGGTTTTTGCGATTTTTGAAGTCCTGTATGTTGAGAACCACTAATGCTATAGAGACGAAATTTGGTGAGGTAGACTTTTTTAATGAGCTTGGTAAATGTTTCGTTGAAGTTGGTTCCGAAGTTAGAGGGTAGTCGAAAACAGCCTGAGTTTGTTCCTGTAAAAAGGGGAAGTGCTTGGCTGGGGCACTACCGTGCCCTTTGATAATATAAAAGAGGGAACTAACTGACTGCGGGCAAAAGTTAGTTTACCATATAAATGGTGGTGTTCTCCAAGGATCGGTTTTGTCTCCGACAATCTTACTTGATTTTATTAATGATTTTTCTCTGCCTCTTCTAATACTTATACCCTTAGTTTTTCATATACATTGCCTGGAGGATCGTCCTTGCTCTTTAGCCTTGAAACAGGAATGCCAACGTATATGCTCAACAAATTCCGACCCTGCTGGCACCATTATAAAATGGGGTCGTACAATCAACGTCGATGGTGTGAAATATAATGCTCCCAAAACAAAATGATGCCTTCTATTTAAAGCATAAAGCGAAACCTGAACCTGACCCTCAGCGATTATTGATGCTTGTGTAGGGCAGACGATGAAAATAGTACCGATAATTGGAGATACTCGACCGCTTCAGATTAAGGTATAATGGGTTAATATTAGTATACATGGCGAAAAGTCTGCATTTCAATAATCTCACGGTTTGTGCGTGACGTAAGGGAGTGAGAGGGTCATAAACTTACAAAAAAAAAAACATTACTTGGACATTGTCGATCGCGGTAGATTTTTTTATTTGGAACGAAATAATGCAAAGATAACCGGAAAAATATAATATATTAAAAACCTCCCATATATTAGTAACATGCGCCAAATTTTGTTTGCAGATTTGAGCGCATTAAAATGAATCGGATTAAATAAAAAAACGTTTTTTTTTTTCAAATAGGTAGTAGGTACAGTAAAATTTACAACGTATGTCTGAGCGCTGCGCGATCACCACCCTCTATCTCAAAAACGGTTGAGCGTATGAAAAAATCTTAATAACAAAATTTGTTTCAAATTACATGCTCTACAATTTTGTAATAGATGTCAACATCATTGGAGCAATAGAAACCGAGAGAATCGCGAAAAACATATTTTTTTACCTTTGACCTTGAATAACTTACGATGCGGTCACGAGATTTTATGAGACTTTTGAGACAACTTTTAGAACGCCAAAATTAAGGTATTTACAAAAATGCAGCTTATTATCTCTCATTCCGAGGTTGGGCCCCTTTTTTATACTAAAATGACTGGACTTAATCGTCAGAATAAAAATTTTAAGCGCACGTGTGTTTCAAAAAGCCCCCACGAGCTTGCGTTACATTCGAATCGTCAGTCGTTTGATTGGGAGCTTCGTTCGGGTTCATTTAACATCCTCTCGGAATATCTGACGCGGTCGATTAAATTTGATTACACATTTTTAACCCTTCCGTACAGTCCCTACCAACATACAAACTGGCAGATTAACATACTTCCGTCATCAGATACACGTGGGGCATATAAATACACTATCAATATCTGATGCGTTTCAGTATTTCCATGCACATGATATAACCTTTTTTCTTTCTCTATCATCTAACCTTCAAAATCCAATAGGTCCCCATTACGCACGCTCGAGTAAATCACCATTTAGCATCGTGGGTTCTCCTACTATTAACGGTTTTTGTTATTTACATAAACATTTTTAAGAATGAGTTCTAATTTATTTCTATGCTGAAAGTGTGGATTACTTAGGATTTGTGTCAAATTTTACATTAAGCTAAGACTTCACTTGGTTCCATTTCGTTAATTTAGCAAAAGCCGTTTAATACAGTTTAGGAATACTGCAGCCCTGAGTGGAGTTTTAAATTGAGAGGCTGTTAATTAATGTGCTCAGATAATGGAAATATGTATTAATAAATTTTAAAGTTTATTTAATTTTCTGGGGTCGTGATGCAAACAAAAGGCCTTCAGATTTATTGCTTCTTACTGAAGCAATTTGGGGGTACCTTCTAACGATCGGTATGGGCCGTTTAAATATCCTTCCACAAATAAAAGCCATTTCAGTGATGCTTTGTTCGCGAGAGCTATAAGTCCTTACAGGTACGAATATAAATTACAGATTAAATGTAAAATTTGTCCATAATCACGGTCATAAAAAACAAATTCGGTAAGTAGGTACCAACGACCAAATAAATGTCAGCTTTTATGAACCCATCAGTCACTACGTGTCGCCCAAACCCGAAGCAAATGCAACTTAACACCTTATCCCTATAAAATAACCTTCATTGTCTCGACGTAACATCTGGTTCAATGCCGTTGCGTAACATTTTAACGGCAATCGAATGGGTACAAAAGACGGCGATGTTGAGCCGCAACGAACCGAAAATCAGATCCATCATAAAATGTGTAAACTGAAAAATGTAAAGCAAGCCCAATGAATGGGTTTTCTGATTTACCTAGGGATTCTTACAACATAAGCAGCACACGGTACACAGTACCCACCATACCATAGGTTGTGTTCTTTGAAAGACCAACAAGAAAGAGACGTCATAAAGCTGCCACAGAGTGGCCTACCACTTCTGATGCTTTTACAAAATCGAGGTTTAACGGCCGACCATAAAATGATAAAAGCACAAACCGAATGAAATGGGAATGCCCGAACCGAACCCGCATACTGAGCGCATGTGAACGGACATCCTGCCCATAGTTTGCTGCTGCTGGGCGGCGTCACACACTCCCGCACTCATCAAATGTTTAACGTTGTGAAACGGCAAACGTGTACACTTGTACAGCACAGAGTTAAAATGGGGATTTTGTATCCCACAAGGCTGACACAAATGTTGCTACCATGAGCTCATGACTTCATAAGGACTTTGGCCGCAATTTTACTTTTGCGTTACTGTGATGATATTCCCACTCCAGCTTCCCGTCGAAAATGGGTAAAATGTAAATAACGCACTGATTGTGGGAGGCAATCTGCCACGTGATGTAGTCCTTCCAAAAACAAATTGGTACTGAAATTGGAAAAGGAAATTTTCGTTTAATGTGCCTTTGAATCTGAACCTTGCCATTTGGGCAATGCTCGGACAAGTGGCCAAATGTGCTCATTATTCTCCGTATCCTCCTTCTCCATCAAAGGGTTTTGCATGATGGCAAAATCCCTTGATAGAAAAATAACCACAGACCGTCTGAAGTGAATAGATAAGAGCTAAGTGTTCCTTGAAGGAGGAGAAGGATCAAGAAAAAGCTGTTTGCGGTTGTTTATCCAACCATCACTCATTATATATGAGCAATGTCCTTCAGTGGTATTAAGACTCTCTCATCGAGAGATGAATGATACTCGAGTGCATTGTTGAACTGTCAAGTATTTGTCTCTACAGTGGAGTGATTTATGCGCAACAGTGTTGTAGGTTTGGAGATTTTAGACGAGGCGATAGTTAATTACGAGTGAATAGCTGGGAAAAGCTGTTGAATGGGAATACATGTAGCGAATCGTGCATGACTCTGTATAAAATGTTTGTAATATGAGCGTGAAAAGTGAATAAACATTAATGCTCTTTTAAATTTTCATTAAATTTGTTTTCCTCAAAAAGTTATTAAAAAGTAGTACCTAATCTGTTAGAAGGTTAATAACAAAATAACAATATCAAAACGTATTTCATTTCGACAGGATATAATCTATATAAAAATTGAGCCCTAAAATGTTTGTCGTCGATTCACGCCTTAACGCATCTACCGTTTTTAACCAAACTTTCAAACATCTTTGCTATTGGTCCATATACGGTTTCTGTGAAGTTTGGTCAAAATTGGACAAAGGGGCGTGGCACCGCCCATACAAAAAAAACATTCAAAATCGTATATCTCGAAAACCAGAAAATTGATTGAGCTCAAACTTACAGATAATCTTAGGTATTGGTCCTGGAGTACTCCTGTGAAGATTGGTCAAAATTGGACAAGGGGGAGTGGCACCGCCCACACAAAAAAACATTCACAATCGTATATCTCGAAAACCACCAAATGAGCTCAAACTTACAGATAATCTTATTTATTGGCTCTGGAGAGGTCCTGTGAAGTTTGGTCAAAATTGGACAAAGGGGCGTGGCACCGCATATACAAGAAAACATTCAAAATATTATATCTCGAAAACCCCCGAATAGATTGAGCTCAAACTAACAGATAATCTCAGGTAATGGCCGTGGATTGCTTCTGTGAAGATTGGTCAAAATCGGATAAAGGGGAGCGGCACTTCACATACAAACATTCAAAATCTTATATCTCCTATACAAAAAACACCTTCTATGAGGTGAAACTGGATGACGTTATATCTCGATAACCGCTGGGCCGATTTTCATTATTCTTTTTTTGTTTTGTTCATATTGCTGTATTTCAGGTTTAGGCAGAAAGAAAATTCCAGAAAGTTCGATTTATTCTCATTTTTCGCATTTTACGAAAGAACATTATTACCTAATACCTAAGCAATACAATTCCTGGGCACGGACAAAGCCGGGCGGGTACAGCTTCTTCGACAGTCTTGGAATTGGAATCCAACATTTTTAAAATTTGTAACATTGATACGAATAATGCATTGTCCTGAAAGTCAATAATATTGTCTACGCAATACGATTTCTGGAAAAACAAAAATTTTGTGTACCATAGAGCATTACAATAAAAACAGTTTATCTATTTAACCATTTTGCACTACGAAGTGTGCACGGGCTACGCTAGTCAACTTTATAAATATGTATTAAAAAATATATTTCATAACTCCAAAGTCAAATGAAAACATCTTTGGTGTTCACCCACTTTTGACTCTCACTGTATCTATAGCGTGGATGGTGTTGGGCTTTTTGCCACAAATCTTAGATTTACAAAAAAAATGCCAAAGAAAAAAGTCCAACGTTAGTTCAATTGCCTGATTTTGACGATTAACAAAGCCATCAAGCATAAAATCACTGTCATCGCAGAAGTGGCAACACTTTACCCTTACATATAACATACCTACAATTTTATTTATTTAGTGTTGGTTTCTTTTTAAAAGCCTATACACAAACACTGTTCAATTTTTTTTTTCAAAGATTGGAGATTTTCTGAAAATAGTAAACTTTCCCATTAGTTTATATGGAATATTATTTCTTTCAAATGACAGCCTCGGCTCGGCCATCATGTCAACGCAAATTTTCATTACATTTTCGATTGTTTCGGCCCCAATTTCGAACTTGACCAATAAGTCTATGCTATACAGGGTGTCCCAGTTAAGAAGTATAATCCTTTTAGGGAAGATTCTTGAAGTTCTGCCGAACAAAAAATTGTATGGCCTATTTTCATCGTATTTCCCGTTATATATAATAATAATAATTTGTCATATTAGCACCTCCCGTATAGGTACAAAGCTTAACGTGTACCTTATATGTGCGATGGTATCTATATACAATGCGCATTTTCGCATTTCATCCCCCAGGCATGTCCTGAATGTTGTTGGGATTATGCAGAAACAGGAGGACGCAATTCGGTCAGAAATTTAAAGAACCCAACTGAGTGGTCAAAATAACTCATTACTTGCACAAGAAGGAATGACCCCAAATGGAAAGTAAATCCACTTGACAAAGTAGATACTTTGCTTCCGGCCAGATGGGATTTGGATACAAAAATAAACACACCGTCTAAGAGACGAGTATTTCACTTAAAACTTTTCAAATTTATAGGTCATTCCCTCAGCACACTGTCCTCACCGCAATCTGTAATCATCTGCCATCTCCGAAAACAACGTCAAATTTTGAGTGTAATTGAACGAGCATTTCAAAGGACCAGTTTATTATCTACCCGAAAATGCCATGAATTATACATTTCAATTTGCCTCCACCGACAACCAGAACTACTGCCGGCAACCAGGAGCAGGAAGTACAACCTATCAAACATTAATTTGCGCTGCAAAAAGGGATCGAAAACTTACTCACTCTCCCGCTCGCTCTATCGGGCGAAGTTTTAGGTTTCTCTTCCTCTACAAACAGCCACCATCAACAGCTATTAGCTCTAATTAGATTTACATTTAAAATTCAAACATCGATAGCAATAAAAAAAGACGAAAACCTGCTAAACAACGCAATTAGAGCCACCACCTTTTTAACCGCACATTCAAGGCAAAGCGCAGAGGCCATCGCATATGGGGCTTTCGGCATAATACCATTACACAAGCATTTAGACACACGCAGCGATATACAAATTGTTAGAATAAGTCCACTGTACGAAATGGATTAAAAAAGTCACTAGGCTTAATTTATGTGACATTTAGTCGGTATCGGATACCCATAGATACACCATACAAACAGCATTTGGGATGCAATAATCCAATTTAACAAAGGGGACCTGTAAACGAATAGTGTTTGGGATTTGCTCAATTAGATACTTGCACTGTAAATATTGATTACCTATAGGTACTCTCTGTAATAACCCAGCTGAGATAGGTAAATGTTGAATGGCGTCAATTGCCACTTTGGTTATCCTTTAAGAGGGCCTACTCTGTGACGGTGACCCAAAAACATATGTACACCACTTAGCTTGTGTCCATTGTGCAGGACAATTGGGTCGATGGAAATCAATAAAAATTGTTGGTAGTCAATAGTGTGTATAGATGCGAAGCTTTATCGTCCATCTAAGAACGCATGCAGAGCGAAATTAATCGTCCGAAAGGATGACGCTTGTGTATATGGGCATTGGGCAAACGTGTTGGTAGTTTTATTGCATTATACGCTACACTACAGAGCGAGTGTGTTTGCATACGTATTGCTGTGTTTACACTTAATTAATCGATTGTTGTGTGTGGAGAACAAAGGCAGGATGCGTGTGCGAAAACAATGTAAGGAGCAAATAGTGTGTGGAACATTTGTCGGAGGAAACTGAGCATCGTTTCGGGGAGACCCATAAACGTAATCGTCTAGAAAAGTATGTTTTTTTTTCTCCAAATTATTTACATGTGGTCGTATAGATGGCCTAAATAAGAGTGTGACAGGAAATAGAAAGTAATGTCGTCGTAAGCTTGTGCGATTGTAAGGACCAAGGTCAGTAGGTATGTATTTCTTATTTGAATCTAGCACATGGAATGGCGACCCTTTAACTTACGAATTAAAGGCATCAAGTTGTATTATTTTATTATTAATGTGTTTGTAATCCTTTTTGAACTTGTGGGCGCAGTAGCGCAGTCGTTAGTGTGCTGGACTACTGTGCGAGGGATCCCAGGTTCGATCCCCGGAAAAACACAAATTACATCTTAAGGTTTTTTCTACTGCGCCACCTCTCGCGAACGTCTGACAAACATCCGAGAGTATAACTGTCCTGAAAAAGCTTCTCTATTCAGCCGTTCGGACTCGGCATAAAATTGTAGGTCCCTTCCATTCGTCCCAAAAATAGAAACTCACACAAACGAACGGTTGCGAGAAGCTAGGCCTAGGGTGTCTACCCGCCTGTTGCGCCACCTACCTATATTTATTTATTTTAATCCTTTTGAACTTACTACATTCATCAACCGTACTACACTCCACTCTTAGAGATGGAGAGATGCTGCCTTTTTAGGTAGACAACAGAAACGACATTCGCCTATACATTCCAGGAGCCACGGTCCACATCTACCCTGACTTTTTCTCAATTGCGGCTATACTTATTAACTCCTAACAATATTCTATACTATAATAAGAACCAATAGATAGCAGTCGTAATTAGGGAATTCATTAGAGGGTGAAAACTGAAAACAAAATATATTCCTCCAGGGTATTATGCCTTTGCATTTTAGCTTCGTGCGTGGGTCCTTAATTTCTCTGCTACAAGTTGTTTTTCATCTGACAGAGCCTCACTTAAATGAACATTCGCAGATTCTTGAAGACAACAAGCCTGCCTTCTTTAGGTAATTCGATAGAAACAAACAAACAAACGCAACTCCTGGAACAACTCAGTCATCATTTCGGAAATTCTGGATATCAAACATGACAAAGTCTTTCTAGAAACAACAGCTTCTGTCGCCGATTGCATCACCATTTATGGATCACAATTATTAAGAAACTTGGTCTCCAAATAAATGTATGAACGGATCGTGACGAGTTTCTAATTCGCAAACAAATCTAAACTGCCCCTCTTAAATTTGCAGTTAAGCTCTTTGACGAACCTTTTCCCCTAAAACATTTACGTACTCCAAATTGTCCGATCTAATTAGTCGTATTCTCTGAGTACCTAATTTTAAAAGTGCTGGTGGGTATTCATTTATTATAATCGCATGATTTTTATTTGTACAGCCACTTATAACAAGTTAGTTGACGCCATTGAGGGTCAGGACCCTTTGGTTTTAAAATTGTTTATAGCCCCCAATGTATTTCAATTTCCTTTTTACGGCAGAGATGACAATAAATAAAATGCTCGCTTTCGTATTTTATCATTTCGCCAGATTTACTATTGCTTTATGGTTGTTTATAAAAGTAACTTGGGTGGAAATTAGGAGAACGTTTTAAGTGATAGACTAAGACAAATATGAACGGTACATGGCCGTGTTCTGGGTTGAACAAAACCAAGACATATTGTGTGTGCCATTTATTATCTCGAAGGACGGTGGGTGATTGTTTTTGCATGGGGGATATTAATAGGATATCCTAATAGGATATATTTAACAGTGGGGGAGAAATTGCGTTTCAAAAGACATGATATAAGATATAAGATATAGGTCTAGATAAGTTAAATAAGTTGATAGTAAAAACCCAGGGAACTGTGCAGCAGACGAACTAGCAAGGCTAGGCTCCTCTGGCGTGGATAGTATAAGTCTGCTAAACAAATAATTCACGTGGACACAGCAAGCAGAGCACGTTTCATATGGAAATATGTGATACTGCTAGGCTCACCTGGCCAGCTCTGGATACAAGAAGATCCAAGGAGATTCTTTGACTTAAAAGTTCCAGCATCTCGAATTTCGTTAATGTCATCTCCGGGCACTGCATATTGGGTAGACACGCGCAAAGGCTCAGTCTGCCATACAATGACTTCTGCAGAAGCTGTAGAGATGAAGAGGAGTATGAATCCATCTCTCATTTTCTTTGCATTTGCCATTTAATGAATATATTCTCTGTAAGTTTTGACAAATCGTAATATGGACACTGAAGCAATTTGCCAACATTTGCAGATAACGTCAACATTTATAAAGGATGTGAATAGTCATTCAATTTAAGAAGATAGATGTTTACCTTATTATTGTGAAAAACAATTCTTACAGATAAAATCTAAATTTGTTAAACATGTGCATTTCAGTACAATGTTGTGTACTTTCCTTCAACCTAAATTCACCATTGGAATTCTATAAATAAGAGCATTCCTTAACGCTGCGTATTCAGTAAGAATTGGAGTTATTGTAATGTTCTTGAAGTCGTGTGCCATTGCAAAGCTTTGTATGACAATTTTTTTTTTGTATAAACATAATAATAATAATAATAATAATAATAATAGGTAATAATAATAATAATAATAATAATAATAGGTAATAATAATAATAATAATAATAATAATGAAGAGGGTTTAATGCACTGCGACCTTGTGGTCTATTGTGGCCCCTGCGTATACCTTGGAAAGGTTCATGCCCTTTTTCCAGAGCCCCCATCGCGTTGCGTTAAGAACCGTGTTTTAGGGTTTTGCTCTGTCTTTAGCCTTGGCAAGAATATCAAATTTAGAGCACTTCATCCAGTCCAGTTTCTCTAATGAATCTGAGAATGAGTAGCGGGTCCATGGTTTGTATATCCTTATCTGTTATCTGGTACTTGCCCAGATATTTGATCGTCCTGTGGGTCAGTGCCCCGCAGTATTCTAGAATGTGATCTGGGGTTTCTGCGTTCTCATCACAGAATCTGCAGAGACCTTCTTCTGATACACCCATTTTCCTCAGATGTTCCCTCAGTCTACAGAGTCCCGTTAGGAGACCTGTGAGGATTCTTAGGTTGTTTTTGCTTAGACCAATACATGCTTTGAATCTTTTTAGGTTATAGTCCCCTAGAAGTTTCTTAGCTTGTCTTAGGCCCAGAAGGTTTTTAAAATGTGCGGTTCTTTTTTCTTTTTCAATCCTCCTGAACTCTTCTCGTAGGGTATGTTCTCCTATGCCGCAGAACGGTTCAGGTCCTATGAAGGGCTCCGCTGCTCCCTGTCTTGCCAGAGAGTCCGCAGCCTCGTTCCCCATGATGCCTGCATGACCAGGTATCCAGCAGATGGTTACTCTGTTGTTCTGTTGTATAAACATAACATAGAGGTCCAGGAAAATATTAAAAAAAAAACTCACCAAAAGATGTCACGAAAAACGCACCGAGAGACTGAACTTAACACGCTCCAAAAAACGTATCGATACCTTCTGAAAAACGTGAACAAATTTCTTCTAAAAAAAAGCCCCAAAATACGCTCTGATACACCTCGGTAAACGTTTCGAAAAACGCATGCAAAAAGGCTATAAATGCCCTCAAACACACTCCAAAAATAACCCACCAAAAATTTGCTGAAAATCGCCTTTAAAGAACCCAATTGAAAATAGCAACAAAATACGGCCCGGATAACTCTCCACAAAATGCGAAATAAAAACTCCTCGAAACATACCAAAAATCGTTCAAAAAAATACTCGAAAAAATCTTCGAAAACGTCTCAAAAATCGTGTTGCAAACGACCTCAAAAAAATAAAAAAAAAAAATAAAAAAAAAAACGCCGCGAAAACGTGACGAAACTATCAAAGCGTGCATGACGGCTTCGTCCGTAGAAAGTGTTTGAAATTTAGTACCTAACGTATTCTAGTGTTCCTTAAACGCACGCTTTTGGCAGATTGTGTCCGCGATCTTATTCCTTCAGCCAGTATCCAAATTTCATCACCGTATAGGTAAGAGATGCTACTAACACCAACTTAAAAATCTATATAGCCTAGATTCTTTTAGATCTTTTTTCCACCAAAATTGTGCAGCCTACTCAATTTTGAAGAGACAGGCTAGCCACAACTAGCGACACAAAGTACTACGAGTAGTGCGGTGAATTTGATATAGATTATAGATTCTAACATCAGCCCGACAGTACAATATATCCGTGTACCAGCTCGTTCTGAAAGAGCCACACGATGGAGATACTATTTCTTCAATGTGATGTATTTTTGTCTCCTAAAAAATGCCTGAAAGCATTGTTTAAAAATGTATGTATTCCAGAGCCAAACAACAATAACCGGCAATGTTGCCTCCTCGTGCCTGTCGTTAGTGGGAACCATAAATCACTGAAAAGTACCAACCAACACCTTTAACGTTCCCTGCTTATATTTATACACACTCACTGGACCATGTCAGTATGAACAAAAGCAGGGCTGCTACCCAGCCAGCAGGTTGGTGATAAAAAAGTAAAACGAAAATATCTATCCTCACCGATAACACCCAAAAAAAGGTACTCCTCTGCGAATGTGAAAGCTCCCGCATTATATTTCAACGACAAGGATTCCGAGATAAATCCGCACAATCTGTATAAATGTCAAAAAGCAAACGTCACAATTAAATTTATGCTGGGTATTTTTCATTTTCCATGAGGATTTGTTGGTCACGTTTTGCCGTCGACGTTGTTGTTGTGTTTTTGTGCGTTTCAATGTCGCTAAAGGGTAAATAATCACTTGAAAGTGCTTTCTTTGTGTCTATTTGCGCACTGAAATGGACGACAAGAATTTGGACGAACAAGTCAAAATACACAAAACGAAAATGCATTGTTCTCCAAATGTCAAGGTAAATGTTTACGAAGGATTCTCAAGAACGGAGGTTCTCGAAAGACGTTGTCATATCTACTATTTTCATTAAGGCTGATGAAATGAGATATATCACATTTTAAAGAGGAAGTTTTCTTCGTGGGATGGAGTTGATGACATTAGACTTTAGGCTGGCAATATCTAAATTCTGATACCATGTGGAAGACTAGACTTGGATGCCTTTATTTGTGCTTATGATCGCATCTCTGTTGTATCTCGAAAACCCCATTTTCTATTTGGATCAAACTTTAAAGCAGCGGTTCCCAATCTTGGAGCGGTGGTATAATAGTTCCATACCTCCTTAATGCTTTCGAAAAGCTCTTCAGCATTTCTTGATTTTTTGGCTTTTAATGCTCTTTCGATGTCGGCCCACAAGTTTTCAATTGGGTTCAGGTCGGGACTTTAGGCGGGTCAATCCAAAACATTAAGTTTGTTATCTATAAGCTATTGCTTCACTCTCCGCGGAGTATAGTAAGGATCGTTGTGGTGTTAGAAATCGTAATGATACTGGCATGTATGAAAAAAAAAAGTGTTTTATATAATATGCTTTTATAAGCGTGTTGATCAAGGGTCGACCCTTATACCTACAACTAATGAAACAACACCGAACAACGCGAATGCACCACAGACCATTACATTCTCTCCTCCATGCGTTATGGTCTGAAGCGTGTACTTTGGCAGCAATTCTTTGTTTGGAGGACGCCTTACATGTGATCAAAATAAATTAAATTAAGCACCAGGTGCTCCGCGGAGCACACTTTGGGAAACTCTGCTTTAAAGCATACCTAACCTAATCGTTTACATCCTCAAAAAATAGACTGTAATACAGGAGAGAGCCTTTTTTTTTCTTAGAAAGTTAAAGAATATAATTATGTAATGTTTATAGTGTTTAGATATTAAGTATGGATATACTTACATACTCCATACTCATTGACATACTATACATGGACTGCTAGTGAAATGTCAGTTTCATACAAACCTGCGAGGAAAAATGAAGCAAACATAAGCACTAGCCCATTTTGGTTGCAGCGAAAGTAGGAAAGAGGTTTCAACTTCTGCGCGCCCTTGCTATTTGTTTTACATAGAACACAGTGCCATCAATTGTAGAAACATTGCAACTGTCCACAGTCCGCAGTCCACAAACGGGAAAAGCTGAATACACAAAACAACTTGGTCTAGACAATTCGAGGACCCCGTTAGGGGCAACAGATGGGGGGTTAGACTGTTTCGGGCACACCTCGCCCTTTCTCACCGGAAAACCTCCACCAATAAACCTCTAACGAGGTAAGACACACGATTTCGCAAATAGCAATGGTATTCCCACTGTAACGCCCGGCACATAGAAATTTTCTGGCCATTTGATGATGTATTTTATTTTCCTCATCTAAAGATTTGATGCCCATTTAGGTTTTAGTGTAGTGGTAGAGGAGTACAAATAAAGGGTGGAGCGGGAGGTAAAGGGTATCTCTCGCAAAATTTTCAAAATTCCTATATACAGTTGTCATGGTGACACCGTTCGGATCAGTACAGAATGACTAAGTTGGAGACGGAGGAGGGGTAGAGGGACTAACTCAGGAAATATTTGTCCGATTTTAAAAATTCTTTCAACATTGTACTGGCTACATCTTTCGGCATTGCGATAAAATGTTTTGTAAGCTTAAAAAAGAGGAAAAAATATAAACAAACGTACAATGATAACTCATTTAATTTTAATTTTATTTAAAATAATAAAAAAAAACGGCGGGCGGATCCGGTATATGTTTATATATTTTTCTTATTATTATTTCCTATGGTATTTGTTTAATTATACCTGATAGTTACACACTCATACATATATTTTAACCGTGTTATCCCAAATCTGTAACTTGTAATCACATCCTGAAAGAAAGAAATCGTCTATTCTATATTCAATCCCTTGAAAATGTCTCTTTAAACTTTCATTAGGTTCTAATTTAATTTTATTAATATAAAGATAACTTAAATCACATAATTTGCAAATTCAAATGTAGCAGTAGCCAGCCGTCTTCCACTGGCGAAGATTTTGGAAAATATCCGTAAAGTGTACACTGTACATTCTACATTCACCTTGTTCTTTTACCGCCACAATATCTTCGCGTTAAGACCCAGAAGTTCAGGACGTTGAAAATTGTCCTTCTGTATTTTTTGGATCTGATATTTATGCGGTATAGACCACGCTCACGCACATTTTTCCCTTTACTTTCGTCATTGGCTTCGCAACTCTACTACACATTTGGTTATGTCAGGGTACCTACATATTACGTACATGAGGTGACATATCTGACCTCCGAAATGCCAATTTTTACTTATGTAGGTCAACGAGTTTTCGCTCTACATCTTCACGAAGCTCATTTATTTATTTACTAGATATAGTGTCAGCGACAGTATAGGTGTAGTGCTGGCGGCGTTTTAGCTGGTCATTTTAGTTTTGGTGTAAGAATAGGATTGGGTTAGGGTTAGGGTTAGGGTTTTAACTGCACCTGTATACAATATATCTATATTGACGAAACCAATTACGCCTGAAACAGTGTGCCCGAAATCGTATTACAATCACAACGCCATTGTTGGGACATAACGACGCCCAAAACATTTTTGTTAGTGACTTTGACCCAAAATATGTTCAGGCCAAAGCGATGAAAAATGTGCTTTACGAACTTAAAAAAAGCTAACACAATTTCATGCGGTAATGGCCCCAAAACATTATCTCAAGAAACAAGAAAAAAATGTAATCTCCAGATTGGAGGACTGCCAGGACTTGGCAACCACAAGTAGTTAGTTAGTCAAATGAAATTCGCATTCGACAGAAATACTTTCCTTTCAAGAAAATAGAAACAAATGTCTCCTTACGACACGTTTCAAGATTTGTTCTTCCGCCGGTACGAAACTCATGAGTCTCCTTGTCAATTAGCCGGTAGGCAAACAGCCCTCAAAGTCTCATGTCAAGACAAAGTCATACAAAAAGATTATCGGCCCTCACATTGTCACATGGCATTCTTATGTGGGAATTCGTTTACATTATACCACACGTTTCTCTTTCACATATCCTCGGAGGCCACAAACTTCTCACCACAAAAGAAGCACATCACCAGCATGTATAGCTCGCAGGGCATTCATACAGCAAATTCGCATTCATAAATTGCATACCAAACTATTTTTATGGCTGAATATGCGCTGAATAGAGTACAGTGTGTGGTTGGAAGGGTGGCAACCAGCCAACCCGAGAGGAATGTGGCGACGCATTGTTGAATTCAATGTCAAAGGTTTATACAAAGTGCCTGCATGCATAACCACCTATGCTGCTCCCCCCCCCCCCGCCCATCAGGAACAACCTTCAACGAGTCAGTTGTGTACTGGCAGAGTACATATAAACAATGTTGCACGCCGCGCGCGCCGGTGACGACGACGACATGGAGGAACGGTTATATTCACATTGACGGGCTTTAGAACCATGAAACTATGATGGAATCGCATTGTGCAGGTGATGATTTAGACAGCTGCTGATGCCTGACGTAATGAATGTCAAAATGAGACGCGTTGCCAATATCATACACACACGCCACATATCTCACTTGACATTGTGGATTAAATCTGAATGTTGCTGCGAATATAAGGTACGGTAGCTGGCTCGGCTTCTTTTGGTGTCAGACGACCGACGTGCTGGCAATTTAATTTCGTTTCCAAAGAAAGTGGAATGAATGCATTCAATTCGGATGGCTTCGTGATCGTGACATTGAAAAGGAAGTTAGTCGGTTGGTATGCTCTGTTTGTTTTTGATTGCGTTTCATGTCCTTTGTTCTGAGACCTGACAGTATGACATTTTGACGGCACGAGTAGGAATTGCAAATAACGCCCAGCGTGGGTTTCTACCACAATGTTTTTTGTCCACAGAATTTAATTATCCCCCGCCCTAGATTTCAGATAATTAGGGATTTGTTGAGAGATATAAATCTGTCGAAATTTATGGCTGAAAAGTTCTATGCGTGGAGGGATAGGTATAAATATTCGTTTATAACACAAAGTCTACATCAAAATCATTTTTCTTTCTTGGGGTTAACTAAACAGTTGGTAGTATTGTATTATAGACTCAGCTACTCTGTAAGCCTTGATGTTAGCGGGTGTGCAGGATTCCATGATACGACTTTTTCATGATATACTTTTTAAAAATCATAAAAAATATTAGCGAAGAGATTTTTGAAAACATTTTTTTGCAGTCACTATTAAGGACCATTCACATGGGAGCGAATTGATGAAATGCGAACAAACCACTTTTTATGCATTTATAAACAGAAAATTGCACATTTTATTATTCCAACAGGAGGACAATTAATTATCCCATCAAAATGTATTAAGAAAACAAATTTATAAACAGTTTAAATAACGAAATTTCGATTTCCAAACTTTTTACCGCGAACAAAAACACCCTTGGAACGAATTGTCAAAGTTTATTCGCAATCCACATCATTTAATTCGCGTTCCACAAACTAGCGAATAAAACATTCGTTCGAACTTAACCTCAAACTAGACATTGCGGGTAGAAACTGATGGCTGCAATTCGCGAACTGCCGCGACATAGAAAAGTGTTCATGTGAACGGACTGTCAAAACTTGCGAATATTCGTTCGTTCGTAGGTAGTTGGTCGTTCTCATGTGAATGGTCCTTTAGAATTGTTTGAAGAAACTTTTTGCACCAAAGCATTTTTTTTGCGACCGAGGAAAAAAGTCAAAAAAGTAGACTTTTACAAAAGTTCTAAATTTTCAATGGGTTAAGAAAAGTTTTGTATTTTTCAAACGGAATTTAAATGACCTTTCCATTGCTGCCAAAATTTAAGCTAAGTAAGTTCAAATTATGAGTAGAATTAACTTCAGTTTTGTCAAAATACTTATGTCCACCATTGTACGTACGAGTTTTGTAAAGATCAGAGATTGTTTTTATTTATCTCCTAAACGTTTTCGTTCAATAGACTCACAAGACAATGTCCATATTCTGACTCGAAAGATAGATAGATTTCAATACTGCATTTAAAATTTAAGAATCTATAAATACAAGAAATTATTTTCAAAACTTTCACAGAAAAATAATACATTTGACATTTGTCAGCCATCAAACATGAATGCAGCAAAATTGTGCTAGTACTAGTACAATTGGTACAATTTTAAATGCATTTGCTTTCGATACTTGACCATTCGTATGTATGTGATCATCCCAATGAAGTTACTCGATCATTCAATGGCGTTTGCATTTCACTCACTCAATAATATTGATGGGTTAATTCGACCTCTGTTTTACCATATTCCATTCTAAATATTATCCAAAGCTAAGCTATGTTTGTCAAATTATATTGGGCCAGTTGCAATAAAGACTTTTAGCAGAAAGAATCGTCGCGTGCGTCTGAATATGTTCTATTTAATGGCAAGAACAGGAACTTCCTCTTATTTTTGTCGACTAAATGTCAAAAACTACAAAGAATCGGGCAGGTCAATACTTTGGCAATTTGGCAATTCAGATCGTTCATGCATAAGCATATTTTTATTTTCATATAAACGTTTGTTAAACTGTCTTATTTTGGCATTGTAAGATTTACCTACTTACTTGTTTTTGACTTCAAGCCAATAAATAAATTTCAAACGAAGTGAGCAACATAAATTATTTATAAAGTCACGCATATTGTATATAGTATCGTGTTTCGACGATATTTATTTTGTCATATTTGCCGGATTAGATTTCTCTTTTTATTTATGGTTTATTTGCATTTTCTCTTAAGGGTATGTAGTAAACATATGTATGCTTCCAAGTCAACATTTAAGGTTACATTTTGAAAAACACCAAGAGGGTGCCTCTGCCTATGCCTACTTATGAACTTGAACCAATATAGGTAAGCGTGGGAAGGTAAGATGTGAGTGAACAACCATTCTGGCTACATATTTCGGAGAAGCTCTTGTCAATTTCAGGTGAAGCGGTTACCATGTCGTTTGGTACCTGGCAAATGTTCACGCATAATGTTGTATTTTATATTTTGTCTTCAGTTGAAAGTCTACGTATCTTTTATACAAACGTATTACAGGGAAAATCGTTTTTTAAAAAATAAAATCTTCCAACAGCCAAGCAAGATGTTCTAATGGAGGCAGTTGCTTTCTTTGAAAATTATTATTGTTTAGGAGCTGAAATTCCTTGAAAATTATAAAAAAAGACTGCCTTGTTATGTAAGATCCATAATTCGAAGATTTTGTATTTTCCTAACTGGGAAAGGATTTGTTATAAGCGGCAGAGTAAAGCTAAATAAGTCTTAAGATTTCGAGATTTTAAGTGAACAGTCATAACCATAAAACGCATCAAGGATACATTCATCAATAATACCTACCCTAAATAGGCGCATAACCAATAGATGAAAATATGATGCTATACTAAAGACAAAGAAGGAGTCTTTGATCAGCTCCTTCACATAAAATATGAGCAATGTCCTAAGTATCTAATTCACATCATATCCGAAAAAAAAGCATGAGAAGCTCGTGATCGAGGAGAAAAGAGCTACATCAGGCACATTAACACTGCTATAAAGTTTTACCAAAAGGGAAAAACGTATTAAGGCAACCAAATCCGAACGGAGACCTGTAGAGATGAACAAGGAAACCTTGTAATATTACCGCCGAGTTATCTGCGAGAATATGGAGAAACCTCTTTTGATAAGATAGATTAGATAAGATAGGAAAATATCCTCAATAAATAAAGCAACTAATCTGGGTCTTACTGCACATCCCTGTCTTACGCCCGTCAAGGTACGGAACCACTCTGAAAGTCCCTCTCCATCCCATACAGCTGCTAAGGTATTTTCATAAAGACTTTCGATCAATCTTCTAAATTTAATTGACATTCCCACATTATACAGTTTATACACTAAGGAACCTATGTTAATGGAGTCAAATGCCGCCTTAAAATCAATGAAGAGGGCATATAACTTCTTGCCTTTTGATGAATGCCTTTGCTATTCTGTTAAGGACAAATATGTGATCTATGGATTACCCGGTCTAAATCCAGCTTGAAATTCTACTATTTAGAAGGTTATTGGCTCTAATCCATTCATTTAGCCGCCTCTGTAAGATGTTGTCGGCTGTATCTCCCTTTTTATGAATCTCAATGTTTCCCTTAGCCTCGTTGGGACGCTTCCATTCTCAAAAATATCATTGAAAACAGCCCTTAATCTCTTAATGAACTCCATTGTGCCATACTTGTAATACTTCGATGGGATTCCATCCGAACCAGCTGCTTTACCAAACTAAACACCGCTTCCTTTATTTCTTGAATGTTTATAGTACCATCCAGAATATTATTGTTAGCTCCAGGTGGAGCAAATTGAAAGTTTACGATCCTAGTTGTTGGGTTCAGTAGTCCTTTAAAATATTCCATCACTACGTTAGGGCTAAGATCCTTTTCATAACATATCTTCTTGCACACACCTCATTTGCTTCAAATGATGCTCTTTTGCAATCAAAGGCGACGGCAATTAGGCAGAACGAACTATTCAATACGGACGATGAAAGTCTAAGTCTTCCATCCACCTGTTCAAAATGTCAGAGTCAGGCAAGTTTACAATCGACCAATTACTTACCCTATGGCAGATCCAGGAGAAAATCCCCCCGATACCCAGTTCAATACCGGTCGATCGATTTTAAGGCCGCAAGCGATAGAGTTTACAGAGACGAACTATATAGAGCCATGTGAAGTTTTGGCACCCCTCCCAAACTTATCAGGATGTGTGCAGAATGGAGAAAGCTCCACTAATGTCGGAAACAATATCACCTAGACCTTTGATGTCAAAAGAAACTAAGAGGGCAAAACTATAAGGATATGCTGTCAACAAGAAGGGCCTCACAACATTGACGAATTGGCCGGAACGTCATAATAGACGGCTATAACTTTGAAGTAGTACACTCTAAAAAATGCGTGTAAAATTACTATGAAAGTGTATGTAATTTTTAATGTAAAAATAGGCAAGTTGCGTGTTTATACACACGACAATAGGTAAAAAAAAAAATGTAAACACATAATGTTAGATATTACAAACATTTGTTACAAATGTACACCTTTTGTGTACCTTTCAACAACTATTGTTCAATAATATTCCATTATTGTTTAAACATTACACTCAAAATGTTTATAAATAAACAAATATTGTTTAAATATAAACACCTTATGAAATTTAGACACACAATGTTTAAAGACCAACAACTAGTGCTTATATTTACACCCATCTGATGAAAGTTACACATTCTTTGTGTAAATTTGCAATTCGATTGTGACGATTCATTTGCGAGTTCATACATGATCAGACCTTTGACTGAAGCAGTTGAATCTCTTGCGCTCCCAAGTTCCATCGCATCGTTTTGTGCGTGTACGGTTTCTGAAGTCTTTTTGGCGTTTTTAATATAAATAATAAATATTATAAATATTTTTAATAAACATCTTAAACATTTTTGGATTGTTTTATTTCATTTAGACAGGTTTACAGCAGTGGTGGGTATCAAAGCCAGGCCGATGATAACGCTTTTACTTTTTTTGAATAGACTTTCTGACTTTCTGATCCATGTATAATTTTGTTTAATTGTACACATTAAATATTGAAACTCTATACCAATTTTTAGCTTTTTAAAGCAAAATTACACAAAAAAGTATAATTTTAGGCGTCTTCGTACACAATTTTGTTGAAATTTACACATTATGTGTCGAATTTTGCTACAAATTTGAACATAAAAGGTTTGAATTTACACATTTTATGTTGATTTATAAACATTTCTTTCTGAAATTCTGTTGAATTTTAAACATAAATTATGTAAATGTACATTTAATTTGAACATCTTCAGCCTTATTCATTAGATTCATTTAATCTGTTAATTATCAGTGTCTCAGCTAATTCACGTCAAATGCGAAAATGTCATTTTAATTAAGACTTAAAAAATGCTTATTCATAAAGAATTTTTGCTCGTATACCAGCTAATCAATGAATTAAGGCAATAAGCCTAAAAGTATACCAGCATTTCATATAAAAGTATGCAATTGGTAGAAATATTTAATAAATTCTGACATTTTTCTCTGGAATGTTGTGTGTATGAGATAAGAACGCCATGACGATTTAAGCAAATTGTATTATGCAGTTGGCATGCGATTTTTTTTTACGGAAATTTGTAATTTAAATTCGGAAAACACTAATTTTTGTTGTGCTAATGCACAAATCAATTACAAATACGATATTTGGTAATGAAATAATAGCATAATAATTGTTATATGCCATGATTTGAGTCAATGAAAAATTTAATTCAGAGTTAATTTGCTCCTGAATGCCAATGTCGGCATTTAATTTTTTGACACTTGATTAAATGGAAATTAACTTCGAAAAAAGTTTATGAATAACGTTTTCTGCAATTAAACCAACATTAACCCTAATTCAGATTTAATTAAGTGTTATGAATAAGGCTGAAGTGTAGAAATACGCATTTATATTTAAAATCTATGTTTGAATTTACACACCAAAGATTTAAGATTTACGCATTAACAGCCTTATTCATAACACTTCATTAAATCTGAATTAGAGCTAATGTTGGTTTAATTGCAGAAAACGTTATTCATAAACTTTTTTCAAAGTTAATTTCCATTTAATCAAGTGTCAAAAAATTAAATGCCGACATCGGCATTCAGGAGCAAATTAACTCTGAATTAAATTGTTCATTGACTCAAATCATGGCATATAATAATTTTTATGTTATTATTTCATTACCAAATATCGTATATATAATTGTTTTGTGCATTAGCACGACAAAAATCAGTGTTTTCCGAATTTGAATAACAAATTTCCGTAAAAAAAATCGCATGCCAACTGCGTAATACAATTTGCTTAAATCGTCATGGCGTTCTTATCTCATGCACACAACATTCCAGAGAAAAACGTCAAAATTTATCAAATATTTCTACCAATTGCATACTTTTATATGAAATGCTGGTATATTTTTAGGCTTATTGCCTTAATTCATTGATTAGCAGCTGGTATACGAGCAAAATTTGTTTATGAATAAGCATTTTTTAAGTCTTAATTAAAATGACATTTTCGACTTTGACGTGAATTAGCTGAGACACTGATAATTAACAGATTAAATGAATCTAATGAATAAGGCTATAAATGTTTAAAATTGATACGTGCGTAAAAATACTGCAATTATCTATGGTAGGCAAGTAGATTCCTCGCTTAATGATAGTAAAATTACACGATTTTTTCTTAGAGTGTAGGGGACGAAGAATTGCGTTTGTCAACTGCTATTTCTTTGGCCTAAGAAGGCAATTGTGTATAGTAAGGCCTATTCAAGAAACGCTAAGGGCAGGGAACTCTGAGAGTCAGTCCCGTTTTCATTGGCAGGTTTTGCAGGACAGCGAACTCTGCGAGCTGTATAGCGACATACACCTGGTCATACAAATGCGAATCTGACGTCTTAGATACACTCTAAGAAAAAAACGTGTACTTTTACTATCATTAAGCGAGGAATCTACTTGCTACCATAATTGCAGTATTTTTACGCACGTATCAATTTTAAATATTTAATGCGTAAATCTTAAGCCTTTGTTGTGTAAATTAAAACATAGATTTTAAATATAAATGCGTATTTCTACACTTAAGATGTTCAAATTAAATGTACATTTACATAATTAATGTTTAAAATCCAACAGAATTTCAAAAATAAATGTTTATAAATCAACATAAAATGTGTAAATTCAAACCTTTTATGTTCAAATTTGTAGCAAAATTCGACACTAATGTGTAAATTCCAACAAAATTGTGTATGAAGACGCTTAAAATTAGACTTTTTTTTGTGTAATTTTGCTTTAAAAAGCTTAAAATTGGTATAGAGATTCAAAATTTAATGTGTACAATTAAACAAAATTATATATGGATCAGAAAGTTTATTCAAAACAAGTAAAAGTGTTATCATCGACCTGGCTGATGCTTTGATACCCTCCCCTGCAGTGAACCTGTCTAAACGAAATAAAACAATCCAAAAATGTTTTAGATATTTATTAAAAATATTTATAATATTTATTATTTATATTAAAAACGCCAAAAAGACTTCAGAAACCGTACACGTACAAATCGATGCGATGGAACTTGGGAGCGCAAGAGGTTCAACTGCTTCAGTCAAAGGTCTGATCATGTATGAACTCGCAAATGAATCGTCACAATCGAATTGCAAATTTTCACACATAAATGTGTAACTTTTATCAGATGGCAATGGGTGTAAATATAAGCATTGGTTGTTGGTCTTCAAACACTGTGTGTGTAAATTTCATAAGGTGTTTATATTTAAACAAAATTTGTTTATTTATAAACATTTTGAGAGTAATTTTTAAACAATAATAGATTACTATAGAACAATAGTTGTTGAAAGGTACACAAAATGTGTATATTTGCAACAAATGTTTGTAATATCTAACATTATGTTAAATATTTTTTTACCTATTGTCGTGTGTAAAAAAACGCAACTTGCCTATTTTTACATCAAAAATTACATACACTTTCATAGTAATTTTACACGCATTTTTTAGAGTGTAGCTAGAACATATTGAGCGAATGGGTATTAGCGGTCCGGCTTAGATTGAGCTAACTGGATAGGGCTCCGCGAAATAAGGCCCCAAAAGTGAAAATGAAATAAGGCCCCAAATTTGGGGTGTTATTTCATAATGAAATAATACCCCAATTTCAAATATGAAATAATACCCCAATTTCAAATATGAAATAAGGCCACACTGCGATGAAATAAGGCCCCCCAAAAAAAATGAAACAAGGCCTAAATCTGACAGTAAACCCAAGCAGGGGGTTTTACGTTATCGTTTTTCGTTTGGGGTCTTATTTCACCCCAAATTTTATTAAAAATCGTTTTTGTTGTTTCTTGTATAATTTGTTGCCTTATTTCCTGGAGTCTTATTTCACGGAGCCACTGGATAGGTGGATTGATTGAGGACCGGCACTAGCGCCAGCAAAATACATACAGTGACGGCAAAAACATTTCGGATTTTTTCTATAATATTTTTCTTATATTAGGTATATGGTGAAGGTATTATATTTTAAAGGTAACTATAAAGGTTTCTAATGGAATTGTTCAAATTATTAATTGTATTAAATTAAAGGATTTCTCCTTGATGTTAAGAAAAATATTACATATATCAAGAAAAAATCCGGAATGTTTTTGCCGTCACTGTAAGTAATATTGCGCTCAATAAAAACGGATACGTAGTATGTGCTGGAAGGTTTACCTGAAACCCGCTTTACGTATCATCTGCTTTAAGTCCTGCAGTTCAGTATAGGTACTGCACGTTTCACTGAAAATTCCCAAATGGGTTGTAAACATAATATTCTCTTCCGCATCCCTTTTATTCCTTCTACAGAATGAACTTTTCACCCGGAAAGGTGGCTTGTTCCCCCCACAAATAGCAGAGAAACTGATTCATCTGTATGCAGGTACACATGGCTAGAGGGTACTTTTGCGAATAACAAATTTGCTCATGAATTAAAAAAAATTATAAAAACAAACGCATACAGTGCACGGCGAAAGTCGGAACTTTCAGATTGCTACTCTCTTCGTGACGGCAGATACTTTATATCTTCCAAGTTATATTATAAAATATTCCATCATGCAACTAGGTTCGCGAGAGCATAATTAAAATTAAGTAGGTACTCAGCAGCCACCCGCGAGGGCATATTATCCTATTTTTATATTTAAATACTGATGTAAATTTGTTGTATTTGTATTAAGGTATAATAAAGGAAATGTTTTTTTTTTTTTGCAGCGGACAGCTCCTTCCTGTTGGCCAACGCCCAAATTGTTGACTTCCCAATTGTCTATTGCAATGAGTCCTTTTGCAAAATTAGTGGCTACAATCGTGCCGAGGTTATGCAGAAATCGTGCAGGTAAGTCTCCAAAATATATACGCTAATTTATAGCTGTGGCTATAAAAATTAAATTTGTATTCGCAAGGAAAGTGCCTACTAAACCAGGATCGCATTAATCTTGACGGTGTAATGACGTTGATGATGGTTAAAAACATGCTTATATAGTTGAACGGTTTAATTATTAATTGGCGGTTGGAATATGTTCTAAAATTAGATACAAATTCAGGCTTCCATTGTGGGGTTACGTAAATTACAATCACTCCTGACATGGCATTCTGTTTAAGAATACAAATTTTATGCACGGACTGACTGTCGGCGATGGCATACTTCCACGCGACATACTTCATGAATATTTGCGTTATGAATTTTATGCACAAGTAGACATAGTCAGGTCGGAATTGTTGTGTCTCAGAATAGGGAAGGGCTTTAATTACAATCGGTGATACTTGGCGGATGAAAAGTTTTTGAATTTCTTATATGACCTGGTTGCTAAGTAGTCGTAAAGGGATTTGCGTTTATTGAAGCTCTATGAAAAAGATGGGCGGATAAATATAGTATCTTTAAATTGATGTTGCATTTTTAATGATTTTTGGAGGGATGCTAAGTATAAGGGAGGGTGAATTTTAAAGCGTCTGTTGATTTGAATTCACAAACGAGCTGAATTGCACGAATAAAATGCTTCAGGAAGGAGGTATTAAAATTAAACTGGGTGCATTTTTGCAGAAGGATTTACCCGCAATGAAATGTAATTTTATCTAGTCCTGACTACCTTATCAGTTGACTATAGATATAGATATATTCTCGTTATTCCACTTTAAACTGGGAACTAGAGAAGACAATTGAGACTTTCTATAAAATTTAAGCAGCGGCTATAGTCACCAGATACTTTGCGTCTTCCAGATGTTTCTCACAATATTAGGTTATATTCGGATGGGAAGCACTCGCTGTGCAGCCTCATTTATGATACCAGTTAGCATGTGTAATGATTTCAATATGTACTAGAGTTAAGTCAAGAGAAGCTTGTCATATACATATAAAGCTCTGACGAAGGCGGCTCATGCTTGTAGTAACGAGCTCGAGTTCTCACTATACCTAATAGCAATCGAAAACGAGTCAAATCTGCAAACTACTAGCTGTATGCTGTAAGTGAAGCCAGTTCGTTTTCTATGACCTCGTGATCGTTAGTCTTTGTTGTACCGCATTAGGTGGTAGCGGACAAGCATGCAGCCATATAGTAATCTACACATATTATGTAAAATAATGCAGTCTTCTAAAACAAGCAAAAACGAATGCAGTGTTGGTGAATGCCGTCTGGTAAATTTGAACTGCATCACTGAATCTTTCATTAAGCAAGCGCATTACTTCTTTCCTTAGGCTGATCTACAGTTCGGGGTGAACCGAGGCTTCAGCTAACAGGCCTCTCCAGTTAGCCCGGTCCTTAGCTAATTGCCTTCAGTTGCGCAATCCTAGTCAGTTGAGGTCGCCTTCGAATTGCGCGCGCCACTTAAGACGAGGTCTTCCTCTACTGCGTTGTCCCTCCGGGTTAGAGTCGAAGCTCTACGTGTCCTAGCCATCTTAAACGACTGACTCGCAGTTTTTTGACCAGGTCGATGTCGCTGTACAGTTGCTCATATAGTTCGTCGTTGTTGGCGATTTACCAAAATACAACGACCCAGATGACGTCATAATAAATAACCAAGTTTCGATCAAGAAGAACACTAATAATGTCAATAATGTCAAAATTACAATCCACAATATTTATGTAAATAATGTAAATAGAAAAGTCATTTAATTCAATAAATACTTATTTTATAACGTTTTGAATCGACACAAAGGAATAGCGTTTCACTTTTTTGTTCTATAAAATTCTATACATTATACGAATTTCTACTCTTGCAATTTTCAAGGTTAAGAGTTTTCAACCCAATACATTTTTTGGTCCTTCGAGCCGGATCTGAACCAGCGACCTATGGAATGGTCCATTCGATCCGTGAAAGAAATTTAGCGAAGTGTGGTGTGTGTGTTGCGTTTTTAATTATAAAAAATCATCATCAATCATCCAGAAGAAGAATATTCAACCCAAGAAGTCCATCATAGCCGCATAGTGCTGTCCGCTCTTTTCGTTGAGGCCGCTAAAATTACTTGCAGGTGAGTGCTGCACAATTACATCTCGTTTGCCTAAAAGTACATTTACAATTAAATAAATTCCATAATAAATTAATCTATAACTATGTCGTATGGTAAATTGCAAATGAATATTCTTCAAAGTATGAAGAAAGACAAAGACAATTTCGCCAAAGCAGACAAAACAAGGTTAGCAAAAATTAATTACCTTAAGACTAGAATCGAAATGATGGACAAACAGTTGTCAGTAGCTCAGCAATATCATCAGCAGATTTTAGGCACTGGTAATATAGAAGCAGAGTTCAATTTGTCGGATTTAGAAAATGCATTTGAGGAGATCCGTGAATTGCATGCAGATTACAGGATTGAAGTGCTAGACGCCATGGACAAGTTGCTGCCCAAGGAAACGAAAGTCGCCACCAAATCAGAATGCAAATCGGGGGATAGTGACAGCAGTGGTAAAGCAAGTGAGTTGAAGCTGCCTGCGATAACTTTACCTACGTTTTCTGGAGGTTATGAGTCGTGGAGGTCGTTCCACGATATGTTCGTGTCATTAGTCCATACAAATGCAACACTATCCGAGATCCAGAAGCTGCACTTCCTGAAGTGTAATATCAGCGGCGATGCAGAAAGACTGCTTCAGCATCTGGCAATTGATAAAGGAAACTATGAACGCGCGTGGGAGATTTTAAAGGAGCGTTACGACCATAAAAGAGTGCTAGTCAACACGCAATTGAAGCTGTTTTTTGGGCAGGCGGCCATGAGTAACGAAACAGCAAATAATATAAAACGCATTTTAGATACCTCACAGGAAATCATTCATTCTTTGTCAAATTTAGGGGTACCAGTAATTCATTGGGATGCCATTTTAATTTTTGTTATCCTTCAAAAGCTATGCAGCACAACCCAACAGCAATGGGAGGAGAAGTTGGGTAGTAGTAAGGAACTGCCAAATATAAAAGATTTTTTCGAGTTTCTGCAATGCCGTTTTAGGACGCTTGAAGCTGTGGAGCAACAATCGACCACAAAGGCAATAAAATCAAAACCTGCAACTCAAGTTTACCATTCTCGACAAGTGCAAAAAAGGCAACTTAGCTGCAAGGTTTGTCAAAAGGGTCAACATCGGTTGAAAGAATGTAAGCGATTTTTAGAAATGGACGTAGGCCAACGAAAACAAGTTGTCTTTGACATTAAGGTTTGTGAAAACTGCCTTGCCTACAGTCATTTCAAGAGCAGATGTCCAAGCTCAAAATGTTGCTACCACTGCAATCAACGACACCACTCCTTACTACATCCCGTACCAGCTTTTAATACAAACGGTGAGCAGCATGTTATTTTTAATCCAAATGCTCCTCAGTTCGTTCCCAACAATACCAACCAAACCCAAGGCCAAACCCGTACAACAAGCAACAACTACCACATCCATTCCACCCAAAATACCAATCCGAATGTTCCTCAAGTTCAAATGTACAACCCTAACCAGCCCGAGGTTCAAACGCGAACTGATGACAATGTGCCGTCAACTAGTAACAGCTTTAGAGTTCACCATGCCTTCACCAACTCACATGTTTTACTGTCAACAGCTTTAGTAAATGTGAAAGCGTCAAATGGCAGTTATTTAACTTTAAGAGCCTTGGTAGATACTGGGTCTGAGGCTTCTTTTATAACGGAAGCTGCAGTACAACGACTGAATTTGAAGACTAGGTGGGCATTAAGCAACATTAGTGGGTTGGGGGAGGTCCGCAGTGAAACTACAAATAAGATCGTCGATCTGCACATTACATCACGGACATCAAACTACGCGGGTGGAATGCGAGCTTTAGTGCTTAAAACACTGACTGGGCTCCTTCCGGCCCATCATACTAATTTTAATAAATGGTCTTACCTGGAGGGTTTGGAGTTGGCTGATCCTACCTTCAATATTCCTGCAAAGGTCGACATGTTGCTCGGAAGTGACATGTATGCAGAAATCATTCTCGGAGATGTTGTAAGGAGCAGTGAGTGCTTGGGCCCCATAGCACAGAGAACTCTTCTCGGATGGATTGTCATGGGTAAGGTGCCATCGACTGAAACAACCACTATTCGGACCTTCTTTAGTCAAGTCGATCTCAATACGACTTTGAAGAGTTTCTGGGAGATTGAGGAGGAACCTTTTGAGAAGTACGAGGCTGAGGAAGATAAGAAATGTGAGGAACATTTTAAGCAGTATACGAAACGCTTACCTGATGGCCGCTATCAAGTCCGTTTGCCTTTCAAAGATGGAGAATACCCGAGTATGGGCCCAACATACCAAGCAGCTGTCAGACGTTTTTTACAACTGGAGAAGAGACTCCAAGCCAACCCAATTTTACTAAAGGAATATGCCAAATGCATGGCCGAGTACTTCGACCTTGGGCATATGACTCTTGTAGAGGAGTCTAATGAGGTTCTGAGGTCTCCTTTTCATTTTTTTATACCACATCACGCTGTCATCAAGGAATCCAGTACCACCACTAAGTTGAGAGTCGTATTCGACGCAACTTTTAAACCATTTTTTGGCTCTTCCTTGAATGACAAGTTGATGGTGGGCCCTAAAATCCAGACAAATGTTATAGACATTATTTTGAGATGGCGTAAATACAAATTTACCTTCACTGGCGATGTTGAAAAGATGTATCGTCAGATCCGTGTCAATGAAGCAGATGCCAATTACCAGCTGATTTTATGGCGAGAAAATCCTAGCCAGGATCTGAAGATTTATCGTCTGGAAACAGTGACTTTTGGAACTGCATCAGCCCCGTACTTAGCCATTCGAATTTTGTTGCAGTTAGCAGACGACGAAGCATCGAGGTTCCCATTGGCCACCACTGTCATCAAGGAGGAAACTTATGTCGACGACGTCATCAGTGGAGCTGATATGATTGAAGAATCCCAACACAAGCTCAGGGCTGTAAAGGAGCTTTTGGCTAGTGCTGGCTTTCATTTACGCAAACTGGTAAGCAACTCGGAAGAAGTTTTGCAGCACATTTCGTCGAATGAACGAGGCATAGATTTGTCCGTACCGTTTCAAGAAACTTGTGATGTCAAGACGCTGGGCATCAAGTGGCTACCAATTCCTGATGTGTTCGTGTTCCAGGTTACTGATTTCGACGATGGAGAAGTTACCAAGCGGTCTATTTTGTCATCCATAGCAAAGCTTTACGATCCAATGGGCTGGATCTCACCCTGCACAATCAAAGCTAAAATTATGATGCAGAAGTTAGGGGAAGAGGACTAGATTGGGATAAGCCCATACCACCTGAACTGGAGCGAGAATGGCGAGCTTTTCGTCAAGATTTGGCTGCTATCGAAAGGATCCAGATTCGTCGTTGGATTAATACCCACAAGGAAATCAAGAAATTGGAAGTCCATGGATTCAGCGATGCTTCGGAAAAGGCATACGCAGCAGCAGTTTACTTGCGCGTTTTAGATGGAGACGATCGGATCCATGTACATCTGCTAATGTCTAAGACGAAGGTTGCTCCATTGGAAACCATCACCCTTCCTAGACTGGAACTATGTGGAGCTGTACTGCTCTCGAAGTTACTTCACGAAACGGTGAAGATTCTGAAGTTGGAAGAAGTGGAAGTTTACGCGTGGACCGATTCAGTCATCACGTTATGCTGGATTAGAGCTCCTCCGTCAAATTGGAAAACTTTTATCTGCAACCGGGTATCCCAAATACAGAAATACACCAGAAATGCTAATTGGAAGCATATTCCTTCGGAGCTGAACCCAGCTGATGTAGCGTCCCGTGGTATTTTTCCGTCTATGATTGTCGACAATAAACTGTGGTGGGAAGGTCCGGAGTTTCTGAGGAAGCAATGGAAGGCCATATTTCCGGAACAACCATCTTGTTTAGAGACTCGTCAAGAAGCCCGCGTTACAAAGGTTCATCATTGCAGGGAAGATCAAGGCATGAGTTGCATCAACCAAATTTTAAACAACTGTTCAACACTATTGAAAACCATGCGAGTAGTTGCGTACTGTTTGCGTATCAAACTCAAAGGGAGGCCTTCTCAACAGTACACGGACATACTGACGCCGCAGGAACTTGAGGGAGCACTTACGCGAATAGTACGACTGGCTCAGGAGGAGATGTTTGCGATGGAGGAAGAAGGAGATAGAACAAAAGGCTACACAACACTGACACCGTACAAAGACGCTGAGGGTATTTTGCGAGTTGGTGGTAGGTTATTCAACTCTAATCTTCCTTTTAGTAAAAAACACCCAATTCTTCTAAAAGCTAATCATCTTTTGTCAAAGCGTATCATTAGCGACGCTCACGAAAAAACGCTACATGGGGGTAATGAAAAAATGATTGCTTACATTCGCCAACGCTTTTGGATTTTCAACCTGAAAAATGCAGTTAAAAGGCACATTCATGACTGCAAAATTTGCTTCAAATTCAGAGCAAAGCCATTGGTTCAATTAATGGGTAATTTACCTGCAGCCCGAACGGCTATTTCGAGGCCATTCACATACACCGGAGTGGACTACGCAGGACCCATCGATGTGAAAACCTGGAGAGGTCGCAACGCCAAAACCCTTAAGGGATACTTTGCGATTTTTGTATGCATGGCCACAAAAGCTGTGCACATAGAGTTGGTTAGCGATATGACAACACAAGCGTTTTTAGCAGCGTACAAAAGGTTGACTGCAAGAAGGGGGCTTTGCAGAGAACTATTTAGCGATTGTGGAAGGAATTTTGTTGGCGGTAACGGCGAGTTACTAAGGCAACTCAAGGAAGCTCAGTTAGACTGGAGAAATGTGGCAGAGGTACTAGCCAACGAAGGTACCAAGTGGAATTTCATTCCCCCAGCTTCCCCACACTTTGGAGGTTTGTGGGAAGCGGGAGTGAAATCAGTGAAATTCCACCTCAAACGTGTAGCTGGAAACCAAATACTGACTTTTGAAGAGCTCACTACGCTTCTAGCGCAAGTAGAAGCGTGCCTGAACTCTAGACCATTGTGTCCACAGTCAGATGACATTAATGATCTTCGAGTCTTAACACCCGGCCACTTTCTCGTGGGTGAACCTCTTATAGCACCACCACAACCAGAGTATCAACTGGAGAAAATCTCACACCTGGAGCGATGGAAGAGAGTGCAGACCCTCTCGCAATCATTTTGGAAGCAATGGAGTAACGAGTATCTCGCCCGTCTTCAACAGCGCCCGAAGTGGACGCAAACCGTCCACTCAAATATAAAGCTAGGGGATTTAGTTCTTATTAAAGACGAGCGACTTCCCCCACTTAAATGGAACCTAGCCCGTATTACAAAATTACATCCCGGACCTGACAATCTGATTCGAGTAGTTACACTCAAAACTGAAAGCACCGAACTCAAACGCCCGATCTCTAAAATATGCCCTTTACCAAACAACACATCCGATAGAGACATACCTTCAACACAGCAATCGTAAACATTATACCTACAACACGAATTTCAATTAATCCAACACATTCAACGTACAAATCTAATTCAACACATATTACCTAAAAACAAAAAAAAATATAATTGAAAATCCAACACCACAAGAAAACAAAATTCAACACTAAATAAATAAAAACACTCAATATTAACCAATAATATAATTTCAGCATGACTGAATAAAGAAAATAAAATTATCTGCACAGTTCCAAAAAAAAAAAAATTGCTGGCGATTTATTTTCCGGCAAGACTGTGTCAGCTATCAACACTCGCATGAATAATATATCATGCCAAAAAACGCAAGGAAATCAACACAACAAAAACCAAAAACAGTCCACTATACAACACAAATGCTAGTCCAAAAAAAAAAAATATAAAAAAAAAAAAAAAAAAAAATACTCGATTTTGCACACACACACACACACACAACGCGATCGCGAAAAACGGAAACTCAAAGCAAACCCAATAACAACAACAAATAAGAAAACCACCACTGAAATTAACAAAATGAAATATAAATGTATAAAATCAAATAACTCACTTGAAATTTCGCCAAACACAATACAAAAACACATTACATTAAAAATTAAACAATACAAAACACTGAATTACCTAAAATAAAACTAAACAAAACTCCAGCCACTTCCATCAATGAAGCCGATTTACAACTCCCGTAGCGTATCATCATTCATCATAGGAAATCTGAAAGAGACCTTACCCGAAGAAAATCACTGGAAACAATGCCCACTATCATATCCTAAAGCGTAAATGGGACAGAAGATGATAATCATGTTTTCCATCATAACACTTATTTATGTCTTGTTTGTGTTTTATGTGGTTGTCATTGTCACTCTTTTGCATATCAGTTCAAATTACTAATGCTATTTGTCTTTTCATGTCTTAAGATGAAATGAGATAATATTATTCCACCACGATAGTGCATGACGTGCAGTAACCCAGGGATGTTTTTTGAGGCAAACGAAACGCATTTTTAATCCCACGAACCAAGGGACTGATTACATCGCAGATCGAAAACTGCGTTTACGGCGGGGGAGAATGTTGGCGATTTACCAAAATACAACGACCCAGATGACGTCATAATAAATAACCAAGTTTCGATCAAGAAGAACACTAATAATGTCAATAATGTCAAAATTACAATCCACAATATTTATGTAAATAATGTAAATAGAAAAGTCATTTAATTCAATAAATACTTATTTTATAACGTTTTGAATCGACACAAAGGAATAGCGTTTCACTTTTTTGTTCTATAAAATTCTATACATTATACGAATTTCTACTCTTGCAATTTTCAAGGTTAAGAGTTTTCAACCCAATACAGTCGTTGAACCTCCTTCTCCAAAGCCCGTCAAGGTAAACGGGACCGAACATTTTACGAAGAATATTTCTCTCGAAGCGACCGAGGATATCTTCATCCGCTTTAGATAGAGTCCAAGCTTCAGCGCCATAAATCAGGACTGGAATGATCAAGATCTTATACAGAATCTCCTTAGTTGTTCGGGATAGGGCTCTACTACTCAATTGCCTTTTTAGCCCAAAGAAACAGCGGTTGGCAAGAGTTATTCTTCGTTTAATTTCTTCTGAGATGTTGTTGTCAGAACTTGTAGCAGAGCCGAGATAGACAAAGTCCCTAACTACCTCAAAGTTATAGCTGTCGATCGTGACGTTTTGTCCGATTCTACGATGTTGGGTGTCCCTTCTTGTTGACAGCATATACTTGGTTTTGCCCTCGTTGACCGCTAGACACATTTTAGCCGCTTCCGTTTCTATACAAGCAAACGTACCAGTGACAGCTCGCTGTGTTCTACCGCACATGTTTTTGGAAGTTTTTGGTACAGACAGTACATTATACCTTACCTATACATAAATGTACTAACTTTACAATTTTAGTGCTTTAATTTTTAACTTTCTCGTAGGTATACGTAGTAAGAGAAAGATATTGTTTTCGTACAAAATTTCTAACTCGAGATTTTAATCAGTTCTGATATTACGATGATAGGGAAACTCAAAAAAGTGGGTCTCGCAATTCTGCCCGTCCGTATGTCTGTCTATCCCACCCCTGGGGAATCTAAACGCTTGGACGGATTTGTTTCAAACTTCGTATTTAGAGTTTGTGGGCTAGGGACGTTTTTTTTATGCTAATATTATTGGTACTTCCCATATAAAAATTTTACGAAATATTAAACAATTTAGATTTTTTTCAAAAACGGCTCTAACGATTTGAATTAAAATTGATAGTTGAGTTAGTGTAGGCATGCTTAATATGACTGCATACCCAGTTTTTTTTTGCTAAAAAGTCTAACAACGGTAATTCTGAAAATTGTTTTTTTTTTTTTTTTTTAACGGTAAAAGCAATTTTAACAAAAACTTAAATTTAAAGTACCTACTATCATCATTTCTAACGTCCTTTGATATCCGCCCAAATCCCTAATAATAGTACTTTAAAAAATTGCTCATATCTCAAAAACGCCATTTTCGATTGTGATAAAAATGTAACTGGCGGGTAATGCCTAAATCCATAGTAATACCATTTGCTCAATTTTGAGCTAAACAGTTGCAAAACAGTGTTTTTTGAACCATGAATGCGTCTTTCGATTTCCACCCCAATCGTTAAAAATGGTACTTTAAAAACTGCTCATATCTCGAAAACGCCATTTTCCATTTGGATGGAAATGTAACTGCTAGGTAATGTTTATATCCTGATGAATACGTCGTACTCAATTTTCAGCTAAACAGTTTAATAACTGTGCTTTTCGAATCCAAAGTTGTAACATTTGTCAGCATAATTTTAGAAAAAACCGCTCTAACGATTTTGATCAAAATAAAAATTTAAGACAACATAAGCATTCTAAACATGATCACATACTTAGTTTTTCACAGAAAACTCGAATATAGCCGTTTTATTAATATTTCTCAAACTTCAGTGGCAATATAATTCGAAATTCATCGCCTACAGGAGGCAACCTTCAAGTGTCACTTCAGGGTGAAATTTTGAAAGTAAGTAATAAAGTGTTGTAGTTAATACGTATGGATAGGATATGTAGTATGTAGGGTAGGTATTACGATTTTAATTACAACAAGGCTTCAGTTACTAAACCTGAGTACATGTTGAGTGGTTATGATTTTAAACGTAAAATTAGCTGAAATGACTCTGAGATTCTGCGAGATTCGCAATAAACGAGAAAGTTTCGTGCGACCCAGTCATGCACACATTTTTTTGGTTAGCATTTTCTGTTTGCCTTATCAGAATGCCATCTTCATCTGGCTAGCGTGAGAAGCTCAATACACCATATTTGCGCTTGTTAATTGCTGGTTCTTTGGCATAAAGCTATGCAAAAGCAAAAAGCGGACAACAATTTATTGTATATATAAAATGGGAACTCCTTTTGGCGCACCATAAAAATCTACAGTAGCCAAACGTTCAACAGATCGCCAAACTCTTCTAAGCATATAAATTTAATGAGTTATGAGTAACTATGTTATTGAATTTCCTTATCCGATATGGACTCCATCCACATATGCGTACACTATAACACGCACAAACTATTGACTTCCGGAATAACTAATGCATTGACAAGCCGAACACATTTTGTCATATTTGTTTCAAATTTATAATAGAACAGAAACTGTACCCATTTGATCCTTAAATCAATGAAGATGTACATCGCAATAATTTCTATTAAACAATGAATTATTATATCAAACTACTTTCAATCATAAACATATTTATGAATTGAATAACGTTGGAGTGTACGATTGTCATCACAATTTGTGTTGGCCTCGACTCCAGTAATGCGTTTCGCCCCGATGTGGTGGGTGGGCTCATCAGTAGACGACCACCACATCTGATCTAGACGCACTGTTTGCTCGATTTTCACCGAGACTATACTGATTTTCAATCAACAAGTGACTGTGAATCATACCTCAAGACGAATCTTTGGTTCAAAGACTATCGCCGAGAGGATTTGTTTTATGCCCAGGGCCTGGCTTGTCCATTTAATCAAACTACTTTCAATCATAAACATATTTATGAATTGAATAACGTTGGAGTGTACGATTGTCATCACAATTTGTGTTGGCCTCGACTCCAGTAATGCGTTTCGCCCCGATGAAATGAATTATTATATTATTCTCTTAGTTGCTGCCGCCACCAATTTCCTTCCAAGGATCCGAATAATGCAAACAAATGGTTGTCTACCCATTTGCCCCAAATGAAAACCACTACTATATTTTCTATCACACCCATGTGATAAATCAAACTGAATTTTCTACCCGCGGTCAGAACTCAGATCCCAATGGTCCTTTAAGTGTCCCACTACAAAAACTTTAATTAAATTTTGTGACACAGTTAACCCTTCGAGTTGGGATGATAAATGACTCCACTAACTAACCACACATAGTTGTCGTGCGCCAAGAGAACTTTTCCGAGGGATTGAGGGAGAAAAACTTTTCTTCACACAAAATGTTAAACCAACATACTCGTACTCGTATATAGGATAAAGCAATGATGCCAGTGGGAGCTATGTTTCAGAGAAAAAAAAACGTATTGATTATGACACACCTGCATCTATATCCTGGTTCCATTTTGTGTTTGTATGTAGAGCGAAATCAAATAAAAAACAAACGAAAGTTCGTATCCTTTTGTTTCAAAACACTGCTGTATGACTTCAAAAGGAATCGAGTGGTAACTTTAACACAGATCCATTTATGTGCGGAGGATGCTTGTTCGATTTATCATTGTGCCCAGTTTAAAAGTGAGCCATAGGTTTTCTTCTGCTGGTTTTGTTTTAGGTCAGTCAAATGTTTTTAGTATCCGAACATTTGAAGTGGCATTTTTTGAGTTCTCTTTCTCAGTGCATTGCTATTGTTGTCTTCGCTTTGATGTAGTCAGAAAGTGAGGAGTAATTAGTTTTGAGAGTTTTTCTTTTTTTGATAATTTTTCAGGACCATTAAAATGTCTCTCCGCTTTCAGTCAGATAGTTTTCTTCGAAACTATTTCCTGCGTTCTGTTTATGTGAGACGGAAAAACATTTTCACCAGACAACTTAACGCCCGCCGTCATGCAAAACGGATGTCTGTTATGTAAAGCCCACCTGTTACTGTTGTGTTCTGTCGCATATACCTGGTACATTGGGTCAGGGCACTTACAGTTGAAGGATGAACATTTGACAGCATTGGCTGAGCCCACAAAAACACATACATAACCACAGTACACTTATAGCATGTTTTATATTGCGGATTTGTCACGGCGGACAATTGACCCTTCATATAGCAAAGCATGCTTTTTTGACAGATGCGCGGATAAGTTTTCGGAATACATATAATCATCTGCGCACACCGCAGTCACGACAAATGGTATTTCAAATAATTTCCAATCTTTTTCTACCAACACCTACTAGTACTCTTCCGAAAGCACGGGGTATCGCGATCGCCTTTGAAGGCGGATTAGAATTTTTGTACGTATTTTTACAATCGGCTCGCTCCAATAGAAATAAAATTCCTTTGGCGGGAAACAGCTGGCAAATTTTTGGAAACATAAATGGAAAATTGGAAGTCAGAATGGAGAAAAACTGGAAAGCACTGGAAATATCAGTTCACTTTTAAATAAACTGAGAGATCCATCTTTGTGGTACTATTTCCTCAACGACACGCGCGCCGGTCTTGGGGAACTATCACATTTTTGAGTATATAATGTGTACTGATAATGTATACTGTATACGTATACATTATCTTCATAATCAAAAGGATTTAATAGTTGTATGTTTTGTTTAATTCGTCCGATTCCTTGTCCAGAAAAATGTCCCCCACCATCAATCAAATTTCCTCATCCAAATATGTATAATCGCGGATTCAGTCTCACACTTTTTGGTCTTCGTATGTACGTGACTTAAACCATCTCTGAACTCTTCAGTTTAAACTTCGACTCATTTGCAAAAAGTATAGTCCTCCATCTGGCAATCCTTGAAACATTTTTTAATAAAAAAAAATACCATATGCTCTTTCTTAAAATTTTAATTTTCTTTCCCCTTTTTATTCTTGCTGAACATTGAGAAAGCTTTTGATTGTGTATGGCATTTGGGCCTTGTCTATAAGTTTTTGATACCTATTTCATTTTCCCTCATACAGTCATACCTCATAAGACTTGCATTGAGCTTCCTTTCCGATGGTTTTTTTTTTTTAGTTTTCGTTAATTACTGTTATTCTATTTGTCATAGTGTTGTTGCTGGTGAGCCTCAAGGATCGGTTTTGGGTCCAATTTTGTATAATAGTTTTATGTCTGATATTCCAAGACTCCCTTACTGTGAATTAGCTATTTTTGCGGATGACAAGGCAATATATTCTTCACATGAATTTAGTCACAACGTGGAGACAAACCTTACAAATGCGATTCAAATATTGCTAAGTAATTGCTGGAAGTAAGTAATTGTCAGGTCCAATTTGAGTCTGGGTCATGAACCGCGTCAGATTAAAATCACCTTACAATCGGGTCCCATCCACCTCGTGATCAGTATGGACTAAGTTCAACAAATTAATTTTCAGCACGACAATACAGTGTTGAATTTTTGATCCGAAGATTGAGTAGGATAGCTTCAAAAATAGCGTGATTAAAAAAAACAACAACCACTTTTCAAAACATGTACCTACTCCGATATATGTACCTTATCCGAACTTGGCTACTTCGTTTCAACTTGAAAGTAACCTTTTCAACTGTTCTCATTAACATTTGAGCCAACAATCACAACGAAATTAATTTTATCGCAATAAGAATGTCCTTGGGGCGCTTTCACGCTCGCATGTACAGTCACGAAATGCGCATTAAACAAAAGAATAATAATTAAAAATAAACCAATTAATCGTAATATCGGATTCAAATGGCAGTTAATTTTGAAAACTGACTTTATCGCTACCCGATAGCGATGGCGAAAACTTCATTCATGTTCAGCTTCAAGAGATGGCCCCGCAGTTGCACCCATTCATCACTGTATCCTTTTTTTGCTCCTCAATTTATCCTGGAATTGTAATATAAATATTCCGTTGGAATAAATTTTGCGTGCGCTCAAGTCATTCTGATTTCCATAAAATGCGGTTGTTTATTGGCGTTTTGAGGTTATGGTGGAATTCGGAGTTTTACAAGAGTGCGTTGTAAATAACAATAAAGCGCCGGGGTTATTCAGGAGTTGCTCCACCACTCTTAATGTTCTATTTGAATCGTTATTATATTTGTTGTACATATTTAATGCCGGAATTTATGTTTATCCTTGGGTTTGGATTGTAAGTTTTTTTTTTCTTTTTTTCTCTTTCTCTCTCTCCCTGTCTTATCGATTTCATCCGCTATAGTCTCGTTGGATATTTCTATATAGATATTTCCATGGATTAGAGGGATTTATGTGGAATAAGGATTTATTGTACGGTGATTTCGATTTACCTTTGGCTATGTTAGAAAGAGGAATCCCTATCCTTCTCCCTACATCCCCGGTTTGCCCCACAATTTCACAAATAAAATAAAAAGTTAAACTGAATGCAATGGAGAGCTTGTTAAATTAGCTTTGAGGAATGGGATCATGAATAAATCGGATTTTGAAATCAAACTGAGTGTATAATACGAATTAAAGGTATTGAACAATTTTCAAATGGAACGTGAGTAAGTAATTGCGAAACATAAATTCCCGAACGAAAGATCGGCGTGTAAGTCTATTTATTATGACACGACTTTGAAGATGCTTTTTTATAAACACTATAAACAATTAACAAGTTTAAGGGCCAGTTTCAAGACTAGCTGATAAAGTCTCGGATAGACTATCCGGATCTTATCTGTCAGCTAAATTTCAACTTTTGGTTTCAAAGGTTTCGGATAGTGATATCTGACAGATATAGTCTCGGATAGAGTATCAGCCGGTTCAAGTGGCTGTTAAAACCTATATCCGGAAGATAAACAAAATATTTATTTGAAGTGGCTCGAAAAAATATAATTTCAGAGCATTTTTTCGTTGACGAGCGTAGATTGCACCGTAGGAACAGACTATTTCACCCAAGGCCCAAAGCGAATTTAAAAGGAAAATTGTATTCACTTTTCTCTTAAACGAATGGGACGGTCATTTTGCAGTTGCGTCCTTTTCTGGACGTTGGTGGTATAGAGGTGGCTATCGGTGGCTTTAGTCGCTAGTAGGGTCACCCATGACAGACAGGCTGTTTTGATGAACAACGAACTAAGAAACACCCAAAAACTCTTAGTTAGAGTGCTCGATAAGACTACTTCCCTCCTCTTCTCCTACTTCTATCCACAAATCATAATTCTCCCTATTTCTTATCCTAACCTATACCCCTTTCCCCTGGGCTGGACGAAGGTGTCATGCGACCCGTGCTGATAATCAGCCTGGTGGGGGACAGCTATAAACCTGCTCCAGCTCCTCTGTTAATTTTTTTTTTTGCATTATTGGTGCTTCAATTTTTTCTTCGGTTCATTTTTCAAAGGTATTTTTTCTTTTGAATTACCTAAAACAAAACAAAATATTAGAAAATACGAAGGAAACAAAAAAAATACAAAACAAATGACATGTGTATCGAAACAAGCTAGCTGATAAATTTTTCCGCAAGTTAGTTTATCAGAGACTTTGACGATGAAACAGAAAAAAAAACATCAGGAGCTTTTATCTGCTGGAAAGCGATATGTGTCGGCTAACTATCCGAAACTTTATCCGGAACCTTTGAAACTGGCCCTAAATCTGCTTTTGACGGCGTAAACCGAAAAGCTCTATTTTATCAACTTTACTGACTGGGCAATGGCCATGTCGTTAAAGTTCCAGAACTTGTATGCGAATACCAAATCAGCGGTGTGGACTGGCGAGGAGTTCTCGGGATGGTTTCAGTCACAAACCACATAAAGGCTGTTTGTGGTCTCAGTTTCTATTCAGAGTAAGACGGGGATTCTCACTGAATCGAAGCTTATTTGCGTTATCGACGATCTATGTTTTTGATATTCTGCCTGAAGATGTTGAGTGAAAAGGACTGCTGTATGATATTTGATCGTAAATCTAAATACCTTAGAGTGTACCTACTTTACAAAAACATTAGATATGGAGAGACATCTTAAGGATAAGCTATCGAAGTCGAAAATGTCCATCAATGTTGTCTGGAAGAAATGTCTCAACTTCAACTATCATGTTATCATAAACATGGATGTAAAGGTTAATGCTTTAAAAGCAAGCTTTGGGATCATTGCATAGAATGTTCTATAGCCGGTCAAAGTAGAAGACAATTTTTTTAATAAATTTGCTTTTGCTTTGTTTCTAGTTGGCCTTTGAAACGAAAGATCAGTCTACCTTATCGTTCAAGGAGTTTGCGGTATTAACTTCTCTACCGCCCGAAAATACGTCGACTATTTTTTTTTATCAGCACATCTTTCCTGCTTATCGCTCAATCCACCGCGGTGCCTTAAATAAGAGCTGAAACAATAAGGGTTCTGGGGAGCGGGTCATAATTATTCTGTATTTCAAAATGCTGTATATCCAAAATGCTGTAAATATATCGAAAATGCTGTAAATGCAAAATTCGGTTTATCCAAAATGCTGCTTATGTTCCAATTTAGTATTTTGAAAAAGTGTTTGCATAACAGCATAAGCATAAGATTTAAAATTTATTGAGAAAAAAAAATTTAAATTCACTGCCTAATTTAACAAAAACACAAGACAAGACGCTCACCGAAGTGGTGACGTGGCCGTGGCGTGGTGACCAAGTGGCAGGTGGCATAGGAGTCGTGTGGCGATGGCGATGGAATGGCATAGTAAAGTGGTTTAGTTTAAACTAGTCATATGGTAGAGGCTGGTTACGACGTTGATTTTTGCATTACAACTGAATATTTTTGTTTACTCTGAAGCTAAAAACATGCGAAACGACCAAGAATTAACAAGTACGACCTTTTAAAAACTGATGAATCCTTGGCACCATACGTTGCTTGCCAGTTAAATCACGTTCATACCACTTTGCCGCCATTCCATCGCCACGCCACTGCCTCATCACTTTGGTGCGCGCCTTGGCTAAGAGTAAACTTAATGCTTTAAAGAAATAATATGAAAAGTAAATATAAAGATAACAACAAATTCTAAATTGATGCAAATATTGAAAATATTGATTTGGAGCGCAGTAGTAATATTCTGTTTTTTGTAGACAGCCGCTAAAGGTATAATGCTTTGATTGCAGTAGCAAAATTCTAAAGGTATTTTTCAGTCTTTGTTTTCATAAATCTATGTAAGTAGTTGACATTCAGGGAGACAGGAAATAAAAAAAAAATTGTATTATACAAGAAAAAAGTGCGCACTTTTTTACATTATAAAAAACATTTTTTTAAATACAGAAGATTTATATACAGAATTTCAACCTCAACCCAGGGTTCCCGCCTTTAAGTCAGTAGTTTTGAAACTGTTTGTTTTGCCGAACCGAAGTAGGAGAGGTTTCCTCGACACACGTTGGACAAATGTTGGTATCATATAAGTCTGGTCCTCATTTATTTCAAGACCAACCAGATTTGCCTTCAATTGCTGAAAGCAGCGGATGATGTCGACTAGATTCCATATGCACGACATACAGATGCCAATATTCACAGATGGGTCAAAACTAAAAGCGAAGTCAGAATTGGTGAAGATTCCGATATCTTCTCAAAAACCCCAAATAAGTGTAGGGACAAGAACGTGGAAGAATACTCCAGACTAGATCAATACGTTTTTAACGATCTTATTGATATCAGCATGGCGCACATTTGCAACGTCATATGAGACATGACCCACCTATTAATCCGAGTGGCAGCAGAGCGACCTGACTTTGATGGACCTTATTGAAACCATTTCAAAGCAATCGTATTTGTTTGAGTTACTATTCGCAGTCCTCGATTTAACCTCCCACCAAAGCAAAAGTATATAGTATCTTTCAACCTACAAAGATATACACTCACTTTGCACTTATCTCCATATCGCCAGTCCCCTTTAATAACTAAACAAATATCCTGTGACATAATTTAAAATCTCAAACACACCCTAGTATCCTTCTAACCCAATTCATTGTAACCCGGCCACCTTTTCTTGTAACACTTTCCGCTTCGTTGTCCTTTTTAAATTTGTGTTTTAAATGGCACCGACACATTAATTAACAACTACATAATGCGTTATTTTTAGCACTGTCAATTTGTCCACATCCTCTACATTATTCAACCATTCCCGTCGACGTGTCATTCGTCGTGCAACAAACTGCGCGCCAGCCACCACCATCGAGCCACCGACCTCAAATGGGAGCGGTTAAATCAATGCAGATACAAAGCACAGTGAAATTGCAAGGGAAAACAGAAAGTCCCCTGTGGCGCGGTTTGAGAACACAACAAAAGAATCCAAATCCTTAACCTCACCCAACAATATGCCAGTCGCCAACAATCACCACCACTGCCGCCCCATTGCGAGCTAGACAATGAAGGGAAAGAAATGTCGTCTCCTTTGCCCCTGTTTATGGAACAGAAACCGAACAAAAAAGCACAAGGATTACATACGTCTATCTGTAGTGCAAAAAAGGATCTGACATAGAAATTAGAAAACAAAACAATTCAAGGAAAAGGATAATAAGAAGATGGAGCCTATTCTAGTCCATCATGCGGTGACGATGTGCGGTGTCTATTTTCGTCCCCGAATGCGATGCGGTTCGTAATTTAATTCCTTGAGTGCGGGCTCTATAAATAAGTTATAGTCATGTGCCACTGAAGGAGATACATCAGATATACCGGCTCTATAGAAGGATATTACGTGTTTTCCTTAAAGCCGAACGACTTTATTTTAAATGCGGTTGTCCTTTTCTGTGCGGTTCTTTGGTTGACGATTGGCATTCATACCTAGTTGATGTTGTGTGTGCCTTTTGCAGCGCGATGACGCCATTGGTAGTAGTACACATATTTGCATTTGATGTAGTGGATACTGCATTAATTAGCCGACTTGTTTAGCCCGAATAAGATGGCATACGACTAGAAGATACTAGAAGATTTAAATGTGCTGCATTGTGTTGAGGGAATCGGACTTGTTCTAGTCACGTTTATGTGGCGATTGCAGCATATTCGATACAGTAACAGTACAGAAGCGCTGAAACTACGAGACCGGACAGCACATCACGTTGTCCATGTCCAGTCAATTCAAATATCCTTCGTGTATTGAATACACAAATCATCTGAACAACTACATAAATGAATTTATCAAATCATTTGTGAATTCTAAAAATTGGGTGAATACACATACTTACATAACATTTTTTTCGACCATATCTAACTTCACTGAATATCAAAGGGCGCGTTAGTTCCCCCAGCCAAGTTATCTAGTGAAGGCGCACACACTTTTTACAGGCTTTTTTCGACCCCCCTCACCAAATTCCATCCCTGTAGCATTAGTGGTTCTCAATATACAGGACTTCAAAAATTACAAAAACCTTAACTGTCTCACTCACTCACTTAACCCTCACATGGACAGTAGGTACCCGGGTAGATATTTGAATTTTCAACTCTAAATATCTCTTCGGTTTTTTATTAGATTTTAATGCAATTTCGAATCAGTGACTAAATTATTGTTTTATTGAAGATAATTATGAAAAAAATTTTGTGAGAATGTCCTTTCTTACTATTTTTTAAGTTTTGTCTTATACATGGACAGTATCTACCCAGGTAGATATTCGTTGAATTTGCATGCAAAATGTCAATACAAAAATATATGTTTGCACCAAGTAGAGCTTAAAAGTAAACTAAAGTATATTGTATGAGACATACAAAATTTCCGTAGCAAATAAAATAATAAAATACGATTTATTGCGAAATTGCTTTGAGGCGCCTCACCGATATCGTTGCTCGATAAAAGGGAGCGCTCTGCTTGAAAGCAAAGCTGTTATCTGAAAAATAGGCACAATAAAACGTAAAAAAATAAAGAGAATGAATGCAAAAGGCTAATATTGAAAGAAAAGCTATAAACTAATGGAAAAAACTCATACAGAATGCGTGAGATTTTGTTTATCTACCCGGGTAGATACTGTCCATGTAAGTACATAAAAAATCCCGTCCATGTGAGCGTTAAATGATGATCATCAAAATTACGAAGCACTTCCGGCCATCTTAGACTCTTGATACTTTACAATCCGATTGATTGCAGTGCCCTAAACACAAATCTGAAAAAAAATTTGGCGCTCTCTTAGCGTTTGGCACTCCCCCAAATTTCAAAAATACCATATGAAATAGTACCAACATTTCAAGAACGGAGTGTCCAATTAAAAAAAGTTTCATCAACTCGGATCATAATGACCGAAGATATGAGGTTTGCCATTGGTAAAAGTAACCCACAGGGTGGGTTTGCCACTGGTAACAGCACCCCATAGGGTGGCTTTGCCAGGAAAATCCTCACCACAAAAAAATGGCAAAGCCCCCCCACATCCTATTTTTTGGATAAATAATTTATAAAACAATTATTTAACAACAGAAAATATTCTAAATAAAGGATGACTGATTACCTTAGATTTTTGGTTCCAGTATGCAAAAACACAAACTCACGTCCAACTTGGTTGGTGTCTGGCGGAGAACTGTCAAACTTTGAGGGAAGTTTGCACTAAGAGATGTGCAATCAAAATCAATTTTTCGATATTTTACACTTTGTTGGTTTGGGGAAAAAAAATCGATTGGCAGATGTACCCCTATGGCAAATGGACCCCCGTCTACCGTCTACCCCACTTATATACTGAATTATTTAATTTTATTGATTGCCAGCTCAGCTATATCCGCCAGGCTTTGCCCGTACCCAGGAATTATATGGCTTAAATATTATGTTCCTGTCTATCAGGAAAATGACGTCAATGTTCCAAATTTTAACAATTAAAATGTTTGTTTTTTTTTCAATCCCGCCCGCTTTTTGAAAAAATTGGCAAATATGGGTAAATTTATCAAATTTCAAGGCTGTGATAAATGTTAAGAATGTTTTAAGGAGTGCAATTTGTTACTTATTATTTTGTGTATGTCTTTGCTTAACTTTAACACATTTTTCACAAATCTTTTGTTTTAAGCTAAAAGAAATCAATAAGACTTTCGACCTTTACTAAGCTATTAAAAGAGCGTTTAAACCCGCAATATTATATAACAACCTAAAACCTATTATGGGTTCAATTTTGGAAAATGCTCATAGACGTGTTTCATCATTACTGTTGTAGGGTACTATTAATAAGTTCTAATTAAGTACTACAAAAAAAAAACATTTTGCCCATGCAAAAGCTAGTAGCCCTTTAAAGTCGTCGGTCCACCGGGGAACCAAATTGTTATTTGGGAAAGGATACGGTTTTAGTCTGTAAGAATGCCGCACTAGCAATGGATGTCAGACCATTGGTTTGCACTTATCGGAAAAAAAACTTCAAAGTGTCTTTTACTCCACGAATAGCGGTTAGAGCTGGGCATTATAAATCAGCCAGTGATTCAGTACGTCTGTCAGGCAGGACAAACTCTTTAATGGAACAAGTGGTGAATACATTTCAATTATGTAGCACTATGGCTCCATTTATCCGCGATCAGCATGAGTTCAGCCTTTGCATGGTCTCTATCTTCTATCTAAAGCCTTCTTGGCTGTAAACGGTTGTCACCATGCCTGCTAACATTGCATCCTACTCAAATCCAATTTTGCATCTTCACCGTGCCGCTCTGATTACTTTCACGTTTCACACGCGTACTTTACCTCATCCCTGCGGTCCTAAATCCAATTTTCCTATTTACGCCGAAGCGTGTTTCACAAAATTTCGAAAGAGTTCGCTCAAATTATGTTCTCTCGCGGCCTTTTTTCTTTTATAGAGCTTCCATCATCGCACTCATTGCAGGTTGCAGGGTCTAACTACAAAGCCCATCCTTCCTTCACCCGGACGTAGATATAAAATTTCATAGCACACGAAACAAACTAATGGCGAAAGTATGTTCTGAGTGCAGGCGTATAAATATTTATACATCAAGCCATACATACGTACAATGTAATAACGTATCCTGACGTTCTTGGGATAATATTTTCCTTCTGCATTTTGAAGATTTAAAAAAATAACGATTTCCACCTTAAGGGTTGTTCAGTTTAGTCATACAAGGCTGCATGGATGGCGCCACAGATACTTCTTTCACATATAGCGAAAGTATCTCGAAATGTTGTACTCTTGCTGGAAAACAGCTGTTGCTTTGGGAATTCATGTTTTACACAAGCTTTCCTTCGAAGTTATTCACTTTGTATATGAGTTGATGGGCCAAAATAGGGATTAGACTCGGTGCAGTTGGTATGTATGGGTGTTAGTAACAAATGAGGACAATGTAATATTAAATTGCTTAATGTAGGAGCAAAGTTGAAAATCCGTTCGCCCTCGTGGCACTTTGTGAGCGCGTAGTTACACTTAAAGCACTCACGTGGCATCGTAATTCTTTCTTTGTTCCATGGCCATTACTTTTTGCTCTTAACTTGTCGTAGATTGTCCGGTCCCAGAATTGAATATGATGCAGTAGAATATAGGTCATACGTTACGTATACCTACATTTTTTATCGATTCTACGTATAGCACCGGCGTCTTTAATACTTCCTTTCATATACTATTATAGACAGTCTTCAGTAGAGCTTTCGATTCATCGGCATCAGCAGCGATAATGTTTTCTATTTTATCTTTTGAAGACATTGTGACTTTGTTGGATGGACATAGGAAGACATACAAAGCCCAACACAAAGTATGTTATAGTATTTTCGCTTGTAATATGATCTTAATAAGAGCCCAGAATGCTGAAGTAGACCATAACTCTTGGTCTTATTTAAGGCATTAGGGGCCATCACCAAGCGGGTGGAGGAGAAATGTAGGGATCTTGATCCATAAATATTATCCAGTACTTCTTGGAGTCAGACACAGACAAGCGTTTAACGTTAACAAGCCAGAGCAACATGAAGTTCTCCGCTTGAAGAAGTACAGCTGTCCCTGCCTGACATTAAGTATACTCGTAGGTCGTAGCTCACGAATTCTGGTAATCCTTATACGATCTCTGAAAATCGACCCAGTACTAAAACGATGCTATCGATGGCACACCGAATCAAAGGCCGATAACTAAACATTGAACCAAGTTCGGCTGAGGCTGAGTTAGATGTCACAAAATTGACCCAGTTTTAATAGGACTCCCACTAACATGCAGAGTAATTTGAACAGGAGTCATAAAAGCGTTCAATATCGATACTCAATTTGCTAGTATACAAACAGCTAACACCTAGGAGTAGCTGATGAACAAGAAATTTAAGAACAGATTCGAAATGATAGCCAAAAACCCTAGATTCAGAGTTCTGCGTGCAACTATTGGTGTGCAAGTAAATAAGAGACCCACTTTTATGTGTTCACGCATCGAACACTTAACCTTAGGAGGAGGCAAATAAGTAACATAAGTAAGCTTATTATTTTATTTTTATTTATTAATAATACTTTATTTTTTAAAATTCATATATTAATATTATTACAATTTTCGATTTACCTATGATCAGAGAATAGTTAGAACATTTAATATTAATTAAAAGTAAAGCTTACCACAAAGTATGGAATAGCGGCATAGTCTACACCAGCGGTTCCCAATCTGTTTTGTTCGCGGAACACTTTTCAGCAGAGAAATTCCTCGCAGAGCACTCAATTGTCTGTATCCCATATTTCGCAGTTAATTTCAGATTTTTTTTTTTAATTTTATTAAATTGAATAAGTAACATGTAACATGTCATGTGACTTTTTGTTTATAAATTGTTGGGTTGTAGTTTATTTAGTTCGCTACGTTTCGTAGTGCATGCAAAATATAGATCCACTTTTTTATTTTAATAAATATTTCAATTTAGTAGATATCTATAGATATTTAAAAAAAATCAAAACCATTTTCAACTCATTTTCGAGTTGGTTACAGAATATAAAAAAAAAATTAGGGTTACAGTTTTTTATTCTTTAAACGGCAGTACATTTTTTCTGAAGATTTTCCACTAAAATACGGCATCTTAATGGAGGTACATAGTTTATTGTTCCAAACCTGCTTAATATTTATTGATATTTAGCTTTCAAAGCTCTTTGAGTCGGCCAACTAGTTTTTAATTGGTCTTAGTTCGGGACTTTGCGCAGGCCAATCGAACACATTAATTTCGTTATCCGTAAGCCATTGCTTGGCTCTATATTTCGGTTATAAGACCGATACTCACGTACGGAGTGTTTGTTTAGTGGGCTGCACTAGATAAGGCCATAAACCTGAACTATTTAAGCAAAGTCCAAAGATCTGCCTGCATGAGCATTAGTGGAGCACTTCGCACAACACCCTCCGCAGCAACGGACATCTTTTTCCATCTCATACCTCTTGACATTTTCAACAGAGAAATTGCTGAAAATTCAGGCGTTCGTTAGAAAGCAGTATCGCAGTGGACTAGTAAAGATTTTGGACATGCCTCTATACTGAACAATTTCGAAATCGTTTCTGGAAATACAGACTACAACTAAAAAGTTGACAAAAACTTTACCTTTGCTAACTGATAAAACTAACTTAGGTAACCAATCGCTACATGGAAACTTAGATTAAAGCTAGACGCCTTTAGGAAAACAAATCTTATATGGTCAAATGGTACAAAGCTGATTTGGCCAAGGCTGGATCTGAAACGCTCTAAGTGTTTGATATCTCTAAAAAGACGTCATATTAGCGCTATGATAGGTGTCATCACTGGACACTGTCTGGTAGGCAGGCAGGCAACCAGACTTGGTGTTCCCTGAAATGATTTTTGCAGAAGCTATAGAGATGAGGAGGAGGAGGAAACTGCCCCCACCTTCTCTGCTCCTGCCCTGCTCTTTCTCGGAATAGGAAAATCCACTTAGGAGCTTTCTTCTTTAACGACCCTGGATACCGCTTTACTAATAATATCAGGAGTTTATTACGTTTTCTTAAAAGTTCAAAATGGTTCTAACAATTAGGCGTGGAGTAATATATTATCCGGATGGTATCACAATGGACCTAATATTGGTCTAAGTGTGCTGGCGTATGCTGGCAGCCCCTTCAACCTAACCTAACCTAAGCCATTGCTTTACTATCCACGGAGTAAGGATCGTTGTCGTGTTGAAAAGCATATGTTACTGCCATGTATAGAAAAAAGGGTCCAAGGGTCCCCCTTCTAAAAGCTTATTACAGAAAACTCTTTTTTTTTTTAAACGGTTTTCTTTAGAAGGGCTTGGACCCTTATTTGAACTAGTGAACTAACACCGTACCAAGAGAATGCACCGCATACCATTACTCCATCCTCCAAGCTTTATGGTCTGATGCGTAATACTTCGGCAGCAATACTTTGTTTGGAGACGTCTTACACATACTTTTCCTACAAATAAATTAAACTGGAATTCGTCACACGAAAGAAATTTTTTCCAAAATTGCAATTATTTTTGTAAGTGCAGTTTTGCGAAATTTCGCCTCTTCCTTAGGTCCCTTGTTGTCATAATGTGTTTTTTTTTTGCGGAATATACAACCACGCAGAGTCGCAGATGTTGTTCTACTAAACGGCGCCTAAAAGCCCTGGGCGAGAGTTCTTGATTGATTTTAGGTTTAACAATCTCCCTAACTTTTATGGACAAAATTGGGCTGGCTCTACTTGTCCGGCAAATCTGAACGTCTTCATTTGGATTAGTTTTGCATCCAATCTCCTTTCTGTTGGGGTTTTCAAGACTTCTGGTCTTCTTAGAAACTCGTATTGCGCCGAAAACAAGCTTAATAAAACAATCAAATTTGTTCGCTATCAACACCATTGAGTAATTTCAATTTTGATAGCTCTGAAGTTCTGGAGTACACGATTTATTTTTACCCATTTTTTTTTACTGTGTAATCAATCCATAAAATCGATACCTGCGAGCAAAAAGTTTCAGAAGTACAATATTAACTAGTCTGATTGAATTTTCATATGTTTTTTCCATCTTTCCGCGGAGTACCTGAATATTCATGGTGGAGCACACTTTGGGAAACTCGGGTCTACACTTATTCGAATTGCGATTAGTTTCTACATTCATTTCAAGGGTACTCAGACAAGCAAGGGACTACAAGACCACTTTAGACCCATATAGAGACATTATAGAGAAACGTTGAATTAAAAATGTGGTATCGATTGACTGACTACGATGAAGTACGTCTTCAAGGACTGCCCATAAGCTACTCTAATAAGTAGATTCAATATCTTCTGAGGATAATATCAACTAACTCAGAAAGTGTTCATGACAGGTACCGTCAATTAATACTCAAACCGTATTCAATCTGAACGAGTATTAAGAAATATCTAATTGGCTCAGTATTAGGATAAAGTAATTGGCACCCCCCGTAGAGAAAATTATGAAAATTTAAAAATTAATTATGTAACTCAGAGTAGCTCGGGATACTAATCTTAACCCACTCACTGTCAAAGTGTCAACCCTACTAAAAAAAAAATTTAAACGCAAGTGCTTCACGACACGCCCAGATGAATATTTATCCAAAACCTTCTTTTCATATGCAAAACTAAACATTTATTGCTACATTAGAGCGCCGTTAACTCATGTTAAATGCCAAATGTGTCGACAATAAAAGCTATAATCCTTGAGGCAAATACATCACCCCATTCCACGATGATCGTAAAATATACTGGCTTCAGCAATATTATAAGAAAGTGTGGCAATAAAACAGATGTGCCTCCACCCTTCCCAAGGATGGACATGGACATCCCACCAGAGAAAACTCTATCCTTGGCTTAAATGAATGCCATAGATTTTAACGAATCTCCATTAAGCAGTTTAAAGTCATACCAAAAAAAACCACACAAGTCCTTGCGTCATAAATAACCGATGCAAATAAAAATATTTACGCCATGTTGTGTCACTTGATCCATCCGTAATCTAGTGAAACATCTCTAGCAAAACATCTCGAAAAGCACCCATGCATATTGGCACAAGGCGTCACCACAAATGTAGAGTGGGCACTTTTTAATTAACACCGAAATAACGATACATCTTGTACTGTATCTCGTCAGTTGCTTTTGTTTCAGTCATCGAGCTCTAGAAAGGCTGACACTCTTGACATTTTTGCTTCCATCTTGTCTCGAATTTTGCGCTCAATCGTGAATTGTGTCGAATTTATTATTTATGTCCTTACGCGCTGTTTTCCTCAAGCACAACATAATAGTCGCACATTCGTATGTTAATTAAAATGGAATTCTTCAAACATCGCACTCTTCAGTGGGTGAGACGACTGGCTCACAAATTATTCAGTGACAATAATAATTGTCGTTGAGAAAAATTACAGCCACCTCCTGACTAGGAAAGGGGGTCCAGCTTCCCGGATACACCAACAACAAGAATTAATTGTCTCGCGCTACGACTTTTTTTTTATTATTATTGACCCGATGTGGGTTGGTTGGAAGGATGCTGTTGGGATGCAATTTTGCATCGTATGTGGTTTTAGAGTGCAGGATGTTTATTAAACGAGGTCATCTTGGGATGAAATAGTGGGCAAACACAATGAGTATGCTTGCAGATGGGAATACCGATAAATTGTGTTAGAGAGATGACCGCAATGGCCATGGTTGGGTAACTCGAGTTTGGGGAACGGCTATTGAGTGAAACCATGATAAAACAATCACAATTGACTTGTGAGCGACAAGTCCTACAGACCAAGTTATTTTGATCTGGATATTAGATAAGCAACATACAGTGAGTGTCAAAAGTGAGTAAACAGTAATGTTCTTTTAAATTTTCTTTGGTATCCTGAAAAAGGTCTTAAAAACTAGCAATTTGTAAAAATTGTGATAATGAAATAAAAATAACAAAACGTATTTATTTAGTGTTATCATCGGCCTGGCCGATGCTTTGATACCCTCCACTGCATAAAAGTACTGTGTACGCATGGGTATAATATTGGTTTTGTATGGGATGTACCAGAACTGCTTGACCGATATAGTCCATTTTAGAAAACCAAACTGATGACCGTAAAAAGAAGTCCTCTCCAAAATTTCATTCACCTCGGTGGAATCGTGTGGACGCTATCGTATTTTCAACAGACAGAGAGACACATGGGTTTAATATTTGGTTTTGTATGGGAGGCAGTACTGCCACCCTTCGGATGATTGAGCGCAGTATATTTGAAGAAAAAGCGCAGTAGATCTTAAAATATAGAATCTTTGCTTGGTCCAGTTCACCTTATGCAGGGATTTCTTATTCATTCCTTTTGTCCCATGTGCAGGGGGGTTGCATACCTACTGTTTACTGTTAATAAGGGATCGTAATTATTATAATTACAAAAAAATTATTAAATAAAAGTTATTTGTTGATTTTTATAATAACAATTAAAAATAACTGTTATTTTCAATATTATAACATTTTTATTTTATTTATAATAAAAATTGAAAATAAGAGTTATTCTATGATTTTAAAATAAAAGTTTATCCTGTTACCAGGATACCCCATAAAAAAGTAGTATTTCTTTCTAGCATTTTCCCATTTCTCTAGGATTTTTTTTCAGGTATGATTTTTTTAAACTCATAACTTTTATTTGCGATCCCTGCTGTTAATGCATTGTGAATCCACTCGAAATCTGTTTGGTTATTTTGGTTTGGGGATTTTGGTTTTGGGATTAGGGTACCCAATAGAGGTCTGCAATGAATGGCTTGAAACCTGTTCCAAGACATTCGTTTCATTTCAAGTTCACTTGTTACTGCACTCACTGCTTGAAAAGTAAAACAAATGAATCAGGAGATATTTGATTACTAACCCCCGTATTAATAAATACCGCATAGTGGCGAATTAGCTCTAAAACATCTTTTAAGTCGTAAATATTATTAATAAACATATCTTAGCTTTCACTGACATGTTTTAAGGAGCGGATAACTTAATTCAACGAATTCGGCGTATAGAGAGTGGTTAACTTGCACACACAGTTAATTTACTATACACATATTTCAAATACACGTATACCAACAAAAAGTTCGATTGGACGCGAGAAATTTAAAAGCTGGAAGAGAATTTCAGAGAGAATCTAAAATTCGCAAACGAAAATGCTCTGAGCATGATAGTGTCAGCTGATGGAATATGACAGATTTACAACCATGTTTAGTACAGTTTGGACGCAGTGCTGCCGTGCGTTTAGTGATAAAGAGTGGATAGCTAATATGGATATAAGATGTATTTATTAATAATAAAAGTTATCAAACGAATAAGTCCACTATCCGTATGGTAGCTAAAAGATGTTTTAAAGAGCGGATAGGGCTTTTTTATTAATTCCGCTGTAAGTGATTACTGCACCCATTGAAAACAAAACATTAGAGCAGTGCACTCATAAACAAACGGGTATTCATAAACGAGTACTCTTAAACATAGTGTACACTGCACTGAGTACACTGAGTATTTATTTTCTTATGAAAGTAAATGAATTAGAATCTCTTATCAAGGCATTGGAGGGGAGATAATGGTGAGTTATAGAGGGAAGAGGCTAAGTTTATATTTGAAAGTAAAGCTATGAGTACACGACATGCCAAACACGACATACGCATGGCACTCTGACGTCACGATAATTACTCGACATATTGTAGAATATGTCACGTTTTATATATTGTGACATGTGTGAAAAGTATGCCGGGTATGTTTTGTTTTGTTTTGTTTTGTGCCATAAAAGATGGCGGACCCTGTAACAGAAATTATTTCCATTTTGTAATAAAACCTAAAACTTTCCTAACAAAACACAATTTTATACCTAAAGCTGCAAGCTGCAACAATGGACTCTAGAAACCAATTAACCATTCCATCGGTTTTATTCAGTGTACTCAGTGTACTCACTGTATTATTAAGAGTTATTATTGATGCTGTTTTGTTAAATTCAAGCACCCATGCAAAACAAAGAAAGCAAACAGTGAACTCATTTTGGTTTCCAGTGATCTCTATTGTAGAGTATTTGAGCTAGGCGTTGTGGTACTCTCTTTCGTAAAATTGCTGTGAATAGAGTACACTGAACTACTGCACTCGTTTAACCCTAGAATACTAATCTTATTTTTTTGTCGCTAAACACTAATCCTCGCCTGGGAGGCTACTTTTTAAAAAACGCCTTATTATTAAATTAAAACAGTTATTTTTACATTTTAAAAGTATTTATCATACTTTGCAAAACGTTACTCTTTGAGAAAAAACACTTATTTTGAAATTTTATACGAATTTTAATAGTGAAAACCTTAAATTATAAAACACATTTTTTTCACTTTTCAAGCAAGTGACGACTTACCAAAAAAAAAAAAAAATAAAAAATTTTAATTTTTTAAAAATTGTATATAAGCTTTGCAAAAACCAATAAATAAATAAAAATGCTTTCATAACAAGAAAAAATCAGAGCTGTGTCACAAGAATTGTAGCCTCTACATTAATTTAAAAAGTAGCAATTTTTAGGAACCTATTTCTCTGTACATCCGAAGCATTTCGGCGATCTATGTCGTAGGCAATACGTATTGCCGCAATTTTCACATTTATACACGCTCATGCGTCGTTTTTTAGCAGGACAATAGCTGCATACTGATCTCTTTCCTTATTTAATGATGGGTTCACCAGGACAAGGTGTAGAATCGGAATCGAAATCTTGGACTTCCAAATTATCTTGATTTTCATACTTATCGTGGGACGGTTCTTGTAACCACTGGCTTATTTGCTCTTCATTGAAATCCATCTTTAAAATATGCCATTTTCTTAATTTAATTCCATGCAAATAACAGAAATACAACAAAAAAGTAGGTCTAAAGACTTTAAAAAACTTACCCTAAACACTAATCCTCGCTTCTCAGGCGACACTTGGAAACTAAACACTCTATAACTTGGAAATTAAACACAAAAATTGTACAAAAGTCCGCTATCCTCCGCGTCTGAGTCCCAACTGAGTTGGCAAGGAGACAGAATCCCATGGGAGTAGTATATTCTGAGGTAAATGCATAAAACCGGTTGTGGGCGGCCTCACAGGCGAGGATTAGTGTTCTAGGGTTAAAGAGAGTAAATGAATGTATTCATGCAGATCTCTAGTACCCAACTCATCTTAAAAGCAAGTTGTACCTAAACCACTACATCAGACACAATTTCAAAAAACCAACATGGTTCTCGGCATGTCAATTGTCAAAGTGTTTTTCGAAAATGAGTTAATAGCTAAGTAGAGTGTTCTATAATACTCTAGAGATCTATGTTATTAGTAGATATTACATATAATAGGTATATAAACAACATCATAAAAAACAAACTATTTGTCCTATTTGTTAATCAAAAACTAGGTAGGTGTGCAGTGATTTTTATGGTCTATTTTTTTTAATTTATATTGTATGCACCAATTTGATGTTAAAAACTGAGTTTGAAACGCTATATCTCAATTGTATGTAACTGCAACTATTTCTAGGTCTATATTTTAGAAATTTGCATTTTAGTTTTAGTGTCATGGAACAGCAATCACACCAAAAACTTAAATGTAGAAAATAAAGCCAAGTTCTCTAGCGTCAATTATTAGAACTCTATCATCATAAGACAGTGACATCATTTAGACTGGATGAACTTAGAGGCCAAATGATGAGAGGATTTCTCTAGTTACGAGCAGTCTTTTGCGAAACCACATTCGGATTACATACTATCCACAATTTTAACTGAAATGTCATACATCATGTTGCGGTAACAATGTCCATTTTTCGTAACGCGAACTCCGGTCTCATGTTTAAAGAAACAAAGTCAGATGATGCTAGGAATAAACCTAACCAAATGCATTTTTTTTTATACACATAATGACATTTGAAAAATACACTCTTATGGATTGATGTCATTCCCTCTCCGTCAATTTCTGCTTATCAACAAAACCTTCAAAGATGCTGCATCTCTGAACATAATTTTTCGAAAAAATAATTGTTTAAGTTGCAACAATCGTTTGTATGGTTTTGTATGCGAGGTACCAAAACTACTTGACCGACATAGCCTATTTTCAATAACAACCTGACGACCGACGCACGGTAAAAAGAAGTCAGAATATGATCCTGATTTAAGATATATATTTTATGGGGTCTCTGATGACTCCTGATGACTCTGAGGTTTCGCAAGCAGACAGAAGAGCCATACTAAGAGAAGCTTCAAATTCACACGACTCGTCCGCCAAAGTCAAGGAAAAACTGATGTTAAAGCGAGCTTATCAACGGTTCAAAGAGTAATTAGGAAAGCTACACACTTAAAAAAACAAAAATTGAAGCAAAAAAAATAAAAACACCACTCAATATGGCGCGAAAGGAAATGCGGTTAAGTTTTGATCGAACGCACATGTCATGGTCTTCTGAGTGGCGATACGTTGTCTTATCAGACGAAAAGAAATTTAATTTGGAAGGGCCTACATTTTTATTTTCTACAATGACATATTATTTCCATGTCATTCGTAAGGAGGAGCATCAATTGGGCCACCTGCACAGCCGGGTGGGAGGTATGATGGTGTGGGGATCCATATCCTACTATGGCACCTGCGAGTTGCAGTTTTTAACATCAAAAATTAATGCGGATAGCTACATCAGCGTTTTAAAAACTGCATTTCCCCACTTCCCACTTTAAGAATTTATTTGGAAGACTGGAATGGCATTTCCAGCACGATAATGCGCCAATTAACACTGCCCGAACTGTAAAATCGTGGATTCAGACCCAACAAGTTGATGTTTTTGAGTGGCCACCATACTCGCCTGATCTTAATAACATCGAGAATGTGTGGGGATGGTTGGTTAGAAAAGTGTACGAGTCCGGAAAACAATATAGCAGTAAAACTGAGTTAATCGAGGGCATCAAACACGCTTGGTCCATCATTTGGGGAGATTACGATAACTTAGGCGCCAAAAATTGATAGCGGTTTTTTGTAGAGGGGTTAAATATAAACATTTTTTACTATAGGAGGTAGACCCCCTCGAGAGGCTTGTAGGCGAAACGGGTAGTTTAAATGCTTGTATTTAACCCCTCTACCAAAAACCGCAATCAATTTTTGGCGCATAAGTTATCGTACTCGAGCCCATCATTTCATTAGATTATGTAGAAAAACTTTATGATTCAATTCCCAATCGAATCTACGAAGTAATTATTAACAAAGGCGGGACCACACATTATTAATTTTGTTTAAAACTATTCAAAATATAAAATAAAAACATATAAAAACCAGTAAGACAATTATCTTCGACTATGCCGAAGCTCAAATACCCGGTACTATATTATTGTAAAATAAAAAAAATATTTTAGTATTAAAAAAATTATATATTTGTATGGGAGGTATGGGTACTTTTTATTCGACCAAGCTCATTTTTTGTCAAAAATTTTTAAATATTATTAAAACAATATGTGCAAAGTTTAAACTTGCTATCTTTACTGTAGCTATTTAAATTTAATTTTTAACATAAAAAGCTATATAAATCTGATATTTTTGTATGGGAGGTAGTAGCAGTTTTCATCCGATCTTGCTCATCTTCGAACTTAGCCTCAGTTTGGTGGATAAAAGCTTACATACCAAATTTCAAGTCGATAGCTCTTAAATTACGGCCGTAATCGTGCGGACAGACGGACAGACGGACAGACGGACATCGCTAGATCGACTAAGAAAGTGATGCTGATCAATAATATATATAGTTTGTCATACCTACAACGCCTCCTTATGGGCGTTACAAATGGAATGACAAAGTGAATATACCCTCACCACAGTGTGGTACCGGGTATAACAATATCGTTGTTCAAAAAATTAAAATAAATGAAATTAGCTCAGGTAGCGCTATCCTGATAACCAAATTTTAGCTTCTGTTTTTTTGTGTACTATTAATTAAAAATTATTGAAGTATTATCTTAAATGTTACAGTAGTCGTTGCTGTTTTTTTAAGGACAAATAATAAGAGTCTAATGCATACAAATTTGGAGGCACTATTTCAAACGGTTTAGATAATATTAACAGCTCCAGAAATCGAGTGAAATCGAAATTGCAAATCGAGTGAATTCGTTTTCAGTGTTCTGCATTTCGAGCGATTCGGAAACTCAGAAATTTTTTCGAAATCACAATTTCACTTTGTCTCAATTCCGAAAATTTGAAATCGAAATCGAATACAGTGACATGTAGACCACAAAAATTCATTTCCAATTTCATTTCGAGTGAAAGTGAAATGTGGAACCTAGCAGTAAATATTAACCTAGAAGTTAAAGGCGGGCGCAAATCTGATGACGCGCAGTGTATACTAGCGAAATCAGTGCATCATTAAGAAAAGATATTTTAGTCCAAGTACATAACATTTAAAATAACATTCGGTTATAAATGCTATTTTCAACTAAAGAGCTTTATTTTGTTTTCTATTTCCAGATGTGGCTTCATGTATGGTGAGCTGACAGACAAAGAGACGGTAGCGCGTCTGGAATACACTCTGGAGAATCAGCAACAGGATCAATTTGAAATTTTATTATACAAAAAAAACAGTGAGTATCCAACAATTTATTAGGCTATATCTCCCATGGCTTCTGTGTATCTATTCCCTTTTATGCTAGCTCTAAAGTGTATCTGCTTCGTTGTATTGAATTTGTGTCCAACTTGATATGATAATGGTGCGATAATTAATTCGCCCAAAGTCATTAATCTGAGAAACATCTCCATCTCCATTTCCATTTCCATTTCCACTTCCATCTCCATGTCTTATTCATCATAATCACTCCCCCGAAAGCATTGATTTTCTGTGTCTCTGTCAGCAATTAGGAAACGAAACATGATAAGCAAAGTGTTTTACATAATTCCATCGATCATGATGGGTGGTAACATCCTGCCCATTTAATAGATATTGTATCTGAAATCGTAATTTCAGATTAAAGTGTGCTGGGGATAACCTTTTGCCATTTGGGTAGACCAGAAGTCAACTAAATGGTACCCCAATGTTTGTGAGGTTTTGCACTTATTCGTGACCCATGTGGGTGCGGTATATAAACGGGTAGTTGGACTGAACTTAACAGCAAAGATACGTAATAAGAAGTGCCACAAAGATGAACGCATTTCACTTGTCGTTAGATATGAATGTGTTTTGTAGTAATACCGAAGTTTGTGGGTACTGGGTAGAATAAGTTTGTCCTTTCAATGGCTGTAATTACTGCGCTTTTGTGATGAAAATAGTTCTGTTCTAATTACACATTAGGGGTTCAAGATGCACTGTTGCGTAAAAAAGAGTAAAATGAAATGTTAATATCGGTGCACTCCTACAGTAGTTTTCTTCTGTAGGAAGTCCCTTACGAGTGTCAATCTGCTTGCAAAACGTTATTTCTTACGAGTATTTTCAACACACATATCAATCTCAAAATGTCGAAAGGACTCCGATTTGGTCTTCTAGTTGTAACTGGAAGTGAATATACTTGTACATCATCTAGATCTAGAAAAAGAAAACTGTTTTGTTTTTATTCGTAAAACAAGGTTTAATCAACAAAAAATTTGACATTTGTTGATCGCGAAATACTCCACAGCCTTATAATCAAAGTCCTTCAACCATGCTCGAACCATACCATATCTATCTGGAGCTGCCTCCAGTTAACATCAAGTTATTTGAGGTTACTTTTAAATTCTGCGCGCCACCAAGGTGGGTGTACTCGTTGGTCTCGAGTACTCGTCGTGTTGATCTCCACACTTGCTGTAGCTGACCTCTTTTTGAAGAGGTCAGCATCGCTTTGTATCCATTTAAGTTCGTCATTCTTCTTCACACTTCACCGTATGTATCGATCTGGAACACTGGAACTCCTGGGTCTAGACTTACGAGAGCGTGAATATTTGGTCAACATAGGCCGGTCATTTTATCAGCATATACGTAGTATAGTCGATAATATTTTTTAAGTGATATTCAGGAGACTTGTTTCTCTATAGATGGCTTAGTTCAAAGTATATCTCCTTTCTTTTGTACGGAGGGAGCACACGCTGTTAAGGTTCCAAATATTCAGTGAACTTTCAGCCGAAACGATTTTTCCATGTAATTTTTAGTAGCGCATTGAAAAAGCTCTGTCATGTAGGTCAGGTGCTCCTGCAGCCTAGTTGGACTTCTGTTTAGACACCACTATACTAACTTCTTATTTGTCGGGATGGTTTCCATTTTTACTGTCATCGTTCGGGGTGAACTGATTATGCTGCCTTAGGCGTCGGTTATAGCTATCCCTAAAATGCATCCGTCAAAACACGAAACAGAATAAAACTGAAACATTTAACCATTGCATTGGAATTCAGTGGACAATGTTGTGGAATTGACTGGGAAGTTAAACAGGAAAAGTGTTACGTATGGAAAAATTAATAATTTCGTTTTCTAGAAAATTTAGAGATCAATTGGTTAATTTTTTTTTTGACGAACTAACTTTAAAATTCAAAAGTAACATTTAAGTTTAAGTCCTCCAAAAAAGCAAAACAATTTGTTTTCGGTTGGATGTTACTTACTTACTAACTTACTTAAGGTGGCTCTACAGTCCGGGGTGGACCTGGGCCTCAACCAACAAGCGTCTCCAGCCAGAACGATCTTTGGCCAACTGTCTCCAGTTTCGCACGCTAAGTTGGTTGAGGTCCCCTTCCACTTGCGTGCGCCACCTGAGTCGCGCTCTTCCTCTACTGCGCCGTCCCTCAGGTGTGAATTCGAAGATCTTCCGGGCCGGAGCATTCACGTCCACTCTGGGTCATGTAGAGCCCAGCCACCGTAATCGTTTGACCTTCACTCTTCTGACTAGGTCGATGTCGCTGTACAGCCCGTTCGTCGTTGCAGGTATCTCCTCCACCATTCACCGTCTATGCAGACGAGACCGAAAATTACTCGAAGAATTTTCCTCTCGAAGCAGCCAAGGGTAGCCTCATCTACTTTTGATAGAGTCCATGCCTCTGCTCCATAAAGTATAGGACTGGGATGATTAGGGACTTATAAAGGGTCACTTTAGTTGTTCGAGAGAGGGCTTTGCTACTCAATTGCTTTCTTAGCCCAAAGAAACAGCGATTGGCAAGAGTTATTCTTCGCTTAATCTCAGCGCTGATATCATTGTCTGAGTTCATAGCGGAGTCCTTTACCACCTCAAAGTTATATCTATCTATAGTGACATTCTGTCCAAGACATCGGTGTTGGGTGTCCTTTCTTGATGATAGCATATACATTGCCTTGCCCTCATTGACCGCCAAACACATCTTCGCCGCCTCTGTCTCAATACTCACGAACGCGCCAGTGACATCACGCTGCGTTCTGCCGCTTATGTCGATGTCGTAGGCGCAGGCGAGTAGGTGGACGGACATTTGAAAGATAGTGCCTCTGGTGTTTGCGTTTGAGTTTTGCACTATTCTTTCAAGAACGATGTTGAAGAAGTCGCATGACAGCGCATCGCCTTGTCTAAATCCTTCGGTTCGGTTGGATGTTACTGACAGCTATAACAGCGAAATGCTAGATGTCTCCGTCAATAAACAGTCTGCAGGCAAATATGTGTCATACTAATTCCACTGATCATGAGCCTTTTGGGATATGCGGTACTGTCATCAATTGTCATTCGACGTCTTTTACTCAATTCTTCGCTTCAATAATTGTAACATCGCATTTATTGTGTGTCACTTGCCACTTAAGTGTCTGGGCGTCTGTTGGATTGTAATACCTCGATACCTACATCTGTTACCAATATCAATGTCATTACAACCAAACTGCGGACACCAAAAGCGCTTTTCCCCAATCAAAATCCGATGCGGATTAGGAATTCCGTTTTATTATTGTGGCCTCATGCAAGAGTGAAACGTGCTATAAAAGCAACAGAAATAGAATACCCCCCAAAGGACTTTAGAAATATTTGTTCTCCTTTCTTTTTTTTTCTGTATACACACATATACAATATACGTGTCAACTTAATGCCGGATCATAACATTTGCGCCCATCTCCTCTCATCTTTTGGTTCAAGTACCAAATGCCATGGGATATTAGATTTTATGAGATGGATGCAATACGACTGGAATTGACAGGGTATATTGCATTCTGCAAGGATAATAGCCTATGGCGCCTAGTTCCTCCCAGATGATGTCAGCAAAAGTATCCGATATCTATTATTCCCGATGGTCGATTGAACGCGGTCGTCCAGGTGGGGGATATACAGTGATTTCATGGAATAAATTTATCCATCCTTTCACTAGGATATAGCTGGATTTTAATATTAAATTTTAGTGCAGTACGGTAAATTGAATCCTTTAATTCTGCTTACCTGGGCAAGTATATACACAAGTAAATATCGTTCTTGCCGCAGGTGGGCTTTTTTTAAGCTCGTTTAAGGACACACACAAGAAACAAGCACAGTAGTTGATTTCCTTGTTGACTTAATGACTTGCAGCAATAAACTGACACACGGGTGGTCGAAAATATTCTCCCTTAGGCCATGGCTACATTGTTTGTAATTCATGTACTGGACCATCATTAGCCCTAAGTGGAAGGAGGATGGAGAACTTGGTGTATCGTGTTGTATTTCATGGCTGAAGTTGTTGGTGATGGTATGCTTTAATGGATAACAAAAGGATTTGTCAAATTTTACCGACAGGGAGGGCGACTCACCGGAAATGGTCTTACGGCAATGACAAAATAAAACTGAAAAACGTAAGAGTCACAACGGGCTGGCGGATATAAGGAACCGCAATAAGAAGGAGCGGAAGAAGAAACATCAGAATGACCCACGGGGATCACGGTGTGCTGAACAACAACAAACTGTTCCGATTTACCTTGTAGCCGAAATTGTGGTCATAAACAGACAGAATAGATTCATTAAGGGTTGCTAAAGTGGAAAATCCGCAATCGATTGGGGAAATAATGCTCATACGCCATGGGAATCGAATTGGTATATTGATTTAGGTTAAATGGTTTTTCTTTGTGTTATTACACTGGGAAGTCTGCAACAAAACTGAAAAATAATGTTTCCGAATAAATTGTTTGTGAATTGAGGTCAAACAACTATCTGATTCTACTGCTTCGAATGTACATACTACCACACAGAATTCTAACCTAGTATCATGTAACCATTGCTTTATTCAAAATTACTCTGGATGGTATGCCGAACTTTTAAGCTTACTCTCACTAAATGGTATCGAACTGGACTCTTGTCTATTAGGTCGCGAAGATAAAGCTCTAAGTTTTTAGGCTGTTTGAGACTTGGAGCAGTATTTCTACATTTCCGCTTTGCGCTTGAGGTGACTTGACTACACTTCTATGGGTATTTGGAAAAAATCATAGTTTTAAATGTTTTGAAAGTGAATATCTTTTAAGCTGTCATTGTTGATTAAGAGTATCATTTGTTAGATTTTTCTATTGTTTTGTTCACATAAACCCGTAACTTAAAAGTTAGAATTAGTCTAGGCCAGTCAAATAGGGTGTCTTTTCAGCCAGTTCGATATCAGGCGACCGGAGAACGCCTGCTTAAGATTGTCTAGTCTATTGTGGCTCGTGCAGTAAGCGCCTTTGCCCTTAGTTCCAATTCATTGAATTCATCGTGGCTCTATTGCGTTAACCAATTCAGTCTGGCCTTAAAAAACAGTCCGATGACTAATCCAACGCAAACAGCACAGTGACTTTGAGTAGTAGTAATCGCCCTTCTTACCCCAGAACCGCAATTTTTTTTTGTTCATGTATCCACAGGGGTGGGAATGAACCCGTCACTAGTGATTGATGCAAGATCGTTCACTTCGTTGTTGAGATTGAGGAGAGGTTGACCTTAGGGTAGAGCGATGCGGCGCAGAGACTTACGTGGAATGACCAAATGAGTTGCACATCGTCTGCTGAATGTCGAATGGGCTTTTACGTCATCGTCAGCCACGGTATGGTTCCTTCCAGGGTTTTTTCGGTTTCGTATTGTTCCAGTCTCTAAGAGTGCACCTTTTTTTGTACAATCATATCTAAAGTACAATCATATCAATGATGTCAATCATGGTCACTGTGTCCCTGTGTCACCCTCGATTATCAAAAATGAACACATTTCGTGACATGTGTAATCGTATCTATAGTAATTCCCCAAAGGAATTTCGGCGAAAAATCGTTTACCACAGAAAATATTATCGACCGATAATAAGAAAATATTTACGAGCAAAATACCGTTATAAAAAAATCTTCTTTAGCCTGTAGTATAAAAATTAACTTTGTATATATCGAAATATCTTAATACATAATATTTACTTAATTATCCGTGTAATTAAATGTCTATTCTTTAGCTGATTTAAAAGTGCACCACACGTCTTTTTTTTTAGTTTCGAGGGCCATTTTTTAATTCTTCAATAACATTACCGTAAAAACTCATTGCAACCGAAAATATTAAGGAATGTAATTATTGTGAAATTACTTTTTTAAATTTTCCAACGGCATTACGGAAAGGACCTCTTGCCAAGAAATATAAATAAATCTACAATATTCAGATTTTTCCAAAGATAAAAAATAAGTATTTTAGGCCTAAGAATACGTGGCCTTAAACCTAGCTTCTCCAATCATTGTGAGTATGATTACATGTTTTTGGCACAAATAGATACGACCTAAAATTGTATGCCGATTCTGAAAGCGAAATTGAACCATGATAGTTTGTTACTCGTGGATGTTTGTCAAGAGGTGGCGCTGTAAAAAAAAAAAGACATCGTGAATAGCGTGCTAATAATTCACCATTGTATAGTGAGTATAACCTATTGCCAGGGGCGTAGCGAGGGGGGCCGTGGGGGGGGGGGGGGGGTGCGACGCTTTTCAGGAGTCGGCAAATCAACGAGCAATTTTCACAAATTAGATCTGAACAAAATATTAAAATAGAAGAAGTGAGTTTGGATTAGAGCTGTGTCAATCGTTCAAATTCAATGATCGAATCGTTCAAGTATTGGTTGAAAAAATGATTCGGTCATTTCAATCAATCATTCAATCATTCAATGACAGATGAGAATGAGGGTATTCAGTATTGTATTGCTCCATTCAATTTCAATACAATCATTCGTTCAATTTCGTTTCGGTAGAGACAGATACTTTCTGATAGATTGTAAGAGTGAATCATTTTTGAAAGCTTCAAAACATGTTTATCTAAAGACAGAGACAATAAAAAAAGAGATGAAACGATTGTTCCATTTCAAAAAAAAGTCGCCTCAATTGAAGATTTCTTAGACGTTTTTTAATCCATTGACATCGTAGCCATCCTTTGATGGATTTTTTTTCTTTATGTCTTGACAGAAAGAAGACGAACCATATTATGGGATATATGCTATATTTATTTCGAAATGTCACCAGAAAGCCCTAAAATCTTAATTTTTCCAAGCGAAAAAAAATCACTCAAATTTTTAATATTTTAGGGCTTTCTGGTGACATTTCGAAATAAATATAGCATATATCCCATAATATGGTTCGTCTTCTTTCTATCAAGACATAAAGTAACAAATTCCATCAAAGGATGGCTACGATGCCAGTGGATTAACAAACGTCCAAGAAATCTTCAAATCAAGCGATTTATTTTTTGCTCTCCGAAATAGCCAGTCAGATGCGCAATAAAAGTATTGACTTTGTGAATGATTGATTTGGGGATTGTGTCGTTCGTTCTTTACTCGCTACCGAGAAAAATGAACGAGTCAGATGCGCAACAAAAGTATTGACTCTGTGAACGATTGATTTTTGGATTGTGTTGTTTCGTTCTTTCTTTACTGGCTAACCGAGATAAATGAACCAGTCAGAACAAAAGTATTGATTCCATGAACGATTGACTTGAGGTTATGTGATTGCAATCACCAATACTTTATTGTGATCGGGTCAAAAAGAACGAATCAATCACGATTGACACAGCTCTAGTTTGGATTTTCATTACGCTGTTCAAGAGTCGGCAAATCAACGAGCAATTTTCAAAGATTAGATCTTACACTCTAAGAAAAAATCGTGTAATTTTACTATCATTAAGCGAGGAATCTACTTGCCTACCATAATTGCAGTAATTTTGCGCACGTATCAATTTTAAATATTTAATGCGTAAATCTTAAACCTTTGTTGTGTAAATTCACACATAGATTTTAAATATGAATGCGTATTTCTACACTTAAGGTGTGAAAGAAATGTTTATAAATCAACATAAAATGTGTAAATTTAAACCTTTTATGTTTAAATTTGTAGCAAAATTCGACATACAATGTGTAAAATCCAACAAAATTGTGTATGAAGAAGCTTAAAGTTAGACTTTTTTATGTAATTTTGCTTAAATTCAATATTTAATGTGTACAATTAAACAAAATTGTACATCGTCAGAAAGTATATTCAAAACAATTCAAAAACAAGTAAAAGTGTTATCATCGGCCTTGATATCCTCCACTGCAGTGAACCTGTCTAAACGAAATAAAACAATCCAAAAATGCTTAAGATATTTATTAAAAATTATTCGATTTAACAAAAAAAAAAATACTTCCGTAAAGAAAGTAAAAACACACTTCTTTCACTAAAAGATGCCATGGAACTTGGGAGCGCAAAAGCTGCAACCGCTTCATTCAATGGTCTGATCACGTATGAGCTCGCAAATGCACCGTCACTCACAATCTATAGGTGGTAGACATTGACCCATCCCCTTGTCGCCCGGTGAGATACCACCACATCATGCTATAGGCTCCGTGAAGTAGTCCTGACTATGTTTCGGAGCTTGGCAGATGGGCCGGTGCAACACGGATGGGATGGTCGGGCACAGGCTACTGTGGGAACACATGTAGCGGATGGTGAACGGCCTGCGGATATGCAGGTTATAGCTGCGAATAACCAATACGCAGTCCTCGACCAAGAGCGACAGAAAAGGAGGGCGTGGCTTAAAAGGTCACAGGAACCCCTATGAACTTTCTGTGACAAGACGTATAGGCACCGTCTTCAACAAGGTGCCCCCCACCTCACAAGGTGGCTGCGAGGGATACAGACTAATGTAATTGGCGAGACCCAGATGTACCCGTCACAACGTGGGATACACAAACATCTAATCTTGGAGACAGAAACGTATCTGCCTTTGGCTGATCAGCCGTGTTCTATTTTAACACCTTTACCGTTTCACTTGAACACTGACACCGGTACATTTTCTTTTTATGTTTTTGTTTTTTTTTTTCGGCATTAAGACTGAGTCCAGTAAGGTCTTAATTACGGTATACTGGAAAATGAACGTGAATGATAGCTTTGAGGGCTGACGCTTGTAGTATTCTGTTACCTCAGTAAGCAGGAGTGAAATTCTGTTGAAATGGCTTCCAGGCTAATGCTGCAAGCGCCCCCGTCCCGTTAAAACCCTGGCAGGCCTCAGAGAACGCTCAATATTTCGTCGCCATTAAGTTGGTGGTGTAGGTACAGATGTAACATTCCTGTTTAACACCGATCTGGCTCTGGCAAAAGACCCCATAAGGGCTTGTGTCAACCCTCGCATGGCCTCACTGCTTGCATAGATAACCATGGGATCAAAAGGTGACTACACACTCGAATATTGATAACGGTTCTGAGTGGGGACCCAACAAACATGATTACAACAACAAATACTAATTCCAATAGAGTAAATGGAGATAATTGCGTGAATCCCTTCCAGAGAAGTTCGACGATGCAGAGGTCACCGATAGAAAAGGTGCCAACACCTCAGAGGTTTGAGGAGGAAAGCGTCGTACAACCGACGCACGTGGCTTCGGAACCACAACTATCCACCCAGCTGTCTGTCTTCCACAAACTGGGAGAACAGATTAAAATTTTGGTAGAAATGGTAGATGACGGTAAGAGGCGTTCTATTCACCAGCCAATGAGAGATGCCATTGATCGCATCAAGGCGTTCTACGAGCTCTCTGCAATTGAGTTGCATGACGATAAAGCCAAAGAGGTCATACGAAAAAACAACGCCTCGCAGACATCACCATGGCTAAAATTAGTAGTCGCGGACTCAAAAAGAAGACCGGAACCCAACGGCGAAACCCCGAGCTCAAAGCGCCTACAGAAAACGCCATCAGTTAGTAGGAACAAGACAGCACGGAGCAAAGTGGATAGCCAAAATAGTGGCAAAGCTGAAAATGGTGCTAAAGTTATACCCCTGAAGGCTGATAAAGCCACGAAGGACGGCCAAGCAGCGAGCGATGATAACAACGCTTGGTCAAAAGTCATTAACAAAAAAAAAAAAAAGGAGCTCAAGAAGCCAAGGACTATAAAGGAGAATACACGACCCGATGCAATTGTGATAGCAGCCAAGGGAGAGCTCTCATATGCCCAAATACTATCACAAGTTAAAGCCGACCCCAAACTTGGTACGTTGGGGGAATCCGTAACAAGGATTAGGAGAACACAAAAAGGCGACCTACTATTCCAGCTGAAGGAGTCAGGTGAAAAAACCGAGCAGCTCAAGGGAATACTCGGAGAAACTCTCGGTACTAATGCGGAGGTCCGGGCGCTAACACACCGAACTACGATAGAAATCAAAGACATCGACGAGGTCACCACCAAGAGCGATATCTGCGAGGCCATTAAATCGCAGTTCCAGTTGAAAGAGATATGCGAAGCGAACGTATCGAGCCTAAGGAAGGCCTACGGAGGCACGCAAATCGCAACGGTCGGGTTGCCGGTGGACAGCGCAAACAAAATGCTAAAATCGCGCAGAATCAAGATTGGTTGGGTGAACTGTCGCATTCGCGTGCAGATAACGCTAACAAAATGCTTTAGGTGCTTAGAATTCGGGCACACGGCGCGCCACTGCAAGAGCGATCATGACCGATCCAAACAGTGTAGAAGATGCGGGGAAGAAGGGCACATTGCCAAAACCTGCACCAAGAAACCAGTATGCTTCTGGTGTAAAGAGGACAAGCCTGAGAACGCTGGACACGTGGCTGGTAGTGGGCAATGTTCGGTATTCAAGAAAGCTCTAACCAATAAAGTATGATGAAGGTCGTCCAAATAAACCTTAACCACTGTGCGGCCGCGCAGGATTTGCTGGCACAAACGACAAGGGAACAAAGAGTAGATATTGCCCTAATTAGCGAGCCCTACAAATCTCTGGATGGTTGTAGCTGGACAGAAGACAGATCAAAGACTGCAGCGATATGGACCTGTGGAAACCACGCTATACAAAAAATCGGTGGGGCGGCGGACTACTTCGCATCCGCTAGGATTAATGGCATCTACTTCTACAGTTGCTACGCACCCCCCAGTCTTACACAAGGGGAATATATGAAGCTCCTGGACGACATTGTAGCGAACGCGCGAGGAAAACACCCAATGATTATTGCTGGTGATTTCAACGCATGGGCTACAGAATGGGGTAGCAGGACCACGAATGCAAGGGGGCGAGCTCTCCTTGAAGCATTCGCAATACTGAACGTAAGTTTGGCGAACAATGGTGCAAAAAACACATTCCGGAAAGCGGGCAAGGGGTCTATCATAGATATCACCTTTATGAGTAACTCACTCCTGCGTAAAACGAAATGGAGAGTAAGCGAAGAATATACGCATAGCGACCACCAGGCGATCATATATGTCATGAACAAGGATAACCCCAGGCAGCGCCCTAAGCTTACGGGGCCAAAGTGGAAAGACACGTACTTCGACAAAGATGCGTTCGAAGAAATGATGAATACTGATTATACATTCAGCAGTGAAGAAGCGGAGACCTTGGCCCAACAACTAATGCAGGAAATCACCACAGCGTGCGATGCAGCAATGCCTAGAAGATCAACTAGTAAAAGGGGTGGACCTTGTTACTGGTGGAACGACGAAATCAGAACGCTTAGAGCAACATGCCTTAAGGCCCGACGCAGATCACAGCGATCCAGGGGAAGGCCAGAATTCCAAGAACGATTAGCTACCTTCAGGCTAGCAAGACGGGATCTCGAAAAAGCCATTAAGGACAGCAAGGCGAGATGTTTTAAGGAACTCTGCGACGGAGCAGACCTAGACCCCTGGAGGATGGCTTATAGGATTGTGATAAAAAAGCTGAAGGGCAGTAAGTCCCAACAAATATCCTGCCCGACAATGCTGAGGAAAATAGTAGAGCACCTATTCCCACATAGGCCGTCTACTTCGATGATCACCATAAGGGAGATCAGCCAAGAACGCATCCCCGCAATCACCACGAAGGAACTAAACGATGCATGCAGGAATATAGGCGACAACAAAGCGCCCGGACCCGATGGCATCCCTAATATGGTGCTCAAAGCAGCTGTTCGAAAAAGACCAGACCTTTTTATTGCAACGATGCAAAAGTGCCTTGAGGAGGGGGTTTTTCCTAAGCCATGGAAACTTCAACATCTGGTGTTGTTACCAAAAGGAAAGAAGCCACCAGAAGAACCATCTTCGTATCGACCAATATGTTTGCTGGATACAACGGGAAAAATCTTAGAACGTGTCATATACGGCAGACTGCTCGAGGTGGCCGAAGATAAAGGAGCTTTGTCAGACTATCAGTATGGATTTAGAAAATCGCGTTCTACCGTCCATGCCATAAAGGCGGTAGTAGACACAGCAGCTGAAGCAATACTAGGAAAAAGATGGAGAGGGGGGACAAAGAAATACTGCGCGGTTGTGACGCTGGACGTTAAAAATGCCTTTAACTCGGCGAACTGGTCATGCATTAGGAGGTCGCTGGCCAGAATGGAAGCGCCGGTGTACTTGCGGAGCATAATTGCAAATTACTTTACCGATAGAAAGTTAAGGTATCAGACTGACAATGGGGTTAAGTACTACAACGTTACCGCGGGAGTACCACAAGGCTCTGTTCTAGGACCTCTCCTGTGGAATATAATGTATGACGGAGTCCTGCGACTAACGCTGCCTCAAGGAGTTAAGGTGATCGGTTTCGCTGACGATATCGCCGTGGTAACGGTGGCCAAACACATTCACGAGATAGAATCCGCTACGGATGAAGCAGTTGCCAAAATAAAAAAATGGCTGGAGTCCGCTGGCTTAGAACTAGCTGACCACAAGACCGAGGCTGTCTTGATAACCAGCCGAAAGTCTGTGGAGTTTGCAAATTTCCGGGTTGGGAATCAAACCATTAGGTCTAAGGAGTCTCTAATGTACCTGGGAGTAATACTCGACAATAGGCTAAACTTTAAAACGCACATCCAGTACGCCGGCAGGAAGGCCTCACAGATGCAGGCAGCTCTTTCCCGAATGCTACCAAACATCGGTGGACCTGGATATACCAGCAGGATTCTACTATCCAGAGTGGTCAGCTCAATACTTCTGTACGCTGCACCGGTCTGGGCGGGGGCTCTAAAAACAAACGAAACAAGGAGAAAGCTCTCGTCAGCATATAGGCTCTGCGCAATACGAACAATAAGGGGATTTCGAACAATCTCAGATGAAGCAGCTTGCGTTATATCGGGAATGTCCCTAATAGAAGGGTCAAAGTAGAAGAGAGGGAAATATCGATGGTACTATGGCAAGCCAGGTGGGATAACACGACAAAAGGCAGGTGGACCCACAAACTGATCCCCACCATCGAGGTGTGGACAAAAAGAGAAAACGGGGACTGCAACTACCACCTTACGCAGTTCTTATCGGGGCACGGCGGCTATCGGAAATACCTTCACCGATTTGGTCACGATAGCTCGCCTTTCTGTCCCGAATGCCCAGACGAAGAAGAAGATACGGAGCACGCAATGTTCCATTGTAGGCGCTTTGCAGGGGGAAGAGCGAACTTACCAAACCCCCAAAGTCTAATAAGCCATATGCTAAGGTCAGAAGATGACTGGCTGGAGGTATGCTCCTTTATAACGAGTGTACACGAAGAATTGCGGAGACTTGAAAGACTCAGAAGAGCCGAAATGGCCGACCCAGAGCATCTAGCATGAGTTGCTAACCAGCCCCGCGAAGTAATACCTAACGGCAGTCCCGCGGGGAGAGTGGTTGAAGGAAATAGGGTGTGGATTAGTACGTCAGGCGCACTCCTGGCATCGATTATTCGGGTTTGCGAATCGTGCATGTTGGTAGCACGGGCTACCGCATCTTTAGAAGATTACCACATCCATTGGCGCAACCAAAAAAAAAAAAAAAAAACAATCGAATTGCAAAATTACACATAAAATGTGTAACTTTCATCAGATTGGTGTAAATGGGTGTTGGTCTTTAAACACTGTGTGTGTAATTTTCATAAGGTGTTTATATTTAAACAAAATTTGTTTATTTATAAACATTTTGAGAGTAAAGTTTAAACAATAATAGAATATTATTGAACAAAAGTTGTTGAAAAGTACACAAAAGGAGTACATTTGCAACAAATGTTTGTAATATCTAACATTATGTGTTTAAATTTTTTTTTTACCTATTGTCGTGTATATAAATACGCAACTTGCCTATTTTTACATTAAAAATTACATACATTTTCATAGTAATTTTACACGCATTTTTTAGAGTGTAGGCTTGGATTTTCATTAGGTATAGGTTTTAAACTTGTAAATGTGTACGTACAAGTCGGCATTTTCAAAGGTTCCACATGAACTCGTAAAAATTTAGCTTGTTCCGATTCGATTTTAAAAAGGACGGTCGGCATCGGTGAATTTGCCATTTGAAATCCTTAAAATTTAGCGAGTTTCGATTCGATTTTAAAAAGACCGGCATTTTTAATTTGAGGTTAAATTCGAAGGAATATGTTATTCGCTAATTTGTGGAACTCGGCTTATTGATGTGGGCGAACATTGACCATTCGCGGCAAGGGTGTTTTCGTTCGCGGCAAATAGTTTGAAAAACAAAATTTCGTCATTTATAAACTTGTTTTCTTAATACAGCTTATGGCTGAAATTCGCGAACTGCCGCGACCTAGAAAAGTTTTCATGTGAACGGACTGTCATGTGAATGGTACTTTAGGTATCAAAATCTTATATCCGAAAGACCACCGAATCGATTGAGCTCAAATTTACAGGAGATCTTAGGTATTGGCACGGGATATTTCCTGTGAAAATTGGTCAAAATTGGACAGAGGGGCGTGGGACCTCCCATACAAAAAAAAACTAATTCTATGATGGGGTGAAATTCGATGACGTTAGATATAACTCGATAACCGCCGATTTTTATGATTTCTATACAGTCGGCAAGTTCCTGAAATAAGTCGGCATTTCAATGAAAGACACCCCCTAAGGATCGAACCCTCGCTACGCCCCGGCCTATTGCTTAACAATAATAATCGATTCACCTTTGCTATGCCTTTGTTTTCCATTGTCGTACATTTAGGCCTATAAGTAAAGTATACCTTCTTGGCGCAGTTTACCTACTTAGATGTAGCTTCAATATATCGAAGTGTATAGTAAATGGAGTTTTGTTGGCCACATTGCAGCCAACCAGTAGTTTGAAGTATGCTAAAACGTAGTTGTTGCCCCAATACAATTTGTTCTTCTATATAACTTATATTATCTTTCAGATTTACAATGCGGCTGTGCTCTATCAAAATATGGACAGGTTGCCCCAGGTACCAACAAAAAGGACACACTCGTACTTCATAGACATCCTACATCCGTTCATAAGTAATTCATGATGCAACCATACCTTCGTCTAATGTACTCCTCAACATAATTCTCTCTTATCGTAGTTCATACACAGATTCCCCAGCGTATTCTTCACCATCAGATATTTTCACTTTTAAATTGATATAGAAATCCAAAATTATTGACCTCCTTCTCTACATATCCTAGCTAAAGTGGTCGCTTGCAATAACTTTTCTCCTAATGCAAGGATAATTCAAAGACGTCTCGTTATAACGATGTTATTTTCATTTGTTGTTTCCCTGTGAAATTTATTTTCCATCTGTTGTCCTTGCGCTTATCGCGTTTTTCTGCTCATTCTCACCGACCGACACCGCGCGGACGTCTTCGGCAGCCTGCGATGCTTGTATAGTCTTTCATGTTCTTGTGTTCTTATGTTGCGTCGTATATAGTTTGACAGTTATTGTTGCCTTCTGTTTCATAGGAATCTAGGATACTTATGTGGAACAAGTGAAAAAAATATACCGTAAGGTCCTTCAAATGCATTCACCTACACGGATACTATATTTCAGGATATCCATTCAAGTGCGAACAGCAAGAAGAAGAAGGCGATGAATAAAAATACAATGAATGCCATTTTCTGTCAATGCGAGATGAGAGGAATCGCATATCCTCGAGTGAGGATTTCGTTTTAGTGAAAGGAAGATTGTGTTCATTAATTCTGTTTTCCGTTGCACGAAAGATTTCAAGTCGTATTAGAAGTGTTGTATTCAAATGGCGCTTACTCATTTAAGTGACGTAATAGCTAGAAGGACGAACAAGAAAATTGGAAGACAAGTATAAGAGATAAGAACTACGACTTCCCAGACCAAGTGGATACACTGAAAAGTTCCGAGCAGATACTCTGTGTCTGTATATGTTTTGTCGGAGAGGGAGATAAGTTGAACAGCAATTGACTCATGTGAGGAGGACGAATTCAAAAGTTATCCCGTGCACGAAGTGGTGGGATAAAGTTCTTGAACTAATAAAAGTTGCGTAGGATAAGCATTTATCTTATATTGTGGGAAAACGAGTGCATGTGTCAAAGTTTGCCGCAAAAATAGCTCCTTAAAATTAACTGAATATGATGATGACGATTTGATTCTGTGAAAGGACAGAAGGCGTCGCATACGCAGATAGAACCAATAAATTGGCGCTGGACCTGATAAAACTTGAGTTGCTGGATTCGAAATTTATTTGATCTTATTGAGTTCAAGGTCGGAATGAAAGGACGATTTTCTGTGATGGCTAGAAAGTGGAAAATGCATTCAATTTCAATTCGAAACCAAATGTTTCGACAAAACATACGATACAGTGGAACCGCAAACATTTTTATACCCTACCCCAGTTTTAGTTCAACAAGAATTTCGAAACCTATAATATGTACCTTCCACATGGAATCCGTTTACAGATGGGTCGCAAAAGGAAACAGGATTGTACGGAAACAGGATCCCGCCTTCCTAATCACTGTAGCGTGTTTCAGGCGGAAATCATCGCTATTGTGAAAGCCATGTCGTGTCTGCGGTATAATGTAATATCCGCAAGGGTACCGCGATTTACACAGGTACAGTCAAGCCGCGGTTAAATCAGTGGCTTCGATCACTTTCAAAATCAAAAATGTCCCCAATGAGATGGCGAAACAATTAAAAATGCACATTATACGGGGCGGGCTATAGGAAATTCCAGGCATTTGAATGGCCGACGAACTCGCTGAACATGGCACAACTATGTCTAGAGAATTTCTATCTCTAAAATACATTTTCCACAATCCTAGTGAACTCGCTCAAATAAGCATCAACCACCTCCAATGCTTTATACCTTCCTACAGTTGGTTCAATAGGTAGCTTTGAGATCATTTGATCTTGTGATATCACAATGGGCCTACTCTCAACTTTCGTGTTACTATAGCAACGGAATATTTAACCGATTTGCATGCATGATTAATGCGCTGCAAAGCTCTTCTTCTTCTGAAGTTCCAGGTGAAACAGCTACTCAACTTACAAGCCTTTCCTCTGTTGGTTGAGTTCCCTTCCTACTTGTGCTCGTCACCTCTGACGAGATAGGTCTTCCTGTATTGTCTTCGAGGTTATAATCGAAGGCGTTTTAGACCGGAGCTGTGCTGTCGATTCGCTCTACATATGCACAGTTTTGGACTTTGTGAATATTGCCGTACAGCTCGTAGGTAGAGTTCGTCCGTCATTGCAAATGGGACCGAAGATTGTACGAAAAATTTTCCTGTCGAAACGACTAAGAATATCTTCATCCGCTTTTTCATGCTTCAGATTCAGACCTGTAAAACAGGACTGGGATTATAAAGGTCTTTTACAGAGCCTCCCCTTCCATTTTGAAAATTAATAGTTTCGGGTACCTATGATTTTACAACCTTGATGCAAAAGCATTAATATCGTCAATATTTTACACACTCCAGACGAGGGATGATAAAACTAAACAATGTGTCGGAAAAAGGACCAACATAATTGCGTCAAAAATTTAAAAAGAAAACTCGACAGAATTCTTTAAGCCAAAAAGTAAAATGGAAATTACGCCATAATTGACATTGGTTTGAAAATACATACTTAACTTAATTCACTTAATTTTCAAATTTAATACGGAAAAATTAGGACCAAACTCGTTGCAGAAAAAATTACTTGCTCCAACAGAGTTTTTTAGAGATGAAACTAATGATGCGCTGTCCGTCGCGCCGATTCGAGCCGCCCGCCGCTGCTTTGTAGGATTTATATTTCAGAATTTGAAAACATTTTAAACCAACCAATTTTATGCAATTGAATGCAGTTTAACTGTACGGTGTACAATATGGTGTTGTATTAGACGTACAGCTAAAAAGTATGTATCTGCGACAATTTCTTGACAGCACTGGCATTTGTAATAGTCTTCTCCATCAGCCACTGACTAGGCTTGTAATTTGATGTTGCACTCGGAATATACCTTCATATGTTTGCATGGAAACTCTGCGCTTTTATCCTGGTTTCTTATCATTCGAAACATTTCCATCATCTTCAACTCCATCGGCGCAATCTAGGCAAAAATAAACAAGATTCTTTGAAACCATCCACTGTATATACAAGTCATCCAAAATGTTTATTAGGAATGTGAGTGCGTATAGGCAACACATGGGTCAAATTAAGATCATCATATGATTCCATATCTGTACCGTACATATTCGATCGCAGATCCTATTTAAGAACATGGTGGTTTTTATTTTTTTGTCTTCTAATATTTTACTTGCTTCTGCGATGTTTGCATTGTTGTCCTTATACTTTTTTTTAATAGCTCCCACGTCCCACTGCACCTGTTTCAACCATTTTTTTGAAATCGCGACTTTATGAATTTAAAGAAATTGGTTTTCTTTTGAGGTAATCGACCAAGATAAGCTTCATAAGCTTCAACAGCGGATGCAATCCTCACTTCCTGTTAAAAAACGGATATATCATTTGGTTTTTCCTAGAAAAAGATAGTATTTTGGGGTACAAAATAAAAAACTCTGAGAATATGAGTTTACACGTTTATTTTTTGAATAAACAACAGCATTTTTATTTGTTCTGCATTAGAGAAAAAACTCTGAGTTTTGGAGCATTTTGTCCTAATGGCAATAATTGCAATAATGGAACCACCATGCTAAGTAAATTGAGTTCGGAAAAACGTTTTTATGGAATTTGACATTCCACGCTCGAAATCTGTTATTATGGCATGAGGCTAAATTCGAAAAGTACCTAATTTTGTTAATGTATGAAAATAACTGCATGTAATATTTTTCCGTTCCCCTTGACATTAGTACAAAATATTTACAAAATATATATAAATATTTAAAAGATGAGGATAATTTGTGAAATTACATACATAAAATGTAAGCTTAATAAAATAAGGTTAAGTGCAATAAGGGTAATAGTTAAACTCACCTGCTCGAAATAATGTATATGGACGATGAGAAGTTGTGTAAAGCAGACAATTATTGGTATCTACGACTTTAAACGTCGCATCGATTATATGCGACTAGACGCAGGAATGTTTTCGTTTATCAGTCGCATTATATTCGGATGTACAAATGCAGAACCAATAATCATCTTCTGCCAAACACGCCTTAATACACAATTCATTAATTCTTGTTGATTTCATTTTAAAAGGACAGTTTTGTTTAAATAACAAATATAGAGAACTTCTCCTTTATATTCCGATTTTTTTTTTATAATTTTTTTTTTAAGCTGTACGTACCAAAGCTTGCGATGAAATAAAATCTTATGCAAAAAGGTCCAAAACGTAATTTTGGCTTGGACTCGTTTTGGTCTTTATTGCAATTTCAAAAGTGCAATAAAGTTCTTGGATATTATTGCACTCAGCTATTTAAAAGAAAAAGACGAATAGAATAAAACAGAAAATATTTTCCACTGATAGTGGTCTTATTTACTTGCATTTTTTTTTTCATATAATTTTTGTTATAATAAATACTCAGTCCATATTTTTAAAAGAAAATCAGAAAAAAAGGGTGCAGTTCCGAACTTTACATACAAAACACCTCGCACTCACTCACTCCAAATCCTACTGTGACCTCAAGCATGTAAAGTTCGGAACTTCCCTATTTCGTTCAATTCTCCCAAATATTTGTTGTTTGGATTTAATTTCCACTTCGATTTGGACTGTATTGCACTTTAAAAAATGAAATAAAGTCCAAAAATCGTTTTGGACTTTATTGCAATTTTAGAAGTGCAATAAAGTCCGAAACTACGTTTTGGACTTTGCGTAAGACTTTACCAGAAAAACACCTCTTAGCAACAACAACGCACTGATGTTGGTCTTCTCCCCCGTTCTAATCACCAGTTGGCGCCAGCGGACTTGTACTTATCGCTCAGTTGGCGCAAGTGGTAGTCGAACTGCAAGGTCCATTTCCTGAAAAAAAAAAACAAGATTTTTCCTTTCAGAACACTTTTTTGGCGTTTTCTCAATTTGGGCAAATGAGTTTTGGAAAAAATTACGAAATTAGCGGCATTTGTCAAAATATTTGGGCGATTTTTCCTAGGAAAAAATTACACACATTTGCTTGAAGGTTTTTGAGCTCTTTTTTTCATTTTATTTCTTGTTAGATACATGACCAGGGCCTAAACAAGTACGGCTTTAAAGGCAGCTTGGTGCAGGGCTAGCTGCCTGAAGTTGATCACGCTATATTTGTTCAGGTCGTTTTTCAACCAGTTTTTCCTTAGAGCCGACTATGATTTTAATGCAAGCTCTTAATGGGATTTATTCACTTTTACCTATATATTGTTGCTGGAGAATAGTCTTGCGTCTATATTGCTCGCTTTGCCTTGAAAATTACTTCAACTTTGTTCAGAGAGCTCACGAGCAGAGCCTTGTTTTTCTACGATTGCTAGTTGACTTTATTCATCAAACCGGGATTTTGGGGGTTGTCGACCCATAATCCAATCAGACGGTTAGACCACATTTTAATGCTCTTTATTGGACATTAGCTTTTAGTGTTATTATTAATTTGTCCACCTATCCCTACTTCATGTACTTATGCTTACCCGACACTGTACATCCGTCCTGATTTGATCCGAAGCCTGTAAAGATTAGGGAGACATCAGAGAGTTCTTGAATGACTTTTACGAGTAAGTTGTAGCTTCTACGTATTCTGCTCCTGAAGTGCCAGAATCCCAGAGAAGAAGTGAGAACTGTCCTAGTGGACATCTTCATTTCCGCAGCCTTTATATACCTACATCGTCATCCTTGATATTAAATTTCATTGCATTCGCAAAGATATTTCCAAAAACATACATCTTGTCTAATTTGTCGACATGCCAACTCTTATTTGCCTTCCGTTTTAGTTCTTCCAGCTGTAACACCCATATCGATTCCCAAAGTTCAAGGGCAACGCTTGTTGTCATAAAAACGAAAACATTCAATATGACACCCGCACTCAATTCATACTTGTCCCATTCAGTGGAAGTGAATTAAATCGAATGATGGACCACATGGACAGGCTATTCAAAAAGACTAATGAACCAAGGAAAAAAAAATAAATTGCCAAACATTTCGAAATCCTCACAAAAGGGATGTCGTAAGTCGTCACCCCTTGGAACACCTTGGCTGTCACATTCAATATGCCACAAATACATCAAACGCTTAAAGCCGGCTAGCGATGATAGGTGCACAGTGTGGCAATGGCAGAGTTGCAATATGCCAATGGGGAGCAATAACAAACACGTACAAGGACGAGCACGGGAAAACAAATCGAAAGCCTTCCCATCTCAGTTACACTACTATTGTTTTTGGCATTTTGCCAACAGTCAACATCATCGTGGAGTTGTGAGTTGCAACGTGTGTTGCACTCATGTTAAATTGGGGCAATATAAAATTCGGTAGGTAGAACAGAAATAAACGAGTGTTCTGTGGTTCTATTATGGCGAAAACGCAAAGAGGGCCGACATGTTCCCCGCGAGACATACAATTCCCATTTAAAGCAGCTAACAGCCAATTTTGCGGTCGTCAAACCTATTGTGTGAGAATGCTTACAGCTGTACACACAATGTGGATTTGGTATTATCGGAGTGTAGGGGCGAAAAGTTTGTACGTGATGTTTTAGTATCGATTGATTGGGCCGCTCCTATTCCAGCCTAACTATTCATAAATTCATCTTTCCTCATATAAGATACACCTTTCAGTTCTTGTTACGCCTGATGAAAGAGATTTCCTTGTCCCAACGGATACAGGCATCATCACTCATCATCAGTTTCGGTAGGCATCAACAACGGTTCAACATTATTGGTGCAACAGCCAGTGGCCCTGTTGCCATTGCCGGTGATGCTATATTGCTATTATTGAACGAATACGAAAGGGCCTTGAGGTGGGGAGCCAAACTTTTCATCTACGAAAGGCTTTGAAGAGGAAGAGGACATGGTGTTTAATTCCGTTCAGAGTTTTCAAAAATAGAATTGTCATTGGAACTGAAATTGATGGTGGCAATAATGCAGGTTGAGGGTGAGTTTATGCAAGAGTTGTTTGAGTGTTTACTTGAAGGTTGATGTTTTGAAATAAATGGGTCTAGGTGGACGGCATTCGCTGAGTTTGTTTGTAGACGAAATTGGTTTGGGGCGCAATGAGGTTTATATTACTTTAGCCTTGATCGGATCTAATGTGATTGCGTTGGTGTAAACCAAGTTAGGTACTATTTCCAATACTTAAGGGATGTTAGGTTTTGCATGAGCTAAGAGGTTAAGACATCTAACTTTGATTACTATTTGTGGGCTCAATTGTTAGTTTTATTAGCCATAGAAAATTTACCCAATATCCTAATGTCTTGCGAACATCTCAAAGTTAGATAGTTAGCCCAGCAATAAGGTGTACCTAAAACTTCTATTATTACCTACTACAGATATTTAATATTTAATTGAATTTTTTGAAACTAGTGCTTTTTGCGCTATTCTGCTCTCCCAAATTCTGCACACACAAATACTGCAACAATTTTACACTTTGTATTTGGTGCCTTTGTATGAATTTTTTTTCCAATAGATTGAAATCTAGGCTCCCAAAAGAACTAGATAGCCAGTTTAGTATTCAAAACACTTCCCGTATCTCGAAAACGCCATTTTTGAGTTTGGCACAAATTTAAATTTTGAGTAATCCCTACATTCTGACCACTTAAGGCCGCTTTATAGAATTCTTCGAAAATGACCACCCAAACAATGGACACTTTGACGAATGAAGCAAAATGAAAAATTTAGGAAAACATTTTTTTGTGATGCAACCAGATTTCAAATAGGGGTTTAAATTAAAGCCAATGAAAATTTAAACTGATGGTTTTTTGGGTAGGTATCTACCTATATTTTTGTATATTTCATTCAAGACCTAATTTAGGTATTCAAAAAGAGGGAGCATATAACTTTTTATTTAACTTCTAGCTGGCCCTGTATTATTTAGCGCAGCGGTTCCCAATCTTTTTTGGTCGCGGAGCACTTTTCAGGAGATAAATTCCTCGCGGAGCACTGCGTTGTCCGTACCCAGTCGCAGTCGTAGTTATGGAAAAGGCAGTAACTATTTTCCGATTTTTTAAAATTTTATTAAATTGAAGAAATAAGCAAAACTTATGTGACTTTTTTGTTTATAAATCGTTTGGTTGTAGTGGGCTTTCAGTATTTTTTGTTCACTGCATTTCGGCCATGTCATTATCATACAAATATAGATCCTCTTCTTCACCTGATAATGTCCATAGACATGGACGACCTTAATGAGCAAAATATACTGCATATATTTCTATTAGAAATAGTATCCAAAAGTGGTTATAGGTATAAATAAGTATGTATTAAGTACTAAGATAAAATATTTTTAACATTTTAATAAATATTTAAATTTAGTAGGTACATACCTAGATATTTTAAGAAAATAATTCAAAACCCTTTTTAACTCATATTCCAGTTGGTCATAGAATAACAAAAACTTTAAGGTTCCAGTTTCCAAAACTTATAAAAAAATGCAATTATTTAGTCTTTATTTTTTAAAATGGCAGTCAATCTTTTCTGAAAATAATGGTGGTAGATATAAGATGTAGTGTTCCAGACCTGCTTAATATTTTCGAAAAGCTCTTCAGCATCTCTTGTTTTTTTTTTCCTTTTAAAGCTCATGCGACGTCGGGCAACTAGTTTTTAATTGGGTTTATGTCGGGACTATAAGTGGGCCAATCCAAAACATAATATTGATATCCGTATGCCTTTGCTTCACTATCCGCGGAGTATTCTAAGGGTCGTTGTCATGTTGGAAATCATGTATGGCATGTATGAAAAAACGGGGTTTCTCTAATATGCTCTTACAAGCGTGTTGATAAAGGGTCGACCCTTATACGAACTAATGGACCAACACCGAACTAAGCACCGCAGACCATTTATTTTCCTCCTTCATGCTTTATGGTCTGAAGCGTGTACTTTCGCTGCAATTCTTTGATGAAGAACGCCTTACATACATTTTTCTATCGGATCCAAATAAATTAAAATAAATATGCAATTTCCAAAATTGCAATTATTTTTGGAAGTGACATAATGAGGTTTTTTCTGGAATATGCATCCACAAAGATGTTCTACTAAACGGCGACTGAAGGTCCTGGGCGATACTACTTAATGGATTTTAGGTTCGACAGTCTCCTCTTTAGTTTACCCATTTTTGTATTGTGTACGTAATCAATACACAATCGATTGCTGTGAACAAAATGACAAAGTTGTAGAAGTACAAAATTAACTAGCCTGACGGAATTTTCATATTTTTTCGCATCTTTCCGGGGGCACTTGGATATTCATGGCGGAGCTCCAAGTGCTCCGCGGAGCACACTTTGGTAAACTCGGATTTAGCGCGTTCCCAATTTTAAAGAACTTTTTTCTGGGTTCGTTGCAAACTATGTACGTAATGTACGAGCTCTTGTTGCTCGTTGAACATGCTTGTGCAACGCGTTGAGAAACGATTTTACAGCTCCACTTCTTAAATTTGTTATTGACTCGAAAGCGATGTCGAAAGCGAAACTCGAAATATTTCATGAAGATGTGAGAAGACTGTCAGCTACCAAGTGCGTTCAACGCGTTACCCAACAAGTGATGCTTGGTTGAATGTGCGAGGGTATCAACGCGTTCATCAACTCTTTGAGCAACCACAACGAAAACGCTGTTGTCCAACTCGAGGAACTTTTTTTTTGCCAAAATCAGACATGTTGATCAACTAGGTGTACGGGGTCATTCAACAGTTGAGTGAGTTGTTAAACTAGGTGTACGGGGCCCGCAACGCGTTCAACACCGACATGTTCAATGAAATGAATAATGTAAAGAGGTGTATACAATAGTGATACTTGTTAATATTGTTTAGGGGAGTATTTGACTACACTAAACACGACAGAGAGCTTTGAGATCGACACCAAATCCATCCATTCAGAGCTGTTAAGAACGATCACATTTGTTTGAAACACGTGAGTTAAAGTTCGTCAGTTCTGAATCTAAGATTGTACTCATTTTAAGGTATCTAGACAGTTTGCAGCTTTCTTTGCGACTTTGTGTAACGAAGGCTTTCATAAACATATATACCATGCAAATATAAAGCTTTTCGGTTTCGGTGATACAAGAGCCATTTATGGACTATGGCTGCAAACCCGGGTTGAATTTTATAGATGAAAAACAGCATCTTGTTTTCAAAGCAATGAATTCACTCTGTTGCCTGAATTGAGATGTATATATAGATTGGTAGTGGTACCACTATTCGATGAAATAAGCCATCAAAGTGTATAGCCCTACTACTGGTCATTAAGTAGTTCCCGCAGTCCAACATTTTTCATAAACGCACGATTTGTTAACGCTTCCATGGCCTTATAAAGGATAGACTTAATTCCTACGGGTCGGTGATTGCTGGTAAAAGAAAATTCGATGTTTAGGGACTCCTTCTGCTTTCCAGAAAAAAATATAACAGATGGGAATGCATCTAACCAAAACTCTGCACACCCCACTTTAGTACATAATTTCCGCTATCATTATCGCCACATCTCACTTTCACATTTTATTCAATGGCGAATATTATTTGTACATCCGGATGCAGAATTTGCACACCACCCCAGTAACCAGTGAACGTAATAATCTACCTCAAACAACACGTGTGTCTATAATTAAATCAACAATTTATTGCGAAAAAATACATTTCGCTTCACAAGGAATATCCGGCTCAACTGGTCACAAACTATAAAAATAAAAATCTCATTCAATAAAGTTTAAATAAAATATGTCCCGTGTCCCGGACGCATTCCACATGCCTAGAAAAACTTTTATTATCCTTTCGCTCTTTCATTGTTATCCGACATTGTTTTAGTGTTTTTTATTCACTTTTTTTTGCAGAAACTCCACTATGGCTGTTATTACAAGTGGCACCGATCCGAAACGAACGGGATTTGGTTGTGCTCTTTTTGCTGACGTTTCGCGATATAACAGCACTGAAACAGCCAATCGACAGCGAGGATACAAAGGGAGGTAGGTAATCTCCAACAAAGCCCAAACGAAAATGAAATATATACATATACGAGTGTATTGCTTCCTCGTCCATTTTTGTTAAAGTTTTTTTTTTAATTTTATTATTTGTTTGCATTTTATTGTTCACAATTGTATTGCATTGTGTTTTACAATTATTCGTCCTCATGTTGCATGTGTTATGGATATGCTTGTGTATCGCACAAGACATAAATAACCAAATGACTTAAATAGCAATGGATACTGTTTTCAAATAAATTCTGAAATATAATTCTAAAGCAAATTAACATACCTTATAATGTCGTGTCGTGTCTTGTGTCAATGTTTTGTTAATTTAAGAACTTTTTGATATTTACTTTAAAGTTTTAGGTCTGTCGAAATTCGCCAAACTGGCGAGATCGGTGACTCGAAGTCGACAGTTCAGTGCCCATCTGCCGACACTGAAGGATCCAACGAAACAATCGAATTTAGCACATGTAAGTAAAACGGAAATAATTACAAAGAAAGGTTACGTATACGCCACAGTGAATTCGGAAATCAGAGTAATCCTTGAAAGTTTTTGTATGTCAAAGTTTAGAATCAGACGAAATAAATCATGAAATTGTTATGTACACAACACAGATACGGACAGGGAAGAGTGATTCAGCGGTTTCAAGTTTAAAGTTTCGTTTTTAACCGACGAACAACATCATGGCGAAAACAAATAGTGTTTTGTTGGGCAAAAACTTTTGTTAAGGGAGAATATTTAAATTAAACTTACCAAAGTTGCAATATGCAACAAACCCCATAGGTTTCATATGACGAAAATGCATTAGGTAAGCGAAAAGTTTATGCTATGGGGTTTTGTCTTTCATGCTGGCTCAAGTTTCTAGGGGGTAGAGTTGCACGTAGCAGCGCTGTAATAGTAATGTGTTGTTTTGTTTAGTAAGATTGTTTTGAACTTTAATGCTTCAGAGGAATATCTACTTAATTTATTATTTTTTTTTATACTTTTTACGGGGTCTTATGGGGGCATCATTTTGCATTTCAAAATTCTGTATCGACAAAATCCTGTATATTTTTTATTTTTTTGAAAATACTACATGAACTAAATCTGCATTTCTGAATTCTTTATTTCGAAATGCTGTAGGTATATCCAAAATGTTGGATTTCCAAAATGCTGTATATTCAAAATGCTGCTTATGCTCAATGGCTATTTTTTGAAAAAATGTTTGCATAACAAAAAGCCATAGCTTTAAAATTTATTGAAAAAACATTTTAATTCACTAAGGTACCTGCATAATTTAACAAAAACACAAGACAAAGAGCGCATCGAAGTGGTTTGGCAGTGATGTGGCGTGGTGACCAAATGGCAGGTGGCATAGGAGTGGTGTGGCGATGGCGATGTTGACGACGTTGATTTTTGCATTACAACTGCGTGTTTTTGTTTACCCGGAAACTAAAAACATGTGAAACGACCAAGAATTAACAAGTACCTCCGATTCAAAATTGATGAATCCTTGGCACCATACGTTGTTTGACACTTAAATCGCGTTCATACATCTTTGCCGCCATTCCATCGCCACACCACTCCTACGCCACAGTCACGCCACTGCCTCACCACTTTGATGCGCGCCTTCTCTAAGAATAAACTTAATGCTTTAAAGAAATAATATGAACAGTAAATATACAACAAATTCGAAATTAAATCAAATATTGAAAATATTGATTTGGAGCGCAGTAGTAAAATTCTGTTTTTTTTTAGGCAACCACTAAGGGCCATTTTATTTACTTCAAGTTGAATACAACTTGGGGATTTTTATTCTCAACTTGAGAAATTGCTTTTATTCACTCGAAGTTGACTCACTCAACTTTGGATATTCCGAAGTTGAGAAAACCAGGAGTTGATTAACTTCGGATTCGCTAAACTCCCCGAAAAAGTAGAAGTTATGAAGCAAACTTGGGGTTTTATGTCAAACTTCCGATTTTTTTTATTTTTTATTTCTGTGTTTGACAGTTCAGTTCTGAATACTATTTTGGCCATCGTCTTCGAGCAGCGAAGATGATGAGGAGATAGATAATAATTTGGTACGTGAGAGGCGGCAATACAAGATGCTACCACGTTTGGACTGGGAAAATTTCGTCTCTCAAAGTTAATAATAAATTCGTTGCCGTGTGATGAGAGAAGTTATTGTATTTCGCGAGTTCGAATCTATTAAATTATAAATATAGGATTGAGTGATGTGTTTTTTTTCTTTGATAGGTCGCGTGAATTACGACCAATAACCCAGTTGCTAGTCGTATTGCGTTAGGTACTATACACTCAGATCAATTCAATTGGCAGTTGCCGTTTTCATTGGAGTGAGCATTGCAACCGTACCTCCACCGGCCAACGGCTTAAAGTGAAGAGTGAGAACTGTACAATTAATCATCATCGCTTGTGCTGTGCGGCCCTCCATAACATAGATATCGACGAAAATGATTCGCAACCACCGAAGGTACTAGGTACACCTTTGCAAGCAACATCAACGTCCACTGACCACGTCCACTTTCGTTTGGTTCGCACTTACTTTCAGTCAATTTTAGATGCTGCTGAAAGCAGTTCCTTGAATGTAATAGACGAGTGAAATGATTCGAACAAATATTATTTTTTGCTGCTGGTGTTGGAATGTTGGATGTAATTGTAATGACCGAACGTTCTTTGTCCAGCGCAGCTCAATCTCATTCCAATAAAAGCCTCGTGAAAGCAATTACTTAGAATCAGAAAAAAGAATCAGAGAAATGTAAATAATGGACATGGAGCAATTACTATCATCTTCATCGTCTTCTTCTTCATCTATGAATTTAGATTTTTCGTCGATATGATTATCCATATTAAGTTCATATGTTTTCATCGACAAACGAAAACCATTTGCACAGCTGATGTACTATCTAATAACGCACTAATTACTGATATATTTACAAAAGCAGATCAATCTGCTTTCATGTTGCATGTGCAACGAAAAATCCGAGATCTGAAATTCAAATCTGAGTTGCCTAATGGAAATTCAATAAAATGCACACTATTGAAATTATGAGCGAAAAGCACATCTAAGGTTGAACTGACATAATTGTGTGTCATCTGTAATGTAGTGAATAAAAGCAATTTTCAGATATAACTTTGAGGTGGTAAAGGACTTTGTCTACCTAGGCTCCGCTATGAACTCAGACAATGACATCAGCGCTGAGATTAAGCGAAGAATAACTCTTGCCAATCGCTGTTTCTTTGGGCTAAGAAAGCAATTGAGTAGCAAAGCCCTCTCTCGAACAACTAAAGTGACCCTTTATAAGACCTTAATCATCCCAGTCCTACTTTATGGTGCAGAGACGTGGACTCTATCAAAAGCGGATGAGCATACTCTTGGTTGCTTTGAGAGGAAAATTCTTCGAGTAATTTTCGGTCCCGTCTGCATAGACGGTGAATGGAGGAGGAGATACAACGACGAACTGTACGGGCTGTACAGCGACATCGACCTAGCCAGAAGAGTGAAGGTCCAACGACTGCGGTGGCTGGGTCATGTAGAGCGAATGGACGTGAATGCTCCGGCCCGGAAGATCTTCGAATCCACACCCGAGGGACGGCGCAGTAGAGGAAGACCGCGACCCAGGTGGCGCACGCAAGTGGAAGGGGACCTCAACCAACTTAGCGTGCGCAACTGGAGACAGCTGGCCAAAGATCGTGCTGGCTGGAGACGCTTGTTGGTTGAGGCCCAGGTCCACCCCGGACTGTAGCGCCACCTTAAGTAAGTAAGTAAAAGCAATTTTCAACTTGCTGTTCAACTCTCGATTTAAGATCAACTTCGAAGTTGGCCAACTTTGGAATTTTCGGCAAGTTGAACAATAGTGAATAAACGGCCCTAAAGGTAGGCACTTTTTTACATTATCAAAACCATTTTTTTTAAATACATAATTTTGATGTACAGAATTATGCTCATTTTGAAGTACAGAGTTTTGTTCATGTAGCATTTTTAAATACAGTATTTTGAAAACAGAATTTTGACCATACAGTATTTCAACAGCAACAACTTAAGGGGCTAGCTATGGGTACCTTTAAAATGCGGGGGAGTTACTTTTTTTAGTTTGTGCCTCGAAATGTCGAAATGTATTTCGTTAAGTTAGAGAAAGGCGGCAGGAGGCCCTGGCGGAATCATCTAATCAGACCTAAAAGTATAACGAAACGCATAAGTATCCCTCGAAAATATTAAAGGATGATTAATTAACTATTAAATGGAACATTTTGGATGGGCTTTGGTTACCTAAAATTCAGTCAATAGTTCATATTTCATGCTACCTTATCTTAAGGCTAACCTTGAAAGGCCTTGCAGATCTGGTTACTATTGCATAAAAAGAAAGTAGTTTCGTAGGCGAGAGTGCCGCACTGCGTCCTTCAAAAAGAAGCACAACTTGCTTACTTACTACTATCAATTGATGGCAGTATGTTAAATTTGCGAGATGCTAGGAACTCATGTTCGAGTAAAGTCCAAGGTCACTGGCAGTTGCTTTATGAAAATCCTGCTTCGATATTGAAAGGCAACCCGCTGGTTACCAATGTAGCTTCCGCTTCTATGCCAATCCTGATGCTGTTAAGAAACACTTTCGTTTAGTTTGCTCTACTAGTTATCAATCATTCGCATACTATTCTGACCCCTTCGTTGCTATAAAGTTTATCTATTTTACTGTAAATTCTCTTCAATATGGGTCCAAAAATAGAGATTTTGGAAAACGTTGTTGCTTCATTATAGCAGCTTCATTGATATTGTCCATGGTAGAGTATTTTTTCTCAAATTCGTGATGATGGTCAGAGAATCCTTCTGCCTCATTAGTCTCGATCGCAATCTGTCCCTTTATATACATTTTGTTTCTTTGACGGGCTTGAGAGTAAGTACTTCTTTTTTAGGGGCTCATTGAATGCGTCTACGAAAATATCTGGAAGCTGCCTTGTGGCTGCTTTAAAAAAAAATATTTGGTATGCTATCGACGCACGCTTACACACATTTAAAAACAATTTCAACTCTTCCGAGCGTCAGCGAATACTTTGATCTTTCTGAAAGATCTTAAGGCTTTTTTTAAATACAATTCCGATGGGTGTATGTGTTTTATTCGATGAAATAACTTCATTTACACAGTCTCGCGAGCTTGATACCCAAGCGATGCAGTCACATTTAACTTTCTCATTACTTTTGAGGACGGACAGACATTCCTGAGTCCATAAGTTAAAAAATAAACAAGTAAATAGTTGATGGCAACTGACCCAATACCCAGCTTTTCACAACCATTTGTTTGTGTGAGTTTATTTAATTAATTTTAATAATTTTATGTCGGTTCTACCGGAAAAGGAGAATGTCTAAATGCATGTCGCTATAGATAAATTTAACTTTTAAATAAAAAAAAAAGCGATAATGGCTACTAATCGAAGGTGGTCAAACTGCAAAACGTTCTTAATCATGGAACAGATCTGGCCCATGCCCAATCTCAAGCGCTCTACGTGCAGTTGGCCAGCCCTCTCAGCTCGTAGAAAACTACATCTCGGAGAATACTTTTTTGACAATCTCGGCGAACTCGCTAATACAAGCATAAGTTGCCTCCAACACTTCATTCTCGACTCATGCTGGTTTAACCAGTAGTTGTGAGATCATTAGATCCTGTGGTATCACAATGGGCCTCCTCTGACCTAATTGAGGGAGCACATGTTGAGGCCTGCCACTCTAAACCTAAACTCTTGTTTGGGTTCACCACCTTAGTAACATAAAGGGGAATTAAAGAGTTGGCTACTAGGCCAGACGTGTCTTCGCTCTTTGTATATCATCACCAGAGGTGCGCTATCTAGTATCTACCTCCTCGACCAAATTCAAAAGCAGAGACTATGGGTATGAATCTGGTGAATTGCATCATTTTAAGGATGAATTTGTCACCTCATGACAGAGCTACCACAAAGAACCTTTAAGCCAAACTACGTCCAGAAGTCGTTAGTTTAACATTAATTAGTTCGGGCCACTGGCTATTATGAACTCACGTAGCCAATCTTGGCATCGCCCATTACCATTGCTTCGCAGACGTTAATGAGAATTAAACAAGGTTTAAATTTATGGGTGTCCAGCTCTAATCAAACCGGGCGGGAATCAAGCCGGTATTTCATAACCTCCTTGCTTTCTCTAGCATCAAAGTCGTCACTAACATTATTAGCTTCCGCAAATCAACAGGCTGGTTTTGATCTTCACTTCAATTTGCCTCCTTTTTATCTAAAGGTCTCATGAGTTGTTGTCTCAAAACGATCAATTAAGCTCTCATTGCGTGTTCCCTGGCAAGATGCGGGAATGAATGAATAGCATTCAGAATGCACATTGTAAATGCTTATGAATGGCGGAGTTGAATTTGATGTAGGGAATGGATATGCATCAAACAAAGTTTGTACTCGGTATGATGGGTTTTATTTTTCTCATTTAAAGATTTGATGCCCATTTAGGTTTTAGTGTAGTGGTATAGGAGTAAAAATAAAGGGTGGAACGGGAGGTAAAGGGTATCTCTCGAAATACTAAAATTTTAAAAATTCCTTTTCAGTTGTCATGGTGACACCGTTCGGATCAGTAAGTACAGATTACGTAAATACTAAGTTGGTGAATGGGGGAGGGCTTAAGGGGTGGTAGGGACAACCTCTGGAACTATTTGGCCGATTTTTTTAAATTCTTTCATCATTGCTCCGGATCAGTATGGGAGATGATGGGGAAGGCGAAAGGAGGGTATAGGGGCTATCTTCGGAACTACTCGACCATTGCCGGAGTTGACCTCCGACAGTCATGTTTTTAACGTGGGCAGCTATATGTTACATTTTCGCGTGTGAGCTGCAGTAGTAATTTGTTTATACTTGCGCCCACTGAAAAATAACATGTATAGTTTAAACAAAGGGATTGCAATAAAATTCTTTGTAAGTTTAAAAAAGAGGAAAACATATAAACAACCGTACAATGATACATCAAATAAATGTTAATTTTATTTAAAAATAAATCGGCGGGCGGAGCCGCGGATATTGCTAGTTAATTATATAATCTGAAAGTAAATAATATTGGCAGCTGCATTAAATTTCTGATTAGCTTTGACTTACATTAAATTTTTACCGGAAATAGCGTAACGACTACAATTATTGGCACCCCTAAGGAAATTTCAACTTTAATCAACTATAACATTTTTGTTTATAGAGTTATTTGAATCTGTTGTATACGGAAGTATAAATTATTAAATTCCTCTTTGATTGAGTTTTATAAATAACGGTTTAGTTATTGAAAATATATTTAAAATGCCAATTTAGTAAAAGCTTACAAAAAACCACAATTATTGGCACCCTGATATAATTATTGGCACCCCAAAAACTACAATTATTGGCACTCTGTAAAACAGAAAAACATCATGTTTTCCTAAGGCAATTAAACAAAAAATATTATTTTCTTCGTTGGAAATTTAATTAATTTAAATAAGTATTATAAAATTAATATTTTTTAAAGGAAACAAAAAAAAATTTGTTTTTAATATTATTTAAATTATTGTAGAATTTAAGAAGAAAGTAAAAGTAAAATACATAGTATGTATTTTTCAAAAAAGGCAACCTAAATTTACCGTTAAGCAATATGTACCTATGGATATCATATAAGATGTTAGATCTTTTTGCTCTGAACAAACCGGAAATTGGTGCAGAAAAACGCATTTACCACAAAAATCAATGAATAACTGTTGCAAATGCGGTTGCACCCCCCTGCCAATAATTGAATCCCAGCTTTTTTTTAACCCAATTATTGGCACCCCTTTTATTAATAAAACAATAACTTTTTTAACAAAATATAATTACAAACGACTTATTGAATGCATTCTTATAGTAAATAAAGAAAGTTTTCATTAAAAAATACATATAAAAGAATGTAGTGAAAAAAAGCTTACAAAATTATAAGTCCTTAACCAAAAATTGGGGGTGCCAATAGTTGGGTCAAAAATTGGTGGTGCCAATTATTGTAGTCGTTACGCTAGCCTTCAACAATAGCAGTCACAATTACCATTTCCTGTTGGCGTAAGACGTATTTTTTTTTCTCTATATCGCAAATTTCCCCTAAAATGATATTCTCCTTTCATTGCTTGTGCCATAACCATTACCAACCATAACCACCCATCAAACGATGTATGCCTGTGAAACCAACACCGAAGATGATGTCACTTAGCGCTGATATTATGCCGCAGTACAGACAGGAAGCTCCTAAAACACCACCGCACATTCTGTTACATTATTGTGCATTTAAAGCAATTTGGGATTGGGTGATATTATGTTTAACATTTTATACCGCTATTATGGTAAGTAAAATACATGACAAGCAGCAACAGCATCAGGATCCATTCGGTGTCATTTTTTTGTTCTTCCAATTTATAACGATGTCATTCATCTGTCATCTGCAAGTGTTTTTTCGGGATAAAACAAATAGAGTTTCGGAATAGATATATGTATATTTTTTGTTTCCAAATCAATTTGTTGTATATGAGATGGAGAATAGTTTGGATGCCAGCATTATACTGTTGCTGTTTGTCAATCATTTGAAAATATTAAATTGCATTGTAGTGAACAAGATGGATGCCGTTTCGGTTTTTCTTTGCAGGTGCCATATAATGTAGCCTTTAAAAATAAGACCTCAGAAGACGTTTCATTGTTAGTAGTCGATTCAATTGTAGATGTTATATTCTTTATAGACATTGGTAAGTATCCAATTTGAAGTTTCATTTTGAAATTTAAAATATGACATATGGAGCGACCTAAGGTCAGGTGTCTCCACTTATAAATTATATTGATGAATATTAGAAAACCATTCGCATTCCGGCTGATAGCACTATTATAGGGATTATGCAATTTGTGGGGACTATTTGAGCTATAGCTTCAGGGGCGGATCCATATCTTGCATATCTATGTATAAGTAACGAACCTTATGCCTAGTCTCAATAAAAAAATCGGTAAAAAACATATCCCATCGAGTTTCACAAATTCTTTGTACATGTGTTCTCTCAACTCTTCCTCGAAGCCTTTGTGTCTTTTTACAGAAGCATTGGCAAAAGCTAAAACTTTGTTCATAGTCGCTGATGCATTCCGAAAAAACGACACCTTTGAAGAATTTGCCAAAGAGTTGCTTAAAGCATGGTTGTTGCATGGACAACGTTTAGCGTGAGTAGCTTTTTTGCAGAGTTCATATGGACTGCACCTGCACCCCCCCCCCCCCACGCTTTTCAAGAGTCGGCAAATCAACGATCAATTTCCAAAATTAGGTCTTAAGTTTGGATTTCCAATAGGTATAGGTTTTTAAACTTGTAAATGTATATGTACAAACGTCGTCATTTTCAAATGTTCCACATGAACTCCTTAAAATCGGTGAATTTGCCGACTGAAATCCTTAAAATTTAGCGAGTTTACATTCAATTTTAAAAAGGGCGGTCGGCATCGGTGAATTTGCTGACTGATATCCTTAAAATTTAACAAATTTAGATTCGATTTTAAAAAAGACGGTCGGCATCGGTGAATTTGCTGACTGAAATCCTTAAAATTTAGCGAATTTCGATTCGATTTTAAAAGGACGGTTGGCATTTCTAATTTGAGGTTAAATTCGAAGGAATGTGTCATTCGCTAGTTCGCGGCTTATTGATGTGAATTGCGAACTTTAACAATTCGCTGCAAACGTGTGTTTGGGCAAAGAAGAGGATAATTAATTATCCCATCAAAATGTATTAAGAAAATAAATTTATAAACAGTTTAAATAACGAAATTTCGAATTCCAAACTTTTTGCCGCTAACGAAATTACTCTTGGGGCGAATTTTCAAAGTTTATTCATCCACATCATTTAATAAGCGTTCCACAAACTAGCGAATAAAACATTCGTTCGAACTTAACCTTAAACTAGACATTGAGGGTAGAAACTGATGGCTGGAATTCGCGGACTGTTGCGACCTATGAAAGTGTTCATGTGAACGGGCTGTCAAAACTTGCGAATAGTCGTTCGATCGTAGGTAGTTCGTCGCTCTTATGTGAATGGTCCTTTAAAATATTAGCCCAGAGGTGTTCCTGTTAATATTGGTCCAAATTGGACAAAGGAGCGTGGCGCCTCCCATACAAAAAACATCTTCTATGGAGTGAAACTCGCTGACGTTAGACATAACTCGATAGGCCGATTTTCATGATTTCTATACAGTCGGCAAGTTCCTGAAATAATTACTCTTGGCGGTATTTCAATGAAAGTAATCCCCCCCCCCCACGGCTCGAACCTTCGCTACCCCCCTGAACCCCAGTCAACCGACGCGACGTTCTTTCATCATGTCTTCACATTGAATCTTCTCATATGCGTCGCAAATGTTAAGAAATCCTTGCTGATTATTCCCTCATGAAAATATCGAAAAGAGAGACTCAACTGCTTGGTATGGGAAATGTCGGTAGTTTCATCGAAAATAATGGGAAATATTTTAGATTTGGAACCCATTTGGATCCATTTTTGGGTCCGTTTATGAGGTTGTTGCAGACTCGCTTGCTTGAAGCTATCTCAAATTATTTTGGCTATATTTTGTGAAATCTGAACGCGAGGAGTTTCAAAGGGTTACCCCTTAACCATAGATTTTAATATTATGTGCAAGTGAGACAATTTTGTTTGACAGCCGCCGTAAATGAAAGAAATGTTGTTTGGTTTTCTTTCTAGTATTTAATGATTTTACCGCATAATTTTATTTGCTTTCAAATTGCTTTCAAAAATATGTGTTTCTTTTTTTCACTTTTAGTTTTAAATTTTCACACCACATTCGTTGGACCCGGCGGCGAAGTGGTCAGCGATCCAAAAGTCATTCGCATGAATTACCTAAAGTCCTGGTTCATTATCGATTTACTCAGCTGTCTGCCTTATGATGTGTTCAATGCCTTCGATCGCGACGAGGATGGCATTGGTTCACTGTTTAGTGCCCTTAAAGTGGTGCGTCTGTTGCGTTTGGGACGTGTCGTACGTAAATTGGATCGTTACCTTGAGTATGGTGCCGCGATGTTAATCCTACTCTTATGCTTTTACATGCTAGTTGCACATTGGCTTGCATGCATTTGGTATTCGATTGGACGCAGTGATGCCGATAATGGAGTGAGTATGCACATGAATTCCAATCTAAAACCGATTAAGAGATACATTTATTCGCCGTGCCTCCCATCCGCATAGATACAATACAGTTGGTTGTGGAAATTGGCAAATGTCACACAGAGTCCGTACTCGTATGTGTGGGCCAGCAACGAAACAGGTCCCGAACTGATAAACGGTCCCTCGAGAAAGAGTATGTATGTAACGGCATTGTATTTCACAATGACCTGCATGACATCGGTGAGTTTTGTTAAATATGTAGAAAATAATTTGTATCTATAACCTACCAGATAAAATGAAAAATGAAATCAAATATGTACATCTGTGAATCTTCTTCAATTTCAGGTGGGCTTTGGAAACGTCGCCGCTGAGACGGACAACGAGAAGGTGTTCACCATCTGCATGATGATAATTGCAGGTGCTGTGTTTGACACGTTCCGTTGCCACGTCCACTTAAAAAATACACAAACAAACAGAAACAAGAAAATATATTTTAAAAAATCACCGATACTCATTCATTCTCATTTGTATCTGTGTACCTATATCTCTGTGTGTGTTTGTATATATATATAACACCGCTAGAACTAATAAACGCTAGAATCGATGATGTCCCTCACAGAGCTGAACTTGTTGTCTAAAAGATATTTCTTGTCGTTCTGGTTCATACACATCGCAAATATACACTTACATACACGAAGTAGATTTAAGTAAATTGCAAGTAGTTATTGCATGTTACTAAAGCCTTTTGGGACTGATATACTTATACACACACACGATTCAAATATTCGTATTTATATAACTTATCTCTATAATTAAAATGAAAATATTGGCTTTGTATAAAACGCGGACTATAAATGAGATACATAAAAGAACTTAAAACACTTGTATTTGGCACCATAGTTGGACAATTTGTTGCAATGTGTGAGTCCATTATATTGGGAGTCTAATAACCTCCATAACGTTCCTTTATCGATGTTATTATTGGTAGTGTTGCACATTTTTGGTTTTTTATTTTAAAGTTGTGAGTAAATATTTATGTCAGACACATATAGGTAAATACCTGTGCCGTTATATCTAGATATATTTATAGTAGTTTTCTTTCAGAATACAGACCGTTTCTAAACTCAACACCAACAGCGTAAATAAAAAACCTCTCACTGACTTGAAACTCTAGATATCCTTCAGAGGTTTCTGGTTTAGGACCCTAGCACGGTTTTTTTTCTGAATTTTGTAGTTAGTCACCTTTCCAACTAATTCTTCGACTATAATATGGAGTTAGCAGCAGCTCCTGGACAAGGAAGTTAGTAAAACTAAAAAGTACTTCCCAATACTGCCAACATGTTATACCTGTGGGTAATAGTATCGTCTTCCTAAATAAGATAGTCTTGAAAATTCTCAATCAAATTTGACGAACAGATCTGCTAGGAACTTCTGCTTCCCTCCAACAGCTATTTTAAAGATGGTTGTGCCCTTGTTCGTGTTGTTTTAACGCAGCTCGTTGATAACGTGCTTCGTAACAGTAGACGAAGATTTCTTCAGCTCACCATAGAGGCCATCCATACTCCTTGCTTAATTTTAAATTTTGCGAGACTTTTACAACACCTGTGTATTCGAAGCAAGATATTTTTTTTTATATTATTAGAGGGACGCTCTGACCAATCTTTGAATCCCGTTTTCTTTTCATTTATCACAGCATTATGGCTTCCACATATTTTCTTTGCTTGTTGTTGGCTTTTGTTAGTGAAGAGGTCTACTGTCAGCATGGTCCCTTAGAGAATCCAACACATCTTGTGCTTTGTACCATTGGAAATCCTTACATTGACAATAAATGTTTCGCCTTTTCTTTGTGGATACTCTACCAATTGCTCTAGTAAGACCTAGTAAGACCCATTCTGTTTTAGGGAATCATGATCTGGTAGCTAGTAGAGAAAAAATGCAATATCAAATCCATAGAAGGCAGATACAGATCAGGAAGCATATTCATCACAAGGGTCCTTAGGTCAACCCCCACGGCCGATTTAGATACAGTAAGTACTCAACTACACCGTACGTCTCGCTATCAACTGAAGTGTTTTGCAAGTGGAAATAGTGGCTATATTCGCGAGGCAGCTTGTCGATATGCGATGGACGGTGGGTTGGCCACTTTTAACCAATCTCAAAATATCGAATCCGAAATCTCAAAAACAAAATCTAAAAAAAAAAATATCGAAAAATAAATCTCGAAACCATAAAATCTCGAAAACACAAAATGTCAAAAAAAAATCTCGAAAATACCTGAAAATCATTGGTGTTCAAAATCGCGGCGATTTTTAAAACCCCAGAAAATGATTGGTGTTGTCTTTCGATACTTTCAAGAATTTTGTGTATCTACCTATTTTAAGAGAAAAATGTTCCAAACACAAATATTTCTTTCAAGGTTCGCGAATTCATGAGAAACACGGAGAAGGAACATTTTCTTAATTCTCACAGATTTAAGTACCAAAAGCCAAGACCAAACTTGTAACGTGTGGTGTGTTGCCATGTAGTGTGACGCAATCGGACCATAAGAGCTTTGGACACTACAGATTACACACTTACGACAGAATACACGTGACACAAATATTTCTACACAATATGAAATACTTAGCAGTGATAGCGACACAGCACTCCGCAACTCCGAAACATTTTTTCGGGGATCTTCCAAAATTCTCGATATTTTTTTTGCGACATTTATTTTTTTCTAGATTTTTTTTTGTCGGTGAAAAGTGGTGTTCCCATGGACGGTATATCATTAAGCATTCAGACGAGGAAAATGGCCACTCCCTTACAATCAATAAAATCCTTCCTTCTTGAAGATACGTTAAAAATCGCTAAGAATAGGTGGATACATAGTATCCAGATAAATTTGGACCAAATTAGACGACAAAGGAACCAGGAAACTTCTTTCCATATAATGGGAATCAAAATCACCTACGTTGTGGGAGCATTTGCGGGACACTGTCTGATAGGCAGGATGGGAGTACCCTACAGCGATTTCTATAGCAGCTGATGATTTGTCGATGAGGAGGAAGAAGAAACCATTGTTGACCTCATTTGCAACTGTCCAGGTCCTTCCTCTTCCCCGAAGGCAAACCGCTACCACGATCAATTTACCATCACCTTCGGCTAAACAATTGGGTTGACTGCCTTAGTGACCCTTTGACTTTGAGCCTCTCAACGAGGTAGTATTTATAGATATCTGATATAGATGCCTGGTCATGACGCTGTCTTGTGTTAACTATTCCGTCACAAGTGCATTGAATTTTCTCTCACTCTGCCAGATACATTTTTGGGTCGATAAACTGTCAAATTTGACAACAAAAACAAGGGATAAAGCGATTGGGTACAGCTTGCATTTTTTTATTCATGGCTAGTGCTCTAGGCCTTGCTAGGATGAGACCCGATTATGCAAGATATATCTAAAGACGTAAAACTATTTATTTCACAACTCGTATTTTATTTTAAAGATATAAGGGGTATCTGTGAGTAAGAAAACCATTACTGCTTTAACGACCCACTTTTTGATGGGCATTGCTATATATAATGTTCCTATATAAAGGGCGATGTATTCAGCATACAGTAGCTCAACTGATGTAGTTCTACCATTGTTTCTGTACTCTCTCACAAATCCACTACATAACTGATATTTGCATTTCTTTAATTTACATAAATCGTGGGTGATACGAACGAACAGCTACCTAAACGAGCAAACGACCATACCTATACAGACTGACAGTTGTCAGCTTCAACTATAAGAGTACTTTGAGTCTTAAGTGAAAAGCAATATTAGTGCCAGTTAAGGTTCCGTCGTATGAGATACATATGTAACTGTGTGTCTTTCACGTCAGTCCAAACTGGTCATGTTAAAAACATTTATCATATCCAAATTTGCTGGGACAACTATTTTCCACGAGTATTGCTAACGTCACTGAACCAAATGCAAGGCTTTTACCATCTCTTCTGCTGCCATGGTATTTTTTAAAAAAGATAGCGCTTCTGATGCTCTAGCAGCATCTTCTTACCATTTTAATCATACACAGTGCGTCTGAACGCAGATTGCCTCCTTTTCATTTGCTTACGAGCTCCGGTATTTGAACCTCTTTAAGAAATCCTATCCCTTAAGCTGCTATTAAATAATACAGCAGCTGGGGATAGTTTTGGACAAAAAGTTACCCGACCTGTAGCTTAGTCCCAAGGTGTTACTATTTTGATGTGTACCTCCGTACTCTGTTAATCTACTGTGGTATCATATCGTTTGCTTTTTCCAATGGGAGCTTTAAGTTATGGACGTCACTTTTTGAAAACCGCAATCTCCTATGTCCTTTAGGATGACGACTTTTTGGGTCTCTTTGGGTTACTGACTTGGGACATTGATGCGTTGCACAATGCACAACTGCTTTATGTACTGCAACATCGATTTAAACTTCTCTTTTACCAGCCCTAAGTAGTAAGTTTGGTTGCCTGTAGAGGATTGCTAATGTCAGTTTATCATTTCCATTTTAAAACAGCTATCGCTTTCATTAATTTCCACGCCACTTAGAATACAGTCAACCCCTAACAGGCTTTGCCTCTGAGCCTCATTCGTTTATACTAATAGACTTTCAATCAAGTGTATGAAGAACGTTAAAACAGTAACGCCTTCTACTCATAACAATGTCATGATGTCAGTCATCCTTAAGGCCATAACTCGACAACAATGACACTTTTATTCACATTCTTTAAAGCTACCATAGTTCCATTCTACGAGTGCCGCTGTGCCACCCAAAACTATTCTCATTTTAATTATGTGCTCCAATTTATGTCCCCAAGCGACAGAGTGTCTGTCGGTCTCCTTTTACAGTGAATAGAAGAATATTGAATTTCCTTTTCTCCAGTAACGCAATCTGACCGCTACTCCCTCCTGAATAGCAATTAAAAGGACTGGAACTCAGTGCGCATTCTTTCCATTGCATTGTGTCGACAAACCGTAAAATTGACTCCCCGTGGCACTTAAAAGCACCGAACCTTACACCGAGTAGATTATATAGTCATACTGTAGGACCTAGTATCGACGGCATGTAAGGGTATGAAATATTCGAATTTGAATCGGAACAAGTGGGTGTCCTTTGACATTTAGCCCTGCCTTGCATATATCATCATTTTAGTGTTTATTACTGTTCTAGCTGTCTGTGTTATATCCTTTCGATGGACTTACTCCCCCTTTCTCCCACTCTATCTCTATCTCTCTTTATATATATCTCTTAATCACTACCCCGTACTGTAATCACTGGAAGGAGTTAACTATATTTAACTTATCCCCTGGCATGCAGCTCTTTTGTACGCCACCATATTTGGTCATGTAACAACTATCATCCAGCAAATGACATCTGCCACCGCTAAGTACCACGACATGCTGAACAACGTCCGTGAGTTCATGAAGCTACACGAGGTTCCGAAGGCGCTGAGTGAACGTGTCATGGACTACGTCGTATCAACATGGGCGATGACTAAAGGACTCGACACCGAGAAGGTAAGTTGCGTGTCAAACACTCTGCACCCGCCAACATTTGATGATGCAACAATGCCATTTCGTGATGTGTATCTTGTAAGCAGGTGTTAAACTACTGTCCGAAGGACATGAAGGCCGATATTTGTGTACACCTAAATAGAAAAGTATTCAATGAGCATCCGGCATTCCGGCTGGCATCTGATGGATGCCTTCGAGCGCTGGCCATGCACTTCATGATGTCACATTCGGCGCCAGGTGATTTGCTCTATCACACTGGCGAGAGCATAGACAGTTTGTGCTTCATTGTGACCGGCAGTTTGGAAGTGATACAGGACGATGAGGTGGTGGCTATTTTGGGTGAGTTTCAAATAGATACATTTTGGGTTGTGGGTGAGTGATTAAACATTTCTTCTGTCGTCCACAGGCAAAGGCGATGTATTCGGCGACCAGTTTTGGAAGGACTCTGCTGTGGGACAGAGTGCAGCGAATGTACGTGCCCTGACTTACTGTGATTTACACGCGATTAAACGGGACAAGTTGCTGGAGGTGCTGGACTTCTATTCGGCTTTTGCGAATAGCTTTGCCAGGAATCTAGTCCTAACGTATAATTTACGACACCGGCTGATATTCCGGAAAGTAGCCGATGTGAAGCGAGAGAAGGAATTGGCCGAAAGGCGTAAAAATGAACCACAGTTGCCTCAGAATCAAGATCATTTGGTGCGGAAAATTTTTTCGAAATTTCGACGGACACCGCAGGTGCAGGCCGGCTCCAAGGAAATTGTGTCTGGTGCAAGCGACGTAGAGAAAGGTGATGGTGACTCGGATCGAACAAAGGTTTGTTGGACATCTTTGTGGTATTGTTGAGTATTTTTTGTTGGTTCGTCCCCTACATAATTTGTTTTCAGTTAAACTTGATGTGTAATGGATGTTTAATTTAATTTTGTTTTATTCTTGCAACGGTTATTGGAAGTATGAGGACGAAGGTATTATATTTCTGGTAATGCAAATACGGACGCGAAATTGAGATTTTAGTTTTAAGAATGCATATCTATGTTATGAGTCCTTTGGCAATCTGTATTCATCGTTGTTGATATCATGAGTGTAATCCGAAAAGTTGGTATCGGTTTTTTTCTTGAGAAAGTACATATCGCCAGTCTTCAAAAAGTATTTCTTTCGAAATGAAGTCCTCTTTTATTACATTTGAATTACCATATTGGTGAGTCAGAGCCATTTTTCTGGTAAATCAATAGATCTTTTCAAATTTTACAAATTCCGATCTTATATCCAGGTCCAGATCCAGATACCATCTTACGTCCATGTGCCTTCTAAAGATCTCTTAAGGTCCTCCCGTGAAACAAACGGACTGAACATTTTATTTTTATTTTACAACTGGGTCGCACGAAACTTTCTCCTTTATTGCCAATATCGCAGAATCTCAAAGTCATTTCAGCAAATTTTACGTTTAAAATCATAAACCCACTCAAGATGTACTTAGGTTTAGTAACTGAACCCTTGCTAATTAAAATCGTAATACATACTACATAAACATACATATTAACTACAACACTTTGTTACTTACATTCAAATTTCACCCCGAACTGACACTTGAAGGAGGCAAGTAGGAAGTAGGCGATGAATTTCGAATTACATTGCCACTGAAGTTTTGGGCTTTGCAAAAATATGCCGGGTGTGAATACAGATCGGGATTTGAGTAGGTACCTACTCGTTCAAAAAACACTGTTTCGCAACTGTTTAGCTGAAAACTGAGTACAAGGTATTATTCTGGATTTAAGCGTTACCTGCCAGTTACATTTTGATCAAAATCGAAAATGGAATTTTTGAGATATGAGCTGTTTTTTAAAGTACTATTATTTGTGTGGATATTAAAGGACACAGTCATTTTAGAGAAAAACTGAGTTTGCTTTCAAGTTAAGAATGACGATAGTACCTTAAAATTAAGTTTTTGTTAAAATCGCTTTTACCGTTTTCAAAAAAAAAAAAAACAAAAAAGTCAATTTTCAAAAGTGACGTTTGCTGGAGTTTTTATCGAAAAACTGGGTAGGTATGTATTATACAGTCATGTTAGGCATTCCTACATTAATTCAACTATCAATCAATTTAAGTTCCAATCGTTAGAGCCGTTTTCGAAAAAATATAAATTTTTTAAATTTTTGGAAAATGTTTGTATGGGAAGTACCGTTAATACTATAAAACAAAAAAAAACGCCTTCTAGCGGTGAGCCCACAATCTCTAAATGCGAAGTTTGAAACAAATCCGTCCAAGCGTTTGGGTTATGGGACCGACAGACATACGGACGGACAGAATTGCGAGACTCACATTTTTGAGTTCCCCTATCATCGTAATATCAGAATTGATCAAAATCTCGAGTTCGACATTTTGTACGAAAACAATCTGGGTGAATCCGTCGTATTCGGAATTTTGCTACGAACCCCGAAATAACTATCACAGAATCCGTTGTAGTGGAAATTTTTGCTACGAATTAAATTCAGTGCACAAGATGTACGACTAGAAGAAGTGCCAAACTTCCCGGACAAAAAATACTTAAAACCTTCTATTTTGCCAGTACAGGTGCGAAATTTGGTAACATAAATGTGGTAAATGTATGCGGAACTGCAGAACTAGGCGTGGCACATCCCACACAATGAAGTTGTTTAATAGTCAGTTCCCAGATAATTCAAATTTTAATGAATTTTCTTTAAAATGCGAATTTTTGCAATACGATTATGACAGTTGCAAATGCGCACTTTCAGTACTAACTTGGCTTTTCAAAATATGTACTCAAATCGTATGAGTAATTTTGATACACCTACTTACTTACTTTAAAATCATAAACCAAAAATAAAAACGATTTAACAAAACGTATTCGCGATTATTATTATTTTTTCATTTCTATGACTGATGTTCATTTCTCAATTTGTGTTTTAATATACGTTTACATCGCACCTAAATTCAACATTTCAGCAGACAAAATTTCGAAATCCAATTTTACGTTCCCACTGACAAGTTTAACATTTCAAATGGCAGCTAATATCAGAATTAATTACCTACCTACTGATGTTTTATGTGTTTCGAAATCAGAAGTGGTTTGTACCTAAACTATTCATTTTTTAGTTATATTAATTTAATCACGAATTTTAGGTGCGGTGTACCTACTATTACCGTGTGTGGAGCATTTGTCGCAGAAATGTCAACGAAATCGCTTTTTGTGCCGTTTTTATGAATCGAATGAAAATGAAAAATGAGAATGAAAAATGGAAGTTTGAAGTTCTTTTATTTTGACAGGTTTATCAGGCTGCCTTCATTATTGTTTACTGATGTTCCTTATTGTTATTGTTACCCCTTCAATGATAAATTTTATGGAATATGTAATCCAATAAAAACAGTTTTATTATTTTTTGCTGCTTGTGGTTGTAATTTTTATAATTTTCAAAAAAAAAAAAAAAGATGGTCAGCTTATTTATACTAGAACTGAACAATTTAACCTCAGCGAGAAAAATGTGCCCGACAGCACTGTTGTAAACATGATTGAATGCAAGTCAATTAGCTACGTCCAATAACCGTTGCCAACTCCAGCTGCTGATCAAACTTTCTAACTTTGTGTGCGTATTTATGTCAATAAACTTATGCCGTAAAATGTGTACTTTCTCTTTTTCAATCCTTAAAACATTGATACCTCAAACAAACACTTTCTCAATTTTTTTTTTGTTCCCACTTTCAACATAAATTGATGTGTAAATTTGTAACAACTTAACGGTATCTATTTGTGTTTTATGTTCAAACAAAATTGGCTTGACAACAAATTCGCAATACTAATTGAAATCTTTCGCTCATTACACCCATTTCCTACCTTTCGTGTTTCCAACTCCCTATCCAAGAAGTTACCAGCGAAGCTAACACTAACAGAGGACTCACGCATCCTAACGGCAGCAGTTCCTTCGCCATCACCTTCACCATCACCATCATCAGGCCCACCGTCAGCCCGTAGTACACGTGCTAGTAAATGGGGTCGTCTACTCGGTAGTTCTAGTGTTGATTCGGCTAGCGATACTAGCACCAAAGTGGCAGTCTCTAGAAGTCTAAGCGCCCGCGAGAGTCTACGCGAGAGCACAGCCCAAGGACGTCAGAGTAGCACCTCGAGTAGTAACGGTGGACAAGGGAACAAAGTAATTTACATACATGTACTTAGTGTATCTATGTAGTAATGTCATGCTAGTAGATGTGTCGTTGTGTAAATTTAATTTTTCATATAACTAATCGAATCTATCCCTGCGCGTTTAGGTATTCCCGAAAGCACCAAAACTCCAGGCCAGCCAAGCCACCCTAGCCCGCCAAGATACAATCGATGAAGGTGGCGAGGTGGACTCCTCGTCGCCACCGAGTCGCGATAGTCGCTTGGATGCGGCTAAAGAACGTAACCTAGCTTTAGAGCGTGAACGTCAGATCGAAATGGCTTCATCACGCGCCACCACCTCAGACACATACGACACTGGCCTTCGCGAGCAGCCGCCCACACTCGCCCAACGTGATCTCATCGCAACCGTACTTGACCTAAAGGTTGACGTCCGGTTAGAAATGCAACGAATGTCACAGCGTATTGGCCGTATCGAGGACATGCTAGGCGAGCTGGTTAAACGACTATCGTCGCACGACTCCTCGGGACAAACAACGCCGGGCGATGGCGTACTATGTGGTATCGGTATTGAGGGTTTTCCATCGTCCGCCCTTACTGTGTCGGGAACACCATCTAGCACAACAACCATCGATACAGTGATAACGATATCTACAGCGACCGGAGCTACAGTCAGTACGGTTGGTGGTGGCGGAGGTGGTGGCAGCAGTGGTGGGGTATTGCCTCCGACGTCTACAGCTGCTACTGCTGCTGGTGCTAGTGTGCCAGCTCCGCCTGCAACTAGTCAATTGAGTTTATTAAATCCGGCGGTGTCCAGTTCCGGGGGCAATGGCCTGGGGCCAATGATGCTCAAGAAGCGCCGTTCTAAGAGCAGGAAAGCCCCGGCGCCCCCAAAACAGACACAAACAAGTCCCGAACAAGTTCGACTACTGGAGGCAGAGCTGATTGCAGTTAGTGACAAAATGAGTAGTAGCGGACCGTCATCAGCGGCAACAACGCCAGGACAACAATCACAACAGCAATCACAATCTGGATCGACAGCGGCGCCCAGCGGTTCATCATCAAGTAGCGGTGGCGGTGGCGCGGGACGCTCTAAACGAGAGTTTCTCTAGCCAAAAATTCTGGTGCGCCATCAATCGGATAATAGCAGTTTCGAGCAGTAAGTTTATCGACTCCTCAACAGATGGCGCGCATTTTGGTTTTCCAATTCCCACACATCTGTAAATACACTACACCCATACGCAAGGAGACGAGATTTACAAATTAATTTGTGATATTTGTTATCAATTTTAAAATTAATAGAAAAAAAGAACTAACAAAACGAGGTAAGCAGTCTTAGCTTTAAGTCCAACACATTATCGAATAACAAAACATGTTAAGAATATTTTCAAATATTGAAACTACAACATCACCTTACTCGCTTGCAATATTGGCTAACAGAAATTTGCCTCAAAACAAATTCATACACGCGGAGCAAAAAGGAATTGATATCTTTTACTCTTATCCATAGGCAAAGAAATTTTCATTTTGAGTTAAATGCTGACACACAAGTCTCTTTTGCAATAACAAAACTGGCATTCATACAGAAAGTTATAGAACAAAATAAATTTAAATTTAAAATTAATTGATAATTTGCACACTGCCAGCAATAAGTGGATTTTAAAACAACAAAATATTGTTAAACAAAAGAACAAAACTATTAGCTTGTAAAACGAATTAAGATAATTATTATAATTATGCTGCAACATTGAGATTAGTCCAAAAGATACTTTTCAAAACCGTCCATTTTCCTTTTGAGTTGTTCTTGTCTCCCTTTCTTTTTGTTCTGTTTTTGTAAGCTTTCAAAATGAGGGTTAGGTGGCTTGAAGTATTTTACTATCATTTGTAGCTGATGATGGACATGTGTGCCTTAATTAATGGGTTTATCTACTAAGTAGATAACCACTTTGGAGGTACACTAGCAATAATTAGCAATAATTTGTTGGAGGAGGTACGAAACAATTTATGGGTATCTAATCTATTAAAACAATGGTCAGTCGAGAAAACTAGGCAATAGAAGTGAAACTTCACGAAACTCAATAAATAGTTCAAATGACGATGCTCATCTTAAATCACAAGTAGTACCTACCTATTTAAAAAAAAAGAGAAGAAACACTTTTTTTCATTATTAAAGTCATTTTGTATTTGTTTTGTATTTACATAATATTAGCACATAGTCTTCCATGTACACAATCTACCTCGCCACGCGCACTTTCCCTTCTGTTTCCTGTCACATTTTCGTTTCATCGGAATTTGGAATTGCCGCAAAACGTGCCATAAGAAGTTTCACTTCAACCTGTCGCTTTTCCGTTTCATCTGAATTCAGAATTATTGCCCAGAGAGACATAAGAAGTTTCACTAAAGGGTCCTAAGGGGGCACATTTTTAGGGTGGTCAACATATATATGGCAAAAAAAATTTTTTCATGAAGTAGTCCCGCCACCCCATTATTTTGTTACACATGCCCTTTCTATTACCTGTGTAAAATTTCAGACTCCTACCTTACGTAAAAGGGGTGCTCAACGACCTTGAAATATGTTGATTCTACAAAAAACCCTACAAATTTGAGAAATGAATAATGTAAGCTATCTTCAAAAAAATATTTTTTTATTCAAAAATATTATTTAAATATGTACGTAAAAAATTATAGAAACAAAGCAGAACATAAATTAAAGTTAAAACAGTTAAATTTTTTTCAATTTATAACTAAATTTGTCTCAGTAGAAACTATTTTCCGGCTTTTTTCCACAACATGAAGTATAAATTGTTGTTCTTCCTCATTTTTACTGAGTATCGTATTCTAATCTTCAAACACGCAAACTTCTTATGCGACTTTTGCCTCGAAGGTAATCATCATTCTCACCCCAAGTCTCAGGTGGTAGCTTCAAGAACGAGTCTCTCATGTCTAGAACTGCGAGTGCTTGCAATGTTTTTTCCAATGCAAAGACGTCCAAGGTGATTTCTATTGATAGCCTAGAAGAGTTACCTCTTACTGAACGAGGTCCGTCATTAACATCCATTCTTTGAACAATAGCCTTTTTCCCATCACAGCACACCTTGTCGGAAAAAAGAGCAAAGGCTACTAGCTCATCGGATAAGTACCTCAAATGACGCTCTAAAACAATCCTCGCTTCTGCACCAACTTTGGAATCAATTGCTTCATATGATTTCAATCTCTTCTAAAGTTGTAAGTCATTAATCGGTGCATCTGCTGCCAAAGGCGCTTCGATCCAAATCTTGGTGTAAACGTGTGCACCAAAAGTAACAAATGTAATCATTTGTTTTTCTTCTCTTTTGGTCAGCTTGAATATGTCTGAATTACTCCGAAAAAGAAAATTTTTTATAGCATACATCAGTTTTGCCATCCAACGAGCACGATGTATTGGACCCGGAGAACGCCAATGAATCCTCGCAGGTCGCAGGTGACTTGTTCAGAACAATCATTGTGAGCTCTATCAGCTCGTTGTAATCATCCCGGACTTGTTTTTCTCCAGCTAAAGCAGTTGTAAGACTTTCAAGAGTACTTTCAGCAAACTGTTTCGTACTGGAACTGGAATGAAAATGGAAAATGTGTCCCAGGCATTCTTGCACCTCTTGAATAATAGAATTTCGGGAGAGCTGGATGGCCCAAAGCAGAGTGTAAATATTTTTTGAAAGCATTATTTCGAACATGTGATGACGACAAGCAAGCCATAAAAGATCACGTCCTGTCTTCGCTTCTAGGAGAGCACATGCTCCTTTTTTGGCACCGGTGTTAGCCGCAGTAGTGTCAAAACTCATAGCTCGGACTTGATTTGTGACGTTCCACTGTTCCATGGCGTCGAAAATAGCATCAGACGTATTTTCTCCCCTCCCTGCAGTCAGTTTAGGTACACCTAACAAAGGTGCAGCATTAATTTCAGCAGCCTTTTGGCTTAGTTCTTCAGTTCTTTGCTTTCGTTTTAGAGAACGTTCTTTAACCTTTTCTAGCTTCTTGTCGATTGATGTCATAATCATCTTGCGCTCGTCTCTTTGGTCTATAAGAAAGTCTCGGTCTTCTGCAATTTTGATTAAATGGATAGCTTCTGAATGGGCAATATCGAAAAGCTTATCCAGCTCTGCTGTGAACGAATTTTCTCTGCTATTCTGTGCTTCTGAAGCTCTTGTTTTATTCTTCTTTAGAAGCAGCCAGTTTTTGTGTAGTTTAAGAAGTTTCTCAATGCAATTGTTTGATTGTCTTGTCCGAATACCAGATTTTTTCCACACCTCTATTACTTCTTGAAAAATTTTTCACATTTTTTGCTTCGCTCAAGAGCTGGTGAAAACGTAGTAAAACTTGCCGAAGAGTTGAAAGTTGATTTAATCTTAAATTATTTTAACATCAAAGTAGATAAGATGAATTTTACACTTGTAACTGACCTGTAAAAAAAATTAAGATTAATTATTTTTTTACAAAAAATTAAAAATATAATTCGATTGAGCACTCTCTTCCACTAAAGATAGCCAACTGAAATTTAACAGCATTAATACTTTAGACACGTGTTACAAATCTACGGGGTGGCCAACCTGAAAAAAGAAGAAAAAAAAAAAAACATTTTTGGAACACCCTGGCACATTAAAAACAAAAACATTTGTTGACAAAGCTTGTGAAATGCTTTATTTAAGTCGTTAAAAACAGTTTGCGCCTCCATGGCATATTATTGGTTCAAAAAAGAATCAGGTTTGAAATGCAACCATCGGCAGTTTAAGAGCCAAGCCTCTAAGCGTCACTTAGCCGAGGTGTTACTTTATAAGCTTCAATATATTTCTAATTTGCTGATGCATTGGTCAAGGCTATTCTCATGCAGGCTTTGGTACGCCTAAGCATTGTCTTCGATTTTAATTCGAATACCTCGGTTTAAAACGTTCGTAGAGAATATCCTTATCGCATATTCGGACGGTCTTATGTATATCTTATCTTATAGAAATACATATCGATACATAATGCTAGATGTATACTGAAGAAACTGAAAGAAACGACATTGCACTGACAAATGACAGAGCCGGCATATATTGCTTTGCTGAGCGTTAGTTGTACCTTAGTAAGATTAACTTTGGTGCCGCATGAAGGTATATTCACTTTGTCATTAATTATTACATTTGTAATGCAAAGAAGGAGTCACAGGAGACCCCATAAAGTCGAATTCTAAAGCGGTCAGCCAGCCGGTCGCTTTTAATCCCGGAATTTTATATTATTTAGTCTTTTCATAGGAATCGTTTAATGGCATTGGCTCAAACCTAACCGTCCACTCAGAATATCGAAGTAGTATCTATGCTACGAGCTACTCATGATTTAATTGATTGAGAGTGAGACAAGCAAAAAGCTCGTTGATTGCGGAATTATTTCGTATGACGAACACGAGTCCATGTAGCAAGTCCAAGCAACTGCGACAATATCCTTTCCGATATAATACCTACTATAATGGACAGTTGCACAGTCAGAGTTTAAACTGAAGTTTAACTAAACCTGATCGAGAGTTTAAACTTTTGGTTTAACTGGTTCAGTTTCACAGTTCAAAATAATCTGCCAGTTAACTAAACGCAGTTGTGGAAGAGCAGAACAATTTCCCTTAAGGGGATATTTTTCTACCAGCGCACTTTTGATCAAATAAATGGTTATTGCTTTTCTCAACTTTATCTATTTTACCATTTGTAAATAAAAGAAAATGTGTGCAATATTATTACATTATGTATTGCGGTATTAACGAAGTGAATTGATTTATTTTTGACACATGTTTGAACTCCCACGGCGGCGCCAGTAATGATGATGAAAATTGATGCCCCTATTATGTAAGACAACTACAACTAAAGTTGAGTTGTCTCTTGGTTTTATGTGATTCAAAATTCGGTATTGTTCGTATTGTCATACACAACCTTGATAGAAAAGTTGTCTGTCAAAACACAACAAAGATGGCAGTGGTTGTCTATAAATTGTTAGTTAGTTTGGGTTGTGTGAAAGTTGAGTTGAATTGAAGACAACTCAACTCAACTAAGTTGAGTTGTCTTACATAATAGGGGCATGAAAGGATTTTATGAGCCTCTAATTAGGGTCATTGTCTGGTAATAGGTACGCGCAAAGTTTTTTGCTGGTGTTTCTGTGAAAATCTGCGCTATCTTGTTCCTGTTATACAAAAATGTAATCTAGATCTGTATACAAAAATGGTATGAACTCCGAGAAGTGTGTTCAAAATCGGACAAACAAATTGCATTGTATAAAGCATAGAGTAGGTAGTGTCTTGTTTCAGCCAAAACCAAAGGTGAAAGATTTGAGTATGTAGATATAGATATATTTTGTTCGCCAAAAATCTAAAGAAATCAATAGTAGCATTACAAAAAAAATAATCGTCATTTCCACACACTAAATTAATTAATTTGTATTGAAAAAACCTCAATAGGTACTATTTTTGCTTGTCTACATTATGTTTGGGCTAAAATCTACCTGATGTTCACATGAAAAAAGTGTTTTTCCTTAAAAAGTATATTGGTTGAAAATCTATTGAAATTTTCTGATGACATTTTTTAACAGTGGGTTTACCGCAGTAATGCTGAAACTAATCATAACTCTAGTTTTCACTCATATAAATTCAAGAAGTGTAGCACCCAGACAATTTATCTCTTTTATTCTCTCTCTCATCACTCCGTATGAAATAGCAGCTGTCAAACGAAAGTTTAAACGGCAGAATGCAGGCGTTTAACTTAAACCGAGAGTTGAACTCCACTTTGGGTTTAAACGAACACAGTGAAACCGAAAATTTGTTGAACGAAGGTTTAAGCCAAAACGAGAGTTTAAACTCTGACTGTGCAACTGGGCATAAGTCTATATAAAGGACTAAAACAGTAGGACTTGAATACAACAGAAACAGATCGGCATGATCACCCCACAGACTGTCCGCATTAGCGTAAGAAATATCTCAAAAGCTGGTAGAGCTTTAACATCATTGTAACTATTTTTGCAAAATCGGACCCATGTTTGCAACCATTCGCAAACACCATACAGCATAGATTGACAACGAGCCCCAATGTGGGCGCCATTGCAATGGAGCGTACGTGCCAACTGGCTAATCGTCTCTTATATGGCCTTGAGTGAATTTCACTAGCATCCTCGTTGTCCGTCTCTCCTCAATCCTCGCAAGATGCCGAAATTATTTTTTTTTCTAAACCGACGACGCACACAATATTTTCGCGTAGTGCACGTAAATGCAGAATGTATGTATAAAGTCATGCCTGCTGTAGGTACATCTTATTCCCGACTTAAGGACATTTTCTTTCAAAAGACCAAAAATGGAACACGGCGCACAGTGTGCGATTTACCAAAACTAGCTAGTCAAAAGGAAAAAAAACAACAACGCTAATATTCAATATTAATATGATTTTTGATGAGCTAATACCTTTAATAAGGGCTATGCAAGAAATGATAACGGTTAAAAGATTGCTTGTGTTGATAATCAGCTGACAAAAGCAACTGTCTACTGACTAATCTTAATATCGTAAGTAGTAGTTTTCGTCCGTGTTGCGTTGTGAATTCTGTTTCTACAAGTGTTTATTTGTAAAAGACTTAAAAATGATTAATTTACATAATCAAGGTATGTATTTAATTTATTACTAAAAAAAAACCGTTTCTAAAACAACGTTTAGTATACTAAACTGCACCAAAATGCATTGGTCACATAGCTGAAAATTAATTAAAATGTTAGGGTTTATTGGACCGCAGAAACTTTTGTATACGACTGTATGTCTTGATTTTATATATTTTGTAATCTATGGGTCCTGCACATATGAATAAACAAAATTGTAGGTGCAATAAATTGCGTTTCTGAAAAATATTCACGTTTTTTACGTGGTGTTGAGAAATAATGAAGATAACTCAGGAATGTCATTATTTAAGTCTGAGTCTGTGCTTCTCGACCACCTTTCAGTCAAATTCAATCTTCAAAACGCATCTGAGTTAATGTCAAATGAACTTAAGAGGGGAAAACATGTCACCGCAATAAGAACACGTTTTTGAGAAAACATAATTATTGGCTGAATAAAAATATGTTTTTTCATGTTTTCATGTTTTTATATTTATTTAATAGATTCGAATATATTACAAGTACAAATGAATTGTTTTATTTATACAAATAATTTTGTCTCGCTAAATATACAAAATCGCACATTGTGCGGCGGGTGTATTATAATAATAGGTATAATGGGATTTTCAAAAAGTGAGTATTGCAAAATGGAGAGTATATGATGAAGTAGGACAAATGATTTTGTTTACTTTTTTGTACTTTTTTTCACTTTTGTTTCGATGTAGTTCAGGCTTAATATTTTCAAAGTTTTTTTAATATATCTTCTGTAGGTGTTTGTAACCAAACTCATCCTAAACGGCTGGACCGATTTTAATGAAATTTAGTGTGTGTGTTTGAATGGGTCTAAGGATGGTTTAGATTCACAATTATACCCGGTAGGTGGCGATGCGATCCGATTTCACAAAATTTCAAATAATAAACACCCAACAATAAAAAAAATTAAAAAAGTAAGAATAAGCTCATGAATAAAATTTCAAATAATATACACTCAACAAAAAAAAAAAAAAAACATGAACACAATTTCAAATACATAATAAACATTGAAAAAATTCATAATAAAATTTGCAAGTGTACCTACTGTCAAATGATGTATATTAGTTGAACCAGTGGAAGTGTGCTGCTTAAATGCCTATTTCGAGAAAAAATATTTTCGTTAGTTCCTCTTCACTTCTGGCATGAATGTGCCTATGGAGTCTTTTGTGTAGTAGCAGTTATATTGTAGCCGATGTTAGTCAGGATGTTTTTTAAGCGTATATCTCAGAATCATATATCATTTCCATCCCTTCAAATTAGTTCAGTTAAAAGCCCCTGCCTAGGCTGTTAGTGCGCTAAACACAGAAATTCAACCTAACCTAATCAGATCAATTTCAAACGATACTCCATTTGGCCCATTTGGAAGCATGATCTTAAAGTGACTCGCTGTCAGGGTTCTCACGTTAAGCATCTTAATTATCGCTGTTACTAATTCATTTCTTAAGGTGCCTGTCCACTTGAGAGTAAAAATCCTGCGAACAGCTCTCTAGCAGCTCTCGAGAGCAAACTCGCAAGTGGACATAGTCTTGAGAGAAGTTCGCGGAAAGTTATCTTTTTACTCTCGAGATTCGAGCCTTTTGAAAGTCACTCGCAAGTGGACACATGTTCTGATCACTATCGGAGATTAGCTTTCAAAATTCCAACACGGTTCGTATTTTGCTAGTAGCTGTCGATGCGATGGATATCGCATATCGGAGGAAATAAATCAATTCATAGTGTTACCAATACACGCTCACGTACTGGTATGGCTTCCCTTAATTTGGTATCTTTTTTTATAAATAGTGTGCCGAACAGATTGACGACGATCTATCCGTACTTTCCCACCAACTTAATTAGGCCGAAGTGGTTTATAAATCGCGAAAGCCGTCTCCACGTGTTTTATTTTGACATTTCTGAAACGTTTCGTTCTAAAGTTCCAAGAGCAAAAACTTGTCTTTTCTGTGCCAAATTTCGCACTTTTACTTCCTTCTCCTTTGGGAACACATCTTCTGACAATATGGCAATAAAAATAAGAACATATTTTAATTATATCACAAACTCATCGAAACAAGTGGAACGTTTTAAACAATTTAGTTTATTTTCATGAAAATAGTTTTTTGTCAGTTTGTGTTTTTAACTATCAAAAGAAGTATCAAGTGGACACGGTTATGAGAGTACTGTCAGGTTTAAAACTCTCAAAGTTCTATCAAAGAACTCCCGAAATTAAAATTTCGGAAATATTATGTCGGAGTGACTTATCCAATATCGAAAGATAAGAGTACTCAAAGTTAAGCTATCTATTTAGGTCAAGTGGACGTACTTGAGTTAGAAACAACTCCTCCTTCTCTATAAAGCAGAAGTTATACCACGCCTTGAATATTGCTTCCAAATAGGAACTCGGCTCTAAAACCTTCACTTAAGGTATAGGTCATATAGGTTGACTTGAGAGATGTATTTACAAAGAAAAAAAAAACAACCCGTGACATAGAATTGACCTCAGCGGGGTATATCTACCAGGCTCTGATATGTTTATCGTCGAAACGGTAGACCTACAAAGCTCGCAATTCAATGCTACCTACATTCGGAATATGGCCAGTGAGCTCACCCACCATCTCAAAATGAAAAGCAATTTTTGAACCTAGTTGAGGCCGTATAAATGTCCGAATTTGTTAAGTTAAGTAACGAAAGCAAAATCGAACCCTTTTATGTTCTCTAAAAATTTTGCAAGTGTGAAATACTAAATGAGAGCCATCAATCCTTTATAGAATCTTTTATTCTTTAATTTCAAATACCCTTTCCCCCTCTTACACACTCATTTATCCACTAAATTTAAGATAATGAAAAATAGAAGCAATACTTTTTACATAAAAAATATCTCATTTGCTCCTTAAAGGGGGAAAACATGTTCAACTAATCCTTAAGCGAAATTTCATTGTTTTTATATTGTAAATACTTATACATAAAATATTATTAATAAATAGATCAATTTATAGGTTACTTAGCAGCTTGCAAAACGAAAGACAATCGAATATTTAAATTTAACTTAACAACAAAACAATTATTTAACAAAACAAAAAAACAAAACAACTATTGTTCGCATTTTTACAAAACAAAATGCTTTTTATAAAATATAACAAACAAGAAATATAAAATATAAGAATTTTACTTAGCTTTATATAACTGAACACAAATTATTATTTTTTTTTTGTTTATATATTTATATGAAATGTGTACACTTGTTGACAAGGGATAACATTTGTTCTTTAAATTGTAATAATGGTTTCGTCAGTGCAGTAATCTTATTAAATTCATTTTTGTATCTACTTAGTCTAAATTTTGTTAAATTTTTAAAACATAAATATTTTTGCTTTACAAATTTGAATTTGACTCACTTGGGGATTCGGAATTTTTATAATTGGTAGCTGGTAAAATGAATCTTTTTTCACTGTATTTTTCCTTATTTTTAAGTGTTATTTTTTACTATCCGTTAGGGCATGCAAATATTTCGACAAATCTGCAATTATACTGAAAAAATCTGCAATTCAGATTTCTATGGTAAAAAGTCTGGATTCATTAATATTGCGATATCAAAAAATTTAATTTTGATAGGTTAGTGCTAAACGCATTTAGTATCTACAGCCTCATAAAACCAGTGGAACAGTTTTATACAACATTTTTACTTCTCCTTTTCTGTTGTCTTCTATGGAGTTCAGAATCACCACCCAGATTTTGGGATTTTAAAAGTCTTCGGCTGGGGTGAAAATCTGCAAAACGCTGACAAATCTACACTTGTGGCAACGCTGGCACCTGGTGCGGTGATGATGATGTTAAGATAATTACACTATGCGTGAAGGTAGAAATGAATCTCGACAAGGAATTAGTATCAAGTTTGACTAGATTGAGTAGTCTGCAGCAAATGCGGTGCCACTGGGCATAACCGATATACTCGTAAAGGGTGTTTTTTTAGAGGTTTGGTTTTCGAACTGGCAACACTGTTTCTACAGATTGTCAATTTGACAGTTGAAAGTTGATTTGCGGTTAGTATTAGTATCTACGTTTTGCCATTTTACGATGAATAGATTAACGCCACAACAACGCGCGCAAATTGTGCAAACTTCTTTTGAAAATCATGGTTCGGTTCCACGAAACTTATCGTGCGCTACGTCCATTTTACGGTCGACATAATCGTCCATCTGAGCAAGTTATTCGGAACACGATGAATCGTTTTCTCACCACGTACACTCTAGAGTGGATAATACGCATCCCCAAAGACGACAAACAGTGCGAAGAGAAGGAGTTATTGCCGTTGTGGAGCGCAGTGTTGAGGAGAATCCGAATCAGTCGATTCGCCATTGTGCATAGTAATTGGAGCTATGCCCATCCACTTTGTGCAAGATTTTGCGTAAAGATCTTGGCTTAAAAGCTTATAAGATCCAGCTTTGAGGGCACGTGAAGTCACTAGTCTATGCCGATTAACCAGAGACGTTGGACGATTCGAAGTACGAAGTACGGCCCCTGTTGCTCAATAAAGTTGTCGAAAATCTGACTTCACGATTGCGTTTTATTCGAACTAGCCGTGGGGCGAATATGCCCAAAAAATTTTGCCCAAAGCAGCACCTTGTGGGGATGAAGGCTTCTGTGCAATATTTTCCAATTTTTGCGCAGCAGAAAGCATTCTTCAGTTTAGCAGGTATAAGAGCAAAGTAGGTATAGGTCCTCTCTATTCACAATATCAGTCTGTTTATTCTTGTGGTACTACCGTACCTAGAGTCTCATGTAATAACTCAATGTCCTGTGATTTCGTAAATATCGGCAACTTAGAATGTTCAATCACTAAAGTTCAAATTGCTCTTTCTTTACTAGAAAAAACTATAAAAAAATCCGGGTATGGATGGCATTCCGCCAATAATTTTACTTCAAAAGTGTTCCTCCGCGTTTTCTGTACTTTTGTGTTTAGTTTTTAATTTATCTCTGCAGTCTGGAATTTTTGTTGAAAGATTGGAAGAGGTCGTTTTTAATACCCATATATAAATCTGGATCGAGACATGATATTACTAACTATCGTCCAATCTATAAAATTTCGACTGTTTCTAGGTTATTTGAAAAACTAGTTTGTGACAAACTTATACATCTCTTAAAAAGATTTATCTCTCCTTCTCAGCATGGCTTCGTTACAGGCAGATCCACAAATCTCTAAATTTTTTGTAATACTGCCTTGAATTACCATGAGAATGACTTGCAATGTGATGTAATTTATACAGACTTTGCTAAAGCATTTGATCGCGTTAACCACAGTACACTAATTTCCAATCTGACTACTTTAGGATTTCACTCCAATATCCTAAATTGGAGTCATTCCTGCTTAAAGGATCGTATCCAGTATATTGGGATAAACGAAACGCTCTCGTCACCAATTTATGTTACCTCTGGAGTACCTCAAGGTACCCTCTGCTCTAACTTGTTTATTAATGACATTCCTGTCTTGTTTTTGAATTCCCAGTGTGTTATGTTTGCCGACGATTTGAAGATCTTCTGACCAATACGTTCAGTTCAAGATTGTATTCTTCTACAAAAAGACCAAACGTCTTTCTATGTGGTATAATAACAATGACCTCAATCTCAATGTCTCTAAATGTTTTTGGTTGCCTAATGCCCAAAACACACGTGCAGAATTCACTGCGCAGCAGGATTAGAATACACATGTTCTTATGTGGTGAAACAAATGTAAATTCTGCAGCCACCGCAGCACTGCAACATGTCTCTATTTCTAAATCCACTGCATAGCAACGCAGTGAATTAAATTAAATAGACTTGGCAGCATCGAATTTTTAAATTCAACTACTGATGCATACGTGGAAAAGAGAGACGGGAATTATTTGTCGTCTGTGTTTCACTCACGTATTTTTCCCCGCATTGACAGCAAACGCTGCAAATTGAATTCTGCACATCTGTTTCATCTGCAGATCTGTGTACTGCATGCAGTGAAGCATTCAGAATTTCTATCGTATCGTAGTATCGTAGTGGTTAGTGTGCTGGACTACCTACTGTGCGAGGGATCCCAGATTCGATCACCGGAAAAACGCAAATTACTTCTTAAGGTTTTTTCTACTGCGCCACCTCTCGCGAACATCCGAGAGTATGTCTGTCCTAAAAAAGCTTCTCAATTCAGCCGTTCGGACTCGGCATAAGATTGTAGGTCCTTTCAATTCGTCCCAAAAATAGAAACTCACACAAACGAATGGTTGCGAGAAGCTAGGCCTTGGGTGTCTACCGCCTGTTGCGCCGCCATTTTTTTTTAGGTATAGAGATTCATTTAGGAATAAATTAATTCTGTTGTTAGGCTTTGGTGGTAATTTTTAAGTATAATTTGTGTATTAAGTAATCTAGCGAGAACAGTAGATCTACTCTTTTGATTGATTGAAATAAATAAATAAATAAAATATCATACGCGGTTTTGAAATCGATGAACAGGTTGTGGGTATCGATATTAAATTCGTGGATCTTCTCCAAGATGTGACTAAATGTACAAATTTGGTCGATGATAGACTGACAAGGTCTGAATATGTATTGGTAAGGGCCGATTACATTAGCAGCAAACGACTTGAGACGTTCGCATAAAACGAATTTAATAGATAGAATTTAATAAGCTATTTTTGAATAACGCCTGTGTATTCAGGCGATCTCCTTTTTGGAGCAGATGCTATTGAGGCTCCGATCGGTGACCATGCCTTTCTCTGAACATTCTTTATAAGACTAGTTTGTGCATGCGGCATGTGCTTCTTAACAGGCCGTTTCCAGCTCATCAGGGGAGATTTGTTCAGCTCAGACGATAGCTAATTTTATCTCACATAAGTACCTCTGCATCTTCTCGAACTTTTCGCTGTTGATGTTATTTTTCTTCCTCCTAAACATGCACTTCTATTCCTTGATTCGCTCAGAATAGAGCTGATGCCACAACCTGTATATGTACAACTTCGATTTATTTGTTTGTAAGCGCGTTTGGAGTCGAACCTTTTGTTTCCCGGAGATGGTTGTGACAAAACCAACACTTTGATCACCTAAGAGATGCGATGAATATTTATAAACGTAGCCCCTTAGGTAGTGGTCCGAAGTGGTTCAAATGTATATTAGCAAGTGGATCTATTTGGTTGCATGTTTACCCATGTTTTGACCACCACGTACCTTTTTTGGATGTCGTGGTGGATGCCAATCTTCTGCATGTCTTACTAAGATGTCCTCTTTCCCAATTTTAAAATTACACAAGACCAAGAGTACCTATATTAATGAGATCTTTGGGGCAGAGTTCATAAGTTCTTGCGAAGCTTCGTCATTCTATCGCTGAACGCCGACTTCGCGATTCGAAGGAAGTTGGATCGTCAACTTTTCAGTTTATTTAGCTATGCAAATAGTACTTGCTTATTTTGAATTAATAATTGTTTCTCGTTTACGCCCCCGACGGGCCTACGCTTGGAAGAGATAATTTTTGGGACTGGTTCTTACGAGCTTTATCTTTCCTTTTACTCCTTGCTCCTGAAAAGGTAACTCAGATGTAGCAACCCCTAGAGCAGGGTCAAGTATGATCTATCACATTTGATTCACATAGCTGTCTAGGTGTCATTACATAAGTACACACAAGGGTGCCTTTGAGAATTGCCGTATCATTTGAGTGATAATGACCCCCATTCAGTTATAATACCTATACCCTGATTGCGTACGATAATTCTTATATTTATTTCTGGGGAAACAAAAATTGGTTCACTCTCGATCAGTTTCTAAAAATGTATTTCTGTAGACCCTAGACTTAGAATGACTGACTTGATGCCCCGTTCACAATACGGGCGTGATAACTAGACGAGAATCGCTCTCGCCTCGTTCTCGCTTTAACCTCGTCCGGCAATTCACAATTAAACGAGGTACGTCGGCGAGTTTTTCTGTCAACGAATAGAAGGACCATTGAAACTACAAACCATATTGCCACTTAGATTATTTTTACAAAACAGATCTGCACTTTTATTGCTTTCTTACCACTATTGCATGCAGTTTGAATATTCTAAAAGCAACCAATTCGCAGTTCTGGCGTCGCTTATATGTATAGCTATCAATAAAATGCAACCGAAAAAAAAAATTCTGTTGATTTTTTGGATCACTTAAATTTAATGACTGAACTCGTTTATGAATTATAAAGTTAGTTCAAAAAAAAATAAGCAATTAGTGTTGTTTAAGGTTGAAAACTCACCGGATAAAGCAAAACGTGTTTTTTGTTTCGTGAAATAAGAGCACATTGTTTCTTATGAGCCAACACACACCAAAGCAAATGAAATAAAATACAATATGTTTTTGTTTTTAAGTGTTTCGGTGGTGGTTGTCGAAAATACACCGAATGCAACAAAACTGTTTCGAACCAGTGTCGTTGACGATAATTGCAACACACGCCAAAGAAAACAAAACATAAAAACCAAAACAAAACAGAAAAACATGTTTCGTTGCCTGTTGTTTTTGCGAAACAAAATTTAATTTTCGTTGTTTTTAAAATGTAAATAAGATTTGCACAACTTCATCGTCTGAGTCCGACCAACACTAAAAGCATGTCGCAAATTCCACACCAAACGAAACAAGAAAACAAAACGTTTTGTTTTGTTACATTCTGTTTCGCTTGTGTGTGTTCAAATAAAAAAAGTTTTTTTGACTTTCGTGTTATTTGATCTAGCTAGTCTACATTTTCTAGAAAATGAATTTATTATTTTGTTCGTACGTACAACTTTTTCTGCTGAACTTCTTAGTCAATTCCAGAACAGGTTCCAATGAATTTCTATGAAAAGCTTACATCCTAATAAAATTTGCTCAAGAAAATAATAACAAAAAAAAAAAACGATAAAAGTGCCGCCCTGTTTGCTTGAGAAAATATAAGTGGCAACCTTAAGTACATTTCTATGAAAATGGTGTCGGTTCCCACTCAGAGAGTAAATGTCATCGGTGTCTCGGGCGAGATTTTTCCAAATTTCCGAAATGTGTATTGCTGTGCTGCATGCATTTCCATTGATTGGAAATAATTTGACAACTCGCGCTAGACTCGATCTCGCTCTCGTCTCGCTCTCTCGCTGTATTGTGAATTGGCCATGATAAAGAGCTTGCGCGAGGTTTTTTGTGCATTCGAGTCAGATCAGAGCGCCTTTTGGTTCTCTCTATTTTCAATGGCTGAATACATTTTAATATCAGTCCTATTTTAAGTATTAAAATAAATAGGTGGTGCAACAGGCAGGTAGACACCCAAGGCCTAGCTTCTCGCAACCATTCGTTTGTGTGAGTTTCTATTTTTGGGACGAATAGAAGGGACCTACAATTTTATGCCGAGTCCGAACGGCTGAATTGAGAAGCCTTTTTAGGACAGTCATACTCTCGGATGTTTGTCAGACGTTCGCGAGAGGTGGCGCAGTAGAAAAAACCTTAAGATGTAATTTGTGTTTTTCCGGGGATCGAACCTGGGATCCCTCGCACAGTAGTCCAGCACACTAATTACTGCGCTACACATAGATACCTTATTTGATGTGAAAATTAGCGCCTTGGGACATTCCCTGTTTTAGGTAAGAATTTAGAAATCAGTTTATTTTTTTTTTTCATAATAAGCCCTCGTGAGAATAATACAAACAGGTGTACACAAAAAAAATCTTTAAATTAATATCAGTATTCCTTATTTTTATATATAATTTAAGCAAATAATATAAAACATACCAACTAATCTACCAATGAAAATATAACTACATTTTGTACCTGTTGATATTATTTTTTATATATGTTTTTTGTTTTTTTTTTTCCACTGTATATACTGTAAATATAAAACTCCTATCTATGATTCAAACTTGTACAAATAACACATTGTTAGCTATTGATAAATTTATTATATCATAAATAGTACCTATCACTAACAGATGATATTTTTGTCCATATTATTGTTGAACTTCGTTGTAATAAAAAGAAATTTATTTACTAATTAAACAAATTCTACACACATCACATCATGATCACATCAAACAAATTGAACATAATATATCATTCAATTAGACATATGGAAACTAAAAACAAAACATTTATCAGCAATACAAAATAAAAAATACAAAAAGAATAAATGCCTATAAGCCTTAAAAGTATTAAATAAAAATATTAAAATGACACACAAAAAATTTAATTCTAGCCGTAGAGCGCGCTGACTTAGTGAATTGTATAAAATAAATTAGAAAACTAAAACAAATTCGCTCTCAGCTTTAAAAAGAAACATTTTTTTTATTTAAAATTTGTTTAATTTTAGTAGACAACTAAATTTTACTAAGAAGAACAACTTTAAATAAACAAGTAATTCGCACGCAATGTAAATAAATTGAAATAAATAATAGCTTTCGATATAAATAAATAAAAATATTTAGACGAATTGATTATACAAGAAAAAATAAATAAAATAAAACTAAAGCTTAGGTAAATAATAACAATAATACTCGAAACAAAAATAAAATGTAGTTAAGCTTTTTGTATGCTACAAACAAATACGAGTTATGTGGAAACAATGGTCAATGGTCAAACAATGGTCAAATACGAGCGAATGATTATTAAATTGTTAATTATCTTACAAATCATAAGTTTATTTATAAATACAAACAAAAACTCATCTCTTGTGTTAGTGCATTACATTCCTGTTAGGTTAAATACAGAAATTACATATTTAAAATAATTTTTAAGTGATTATAATTTTCCTTTATTGTTAGGTAACTATTTGTTAAAAAGAAAACATTAATTGAGGTTAAGAAGAATTTATTTATTAGATATGCAAAGAGTGTGAAGAAATGAACAAACAAAAATGCAAGCAGAATCATTAATTAATAATGCTATACACTGCGCTGTTTTCAAATGTGAATAAAAATCATTATAAAAATGTTTTATAAAATTGCGGCGAGTCTATTATTTTAATTTGGAGAGACAAGCCGAAATGGACTGTGAAGATGAATACTTTGTTTCCAGAAGAGGTTTGCATCTGAAATGTGTTTAAGCCTTTTGTTGATTTATAGGATACTTTATAATTAAATAACTTCTATGCATTTTTTCACAATTAGAGAGAAAATAATAATAATGAAAAACAACATCTTTCAGATGATTACATTACACTTCAAGCAGGTTAATCATTTCTCCATTTATTTAAAGTCTTTATATTTTGAGTAGGTGCAATAGTGCTATATTAGTTGTACAAAATTCTCCCCAAAATTTTCCTGAGGTCAATTTAAGCGAAAATTACCATGGCATTTCAGACTGTGAATACCTCGATGAGAAATCCTTGAAAGTGACAAGGAAAAAGACACTTATAGTCCACAGCGCACTATATGTATGTTAAAATTTAGCTAGGATTCTAGCTAATGTTTTGAGAGAAAAATTGGAGAGCACCTAAAATTTAGTTTCGCTCGAGCAGCGTATTTAGCAAAGAAGTTAAAAATGTGTGGTCGTAAATCAATACTAAAAAAATGTAAACCATTTTAGGCAATATGTATATAAATACTTCGCTACGTATTTTTAGATAATTGACTGCTAACTAACTGCTCTCAGGTACTTTCATAGGAAGGTTTCCTTCGTGGTATTTAAAATCCTGAGGGCTGCGCGAGCGAAGCCGCGGGGAGAAACTAGTTACAATATAAAAGGATAATAAAATGTGTGTTTTTAAATTTTAAAAGTCACCAAACCAGCACAATTTGATCGACTCATTGCAATTCTTCAGGAACTACCTGATCTGGCCAATGGTACATTACAGTTTGGTTCGGAAAAAAAATGGCTAGTAGTCGAAGCGTGGGGAATAGGAAATTACCGAATTCTTACATTACATTACAATTACATAATTCTAGTATACGAAGCATTTTTGTTTTAAGAATCTTTGCTAAGAACTTAATAAAGACGTCTGGCGTAAAGCTTATAAAATCGTATCGAAGCGGCTAAAGGGTCCCCGTATGCAGTCGCCAACGTGCCTAGGACGGCCCGACTTATTCTCTAAAATGTTTGTGTCTCCAGAAGGGCGTTTTTCCTGAGCCTTGGAATCGTCAAAGACTTGTTCTTCTACCGAACGGAAAGGAGATTCTAAATGAACTATCCTCTTATCGCCCTATTTATTTACTAGACACGATTGGTAGAATTATTGAAAGGATCATTTACAATAGGTTTTAGCCAGCTAAAATTAAGAAACCGCAGTATCGCAACTTGGTAACAACAATTGTTAAAGGGAAAATGGCACATCGTCTCGTACCAGTTGTTGATGCATGGATTAAACGAACTAACTTCGAAACAAAATTCTTTTGACCCAGTTTTTTACGGACCATGACTGTTCCAGAGAAAAACCAGTAAGACAATTATCTTCGACTATGCCGAAGCTCAAATACCCGGTACTATATTATTGTAAAATAAAAAAATATTTTAGTATTAAAAAATTATATATTTGTATGGGAGGTATGGGTAGTTTTTATTCGATCAAGCTCCTTTTTTGTCAAAAAATTTTAAATATTATTAAAACAATACGTGCAAAGTTTAAACTTGCTATCTTTACTGTAGCTATTTAAATTTAATTTTTAACATAAAAAGCTATATAAATCTGATATTTTTGTATGGGAGGTAGTAGTAGTTTTCATCCGATCTTGCTCATCTTCGAACTTAGCCTCAGTCTGATGGATAAAAGTACCAGATAAGTACCAAATTTCAAGTCGATAGCTCTTAAATTACGGCCGTAATCGTGCGGACAGACAGACAGACGGACAGACGGACAGACAGACGGACATCGCTAGATCGACTAAGAAAGTGATGCTGATCAATAATATATATAGTTTGTCATACCTACAACGCCTCCTTATGGGCGTTACAAATGGAATGACAAAGTGAATATACCCTCACCACAGTGTGGTACCGGGTATAAAAATAGAAAAAAAAATGCGGAACACGTGTTCTTCCATTGCCCATAGTACGAAACCGAGAGGATTGTTTTGTGGAATGGCGAACTCTCGATAACATCTTTTATACATTACATGTTGTATAAAGACGAAAATTTGACTACCAATGGACGTCCCTTATATTATGTCATGGAGTGAAGTGCGGATGATATTTATACCCCAATCAGGTAAACCAGTCCATACTTCAGCCAATTGGTACAGACCATAGTCTTTCGTCATTTCTCCTCAAGATAATTGAAAGGTTTCTTGACATATACCTATGTATTAGTTTATTGCGCGTCTGAAGAAACCTAGCTTTAACATTCGCGGGCCTAGAAGCGGGGCAACAGCTAATCTAAAAACAAGAAATAGAAGCTTAATATTTAGGTATACGCAATTAGGTTTCTGTCATAGTTTTTGTCGCTTGAGTGTCATATATCCTATACCTCTTTGGAATGCAATGGACAACAAATAACTACAACTATACAGGATGCAACCCATATTCGAAGTGATATGAAAGTCTGCTTTCAAGGTACCTAGGTAGCTAATAAACCCACCATTCTGGCTTTTGGTGACGTTCGCATGCATTTGTTCGGCATTAACGTTAATCCTCTGACGCGACATAATCACAGGAAGCAATACCTACCAATAAAATTATAACACACTAAAAAAAAACTAGGATTCGGATAGCGGATTACTTACAGCGCTTTGTTTAGAATTGGGCATGGTTTCATTAATACTAAAATGTCTTTCTGGCATAATACTACCTATCAAATTAAATAATAGTTATACACAGGATTTATGAAAAACTACTACCCACGAGTAATTGTTGAGAAACAAATGCATCCACAACGCGTGACTGTTTGGTGCGGATTTTGGGCTGGAGGCATTATGGGACCATTCTTCTTTGAAAATGCGGCTGGTCAGGCAAATTAATGGTGTTCGTTATCGTGACATGATAACCTAGTTTTTAGTGTCTAAATTACAAGATATGGATGTGACCAACATCCAACATGTGGTTTCAACAAGACGGTGCCACATGCAATACAGCCAGAGAAACAATTCAATTACTGCATGAATCATTTCCTAATCGTTTATTCGGCCATTTTTGCGATCAGAATTGGCGATCAGATCTTGCAATTTAACGCCATTTAACTTTTTTCTTTAGGGGTTTTTGAAGTCGAATGTCTATGTAAACAAGCCCACGACCACCAACGCACGCCTTGAAAGAGGAAATTGGGAGGTGTATTAATGAAATTCAGCCACATGCGAAACGGTCATACAAAATTTCAATAAAAGAGTACGAACTTTCCAGCAAAGCCGTGGTGGCCATTTATCCGATGTGCTATTCCATACATAACCGCAATCTGTATAGTCTATGAATTAATAAAAAATGTAAGCTTTCTAATTAAAAATCTATATTTTCTAATAAAATTACATTTTGCGTGAATTATGGGGCACTCTTTATTTCCCGCGCTCTAAATTTTTTAAATTTTGTGGAGAACTTGTATGCATGATGAATTCTCTCTGGTTTGGGTACAAACAAAAATTCCCCGTAATATTGTGCCTTTACTAATGATATCTTGTCTCAGCTATGTGGAAGCAATTGTGGAACATAATAATATAGCTAATTCCACAACCATACTGCAGTCCACCCAAGGAAATCTACCTGCGTATGAAAAAAAGTTAACCTAAATAATTTACGGTGGGAGTCTTGGCTAGGTTGTTAGATTAAATAAAGTAGTGCGTTGCTTTACAATGCGTTAAAAAAGGTACAGGGTGCTCTAGTTGTGCCGAAAATACATAAATATACGAATTTGGAGTTGATGCAAATAATGAATTTTGTAATTGATAATTTCAGTTTAAACAATGCTCGAATTTAGAACATTTTAGTAATTTTGTACAATATAGCCATTTTTCATTTTGGACTTGGATTTTTCAATTACAGTAAACTTTAATTAATTGTTATTCCAGGTGTTAACAATCGAAAGAGTTTGCTTAGCAAAGTTTTACCGAGCGATTTAATAGTTAACCTGAGAAATCGATAACGCGCCGATTTTGCGTGGTTTAATGACATGAACCCAATGATTTTCTTGAATTTCTTAAATTAAAGAAAATATACAAGAGTAAAGTAATAAATAAAAATTAGGTAGGTACCTATCATGCAAAACGGAAATATTAAATTAACAAAAAAATGTTGTTTATAATATTGGAAAATCTAGAAATGCTGATATTTGTTTCCGTGCTGTTGATGGGGTTTTGTGATATGATGACAGTTAAGTTAATAAGACACAATAACTTGGGCGGACGCGGCGTGAAACCGCGAGTCCTAACTCTAAACATTGTATGAAGAATCAACTTTCTGCTGTGTTGTGTAATTGCTCGAAATTATTCAGTTCAAAATATTTTTGGCCGATTTGGCATTACGCTAAATAGGCTAAAAATTTAAAATGTTAAATCGCCCACAAATATTTGACATTTTTCTAAAGTTTTTAGTAACGGAGCGATTGGGATTGTGACAAAATGCCCACTCAATACCACGCTTTCACTTTTTTTTAAATTTTGGTTATAGTTATATATGGTTATATTCTTGGTACGTGGTACCTAATTATATCTTATAACATAACATGATGAGAGAGTCAGTGAGATTTTTCAGCTTTCAAGGAATTAATAAAGAAAAGTTACTCCAGCAATTTGTAAAACGCGTTTTATTTAGAAGTCAACAACGTAATAGCCATGAATTCATGCCATTATGTACGAGTTTTCTGTAGAGGACCAGGATGTGGCTGCTTGATCAAGTGCAACATTCCATTTGCTTTCTATTTCATTGTGAAAAAACTATTTCGTTGTGAAAAAATGCAAATTAATTATGAGTAATCCCGCAAAATAGCCAAATTAATGTTGAAGAGCTTATGTAGCTTCACAATTGTTTCTAACTTTTAACTAATACGTGTACGTGTACTTGTACCCCTACTGCAAAATCACCTATAAATAAATGCTGCAAATATTTCCTTAATTTGATTAAAACTAATTTTTAGTGATTCCTCTTTCCAACACTATTGTTTTGCGTCAACCATAACAGCTGTTTTGACCGCCACTTCAAAATTGACGGCTTATGTTCAACTCACTTCAACTCGGTGGGTAAATGTTTCGGTAGAAGTTCATCAGTTTCAGTTTGGTGGGAGGGAACATCAGTATCCACTAGTTTTTCCATGCTTTTGAGAATAAAAGACATGGCCCCATCCACATGGCATGATTTCAGATTTGTTTTTGGTAGATATTTAACTGTTACCTTTCGCCAGGCTTCCGGTAGTTATATGAACATAAGCCAGGTTTTGAGCTTTACAAAAATTTACCGTTTATAGAATACAGATCTAAATTTTGGTAGTATTTTTTGAGATATTTATAAGCTTTATTTTGCATTTCCTGAGAAAAACTAAGTACGTTAGTTTCCATGTTTGGTTTGAAAAGCACTGTTGTTCAACTTACTTACTTTTGGTGGCGCTTACAGTCCGGGGTGGACCACGGCCTCAACCAACAAGCCCCTCCAGCTAGCTCGGTTCCTTGCTAGCTGCCTCCAGTTGCACACACCAAGTTGGTTGAGGTCGTTCTGCAATTGTGCGCGCCACCTAAGATGGGGTCTTCCTCTGCTGCGTTGTCCCTCAGGGGTGGATTCGAAGACTCGTCGGGCTGGTGCGTTATTGTCCATACGCTCCACGTGTCCCAGCCATCTCAGCCGTTGAATTTTTAGCTTTTTGACCAGATCAGCGTCGCTGTATAGCCCGTATAGTTCGTCATTGAATCTTCTTCTCCACACTCCATCGTCACAAACTGGACCGAATATCACTCGAAGAATCTTTCTCTCAAAGCATCCCAGAAGGTTTTCATCCGCTTTTGTCAGGGTCCATGCTTCTGCACCATACAGCAAGACCGGGATGATTAAGGTCTTATATAATATCTCCTTGGTTCCATGAGAGAGGGCTTTACTTCTTAGGTGCCTTCCTAGCCCGAAGAAACAGCGAGTGGCAAGAGTGATTCTTCGCTTGATCTCTGCGCCGATGTCATTTTGCGAATTGATAGTGGAGCCCAGGTATACAAAGTATTTAACTACTTCGAAGTTGTATCTGTCCATGGTGACGTTTTATCCAAGTCGCCGATGTTGAGAGTCCTTTCTCGTTGATAATATATACTTCGTTTTGTCCTCATTGACAGCCAGACCCATCCTCGCCGCCTCCGTTGCGATGCTTGCAAATGCGCCACTGACAGCTCGCCGCGTTCTCCCAATAATGTCAATGTCATCAGCATAGGCAAGTAGTTGGACGGACTTTTGAAAAATTGTACCTCTGGTGTTGGCTTGCGAGTTTCGTACAATTGCTTCAAGAACGATATTAAAGAGAGTACATGATAGCGCGTCGCCTTGTCTCAAACCTTTTTCGACATCAAATGGCTCGGTGGTGTTCTTGCCGACTTTGACGGAGCAGCGAGATTTCTCCATCGTCATCCTGCACAGACGGACGAGTTTGGCGGGGATGCCAAAACTTGACATGGCTTTGTATAATTCGTCCCTATATACGCTATTATAGGCGACTTTAAAGTCGATAAATAGATGGTGTGTATCGATCTGAAATTCCTGGGTTTTTCCAAGATCTGTCGGAGTCTGAAAATTTGGTCGATGGTTGACTTTCCTGGTCTAAAACCACACTGATATGGGCCGATCAGGTTGTTAGCGAAGGTTTTAGACGTTCACATAATACAGCCGACAAGACCTTATACGCGACATTCAGGAGATTTATTCCTCTGTAGTTGGCGCAGTTCGAGTATCTCCTTTCTTGTGGATGGGGCACACGATGCTGAGGTTCCATTCGTCGGGCATGCTTTCATCCGACCAGATTTTACAGATGAGTTGGTGCATGCTCCTTACCAAGCCATCTCCCGCTGCTTTGAAAAGCTCGGCCGGGAGGCCATCCGCTCCAGCAGCTTTGTTGGACTTAAGTTTGAATATCGCTATCCTCACTTCGTGTAGGTCGGGTGGACGGAAATGTTGGCTATCATCGTCGAAGCTGAACAGATCATTCTGCCTGATAGCGGGTTGTTGGCTGTCTCCGCCGTTTAACAGTCTGCAGAAGTGTTCTTTCCAAATCCTCAGCACCGACTGTGAATCTACTACTGTATTCCCATGTTCATCTCTGCAGGCTTCTGTTCGGGCCTTGTATCCTTGGGTGGATCGTTTCACCCTTTGGTAGAACTTTCGAACATTGCCTCTGCAGTAGTCCCTCAATTGTTTCGACCGCTCGCTTCTCGTCCTCTTTTCTTTCTGAGAAGTCGGTGTTCCTCCCTTCTTTTCTGCCCGTAGAGCTCTCGGGCAGCTCTCTCAGCCGCTCTGGTTCTTGTCTGCAGCATTAACTGGTAGGCCTCGTTCTTGGCTGCATTTGCCTGACGGAATTCCTTATCGAACCAGGGGTTTCGTTGTGGTCGCCTAGTGAAACCCAGAACATCGGTAGCGGCACTCCTGATGGCACGCTGGCAATGTTGCCACTGATCCTCTGTACTTGATGCTGGTGAAACTGAGGGTGGGCTTGCTGAGAGGTTTAGGGAGACGCGGTCGGCAAAGGTTTTGGCGGTCTCTTGCGATAGTAGCCTTGCAACGTCAAATTTTCTTACAGTATCCTCTCGGTGTTATGGAGTGTTGGATATCCGCATCCGTACTTTGGCTACTACCAAGTAATGGTCCGAGTCTATGTTGGCCGCTCGGAACGTTCGGACATCCAAGATACTGGAGGCATGTCTGCCGTCGATCGCAACATGATCAATTTGGTTGACGGTTTGTTGATCTGGAGACCGCCAAGTCCCTTTGTGTATGTTGAGGTGTGGGAATCGTGTGCTGGCAATGATGACATTTCGCCCCGCCGCAAAGTCGATTAGCCTGAGTGCGTTTCTGGAGGTGTTGTCGTGCAGGCTGTGCTTTCCGACTGTAGAGCCAAAGATGCCCTCCTTTCCGATTTTGGCGTTAAAGTCGCCAAGAACTATCTTGACGTCGTACTTCGGGCACTTATCATACGTCTTCTCAAGAAGATCGTAGAATGCTTCTTTGGCTGTGTCGTCTTTCTCCTCTGTCGGGGCGTGAGCACATATCAGCGTGATATTTTTAACTTTGGCCCTGATGCGGATTTTAATTAGGCGATCGCTAACACCGTCGTCTAATGTCGGCTTTGTACCTATCCAGGGTCTCCACAAGTTGTTCGGCTGCACGCGGTCTGCTTAAGGTCCGGACATTCCACGTGCAGATCCGAAGCTCGTTGTCCTTATTTCGTTTGCTGGGGTCGTCAACATTTAGATCATCCATATCCGAGGCTTGTCATTGTTTCGGAACTGCCTGGATTTTCCGTGGTAGGGAAGTTACCCCGACGCACAACCCCCAACCTGGAGGGCCAGGTCCTTTGCTGGACCCCTTGGACAAAAGGGGCCGGATTTTCCGGAGTCAGTAACCCACTACGGGGATATGAGCGCTGCCGTTGGCCCATAAAGGGCTCATCCGCCACCATCTCTATTTCAACATCTTGACTAATGCTGAAAAACCCTAATGACCTTGGCTCCAAATAAGTCGAAGTAGCCCATTAAGCTATCTGCCAAGTTGACCGTTGACGCCGCCGTTGATTTAATTATTTAAATTCATCCGCCGTACGTCCTCATTCTGAGGTGCTCATGTTAGACTTCTGAGACTCGAGCAGACAGTCAATTCCGACAGAGCATTATAGTGTTGCTATTTCTTTCGTGTTCAACACTCGCGATTATAAGTTTAGCAAGTCAAGTCCAGGTGGGCGAGACCAGTATCCGGTGGTTACCATGGGGAGGTAAAGTAAGCACAATTGATGTGTATGAGAAAGTTAAAACACTGGACATTGCGAAGTTAATGCCAATCAATGCCTGCCCGATTCATACACACCCAACACTGTTGTTCAACTGTTTAACTTAAAACTGAGTTATTCAAATTGAAAATGGGATTCTCAAGATATTCAGCAGTTTTTTAAAGCACGCAGTCTTTGGAATAATTTTACATAAAAAAATTGTTAAAATCGTAGATGTCCCAAATCAAAAAAAAAAACAGTAAGACAATTATCTTCGACTATGCCGAAGCTCAAACACCCGGTACTATATTATTGTAAAATAAAAAAAATATTTTAGTATTAAAAAATTATATATTTGTATGGGAGGTATGGGTACTTTTTATTCGACCAAGCTCATTTTTTGTCAAAAATTTTTAAATATTATTAAAACAATATGTGCAAAGTTTAAACTTGCTATCTTTACTGTAGCTATTTAAATTTAATTTTTAACATAAAAAGCTATATAAATCTGATATTTTTGTATGGGAGGTAGTAGCAGTTTTCATCCGATCTTGCTCATCTTCGAACTTGGAATGGAATGGAATGGAATGACAAAGTGAATATACCCTCACCACAGTGTGGTACCGGGTATAAAAATAAAACCACATCCATTCAAAATAACATTATATTTTCGTTTTTCGACTAAATTACTGATGCCCACCGTAAAAGACTACAATAACGGACAAATATTCAAATTCAAAAATACATATCGATTTTTCGCGATTTGAAAAAAGTATAGCTCCGAGATACCTACCTTATTTTGCAACTATTTTGGCCGCACAACGGTAGCGCTGCTTGGTTGTTTTGGATTTTGGTGGATTTCCTCATTTCAGTTAAGTTCCCTTAAAAACAACAAACGATCTTCGAAAATTCTCTCTTGGCACTGATTTTGTTTTCCACCTCATCGTCATCATAGCTCAAGCTAACGCTGAGGCTGAGGCTGGCTGAGTCGATAACTGAGAAATAAGAGATAAAGAGCTAGAATCAGGTGCTCTTTATGTTTCGCTGGAGTGTGCTTTTGCTTTGTGCTATGGCTATTGTCGATTTGCGATATGCACCGGCTATAGCAATCGACTATCGTTCCATTCGGTGGTGGCGCTGCACGACAAAACGAAAGCATTATTGCAGTTTTACTACAGTTTTACCACTCATACGTCATACCTACACAATTCCGTTTGGGTACCTAGATCAAAATAAATGAGTTTCCATCTCTTATTTCAATTTCTTTTTCTCTTCAAAGGATCTAATCTAAAATCATAAAAAACGCAACATATCATATCAAAGCGAAGTATCCACAAACACAAACAGATTTCCAAACCGATGGATGAGTCGAAAACGCCAATAAATTCCAACAAAACTGTCAAAGTCCAACCGCCGCAGTCCATACAACCAGTGGCCAGATACCAGAGGCAAACCTTCCAAAGCAAAATCTGAATTAAAAAAATCAACCAAAACAAAAACTCAACACGAGAAAGAGAACTCAAAGCATAAGACACGAATCCACTCAAGAGTTTCGGAGATTTCAATGAATCGTTTTCTTTTCCCTCAATGTTGTTGTTATGTTTTGTTTTATTTCTTCTTCTTCCCCATGAATTTTTGTCATCATGGTCGGCTTCGGTCGGATAGTCGAATGTCGAAGTCGAGTCGTCGCTCTTACCGAGTACCGAGAGACCGAGTAAGACCAACAAAAGAAAAGACAGCCGACCTGTGTTTGTGTTTTGTGTCTCATGTGTTGTGCACTCGTATTCGTTTCGTATGCACACTTTTGCGTGTCAACGTCAAGCCTTGCCATATATGTATGCATAGAACAAGCAAGCAAAGCACCAGCTAAACACGAATAAGAAGAAGAAGAGGAATAAGTAAAGTACAAGTTGTGTAGATTTGTTTCACATAAACGCGAGCGCGATCAGTGACGTGCCGATCAGTTTTTAACGACCAGCCAGCGACGTGAGTTGGTGTTTTGACAATCGGTGAATTGAGTTCGAAAAAGTGCGGTTTCATGCAAACAATTTTTGACAGTTGCGCGCGTATATTTCATTTTCATTCGCCATCGGTTCTTTGTTTTGTTATTTCTTACGCCTACCGAGGAGCTATGATTTATCTCGGAGTTCTTTGATCGCACAACGGGAATGTGGATCTATCCAGCATCGTATCTTTTTTTCGCATGAGGAAGTGTGATCTTCGAAATGGGCGACAGTAGTGATTTGTTTGTTTTCCTTCTGTCAAATGCGCACCTCATTAAAAGTCAATAAAAATCGTTTTTTTACGACTTTGGGTAGCCAATCGTCTGTTTTTATCGATTATTTGCCGGTTGAATTTTAATCGGAAAGTGTTACGTTACTCACACCGCGCACCGGTGCTTTGGCAATACAAGTGATTTTGTTTTGTGATCTACTGTCGGACGAATCCGAACAAGTGCAGTGCGCAGCAAATAGTTTTCGAACGAGGACGCGATGAGAAAGTAGTGGTCCTTTGCAAAAATAGAGAATATATAATTATCTATCAAAAAGTTTCCATATGAAAAACTGTGACAAGTGGAAGTGAATGTGATATTTATCGAAAATTTCCTCTAATTAGACATCTATAGCTTGTGTCAGCTTGAGGCGAAGGTGTAACGCACTTCTTGCGAAAGCGGTTCAAGCAGCCAACAAACCACTACGGAGGAGAGGACAAGAGGTAAATATATCTCAATCTTAAAACGGTAAGTCTGCGGCGTGGATGGGGGCAAATCATAAGATAAAAGACAGGTTAACTGTATTCTGCGAAAATATGGTTAGGATCAGTTCAGCCGTGCTAGTATAGATAAGATAGATTGTTTGTGAATGTATGCAGTTAGCTAGCTAGCTAGTTGCCGTCTGGAGTTTGTTTGGTTGGCAAGTTTGGTTTTTGGTATGCTGCATGGCTGTCGTCTGTCTGTCTGTCCGGCTGTCCACTAAAGTGACAATTTACTTTGTGTCTGGAGGTCCAATTTATTTCTTGACTTTTGTCTTTCAGGCCGAACCACTAAAGGCAGCATTATGGGGAATAGGTAAATATGTTAACGACCCGACTGTATAGTGTAATGAATGCCTTTTATGAGCATAGAAAATCCCTGATCAGAAATGATCGTCTAACTTGAAAATATCGATACAGTCAGTTGCGAAACCCACTAAGTGCAGATTTAATTTTTAGTAATCCCAACAACTGCTCTCAAAACAATTTACTATTATCTATGTATTGGGTGGTCCCCAAGAATACCGTTGAAAAATAATTCAAAATTGCGAAAGCCCCCAAAACTGGGCCTGGCCTGTAGGTATCTGCGCTGTGGTATTCTAAATAAACTTGGGGTGCTATCCTATAATTTTTGTAGAATACGGATAATGGTTATTTGTATTTGTATATATTTTTAAACTGCTTTTGTAGGCTGTATAACAGAACATCAACGTCAGGCAAAACAATTGTTAATTTAGACGTCGCTAGTAAAAATACAATCCACCAAAGTGAGTGACTGCAGAAATTCAATCAACCAAACGTTCATACCTAGGCAGATCTTAAAAAAAATGCATCCCTATAGTCACCATCTACATATTTTTTAATCGAATAAAGTCATACTGGATTTGAAACATGGAATCTTTCAAAAGGGGATAAAGATATCGTTGTACGCTGCAAGAGCAAAAGAAAAATGGTTGGATACGTAGTCACAAAATGTCATCAAAATTCTCAGCTACATTCTTCAGTGCTGTGAATCACACTTTTTTTTCTTAAAATAATTAACAGGATTATCGAGCTCCATATTAAGGGCAGTGTTGATTAGACACTAAAACCAAACTCACTACATAACTACCAAAACAACACGAGAACCAACACTGTTATTCCAGAATATAGGTATAATAAACCAGAAGTTCGCAGCGAGTTATAATCTACCACTTTATAAACCAAACCTTACTACGCCCATCTAGTGATTCGTCCGTTAAGAATATTACCAACGAGCCAATTAGGCTTAGGGAAATCAGATACTGGAGATGTCACAGTGTCATTCCAAGGAATTTTGCAGCCGACAAAATTGCTACATTAGACTCCCGAGGTTTTTTTTACAACATGCTTTACTGCACTATGTTAAACAAACCACTCATGCGCTGATAGAGTAACCAAAACAAACTTCATTGGATACTGCAAAGACAGCTAACTTACCAATTCGGGAGCTAAAACTATCTAAGGACCTCAGTAATATCCTTTATTACTGGTCACTAGGTACATATTTTGCACATAAGTTAATTTTCCGAAACCTGCAGAGGAAGGCGTAGCTACATTGTCGCAGCGATCTTGGTGGCACAGGCTATATTCTTAGCCTTATTGATAAGGGCAAGTGGTTTCAGCTACTTAAATGGTATTCCCAATGAGCCGACCTAAGTTACTTCTCATAGAGAGCGAGTTTAACTCAACTTAACTGACTCCGTTCCGTATCAGTATCTTCTTCAGCGGACTTATCTCAGCGAATGTGCTTTAAAGGCCGCTTTCGATAAATGTATTACTGGTATTAAAGGGAGATGTATCGGTCATTCTGACCTGATTTAAGTTAGGTTAGCTTAAATACATCATTCATCACATAGGACTAGGCAGGCACCATATTGGGCCCATCACCATCCCTGGGGAATCTTAACGGTCAAAAACCTAAGCCACTTCGCCCAAACAATTTTTTTTTTAAATACTTCTCTCGGGAAAGGCGAACCTATAACGCTTCAACAGCGCCCCGAGATGCTTCCAGATGTATGTTAGTTCTGCTCTTAAATTGCTGCAAATTGTAGTCTTCAGGAATTATATCCCCAGGAAGCGAGTTCCAGAGTTTGCTTGTCCTGTAACAGAAGGAGTTTTGGAAAATTGATGTCCTCGCGGTTTCAGGTGTACTGTATGGTCATGACTAATGAGCATTAGCTTCCTGTCTACAAAACCTAAAAATTGTATCAATTTTGTTTACGAGACCAACCTCCTCCAAGTTGTCGAAGAAGTACCTTTCAAGGTATTTCCTTCTGAACCGAGCAATATCTTGACATTCACAGAGGAGATGAGTTATATCCTCTGCGACATGTAAGTCTTCACAATACATGCATGTGTCCGTATCTATTAAACCTAATAGCGTGCTTCCTTAGAAGACAGTGCCCGGAGAGAATCCCTATTGCCATTCGTAGCTTTGATCTGCTGAGCTATAATAATTCTACAGATTTTTTCCAATCTAGCTTAGGCCACAGAGCCTTTGAGACCCTGTGCCCTACTATATCTGACCATCTTTGATCTGCCCTATTTTCTCGAGAATAATTCTCTTGGCCACGGCTATTGGTACATGGTTTCAATTTATGGAAGCTCTGCTCCGTTTTTGGACAGAACGTCAGCCCTTTCGTTACCCTCAATATTACAGTGTCCGGGTACCCACTACAAACTGACTTGGTTCTGCGCGCATAATGCTCTGAGCATTGTGCGACAGCTCCTGATAAGTTCAGATTTGATGATAAAGGACTCTAGCGCCTTTAGCCCAGCCTGACTATCAATGTAGATAGCGATATTCTTGTTAGATATTGATCCCATATCAAGTAGATCCGCAGCTTTGAGTACGGCCAGAACCTTTGCCGGGAACACACAGCATGTATCCTGAAATCTTAATGACACGTGTAGGTCTATATGCCTAGAGTACATACCTGACCCTGTACCCTCCTTAGTTTTGGAACCATCCGTGTAAATCGAAATTTCATTATCATTCGAAACCTCATTATTTTGCCAGTACTGCCTATCTCGGTATAGTACTTCGTACGGTGTATCGAAATCAATTTCACACAAACTTTCATCTGTTTTATCAAGGATGTTGGAGAAGGATTCCCTTACTATGGAGCTATGTCCTACCTGTCTGATTTTGAAAAACCCTGCGTTAATTCTGACCTGATTTAAAGGCTCAAGCTTATTATCTCCATAGCTAGCGTTCCTAAAAGTTTCAAATTGTTACTATCAACACCTAATTTGACGGTATTCGTATCTGTGGCAAAACTTCCCTCAGCTACTGTACTTTACGATCGTCTTAGGCAGCACAAAAAACAAAACAGGCCAACAAGAATATTTTTTTCTTACCAAAAAGAGGCATACTCGTCGATACCTATGTGATTGTGAATGTGGAGTGAAGAGCATCATTCCATCCAAGTCGAACATTTGTATCTCTTATTTTTTGTCTTCTCATGTCTTCTTATTCGGTTTTTTCTATAGAGATGGGGATTTATTCCTCTTTTAGTTCTTATTTCTATTTTGTCTTACATCTTCTGTTTGTGTGTGTCGTTATCGTTTGTATTTTTGTTGTGATTATTGTACAATTGCGACCCGTTTACAAGCAACACACATATAACAATAATAATAAGCACCTACCTAACGTAACCCATCTGTGTGCACGAAACATTTACTCCACTCCTGAGGTAGTTAGAGATAGAGAGATATGTACTATGCACACAATAAACTCATGTGCAGCGGGACAAAAGAAACGCAAAAGAAAGATTTCCAACCTAAAATTAAATTAAACCGAAAGGACGGGACAACAAAAAGAAAACAACAACAGCGAGAAGAGTAAAAGACGATGGTAAAGTAGAAAATATTGGAAAATTCTCATTTCCTTGCATTGTTTTCATTTCACGAAAGGAATGCCATCACCATCAACATCATCACTACAGCACCATCATCATCCCAACAGTTTAACTTTTGTGTCCATCTCCATACCCCATTCTTAGCTCAGAAGAAGTAGCATACTCTGGCAGCATCGTTTGAGTTCTTCAGTATGTGGATGGAAGTGAATTTCATTTATATTTTATAGAGGTAGGCAACAAATTTACCTCGAACGAAAGGCACAACGCGCAACCACTAAATGCGAACGTAAACGATCGGCGCGACGCGACGTGCGGTGCTCATTTGTAGGACTTGCACTTTGCAGCGCTGAGCGCGTACCTACATGTGATGCAGTTCTTGAACTGTTTTAAATTGGATTGTGAAACACATGGGCTGGAGATGGAGATGGTATACATAGTTCCAATTAAATAAGTTCGACACAATCTTGCGAATATTTAATTAGGTAAATTTTATGAAATTCTGTTCCATCGGGCTAGATTTTGAGAAACCAATTGAGAAGACGAAAAATTTGCCGTCCATTATGGCAATAGTACGGGAATAAGAGAGATTTTACAGCAGTAATGAGGTTCGGAAGTTTTATCAAAGGGTAAAAAGAACCTACCAAAGCTAAAGAGCCCGAACCGAAGCCTGCAAAGATGAACAAGTGAACATCAAAGTATAATCGCAGTCGATGCTGAGGATATAGAAAAACTACTTCTGCAGACTGTTTAATGGGGGTGACGAACTCCCGCTGTCAGGCAGAATAAACCATTCAACCTGGACGATGAAGACCAACAATTCCGTCAACCCGACCTGGACGAAGTGAAGATAACCATATATCTAAGCTTAAGTCCAACAAAGCCACTGTAGTAGATGGCCTAACCGCCGAGCTATTCAAAGCGGTAGGCGATGACTTGGTTAGGAGCATGCACGAACTCATCTGTAAAATATGGTCGGAAGAAATTATGCCCGATGAATGGATCCTCAGCATTGTTTGCCCGATCCTCAAGAAAGGAGACCGTCTGAACTGCGCCAACTACAGAGGTATTATTAGTCTTCTTAACATCGCGTACAAGATCTTATCTGTCGTTTTGTTTGAACGCCTGAAGCCTTTTGTCAACAACCTGATTGGTCCCTATCACTGTGGCTTCAGGCCAGGAAAGTCCACCGTTGATCAAATTTTCACACTGCGGCAGATCTTTGAGAAAATTTCATCGATTTTAAGGCCGCCTATGACAGCATTTATAGAGACGAGCTATACAGAGCAATGTCTGGTTTTTGCATCCCTGCCAAACTCGTCCGTTTGTGCAGAATGCTCCATCAAGGTCGGTAAAGAACTCACCGAGACCTTCGATGTCAAAAAAGGATTTAGACAAGGCGATGCGCTTTCATGTGACTTCTTCAACATCGTTCTCGAAAGAATAGTGCAAAATTAGAACGCTAACACCAGAGGCACTATCTTTCAAAAGTCCGTCCATCTACTCGCCTACGCCAACGACATCGACATAATTGGCAGAACGCAGCGGGATGTCACTGGCGCGTTCGTGAGTATTGAGACGGAGGCGGCGAAGATGGGTTTGGCAAATGAGGGCAAGAAAGGACATCCAACACCGACGTCTTGGACAGAATGTCACTATAACTTTGAGGTGGTTAAGGACTTTGTCTACCTAGGCTCCGCTTTGAACTCAGGCAATGTCACCAGCGCTGAGTTAAACGAAGATTAACTCTTGCCAATCGCTGTTTTTTTGGGCTAAAAAAGCAATCGACTAGCAAAGCCCCCTCTCGAACAAGTAAAGTGACCCTTTATAAGACTAATAATCCCAGTCCTTCTCTATGGTGCAGAAGAATGGTCTCTATCAAAAGCGGATGATATCTTGGTTCTTTTGAGAGGAAAATTCTTCGAGTCATTTCTGGTCCAGTCTGCATAGACGGAGAATGGACGAGGAGATACAACGACGAACTGTACGAGCTATACAGCGACATCGACCTAGCCAAAAGAGTGAAGATCCAACGACTGAGGTGGCTGGGTCATGTAGAGCGAATGGACGTGAATGCTCCGGCCCGGAAGATCTTCGCATCCACACCCGAGGGACGGCGCAGTAGAGGAAGACCGCGACTCAGGGCGCGCACGCAAGTGAAAAGGGACCTTAACCAACTTAGCGTGCGAAACTGGAGACAGCTGGGCAAATATCTTGATAGCTGAAGACACTTCTTGGTTGAGGCCCAGACCCGTAAGTAAGTAAGCTAATTGTCGTATTATCTTGTTCTATTTAGTACCAGCTGTCCACATTTCAATAAATGTGTTTGATATCGTTTTGTGAATTTCTGAAAAGCTAAGATCCTTCGAATGGATCAGCTATCAAACGACATTTCAGTTAGCAGTTTGTATCAACGAATTTTCGGACTTTCCCTTTGTATAATTGTCTTTATTTTCCAGGACCATAACATAACAAAAAATGGGTTACGCTAATCCATCGTTGGTTCTGCTTATGGTTATGGTTGCGAGTTCATATTTGAATGCAGCTGTCAGTTTTTTGCGTACGTTGCCAAAATCGTTTTTCGGTCTTACGTAGGAGGAGGTCTGTGTTCCTATTCGAATAGGGGCGTAGCGGGAAACGAAAATCAAGGAAAGGAGCGGACAATAAAGAACAACCACCCTAAAGAAAAATATTCGTACAACTGACGACAGTGATTAACGAACAGATCAAAAAAATTCAAAAAATACTGGAAACATCCAAAGACATGCAGGTAGAGTGGTGGAGGAGAAAAGAAATTTTTAGTTACCAATCCCATTCGCGTTGTCTCTTGCAGTTCTTCTTCTATTGACAGGTTATCGATATCCCTGAATGAACAACAATCCTACATACATAATATCTAACTGTTCTGAAAAAGCTTCTCAATTTAGCCGTTCGTACTCGGCATAAAATTGTCGGTCCCTTCCATTCGTCCCAAAAATAAACTTAAACAAGCGAATGGTTGTGAGAAGCTGGTTCTAGGGTTCCTCTACGGACCTATTGCGCCAACTATTTTTTTATACCCTCCACAGGAAGGTATATACACTTTGTCATTACATTTGTAACACCAAGAAGAATTCACCGGAGGTCCTATAAAGTATATATACCTATATTCACATTCGGAATCGATTTAGCCATGTCCGTCTGTTTGTTGAAAACAGGATAGTGTCCAAACGAATCGACTTAGGCGAATGAAATTTTGTGAGAGAACTTCTTTTTACCTATATAGAATTATATGATCAGATCCAGAACTTTGAGACTTGAATACTCTATTAAAAGATCTGATTTTCAATTTAAATTTTTCGCTTCATGCTTTAGCCCTCGCTTCATATACTCTGCATCCACTTGGTTTGACTTGATCGCCATCTACACTTGTACAACCATTTTATGCCGTCTATCATCACTATAAAAAGATAAATCCTCCACCAGGCCTAATCTTAGTTCTATCTACATCATTTCACGTCCACGCAAGATCTCAATAAAAACTCCCAATACCGTGACGACCAGTGTAATCTACCTGCAAATATTTATTTCCAGCAAATAATCATAACAACATCTAATACCATTCCAGTTTATATTTCAAGCATTCCAAATGTTATCATATCACTTATCAGTATCGGAAAGGCAAATAGCAGTTACATGCTCTATGCCAGACGACGTATGTACGCGTATTTGTAGATACGAAATATACCTCTCTATCGACACGTCACAGGTGCATGGCATTCGTAAAGTGACACAGGTAGATAAGGATAAAAACAAGAAAATGCTTTCCCTCTACCTGTGTGTGTTGCTCCTTTTTTTTTGTGAACATAGATAAGAATGAAAATCAATGCTGTCGTCGTCATTACATCAGCGTCCTAGTGAGATGCACGGATCGTGCAAACAAGAAGTTACAGATACAAAAATAAATTACATTCGGCTATTAATAACTCAAGTTCGATGGGACTTATGGGATGGCTTTGCTGTGTGAGCTGTGATGGGTTGTTTGTATATTTATGATTTATCGTGGTTGACTGTGTGTGAGAGTTCTGTAAAGCCAACGAACGAACAGATAAATAGATAAAGTAAAGGAAACAATTTGTGCGATGAGAGATTGTTGGAGTTTACTCTAATTTTTTATTTATTTGTAGTAGTTGTTAAAGATTGAATTTATGTATTCAGAATTATTTCTTAATTTAGTACAAATTACTAATCTAGTACTTTCTTTTCTAAACAATTCTGTTTGAAATAACATTTTGGCAGCATTGTATTAATTATGTGCCTATATACAAATGTCAATTATAAAAGCCAACTTTTGGCGGAAAATCTTAACCTCAATAAAATCGAAAAATTTATAACGAATTGGTGCGTTTTTTAATTACTTTCTTTTGAGTAGAAAAAATTCCCAAGTGTAAGTGTTTCGAAATTATACAGTAGTCGTCCAGATAGATAGGTATTTAGATAAATATAGTTCAAGTTAGGTACCATGAGACGGGATTTGAATGTGATTGTAATTATGCGTTTCTTTGAAAAAAGTAGGTAGGTAGATGTTTTCGAAATGGGTGTCTAGACCTTGAAGGAACTTCATTATTGGTTTGGTCAGATATATGGTAGTTCGACACAGGCTTTGACTGAGGCACCATTGTATGTGCCAAAATCCCCCAATTCCCGTGGCTTAACCGTAGCTACACTGCACTATTAGTTTCTCGACCAACTCAGACTAGGTAATGGTCCACAATAACTCTCGAACGGTTTATCTTCTTCAGTTTTGGGTTATAAGATCGCCGAAGTTTCGCCATTACGCGTCCAACGAAACCGATTTACATACTAACGTTTGCAGTATTCCTGTAATAGTGCTTCTACACTAACCAGTAAATGGCACATTGTTTTATATGATATTACCTGACCCGCAAACGTTGTTCTGCCTAAAATAGATATTTTAAATATTTTAAGATTTATTTTGATATTTTTGGTCAATCATTTTTTTTAATAGGAATGAAGGCGGATAGCACAAACCAGTAAGAATATACCGCCGTGCACCTACCCGATTCTCCCCGGAAGAAATTACCCTGTCTGTGAATACGTGGAAATGTCAAAATTAATGGCGGCGGACTTACATACGCACCAAAGTTTTTGTATAATAAGCCCGTCCGTCTTTGCACTGGAAATATTTTGCTGACTTTTTGCGAGTTTCACCCCATAGAAGATGTTTTTTGTATGGGAAGTGCATCGCCTCTTTGTCCAATTTTGACCAATTTTCACAGGTGGAACAATACCTAAGATTATCTGTAAATTTGAGCTCAATCGATTCGGCAGTTTTCGAGATATTACGATTTTTAATGTTTTTTGTATGGGTGGTGCCACGCCCCTTTGTCCAAATTTGACTAATCTCCTTCAGTGCACTCCTGGGCCAATACCTAAGAAGATCTGTAAATTTGAGCTCAATCGAGTAGGTGGTTTCAAGTTATACGTATCCGAACACATAGCAGGATCCTTCTAGCCTGCTCGTAGTCCGGACTCTGGGATATGCACAAAAGAAGGATAAAGTGCTCATTCCACCCCCCAAAAACAATAGACGAGGACGGGAACGCTACACTGTTTTTAATTTAAGCCTTTTTTCTAAGAAAATGTAACATTTTAAGTTAACGTTATTAAAACCACAGTAAACCTTTGAATTCCCTAAAAAGCGTTTCAATCAATTAAAATATGCATTTTCACCTAACTACAATCAAATCATTTGAAAAAAAAATATTTTAGGGCGAGTTACAACAAAAATCAAGAGTGGCCAAGATTCCTTGCCGCTGAGTGTATATAGATTTGTCTCTACGTTTGTGTCACAGGGCTTTAATATTTTTCCTTAGTTCAGTGCTTAGTTCTATATTTTGCACTCTGTTATTCAGTGGTTACTACCTAATAAAAGAAAAGTTGAACTGTCAAACAAAATAATGAGTGATGCCGCGGCGTCATCGCATGTGTGCACCACTAAATTTATTTGTGAGTACTGTATAAGACGCAAAGCCGGCGACGCGACGCTGCGGCACCTCGCGTTAGAAAAGGCAAGTGTGCAGTGGGGCTAAATGTTACTGTTTGCCAGCTTGCTGATAAGTTTCTCTCCAGCAATAGTTTGCAAGAAGTTGTCCTTCTAAACGGCCACTCCATCGGCGTTGGTTTTTAGGTCCACTTGGAGTTTATCCCACACCTAGAGAAAGATGCATTGTGGTTTGCCTAGAACTTGCAGAAGATGAGTTAACTTACATTCTTCTTAGGGTTGAGTATACTTCATCGGGCGTTCCACTGTAGCCATTCAACGCAATGTACTGTCCGAGGCGTCTATGTTTCTGCTGACTCTTCGTTTTTTTTGCTAGCGGAGGTATGTTGGTTCTTTTCATTTTAAGTATTTCACTTTTTAAATAGCCAAACTGACACAATAAACAAAACTGATGGAAATTTTGAATACACATTAGCTCCACGTTTACAATGGCGTACAAAACAGACAAGAAAAGTTAAACCGAAGTTTAACTAAACGTTCGTTCAAATTCCACTGTAATATACTCACGGTTTAAGTACTTGGTTTAAACTTGCTTGCGAGTTTAACTAAACCTGAGTTTAAACTTGCACTGTAAAACTGGCAATAAGGATCTTAAATCTGGTGACGGATGGCCCAACATAGTCACTCCCAAGCTTTGGATTGTATTACAGCCTTCAGCTTACTCCATGGCTTTTATATACCTGTCAGAGTGATCTTTTAGTTTTCCTGAAACGATCTTCAATGTTTTCCTGCCTATTGAGCTTGAAATCGAGATATACTGGATATACATGTAGATGTCGGTAGATCCGCCATACCCATATTTAGGGGCTTGAGATAGTTGATTTTTTTTGTGAATAGCAATGACTTCATTCGAAGGATTCCAAAATTTATAAACAGTAAGTAAAGGGAAATAATGGCAATAAAGGAAGTCTTATCATGGCTAAAAAAAAACGTGATATCCGCTAAAGATATCCGCATCTTCTCGGATAGTCAAGCTGCAATTAAGTGCCTGGAATCAGCCTCTATTAACTCTAATACAGCCCTAGACTTTCGCACGTCTCTCAGAGAGATGTCGGAGCAGTTCAACATTCACCTCTGCTGGGTGCCGGGGCATAGAGACATTCCGGGTAACTGTAAGGCTGACGAACTTGCCAAGCTGGGAACTACACTACCTATCGTAGGCATGCAATAAGGCTTAGCGTACTCTCAAACGATTTTTGTAGAAGCTCCTTGGACGAAGAGGAGGAGGAAACCATTCAGCACTTCATCTGCACTTGGCCGGCACTCTCCCGAAAACGGAAACTCCATTTGGGAGCCTCCTACTACAATGATCTAAACGATCTAACAAACCTAGACATTCGTAGTCTCCTTTGCTTCATCAGAAGCTCAAACTGGTTCAACGAGTAGGACGAAATTTTTAATAGATTCATGTGGTATCACAAGGGACCTAATTGGTCTAAGTGTGTCGGCCTTTTGTCGGCAGCCACTTCAACCTAACCTAAACTAACCTAAATAAAAGGACGATCAGAATTCTGCTTGACGTCCGGAGTTTATTGGGTCGCTTTCTAGCACCCTTACGCAAGAATCACATTCACACTTTCTCGAAATTATAGCGATCTAGCAATTGTTAAGGTAGAACCACACCATTATGATGAAGGCAAAACTTTTAAAAGAAAATACAGAATCAGGTCGCTATCGCTAATGAAAACTGTTTTTTATAGGGATACATCACCCAGTGACCTGGAACCGCAGCACAAAATACTTTATACGCAAACTTCATTCGTTAAAAACGTTAACGCCAATCCCCACAATTATAAAATTAACATAGCCCGGAAATGTATGTACTTCTAGAATGCCTAAGGCCCATGCTATCTTCTTGCACTTGCATAGTTCAACGCCTACCAGTATCGCCATACATTTTTCTCTTAACAGCTTATTTTTCAATTGATCTCATAATCACCTCCCGTTCAATGTCAATTATATCTTCGATTTTACTTAATTCCAAGAATGACACATAATGACATTAATTGGACCATTAACTACAATCGATTGAAAAAGAAAATTGTTCCAATTACGGTTAACTGACTACAGATAATAAATATATTGGCAATGTAGTGCAAATTCCTTAGATAAAAATCCGACTTTGATTAATTATTCGCTAAAGTGCGAGGTGATTAGCAAAGTTAACACTATTCGCTCATTAACTGCTCAACAGCTGAACTGACATATATACTAAAAAGCCAAACATTCGCGCCCACTTATACCCCACCCCCCAGCAGCGATCTTCGGTATTGAACTTATCCGATTCCATTAACAAAAATTGTATCGCAGACCACCATGCAGATGTTGGATCTAATCTAAGAAAAATCCAAATGCTTATTCACTCCCGTTAAGCAATACAGCGCCATAGATACTGACGACTGATTAGTAGTACTTTTCGTTAGTTTTATGGGCGCCCGGTTCATTGGAGCATGTCATGCTTGGATACGCTATACACGCATAAATGCTGCATTCGATGAGAAGAAAAGAACTCGATTTAGGTATCTTTGCCGTTTGTGTCTAGCTACTTTAGTTTTTGTCAATTGAACGGCTGATCGCTATGATTGTTGAACGAAATTAAACGATCGTGTTTGTGGCGCTTTATGTGACTCTGCGGAAGTCGTAAAAGTGTACAAATTTGGAACAATGTTTACATTAAAGAGGGGGTCACTACCTACAGCATACACATAAAAGAAACATGTCGTTGAAAAATTTACTGATCGGTGATTGAGTAATTGGAGTATGACCTAATCGGTGTTTTTGTTTATGCCTGCTGATTTGTAAAAAGTATTGTTTAACGACTTTTGACACTCCACCTAGCTTTTGACTTTCTAATGGTTCGGGCCTTCAAGGTGTGTCGTGGTGGTACAAAAAAAACTTAAAAAACGAATTAACTACGAAAGTTCTAACACAAGTTGGTTAAAAACTGAATTTATTTAAGCGCCATACATTTGAAGTAGTAGAGAAACCCCTCAACATATTTGCGAGGAGCTTGGTGAAATGTTTTTAGTTGCAAATCCTCAAAAAGCAAAGATTGTTAGTCATACCTATGGTTGCGGTTGTCATACCTTTATGGTACAATCAAACTCGACCAAAAAGAAAATCGGATTATTTTGGTAAAAACTCAATTTCCAGAAATATATACACGCACCGTTCACTATATAACAACTGTCAAACTTAACTTAACTTAAACTTCTTAAACGCTCCTTTTCAACGAAAACTCTTACACCAAACACTTGGTCAATGTTTTTGTATTTTTAATTGTGCAAATTATTATACATATATCCTTCAAGCAGGGGCGTAGCGAGGGTTCGAGCCGTGGGGGGTGACTTTCATTGAAATGCCGACTTATTTCAGTAACTTGCCGACTGCGCAGTTTGATTTAAAGAAATATGTTACATACTTTGACAGTAATACTGCAAAATTCGAGATCCCTGTTGTAATTTTTGACCATTGGTAGGTAAGAGTTTTGTGACTTAAATGTAACTGTTTTTTTTTTAATTATTAAATAAATTTATTAGCACTACTTTTAAATGTCAATAAATTAAATGTAAGTTGTGAAAAAAATAAATAAACATTGAAATATTTATGAAGGACTTGTAGGGTACATGATTTGGCATTTATCAAGTGCCCAAATTAATTAATAAATTATAATAATATATAATATTAAATTAACTTCATCGAATGAAGGCGATCAAAGCAATCGCTATGCTGAATCACAAAATTAACGGGTTAAATTTTAATTCCTTAGACCCACTTTGGACAAAATTACTTTTTTTCGGGAAAAGTTTAAAAAGAGGTTGAAGGCATTTTTTGAAATAACCTTGGAAATGTGGAAAGTATAATTTTTTTTTTTTGACTTTTTTTTCAGTAAGAATGTATATATGATTGTCAGTAACATACAAAAATATGTCATACATATTATCTATACATATAATAAAACTGTAGCAATTTTCTTTGTCAGCTAAAAACTCGAAAACTACTGGACAGATTACGATGAAACTTTTTGTTAAATGTTCCTTAAGACTGTGAGACTGCTATAGGCTATGTCGTTTATAGCCACGTCCTTAGGAACAGTTTTTGGCCAAAATATATTTTTTTAAGTGAAAATATGTATATACATACACAATCATATACTACCTTTGCTACAAATGGATATTTATACTTTTGCGATCGTGCGACACGCAAACAAAAACAAAACCACACTAGCATACGTATATGTACCACGCATTCAGAAAGGGTTGATTTGTTTTCGCAGTGAGTGCTATGGACAGCTGTATAATATGTAGGTATGTATATTATGGCATGGGGTATATTAATAATCTTCAGAAGAGAAGAGACGTACAGACGTTCCATTCTTATATGTGGTATGGTAACAGTGTGGGGTTGGGTAGGTAGTTGTTTGAATTGTTATAAACAAGAGTATGTAGCAAGATCATGAAGAGGGAGGGCGATGAAGAGGGTGCACATTATATATCCAATACTTTACATCCATTATCGATATCGCGACGCCAAAATTGGACAAACGGGGGTGACGCCTCCCATACAAAAATCATCTATGATTTTCTTGATTATTTTTTTGTTTTTTTTTGTATTGCTGTATATTTCAGGTTTAGACAGAAAGAAAATTCCAGAAAATAGATTTATGCTCATTTTACGAAAGAACATTATTATCTAAGGCGTAAGCAATACATTTCCTGTGCACGAGCAAAGCTGGGCGGGTACAGCTAGTACCTATATAAAATCTAAAGCAGCTTCTAAACGCTACCGTCTTCATCTAATGGGCATTTTTTGGGCGCGGTAAAATCAAGAACCTTGTGCAAACTATAAAAATCACAACCTGATCATGATGTTAGATCATCAAACCTGGATTTATTTATTTTTTTTTTGTTTTTAGAATTAATTTCCAAAACTGTTCCTAAAGATCACTGTTTATGGGCTGGCCACTTGTCTCATTATAAAGTCAACACCCTACTTTATACGTCCATGAAAGTCAGCACGAAATCCATAAAGCCTCTCAAATCAACATAAATACGATAATTTTGATGACAGATCGTAAATACGTATGTAGGAGTCTTCTTTGCGTTCCAATCAATGTTACACAAGCAGATGCCTATTCGTTCGTACTATCAATAGTAATTTTCTAAATTAGTCATAAAACATGGTTTTTATTTCATTTTCAATCCCCTAGCTGTTGTAAATTGATAATATTGTTATCAAGACACTGAGCAGAAGAGGAACGTTTTCCTTTGTTCTTAATTTAAATAAAAATAATGACCAAAATGAATTCGAGTGACACACATTAATCAAAATAAATAACGATTAATCGTGTCTGTTTGAAGAAAACGGGAAGATATGGTTTTTTTTTTTTTGATTAGATTAATATGTCATGCTGTTTAAATTATGTTTGTCTAACTAAAATGTGCAGTGCATCATTTTCGAATGGGTAGTTGGTAGTAAAGGGACTGTGAATAAATATACCGAATTTTGCTAAACTCTCAAAAATTAATAATTTTCAAATAATTATGTTATTTTGACACTGAAATCTTTTCCACAATAAGCTTAAAATCGAAAATGTACTACAAAATTGGGTTGACGGTGTGGGTCTGATAAGGTCATTTAGGCTTACCTACTTACTCTTTAAAAAAGGCAATACAATAAATTGATATTGAAGGGTGTTAATTTTCCACGCATTTATAATATTAATATCAGACTGACTATGAGTACCAGAAGGATACTCAAGGCCAAACTTTCAAGAGAAAGCGGCAACTACTAAAAATTGCACACCCACTCTGAATACAATTGATCCTATTTCTATTCTAACTAAACTTTCTATCTATCAATAGTTTACTTGCTCGTAGGTAACACAACTCTTTCGTTATTCTAAACAATTTTCTTCTCTTTTCAGGTGAGTGAGAGTTACTACAATTACCGTCGTAAGTATACACCTACATACTCTATGATGTCACTGCCTGCACACCATAACCACGAATCAAATCATTATCCTGTTATCACCACCCGATCCATCCGTACTGTTCGCCTAAATTCGCTGATTGATTGATTGTCAATTGCAGATATAGCGAACGCAATTAATCGAAGCTATCCTCCTTCGATCGAGTGCCGCCCTCATATATAACCAAATATGGAGATCCTTAATGATTTCGTACGCGCTATGTGTCCAGCTTTGACCAACGACATTGTCTGCGATTTCTTTTCTGCGTACTGGCGGCTGACCAAAAGTGTGGTTAGGCTTGCGAATTTCTTTCACTTATTGACGGGTGGGTGTACCTCATACTCGTACAGTTGTACTCGCTATAAGTTAAGTATACACTCCTCTTACCACTGACCAAAAAAAGCCACAACAACACGTTGGATTGTTAATTTAAATACTCGACGCGTTTAAATAGTCCCGACTTGTTCTCCTCGGGGGCGATAAGAATCTTACATTGCGATCGTGTCTGACTTGGAATTGGGTGAACAACAACAGTCGCAGTAGTAAGAAGGGGAGACATCTCGACCGAATCATGTATTCCGATTTTTTTCAACTGATAGAAGAATTCGCTTTGCGCATTTCGCGTCCGAATTTATTTGGGCATCTCACTTTGGGTGGAATTTGAATGCTCGACCACCTGTTGATAGAGACGGCTTACCTACTTGCCATGTAAATATAAAAGGGGAAGCGGTTTTTTTTTTGGAGCCGGCTTATGGAGATAAAAATCTGCCGACAAAATGTAATTTAATTTAATGAAAATGCTGTTGGGGAGCTCTTGTTTTGGGGTGTCTTGTGGGATATGGTTGCGTTCATTAAAATTGTTGTAAGGAGACTGCTTTGGAGATACATACATCTCATTGACTCGTCAGAGTTGGCTTTGGACTGGTTTTCTTTAAAAAAAATTTAATGGAAATACTATATCGTAACAAGAATGGTACTCAGAACCTAAGGTAGGGCCACAAAATATTTTATTAGATGCGCACAAAAGATAGAAAGAGAGGATGTATTGATTGATATGAAGGTTTGAAGCTTTGGTTCTGCTTGGTGTTAACGCTATTTGTTCATACTTCATAGTGATTGCAGTAGCTATTGAAATTAATCAAGTAGGTAAGTGATCATTATTGGGAATGGTGTTACAAAATGGTGTTATTAGTATAGAGCATTTTTTTTTTAAGTAGGCACTTCTCCCGGGAAAGGCGAACCTATAATGCTTCATCAGCGCCCCGTGATGCTTGCGGATGTATTTTGTTTCTGCACTTAAATTGCTGCAAATTGTAGTCTTCTGGAAATATATTCCCAGGAAGCGAGTTCCAAAGTTTGCTTGTCATGTAACAGAAGGAGTTTTGGAAAATTGATGTCCTCGAGGTTGTCAAGTGTACTGTATGGTCATCAGCATTAGTAGCCTGTCTTGTTGGGCGCCCAAAAGTTGCATTTCGAGGGATAATGTCTTTGAGTTCATCGGAACATCTACCATGGAAATACCTATAGAACAAGCATAGGTCAGCGACTTGTCTTCTGTACACCAATGGTTGTAGATTCGATGTGAGTGTAAGGTCTCCAGTAAGTCGAGCTGCTCGTCTCTGTATGCTGTCAAGGAGGTTAAGTAAATGTTTTGGGGCCGAGCTCCATATATGGGAACAATATTCCAGGCCTGGTCTAACCTGAGCTTTGTAGAGAAGAAGAAGTTGCTTGGGGCTAAAGTACTCTTTGCTCTAAATAGGTAGCTCAACTTATCGGACGCCGATCATGCGATATAGGATATGTGGTCCTGCCAGGTGATTCCTGAATTGACTGTGACTCCTAATAGGTGCATTGAGTCCTTGGGATGGATTTTACCGTCATCCATTTGGATCTGAGGAACTGTTGACGTATTTTATCTAGAAAATGTTTGGAGCTGTATCTTGTTTGCTTAAATACAACCAAGTTGTCTTTTCCCCACTTCAAGATTTTGTCCAGATCATCATTTAGAGATTTGTTCACATCTCTGACTGTGTGATGTTGCCGCATTCATAGGCCCACTGTTCGAGATGGAGGATATAAGAGTGCTGTCATCTGCAAAGCTGTATATATTATTATTTGTCGATCCAAGCAAATCGTTGATGTGGAGAAGAAATTGGGTTGGAGAAAAATAGGTCCTTGGGGCACTCCTGTATTTATAGCAAACGAATTAGATGATATACACCATCTACAACAACTTGGATCGATCTTCCCAGAAGAAAATTTTGCAACCATCCGCAGTGTTGTTGTGGTAATCCATAAGACGCTAACAATGCCTAATAGTGCTCTATGTCAGACTCGGTGAAATGCTTTTGATATGTCCAAGGCAACGGCTCTGGATTCGCCGTGTTGTTCAATTGCTTGCGTCCATAAGTGCGTTACGTAGCTTAACAGGTCTCCAGTGGGACGACGGATCCGAAATCGGTATTGCCTGTCGCTTATTAACCGGTGGCCTTCTAGATATTTGATTATTTCGACATTTATTGCCTTTTCCATTACTTTTGAGAGCATTGAAAGCAACGCTATTGGACGATAGTTTTGTGGCAGACATTTCCTCCCTTTCTTTGGAATAGATTGAATGCGAGCGGTCTTCCAGCAAGAAGGAAACGTCTTCTGGGAGTATGGAATCTATCACCTTCATCGACAGCCAAACCAAGTGTATGTAAAGAGCTCAATGTTATTAAATACAGAACAACGTAACCTTTTGCTGGGTCCCAGGACATGAAGCAATAAGTAAGTAAAAAAATGTTCGACAATTGTTTCAGAACAAGCCGATCCTTTTGTGAGTTTCCCCTCTTACACATGGAATCCTATAACACAGACGAAAATCCGATCGACTTTTATGAACATTTGTATATTAAACCCAGGATCGAGATAAGACCCCTTTCCAACTTCGCCTTCGTAGGAAATAATATAAAAAAATCCTATTACGTTTGAATACTATAGTGTCAAGCTGTCTACAGTCCTAATAAAAACGTCCATACAGTATGTTTTGTTGTGCGGTATCAGCTCTATAATCTGCTTCCATCTGACTCATGGATTTCTGCTACTTAATTAAAAAAATGGAAGGTCTTCAACACATCGCCGTGCTAACCGCAAAGTGTGTGTTTTTCTATCCAACCTATATCTGACTCTATCCCGTGTGACTAATTAAAATGTCGCGAAATGTGTCGCCTTCCCATTTGCGGTGTTGCTTATTTTCATTTGGATTTAGGTCTTAGAGATTAACTTGTCAACACAGGCTGGCTCTCAACGACATGAAGGACCTCCTTTATTTGAACAAAAATCGGATTTTGTTTATTTTCGTTAGCGTTTCATGGAAGCATTCTCTAATTGGATCGCTTAAGCTCACTTTTAGCACTCGACGGTTGCACAATAATCGCCACGACTACCTATACCTACCATTCCCAAAGTCCATGACACTTATCCTGTGAAAATCTTCTTCTTCCCAGCAATACCCTTGAGAGGATGCTCTACTTCGGTTTTATTCGCCGTGTTGGGTTGTTTCAGTTCGGACTCTCTTTTACCTGATCCTGACCGTGATTATGTTTTAGTTTATTGGATTCCTGGTACCTATCGTCGCATTACATCTCATGGCGCGCTTGCGCCGGCCGCCGCCGTTACTGCCCTTAACTACTTTATTTACGGGACGCGGTCCTCACTCGGTTGGTGATGATAATGGCCACAGTGGGTAGATCTGGTGTTGTAACCATCTCTGGGCTACAGTAGTCATGAAATTGTAAGTACACACAAGAACTGGAATTGAATAGGTAGACAGGAATCCCATTCACTTATGTACATATTTTCTTTTTGTTATTCTTCTCTTCATCCTTCAGTCGCCATCTTCATCTAACAATTGAAGAACATTTAAGAAAAAAATAACTTCAAGTCACGTTCTGGTGAGACGACGTGGTTGTATTGAGTTTAGTTTTCATTTTTGTTCTCTCGGTTCATCGTCGACGCCGCGTCGGCAAAATAAACAATAAGGAAGCGGAGGGAAGGACTGATACTGAAATATTGTGGAACTGAAATACTCAGGCTGACAACGTGTCCTTTGAGGAAGAGCGGGTACAAAAAACAAAAAAAAAAAAGAAGATTAAAATGCTGCTGAGCCTAACCATTTGCATTACTCGTTCAAACTGCTGGAATGTAGTTAGGTATACATTGCAGTGATATTTGCTTTTTGTGGCAGTTGGTAGGGATGTGAATATGTTCGCTTTGGAGGTCTGCATTTTTATAACTTGCAATCTACCTTATAGCTGGCACATTCCTTATATTAGTAGATACTTAGATCGACAATTATTTCCGATGTTGGAAAGTTTCTTAAAGTGCAGTCACCTCACTTTTTGCGATAAAATGTGATTCACCACTTTACTTCTCTTAAGGGTCAGAGCCTATTGACAGCATCGACTTGACGTTAAATCCAGTTGTCGAAGATATATTGCCTGGACTGTCGTATATTGTTCAACAAATCAATTTTATTTTTAGAATTGTTTTATCTCGAGGACGGTTTGTTTGAAAAGAGGAAGTTAGTAATTTGGGAAAAGATGATAGATGCCACAGATCGTAGATAATCGTAATTACTATGACGTCCTTTCCTTCACATAGTGCCCTCTGTGGAGAATTTATTGTTGCTGCCAATGCAGTTTATTTAAGAACATCTTTGAAGCGTTCTGCCACGGCCTTATGCTCAAGCAACCATTTTGGCAACCATGCAAAACCATTGCCGTTTGTCCCAATATACACCACACCAAATTTAAGCCCAACTGAAATCACTTTTTTTTTTACGATTTTTTTAAAACTTTAACGGATCGCCCTCGCCAAAGCGATCGCGACACATTCGGCAGAGCTAAAAATATTCACCACCTCTCCGACCATTCCTTTACTTACTTACTTTACTTATCGGGCTCCCGATCCGTGAAGAGTCTCTGCCTCAGACGGGTCTACCCCGATATCTCGAAAAAAATCTCAAAATTTAAAAAAATCTAGAAAGCATAAACTCGAATAACAAAAATCTCGAAAAAAAGAAAATCTCGAAATAATATTAAAAATGGTGTTAAAAAGTGAGAAACGAATAGGGGGGGGGGCATGCTGCCCCCTGCAACCCCCCAGATATGGGGTGAGTGCAAAAAAAAAAATCTCGAATTTACTTTTTATTTTCGAGATATTGGGTTGTATGCATAAAAGACAGTAAATGCTTTTACTGAGGATTTTCTAAGTAAATACTATTTTTGGCATGCATAAAATTAAGTAAACACTAAAGATTAGGTGCATATTTACTTCAAGTAAAAGCATTTACTTCTCTTCGCATGCATTTTTGTAGTAAATACTTTTTTGGAATGCAAAAGAACTAGTATGTGCTTGATTTTCTGCAGTAAATACTGGGAATTTTTCAAGTTGCTATCGACCAAATTGAAAATTTCATAGCATCTACTAAAAAAATAAGTATTTACTATGATATCCGGCGAATTCTAAGTACCTATTTATTTAAATAAATTAATTATTTACTTAAAGTATTTGCAATCAAGTAAAAACTTTTTTTTTCAGCAAAGGAAACGAAGTAAATACTAAAAATCGGAGCTTCTACTTCAAATTCTACTATACTACTTCCACTTCTACCTTTCAGTATTTACTTAAACCTTTTACTTGAAGTAAATACTTTTTTTTATGCATACCACCCATAGTCTCTCGAGATTTTTGTACATTCGAAATTTTTGCATTCGAGATTAAAAAAAAAAAACTTTTCGAGATTTTTGTCATTCCAGATTACGTCATGATCCCGCCTCAGACACTATAACCTTCCGTCCTCTACGATCTCAGGTACTCTGCTTCCAGTTGTCCAGACCAAGTGCTCTGATAATACCCGTGATGACTGGTTCGAAACGGAGGTTTGCTCTTCCTTGCCTTCTCAAACCTGGGGGCTGGGATTGGAAGATTCTCTTATCTGAAGCATTATTGTCCATTCACATACACATCCACATTTTGGTACAGCTCATAGTTGTGTCTTTTCCTCCATTCGCCCTCTTCGCATATAGGACCAAAAATCCGCCGAAGTATTTTTCTTTCAAAGGAGAGCCCATTGTCAGTTTTCCTTTCTTGGTTAACGTCTAGCACTTGGCGCAATAAAGCATAAATGTTTTGTAGAGCACACATTTCGTTCTTCGAGTTAGGAGTTGCTTGGAATAAAATGTGCAACTTTCTGTTTATAAATGCATCAAAAGTGTTTTTTTTCGCATTTCATGAATTCGCTCTCATATGAATGGTCCTTAAGGCTTATGTCAATGGTTCTGCGGGCACTTGGTTGTAGATAGGTTACGAGTTACCGATATAATTCTCTATGCTGTGGGTTATAAGAATGCGAACATCAAGTATCGTCAAGGATGGTACCGACAGTATTTAGTACCTACTATATCCATGTACAGACACTCTTACCTATCACAGTCGAGTATAAATTGTGGTTGGCTTTCTCGGTGCTACCATTTCCGGTTGATTTATTCACAGCGCGGTAAATACTATGTATTTCTTCCGAAAACATTGTCACAATTAAAGTAATGACATACAATCAGACAAACCGCTGCAGTCCCAAGTAATCAACGAACAACCAAGTCATGGTGCAACATATCGCTGCATCTACAATTCTGAATCAGACTAGAAACAATTTTCGTGCATCAATTTAAAATCAAAATCAATGCAAATGGGGAACATTTTGCGCCATTAGCATTTGTGTATAATGTCACATAGACATAATAGATACAACACATTTCCCACAGCTGCTTGAGGTGATTTGCCATTCAAATCAAGAAACACTGTACCTATGTGCGGATTCAGAGGGAAAACTCATAGCAAATTTTCGGTCATGAACAACTGGCTCTCCAATTCATCTAGATTCGATATCAATGGATCGACGCGACGGCGAAGGATGTAGAATTTGCGTGGTTAGATTGAGCTCTTTGGAACTTGATTTATTGCACACAAATACAAGAAAATTGCGTACACGCAATAGATGTAGTACCTACAGTTACAGCTTTCGCTTTGATATCGAATAACAACCAAACACCTCCTTGAATGCCAGGAAAATGTAATTTAGTGAGGAAAATGTCGGCTCTAGGAAACAAACCGTCAATAAGCTAATTTAAATTGTGTGTCACCTACAGGCCGGCCGGGTAAATGTGTGTTTATGTTCATGTTTATGATTTTGTTCTCGGGCAATAGTGAAAGTGGAAATAGATTTTTGTTCCCATTTTGTTCCTTATTTTTGTGTGTCTCTGTGGATTCTTTTTGTTGATCGTTTCTGTATCTTGAAGTGAGTTGTCGGAAGATTTATGAGATTTTGAAAATAGGCTGAAAGTGGCACATAGATTCAGCGGATGTAGGTGCTTAACTGAGTCAGTTAATGACAAATGAGGCCAATGCTCGCCACAGTATTTTAAGCATTGATCGGTGTGGTATAAATTGGCGAGGAATTCGTTAGTAAATAATTTGTCAAATGGAATGTCTTTGGTAATATTTAACTTTTTAAATGTGACTGCTGAAGTAAATAAACATACATAAGCAGGAAGAGTTGATCTTCTTTTGTACCTTTATTGAAGGAAGATGAATCTCTACTAGCAACAAGTAAGGATATTTTTCTTCTTGCTTTCGGAGAATTATATTCTGGAATCTGTACAACAGCCATCCATTTCGGGATGATTAGTATTTAGTGGTGTAAAATGTGGACCACGAGCAACTCACTTCCTTGTTGTCGTTGAATCGTAAAAGGCAAGGAGACCTAACCGAATTCCAGGCGTGTTACCTACTGAAGGAGAAAGCAGATCAAAAGTTTTCAGGTTTTCCAATAGATGGCGCTGAACACCCAAATCTTAAAATTACACTATATCTTGACATTGATGGCAGCTTCAGCCTTTAAATAAAGAAAAGCATTTAGTAAAATATGGACGGGATCAGGTAAAGGTAAATGGTTGTTTCTCGACCCTCCTGTGACCTAAAGCTCTAAATAATAAACACTGTCCTGATAGAAAAGAACATATTTAAGGAATACAATTCCTAAGGGGACGGACAAAATCGGGCGCATACAGCTAGTACTATAGTAAACCGTCCAATCCTAGATGACTTTTATTTTCTTTCTGGAAAATTGATTGTAGGTATTCTACCAATTCCCAAGAAAGGTAGGAATTGCTTGCCACAAAATTATGCACCGCCAAATAGCTTCACTTTTTAAGGTAATGGAAAATGCACAAAATGCCGAAATTATTAAAATATGTATATAGAAGGCCATCGACGGACAGTATCGATTTCACAGCCATCGTTCTACTGGAGACCTATTGAGCTATGTAAGCTGCTTACTGTTGCCTGCAATTTGATATATGGTCAATATAGAGCCGCAGCCTTGGACATCTCAAAAGCTTTTGATAGGTATTGGCATAGATGCCTATTAGCTTTTTGTGTGATTTATGCAAAGGTTCCTTTTGGACAGATCAGTTCAAGTAGATCAGATGGTGTATCATGGAACTCCATTGTCGTAACCGTAGAGGTGCCCCTTTGATCTATATACTTCCCAAAACTCTATTTCTTATCCATAAAAATTACCTGCTTTGATCTACGAATAGTATTATTTGTAGGTTTGCTGATGGCAGCCTTTTTTAACTTTCCTTGTCAAACTAGTGCTCTCAATGAAGATCTGGGCAAATATTGGCGTCAAGAAAACTTTCATTTAGTGCACACAATATACATACAGCTGTGTTCATGAAAATAGTAGTGCATCTCTCTAAAACAGTCAAAAGTAAATTAATTTTGACCGAAAGTAACGGAATTTTCAAATTTGTATTCTCTTCTCTGCATTCTAAACTAAAAGTTTGCATTCTTATATTTTTCAACGGAAAAAGTACCGTTTTATTTTGTTCATGTTTTGTGTAGAGCAGCGCTACTATTTTCGTGAACGCAACTGTATATGTATACAGCTTACCATATTTTCCATGATAAATGCATCGATTGTATACGCTCCTTCTTTAGAGCGGTCTTTGGTTACTATCCCCAGCTGTGCACTCTAAGTTAGTTGAGATTATCTTTCATTTAGGTGCGCCATCTCAAGCAACATCTATACTAAGTTTGCCCTCGGTTGAACATGCTTCCTAATTTGAATCCTTTTTGAAATCAAAACTTTCGGTGATATTAGTTCTGACCTTATTGGATCAGCGAGAGTTCTCCGTGTCATTCTGCACAGCCTGACTAGTTTGCAGGGATCTGAACTTCTTGAGTTATCTCCAGGATATACCTTATACAATATACAGCACTAGTAGGGAGTAGGGACCAATCAGTTCGTTAATGAATGATTTCAGAGGCTTTTACACAGCACGGCAGACAGGATCTTGTATTCGATGTTAAGAACACTGATATTCCTATATATAGTTAGCGCGGTTTAGACCGTCTCCCGTTTTTATGAATCCGACAAACAATGCTGAGGTTCCATTCATCAGGCATGCTTTTTTTCCACCAAATATGAGTTGGTCGAGCATCTTTATTGGGCTTGAGTTTAGAAATGGCTTTCATCACTTCATTTAGATCAAATGGACGGAAATCTTGGCTTTTGTCGTCCAGATTACAGGTCCTGACAGCGGAAAACTTAAATAGCTTTCTAAATGATTTGATTTTGCAAGTCAGAAAACGTTTAAAGTGGTGTCTACAAATACGGAACCAAAATGTAGTTAGGTTAGGTTAGATTCAGAGTTGTGAGTAGAACCTCAGAAAACACTAGGCACCTTAGTGGGCCCATCGCGATACCTAGGAGAACCATCTAAAGAACCCCAAAGCCTTTTATTTCCCTAAAGAATTTAAATATCTTGGTTGATAAGCCCTATCTCTTGTATGTTGTTAAAGAAGTAATTTCCCAAAACTTTGTGCGAGTACGTGCTATGCGATAACATTCGCACAGTATGTGTGTGATGTCTTCCTCGACCCCTATATCATTGCAGAATCTACACAGATCTGTGTCTGAAAGTCCTAGTCGATTGGCATGCTTTCTTAGAAGACAGTGGACAGACAGGATTCCTATTGATATTCTCAGGTTTGCCCTGCTAACTTTGAGAATTTCCCTAGTCGACCCGGCATAAAATTCATTAATATATTCATAGAACGAAGAAAGCAATTTTTTTTCCATTTTAATAATGAAAATCTTATTCGACGACTTCATAAACATACATTTCACTCCATATTTTTCTTAAGCGCGAATATTATTTACTTAGTGATATACATAATTTAAAACAAAAATATTCTTATGGCGCCATACAATAAAGAAAGAACACGCGCATTCTTTTAAAATTAAATTTATTATAAGAATAATATTTTCAAAAGTAAAAATAAATTGTCACTTGCCGCAAGATTTTGCATCTTCAAAAAGATAAAAACGAATTCCATTCTTTTTGGTTAAATATAAATTATAGCGAACAAAAGATTAAATAATTTCAAAAAAGAAAATGACTTTAATTAATTAACAAGAAACACACCTTTTAAAATTTAAACGAAATTCCAATAAATCTTAACAAGTGGAATGTTAAATATTATCTGTTGATAGATAACATGACTTTATGGCTAATAGCTTTTATCTACCTACTGTGTATATGACGCTGTAGTATGATTAAGAAATATTTGACTGATAACTAATATGTTGGTATTTCATATAGCTAACACATATTGTTGCAGTGGTTAGTGTGCAAGGTTCGCCGTGCCCCGACGCAAATTATTTCCGTTTTTTCACTGCACTACCTCAAGTCTGACTAGCTATCGATAGTTTAACAGTCCTAGTTCTGAGAAAGCTTCTGAAATTACGCCATTCGGACTCAACATAAAATGATAGGCCGTCTCTATTCGTCCCAAAAATATAAACTCACTCACACGAATGGTTGTGAGCAGCTAGGCCTAGGGGATTTTTTACCCCCAGGTATACTGCCAGTAATGAAGTAGTATTTGTAAGTAGTTACGGAAATTAAGTTAGAGGATTTACTTTAAGCAGCCTAGTCGAAAGTATATGTTCCTCCCTACAACACCATCAACACAATTTTGGGGGGCGTCGATTTTACTGACATTTTGTTTAGATAAGGTACCACTAGTTGTCGGCAATTGTGCAGCCTTGCCTGGTCAAGTCTTGTCACAATTCATAGGTTAGAAAAATATTGGATTACCTCCTTAGACCGCTTTACCCATTATGTCTCACAAAGCTGTATAAAAAACAGACCAATTGCTCACTAGCTCAAAAGTTTGTACGTTAGACTGCAACTTTTGCGAGTAGGTTTAAAGCCTCCAAAAATTATAAAGAACGCGAGAAGCTAGGCCTAGGGCAGTGTTGTTAGGTCTCTCTCTTCATTTTTCCCACGAAACGTGGTCATTTTTCCCTTTTTTTCCTTTTCACCGAACTCAAATTCCCACGAAATTCCCACGATGCATTAAAATGAAAAAATAAAAAAAAAATTATAATAATAAATTTTAAATCATTTTTATTATATTGAAAGAAAATCACAATGGCCGCGTTCCATTGACCGCTAGATGACTAGCGGTATGCCAAACTCCATATAAAAAAAACTGACATTTGAGCTGTAGCACATATTGTGAAATATGCTTTTCTGGGAAATGTTTCAATCTAGCGCAAAATTAACTAAATAAATAAATAAATTGTTCATGCAACAAGTCCGTATAGGCACCCTATAGGTCTAGCTTCTCTAGTTTGTGTGAGTTTTTATTTTTGGGGCTAATCGAAGGGACCTACCATTTGATGCTGACTCCGAACAGCTGAATTGAGAAGCTTTTTCAGTACAGTTATACCCAATTCACAATGGCGCTTTGCCGCTTGCGTGCGTTGACAGGCGTTTTAGAAACTTTACCGTACTTTATGTCAACGCGCGCAAGCCGCACTTTTCCAAAACTAAATGGCGCTTCAGAGCGTTGGCGCGTTGAGAGATTAGAGTAGGAGAGATTGAAAGTTCTGTTTGGTTTATGTTGCGTACGTACGTTATGTACGAATTCAGAGCAGAATGCAACTACTCCTTTTTGCTTATAATTGTTATTTTAATGCACGAATTAAGAGGAAATTTGTTCAAAATAAAAAAATGCATAAATAAATATCAATAAAATGTATTTTCACTTTTATTGTCGTGGAATATTTTTGTAGAAGAATTGCCTGTGCATTCAATGTACACAGGTGCATGCCTTCACATGAAAGGCGTTTCAGGCGAGACAGGTAGATTTTTAGTTTAGTTGAGAAAATATGGGTAAATTACATCGAAAATCCCTTCCTTTAAAATTGTGAATTTGTTACTTTGTGGAATACTTCTTGTAAAACGATTTAAGTGAGCAATATTACCAAATGGACAGCATTTATCTGAGCTGTGGAAAGAAGTTCAGTCACTTAAATAGAGAAGTGCAATTTTGTTAAAAACTTGGTTTGGCTATTTAAAAAAAACCCCTATTAATAAATTCTCAAATATGGATACCGACGATTTACTTGATTTTTCAATTTATATTTATATTTTATATCAATTATATGTATACATCTGGTGGTATGCTGGTCATTCGGACGATTGCGATCGCAGGTACTGCTTTTCGTCGCTCGCTTGGGTTTTTACCACATCCGGTCACCCATCGGACAATTCATATTGAAAGGATTTTATGACCTAATTAGGGTAATTTTTTGCTATATTTCCGCGAAGATCTTCGCTGTCTTGTCCAGACATTTTTTTATGTTCTTATGTACGGACTTCAAACCCTACCAGCCGATTGAGTTCAAATTTATAGGGAATCTTCGATATCTATTGGCCAGAGAATTCCCGTGAAGTTGGGTCAAAGTCGGACTAAGGTGCGCATATTCATGTGCATTGTCCCGATGGACAATAAAAAATATATCTAAGCAATGCAATTCATTGGCACGAGCAAACCTGGGCGGGTAAACCAAGTAATAAAATAATACCTATCATTTGCACATCGCAGGAAATTAGATTTACCCTCAACTAGAAAAAGAAACTATAAATATTCTAAACAAAAATGTTTATCTCGTTAATAAATTGTATGAAGAATAGAGTAGTTTCAGACAAAATTGAAATACCTATCAAAAGCGTGTACATAACATTTGAGCACATATTTTTTTTATCAACAATCTAAAGAAATCACTAGTAGCATTACAACAAAAATAATATTCGTCATTTCCACACAGTAAAATAATTAATTTGTATTGAAAATACCTCATAGGCTACTAAAAACGAGTAGGTACGTATATACCTAAGTGAATCCATGCAACTCCAACAATGAACGGCATATGCTCTAACACTTTAATTATTATCAAATCGAACAAACCAAACCGAAAGGAAACGTCAAAGCCGTCCAACGCCACTGAAAGTAGAAAGTTGCTCTACTTGGGCCCCGCGTTGAACTTTACGATATTTACGATCACAACGCGACCCGAAGCCTGAAGCCGCATTCTGGCTTGCACCATATGAAAGCATTGGTTCTATTCTATCTGTCAATGCACGCACGCCGCAAAGCGCCATTGTGGCTTGGGCATTATACTCTCGTATGTTTGTCAGACGTTCGCGAGAGGTGGTGCTTTTCCGGGGATCGAACCTGTGGCTTCTCGCACATTAACCGCTGAGCCACTGCGCCCACAAAATTAACTGGTAAATTGAAAGAAAAATAACGAACTGCCAAAACAAATCTATCAAGTCTAAATTAATTTAGTAAAGAACAAGGAAAATTGGAATTGTAGAAGTTACACAAAATACATTTTTGATGCTCATGAAGATAAAGTAATAAAAATGCAAACTGGTTCCATTCAAATGTCACTTAGCCGCTGGCGCTAGAGGTCTAGTTACATACGCTGTCGCTGCGCCGTCAGAACTTTTTTGTTAAGAGGCTACTTACATGAGCTCTTTTTATTTCTGCTGATAATTGTTGTGCTGATTTGATGAAATTTCACAAAAATTTGGTTTTACAATTTTTTTTGTCAGATTCCTGAAATTCCCACGATTGTGGTGCTTTTTCCCTTTATCCCACGGAAGGCTTTTCGGACATCGAAATTCCCACAAAAAGGGATAAATCCCACGATATAACAACACTGGCCTAGGGTGTCTACCGCCTGTTGCGCCACCTATTTATTTATTTAAACAACTTGCGCGAGCATCGTAACAGTTTTTCTGCTACAAATACTTGAAAGTATGCATTAAAGATTCAGATCGATTTTGTTACATAACATCCATGCAGCTGTACTTATAGCTGTAAAGCTCACATACCTACTTAGATATTTTAAAGCGCAAATTTAGATTTATGTTTTTGTAATAAGAACTCCTTGTATACACCACGGGCATGGTGTCGGGAGAGTTATTTATTTTATAGCGCCAGACACAATCGCTGTCAATTAAATAAAGCTTTCACATTTTATCTTCCACGAATTAATTTAAAAAACATTCATACCACAAAATGAAATAATTTTAAACATAGATACTCATCGTTCCACCGACCCGATCGGAAAAGTATCTATATTGTATAGAATTAAGAACAATGCGTTTCTTCTCATCTAAAATCGATTTGAAAATTTAATGAATGAATTCTTCGCCATAACCAATAAGAACTACAACACGGCCCACGCGTTAAAAGGAAAACTATTTCGAAACTTTTTTTTTAAATGAATCACATTACGTGGGCCAAAATATATATTGGCTGCCGAGCGACGTTGACAGCTGGGCCAGGGGCATTTCGCAGCGGGATGGTGTAGCAAGAAGTTTGTCTGTCTTTTGGTTTTCTTTTTCCTTTGTATACCATCTGGATGTGAATGAATGAATATTGGAGCTCTGTGGAGACACAAAACAATTAATTTCCAATTAACCACGTCAAGTGCGGGGTAACGTTCTCTAACCATTTGTCTCACCGGATTGTAGAAACATTTTGCTTTTTGGTGATCGTGATCGAATTCTTGCCGATCAGAGTGATATAGGTGGGCGATTTGTAAGGGCTTGTAATACCTTTTAAGGAATTGGAAAAGAAATGCGAATGATTACTAATTTTATTTTAACCCGAGGTAAAATATTGGAATGACTCAAATTCCATTATTGGTGCGGGGGCGAGTGTGTCAGACTGTCAGACAGAAAGTTAATGTCAGATGATGATCGTGGTGGATCATGTCGTGTCGTTTGGGATGAGCTATCGATTGACTATAAATGGAGATGCATAGATATACTTGTCAAAAACATTTAGTCATATTAAGATGAATGCCTTTGTTGTGGTGGTAAACTTCATAATATTCCTATCATCTTAGCAAGTGGCAAACCAGGGGCTAGATTATGTAAGACGAAAAGGATCGAACGATATCGTTTCGACAATAGCAGTCTCTGTCTATTGCCGCGGATATGATAGAGACGGGTTTTCGTTTCGTTTTTTACAGAATCCCACCCCAGATTCGTGTATGCTAAAATTATTCATTATACATTATGCGATTGGATACTTATTACTTATATCGACCAAAAAATATTTCTTAACGGGTATTATTTATCGTATCTTACTCGTAGTCTTACGTAGTCTTATACCCAATTCACAATGGCGCTTTGCCGCTTGCGTGCGTTGACAGGCGTTTTAGAAACTTTACCGTACTTTATGTCAACGCGCGAGTTATGTACGTTGTACATACACACAATCATCATCTACCTAATCAATCAACATCTACCTAAGATCGAGAGCGGCCAGCGGTAGTCAAAAGGTCAGTTTGCGGCTTTTGAGCGAGATGAGCAATGCACCCAGCAACAGCACATAAACAACACCACCAGGAGCTTTTTATGTTAGATTATTATTCATTGCTTAGGCAGAGAAATTAAGCCAGTTGTAATGTAGCGTTGTAATAAAGCGCATCGCGCATTTGTTTCGTTTGAATGTTTATTTGTTTTATTTTGTCTATTTGATCGAGCAGTCGCGGCCGCTCGTAACTGGCGCAGTCGCTAGGATTCGTAGTACGACCTCGTAATCATATATGTATAGTGAATAAATGAGTAGCTAAAACAAAGAAAGAGGACTGACTGTATGTACTACATAGGCAACACATTACGAAGGCATATCGTAGTGGTGGATATTAATCCTTCAGTTGCCCCAACGAATCTTGCTAAGTTTAAGTTAAGTGATATAAAGATAATTATTATAGTGAATCGAAGGAATATCGGTGATTTAAGAAATATAGAAAATAAAACATTGAAATGATTCAATAAGAAACAATAAGTGTCGAAGGTATATCGGTGCTAATATTTAGAAAAAAAAACAAAGTTAAACATAATAGACATAAAAATTATAATACATAATTAGTCAAGGTCTAAAATTAAAAAACAATACGTTAAAGTGTGTTAAATGTGTGTATATATATGGGTTCGCGTCTCCTTAGGTCAGTTTATGTACTTAAATAAAGTAAACCCTAAGACTAATGTTCGTAATATGCTGTTTAAAAAGTCCTGGTTAAGTTGCTACCTATTTTCTTTATTTCAACAATAAAAATAAATAGAAAAAAAATAATAACAAAAATCTTGTTCGAAGTTTAAAACATAAACAAACTCTGATTTAAGAAAAACATTTGTTATATGTCCGTTATTTATTAAAATCTTCTGCGTATTGCTACATTTCATTATTGTATTTGCGTTTTATTAATCTGTTTGTTGTTGAAATCATGCCTGTTCTTGTACAAAATAAAATAAAAAAACAAATGAAAATGTTATTTTATTATTACAAAATTAAATTGAATACAATATTATTTTTCTCTGTTGTGTTACAAAATTAAATTGAATACAATATTATTTTTCTCTGTTTAGAACAATTTACATTTTCTTTTTGTATAACTAAACTATATTACATACATGAATTTATAAAGCTAGGAAAAGACTAATTATCTTAATACATAATATGAAAATATAATTGACTCTGATCCTGATACAATGATATGATTAAACGAACAATAAATTTGGTGCTCTCTCCAAGATGTACATAATCTTTAAAATGACTACATTATGATGTAAATCCACTCTTCATGGACACAAACTCCTAAAATCGTTTGGTCCAAACTATTGCGGGAGGAGTTATGTACGTTGTACATACACACAATCATCATCTACCTAATCAATCAACATCTACCTAAGATCGAGAGCGGCCAGCGGTAGTCAAAAACTCAAAAGGTCAGTTTGCGGCTTTTGAGCGAGATGAGCAATGCACCCAGCAACAGCACATAAACAACACCACCAGGAGCTTTTTATGTTAGATTATTATTCATTGCTTAGGCAGAGAAATTAAGCCAGTTGTAATGTAGCGTTGTAATAAAGCGCATCGCGCATTTGTTTCGTTTGAATGTTTATTTGTTTTATTTTGTCTATTTGATCGAGCAGTCGCGGCCGCTCGTAACTCGCGCAAGCCGCACTTTTCCAAAACTAAATGGCGCTTCAGAGCGTTGGCGCGTTGAGAGATTAGAGTAGGAGAGATTGAAAGTTCTGTTTGGTTTATGTTGCGTACGTACGTTATGTACGAATTCAGAGCAGAATGCAACTACTCCTTTTTGCTTATAATTGTTATTTTAATGCACGAATTAAGAGGAAATTTGTTCAAAATAGTAAAAAAAATTCATAAATAAATATCAATAAAATGTATTTTCACTTTTATTGTCGTGGAATATTTTTGTGGAAGAATTGCCTGTGCATTCAATGTACACAGGTGCATGCCTTCACATGAAAGGCGTTTCAGGCGAGACAGGTAGATTCTTAGTTTAGTTGAGAAAATATGGGTAAATTACATCGAAAATCCCTTCCCTTAAAATTGTGAATTGATTACTTTGTGGAATACTTCTTGTAAAACGATTTAAGTGAGCAATATTACCAAATGAACAGCATTTATCTGAGCTGTGGAAAGAAGTTCAGTCACTTAAATAGAGAAGTGCAATTTTGTTAAAAACTTGGTATGGCTATTTAAAAAAAAAACCCCTATTAATAAATTCTCAAATATGGATACCGACGATTTACTTGATTTTTCAATTTATATTTATATTTTATTTCAATTATATTTATATACATCTGGTGGTATGCTGGACATTCGGACGATTGCGATCGCAGGTACTGCTTCTCGTCGCTCGCTGGGTTTTTACCACATCCGGTCACCCATCGGACAATGCATATTGAAAGGATTTTATGACCTAATTAGGGTAATTTTTTTGCTATATTTCCGCGAAGATCTTCGCTGTCTTGTCCAAACATTTTTTTATGTTCTTATGTACGGACTTCAAACCCTACCAGCCGATTGAGTTCAAATTTACAGGGAATCTTCGATATCTATTGGCCAGAGAATTCCCGTGAAGTTGGGTCAAAGTCGGACAAAGGTGCGCATATTCATGTGCATTGTCCCGATGGACAATAAAAAATATATCTAAGCAATGGGCTGGTAAACCAAATAATAAAATAATACCTATCATTTGCACATCGCAGGAAATTATATTTACCCTCAACTAGAAAAAGAAACTATAAATATTCTAAACAAAAATGTTTATCTCGTTAATAAATTGTATGAAAAATAGAGTAGTTTCAGACAAAATTGAAATATCAAAAGCATGTACATTACATTTGAGCACATATTTTTTTTATCAACAATCTAAAGAAATCACTAGTAGCATTACAACAAAAATAATATTCGTCATTTCCACACAGTAAAATAATTAATTTGTATTGAAAAAACCTCATAGGCTACTAAAAACGAGTAGGTACGTATATACCTAAGTGAATCCATGCAACTCCAACAATGAACGGCATATGCTCTAACACTTTAAATATTATCAAATCGAACAAACCAAACCGAAAGAAAACGTCAAAGCCGTCCAACGCCACTGAAAGTAGAAAGTTGCTCTACTTGGGCGCCGCGTTGAACTTTACGATATTTACGATCACAACGCGACCCGAAGCCTGAAGCCGCATTCTGGCTTGCACCATATGAAAGCATTGGTTCTACTCTATCTGTCAACGCACGCACGCCGCAAAGCGCCATTGTGGCTTGGGCATTACTCTTACGGTGTCAGATTGACGTCAAAATTGCTGTCTGCCGATTGTGGGGCAACTCTGTGGTGATGTGGTTATTTGGGTTGAAGTAATTTGCCTGAGGTAGATACGTTACATACTAATAAAATGTGTGTTCTTTAAAGAACGGGTTCCTTTTTTTTAATATTATTTTTCGAAGATGTGTATTTTTTTAATTTATTAAGAAGATCCAAATCTTAAGCCTTTTTTCGAGTAATTGGGATCGTTTACCGCGAATATAATGCTGATGATACAATACTGCCTTCCAAAGTGTCAATTGTCAATAGGTTGTTCACATAGACCAGAGTTGTAAAGGAATTAAATCATTTCAGAATTTAATTCATTTGATTTATCTTCAAAAAAGCTTAACTCATGAATTCACTTAAAGATTTCAACTTCAAAATATAAAATCACCATTCATTTTGAAGTCAGTGATTGAGAATTCAATTTGTTGAAGTCAAAGATTGCATTCAACTGAATGCAATCTTCTGTGATTGCTGTGAAGTCATTGAAGTCTTTTTGAAGTCATTGAAGTCATTTTGAAGTCACGAAATGTTTGAAGTCATTTTGAAGTCATTGAAGTCTTTTTGAAGTGATTGCAGTCATTCCGAAATCTTTTGGATTCAATTGAATTGATTTGAAATAAAAAACATGTGTTAACGCTAAATAAGTTTATTATACTTTTTTCAAAAATTTAAGTATCACATAATAAAACAAAATAATTAAAAAAACATTGGCGTTACGCCATTTACGGTACGGTACAAGAAAAATTATTTAATTTTGATTTATAAAGCAAATAAACCAAATAAATCATTTTTTTTCATAATACACTCCGCGCCACTTGAATAGCACACCCTCTAAGGTCGGTTTTCTATTGCCCACTGGTCCCAAACCAACTTTATTGTTTTCTAATTAAAGTGCATTGAATTGTTGCGATTTACCCAGAAGAAAGACTTAAAACTAAACCTTTTAGTATGTATTAACAAAAAACTATTAACCAATAACCGACAAAATGTGGGGCCCTAATTTTGCGCCACTTGAATAGAACATGCATTTAGTTTGACCGTTATCTTTGGCACGTGGACTCAGATTTTTCTTTGATCGATTTTTTTTGTTAATTTCGACTACTTAATTTACAAAAAAAGGTTATAAAAGTATGGAAAGGCCTCTTTTAATATATCATTGTAAGGCAACGCATTCATTGTGGTTAACAAAAATTTTAATTTGCAGGTGCCATAATACCAAACGGCCCCTACATCATCACACCTTCAACTCTGCTATGCAGCCGGTCCAAATGATTAGTCTCCCTGTGGTGGTTATGGAAATAGTAGCTATAGCCATCCGGGCCTTCTAAATTAAGTTCTTTTCGTCTGAGAAGACCAGGCAATGCCTCTACTAAGTCCAGGTCACATGTGCGCGAGAAAAACGAAGGCTTTCCGCTTTTCGATCCAGGTTAAATGGTGACTTCTTCTTGATTTTTAATCTTTGTATATGCTTAGCATTCGAAATAATACGACGAATGGTTGTGAGACTTGTTTTGATACCACATTTTTTCCTGATTTTTAGAAAAGAGTCGTGAGTATTTGATGCTTTTTATAATATATGTCGCCTTTTTTCAGTAGTAGGCACACTGTGTAAGCGGTCTTTCATGTTTTTATCCATAGTTAGACTCATTACTTAAAAATATGGATATAACGTGTCGGCTGCTCTCGCAAATTTGACAATAAATAGGCGAGCGTCCTTTAAGCTTTTATTTCTCCTTTTTCCGCCTCGGTTAAAACTTTTTCTCCACCCATTTTATTTTTTTGTATAAATTAAATAGTCGAAATTAACAAAAAAAATCGATCAAAGAAAAATCGGAGTCCACGTGCCAAAGATAACGGTCAAACTAAATGCATGTTCTATTCAAGTGGCGCAAAATTAGGGCCCCACATTTTGTCGGTTATTGGTTAATAGTTTTTTGTTTATACATACTAAAAGGTTTAGTTTTAAGTCTTTCTTCTGGGTAAATCGCAACAATTCAATGCACTTTAATTAGAAAACAATAAAGTTGGTTTGGGACCAGTGGGCAATAGAAAACCGACCTTAGAGGGTGTGCTATTCAAGTGGCGCGGAGTGTATTATGAAAAAAATGATTTATTTGGTTTATTTGCTTTATAAATCAAAATTAAATAATTTTTCTTGTACCGTACCGTAAATGGCGTAACGCCAATGTTTTTTTAATTATTTTGTTTTATTATGCGATACTTAAATTTTTGAAAAAAGTATAATAAACTTATTTAGCGTTAATACATGTTTTTTATTTCAAATCAATTCAATTGAATCCAAAAGATTTCAGAATGACTGCAATCACTTCAAAATGACTTCAAACATTTCGTGACTTCAAAATGACTTCAATGACTTCAAAAAGACTTCAATGACTTCACAGCAATCACAGAAGATTGCATTCAGTTGAATGCAATCTTTGACTTCAACAAAATGAATTCTCAATCACTGACTTCAAAATGAATGGTGATTTAATATTTTGAAGTTGAAGTATGACATTGAAGTCATATGATTTAAGTCAATATTAAGAAGTTTTTCTTGTGACTTCAATGAATGCAATCCAAAATGATTGCATTCTTTTACAACTCTGACATAGACCAACGACTCATATTTAGGAGTTTGGGATTTAATGAATGATTAAATGACAACATCAACATCCACACAGCTAATAGTTTTTCTGACCTGACGACAGCTAACTCGATCTTTTATTTAGGTTACTTCGCGAGTTCAGTGGTTGGGTTGAATCCACCTTTTCGCCGTCAATTTTTTTTCAGTGATAGGGCTCACTTCCATCTCGGTGCGATTTGCTAATAATGAAAATTGTCGCATTTGTAGCTAGAGCGATCGGTGATCTTTTTGACATTGACTTTTAAATTCATTTTTTACTTACTTTAACTTACATACTATACAAAAATTATTAAATCTAAATTAAAACTAACATTTATCTTAATCTAGCTTACTGGCTTTTAACCAGCACTCTAAACTGAACTACATATATATATCCTTATAGCTATTGCCTTTCGGCCTTAAATCAATTTGTGTGCTTTGCGTTGTTTTTTCATTTCCAAGAAACTTGCCAAAAACTTGGACTTTTTATTATTGGGTTTTTCTTAAATGTAGGTACCTAAAACTACTTAAAACTACCTAATCTACTTAACATAAATTACCTATAATCAGGGTGATTAGCAATCACTCGATTGGTCACCATCTCTATTTCGTCGATGGGCGCCTGGCCATCGATGATCCATCAGATATCGAAAGGACAAGAAACTCTGTAGCATTCGAATTTTTTTTATTGAACATTGGACTATGCTCAGTATAACTATCGAGAGTAGATAAAAGTTAAGTTATAGGTAAGTACCTACCTAGCTTCTTTTGGAAATATAAAATAGTTTAAAAACATCTTCATTTTGAATAAGAATCGCAAGAATTAAGACAAAAGTATAATGAATTCGGTATTCTAGGAACAATAAATAAATTAGTGGAATCAAAATAAATACGTTAAGTATAATTTTTAAACAGTTTAGTACGTTATTCCATTTACATGCATGACGTCGATTTTAATATGCAATGTGTGCCTTTAAGGTAGCTAAATATTCTCATCGACTTCATTATCAACGTCTTCGCATAATAGTGGACTTTTTAGCTCTTTTCTTTTAACCTCGACTTATGGCAAATTGGCAAATCCTGCCAATCAAATATTAATAGTTTAATATTTGCTCAGCTCGCCTAATGTTTAAAATTTGACCACAGATTTGTAGGGTTGGGTACAAAAACTCCAAAATTAAAATCCCCAAACCCAAAATCCCCAAAAAACCAAAATACGCAAATAGATTTCGAGTGAACTCACAATGCATTAACAGTAAAATATGCAACCCCCCTGATTGGGGATACTGTTGGATTTGGAGTAAGCGCAAGGTGAGGTATACGAAAATTTCTTTAAATATTTTGAATTAACATTTTGGGGATTTTTAATTTGGTGGATTTTTAATTTGGGGATTTTGTGTTTGGGGATAATCAATTTGAGGATTTTTCAAAAAGTGGGGATTTTGCACTTGTGTATTATGTAGATTGTAGGTATCCCAGATTTGTACATTTATGCCCCTATTATGTAAGACAAACCCTATTATGTAAGACAATTCAACTTAGTTGAGTTGAGTCTCTTTTTCAATTCAACTTAGTTGAGTTGAGTTGTCTTCAATTCAACTCAACTTTCACACAACACAAATTAACTAACAACTTATAGACAACCACTACCATCTTTGTTGTGTTTTGACAGACAACTTTTCTATCAGGGTTGTGTATGACAATACGGACAATACCGAATTTTGAATTACATAAAACCAAGAGACAACTCAACTTTAGTTGTAGGGCATTAAATTCAATATAGGGCATTCTCAAACCTCAAACCTCAAACCTTTGAAGATTGTAGCCCAGTGACGACATGCCCAGAAAGTTGCTCAAATATCGTTGGTAATTGTATGTTTATTTAAGTTAGAAAACAATTTATTTGAGGAAAGCGGGAAGTGACTATACATTTCTTTCTTAAATTAGGAAGCAATTTCTAATAGTTTGAGAAATCGAGTACTTTGTTAACAAACATTTTGGTTTTGACTATTTTTTACTACACTACACGTACACCACTTATTCATCACGAATTCCCTTAAATGTTTTCTTTGAACACTTAAAGGGGGGTTAAATACAAGCACTTTTTACTATGGGAGGGGGTCTATCTTACTCCGTTTAGGCGGGAGGGGTAATTTAAAGAAATAACGCTCAAATCAATTTGGAAATAACGCACTAAAAAATCCTACAATTTGTTGTTGCGAAATTGTTCGTCATTTCCTTTCAATGGTGGTATGGAACAGGCCTTTGTGGTATGTACTTCCAAACTTTGAAAGGTCATTTTAGAATAGAAATCCTGCAAACTGTACCGTAACCTGTTTTGGAAGTGAGCTCGTTTTATGTATTTTAATTAAATTAGGTAGGCACTATGTACTAACTTTTATACAAAATTATTTTCTATCTTTTGAAAGCACATTCAAAATACTAATAAAATGATATACCAGCAATATCTAATATTATTCATGCATATTGCATATCTCATATTTTTTAAATACATCGTATTTGCTAATTTTTTTAATTATTTATGCCTACATGCGAACTTATACATACTTAATTAATATATATGTAAGTATGAGAATAGGAGGAAATTGCTATTAAAAATAATGGAATCTTACGAACTACATATTTTTGAAACTGTATGAAAAATTCCACCGCTTCAAGCTACCCACTTAGCCATTGTTTTAACTAATAGTAATGTTAAAGGTTGTGGCTGCCTTCCATTTTTAACTAGAAGTCCATTAGCCCATGACACAAGCGTGGTACTTGTGCTTCCACGAGTATAGCATTTAGAGACTACATTAATTCAGAGTAATCCTCATATGACTAACAAGATAATAATTAGATAATTAGTAACCGAAAGTCTTACACATTAATTGTTATCTACATATATTATGAAGAGATATTTCGATCTTAATAATAATGAACAAAAAACACATAACCATTTCCATAACCATTCATTTTAAGAGCCAGCATGGACGGCACGACGGCAGTTCAGATGATATTATTTGCTAAATGATCACAAGCACTATTATTTTCGTCTCATTAAAACTCAACTTAAGTGCCGCACTTAAATATTATACTCATTTGTTGGAATTTAAAATGCCTACAATTATTACTATATTATTATGTATGTAGGTACTGTATGTAGATACATATGATTGTTATGACATAAGAGTTTGCATCCAAGAAAGCTTGGATGGTCATGTTCATTGTGATGATGATCCCGATTTTACTGATACGTAGTCCCTCGATAATGTGAACTAATTAAAACAAGGCGTTTTCGAATTTTAGAGGGATTCACATTACTGGAACTTTTTTCAGTACTTACAACACAAAATGATTTTTTAAAGCACAGTTTCAATATTTATCAATTCAGAAGAAAAACGAAAATGAAATAATTTTATATAATTTCAAAAAAATACCAATTTTTGGTAAATTTTGTTTAAAATTCGGTTTGTTTGAAATGGTCCAACAGTTTCTTCGAATTTAATTTTATTCCTGTAATTGTTGACATTGACACCAGCATCTCACCTAGTTCGCGTAAAATTTTTCACTTATCTTTCATCGATAAAAATCGATTGAATTTTTGTTTAGACACAAAAAACGAAAAAAGAAATACGAACCACACTGGCACACAAGACACAACTAACTTACTGAAAAATAAAACGACGAACTGCTCATAGGTACATATAACATCCATACCTACACAAATGGAAGTTGTTGTCTCTCTATAGCCTGCAGCTGCATTTACAACTTAAAGATAAATAACAGATATTTAGTCCCTAATATCGCACGCAAAACGAGCAAGGGAAACAAGAGGAATATGAAAGCTTTTACAAAAAAATTCACATTTTAGAGGTTGAAAATTTTGGAAGTTCACATTACAGAGATGACAATTTAAAGTTTTGCCGGTTCACATTTTAGAGAAATTCACATTATCGGTAATTCACATTATCGATGGACTACTGTACTACGTTCCTTTTTATGGTGCCGTTTGTCTCATAGGGAAATGATTAGTAGCGGGATTATTTAGGCACCCTAGGCATTAGCTTCTCACAACCTTTCCTTTGTGTGAGTTTTTTTTTTTATTTTTGGGACGTATGGAAGGGACCTACAATAGTATGCCAAGTCCCAACGGCTAACGGCTGAATTGAGAAGCTTTTCATGACAGTTATACTCTCGGATGTTTGTCAGACGTTCGCGAGAGGTGCGGCCGGCCGTGGAAAAAACCTTACAATGTATTTTGTGTTATTCCGCGCGTCGAACCTCAGCTCTATCAGTGTTTGTGGTAAGCGAATGAGTAAGTTTTTCGGTAGTTTTTTCATTTTTAGAAAGTCTTCTATCGGATGGGATTTCATTCTGAGGATTATCGAGGACATACACTAGCGATAAGTAGGATGAGGCCATACATTTTGCAATCGATTTTCACTTTTATACCTGTTGAAAATGTTTTACCCGGAAACTTTTAATACCTATATTAACAGGTACATATTCCAACAATAAGTCATAAAATTTAAGGGTAAATAAAAAATTACGGCTGGAATTTCCTAAGATCAAACAATGAACTATGTACCTGAAAAGCGTATAAAAAGATGCGGAAACTTTTGTTCATCCGAAAAGACAACGCGTTTCCATTTATTGCTCCAAGCGACATGTCCTCTTGCAAAATTCATTCGATGCCTCCTTGTGTACTTGCATCATCATCCTAGTTATCGCCAGTGTATATATGTATGTAATTACATCGGCCAGGAAACGTTTATCGACGCCTTTTCGCCGTTTTGATATCACAGTTTTTGCTTTTACCAAAAATAGACAGCCTAGTAGCTACCACCCATATAAAAGCTACATTTCTATATATTAAGTATCTACCTACAATAGCTAAGCAGATAAGCTTTTAAAATGTATGCCAATACTTAGTTCCTAACTCGCATTGAGTCCTCACTTAAATGCAAATTCGTCCCACTTATGGAGCCATTAGAAATAAAGCAAACAACGCAACTCCTTTCACAGACGCATGCACTGCGATGCGATGCAAGTTGGAACGCAATGAAGATTTCCTAGCACGCACACGCCATTATTTTTGTCGCCTGCAATCGTTTTGCTATGCCAGCCTGCCACTTTATCCGTCTATCTGTCTGCTTGTCCGTCCGTCCGTCTGTCTGTCTCCTAAAAAAACATGCGCCAACTTCCATCAAACAGACAGACGGACTACCACACACATGCACGTATTCCTTTCTTTATAACAACTCCTAACCATATCACCATATTGGCCAAGGGTTCAGAGTTGGCTGGGCTTTTAATGTTCTTTTGGTGCTGGCTGCGCGTCTACTGTTACTGTATAACTTTAAATTGAAGAAGAAACGCACGCCGCCATGATGATTATCTTCCCGGTAACAGTGCAGAAAAAAAAGAACTCTCTCAAGAGGTAGGCAGACTAGCAACACGGCAACCTCTTTCCTGCTCATGCGCGCGTGCAAAGTCTCTCTAACGTTGTGATACTGCCAGCAATACGTGGCCCAGAAGCTTGGTCGCCTGTCATCTCGGCGGAATGAGCTTCTGTGTACGAAACGAATACTCGTATAGATACAGTTGGCGATGGCGACAACATAGGACGATGGCGACAACGATTACAACCATGTGGCCCTCGGAGTATGGTATCAGCGACGATGTCAGTGCACATAAGATTCCTTTTGAAGGGCAAATTAAATTATCTGTGCCCCAATGCGCGCGTGACAATTCCTGCGTCAATTGGCAATTGTTGTGTCGCTTGCGGAATGTCCCATGCGTGTTTGGGGATGTGCAACGTTCTCTGGCGACAGTGGTAATAGGTTCCGCGTTACAGCTTCTGAATTTCTCATTACAAAAGGGACCTTAAAACGAGACATTAAAATAGAGTTTAAGTATGTAGTAGGTTTAAGGAGTATAGTAAAGTCTGTTTTCCCTTAGCATTTTGTAATTTAATTAATAATGTTCATATCCATTATGTCGTATGTATGTATGTAGTGTCAAAAGTGTAGTTATGAGATCGTAAAATATAATATACGCTCGCATAGGAATAATAGGGGTAGTCTGCCAGATGAATTTGATATATCGTAAGCGGTATTCATACAGTCTCCACAGTTTTATCTGGTATTTAGGGCATTGAAGTGCCTTGGTTTAGATAAGACCTCGAATGGTAGCAACAAAAACGGTTTCGCTATCGGAATCTCCTCTTTTTTTTTTGGCCCACTAGTATATTATATGTTTTTTAACAAACCTTACAATTCACGACTTATTAGTTTGGTGACTTCAAAGTTCACTAAGTACCTATGCGAAAGGTGCCCTATCAAAATAGGTCCCTGAACAAGGGAACTCTATCTTTGGTTTGGTTTTTTTGCAGTGATGCGCGTCAGTTCCGTCTACGAGTTTCTTAGTTCCGAACTTATATATTTGTTATTCTTGGGTAGAAATCATTACATATACCTACCTCCACATTTATAAAATGAAGCTGTCGGTATCGAGACCTTAGGCTGAAGTTTCTATTCAACAAACTTTGCTATCTAAGGTGGTAGTCACTGAAGAGGCTCACCCATGATGACAGACTGAGTGCAGGTTTACATGCCTACTAAGAACTACCCAGGCCAGTCCTCTTCTTCGAGGTGTTATGCGGGACTGGTGTCCCTCTGATGCAATAAGGCAGTATCTGTAAGTAAGCTGGTAATGGCCTTTCCATGCCGTGCATGGGGGCTTTGAGTTTCCGAAAAGTATTTTCGCAGCTACTCGTGGGACATCCATCCACAAAATGACATGGAGACACCAATAACATTTCATTGGGAAATATTACGTTGGAACGAGCTCAATAGCTTATTGAACAATCATCAGATCATCATTCGATCTTAAGATAATGGTGAGGATAAACGGAATGACATAAATAGTCCGTCCTGCAAATGGAAAAGGAAAGGAAATTGTTTTTTTTTACCACCCATGCATGCACTTAAATCACCTAAAATTCTAGTAAGATATAAATTAGTGAAGCACTATCGTTAATGCTTGCGATATGAGAAATAAGATATTGAATAATTGCACTGGATTTTAGCTACGGAGGCGTAAAAGTCCACCATAAAGCCGCCAAAGTAGCCAAGGAAATACGAAAACTGTGGAGAGTGAGTTCATTATAATAGGTACCAATAGCAATGGCAAGATGCAAAATGTCCTCATTGGCTAGGAATCCCCGCAAACTATACTTGTGCCACATTTGCAGAAAAGGGGGAGGAGCAAACTCCCTTCCGCATACTGTGTACCTGCATGCCCGGAACTATTCCAGATACGAAAGCAAATTCTAAAGAAATTTTCGACACTGATATCAGTAAAATATGGGAAATTCTTGAGTTCCCAAAGCAGCGCAACTAACCGACTGTGTGTGATAACACAATGGACTTAATTTGGTTTAAATTTATCGAATAATGACCAACTTACAGAACCTAGCAGGCAAAATTTCTCATCTATAAACGACCGGGAAGCTAAATTTTCGAGACAACATTTTATGAAAACTTAGCAACCAACCTCACGCACATGAATTTCGAACATTCCTCAATCGTATCTTATCTGGCTCCCAAAACTTAACTCATACAAACTTTTAAGAAAGGTCATGAAAAATGTCGCACGGAAAAATTTATTTTCGAAATTTCGTCTCACATATCACTCGTCTGAAATATACATTTGACACAATCTCAAATTCAACGAATGAAATAATGCTCGTCAAAACTAGAGCACGTATTTATATTACGTTTCATCCTTTCATCAGTTCTCAGAATTCTGGAATAAAATTCTTAACCGAATCGTTGTCGTTCATTTGAGAGGAAGTACTTTATCTTCCAATCCGTATCTTCTCCCGCAACAACGTGACAATACCCATCACATAAAAATTTGACAACAAATTCGACATTCAAATCCATGGAATTCCATAGAATCATATATGAAGAAACGGTCCACAGAGTATAGAACGTTTTTAACTCTATACGACGACGTGTTCGAACGGCCAAATCAGCGAATAAATCATTAAAAATACCCAAAAAGTTCCAAAAACAAAGGCGAAAGGAAACAAAGCAGACAGACACAAGGAGGAGAAAAATGACAGAAAAAGAAAAGAGAATCATTTTTGACTCGTCATTAAAATTTGTAACTCAGTCGTGCGTTTTTTGTCGAAGATCAAGGCGGTCTCGCACACAAATTCCTTCCGCCAAAACCATCGTGGCACGTCCGAGAGGAAACCGCATAGGAAAATATTTTCGGCGGAATATTAATTAGACGCCCAGAAGTAGCTCCAACACACGCATAGTGATGGATGCCGTGGGACAATTGAAATTCATGCTATTTTCCGGTGAGTCGCAAATTAGTCGAGATTCCAATATTGCTTTCGTTGGATTTTTTTTTTCTCTGCTGATCGATGGCGACCAAGTTGCGCAACTTAACATCATTTAAATGGCAAACAGTCGTAACGAGGCAAAATCGCCGACACAGAATCGGGGGAAAGAGGGCCGCTTATTTCAGGAGCCTTGTATCGATTGGACCATTGTTCTGCCATATCGGGGGACGATCTTGGCAGTCTTGTGTGCGCGCATAAAACTATCAAATGGGTGAATAAATTTTCTTTTCGATAATTTGACGACGACCGACGATCGAAATTGGTGCACCAGCGACTCGTACAATTGAATTTTTATTTGAATGTTGAGCCAGTGTGCGCCAGTATAGTGATAGTCTGATGTAACTACAAAGGACTCCGAAAGGGATTTTGCACAAACAAGCAATTGGCGTGATGATTCGCCAAGAGCTATAATAGTGTGGTGAACAAGGAACGATTCAGGGTCTGTTACGTATATTGAGTACCTATAGGAATATGCGGTTTCGTTCGAGTAATAACCATAATCCATAACTCCACAACTCTCGAATTAGGGTCGATCCCCATGTGGGTAGACTGGTAGAGGAAATATGTTCGACGGGCTTATCCTGAGAATAACTATCTAATGGAAAGGATTTCATGGTAGGTCTGGTACGTCTTGGCCAAGCCATCGAAGAGTGTATAGCATTTTTGGCAAATAGCTGCTCGACTTTGAAACAAAGAACATTTTTTTATTTCCCCTGATTTTTACCATCACGGCAATTTTTTTTCAAATGCTTCTTTATTCATGTCTCTTTTCAAATTAATGAAGCTGAGTCTACAAGTCGAAGGAAATTTTTATAAAATGTTGTCTGTGTAACTCTGCACTTGTCAAACTAACATAATCCTACAAGTGACTGTGGACTTGTAGACTAATAATTTATTACAGGCCCCAGATCGTGATTAAATCTTCATATTCCGTCTATGGAAACTCGTAGAGAAATTTAAGTATCTTCGGTCTTATTTACGACGGCGTAAAGGATGGTGAGTTTTTCAGTAGGATTGGTTAGGCAGGGTTGAATTTGAAAGCGCTAGGTCATACCATTATCAGGAAGGCCGAACTTTGTGTCAGAGCTAATCTATGTATAAATAAAATAATCAGTTGGTTCAACAGGTCCGTATATAGGTATCTCAGGTCTAGCTTCTCACAATCATTCGTTTCTTTGGGACGAATGGAAGGACCTACAATTTTATACCTAGTCCGAGCGGCTGAATTGAGAAGCTTTTTCAGAACGGATTCTAGCTGCTGAAATTATATTTATTCGTTGTATTGTCGGAGTGACTCGTAGAAATCGTAAAACAAACAAGGAGACTGTTAGGTCAATTTCGACATATCTTCTCGAATCGATAGCTAAAGATCGAGTTCCCTTCCTCTCATACCTTTTATAGATATTCAGATTTGACTTCGTTTAAAAGCGAACCTAGCTACAATCTATATGCGACTCCAGACTTTACCAGTGAGTCTCCAGTCAGCTTCTTCATAGCTAGCTGCCTGCAAATTAATGAGCCATATTGGTTGAGGTCTCCTTGCAACTCAAGACGTACGATCGTTCCTAATGCCTCGCCCTTTACTAGATACTACATCTTACCAAACCAGTCCACAACCGACCAAATATTCACACTACGGCAGATCCTGGAGAAAGCCCAAGAAGTCCAAATTGATACTCACCATCTATTTATCGATTTTAAAGCCGCATATGACAGCATTTATGGAGACGAGCTATACAGAGCCATGTCTAGTTTTGGCATCCCTGCCAAACTTGTCAGATTGTGCAGAATGACGATGGAGAACGCTCGATGCTCCGTAAAGGTCGGAAACAATATCACCGCGATCTTTGATGTCAAAAAAGCATTTAGACAAGGTGATGCGCTGTCATGTGACCTTTTCAACATCATTCTTGAGAAAATTGTGCGAAACTCGCAAGCCAACACCAGGGGCACAATTTTTCAAAAGTTAAAGGCGGATGAAGATCTCCTTGGTCACTTCGAACGCAAAATTCTTCGAGTGATTTTCGGTCCCGTTTGCGTTGACGGGCTTTGAAGGAGGAGATTTAACAGCGAACTCTACGAGCTGTACAGCGACATCGACCTGGTCAGAAAAGTACGTATCAGTCGACTAAGATGGCTACGACATGTAGAGCGAATGGACACCAACGCTCCGGCCCGAAGAGTCTTCGATTCCAACCCGGAGGGACAACGCAGTAGAGGAAGACCTCGCCTTAGGTGGCGCGCACAAGTGGAAGGGGACCTCAACCAACTTGGAGTGCGCAACTGGAGGCGGTTAGCCAAAGATCGTGCTAACTGGAGAGGCGTGTTGGTTGAGGCCCAGGTCCACCCCGGACTGAAGCGCCATCTAAGTAAGTAAGTACATCTTACCAAACATACATATATTTCATGTGTTCGCCAAATGATAACATTTAAATAAAATTCCAAAATAAAAGAATGCGTCTTAATTGTTAATAATCATGTGGATCTCACGCATTTCACTAATACCCCCAATTACATGAGCCCTCCTCAAAATGCTTGACTATTTAGCCATCATTAAGCAAAACATCGCGAACTATAATTATTTAAGAAACATAATTAAATAACCCCACCAACACCTGTCAAAACGGAAAAGGTGGGGCCCAAAAAAAAAAAAAAACCAGCCAGCCAACACCATCAAAATTAGAATTGGAATGTAGTTTAGTAAGCACACTCTATGAAACTGATATTGATATGATTATGGCGTCAAAGTGGTGGCGCTAGCCAATAAAATGAGACGCTGATTATACTTACTACATAGTTCTTCTCCCACCGTATTGACTGACATACATACATTTATGTATATTGTATGTATAAATAATTAAATAAATTACGTGGGCGTCAGAGAGCCACTAAAATCGTTTGAGCTGATGTCGCCGAAAAAGTCCGTAAAGTGGTCTCTTAATTGATTCTAATTGAAAACACAAACATGTTTGGTGATTTTATGTCTGCTTCCATTATACAAATCGCAGTAATTTATAAAAACAAAACTTATCTTCGTCCCACACGAAATCATCTCGCAGCGCAAATCCATATTTATCGCGTTTCTCATATAAAATTCCATACACACTGGCGGCACCGAATGGAAAATGTATGCAAATGTATCGCAAATCTCGAACTGAAACCTCAAGCCAAACTCAATAAATAAAGATCAGACACTCTAATGAACTCTTTTGACCAGGCACTCTCAGCTCAGCTCAGATCAGGCCAAAAGGGACATTTTTTTGTTTTTTTGCTTTGTGTTGTTGAAGCAAAGTGAACTGCACTGCCCACTCTGTGGTCTGTGCCAATGCCAATCTTGAGGCATTACAGGGACTGCATGATTAACGATTCGAGCGGTTGTCAGTTAAGTTGGTTAGAGGGAGAGAGAGAGAGACCGAAAACTGGAGCTGGAAGGAGTTTTACATCTTCCCCTTGTATATTGGAATTCCTGAGATTGCCACTTCTGTCCGGGTGAACCTCAATGGTAGTCATCATAAAGACTGCACACACGGCGTGGCCGAGATAAGGATGCATGCAAGTAAAATTGATGGTTTGGTGTGCCGTTTGTCGTCTACCTGTTGCGCGTTGCACGCGGAGATTAACTGCTTTCAGACACTTCTGGGTGGAAGGGAGAACTGTTGGAGGCTCCACGCTGCTGGTTACCTGTTAATTTCGGTCTAATTATAGGGGATGGTCAAAGTGGTTAAGATAATTAAGAATGAGACAGGGTTTTAAATGAGTATGTAGAATGTATGAGAATTCGTGCAAAAATTGTAACTCTGAAAACTGTAAAAAAATTGTCTGCCTTCACGTGCGTGATATTTGTGTTAGCGGCTTTTTTAAAATGAATATTAAAACTATTTATGTTGGTAAGCATGAGATCACACTTAAAATCAAGTAAATGGTGACTTCTCGTAATTGAATCACTCGTGATCTGATTTAGTAGACGAGTTTTATGAGTTCACTTCAATGATTAATAAGCCTGTGTTGGTAGTAAGGTTTTGTTAGAAATTTGGCCTGACGTTTCCTAATGTGAGTGTATGGCTAATATGGCTTATAACATATTTTCTATACGACCGTCTCTATAAAAAAGCAAATTACTCTACCACCAACTGCGAATAAATCGGGTTCGGCTCACTTACTTTGCAGATTCTAGTATTTTATTCGCGGACTTTATGCAGCTAGATTTCATCTTTTTCCTCATACGACTATACGTATACCCCATCTAATGAATAGCAAGTAAAGTGAACCCATAAGCGTATATAGGATCATATAGGCTCACCTTTTCACAACCATTCGTTTGTGTAAGCTCTAGTTTTGATACAAATGGATGAGTATTCTTACAGTTATACTCTCGAATTTTTGTCAGACCATAACGAGTGGTGGCTTAGTAGAAAATATCTTAAGGTATAATTTGTGTTTTTTTGGAGGTCGAACCGGGAAGCTCTAGAGAAGTGGTAACCGCATAGCCACTGCACCTACATGTAAAAATCAAAGATGGAGTTGGCCTGCAGTTTAGTTATTTCGAAGCTAGCATTGTATCAAATGGCCATACTAAATACATATGTGTTTGTGTTATCATAATGACGATTTTCGGCCCGGGTCGTATATCTCTAAAAAAACGTCCTCTTGATTTTATTTTTGTTTTCTTGGGTTAGGTTGGTGAGTCGATGCGGTGAGTGATGTTGATGATTCCTTATTAGTTATACGTGGTATCGTCCTTTTCCACCTTGACTCTATAGAACCGGCCGGCGCACAGCTACCGAAGTACCGACTACTAAACGAATTAAAAAAAAAAACGTTATTCGTGTGAATAAAAGAATACAAACATAAGTGCCAATGAAATTGATGCGAGATTTCTCGAATCGCAGTGACAAGTTCGGTCTGTCTACGGGAAACATTTTAGACGAATACCAATACGGGATTTTATCGGATGGGCTCTGTGTGAACAGATGCATCTGCAGTTTATCGTTCTTTAGTAGGTTATGTACTGCAAGTACCTACGAGTATTGCCACCAACAGCCTATTTTCTTTTGTAAGAAGTTTGTGGATTCTAGTGTTTTCGTACTCTGGGCACACCTTTTTTGCTTTTTGTAGAACCCTTTCTTACTAGTTCTTTTAACAGCAACTTCACTGCCCATAAGCCCAGAGGAGCCCTTTAACGCTAAGAAATGAACGCGTTTCACTTTATTTATTACGATAGGCATCAGTCCATGTTAGCCCCAGGCTCCTTCGGACGTTAACACAGTATACGGTAGACACCTGTATTTTTTGTAAACGAGTGATGGCTCAATATAGTCTGCACAGTCTTCAAGGTTTCCTGTTTTTGTGAACCGTCCAAACTGGATCAAGTGATGCCTGAGCTTTCATAGGTATATGACATATGTATACTCTTCTCGAAATAAATTGGTATATGATGCCCTGTACCAAGTCGCCTGAAATACCTAGGCCAGGAGGTCGTCTGGTTCAGCTCCATTTTCAAACTTGAGTTTAGATATTGCTATCATCACTTAATCTGGGTGAATATAAATCTTGCCTTTTATCGTCCAAGTGCGACAATGGTTGAATTGACATTGACTCTCTGTCCCCTTATGCTATAACTTCCAAACGTTGTTCCTGGAGAAGCTTCTCTTTGTATCCTCGAACGCGCGATTCTAATGTTTTTTTATTCTTTTGTTTTCACCGGACACGCTGATGTTTCTCACCTTTTGAAAATAAGAGCGTTTCGAGGCCCAACCGACCATATCAGTTGCGACGTTTCTGATGACTTCTTTGAATCTATGCAACTGGCATTCGGCACTTTATGTTGTCTGCATATCCACTTCTCGATAGATTCAGAAATACTACAATCAGATAAAATATGACCGGGAGAGTAGCGGTCCATTCGGTTTTGAGTATAATTCTATACGTCCGACTTCCTTTATCTAAGCAATCCTATTTCTCCTGTCATTATCCCAAGGTTTTTATTTTCGGCAGCAAAGGATTGTCAGTTAGGACCGACATTGGTGTTTACAGCGTCCTTCCTTTTCTTCTTTTCTTGTTCTTTTTTTTCCGACTTTTTTATGTTATTTCAATCCACTTTCGCTTGACCATAATTAAGACTGACACGGTATAGTCAATATAAAATCTTTTGCCAGTAGCGATCTTCTGTTGTATTTTGGTCTGAAGATATGTTCAGCATTATAGTTGGTGGAGCAGCCATTGCCTTTGTTAATGTGTACTCTGGAGTCAAGGCAAATAAAGGTTACAAGTAACCACTGCAGTTGTTGTAGGCCCAGTCCCATGCATTTTAGCCAGTTGAAGTCGGCTCCTCGATGACTTTGGCTACTACGACAAGGGCAAGCAGCAAAATCAATTATTTTCGATGACCTAGCGATTTTCCGTCTAAGGACATTATCGAATATCAGGTTTTAAAGCGGCGCACAGTGGGGAAAATGCGGAAATAAATGCTAAAAATGAAATTCGTAATATTGTTTTTTTTTGATTTTTTTTTAAAGATATATATCTGTTCTATGTTTTACCAAAATTTGAGAAATTTATGTCAAAGAATTTTCGAGATACATCGCACCAAAGTTGCCCTTTCTTTTAGTTTTAGATTTCATGTATTTTCTTGCAATAACTCTTTGACAAAAAAAGTAGCATTTTTATAACCGTTTGCTAAAACTTAATTTCTTTAATGAATAATATCTATCTTCAGCTTCAAAAAAAAAAAAAAACTAAAAAAAAAAATAATATAAGGGTTAGTACCAAGTGCCCTAAAATTAATACTTTACTGTTCTTTCCCTTGAGCTACAGTTTTAGCTACACTAAGCTACGTCTAGTGGTTACATTTATTAGAAAGCTACAGTATTCAGCTAACTGTTTTTGAAAGAATTGGAGCCCCATTGATCCCACTTTGAACGTAGTGAATAAATTAGTCTCGCTGGTTTAGACTAAAAAAAACACGGTTTTGACTTTGGTAATGTTACAAAAGTAAGAATTTCTTTTCTAATAATAATTGGAAAGAACTCAACCAGGACTTTATTTTAAGAAGAAATATAGGGCTTTCAGTTAAATGTAAAATAAAATTAATCCGTTGAGGGAGGGCTGAGATATTCAATTTTTAGTTCAACCTCATTTTTCATACCTCCAATTTTTTTTTTTCAAAAAAACATTTTTTTTCAAATTTTGTCCAAATGTGTGTTTGCCCGATCTAAATAGGTGTGCAAAATTTCATTGCTCTAAGTTTATTAGTTCAGATTTTATAGATTTTTTTCCGCTCCCCCATACAAAGCGCCCCACTGTGCGGCGGGCAGTGAGGGACCATTGAACGCCTTTTTTAAATAGCCCATCAGTATCTTCCCTAAAAGATAGTTCGAATAGCTACAAATGTAACTGTTATCCCATTCGTATACCGGTATATACTCGTACAACCTCCATATGAGCTAGAGGCTATGTGATTTATCAGTAAACATGGGAACATAAATGCTAACTTACAGTATCTAACAAGTGCATCTGAAAGCCTAGAATTAACCGCCGATTACATATGGGGAGAACCTATTTACACAAAACCATTGTCATCCTGAAGTGTTCAATTGAAATGCCACTCCAAGCAAAGTTCCCACACTCGTTTCCCTCTATCTCTTTTTCTCTCACTCTCTCTCTCTCTGGCTTTGAACATTTTGTCACAATTCACACCCTCATTTCGAAGCAATTAATGTCAGCAAATACGTGTAATTAAATAATTTCCCAAAGCAATGTTGACACTTCATAAAGCCGGCTATTGTTTCCCCAGGCCGTTCCGTGAGATGATAGTCGCCGTGCCAAGCCTGTAAAAACACAAGACACACTCAAACGGAACTCCATCTCTGCCAGGTTCACAATCGGAATTTTCCAATCTGTTTGCCAAAAAAAAAGACGAGAAAAAGCCTCAAATGGATACAAATGTTCCATTATCGAGGTCCGCTCATTAGCGCACACGTAAGTATACACACTTCCCTGACTTGGCGTTGTTCCACAGGAATTCCTTATATAAATATGGGTATACAATACACAGACTTTTCGTAGCTCATTGTTTGGGAAAGCAGATTTCCTTCTTTTCTCTTCAATTTGAGATCATGTCATAAGTGGATTTGAGAAGCGTGTTACAATTTACCTTTAGTCGAGTTTGTGTGTATGTACACTTGTGAGGCTTTGGATCGAAGTACACAAACCATTGTAATGCTAATTGAATTGAAGGTGAAGGCGGTGCTACATCGTATGGTGGGGGTTGAAGGAAGGCGGAGAAAAACAGAAAAACGTGACGCAGGGATCAACAGGCAGAACCATTACGATCAGAACGGCCTTTAAGCAAAAGCAGGAGCAGCACAAATTGTAATGCAATGCGGTACAGTTAAGGAAAAACTTCAAAAGATTGATTGTTTCTATATTGCTGGTTGTGGTGGAGATGTTGTTGTTGTTGTTTGGAAATTTGGGTGGTCCTCTATTTAAGGAATCTCGTTGGCGGAATGGAGTACTATTTGTGTTTTAATGAATTTACAGCCGTCAGCTTTAAGGTGCGAGCACTTCAAATGTGGCCAGAAACTATAGGACCCACGTTCGAAATTCGTTTGAGAAATATCTGGTGGACACTGTCTCGTTGAGACTGAACCATAGTCAACCCAAATTGGTTAAGCCAAGGTGGTAATGAATTGATGCAGTCTGCCCCTGTTTATGGCCTCTGTCAGTCTGTCTGTAAGGGGGAGACTGATGCGGAGCAGAAATAGAAGATTGAAGCAATCTACGCTGCTGTTTGACTCCCAAAGTCAAAGTGACGGTTTGTTTTCGAAAACATTTCCTTTGCACAGCATCCTTACAAAATTCATTAAATGGCATCTGCTCTAGATATTTTAGGCTTGTCTTATTTTAGAGACATTTTTACTTAGTTCAAATCCATATACCTACCGGACTTGGTGATGAATCCTAGAGTAGATCTTTGGGTGAGCTAGCAGATATTATGTCCTCTGCCTTGTTCCAAACTTTGAGAACTCTATGGAATAAGGCAATGAGTGGCTTTGAACTATTTTGCTTAGTTCATTTTATAGTGTTCTTCCGTCGTCATTTTTCAAATGCTTATAGGGTGGTATGCACCTTGATTGCTATAGATATTTTTCTTAACAAAAAAATGGAAAGGAAAAAATGGTACCTTCTGCCTATGGAATTTACTATGTACCTACATACCTACATACATACAGTTATGTGTATATTATACCTATTTTTTATAATGTTAAAATTTGCAAAAAAAAAAAAAAGCCCAAAACGCTACATAGTGCATAATCATATTGTATTCATGATATATAGAGGTATGTTCTCACTTCTCAGGGGTGTTTTTTTTTTAATATCACACCCAAGCCATTCCCAAAATTCGGGATTTTTTTTGTTGTTGTCCCAATCCAATAAAAGACATTATCATTATTACCCCATAAAAGCAGCTGCAACACTAACTCATAAATTTCTCACCAGAAAGCCGAAACACACAAAGAACGCCACTAATGACAGCAAACCGAACGAAGACGAAGAAGAAGACCAGACAAAAAGGAACCAAATAAACAAAATATGTCCCAACTATACAAAAGGTTTGCAACACATTCCCGAACAAAATATTTCAAGGACAAACGGATAACCTCCGACGGATATCTGTGTTTGCCTTTGAATGCGAATGACAACAAAAAATAAACAAAAGGAGACTTCTTGTCAATTTATTTACTTTGAGCCATTTACAATCCAGCCATAGCCATTTAACCCCAGGAAGGCGAAAGATTGCATTTTTATCGAAATGATTTCTGTTCTTCTGTAGGGAATTCTGTTGGTTGCCAAATCGATGATTGTTATCGATAAAAATTAAATCCGCACAGTAGTAGTAGGGAGCAGGTAAGAAGGTGACATACGACACAGGCCTGATTGATGAATAAGTAAAAGTGAAAGTCTGCTTTGAAAGGTTGGTGGGCGCCAAGAGTACGATTTGACTTTAACTTAGACAACCAGATCAGCAGGGAAATTAATCTTCTGTATCCGAATTTAATTTTTTTTACTGTGGTTTGACAGCTTTGAGTTGAGTTGATTGCTGCAAGCATTTAGATTAGATTTTCAATTGACTGTCAAGTTATAGTAAAGTGTAGAACAACTATTATGCTTTAACTTGAACTTACTTTACCTTGAAATTGTGTGATAAATGGACCCATGATGTTGTCAAGCGAGTAAAGAATTTTCAGTGAAACTTGTGAAAAGGGTAGTCTGGATACCCATATCCTTCGACCCAGTCTCCGGACCAACTAGACCTGTTACTAATTGCCCTAAGCGCCACTTTTTGGGTAGACGGTGGTTTTCCATCTTAAGAAACTTGAGCACGTAACCGATTTGTAATTTGAAGGTTTTTATATTTGAAGCACATCGACCTTAGATATATATTTGGCCAGAAGGGTCATCATGATAAATACATATTTGGTTTTGTTGTTTTTATAAAAAAGGCGTCCTTGTCGTCTCGACCTGCATGGGGCTATAGGATTCCAATATCATTTTGGCTGGGGCAAAATTGTCCATTCGATCGATGTCACTGAGCCAATGTAGTCGACGTGTTTTGGCTTTATGGGCCACATCCACATTCCACATCTTTGTAAAGCTCACATAGTTCGTAGGTGTATCTTCTCCCACACTTGATCAGAAATTTGTTAAAGAACTATTTTTTTTAATGAGCCCCAGTATTAGTTCACTCTTCCTACTTATGCTTAAGGGCTAGGCGTCATACTGGCAGAATAAGGTTTATGTAGATAGTACATTTCATCATTCGAATCAAGAGTGTTGAACCCATTTGGTTAACTAATTAAACAAATCAACATAGTATTTGATTTGACAGATTCTCTGTTCACTATCTACTATCACAAGGAGATTCATGATAGCGCATTTTCTTGCGAAAATCCTCTGAATTTTTGGAATATGGCTATAGAATCATAGAGCTGTTGACTGTAATTTCTGTAATATGCGGTGATCGCAGTTTGCTGGACGGACTGGGACTACTGAGCGAGGGGTCTTAGGTTCGACCCTCGGAAACGAACGGTTGCGAGAATATAATCCTAGAGTGTCTATTGGGACCTGTTGCGCCAACTATTAAAGTACTTATTTAAACATTTTTTATATTTCTGAACTTTGAACTTTATATTGAATTTAAGAAATATACCTACTATATATTATATATATATGTATATACTTTTGCCCGCAGCTTTGCTCTCGTAACTGTCAGGATTTGGTACACAGAGATTCCTTTACAGTCAGTTTAGTTAGTTTCCTCTTTTATATTTATATATCACGCAGAAAACTTATCTAAGAAAGTTCTTAAGGAGTAGTCAGTGTCACTGAACACCCTATGCGAGAAAACAGGTCAAAGATTATATGATCAATTTGTAAGTACAGCGCTGGAATCTCAACACAGATCGTACTATAGCATACTGAGCCACTATCTACGGGACACAACATATTTCTTATTTGGAAAATCCTTAATTATATTCCACACTGCCCAAATCTTCCTATACTGTGCAACATATGCGACCGGAAACTTCGTGAGGATGTGTACCAGTTTCTAACAGTATGCGTATATCCCATTCTTAGAGAAATCCGCTTGAATATCTTTGGCGTACGTACGCTGGAGTTAGATGAAGCGATAGGCATATTTAACGGCGACAGAGGTTGCGACGGGTTATAAAGTTTCAAATTGATACGACGAACGGTTTGTGAGTTAAGAAAAGGGCCCCCTTAAAAGGGGTCATCGCCAATAACTCGGGCCTCAAGCAAAATCAGAAAAATTAATTGTCTTTATTTTTTATAATAGAGTACACAAATCGAGTTTGAAATCGATTGGATAAAAAATACAAATTTTCCCATATTTAATTTTGAGATTCGGAATTATTTCACTTTTAAATGCGAAATAAAGATGAACACTGATTGCGAAATAAAGCCGAATTTGAATGCAAACTTTCTTTAAGCCCATTGCCCTTAAACCTCGCACCCACCCCATATATCCAAACAGTAAACCCAATCAGGGGGGCAGCATTTATTGCCAAATCCACTGAACATTAGAATCTTATATAAGTTGCGTCACTTTCATCTTCCAGCAGCGTTTGGTTACTTCACATTCATCCGATCACTGTCCATTCTAGAAAATGGCTTTCGTTCCAATTTCAATATTCACAATGAATACGATCGTTAGAATAGAACGATCTGCGTCCCATTTTGCTGAAAGATAAAACCGTCTCCCAGTTGATTTATGTTAGTCAAAACAGTTTAATATCAATTTTATGGTAGCTGGTTTTTTTATAGCCAAATCTCCCATTCGTACGCCAATGTCCAGCATTCCGATTACAGAATTATTTAGGGCATTCAATTAGATAAGATCGTTTCCCGTACAAATTTTATTTCATTCACCAATTTCTTGCCTCAATGGAAAATCCTAAATTTCATGGAATCACCAATGTAACAACTGAAACGTGCGGTATACCCGTATGTGTGGTGCTGTGCATAATAATTAAGGGTGTCGTCGCGTCCCGGTCGATCGTCGAGAAGGAGTTTCGCTTTCGAAGAACATCAGTATAATTTTGTTGATTTATGAATGAAATGAATTTGATTTTGTGACAAATTCTGATGGCGTTCCCCCATTTTTTTTTTCATTTCAGGTGGATTGAGGAAGTCGATAAAAACAAGTAAACGCCGCCTTCTATTTTTTAGGTAAGTTTTGTTTAATTATGTTTCCTTGTGTTTATAGCTATTTATACCTATTTACTGTGCAACAAGTATCTGAATACATTTACCACTACTGATATATGGGAATTATTTCGCGTATCTGTACTTTACATGAGCTGCTTTCAAGGTGCAGAAATAAATTTAAAGCAAAGTGCAGTTGAGATGCCAATTCTGCCAGAACTAGTTTGTGCAGACAAAACAAACAGTCTGACGGCTAGACGAAATTAATGTGAAAATGTATATTAAAAGTAGGTATTCAAGGCACGTAGATCATATTGTGACGGTAGATATGGCATGGTTGAATTTGAATAGTCTAGTGTGGACACCGCCGATCAATGTCTTGATATTAGCTTGGAACAGGTGCTCATTATCAATAAAAGTTTGTTTTTAATATTAAGTTGGCCTAAAATAAAAAAAAAAAAAAAAAAAAAAAACGAGTTTGGCAAGGATCGCGAGAACCTTTGCGTAAAATGTTTAAGTTTTTTTTCTATTTCGTAAGATATAGGAAATATTTCCCACAGAGGACATATAAAGGCTGGGCCATCTAGTGGTTTCTTTTAAAATCGTTAGTTATTTTGACACTGACAGCTGTTTCCCGCTCGAAATCTTGACAGAAAGTCAGTATCATACATCCGCGGAACGAAATGAGTTGCTTTACGCTTGAACAACGTTGGGAAATATTGAAAACTTTTTTCCAAAGTGAGTGCTGTGTAGCCCAAACAGTGCGTTTTTTGAAAATAAGTTTTGGTCGAAATGATCCACTCACCGAGCCTGCGCTGTACGCAAGTTTGTGCAAAAAGTTCGTGAGTATGCTAGTGTTTGGGCCTTAGAGCAGCTTGAACTGGACAACGATTTTGGGCGAAAAATCATATTTTCATCTCGGCGGCTACGTTAACAAACAAAATTGCCGCTTCTGGGGCTCGAAAATCCGCACAATATTGTCGAGAAGTGACAATTTGGTGCGAATTGTGGAGTGGTGGCATCATTGGACCATTTTTCGAAAATGAGGCTGGGAATAACGTTTCAGTCAACGGTGGGCGTTACAGAGCCATGTTAACCACCCATACCACAATCGATCTTTTGCGCACCAAATTCTCAAATCGTGTTATTAGCCGTCTTGGCGATGTCAGTTGGCCGCCTCGGAGCTTCGATTTGACACCTTTGGACTTTTATTATATGGGGAACCATGAAGGACCGATGTTATGCCAACAATCCGGGAACTATTCAAGGTACTGATAATCAGAGCTACAACATAGTGCTCAGTGGCGTAGATGCTGACATTGTGGACCCTACAACAGTTTTGCCAATGAATTTAATGAATTTTTTGCTTCAGCTGGGAATTTGTCCTACAAATCCAACTATAGGTCGATTTGAAACAGATGTGTAACTCCTGGAGTGGTAGTTAGAACAAATACTGTGAACAGTTTCTTTTTTGAAGATATTACTGGGTTCGAGGTATTAGGTATTACATACAATTTACTCTCTAAACAACTCAAGATCATATGGAATCGATGGCATTTCCAATATTACACTAAAGAAAATTGCACCTCGATATTGTTAGCGTATCTTTTCAATTTAAGTACCTATTACTAGTTTTTCCTGATCAACTGAAATGTGACGTTTTACCACTTTTTAAAAAGGGAAATCGAAAAGAAAAGAACAACTACAGACCCATTTTTTTGCTTTCTTCAATCTCGAATATGTTCACATCTGCAAAGAATACAATTTTTCAGTCCGGTTCAGTTTGGGTTTAGGGAAGGGTGCTCCACTGAGAATGCTCTTTTATTAATAAAGCTTTGGACAGTAGTAAATTCTGCGCTGCCCTTTTTGTTGATGTTACAAAAGCGTTTGACATGGGTGTTCATGACATTCTTTCAGAAAAATTGTACGATGCAGGTTTTAGTAGATTTATCTATAACTGGTTTGCATCGTATTTAAAGGACCGCAAACAAGAGTAAAAAGAGGACATCTTCAGGTATTAAGCCTTGGTATACCCCAAGGTTCTGTATTGGGTTCCATTTTGTTTTTTGTTTTTATCAACTGCTTGTTTTCCCTCCCTTTTGCGGGTAGGTTCATGGCTTTTGCAGATGATCTTGGCATCGCATATCTAAACCATGGCATTCATTTGTTGAGGATACGGTTTGCTTTATATAGGCTAATTGTGAGTAAGAAGACCAAATTAATGATTTTTAGTTAAGGGCGAACTTAAAGCCCGATCCACCATATGTTGATATCAATTTCCACTCCTTTGGCTGTCCACGCTTTAATTTAATTGATTGTGCTTGTTCTTCAGCCTCAGGTGAAACATTTAATAAAAATTACGTCGAAATCTACGTAGCACTTCAAGTCATGCTGTGGAAATTCCAGCTTTTCGCACCACTCACTATAGAAACTCCTACCCAGTGGTATATTCTAAACTTTATAATCGTCTTACTCCTGATATAACACTCCTAAGATCTTATCACATATTTAAAAATAAACTTAAATCATGGCTTCTTGAATTCAATCATGATGAAATCGAAGTTTAGCTCACATACATTGGATAAAAATATTGCCTCAGCAAAAAAATATTGCATACATATTGATATTAGAAATAATACTAAAGTAAACTAAATATTGCCACCCCACACTGATAATAACATTTTAAATTTTTAATTAATTTTATATTTTTTAAGTGACACTTTTTATTTCTGTACCTAAGCAGAATAAAAAATGTTATTCTCGATTGTGTAGAAGAACTTAAGTTAGAGAAATTGTTAAGTATTTATTTATTAAAGACAGTAAAGAAATTTAAAAAAAAATGGCCGATTGGTTTTTTGGCGAATGGTGTTAGGTGTTCACAGAGCATATAGCCGACAAGATGATTTAGTACACTTGTTCCGCTACAGTTGGCGCAGTTTACAATATTTTCACGTTCCATTCATTGGACAGACATACTTTTATCCTGTGACATTTTGCAGACGAGTTGGTTAATGATCCTTACTAAATCAAATTCTGCTGGGTTTAAAAAGCTCTGCCAACAGGGTATCCGGTAAATTTGAATATCGGTATCCTGGACATTTGAACTGTTTATTCGGCCTGACAGTCAATATACAAGTCTTACAAGTGCCTGCTCAATTGTTGAATTGTAACACGGTGTTACATGTGTTATCTATACATTTTTTTAAAATTCACTTGTCCATGAAATTTGACTGGTGTCGCCGGGAAATTTGTTGCCATTTGAGTGATAGAAAGGGACGACCTCAAAAATTTTGTATGCATATGCGTATACCTAAACATAGCGGCATCTTTGATGTCAAGAAAGAAGAAGATCGCATTATCTTCAACCTACACTACCGACGCGACGACTCTATAGCAGGCACGTGTTGATTTACATAGGAAGGCAATATGAGTTCCTGATATTCGACAGGCCGAACCTTAAAATACCAATCCGATTTGCTTTCATCACATATCTACTCAATTTGCATTTTCTACGCCTCAAAATGTCTATATTAAGTTTTTTTTTGTATTTTGTTTCTAATTCGGTTGTTGCTCTTAGAATGAGCTAACAAGACTACAACACGAGTCTTAATCTAAACCTCCTTTCAAGCGACACCACCGAACGATAGCTCGACTCTCGACTCGTCCTCAAATCTGTCAATCACTGTTCGTGACATGAACTGGAACTAGACGAAAACAACTTGATTCGTTTTGGTATTTTTCGGGTTTTTTATTGTCGCTCCGGTCAAATGTGGCGGCCACTCGGACAACAGCAAGAAGATTATGTCATAAAAATTAATTCGCCGCTCCAATGTGTTGTTCTTTTTATAGCATTTCCCGATTTATGTTACCACTTCCGATGACAAAACGGTCTTTGAAATTAGGATTTCTACTCCTCAGGTTGGTGGCATTTATTACGACACAAAAGTCCGACTACACTCTACTTAGTTGCAATTACTGCGATTAAGTAAATAAAACCAAAATTAGCTATAAGAATTGGACAACATTTGGACCGATTTGTTTAACAAAGTCTGTTCCAACGGTTGTCGGTGTATCTGAAGAAAAAGTGCGTAGGTGTTTGGCACGAGAGAATCCTCATTAAATCATTTATGGTGGTGGTCGGTGATGGCGATTTTTCTGCTCATATTGGCGCGTTAATAGTTTTGTTTTGGGGCATTTTTCTGGCGGAATTTTAAATGGCCATTGGAGTTATGGGCCACTCTGTCATTATTAATACTGGGGCTTGTCGGTTTTACGTTCTTAAGAAGGTGGACGTTTATTATGTAATGTGCGGTATTCATGGAATTTATTAATGACATTTGGAATGTGAGTGCGAACATGATGGCTTACATGGGAAATGGTTTATGATGCATTGAGCTTTTGCGTGGAGGCGTGTTTCCGGTGAGACATGTTGTTGATGGTGGTGCGGTGGTCATTATTTTGAGTGAATGGGACAGCAAGTGGGACGACAATGATCAGTGTGTCATAAAATGCAAGACATTTTATAGAATAATCAGTTTGCCAACATTATAAGTCCTGGACTGACATGCCAAAGGACATGTTAGAATGCTAAGGGTCTTGTTTGTTGTAAGTTGTTTAAATGGTGGCTAGTGTTATATGTATAGGGATCGTGATAAACTTTTGCAATACATTTTTGAATATGTTTCACTAATATGTAGTTCAACGAAACAATGTACCGGAATGGCAGCTGGATATCGATCATAATCGGATATCATAATATCGATCTTTAACAGTGGCCTACAAAAAAGTCTAAGTGGCCCACAAAATATCGTCAAATTGTAGCTCCGTGAAGGCCAAGCGACCCCAAAAAAGGACTGATTATATATATAGTGTTGAAATATTCGCGTAAAAATCCCATCCTGCTACTATCCTAGTTTTGGCCGAGAAAAAAATCGGTTAAAATGCATGTGTAGTGCTTTAAGCTGACGTAAAGGGTAAATAATGTCCCCGCTTTAAAAACTATACCAGACAGTCGCACGCTGATGATATGTATATATTTTGAAAGTCAATAAAACTCGAAAGTCCCTGCTTTTGAGGGCGGTGCATCTCATGCCATACTGAAGTAGAACAAGCGACTCGAAGATGAGGGGTTAAAGATTTATAATGTGGGATATGTACGATTGCTGAAATTATTGACAGGAGAACATTCCACTTTCCTCTCTATATGAAGACCGGTATTACCTCCGAGTACCTACTTATACGTCTAACTATGACGTTATGTCTATGGAACTGGTACCGGTTTATTTTAAATATTCTTTTTGCATAGCTCAATCAGTCTCCCTCACATATCGGGTCGTTCAAGGTGAAGTGCTGGTAGTGCATGGTGAGAATTATCATTAAGCCAAGCGCAAAGCGCCTTTAAGGGCAATCTCCACTAAATCCAAGCTAGTCAAGTGTCACGAAAAGCTAAAGACGGTTACTATGAGACCCATGGAGATACATACAGTAGATAACGGATATAAGAAATTCAAAAAATCCCAATGATTTGTTTCTTATATCAGTTTTTTTCTTATAAGCAAAGAACGGATATAAGAAAAATAATTTCTTATATCAGTAGCACGGATAAAAGAACACTAATTTCTTATAAGCAATATAAAAACAAATTTTAAGCTTATGAAATAAGAAAATAAGTATGGTGTTATATATAATAATATGAAAAAATTGCAGTAATTTTTGAGAAAGATTTATAAAACGGCTTTATTTGCAATTTTGAGAAAAACTAAGTACATGATCTTGTTTAGAATGCTTATGTTGTCTTAAATATGTATTTCGATCAAAATATTTAGAGCGGTTTTTTGTAAAATTATGCAAAAAATATAACAATTTTGGGTTCGAAAAGCACTGTTCTTCAACTGTTTAGCTGAAAACTAAGTACAAGGTATTCTTCAGGATATAAGGGTTACGTGGGTTTTTATCCAAATCGAAAATGGCGTTTTATAGATATGACCAGTTTTTAAAGTAGGTACCATTATTAGCAATTTGGGTGTGTATCGAAGGACGCAGTCATTTTAGAGGAAAACTGATTTTCAAGTTAAGAACGACGATTGTGCATACACCTAAAAAAAATAGTTTTTGTTAAAATCGTATATACCGTTCTCGGGAAAGAGAACATTTTCAGAAGTAACATTGTTGGACTTTTCAGCGAAAAACTGGATATGCAGTCATGTTAAGCATATCCACATTCACTTTACTATATTTTTTGTTCAAATCGTTAGAGCCGTTTTCGAAAAAGTATAAATTATTTAAAATTTTTATATTGGAAGTAACGTCAATATAAGACCTAGCACAAAAAAAAAACACAAACTTTAAATACGAAGTTTGAAACAAATCCGAATAAGTAACTTTCCCGTGTATGTATTAAAAAGAAGTTCTTAAATAATTTGCAATTGGTCGTTGACAATACCCAAATATTGCTTCAACACAAAAAATCCATTTATGGCTTCGTTCCTACCTGGCTTTGTACTTTGAGAAATTGTGTCATCTAATGCGACATTGATTAGTGTTAATAACAGACAGAAATCGAACTTTCTTATAAACGTTTCTTTTTTCATATATTTTTTTATTTCTGTGCTCGAAATATAGTTTATTATATCCGTTTTTTTCTTTTAAGAGTTTTTCTTTTATCCGTTTTAATTTACACGGATTTATATGGAAAAAGACACGGTGCATTTCTTTGTGTTTCTTATAAGCGATTTTTTCTTATATGAGGTTTTCTTATATCCGTTAACTACTGTACATATCTGCCATTTAGAAATTTAGAAAATTTATCTTGCAGAGGGTACCAACTAAATAAATAAATGAGTGGGGAAGCGAGGAGTAACAACGATTCTCGCTTGTTTGGGATTGACCCTGACAATTTCTGTTGGGAAATTATGTCGAATTTCAGTCTCTGAATTATTGTTTGAGAGAATTACATTAACAACAACTCGTAGACACAGTCACTTTGGTAGGAATGATAGCTATTTCGAAATAAATGGTGAGCACAACAACCATTCGTTTGTTGGATTCTTATTTTCAAGACTAATTGACAAGTTTTCTCAGTTTTATTCTCGGATGTATGTCAGAAGCTCGCGAGAAGTTGAGCAGTAGTCTAGCACACTAAGTAACGGAGCCACTGATGCGTCCACTCTGGAGTAAACTCGCAGATATTGTACTATCAATAGTATTATGTATTATGTAATGTAATGTGAGCTGGAAGGAATCTCTTAGCCTGCCTTTGACTTTTGGGTTTGGTCCAAGGTTATCATATCCAATTTTCTGAATTTTAAATGCAGAAGAGTTAAAGACCACTATATAGGTGGGAGGAGCCATGGCCATGCAATCCAATACCCTTTACGCTCAACTTCCTTATGACCTGGAATCCAGACAACGCTGACCATTTGACGGATCTTATATGAAGTTGAAACAGCCCCAAACCAACTTTGATCTACCAAATACGATCATAGAGCCTTAAGTTTCTCGAAAATTCTGCAGTGCACCTTGAAATATGTTTGGTATTTTTTGCAGCTTTTTGGAATAAATTTGAAGTTCGACCGTCAGAAGCACATTTTTTAGGCATTGTGCCTGATACTTTGCTTACAGAATTACCCTGCATCATTTCTAACTCCTTGAGATATCCATGTGAAGGGTAATAATGTACTGTGAGCATAGCTCCTATGGCTGCTGTAGATACTGATATTCCACAAATTCATATGATAAGCGATACAACTTTTTAAGTTTGGGAGGAATTTTGTTCGGTTTTCGGCCACCTTCTATTGTTGCATGTCAGGAGTTAATCTACGACTAATGTTCAATTTATAGTGGAAACAGTACACCCCTGAGCACAGCCCATAGTGTCTTTAACAGCAATTTTTCAGAGTCCAGATTTATGATTTATGAAATGTTTATAGAGCCCAATTTATGATCTGTAGGTATATAGCATCAAAGGCGGTACTATCGGAACTAATGCTGACATAATTTGGTCAGTTGTTCAGACTTTACACCCACCTTTATTAAATATAGTAAGGATTGTTGGTATAATTACTATAGATAGGCCTGATCTAAAGACCATAATTACATCGCTATCGATGGGGCCATTTTCCATTAATGGGGACTACATTAGGATTCTAAGGACAAAAGAGTGAAGAAGAGTAAGGCTGCTTGCTGCACCGACCAGGATTATTAATTTAACGTTCTTTTCTACTTCGATTATTACTCCGACCTAAGTTGGAAAACGCATATCTAAATATAAAAACAATTCTTCAAAGCACGTCAATCCAAAGAAGAGAATATAGTTTTTTTTCTGAGACATTTTTACAATCTTCAAAGTATGCAGTTCTCAATTATATTGCCCAAGAAAACTTAGTCCTAATAGCGTCTCAAATTACAGTCCCTGGATGGCGAGAAGTTGCCTCCTTCAGCATGAAATTGCGCCATTCTTCCCTGAACCAAATTGCGCTTTCTTGCGATTAAACATTTCGTCTGAAACGTGACGATTATGTTGATTCTGCTGTTCATATTACGCTCCATCAACAAGTCCAACATGCCAACTTCCCGTCTGTGGTTCTCTTCCAATTGTAACAACAAAATGCTCCTAAGTACGTGTTTAATTCAAATTTTAATTAATGCGATCCTCGCCTGATATCTATATACGTATGCTCAAGTGCAATGCACTTTAGCTAGCCGAGGCTAGCTGCACATTCTTCGGCGAACAACTCACCTACATTAGTGACTTGTCAAGCAGTCCTCCGCCTGGCGTGTATGAATCATACCACAATCTCTCAATCTCAATTGTATGTACGAGTCCAAGTATCTTTTGCATGCGCCATGCGAGTGAAAACATCTCAATTTCTGCTATCTTCCCGGATGCAAATTTCCACCAAGCGAACGAAGACGACAACATCGTCAACACGAATGCACATATTTTCCAGTTGAACAGATGTGGCCTACTTCAGCGAGATACTGCAGCGATCTGCAGAGGCAGCATAAAATTGTATCTAAAACATATTCGTGCCAAATCGTCACCACACACATAGCTCGTTTAGTCTCGGGCTAAAATAGAGTACAGTAAACACTTTTAGATACTTCAAGATCGGTGCTGGTTCTGGTATACGCTATACACATACACACTGCATGCTGCATTGCATGCGCATATTGAACGTGCTGAAAGAACAAGATATGGTGGTGCGGGCGTTTTAAACAGCTGAGAGTGGGCATCGTTGGTGCACATTATTTCTGTGCAAAGTTATTTAATTGATATTTCTGTCTTAGTTGCCATTTTTAGCGAGCCCACTGGGAGTATATTGTGCAATATAGTTAAATAGTGCAACACTGCTGCCTGAAGGTGGTATCGGCTTTGTATATGTGCCAGCTATTGTACTTTGAGCGGATGAAGGTGGGATGCTGACGATGATCTAGTATGCCAATTACATGGATCGAATTCCGTATATCTGATAGGTTATGCTTTCACATGGAATTGAGTGCGTCGGGAATGACTAGAGCTCACAGAAGGTATTGATATTGCCTCCAACGGTTTTCATTTAAATCTAATCTTGGAGTCTATTTTAAATGTTGTTCGCGCTGAAAAGCTGCACTATCGCTGGGATTCATTGATGTTCTGATTAGCTATCAAACCACCAAAGAAATTATTTAAAATCTGCAAGGGTTCTACAAGTCTAAATTTTTCATTCATTCATTTTCAATGGTCTGCTTGTCCATTAAGTGGGTCGCGGGTGTAGATTGGCCAAACCTCATGAGTCATGACCATATAGATAAGAGTTGGAACAAACACCGAATTAAAGACTGACAGCTTAGCTTTGACACCAAGTTCAGTCCTCCTAATAACAGAATGACCAAGCTGTCTCAAAATTTACCCAGCCTGATCAATCCTACAGGAAAACTCTGCATTGCTCCTTCCATCCCTCGTGAATAAGACCCCGAGATACTTAAACTTCTCCACCTGTTTCAATGGGACTCCATTGATATGCAGAGTGTATTGGACAGGCGTTCTGGAGACGACCATCACTTCAGATTTGTTCACGCTAACCTTCATCTCAGCTTCAACACAAACGGCTACAAACAGATTGAGTGCGCGTTGAAGTTTAGTCTGAGAGGACCCAAGGATGACCAAGTCATCAGCGAAGAGGAAATGACTTATCCTCAGATCTCCCAATTCGAAACGTTCTTCGCCAAGACTGCACTGTAACATCCAGTTCATATAAGTAATGAAAAGAAAGATGTGACAAGACGCACCCCTAGCGAAGTTCAACGCCCACGGTGAAAGGTATTGATTTAACGAGCATTGCCGCGGTCCATGGGAGTGTACAGGAGAACCCGAGGCGGTCAATTCCTCGCCGAGCATAAGAAATCGGCCTTTCGCAGATTCGATGGCGAATTTTGCATCGGGTCTTGGGCTTACTTTCGTACAAATTCCAACTAATCCAGGAGCTCAAAGTTAATGAACATAGACAAAGTCGTTTGTCGCTGACTTGCCTTCGGAGCGTTTGGAAAAGGCCCTTAATTTTGGCCGAAAAATTATCTTTAGCAACTCATTTTTAGAAGGGCGTCGCAAAAATATTTCAATCTCTCTAGGGAGTCGCAGTATGAAAATGATTGGGAACCCCTGGTTTATATATTTTTCGCAGGGACCTGCAGTTTTGTGTCGAATCTAAACCGCAATGAAGCCTTCGCGGCAGAGTTCTCGAATTTTTGTTTTGTTTATTTCCGGAAGTTCAACCTGAGACTCCTCGCATACTCCAGCACACTATCCACTTTGCCAAAGTTTAACTTTTTTAAATGAAAACTCACTTCAGTCTATGCAGAACCAATGTACCCAAAATGCTCATCATAAATCCCCATTAATCGAATCGTATTACTTTCTAATTTCGTTGAATGATTCATTCAAAAATTTACCTCGTGAATGCCCATGAATCACATTATCTCTGCTCGCTCACAATTGTCGTACCACCTCCCACCACGCGAAATTTGTCACTTTCCACCTCCTTCGCTTGGTTGGTGGCTATCAATTTATTGGCCCATTTGCAACGCCACATCAACTGCACTCTCGAAAAATATTCATTCAATGAAGATGTCAATAAACTCGCACATTTCGAATAAAATTCGATTTGACAGCTCGACAACGACGACGCCGCCGCCGCGCCGTCGGTCGTCGGCAAGTGACACCCTTCTGCAAAAATAAAAAAAAAGTGTATTTATACACAACCAAGACCGCCATCAGTAAAATTGGCAAAGTGTAACTAGTAACTACCCGAAAACTGTGTTCGACTTGGCCAAATGTCAAAACAGCTCCCATCCCATTTTCATTAGGCTTCTCGAAAATAGATTTCGAGATGCATTTTCCGTTTTCGTCAATTATTATTTATTTTGCGTGCAGTTTGCTATGTAGTGTCACAGTGGGGTATAATGACGAATATTCAAAAATCTTTTTTTTTTTAATGTGGTTTTTGAAGAAAATTAGAAAATCATTAATGTCTCTCGTGTGGAAAATTAGAAAATTAATTTTGTCTTTGTAGTTTTTGGGCGGGGTGTATTTTTAGATTTATGTACTTACAAAGCAGCGGCTCTTGTTTTAAAATAAGTTCTAAATCAAAGGGAACCTTGTAAAACACAGAATGGTCTTCCCCGGTCGGTGTTTTTTTTTTTGTTCCCAGTCTAGTGTTTTGAAATGTAGGTGAGCTGTGTGTGTCTTCAAGTGACATATGAGTTATTGACAGGAAAATGGTTCTTCTGGATGAGGTAGGTATGTGAAGTTCTCTCATAAGAAGGGGAATTTTCCTTTCAGAATATCGCTGTGACATTGCGACATCGGAAATCGTTCTAAAAGCCGAATAGGAAGGGCAAGTATGAATTTTGGAAAATGAGGGCAGATGTGAAGGCTTTTTTATTTTATTTTAAATTGAACGTAATGTGTTTAGGCTTTACGGTGTAGTCAAACTGAAATCGGTACACCTGTGATAATTGGGTCGCTCAGCTATGTGTGGAAATGTGTCGTTAATATCACATTCACACATTCTCAAGGAGGATTGATTTTGTTAAGAAAATATGTCTTGAGCGTTGAAGACGCTTTAAAATGCAGTTGGACATTTTCGTGCAAGTCGTGAATAGATGATAATTAAGAGGCTTTTGAACCTATATGGTGGTCCAATTTGCTTTCAAAATGTCACGCTATTCTTGTAGCGCTATAAACTCTAAACCGATTAAAATGCCGTTAGGACGAGTAGGGGCCCAGATAGCTCTGCATGGTTAAGCTGGAATTTGGTCGACATTTTACAAGTAAGCGCCAAACGAAATTCAACCTAAATTTACTTTGATGCTTAGGTAACAACTAACAACATGCTCCTACTATTTTACTAAAGGGCGCATTTATTGTTTCGATTAAGGTGCCATCAATATTTTAACGCATTTTCTCCTGCGGCTTTTATAAAGGGAGGGCCAAATACAAGTTTCTTTTTAAAAATGCAATAAATTGAATAAAATTAAATCTTTTCCATGTAGGTATTATGGCTTTATTAATAAGAGCAAACATTCCTATTAATTATGGAAGACAATGTCGTTCAAGTGACGTCCTCAGTTGGCTTCGCAGTAGCGCATTCTGTCACTCCAATTTTCCAAGACCTTCTTGATGGTTTCGGGCCGTAGCTCACGGATTGCTTGGATTATATTGGCCTTAAGTGCTTGAATCTTTTCCGGATTATTAGCATAACATCGGTCCTTCACGGTTCCCCGCAAAAAAAAAGTCCAAAGGGGTCAAATCGCAGCTCCGAGTCGTCCAAGACGGCTGAGAACACGATTTGGGAATTTGGTACTCAAAAGATCGATTGTGGCATGGGCTGTGTGGCATGGCGATCCTGCAAGCATCAACCAGAGGTCGTCCAAATCCATATGTCTTCAATTTCAGTAAAAAAAAGTCGGTTAAAATGGCTCTGTTACGCCCATCGTTGACCGAAACGTGGATTCCAGTCTAATTTTCGAAGGAAAATGGTCCAATGATGCCCCCGACTCCATGAGTGTTATCCACTAGCATACCAGTCTCACTAACTTTTTGCACAAACTTTGCGTACAGCAGGTGCGGTGGGTGCTTCAAAACTTCTTTTCAAGAAACGCACTGTTTGGGCTACACAGCACTCACTTTGGAAATAAGTTTTCAATATTTTCCAACGTTGTTCAAGCGTAAAGCAACTCATTTCGTTCCGCGGAGGTATGATACTGACTTTCTGTCAAGATTTCGAGCGGGAAACAGCTGTCAGTGTCAAAATAAAAGAAACCACTAGATGGGCCACCCTGTATTATGTTAAGTCGTTTGTGTGAGCTGAATTGCTAATAAACCGTTAACTATTTAGCTCTTAGAAGCCAATGCTCCTATTGAGCCAAATACTCGAAAGGATGGGCCAACATTTGACCGACAGCATGCCAAATGCCTTCAATTGTGCTCAAAATAAAATGCCATGAACCATTCTTTAAGTCGAATAAAGAGTTTTAATTCATTTTCTAGATTTAGGAACCGGTCATGGAACCCATTCGCTCCTGTATAGAGCATCTCGTTACGTCCTCTCTGATCGGTTCCGTATGAGAGAGTATTTGTCAAAATGTACGTCAAAATCAGTTTTTGCATGCAGGGGATCTATTGGGAGATGACTATCATAAGTAGGTCATCTAGCCTGCCCGGTTTCTTACAAGCTCCATTTCTGAAGGTCCCTTGGCCGTGTTGCTGAGTTGGTAGCCAGTTGCTTATCGATAATGTCTTTAGGAAGGATGTGAAACATAGTTTGAAGTGATGCTGATGAAAAGGTTCTTAGAACACACGAAAATGGTTGAAAATGGTTAACTGACCAACTCAGTTAAAGTAGTGTACTTTATAGACCCAGTGGTCGTTCAAAAGACAATATTATTGGTATTGTTAGCGCTAGTGTTACCAAAGACCCAAATTATTATCTTTGTAATCAATTAGTCATTGTTTGGGAAATGAAGAAAATGACTAGGGAATGAAACAAGTACATATTATTATACATACATTCTCGACAATATTTTATAAGCTTCTTTTGACTATCTAGACCTACATCATGACCGGTTGCATTATTGGTCCTTAAATTGGTGTTGGACTAGGTTCTACTGTCCGTATGCTCTACTGTGCCTATGTTCTACTGTCTCTTTGGCCACTGCCTCATTTATTCATTATTTACTTAACGGGCTACCGACATCAATGTGTCTAGTGTCTATACCTAAAAGTGTTGACCCTAAAAAAGGATTCCATTCTTCATCAAGGGCAAGATTATGGACTTCATCTAACCATCCTCTCATCCTCGGTCTACCTAGAGGACGCCTGCCTGATGGTATAGACTCCATAGCACGTCTTTTTATATCAAAAAAGGCCATAGATATAGCTCCGAGTGACAATATGATCTTAACATAAACACTTACATATAAACACTATATTCTTATGTAGATAGTTATTTTTTTTTAGTAAAACATTGCAATTTGAAATGTTACCTCCAAACTGGTATTATTTAAACTAAATCCTACATATCTGACATATTGAAGTAGGTATCTCAGTTGAGTCAAGTGTTCCATTTCTAATAAATTACAAGATAAAGATACCGTCAGACAAATCTATGTATACCAAAATATAAAACAAGCACCTCCCACCTTCCCAGTTTGTCCCAATTATGTGCTACATCAATCTACCCACCGATGTTGGCATACTGTATAACAGCTCACTGCACTACATCTTTTCATCTAAAAGCTACTTCAACACTTGTGCCCACTAATTTTGTTTTTAAAATAAACACAAGCTTTCCCCCCAAGTGTCACTGACTTGAATGGGTGGGTGTTTTTTTTTCTGTCATGTCTGACACAATCTGTGCATCTGACACAATTAGCATTTCGATTATGACTTACAAGCTTTTTTGTATAAAAAGAAATTTAATGCATTTATTACGTTTGCCTTGTTGAAAGCCGTAAATGTTAAGTGAAGAACCGAATTGGAAATTTATATTCTTAAGTTTTTTTGGGGAAAATTGTATCCCACATGATATTGGATGAAATTCCATCCAAATGTACAACGGAACTTGAGTGAGTGGGCATAGGCGGAAAGGTAACTTCTGTAAACCTATGAGATTTTTTTTTCGTGGATTATCTGTCAAATATGTAGGCGAACTTGAGGTCCATCTTATTAAGATTACAAGATAAGATAACGAACTCTAATGGCATTTTAACTGAATGACAGTTGTTGATTGTTTTTTTTTTTTGTTTTTAAATAGTGGAAAATGTGGGTGGCAACCATGTGCTGTCGATTTATATAGTTTGTGTTGACGTTGGACTTGGGTAATGAAAACGGATATCGATTAGATAACATCGATCGTATTCGTACCAAATGCTAATTAAGATTGAAATATGATCAGGAAGGTATTGTGGTGGTCATCTACTTTAATTCATGGTATTTGACAAAACAGTGGTAATGTGAGAATTAGGTGCTTCTATAAATCTAGAGAGAAGATGTTACGTGTTCGTAATAATTTAATATTTCTTCTTTGGTCCCAAAAAATAAATATTTTTTTCAAATACCTTGCAATTATTTGAAATTTATTTGTACATGAACAACCACTTAAAACTAAAAATAAACAAATCATAAATAACAACAAAAGAGGCACACATCGGTGTCGCCAACAAAATTGCCATGGTAATTACCAAATACACAAAGTACAACTCAACAATTTGTGTCCTTTCGAGCCAAGAAAAATAAATAAATAAATAGATAAATGTCGCTGCTGCCAAAATAAAATCCATCCGGCTGTTTACAAAATGTGATTACTATTTTAATGGACGTATCTCTGTTTAGTTGAAGTGAGATGGTCTTAGAACAATTTCAATGTTGAAAGTGGACCTGCACTTTTTATTTTATATATTCCAAGACACACTATATGGGCAGTAGTTTTAGTTTCATGCCTACGCAGAGTAATAATATTTTTACGACCCGTTTTCTTTAAGAGGTTTCTCTTGAACGGCGAATATCGCGGGCGCGGCATACCTTAACTACGCCTGTGTTTTATTAACCTATGCACGTGTAGGGTGTTTGTCTGGCTATAGGTATCCTTGCTTCAAATAAATGCAACCGATACTGGAAGGTAAAAAGGTGTTATAGTGCTATCAATCTTATTTTGTGATGCAATGAAATACTATATAGAAGTGCTGGGAATCGGATCAGAGAACTATTCACTCATTCGGTATTCGGATGGTACAGTAGGTAACTTTGTTAGAAATTCAACAATTCCTCTGCCAATCTATCTACGTACTTCAAACAAACAAATGTACAAACGGTAAGAGCTAGCACGAAGCTAACTTAATGCACGAAGAGCTATTGCATCCCCTCAAGTGACTGTTTGGTGAAGGTTTGTGGGGAAAAAGTGATTGGCCCTTATCTTTTAAGCACCACTTTAACCTTACCTGATGGTGATGATGAGAGGTTCAGACAGATATTAGATACGAGTTGCCAATTTTCGGGCCGCGTAATCTTCTGCTTTAGCAATTTGAACTTCTTCCTTTGATCCTTTTTGAAATCTCGCGTTTACCTCCATAAACCACAAACCTTGCAAGTCTTGAAAGCAAACATAGAAGATAAAAAGACAAATTTTGAGCCAAATGTTTTACGAGCAACAATTCAATCAATCTTACACCTTCAATTAAACTTTTCGTCAAAAAATGTTACTCTACAGATCGTAGAATTTACTGTTAAAAATCCTTCTTTAAATTCCGTCAACGCCAACGTGACTGAAAATTGTAGAAAAAAATCTTTCTCTTGAAGCGACCGAGGATATCATCATCCGCTTTAGATAGATTCTATGCTTCAGAGCCAAAGCCGTGGTTTAAGTTTCGCACATTTCTTTCAAGTACATATGTTGTCAAAGAAGTATCATGACAGCACGTCCCCTTGTCTTAATCCTCTTTTGACACCACTATATAATATTTGCAAATATATACATATAATGACCAAATATAGCACGCAGGGAATCTACAATCGCGTCAGCATCCGAGGAGTACTTCAGTCGATCGCTAACAACTTGATACGCCTCACCCAGTTAGGGCTTTCCGTAGACGAGCGACATTTTCCTTGCCACTGTAAATTCCTTCGACTGTCGTTGATTTGAAAACTTTTTCGAAGTACGGCCATTCTCGTTTGTTAGCACCCGAGAAAGGGGGTAGTTCCAATACATTATTACGGTTCAAGATAGTCAGTAAACTAGACATAACGGAATCTCGAAAGGCTGGCTCCAGCCCTAAACTCACAACCCGATTCAAATATGCAGCAATCCCACGATTATTCACAAAATAAAATGGTTTCCAATACCATAATTTGTAGTTTCTGCGGAAAGACCGGGCACACTTACAGTGATTGCAGAAAAAACACACCTTTCTGCACGAATTGTAGGATATATAACCACGACATTAGAGACTGCCGACGAGCTAACAGACCAACTAACAACAGGTTTCCCAATAATAGAAAAAAATACTTTAACCATCGAAATCCTGTAAAAGTGTACGAAAACATTTGACAATGTTACCAATCTTTTTTTTTACTTTATTTTTTACTTTTATACTTTTCTTTACTTGATTTATAAATTTTGCAAATTGGGCTGAGTGCATAGGGTTATAACTTTTTCCGAAAACACCCTCCGGTCACTAATACTTCAGTCCCTTGAGTTTTCAATTCCATTCCAGAGGGAAATGCAGTAGAGGAACAACTCGGAAGCAAATGTAAATGGTTAAAGACCGGGTAATATGCATAATATAAATATACAGATTTTATTGATAGCTTTGACTGGGGCCTACAAAATTTAAATTTGCTATTAATTTACATACACGCCAGATATACCTACCATTGTGCCTCGGTTCTCCGTGGGAGCTAGTTTTAAGCAAATTTATTTTACAGCTCTAGTAGTTCAATGACCAACTGCTGAAGCCTCCCGTCGCTACTCTTAGTTTCACAATTAATCTCGCAAATTTCCCAGTAGGATGGACGAGTCTTTAAAAATTTATTTAAAAAAAAAAAAAAATGTTAGCCATCATTGACATTGAATTATTTTCTGGCGTCGAACTTTTGAATCTTTTGAATAATCTAAATGTGCTAACATTAACGCTTACTGTTTTCGCTACCAAAAACGCATTAATCAACGCTTATTTCCAGTCCCTGTTTTTATGTTAATATTCCCTCTATCCTATTCGCAATCAATCAGAATTTCCAACTCATATAAGGCATGAAAACGTATTGACCTGTTCGATTTGTCATCCAACCTAACCCGCCATTCAAACAATCAGAACGCAACAGATCACTGTTTCGAATTCATTGATTAATTTGACTAATAGAATTAAACGTTCCGTTTAAATGAATAAATACACAGATCGCGGGATGGTAGAAAATCGTCGGCCACCATGGTCTTTTGTTTATGGAAATTTGCATAGATTTATATTCATTTTGATCTTTTGTTATTCATTTGTTTATAAGCGAGTGATTAAAAATATTTTAGCATTGAAAATAGTATATTTTTTTTTAAGAATTTTATTTAAAGTTAATTTTTTTTTTGTATAGTTTAGGAATTTATTTAACTTAGTTTTAATATTTATATCGTTTGGCATAAAGGTGCCATAATGTCAATATCAGCCGTTATTGATGTAAAATATTATTCGACAGTTCTATTTTAAGAGACGGACACAAAGGAATCAACACAAATTAGATTCAAATTTAAGCCGGTTTTGCTTATTTTATTCTAATTTAATGTTTCTATTTTATTGAGATTTTAGTGTCTTTCATTTTGGAATAAAAAATTTCACGCTGTGACTAAGGCTTAGTCATTGATAAAAATGTGCCAAATTGGACAGACAATGGTCATAATGCTTTTCTAGGCTGAAGGTGTTCTATTTGCTATCAGATCTGTTTTAATTAAATGGGCTCCTGTAGAATTTTAAGAAGAGTTATAATATGATGTCATCCTGTGACTAAATATTTGGAGCTGCTTCTACCAAAAATAAGGCAACATCAACCCATGTTCAAATGGAGAGTTTAGAACAAAATGAGCTAATAGAGCTTAGAATGAAGCGCAACATTTCAATTTTATTTGAGAGAATACACATCCTCCAAATTGTCGAAGAAGTACCTTCCAAGGTGTTTTCTTTTATTTCGAGTAGTAGCTTGATATTCACAGAGAAGATGAGTAATATCCTCTGCGAGATATAGGTCTGTATTTGTTATACTATACCTTATCTCACAGCGTGCTTCCTAAGAAGACAGTGCCCAGAGAGTATCCCTATCGCCATTCGTACCTTTGATCTGCTGAGTTTTAATACAGATTTTTTTCCGATCTAACTTAGGCCACATGGCCTTTGAGACCACGTGAGTCCTGTGATCTACCATATCGGATCATCTTTGGTCTTGTTGTTACCAAGGTAATTTCAAAATATTATTTTACCTGTTTTGCAGCTACTTTTTTGAAATTATTATCCTTTTCGACACATCTATGGGTAAGCTTCGATTTGCTAAAAAAAAATAGCATTAGTTTACACTAGCTGACCCGTGCTCGCCTTTAGCAAACAATAATACTTATATTTGGTCCATTTCAGATTACACTTTGAGTGTTTCCTTGAAATCTGTCCAGTAGGTTTCGCGCTTATTATAAGTATAAGTATTTATTATAAGTATAGATATCGATTTAATATGCACCCTCTGCATCGCCCTTCCTCTCCATGATCTTGCTACATACTTGTTTATAATACTGCATTTCCTTTCCTTTGTTTCCCTCTTCCTATGGAATTCAAACAACTACCTACCCCAAGCCTACACTGTTACCTTAACCATACCGCATATCAGAATGAACGTCTGTACGTTTCTTCTCTTCTGAAGATTATTAATATACGGTATACCCCATGCCATAATATACATACCTACATTTATACAACTGACCATAGCACTCACTGCGAAAACAAATTAACCCTTTTCGATTGCGAGGTCGTATACGTATGCTAGTGTTGTTTTGTTTTTGTTTGTCCTGTCGCACGATCGCAAAAGTATAAACATCCATTTGTAGCAAGGTATATGTGTATGTATATATTTTCAATTCAGAAAATACATTTTCGCTAAAAACGGTTTCTAAGGACGTGGCTATAAACGACATAGCCTATAGCAGTCTCACAGTCTTAAGGAACATTTAAAAAAAGTTTTATCGAAATCTATCTAGTAGTTTTCGAGTTTTTAACTGACAAAGAAAATTCCTACAGTTTTATTATACAAATGGTGGACGTAAGTATTTTGACAAAACTAAAGTTAATTCTACTCATAATTTGAACTTACTTAGTGTACCTACATTTTGGCAGCAATGAAAAGGTCGTTTAAATTCCGTTTGAATGATACAAAACTTTCCTTAACCCATTAAGTACCCATTGAAAATTTAGAACTTTTGTAAAAGTCTACTTTTTTACTTTTTTCCTCGGTCTAAAAAAAAAAAATTTGTGATGCAAAAAGTTTCTTCAAACAATTCTAATAGTGACTGCAAACATTTTCTTTTCAAAAATCTCTTCGCTAATATTTTTTATGATTTTTTGAATAGGATGATCTCAGAAATGACACTACCAACGAACGAACTTCAAGTTCTTATAGGTATATAATGTATGTATGTGCTAAAATGACTCTTTGATTTATACGTGCGGATTATTTTAATACATCGTTTGCTACATCAATTAGCTTGTAGGCTTGTTAAAGAACAAGATCTATATCTATTTGTTACATAGCACGTCCTAAACGTCCACATCACAAAACCACTAGCCTTGAACGTCCATGACCCGGCAGATGGCTGTTATTTAAGGGCGAATATCACTAGGTATTTGTTGACCATCATCAACAATGTTTCAAATAAATTTTTTCTTTTATTTACTTTTCTCATTCTTATCACCCTACGGTGTTCAAAAACCACACAAAATTTGTCTTTTTTTTTCTTCAAATCCCAGCCAAAGAAAAAATAAATGAATAAACAAACCACCGCCGCCGAGCCATCAATTAATTTAGTGAAGCCCCATAAAGTCCACATCGATATGAAAATCAATATCTGCCCAGCAGCCAGCCGTTGGGTTTCTTCACCCCTCTGCCCAATGAAAACACCGTCTTTTTGACGCCAAATAAACACAAATTACGCTTAATTAATGTGTGTGCGTTGTGCGTTTTTAACATTAAAATGCTAACCCCAGTGTTGATCCCTGTGGTTTTTGGCATGCGCGCTCGTATGATCGAAGGCAGAGTATGCACAATCCAGACCTGGTCAACCACTGAAGACCCACAAAAATATCCACAACACCAAAGGCACGTGCTTCCAATTTTGCATCAACCGATGTGGAAATATCAATTTCAAATGACTTTTCGTAAAAGAAAACAACATTTTTTTCTACTCGATGGTATTGTCAACAATATTTATCTGATGGATGCAGAAATATTATTATTTATTTTGCAACATCCGTCGATTTGTGATTTCATAAGTAGATACAAGCGTCGAGTGAAATGTCAACATAAACACAAAATGTATCTGCTGTACAAACATTCGAAAAACATTGATCATTTGCCATAACTTAAGTGTTTATCGGATATTTTTGTTACTACTTGTAGATACAAAAGAACACGGAACGTGTTAGAATGAATTACAATTTTGATGAGTTGTGACGAGCACCACCGCCATCATCTACATCATCTTCGACGTGCCCCGGTTCGGTCGGTGCGCCGAAGCGTACAGAGCCGGAGCGTGCTGATTTGCATTCATTTGAATATGAGTTTGAGTATATACGGTTTGGATATAGGGCTTAATAAAATAGACAGAAACGAGCGCGCTTCGCTTGAGAAAGTGTCTTGCAGTTAAATTGCTCTTTAAAGATCCAAGTGGGGGACCACACACGAAGCTGAGACTGAAACTGAGACTGAGACACTAACGACGAAGACGTTGTTATGTGCCAAAAATATAGATCTAATGCGGGCGATGACGGGGGAGGATATTTGGTTACGTTTGTCAATTGAAATTTATCAACGCATTCAAATCAGAATGACTGAATCAATATTTGAATTGAAACGAATTATTTAGTCACATCAGGCCGGGGAGAGCCTGAGCAGTCAGAGGGGACCCCACATGTGGTATGCCGATGCGCATACTTTATGTTTATAGTAATGAAGTCGCAAGAACTGGGTTTTAATAATATTTCATCCCAATGCCGAAATTGGTGTATTTTCTCTCGCAATTTTTAAAAAGTAGCGTATAATAATTACGCCCTGAAAACTGTAGCCGTCACCACAAGTAAATACAACCCGGCCGGTCCAGCAAACGTGACCTTAACTGGTTCTATCCTCACTCCATTTTATCCGAGTGGACGAACATTTTCAGTTTTATTGTCTGGACTGGATTGATAATGGTTACTTCTGCCTGAAAGCGGAATTAAGGTCGTTTTCGGCATTTGGTGTGCAGTTTTTTTCTTTTTACCAATAAGTACAGACTGTGACTCTTAAAAAAAACATTAACTAAGCTTCTTCTCTTAACGCCGCCGCGAGAGTTCTATTCATATTCCGAGTCAATTGAAAATCGCAAAAGTTAATATTGTTTTAAAACCAGGCAAACCACCGACCCATGTTGCTTCCTGCAATTATTTCGATATTTTTATTTTAGAAAGTATTAAATATTATTATAGAAGAAAAACACCTCCTACCTGACCACCACTTTCGATAAAAGTAAATATGGAACGATCGTTTAAGTACATTGGATTATTGACGTAATTGAGAAATCTGTCGAAGAAAATAACATTTTACTCTGCCATATTCGTGGAAGTTTCGCAAACACTATTTGATAAGGTGTGACACAAAAGCCTTTCACCTGAACGATCATATAAAATCCTATATTATATCTCCAAAATAGACTAGTGTGCCAAATAAGCAAACGAAATTGTCTAAGGGCAATGAAAATATGACTTCTTCACAAGAGAGGATGCTGAAAGTCTTTGTCTACCTAGGCCCTGTGGTGAACTCTAGCAACGACATTAGCGCTGAGATCAGGTGAAGAGTTACTCTTACCAATCGCTGTTTTTACGGGGTTAAAAGGTTATTAAGTAGCAAACAAGCAAGTAGCAAGGAGACTATAGGAAGACGCAATATAAAAGGACTCTTATCACTGTCACTTTCTGTTATACAATGTAGAAGCATGAACCTTTCACTCGGTTGCTTTGGGTCAACTAAAACTTTCGACTTAGCTAGCCCAAGTAAGTTATGTCATAACTTGGTTAGGCTTACGGGTTGGTATAGGGCGGGGTAAACCCAGCTGTACCACACTTCAATCCTTGTGGAACTATTCTGATGCCCTTTTTAAGGGTTCTTGTGATTACTCGGCGCCGCCGTCCAGCCATCATGTAAGCATCAGAAACATGTAAAGATCAGAAAGTGAGACATCAGAAAGTTCTTGTAAGTCATGGAAGTATGTAATGACTCCCAAGTGATAGATACTCGGGCAGTGACAGAGGAAGTGTGGTGTTCCCTCATGGACCTCTTCGTCTCCGCAGCTTACATATGTCTACATATATCCTCATAACTGTAGAAGTTTTATGGTCCGCTCATTGTCATGTTTTAGCCAAAAATTCTGTGATACTTCATGGGTAGTTAGTCCTTTCTACCTGTTATTGGTTTTCATGCGAATCCTATTCTCCATTCGTTCTCTAAGATTACAAAGTGGTGGCTTTATCGACTGTATTGCTCGATCTTGATCCATTGCAGACGCATTTCTCGCCAGTTCGTCAGCCCTCTCATTGCCGGCTTTGTCACTGTGTCCAGGAACCCATCAGAGGACCGTAATGTGCTGCTATGAATTAACTAGGATTTTATTTCAATAGCAGTAACTGCTTTTATAGCTGCTTGACTGTCAATGAAAATTGTAATACCCCGTATCGTGGTATTGTCAACAATGACACCTTGGTTTCCATGATTGCCAGAACCTCTGCTTGGAAGACACTGCTGCTATCTGGAAGCCTGATTGAGCAGTGTATATTTAATTCCTCCAATAATATACCGGCACTGATTCCACAGTTCATCCTCGATCCATCTGTGGTAACAGACATAAAACCTTTGCAGTTTTATTATACATATGTCAGTAATATGTAAATGTTTGCGTGCATTTTGCAGCAGACATAATGACGTAATTTATTTTGCATAATTTACATAAAAAGATGCACAAAACTATCCGCATCTGATTTAAAATTATTTCTATGCCAATCCTATTGGATATGTGTACTGCCGATTTTAAAGACATAACGGACAATTAGACCTTGCAGACAACTTTTTTTTATCTACTATACATTCCTTAATGCCCATAAAAACAGCATACCCTTACTAAGCTTAAGCTACACCATCTACCAAAATGCCCACTTATATCTACACTATACAGTCTCCACCATTTCAGTATAATCGAAACAATTTTACGACTCAGTGCATGGCCAATAATTTGCACTTAATCCAATCTTAATCTGCACCACGCACTAACACATTTCGTTAATGAGCAAACTTAGACAGCAACATTTTTTAGCACTCTAACTATAACCACACTAAATGACCCCATCTACTTCAACTGCAACTTCAATCTCCTCGTGTTTGTACAAATTGTATCTTTTCATCTTTGTCCGCTCGTAAACACCAGAAACATGACTAAATATGGTAAAAAAATCAAAACAGAAAACTCGCCTATCATTGGCAAAGTATAAAAATAAACATAACCACTATCCGCTAAAGCTTGAGCTCCATAATGACGAGATGCATGACTCACCACAGCTATCAATGGTTCTTGTGCCCATTGCACAGCACATGCATCTGATCTATGTATCGGAATGAATTTTCTCGCGGAAAATCCATTGATTTGAAAATTTCACATTATGCAGACGGATTTATGGTGTGCAATTATCCACTCACTAGGGGAGATCTTAATTAAGGTCATAAATAAAAGTATAATCAAATGATTGCAGTGCGGATAGTGGTGTTTGACGTGTTTTGCGATACATCAACTTATTATCTATTACTATGATGATTAAATAAATGAGACAAAGTGATTTTGTTGATGGATTGTTGGAGGCGTGTGTGCAAATTGTAGTTTGCCTAACTATCTGTTAGGAAATCGCATATTCATTCATAAAACTTCATAAATTAGTCATGCACGATAAGATAATAGGTACATACTTTGCAAATGAAAGGCACATTTTAATATCCAATGTGCAATGTGCATCATTACACCGTTTGACATGTAGTATCAGCTGACACAATGCCACTGACATAGGGGTTGGCCATTTTTAACCGAATCTTAAAATCCTATAGAAAAAAATTTCGAAACCATAAAATCTCGAAAATACCTGAAATCGCGGCAATTTTTAACACCGTCAATCGGTACTTTCAAAATTTTTTTTTAAAAATATTTCAAAAACAAATATTTATTTCATATATAAGGTTCGCGAATTCATGAGAATCACGGAGAAGGAACATTTTCTTGATTCTCACAGATTTAAGTGGATCTACCCCGATATCTCGAAAAAAAAAAATCTCGAAAGCAAAAAAATCTAGAAAGCATAATCTCGAATAACAAAAATCTCAAAAAAAAATCTCGAATTAATATTAAAAATGGTATTAAAAAGTGATATACGTATGGGGGGGCATGCAGCCCCCTGCAACCCCCCTGCTTGGGTTTACTGTTTGGATATGGGGTGGGTGCAAAATAAAATCTCGAATTTACTTTTTATTTTCGAGATTTTTTCGAGATATAGTCTTTCGAGATTTTTGCACATTCAAAATTTTTGCATTCGAGATTAAAAAAAAAAAACTTTTCGAGATTTTTAGCTTTCGAGATTTTTGTCATTCGAGATTACGCCATGATCCTGATAAATATACCTAACTAGCGGACCCAGCGAACTTCGTCTCGCCCCAATTTAACGCCTTCAGATAAACTCCAGAGTGGTATAATAAAACACAGATAGTTCAAATTTCAATGTGATTTATTTGAATGGAATCGAAATCAGTAGAGAGCGATGTGATAAACAATGTTTTTAGATTTGTTTTCCGGCGCAAGAACGAACAACGAAGACGGTTTGCCAACACGCGAACAGGCAACGTTCAGCTGACCGTGCGTAAAACAGGGAAATTCGAGATTAATCCCACAGACTTCCAAAGATTGGTAATGCGATTATTATTGATCAGTTGGAATAATCGGAATTCGTGGATGAATTTGCCCTTGATGATCGTCGCTTGAATCACGATTGTTCATCAGTTTCTTGACGGACAACCGCGTACTGTTGCACAATTTCGAATGATTCAGATTCCGCAACATGATTCGTCAACTGTACGAATGCAGTTCTCCAGCGATTTGACTTTGAATAATGGAATTCAAGCTACCAACGTCCTTATTCTTCGCTGCTAATCCAATCGAGATTTTTATAATTTTGTGCAATTCCGGGGAACAAATTATAAATCTTAGCTTTTTCCAATTTTCCGACTTTTCCGGAGGGTTTTTCCAAAATTTCCTTTCAGAAGAACCTTCTCCTGGCGATTACGAACAACTGAAAAAAATGTTCACAGAGGATTTTAACTTTAAAACTGATTGTTATTTATTTTACAACTCATTTAAAAATTACAATACAATCATAATAACGAATTCTTCCATTGCATGAAGCTGTTCAGAGAATTACTTTAATTACCTAGAATAGGACAATCCAGCAGGTTCACTCATTGAAACCGCAAATTCCATTTTACAAATCAATGAAGATATTAAAAGGAAAATCGCTGAGAGAACATTTTAATAACTCTGACAATCCACTCGGATTTCATTGTCCCACATCATTGTCCAGACCCTTGATCGTCATCATCATCATCGATCATCGATATCAAAATGCGAGCGATCCTTTGTTAAAAGCTGCGCACATCAGTTCTTCTTATTATGTTCCCCCCTTTTTTTTTTGCTGTGTGTGCACTTAGGCCCGTATATTATTGGCGATAATGCATAATTATCAACATCCTACAGATTCTTCGTTTGTATACGAATCTCGGATTACACACAAGGCATTTAATCGCGGATAATGAACCGAGTGCATTTGGTGCAGCCAAGGATCACACAGCATAATCGTGTAAGGAACAAAAAAAAAAGAAAAAACAAATGAAAGAATTTTATGACGTGAGCTTTCCATTGCCTTGCGCAGGTACACTTGGGCTGTGAAACAGAGAGTTTGCGATTAAATCGAATCGAAATTACAGGTTGCGCAAGGCACAAGGCACAAGGCACTCTCGCTGCGTCTTTTTTCGATGGGATTACACTTCATTGAAGTATTTACTTTTATTTTAGAGATCCAACCAACATCCGAGGCATTAATTAGAGTTTTTGAAGAGGCCAGGCGTAGGTTTTTTTTTGTAAGTTCCCACATTTTATTCGCCATTAGCACAATTACACGTTTACTTGGTTCTTTCAGAGATGAGTATGCCGCACCCAGGCACTTAAAAAGTTAAGGACGTACCACGATGAATAATCGTTTACCGAATATTTCGTACTAGAGGACCAGTTGGGCTTTTTCAAAAAAGAATTGTCTTGAACTGTATCTGTATAATATGCTTATCTTATCGTCTGTGACACAATTCGACCTTGAAGTACATTTTACTTTGCAACAAGATGGACTACTTTTACCACCTTTATGCTATACTCCCAATCTGATGGAATAAGGAGAACAAATCTCGACATCCGTGAATGATTGTATTGCGGTCACATTATTGGGCATACTTTTATTGAATTATTTTTGAATGATGAATACGTAGGCGTAGTCGCTCAGGTGATCCACTGAGGTCTCATGTTCAAAACCCGCACACTTTTTTTTGTTTTTACACAGCACCACCAGCCTCCAAATGCGTTTCTTCGCCACGATGCCTGTGGTGAGTGGGCTCATCAGTAGATTAACATTCTAGAGTAAAACAGTCCATATAGAAAGAATCTAAATCTCAACCATTCGGGTTCGGTATAAAATTGTAATTACGCTCTATTCGTAGTGCATAGCTAGGCCTAGGCTTAGGGTCCTCAATGGGACTATTGCGCCAACTAGTTTTTGCATTTTGTGTTCGCTTCCTAACAAATCATATCATATCCACCAGATTAGAAAGGTTGATTACCCAGGCTATCAGCTTTCAAAGCTTTATTGTTAAGTTCATATTATAGCTATCCTCACTTGGTTTTGATAAGTTAGTACGCGTGTACCAAATTAGCTCGTCCAAGAAAGCAGGCTCTTTGTGTTTAACAGTGGGTTTACATCACTAACTGCGACACTATTACTTCATACTTTGTTTAAAGTCTTGAAATATGATTTTTACCTTTTTGGTGACATTTTCCACCATCGCTATTGAAGCGATACCTTTCTAACGACTCAGCAGCTGACTTGTGTTCTAGTTTTTTAGGATTGGTTTGAGTTATTTTTTGTCTTCTCTGACCTACGACTGTTTTTATGGTAATGAAATGATTATGGTGTCGTCGAGCAAGCTTTGGTCATATAAAGTACCAAAAACTCGGCGAGCCATTTCGAAAACAACGCAGCTGTTATTCCATCAAGTTTTAGTCTTGTTATACCTAGCTTCTTCGATTAGTCCCAACAAAATAAATAATAACCCAAACTAATAATTGCGATAGGCTAGGCCTAGTGTCCTATTTGGACTTGTTGCGCTATCTAGTTATACTTTCTTAAAGCCTCATAAATAAATACACATCTTTTGCAGTATAATTGTTCATTCGGCAGGTTAAGGTTAGCCGCACATTATACATTTTCGCAAGAGTGAAATTCGTACGAAATCGTATCCAAGACTACCTGGCAGAGACAGGGATTAAATGACGCGTAGATAAGGTTTTATTTCAATGGCATTTACCAGCATAAGGGCATAGTCTTTCCATGATCTTGGTTTTGGTAGCCAAATTCTATGCAGACTATAGGTATAGGTAGGTAGGTAATTGGGTGCTCTTAAGGCGGTTGCCACAGCTTCACATAGACCATCCGTTGGGTCCATTGTGTCCAGTCACGGGAACCTTCCATTTAATACCTGTTGGAGACAAAGAATTTACCGCTTTATTTGAGTCACCTAGATTTAGTATTAATCACAGGTATTCCTTTTGTATCCAGATTCCCAGTTTGTCTTAAGAGTAACCGAAGGATGTAGAGTTTGTTTACCTACTGGAACCACCCCGATTTGAGTATTCATTTCAGGAGTTCCTTAAGATCAACATTCTCCAGATCTTCTAGTTCATCGAAGAAATGGCTGTTGAGAATCCTCTGTCGACTATTTTTATGGGTTGGGCTTTCGCAAAGCAGATGGCGAACAGATTCTATTTCTTCAACGTCTCTGCAGCTTCTGCAAATGTCATTGTGCAGTATGCCCAACCTTTCCGCGTGTACGACTATCACACAGTGTCCAGTAACGACCCTGGTGAGTATGCGAATGCGAATATCCTTGCGGCTCAGTCCGCCTGTTGCGCCGCCTATTTTTTATTTTTTTAGACGTGTTTTTATGCCAGTAGAGGTGACAAGGCCCTTTAGTTTGTAGGCCCTCGTATTTTTTAATGTTTGTAAGTCAAAAAGCTAACGAAGCGTTAAGCACGCTATCAACCTACATTCAGACAAAGATCATGGAGTTGGAAAGCCAGATAGAAGAAGCAGCGAATGTACACAAGTATCATGTTCGTTGTGCGTTGGCAGTTTTGCAATTTCTATTTACGAGAACTCGCCAGAATAGGAACAACTCAACCCATCCTGCCGAATAAAGGCACCCTAGGCATACCAATCGCTATTTGCAAACAAAAATTGAAGCTGGATCCTATCGAGAGTGCAAATCTTAGGTGGACAAGTAGCACTACTTGTCTAGCGACAAAACAAATTTGACCTAAGCTGGATTTAAAACGCTCTAAGAAATTGATTTCTCTCAACAGATTGCATATCGGCATCACAATAGGTGACATTCATTACTGGACATTGCCTGATAGGAAAGCATGCCGCAAGGCTAGGCCTTTTCGCAAACGACTTTTACAGAAGCTGTATGGATGAGGAAGAGGAGGAAACTATTCCTCGCCTTCTTTGTTCCAGCCCAGCTCTCTCCGCTTAGAAGGAAGCTTCAGTTGGGAGCTTTCCATTACAACCATTTGGGTTATCTGATAAATACAGACATCAGAAATTTAGAAGCCTCCTACGCTTTATAAAGAGCTCAAAAGGGAGATCTTGTATGACCCGTTTTTCGTGGTATCACAATGGACCTATGCTGGTCTAAGTGTGTTGGTGTTTCCCAGCTGACAGTCACTTTCAACCAACCAACAATTTACGAGAACCCCTTTGAACACCCTCGTTTGCATAAAATACATGCTTCGCTATCTGGCTGGTTCGTAGCTCATTTCTGCCATTGATATCTAGCTTTCAGTCGTCAATTTCCATCGCTTAATGAGCTCTAGGTTGCACCCCTGTTAGACCTATGAGTTGCATATATCTCACTGATCAGACTGCTGGTATGGACTCGCCATTTCCTACTATTTTGTTGAAAAAAAAAAAAAACTTCAAAAAACAATTCACATAAGCACGACATTCCTGCTCACTATCCCACGGGGAATTAGACATTTCCAAAGATGTCGCGTTCTCATGCATAACTTGCTCATCTCTATTTCTATACAATTATATCTTTTGCGACAAAAAAAAAAGAATTCCTTTAGAATCATGACAACGCAACAGTCGCATGACAGTCGAACCACGTCATAAGTCTCTTTCTGTTGTGGCATTGAATTACCAGCGTGTAGGTACTCGTCAAATGGCCATTTCATTGTTATTGCCTATGACTACGAATTCTAAGGTGCAGCAAGCTTTTCAGAAGGGAGTGCAGCGTATAATGTAAGTGGAAGCTATAAAGAAAATGTCAGCGTATTATGACCAAGATATAGCAGATTATAATGCTTGAACCATCAGTATGGACGAGAGGAGTCACTCGGATGGATGGATGACTGTGTGGATCATTTTTCAGCCGTTTAATGATGTTATGAAATGTGAACTTGGCAGTACTCCGCTCTCGAGCGTCTTGGGAGAGTTATGTTTGTGCCTCCGCCTCGCCTTTAGATGGTATTGTTTTGTGTATTTGCGGTTTAAGTAGCGTGACAATATGTTGTTGCGCTGTGAAGTGGGTGGAAATTTGTTGCAACGGTAGCAGTTGGGTGGAAGCGGTTAATGGGAAAATTATTTATTTGAGAAGGAGATCTACTGTGTGTGTAGTCAAATTGACTGATGGTAGATATAATGCAACAAGATATGCATAGGAAGTGGGCTGTAATCTAAGCTAATTCTTCGTAAACGTATATTTTGATGTTAATGGCTGTACATTTCTATCAAAATAAATATGAAAATGAGAAGTGGCTAGGCTATGGTAGCTACACTTGAAACATTTGTAAATCCTCTTCATTAGGAGAAAGGACACTATCAGATCGTAAAGTTCGTGACAATAATTTTTTTCATACCATGGGAATACCCACTTATTTTCAGCAACATCAGTTGGCTTTCGGGCATTTTTAATGACAATCTTCCAAACATTATAAAATCTGTAAAATTAAGACAACAAAGTGAGTTGTAACATCACTAAACTCGAGTTTTACTAATTTCGAAACTAACTTTAGTTTCGACTTTTAATTTTGCCCTACCAATAACCAATTTAATCGAAGGGTTTACTAAATTGACTTTAGTACAATTTCTAGTACAATGGAAGTAAAATCTTGTACGTATTTCGCAAAATTGTCAGATTTATTCGAGCACAACTCAGATTTAATTTTTTTTTTTTTTGCTAAAATGCAATACTTTTACAAAATTTCTTGGTAGGTATCAGGAATCAGGACGCAAATACAATTAAGGACTGTACGAGAAAAAATCCGGAAACATTTGCGCGGTCTGATAATACTGAAATATGACATCGCAGTACCGTTAAATTTTGATGACATGTTATTATACTCATTATAAATAAATAAACAAATTATAAATTATTTGATCTTAAGGCTCCGTGTTAACTGGGATAAATTGTATTATCTTCGGTTAATTTTTTATCGTGGTCGAAAATGGATTTTCAGCTCTCAGCGATTTATCCTGCTCCGGGAGAAAGATAATAAATTATCCTATAGGCTAATTTTTGACATTCTTTTTTGCTTGAGTCTTGCTAGAATATTCAAGAGGAAATAAAACACAGAATTTCACTAAATTAATACAGTAACATTCGATAAATCTCTGTTTTTTTAAGTTGGAGATTGGTGAATTTATTTTCAACACTTCATAATTGTCAAAAAATTAGCCGAAGATAATTATTTCTTCCTAATAAAGTGTAGAAATAGTAGTTTAAAAAAATGTTAAGCATAATCCGTTTCTTTCAGTATTAAAAATTGTCAGGCCTAGTTTCTCTTTCCGGATTTTTTCTCGAACAGTCTTTATGTATTCAAAAATAGAGTAGAGATTTCTGGTTATACATTTATTTATAATTTTCCCGTTTGAAAAAATGAAAATAAAATATACAGAGCACGATTTGTGGTTTAGGTAAACATTTTCATTTTACATAAATGTATCCATCCTATCAGGCCAAAAAGACGAAAATTGTTCCGATGGCACCTAATCAGAATCACAGTCTATTGAGATATGAAATGAATTCCGAGAAAATGATTTCAATAAGACAATTTTACAAAATAAAAACCACGAAATAAAAGAAAACATTAGGCTTGCTTGACAATAATTGGTCGATTTATTTCACTATTTCACAGGGCTACTGACAATACATTTATTAATTCTAGTGCAATTTATTTAATATAAAACCAATCACATCACCTCTAGGTAAATAAATAAATTTAAAAGAAAATTCAGAATATATGGGCAAAACTGACATTTCACACTTGAATGACACTACTACGATGACATTTATACTTAAACCATGAGTTATGCTGGGTTTCCACTTGTCGATTTGAAATTGACAATTGACGTATTTTTATGCCAATTAAAAAATTGGCAAGTGGAAATAGCGAAAAATTGCTTGCCAATGAATTGACTAACAGCGTTTGTCAATAACTGACAAAGAAACCACTGGACAAGTGGAAATAGCTGAATTGTCAAACAAAATGTCAGTTTGTCTATAATTGGCAGTGAAAATTAATTGGCATCGAGTTCATAAGTTGGTCAATCAACTGACAAACGATTTTTTGCCAATAATTGTCGTAAGTGGAAATGAACTGACGGCGGTTTCGTTCAATGACATAAACGCGAGAGCTGTCAAACTTTGTCAATCAACCGACATGTGGAAACCCACCTTTAGACACGACTTTCTCAGAATTAAAAGTTAGAGTCGACATTAGGGTTAACTCGAGGATAAATTGGTTATTGGTACGCAATATTTTTTTGTTTCGACTTTTGCATTAAAGCCGAGTCTAAATTTGATTGTTGGTAAGGCACAATATCTCTGGATGAGTTCCCTGCTGAACAATATCATACCATGTGAGTGAACGCAGTTGATGGTAGAAAATAGTCAGTATTTGTGTATTCCAAAGTTCTGATCGAAAGTTCTAGACGTCCTTGAAGCGGAATTTTAAACGAACGCAAGGACTACATGTAAAACTGCTTTACCTCATCGGAGTATTATTTTTGACCAAACTTAAGATCCTATCTTATTGTGGCAGGTAAGAAAAAGTGGTATGAACGAAACTAAAGTTTGTGGTAGACACCTAGACCTTCTCCTGAGTATTAATTCCATAGGTAATGAAACCTATAACCGGCAAGGAAACCCACATATCCCCAATGACCCTTAGACAAATCCAGCTCTCATGATTAAAGACTCTGAAATGACTCATTGACAATTATATTCGAAACTATCATTTATTTCCTCCTTCGCTCCCGCCGCTAGAAGTACTTATAGTGTGTTCTGCTACTCGATAGGATGAAAAAAAGGCCTCCATACAAACTGAATCCTCCATTTCCCGTCGCTAATAACTGTGCCCCAAGAAAAATTTTCACAATCAGAGAAACTGATTTTCTATAGGAATTTGAAAATAAGAATGTTTTTCTACAAAATTTGACCACATCTCTTCGATTCTTGTAGTGTTCATATTGGCCATAAAATAAAATTTGTTTCAAAATGTCAGCCTCAACTGTAAAAGCTATAGTTACAGTTTGGGTTGGGCGTTGATCACCAATCAAAAGTCACAACCTATCGGACGATGTTATCATTTTTGCGAAATAATTCGTCAGTGGTGTTGGCGCAGCGTTACCTATAGAACAGTATCGGACAACAGGAGATGCTGGGATGTCTGTTCGGCCCCGGAGCAGCCGTTCTGGTGAGAATATCGCAGCTATGGCTGAAGTGCTGAAGATGTCGCAGAGGACCCCGGAATATCGACCAGACGACATGCCCCGCAATTGGGCATCAATCGGGGGTCTTTATCGAGAATTTTGGTGAGAGACATCAACTGATAGCTGTGGAGCTACAACCGAAATTCTGACGGTTGCATTTCGGAGTCGCCTAATCTCTTTTTTTGTCGATTTGCACTGGCCGGCAATTTCGCTGATTTAACCGCTTCAAACTACTTTTTGTGAGGTTTTCTGTAGTCACGAGTCGGCGGAAGTTCTGGCAAGAGTGATGGAAAACGTTGGATGAAAGTCACACAGTCGAGTAGGCTGGAAATTGAGTTGAATGAGCCACAGCTTTGGAAGCCTGTGGGTTGTGTAGTTTTGAATAAACCCCATGCTTAATTGAGTCGAAGTTCTTTTCTAATAAAGTCCTAAGAAAATTGTTGCTTGAATCAGTGTCTTAAAACACCCAAAGTTGCTTTATATAAACTCTTATACCAAACACCACTTTCTTCCACCCCTCAATTTATACGGTACACAAATTCATTTTCACAATATTTCCCCGTCTCTCTTTACTTTCAGATAGTGAATAAAATATGCTGATTACTCGCTCATAAACGAAACCGTGTATACATAAGACACCATTTCGCCTAAAACAAAGGAACCTCGGAACACCAAGCCAACCAAAGTAAGTATACCATACCTTAACTGAAATCTATTTCATCCATGCCCCAATCAATTGTACCATGGAACAAATTTTACCATTTTAGCGAACATTTTTCGTAATTTACTTCTTGTTCTGTGTTCCTCCTGCAAATAAATTTCATGTCGACTGAACCAATTGGAAAAAAATATTCACTTTGGTCTCCCTCGGTATCTGGATACGTCGAGAGAAAAAAAAAACAAATACGAATAATAACCATAGAACGCCTTCTTTTAAAGATACAACTCAGAGACGCTCGCCATAGTGAAAAGAGGTCCGCACCTCTTGCAGCTATGGAATTTCAATTATAGTGTAATAATTTTTCCGGTTTGCTTTTTTTTTGTTCCTTTCTTCTTTATCGTCCGTCGGTGATGCATCGCAAAAGGATGCGAAAAAGTGCGAGAAGAGTGAACAAACCTCAAGGCATACCTTTACCAACGTCGATCAATTGAATTCGCTTCTCCCCGCGAGAAGGTGTGATCTTAGAAGATGTCCCGAAACAAGTTCAAAAAATGTATTACCTCTATACAATTTTCGTTCGCAATATGCCACAAGAGTGTCATCTAAGACCTGTGCTATTTCGGAACCAACCAAATCGCACCCGTTTCTCGGAATTCCTTTGGTTAGGTTGAAATGGAAAAATTTATTGGCATACGGCATCTGTTAGGAATGTGGACTCGCGCATAAGATTGATTGTACTTCTTGTATCTGCGCGGAGATACATATCTCTTGCAGCTCAGCATCCAGTTGCAATTGGGTTCATTTTTGAGGAGAAATTCTTGGCCAAAGAATAACCGATGATAATGTGATGCTCTGTGATGTTGATGGTGCTGATGGTGACCACGAACGAGATGAGGATTCAGTAGCAGATGCTAAGGAATTGGAAATTGGTAATTGTGGTTGAGTTAGTGGTTGTGTGTTTGCTATTTGAGGTCAATTCAATTGGGATGGGATTGCAGTGTGGCTATAGAATGAATAGGAAACTGGTAGTTGGGTAAACAATTTTATCGAAAATAGTTGTATAGATGAGTGTATTATGTGGTATACGTATCTTATATTGGTAATGTCAATGATCATGATGTCATACACAAGGCGGGGAAGAGTTGAAGTCGGTAATGTTCCTCGGCCATGTTAACATTCAGTAGCAATGAAGCAGTGGACACCTCACCAAGCTGTAAAAGCGTTAGTTCTCCCCTTCACCGGGCCTAACAACGTTCGAAATTCTTTTGTGGTGGGCTACGTGAATATTAAATTGTATTCGGATAAGACACTACGTATAGTTGAAGTTCTTATATACTGAAAGAAACGACGCGATAGGCTCCAAATCTCACTAGCAATGCAATAAAGAATAAGATTACATACTGTGATTTCTAATACAGAGAGAATCCAGCTTTTGGAAGGAGACACCCTATAATGGACAAGGAACGATAATCATTTTTAGTGTCCTCCAGACTAACTTTTACGAAGTCACAATGGCGAAAATTTCCATGCGAAATTATCCATTGTGATTGTCAAAATATTTAAGTTAAAGATTAAAAATGATCATGATCAGATAAAAATGATTAATGGGTAGGAAATATAGCCCCGAAAGCTTTACAGCCACAATGACTTTGAATCCTATTTCTAAGCCGGGTAAACTGGGAGCCCAATAGCTTAGATGACGACCCATCTACAGCAATATAAACATCAGCGGAAAGCCTGCTATCACTGAATATATCCTCTAAGACTAACCACGGGTCACAGTGCCATGAGAGTCATGCTGCGAAAATGGAAAAGAGAGTCCAACGATCAGGAGGAGGAAAGGTGGAGTCAATTTAACATTTACTGTGCCACTGCCGGCCGCTTTACAAGAACCATATCCATATATCCTAACATTCAGGTTCTTCGCAAGCACCGCAAAGTTAGCAGGATTTCAGATATCGGATCTCCTGCACTTTATTAGGAGCACCAGTTGGTTCAGAAGCCGACCAATAACTTAATGGGTTTCTGGGCCTGTTCCACCTTTTCAGTTTCATAACAGTGGATTCACAATGAACCTTTTTGGATCTCCGAGAGATTGTGTTGAGTTTTCTTTTGTCACGCTTAGCTAACTTTCATATCTTCTAAAATCACACTGATAGGGGACAATCAAGCTATTTAGGAAGGGTTTTCGATGTTCACAAAATATAGTGGATAAGATCTTGTATGGAATATTAAGGATATTGATACTTCTGTAGTTGGTGCAGCTAAAGCGGTCTCTTTTCTTGTGCACCGGGCAAACGATGCTGAGATTCCATTCATCTTACCAAGTCTTGGAAATAAGTTGGTGATGCTCTCTACCAAGTGATCTACAGCTTCTTCAGCTTAATTTTTGGTTGGATATTGCTATCCTTACATCCTTTTGATCAGGTGGACGTATGTTTTGTATGTCGTCGACTATAACAGCGGGATTCTGGTTTTAGTCGCTGTTATAGAGTCTGCGGAAATAACTATAACTATAAATAACAATGTGGTGAATTTGGTATAGGGTCTGTTGATCCGGACCAACATCTACCCATCAGAATGTGTGCCATTTCGCACCACAACACAGTCAATTATGTGAGTTATCTTGCTAGACTTCGTTTTTTTTTTTTTTTGTAGACTACACTCAACTGCCCTACCAAAAATGTGACACAAATCTAACTTAATCGTTTGTATCTATTTTATAAAATTATTAGAATATTCTGAATAATTTAGCAAACAGCTGGATATCAGAATTGACTGCTGTACTTAACGGATTGAATCTACCTCCACGCCTTTAGATTTGGGCCATAATCAAATCTAATTCATCTCAAAATCCAGAAATGATGAATTGCTCTGACTCAAATATCTTGGCACTTCTATGAAATTAACTATAATTTGCCAAAAGCTCGAAACAACAATTTTAACAGTATGTACCTATCTAAAGATATTCCTTCACGACTCACGAAAGTGAGAGAAAATTACACACCACGCTTCCGGCCCTTAATTGATGAATGGATGATGAACAGTTCGCCAGAAATTCCTCTGGCAGTTGAAGCATTCGGTGTTTGTTGCCATTTCCCATGAAATTATAGAAACACTAAGAACACGCAAAGACCCATTTGTCAAAAAAAAAAAATGTATCTCGTACCCGCCTAAAAATAGGAAAAACAAAAAGCTAAGGCATCTTTGACCGCATGAGAATGTGTGGTTGCTGCCGATCTGATTCATACTTTGTAGCCGCAGACAACACGATAAAGTCTTGAATCACGAAATGGTAACACGTTCATATCTTAAGCCGCGAAATTTGTTTTAAGATTTGTTAAAAGTTTTGTTTCTCTGTTTTTTTTTTTTGTTTTTTTGTTTTTTTTTACCTCCAAATTGGACCTGAAATTATAGGTGGTTTGGTTGGGTTCTTTTGTGACTCTTTATTTCGTTGGTGCTAAATCAGGTGCTATACAGTTGTGTACTGAAAAAAATAAGATCTTAAGATTCATCTTTTCATAGAACCTGTTCTTCGAGTAATTTTTTTTTTTGTTCATCACTGTCAACCTTTCAGTAGATTTTTGTTTCATTGTGCGGCATGAAGCTGAATTCTTCTAATGGTTCTTAATGTCAATCCAGGTAATTTTATGTGTCGAATTTAATTTGAATTTTCTTCTTAAATCACCTGCAGACATTTCATGTGATGTTATTCACGCCAATGGCAGTTCGTGACATCATTTGTGGACGGATTGTATATGTTAAGTGATCCGATGATAGCTTTTTAATTGGAGAATGTTTCTCTTTCTCTCGTTTGCAAAAGCATTCACCTCTCTGGAGGTCCACTTACAATTTGCATCAATCAGTGCGGTGATTGTGGCGATTGTCTATGCACGAGTGTGCTGTTCGCTGATGATGAATTCGAAATGACTAAGAGCTCTTAGGAAAGACAAACTTGTGCGACAAACGTTCTAAGTAAAACAAAAATGTTTGCGAAGTCGATAATTCACGTGCCAAATTAAGAAAGTCGAATTTACTAATTGATAGGATCACTAAATGTATGCGCCGAAGGCTTTGTGCCATCTTAGAAATGCTTAGCAAGCGTTTCTTTTCAATGTTTTGCGTATTACTTACTTATACTTTCATTATCATTACATTTTCGTAATGAAGCACTGTCGTATGAGATACCTACTTATCGCCTTATTCACAATTCGCCTCTGGAAAGGGTAGGTACGTCCATGTCCATGTCCATGCCCACTCTTTAAAGGAGTGTTTGTCAAAATAAGAATAAAATTAATTAGCAGAACACTTTTTGTATGAAATGACCCCGAAGCATGTTTTAAAACATCGAAGGATCAGGGGCGTAGCTAGGGGGTGCGTGGGGTGGTGTCGCACCGCCCCCCCCCACACTTTTCAAGAGTCGGCAAATCAACGAGCAATTTTAAAAAATTAGGTCTTAGGTTTGGAGTTTCATTAGGTATAGGTTTTAAACTTGTAAATGTAAAGCTACAAGTCGGCATTTTCAAAGGATCCACATGAACTCCTTAAAATTTAGCTAGTTTCCATTCGATTTTAAGAACGACAGTCGCCATTTTCCGACTGAAATCCTTAAAATTTAGCGAGTTTCCATTCGATTTTAAAAAGGACGGTTGGAATTTTATAATTTGAGGTAAAATTCGAAGGAAATTGTTATTCGGTAGTTTGCGGAACGCGGCTTATTGATTGCGAACTTTGACAATTCGCGGCAAGGGTGTTTTCGTTCGCGGCAAAAAGTATTTCGTTATTTAAACTGTTTATAAACTTGTTTTCTTAATACATTTTGATGGGATAGAAAAGTGATTGATAGCCTAGAAAAGTGTTCATGTCAACGGACTGTCAAAATTTGCGAATAGTCGTTCGTTCGTAGGTAGTTGGTCGTTCTTATGTGAATGGCCCTTTAGGTATTGGCCCAGGGGTGTTCTTGTTAAGATTGGTCAAAATTGGACAAAGGGGCGTGGCGCCTCCCATACAAACAAAAACAATCGAAATCTTATATTCCGAAGACGCCCGAATCGATTGAGCTCAAATTTACAGATCTTAGGTATTGACCCCGGATAGTTCCTGTGAAAATTGGACGTGGCAACTCCCATACAAAAAAAATCTTCTATGGGGTGCAACTCGATGACGTTAAATATAACTCGATAACCGCTGGGTCGATTTTCATGATTACTATACAGTCGGAAAGTTCCTGAAATTAGTCGGCATTTCAATGAAAGTCACCCCCCACGGCTCGAACCCTCGCTACTCCCCTGCGACGGATCTTCATATTTATCAACCATATTTCTTCTCCCTTAGAGCTTTCATATACCAAACCATAATTAAACCGGCAAACAGGCTCGTCTCTTGTCATGTACAGCAGATAAGTGGCTTTTTGTCATGCTAACTATTTTAGGTGTTAAATGCCATAGGTCTACCACAAAAAAAAATATCGAAAAAAAAATCTAGAAAGCATAATCTCGAATAACAAAAATCTCGAATTAATATTAAAAATGAAGTTGAAAAGTGAGATAGTATGGGGGGCATGCTGCCTCCCCTCCAACCCCCCTGCTTGGGTTTACTGTTTGAATATGAGGTGGGTGCAAAAAAAATCTCGAATTTACTTTTTATTTTCGAGATTTTTTCGAGATATAGTCTTTCGAGATTTTTGCACATTCGAAATTTTTGCATTCGAGATTACGTCATGATCCCTTTGCCATCGAAGGCGTAATCTGGGTATTAACCATTTCGGAAAATCGGGAGATATGGGAGGGTCCACTTGTGTATCCAACACTCTTAAACCTTGTAAGCACTAGGCGGGACACATTTTTAGTAAACAAGAAGCATTTTTTGTTTGTGATTATGTTCATAAATAAAAAAAAAATAAATAGGCGGCGCAACAGGCGGTAGACACCCAAGGCCTAGCTTCTCGCAACCATTCGTTTTGTGTGAGTTTCTATTTTTGGAACGAATGGAAGGGACCTACAATTTTATGCCGAATCCGAACGGCTGAATTGAGAAGCTTTTTCAGGACAGTCATACTCTCGGATGTTTGTCAGACGTTCGCGAGAGGTGGCGCAGTAGAAAAAACCTTAAGATGTAATTTGTGTTTTTCCGGGGATCGAACCTGTGATCCCTCGCACAGTAGTCCAGCACACTAACCACTGCGCTACAGCGCCCACGATGTTCATAAATACAATTACATTTTTCATGACTTTTCTCAAGACTTTTAACGATAGAATCTCTAGTTCTTGTCGGCTGTTCTTCTTAACCGGACCAGGGTATCTAACCTTTTGCTACTGTCCCGTGTTGAGCCAATCTTCTCGACGCGACCTGTTAAACGCCGCAGTCTTTGTGAAAGTTGAAGACCATGAAATCGTTGACGATAAACTTACGTCCATTAGGAAATATAAGATGTTGACGATTGTTTTTTAAAACTATTGGTATGCAATTATTACTTCGTGTTGTTGAAAAGTATAGTGACTATTCGTATTCTTTTTATTCTCGCTCCCCGGCTCTAATTATCCTCCGAATATCCGAATTTTGAAATCGAATTATAGTCTAAGGATATCAGCCTCTCTAGGTGCTCCTATGGTGATAACCAACCACGGATAGCCTTATTTACTTCACATCAGAGAGTTAAGCTCGCGGATGGCACTGTTATTTTTACATTTTACGAGCCTAGGACTTTTAATGGTTTTACCGACCGACAGAGATTCATCAATAAATTTAAGAACACATTCGGCTAGTGCCGTTTTTGCGTCAACTCTCGTTGTTGTTAGTATAGCTCTATATGAGGTAGTTACCAAATTGAAGGTTCTGAGCATTGTATCGATATTCTTCACCTTTTTTTAAATCCTGAAAGTTTCTTCTTTTGGAAACTATCTGGAACTTGTAAGTCAGTTGATTCACTATTAATTTTCTTATCTGTAAGAAGTCTAGACTCGAAGCTTGTTGTTGTTTTGAATGTCCATATGTTATACCACGAAATGCCGAAGAAAATTGGCCCGCTCCCCACCGTATCCGATTTTGGCAAGAGTTGACAAGGCGAACGCATTCTGATTGATTCCCACTCCTCACTGTGCTGTGGATTACAAACAGTGGGGAGGTGTTTAGACCTCACGTATTATTACAGAATTGAATAGTCGGTCATTGGTGCGACCCTGCTGACTAAAATGTCTCAAACTATCTGTTTTGTACAATACATTTTTAACTTAGATACTAAAGGTATACTTTAGATCCGTGGACTTGGTGGCTAATAAAGAGGAGAAGAGTTTAAATGAAAAATTATTTTGCCAGTGTTTATCATATTTTTGCCAATTTTGGTGCATTCTCAAGGCGATGACATATCCAGTAGCCAACATTCGATTTACTGCTGTAATGATTTTAATACCCTTATTGCATGCCACTGATGTTATTTCGAACCCGCACTCATGCACGCGGCCAATTAAGACAGAAGATATGACAAAAGTTGCTGTCCCCGATTTAGTGTGATTGCTTCTAACGATAAATCAAATTAATTTGCAGATATCAAGCCAAGGCAGCCTGCGTGTCAGTTGGACGCAAGTAAAAGTTGTACAATCAGCGAATAAATTCGAAAGCAGAACCGTTCAAATATTTATCAAAACAGCACGTCGGTTGTCATTGTCACATATTTTACAATTTCTGACATGCAACTCTCCACTCGCCTCGGAGGTTTGTGTGCAATTTCATCTCCCTCTTCTAATTGAAAACATTCCCTTCTGTCTCTGCCGCCCCCCAGGGGAGATATAATTTATGCAAAACTAATTAAGAAATGTAATCCAGTTTTGATAAACCACTACAACATGGACCACTTTATTTTGATTAAATGCCTCCATGCCACATTGATACATGCCCGTTGCCCACATCTACCAGCTCAGGCTTCCTCCCATTCCTCACAGGTGAATGTCAAATGTCTGCTCGGCTGGCGGCATCCTCTATCTTAGCTTAGCGAATTAAATCGGACATTTCTCATATCGGGAGGAATTTTAATCCTCTTCCGATATGTGCTGATTGTAATTTACAGCGCAGCACAAACTTTCCCACTAGCATGGTGAAAACTAATATCTGTGCCATGAAATCTTTGCAGAAACTTCAAAATTTATTTATTTTCATGTTAATAATCGTAAAGAATTTAATTACCCTCATAAAAGCCGATCGTAAATTAGCCAGAGTTATAATGATCGGGTAATTAATACCTAATAGATACAATATATGCGTGAGATATATTTCAAGACAATCGGAAGCGATAGTTATTCTTGGCATTGTGTTTCTAGTTCATTAGCGAATAGCTGTGATGTCAAAAAAAATTAGTAAGTTCAAATAATGATCAGATCTGTTCGTGTCTTCTTGTTTTTTTTTTGTTCTAATTTAATCCCCCATGAAGAGCGCAACATTTTTCTGGCTGATTGAACACAACGCAGACCTCTTGAGCGGAGTAATAGCAATCTTATCCAATAACAACGATACTGTTGATGATCGTGATACCTGGTCTGTTCGACCATGTATCAAATTTCTTGTATAATTGTATCCAAGTCGGTTGTCTATGAGTTCCGCCATTCTCATGTCCGATCGTATCCGATCTTGATGCTCTTTCGGTATTTTATTAAACACTTTTCAGAGTTTGGGTTGTTTTTGTTTTATTGTGATTTGAACGTTTTGCGGACATCAAAGAGATTTAGGGAGATTTGGAAAAAATGTATCTTGATTGACATAAATCGATATTTTGTTCGATAGAAACGATTACTTTCAAGTAGTAGTGATCTATGGTATCTGTGATGCATGGATTAAATGTATTGCCTCGAAACAAAGGGAATTAAGTCTGGATGACTGGCGGTTTGGCTAAATCCTGATGAGTCAGGATTCTTATTTGTATGTAGAGTGGAACATAGAGCCACATAAAAACGTTGATCGCGAAAATTGAACATACTCCGTGGCGGAATAAAACCTACATTTGGTCTGGTGATCATGATATGAATTGTAAAATAGATGGCACCGTTTGTTATGCCACTGATTGTCCGAATACCTCTTTACAAGGAGTGGTTCCCATATTTTAGTAAATACTGTAAACTGCTAATTCGCTACCAACTTATGTCCTTGAATATTTTTCACATACAAGCCCACTTTTCCAAAAAAGAATTTAGTTTCTGGTTGAAAATGCTTTCCGCAAAGTTTTGCTGGTGGGAATGAGCATAGAATTTAAAAGATATAAAATTATGCTATTTTGAGAAATTCTTTAGAAGCTTATCTTTAGACTGTTATCATGTAGGTACTTCGATTTATATACATACATATTACATATGTATATATATGTACCTGCACACTTCGTAGTGCAAAATAAAAAAAAAATCTCTACCCCTATGGGGAATGCCCTTGATGAGGGTCCACTTGAGCATAACCTACACCCGCAACCCACTTAATGGACAAGCGGACCATTGGAAATTAATGAATGAATAAAAATCAGTTTTAAATTCATTTAGATCAGTAAAACAGTTTTTATTGTAATGCTCTGTCTTACACAACATTGATGGAATCATATTGCCTAGCTAGATAATATTCTTATCTATCAGGACAATGCACATCAATTATTAAAATTTTCTAAACTTAGAAACTTAAGAATAGCGATTGCAATGTTTTTGTTTTGTGGGCCTCCTTTGTCCAATTTTTCCGATTTTCACAGGAATACTCCCGGGCCTAACCTAATATAGTCTGAAAAATGAAAAATTGAGTTCAATCGGTTCTGTGGTTTTCGAGATATGTATAATGATTTAGAATATGTTTTTTTTTGCATGGGCGGTGGCACGGCCCTTTGTCCAATTTTGACCAATCTTAAACAGGAATCTGAAAAATTCTTGGGCCAATAGAGTCCACGACAGATATAAGAAACCTCTAAAATAAAAAAAAATGTTTTTCTTATATCCGAGTAGCGAACACGTATAATAAGAAATAAAGTTTTATCGGTGTTTCCACATGCGTTTCTTATAAGCGATGTGTTCTTATATGAGTGTTTTTTCGATTTTTTCAATTTTCCGGTCATTTTTTCCATTACAATATACCTTTTCTTTACTATTTATTGAAATTTACCATAGTAACGAGTAAGTGAGCCAAAATAGAACTCCGTATAGGAGGTGTAGTTTTTAGAGGAATCGCAGTTAAAAATATCGCTTTTTTGTTTAAAAAAATTTAATTTAACAACAACCATATTTCCGTCTGAAAAATGACTGCCTTTTTGCAACACTAAAAAGTATCTTTTGTCCAAGTTTCATCTTCATAGAGATTTTTTTGTCAAAGAAAAGAATTAAAAGCCGAAAACCCGGTTTTCCGCCATTTTTTCTAAAAATGTTGAGGATAATGTAAAAATGGTTAATGAAAAAGTTGTAGATCTTTTTATTTTCTACAACTTTTACATTCATTTTTTTTTCGATAGGATACACAGTTTAGTCAGAAATCGCGAAAAACCATCGTTAACCCCTAAAAATGCACCACATTGCATCCCGGATAGCTGCTGTCGGTTCGATTTAATTAGTCCTCTTTTACAAGAGCTTCTTCTACAATATTCCGCTGTCAGAATGCTGTAACGAATTATTTTATTAAAACTTAGAGGAGAGAATTAATAAATTTCTTTTATCACTATGCGATAAAAGAGTTTTTTGGAAATCACTGTTAGTCTCATCAGAAATTTCAAGCTCAGCTGCAGTGTCCTTCTAGCGCGTTAAAATTCAAGTAAAGTTCGCCCGAATTATCTCATGTGTAATTATCTTTAAGATTGTACAGGTCACATAAAACTGGAAGATCTGGTCGATGCGGAAAATATAATTTTTTTAATTCTCTATGTTTGAATAAGTTTGGAATGTAACCCATAATGTATTTACATATTTGCCTTTCGTTGGTACATCTTTATCACATGGCGAAACATTGTAAAATTATATCCATTATGACCGTAAAAATATTTGAAGATTAAAAATGATATAGTGTAATGAATGACTAAAGTCAATCTCTCTGGTAAATTTTGTTGACTGGTATGGGATGTTAGGTATGCTCTATGGTCATTACTCATATTAGTTTCTCTTTATAAAAAAAAATATCTGACACCGCAGGCAAAACGAAGAAGAATATTCAAAGATGTTCGAGCCTAATGGGTACCGCTGATGATAACTTAATTTTTCTTAATTTGCTGTGAGCGTGAACCAAAAATGTGCTCCTCAAAAAAAGCCAAAAGGAATAACTAGTCTATCAAAATATATATATTTTGGCTAACTATGTTTTGTGTGTTTAGATTTAGAAAGACACAGGTGTTCGTGTCAGAGAGAAACAACTGATAATCTTCAATATACCCAATCTGACAGCAGTAGGTACATGAGGATTTGCGACTCATTTTTGAAATTTGGTTAAATTACTTGTAAATCTTATATGGACATCAAAAGACAAAATATATATCTACGAATTATTCAAATACCGTGCTAACTTTTGTAAGTTAAATGCAATTAAAAAAATTCAAACTTCCTTAATTCGCTTCAGGAATAGTAGCCAGCCACATCTCCTCACAGCTCTTCTCAGAGCACTTAACCAATTTCTCCCTGTCGTAATTCGTTGACACTCCTTAATGTTTCCTTATCAACTCTCTCATTCAATTTAACAGGAAGCTTGCAAAATGCGTTTTCCTCCTCGACAACGTCTCAAGAACAACCATTTAAATTTAAATTCATCCAGCAGCAGTGCTAAAAGATACCAAAAGATACATTTCGAGTGCAATTATGCCAATTGCATGTTTTGGTCTGCTGCCCTTTAAATTGCTGTTACGAAAAACAACGAATTAAAACAACAGCCAAGTGTATACACAAGCGGAGCAACATCCTCCCAATGTTACCCATTCATTCATCATCTTCTCAACTGTAGCCGTCCAAAAACAGATTCCAAAAAGAGAAGCAAACAAATTTAAAATTTTTTCCCCTTCACGGAGAATTCAGAACAATCTGTGGAATTGCGGCCATGATGATGCGCGAGCGCTATATACGTAGCTGATGAAGATGATTTAAGGTCAACGCACAGTTTTCACATTAACGCATCAGGTGCTGGACTTAATGAGTTCTCCACATCTCTGTTCATGTTGTCGAGCTAAAAAAAAAATAAAAAATCGAAATGAATCTTCATGTGTAACACGCGATCAGAATAGCAAATCTGCTCGAAATCTTAATTCATTCTCAAAACAGATGCGCGCGCATAGTTACCAGCAAAAGATTGTCTTTTTCGAATGCTGACCATGTCGCTGGTTATAAAGGAACAACCCTCCTTGGGATGATTAATTTCTGCAGCACGACGACGACGCGTCCTCTATTTCATATATCGAGAAGCTATTAAGAAAATAAAACCGAAGAGAGACAAACAGTCAGATCAAATTATAGGGCCATTAAAGGAGTGATATCCCCTCACTTTTAGCAAGGCACCTACTCGGTCTGCATAGCGCAGTATATTTTTTTACGACCAAAGGATGTTGAGTAGAACTGAATTTTTAATGGTTTATCCTCGAGGTGGAAATTCCAAACTATAAGAAACTTCATAGGTATAGGGAATTAAATTGGTTTTGTTATGATTCTGATTTGGTTTCGTTGGAATTGTAACCAGTTTCTTGGCTGCTCTTGTCATCCTGCCTGCTGCCATGGTGCGCGCAGAGAGATAAGTGCTGACAATTTTTTAGGGGTTTTTCTTCACTTCACAGCAAGATCTTTGGGGATTATAATTTTCGGTGACAAAAAAGGAACTTAATGTGGTCGTTCATTATCGCTTGGGTATGGGGGAAGTTATACCTGAAAACGATTTGTTTCGTGGGGGAAAGATGATTCCAAACGTCAAAGAAGTACGATAGGGGAGCCGGCCGCTTGGTAAGTCGTTTTAATGGAGAGCATTTAAATATTTGTTAAAAACAATCACACCAAAAATATGTACAAAAAGAGCCAAGTTCTCTTATAGAGATCAAAAATTAAATGTGGTCACCCACGAAAAGTAATGAGACGCCAAGTTTTTTAACATTGAACCTTCTGAAACTAAGAACTTGGCGTAGATTTAGATCTCATTACTATTTGAGGACCTTTTTAATGAGCTTGGAAAATTCTTCAAGTTTGAAGCTTTCGGCTGAATTGGGTCCGAAGTCAGAGGGGGGTCGCAAACAGCCAGAGTTTTTTTCCTGTGTTATGCCTGGCGGTGTTATGCTGAATGAGGTACTAAGCAAAGTTCGCACTTTCCTTATTTTTAAATTGTCTATCCTCCGGAAACAGCTTGGCAATTATAATAATGACAATTTAAGCAAGTCGCAGGATTTTTGCTGCTTCATTCCAGTCCCAGAGCAGTGGGCCAAGAACGGAGCCTTGAAGTACGCCCACATTGATATTGTGTTCCTCAACCTTTAAATAGGTAGGTCTAGGTATCAATTTGCAATTCAGTGCAATTCAGCACAAGAAACAAAAAAATCTATAGGAATGTTAGTTTCAAATTGTGACCACCACTTGGATATTATGGCTTCCGTTTCAATTTTCTTCTTGTAGATACGCCACTAAAACATCAATACAATAACCATGCTGACTTCCGTCATCTCACAATCCATTACATTCTTCAATACTAGATTTTGACAAACAAGGCGAGATCAGATGCATTTATCACGCCACCGCGAGACAGGCACAAATAAACCTCAGCACATCTCTAAATTCCAACTGATGACTTGCACTCGAAACTGGACGGCGTCCATGTACCAAATGGGTAATCCATTCAAACCAAAGCACCACCCATCATCAATCTCCTTAACGAGCCCTGGGTACAAGCGGCTAAAACTTGGAAAATAATTAAATTAATTTACATTGCAAGTTCTATCTCCTTGCGCACAGCGATGTGCATCTCTGCAGGCGTCCATTGTCCAGACCCATCAACGGCGAAGAACCCACATTAATCTCAACGTTTTGAAAGGAATGAAAAGGATCCAGCAGGAGATATATTTTCATTAGAATTCGGACCGGTTTGCGTTGTCGAGGATCATTAAATGATCAGTTTGTGTGACAAGATCGCCAACGATTTGCCACAAGAACAACCGCACCTCCTTTTGAGGCAAAAATAAATTCGGCGTCTTAAAGCTGGGTGCCACAACTGGTTCATCAATCTTGTGATTTTATCTTTTGCAGAGTGCGCGGCTACCACAACCACTACGTCCTTTTGGAATTTTATGACGACGCCAAATGGGCTCGCTACTGTTCGAGAAATGCTGCTTTTCGGAAGATATTTCCCCCGGTCGCAGAATCCACCCTCTCTGGGGTGCACCCTTTTGAGATGATTGATTGATTGACAGAAAGGCGGAAGCGCGGGCTCCAAACACAGAATGGTAGCCGATAAAGAATTGAATTTTATTAATTTTACACTCCAAGCAAGGTGGCATGTTTCACGGAGCTCGACTATATAGCGGTCCTCTCAAGACACAGTGTTCTCCGTTCGCCGTTTCTCTGTGACGGCGCGCAGGTGATAACTATGCTAATTTATAGGTGTGATCTAGTGTATTGATGTGATAATTGATAGATACTTCTGAGGCAGTAGTATGTTGGATAAGGTTGTTGTGTGAAGTTGTTTTTTTTTTTTTTTTTTTTTTTCTTTCTTTCTTTTTTCGTGTTGTGCAGTGCTGGAGGTCCATTCAGGTCATTTGCATTATGCTCGTGCGGTTGTGGTGTTGAGAATCGGTTATGAATTTCGAGAGTCTAAATTATGGATTTTCTTGTGTTTTAGTATGTATCGCATCCACATAATGAATGCAGCATGCTATATATGGAGTGATCAGCATGACGCCGATTTCTGAAGAGGTGTCAAAACTGATTACATCTCGTATACGTGGTATCTTTCACATATTTATAGGCAGGGAGTGTTGACAATATTTTGGGCTTGGTGCCTAACTTGTTTATTTGGTTTAATTAAAAAGGGAATCGCCAATAGATGCAAATACGATCGGTGATCACGCTGCTGGATGTGCAGGGCGTTTTAAAATGACTATGCCTATATTTGTGATATATTTTGTGGCGTTGAAATTTATATGAATGTAGGTAGTCATGCATTAAGGCTTGCCGCAGAATTAAACGATTTTTGTAAAAACTGAATTGTCGAAAGGAGGAGGACTAGAGTAGGTATTGGGTCGGTTTGTCCTGGGAATTCGGCGCTAGAAAGAGACAGAAAATGTGCGAGAGAGATAGAGCGAGATGGATGATTGCTCGGTTTGGCTGTGAGTTGGTTGGCTTGGCTGGGTGTGTGGCTGGCGTAGGTGGTGGTTTTTTTTTTGTTTTGCTTTAAGTTGTGTTGGTGTTTTTTTTTTAGTTTTGGCTGTGAGTTGTGTTGGTTTGTTTTTTTTTTTTTGGCTGTGAGTTGTGAATTGTGTTGGTTGTTTTTTTTTTGGAACCACAGACGTATCGAAAGCAAAATTCTTATCTTTGCGAACACATAATGCAGTCCATGGTTGGAACCACAGACGACGCACGTAGCGATTTATCAAGGGCATATCCGAATGTAGAACAACAAACATAAATGCGAAATTAATAATGCGCAGGCTGGTGGGATCGGTAGTTGGTGGACCTATTTTTGTTTATTATAAGTGCGAAATTAATAATGCACTGGTTGGTGGGATCGGTAGTTGATAGATCTATTTTTAGATTCGCTGGTGGTCGGCTCGCTTGGGAGATAAGGGAATTCATTTTGATGCATTTAGTTGTACGGTTAGTTATTGTTTTGGTTAAGTTTAAGTTTGATGGTTTGTTTACGGGATGCTGGCAAGGGGGAGAGAGATTCAAATGCGGTGATGATCGATTGTGAGGTTGAGATTTTTGCGTGATTGGCAAGGAGGAATATGATATGGGCTATTTTAGTGGATAATTTTTCAACTCGGATTATTCTTATTTATTTAGCGATAAGATCACAAACGGGCGAAAGTGTTTGGAATAACGATTATTGCTTTTAATGTTTTTGGGTTTTGGCTGTAAGTTGTGGGGTGAGTCATTGTTTGGTTGGTTGCTTTGTTTTTTTTTTGTGATCTTGAATTGGATGATGTGCATTTGATTTTTTATTTTTTTTTTTGTATGAGTGTTGGTTTTTTTTGATGGAGCTGGAGAGGGGTTCATATTATTTATGATTTGATTTAATATAAAAGAAGATGAAGGAAAATTGAATTATGTTTTTGGTGTGAGATGGAGAAAACCTGTGAAGTTGAAGGGCGGGAGGTCCAAGTGAGTGGAATGTGTGATTGAGGTTCTGAGGAAAATGCCAGAGTTTCCATTATTTCTTAATGGTCTACCGCTTAATGTATAGATCTAAAAATGCAGACGTTTGCTCTGAATTTACCCAACAATAAATTCGTTTATATTTTCGTTTATTGACTATTTCGTCACATAGTAACAATGTAAGCGGTGGTCCAAAAAAAAATACACCTACAAAGACTATCGGTGGTGAAAAATTCTATGCAAAGTCAAAGGGATCAATCTGAATTATTCAGCAGCAAAGAAGGTAAATTTTGAGTCTATTAAGGAATCAGTACCTACTAAATGCTGAAAACGCTGAAGATATAAACATTTTATCAGAAAATATTCGCCGAACACGAGAACATGAAATCATATCTGTTGCAGAAATAAAAACATACAAACCCCGAGCAGAGAAGATCATAGCTCCCTACCATATGGTTATAAAAGACAGAAATTATAAGTTAAAAATCTTTATTTTGTAATAAAATAAATCACAAAATGGAAATGTTGTTTTCTTTATTAACATAATATAAAAAGCTATTTATCAAAAGCACATTCTGCAGGGCACAACATTTGCTATGCAACATGCATTTAATTTCATTAGGATATACCCGTTTTAATTCATCCATATTGGGGCAGGCCATGTCTTCCACATTGATGATCTCAACATTTTCGTCAAAGAGTCCTCTCAACCATTGTGCTTTCTCATTTCCTTTAGTATAGACGAATGTATGTTTGATTTCCCTTTGGAGATATTGCTTCACTATGCTGAATTTCGTAAATCCTTCATCCCAGGTTAAGCCATGATGATTAAGATAGAGCCATTTTGCCTGCTTTCTTACTGATGATGATAATTGGTTAGATTTAAACGGAGGTTTCAAAACGAAATGATGATAATGACTATTATTATGGAGTACAGCTACTTCCTTGACGATAAATTCGTTATTCGGTCCTCGAAATCCCTGAACATCAATAATGAAAGACATTTTTCGGTTGTTTCTTTGATGATGACCCGCCGACGATTGAAATTTCTCAGCGCATTTCTCTAATCATATTGAATAAAAAAAAACGAAAGAAAACTACATTAGAATAGGGCTCTATTTTCTAACCTTTTATATATTGACATCAATTTCTTAATTCTAATCAATTTGATATAATATGCGCAAGTCCTTCTTGACATAGATTTGGGCTGAGTACCTATAACAAAATTGTACGTAGTACGAACCGATTGTTGATCTTGGGAAACGACCGGAACTCCTTCCGAACTTGTCAATGTCAACACTCATTTGATATATTGTTGAGAAAGAGATTAATAAATGATGTTTGATTCGCGCAGCTCTTCCACTATAGAATTTATTTCATTCTGAAGATTATTACTGCCAGCTTCTTGGGATGCGATCAAAAGTCGTAGTCTATCAACCAGTTCATTGGCATTATCCCAATAGACATAATCGACGGGATTATTAGAGTACACAGAATATGAGTTTCCAACTTTCTTTATAACTTTCTCTGTTAGATGCTTTAGTAGAGGTTGAATAACATGTTTGTACTTGTATCCTTTATTACCGTTGACTTGTTGAGTACTATCATGGTTTCTTAAGTGGGCTTTTGTTTTTTGTAATATCCTAAGATATTCATTCAAGTCTGAATCGGTATACCTATCTTTTTTAGGTTTCTGTCGAAAAATTAGTTCCTTAAGTCCATCCGTTCCAGAGAAAATTTCATCATCGATAACGAAATCCGCTTGTTCGTTAATTGAAAAGTTTGCACTACCTAATTTCACAGAGTTTGACTGCAATTCGAAATATGGGCCGTAGATTTTGTCACGATTAGAATCCGAGTATGACGATTGGTTGGATGGGGTACTTTGGTTAGTTGGTGTTCTAAATGAAACATCTTCTTCTTGTAGAGTTGATTCTGGAGATGAAAATTCCAAACTCTTCTTTACACTATGAAGTTGGTCTGAGGGACTTTGAAATTGTAATTGACGTTTGACAGTCTCTTTTACATCTTCCACTGTATCATTATTTTTATTATTGATTGCCTCAGTCTTAATGCTTTCAGCAAATGATTTCAGTGGTTCAATTATGGGCTTAAAAGTATCTTCAAATTCGTTTTTTCTCATAATTTTTTCCACCTTTAGGAGCATGTACTTTTTCTTTAAGGCCTTCTTTGTTTTTATAAGATTCTTCAATAATTTTTCATCTATATTCATATTTGAGCATAGATTCTTTAACAGGTAAACAGAACTGGTATAATTCCAAACGGGGCTGTTTCACTTCCAAACGGGGCTGTTTCACTTCCAAACGGGGCTGTTGCACTTTCAAAAGGGGCTGTTTCACTTTCAAACGGGGCTGTTGCAGTTTAGGTTCTATTCGCTTAGACGAATGCTTGACGACTGAGCAGTGCAATTGCTTCAAATGATTTCTTATACCTTCCTTTATCAATACTTGAATCCTTATCAATAACCAGGAATCCATATGTATCTTTCCAGCATGTTGAGCACAAGTTTCGGAATTGATTAAATGTCATATCAGAATTTACATGGTCATTATATATATGTTTTAGATTAAGTTCGTCTTGCTTGAAAAGAATCAAATAATTCGCATTATCTCGAATCAGATGTTTCGGAATATGGGTATATGACTGACACAGGTAGAAGCTGTCCACCTCGTTATGGCGGCCCATACAAAAATAGTCCCGTATATTATTTTGCTTATCGCACGCTACATCATCAAATATAAATATGGAATTTGGCTTTGCTTCAGAGGGTGGTATAATTTCGCTATTATTTGAAAACTCCTTATATTCCATGCCATTGATGGACTTTATTAGTTTTCTCAAATATGAATATTTCGGTTGATGTAGAGACTTTGAATAAATATATACGTTTTCAAATTTTAATCCATTCGGGTCGAGGAGAATGCTTAACATGACATTTGTTTTTCCACAGTTTGATGGGCCCACAATTATTCCCCGAATACTATTGGGAAATAATGAGCCATGTTTCCTTTTCTCTTTGGTTTTACTATCGAAATTCTGTACCTTTATGGTGTCTGCTTGCTTTATAAACTTCATGTTACTAAGTGAAGATATTTAGTATAAAACGGCTTGTTTTATAGCTAATCATTTCATAACCACTCAGCACGCGGTGATATAAAAATGATAGATTATCAAGTGCATCCTCTCAGTCGAAAACATACATTCCAAGGGTACGGACTAGTAAATTTCTTAATTAATAAACTACCTTTTGAACTGCATCTACCTTCATATAATTTTTGTGGTCCTGGAACTAAATTAAAAGAACGTCTTGCCAGAGGAGACCGTGGAATTAACCAATTGGATGAAGCTTGCCGTGAGCACGATATTGCATATTCAAATAATAAAAACTTGAGCGACCGGCATATTGCTGACAAAATTTTAGCTGAGAAAGCCTGGCAAAGAGTAAAGGCTAAAGATTCATCACTATCTGAAAGAGTAAATAGTCTATTGGTCACGAGTACGATGAAGGCTAAAACTAAGCTCGGTATGGGTGTACCTGTACGCACGAAAAAAGCAAAGCGGAATAAAAAAGTCGATTTATTCAAGAAGGCAGTTAAGGAAGCAAAAATTGCTATACGTAAGCCGAAAACCGGAAATCCAAATGAGATGGTACTAGTCGCTCTAAAAGCTGCGAAAAATGTCTTAAGAAATAAACAGAGGAAGAATAATCTACAACCTCGAGTAATACCATTACCAAAAATTGGGGGTTTCCTACCCCTGTTACCCATCTTTGCCGGATTGTCAGCGCTTGGATCTCTATCTGGAGGGGCTGCTGCTATAGCAAAATCAATAAGAGATACAAAAATTGCCAGGGAACAAATGGAAGAAAATAAGCGACACAATCAGTTCATGGAGGCTGTGAAAATTAATCATGGCAAGGGGCTTTACCTACAAACATATAAAAAAGGCTTTGGTCTTTTCCTTAAACCTCAAGATTCAAAAAACTATTAAAATCGCTACCTAATCATCCTCTCACCAATGTCGATATAGGAGCTTTCGGAAAAATTAATATACCCCATTTTCGCGGTGTTTATATGAGAGATGCATTACCAGTAAAACCTTTTAGCAAAGAATGTGGAGTAATTAATTTGGATAATGAAAGCGGTCCAGGTACTCATTGGGTAGCATACTTCAAAAATCGAGAAAACATCAGTTATTTTGATAGCTTTGGTAATCTGAGGCCACCCTTAGAAGTTGTCAAATATTTAGGTGGAAACATGGTTTATAATTACAACAACTGTCAAAATTTTAATACGTATATATGTGGCCATTTATGTTTAAAATTTTTATTAGATCAAATAAATAACTGAACAAAATCAAATTGTGTTTCATTTCCTTTCAACAGTAATGTCGTTAACACTCACGCTAAGCGGTAACCAGTCAACTCTCACTGCAGAGTATTTCCCTCCCATCATCCTAAATTCTGATTACGTATGTGGGTTGGTTGACTTCCAGACCTACAATTCTATACCTAATGTAGATCAGTTTAATAATTTATTTCATTTTGGTACCGATGTAATAGCACTACCTACTGGTTCTTACGAGATTGAAGATATAAATAATTGGATACAGGAGAATATCAAAATATATAATAAGAAGGACCCTAATAAAATATCAATTCAAGTAAAACCAAATAATAATACATTGAAATGTGAAATTTATAGCAACATAGAGCTGGATTTCTCTCGGCCACACTCTATTGGAGCGCTTTTGGGTTTCAGTAGGAAAAAACTAGAGGCAAATAAACTGCACGAATCGGATCTTTATGTTGACATCAATAGAGTGAACATTATCCGAATAGAATGTAATTTAATCGATGGAACATATATCAATAATCAATCAGCACATATACTACATGAGTTCTCGGTGAATGTTAGCCCAGGCTATAAAATAATTGAAGTTCCCCAAAACGTCATCTATTTGCCGGTGAACGCCAAGAGGATAAGTTCTATAACCTTGAATCTCTTTGATCAGGACGGTAACCTTATAAATTTTCGAGGTGAAACTATAACAGTTCGATTGCACCTCAAACCTGAATAATGATAATATACGACTCTTATAAAAGAATCGAAAGTACTATTAAACCAGTCAATATACCTTCGACACCTGGACGGAGAACATCGCAACATCTTACCACACAAAATCAACAATTTCTATTGTCACAGGGATACAGATTGAAGAAGTAAGGCAAGCTGAATATTTTTGAAGAACCAAGACTTGAGGAGAGTATCTCCAGGTACGAATATCACACCTACTCACCATACTTGAACAATTTCGACAAAAATGACATTATTCAAATTTGCGTACAACATCAAAATCTTAATATACTACCTTCAGAAAGTTATATTTATATTGAAGGAATGCTATCAAAAAGTGATGGAAAATCGTTCAACAAAACAAAACTCGTAAATAATGCCGTTGCATTCTTATTTGATGAAATTCGCTATGAACTGAACGGAATAGAAGTCGACAGCAATAGAAATGTTGGCATCACATCCACAATTAAAAACTACATTTCTTTAAATAAAAACGAAAGTGAAATGCTGTATAACGGAGGCTGGTCTCCTAATTCCCACATAAATGTTAATGGGTTCCATTTTAATTTCTGTCTGCCGTTAAATAAACTATTAGGTTTTGCTGAGGATTTCAAGAAAATTATTCCTAACGCTCGACATGACTTAATTTTAACACGTTCTCGTACAGATGACAACTCTCTAATATCCGAAGAAGATGAGAAAGTAAAGATAAGCTTACTTAAAGTTCAATGGAAAATACCGCATGTCAATTTAGCGGATTCTGTTAAATTAAATCTATACAAATCCATAAAAGATGGTGAGTCGATGAAGATTGCATTCCGAAATTGGGATCTGTATGAGTATCCATCATTACCTGCACATACCACTCATCATGTTTGGAATGTTAAGACAACTTCACAAATGGAAAAACCTAGATACATCATTTTCGCATTACAAACCAACAAACGAAATACTCTTAAAGAAGATCCCACCTTTTTCGATCATTGTAATATTACAAATTTGAAGGCGTTTTTGAACTCGGATGTTTATCCACATGAGGATTTAAATTTGGCATTTGACAAAAATAACATTGGCATACTATTCAGTATGTATGTAGAGTTTCAGAAAACCTACTATAATCGAATGGTTGCTGAACCCTTGTTAACACGAGATGAATTCAAGTCGAAAGCTACTATTTATGTAATAGACTGCAGACATCAGAATGAAATGATGAAAAATGGTCCAGTTGACATTCGTCTGGAAATTAAATCATCCAAACCAATACCAGAAAATACAACCGCATACTGCCTGATGCTGCATGACCGTATCATCAATTATAATCCTCTAAATCAAATGGTTTCTCGTGATGTATAATCAGTTGAATATAATCAGTCATCGAAGAAGCAACAACCGACAAATGGCTTTCATTATTGATGTTCAGGGATTTCGAGGACCGAATAACGAATTTATCGTCAAGGAAGTAGCTGTACTCCATAATAATAGCCATCATCATCATTTCATTTTGAAGCCGCCATTTAAATTTAACCAATTGTCATCATCACTAAGAAAGCAAGCAAACTGGCTCTATCTTAATCATCATGGCTTAACCTGGGATGGAGGATTTACGAAATTCAGCATAGTGAAACAATATCTCCAAAGGGAAATCAAACATACATTCGTCTATACTAAAGGAAATGAGAAAGCACAATGGTTGAGAGGACTCTTTGACGAAAATGTTGAGATCATCAATGTGGAAGACATGGCCTGCCCCAATATGGATGAATTAAAACGGGCATATCCGAATGAAATTAAATGCATGTTACATAGTAAATGTTGCGCCCTGCAGAATGTCTTTTTGATAAACCGATTTTTATATGATGATAATAAAGAAAACAACATTTCCATCTTGTAATTTACATATTTTATTATAAAATAAAGATTTTTTAAAAAGAGTCTGGCTTATTATTATTTCTGCCTTTTATAGCCGTATGGTAGGGAGCTATGATCATCAAGAAATCTCCGCTTCTCCGCTCGGGGTTTGTATGTTTTTACTTCTGCAACAGTGATGATTTCATGTTCTCGTGTTCGGCGTATATTTTCAGATAAAATTTTTATATCCTCAGCATTTTGAGCATTAAGCACTGCTTCCTTAATGGACTCAAAATTTACCTTCTTTGTGGCTGAATAATTCAAATTGATCCCTTTGACTTTGCATACAATTTTTTCACTGCCATCTTTTGGACTGTAGACTTTGTAGGCGTAATTTTTTGGACCGCCGCTTACAAATTCAACAATATAACTTCCGTGACCATAACACTCTAATTCATCAGTCATATCACCTATGAAATCACCAGTCTGGGGTTCAACTTCTCCGTCGCGACTTTTGTAAATAACCGAATCGGTATCATAGTATAAAACTCTATCGCCCAGTGATTCTAGGTAGCTGTACAGTTTCAAACGAGCTAGAGTGGTTGTATAAGCTGCAATACATACGTTAACAGTTGAAAGGGTCTCTGCTTCTTCTTCTTTATATGACCAGTTTACTACAAGAGTGTCCTCATTAATAGGTAGTATATGACATATTTCAACAGTCGGATCTAATAGCATTTGGTATAGTTCATCCGGTGTATTAACTATGCATGTTTTTTGTTGGTTTTCTCTTTGACCGAATTTACCCCAGAACGAATTCAATATGAGCTTAGCAAAAGATCTCCTCCCCGGGTTGTTGGAAATTTCAGCAATATCTAATTTCACATCTTCATTATTTAGAAAATCATCTATATACTGGTTTCTTTCTTCCTCAGTAGCACATTTGCTAGGCCACCCCGATGCCTCCTGTTTTATTTTAATAAATTTATTCATCATCTGTGTGAAAAGGCCATCTGATTTTACAGTTTTATCATATTGTACCATTGAATATTCCCATATTTCGAAAATATCTACTATCTTATATCCTTTCTCTACAGCTTTCAAGATCTCATCTATAATCCAGGTTCCTTGTAAGGCTCTAGCATCATCATTATGATTGCAACATTCTTCTTGAGATAATTGATCGCTGCATGTTCTGCATAGGGTAAACATGAGTTTATTATTTTGCTTTACAGGTAATACAGGGTGTAGTAACTGCTCTGGTGGTAGTATTCTGCATTTAATAATTCCGTTGGTGCTTTGCAAATCTATTTGAGAACAATCAGTAGTGTGAACCTTAGGATGACCCACTGGAAATTTACCATATTTGCAGACCCATGGATATAGGGAGCATACATCTATATATTTAATTTTTTCACCTTCCTTACATTTGTAATAGTTGTATGTATTGCCAGTTCGACCACCATAGAACGCATCACGTGGATTTATCGGGATACCATAGATTAGAGGATGTGTTTCTAAATATTTGATATCATCTACACTCTTTTGCTTTTCAAAATCACAAGCCCACATTTCTATCACTTCATAGCCTAATTGCCTTAGTCGTGACGATTTAGAAATGGTGTTTTCATATCGACGATTTAGGGTATCATATGGATTATCGGTCAAGGCTAAATTGCGATCTTTTTTCATCAAACATGAATGTCCATGATAATAGCAGCCATGAAACTCGAAAATCTGTTTAGTTTCCTTACAAAATCCATCAACTTTCACACCAGCCACTATCGCCTCTCTCTCTTTAGCTGTATGTTGAATGTCACAACCACGTTTCCTTTCCTCCAAAATAAGCCATTCGATTGCCTGGCGTGACTGATTATCAGCATATCTGTACCCGTTTCTAGGAATTAATCCTATTGTATCAGCCTTAAGGAAATTACGTCTATACACTAGATTACATGCCGATGCTATAGTCACAGATTCCAAAAATGGCTCCACATTGCATTGATCAAGAAAGATATTTCTGAATTTTATACATGCTTCTGTTAGAATTTGTACATCGTTAACACAGTACTCAATAAGATCGATCTGCATATTAAATTCACTGTGTTTATTTTCTTCGTACCATTGAAAGAATACATTCCGATCATTTATCTTCATGGCGTCTGGATTGTAATATTCTACGGGTGGTAAAGGACCAACATAATTTTCATTTTCTATTGTATTGAAGAAATGTGGAAAATAACCCTTTTTTAACGTCTGTGTTAAATCAAATGCTTTTGGAAGAGCTGATAAAGCCATAGGGAAATAGTTTAACGAATCTATAAATTTCACATTACCAAGCTTCATGAGTATTATCTTAGTTCCTCTCATAATCAATTCTGGTGTAAATTTAGTTTTTTGCAGTATATAATGTAGAATGAATTGATGATCATACGCCTGTCCATTATGAGCCAGTACAATCATTTTTTTAAAAATTGCTCGAACACTAAGAACGTATTCTAAGAAATCTGATATGACGTTTTGGCCTTTCTTCATATTCATTCTGAATTTACATTGTTGGCAAAAGTATAGATTGTTTTCATTTAAACACTGGTCACATCTTTGTTGGAAAACACACAAATTCGGTTCATGAAGTTTAATGGGTCCAGTAAAATCTCGAATTACCTTTTCACCAATAACTTTTTCTTGACGACTCTCCAAATCGTAAAACACATACAGAACACTTTCTAGTCTTGGCCTTCTTGTATCGGGTTGAATATAGCACAAATGCTCTTGAGGAACATGTTTATCGCAAACTTTACAAAAGTATTCGCCGCAGATATGTTCTCTGTTTGCTTTATATGTTTTTAGACACATGGTACATATTTTAATTGTTTCACAAATCGACCGATTTTTTGTTGATCCAGATGCTTTATGTTTATCAAAACATTCCTGTCCTCTAAAACTTCTGTTACAATCTGTACAATTAATCTCGCCTAAGTTCGTTGGGCAACTAGGTGTTTGCTGACATTGGGGACATGATTTTTGACATCTATGCGAGGTTTTATTATTGTATGGTATATTACAGTCTTCGCAAAAATACACGCAGCTAAATGTTGCAGTCAAGGAAATTATTACATTGAAGTGACCTTTGAAGTATAGTAAATTTAGTCTCTTGTTACTGTTATTGTTAGGGTCTTCAAATAAAATATTTCGCCCTTTCTGTCCATATTCATAGACTTTGATCTTATATTCCTTTAAGTGGTTCTGAAATATACGAAGTTCTGGAATACCACAACCTTCAGAGGGTATAGTAATACCAATTATGTTTATGAGATTTGATGTTCTTCGATCTTGAATTTTGTTATTGTTTCGTAGGATTTTTCTATATTCAGGGTCTCGATCTACATTAGCAATTGCCACGACTAATGCTCGGGGTAGACATAAGTTGTCTTTGTTGTTTATCAGCACTATTCCTTTCCTTTTTGTACACTCTTCTTCGAAGGAATTATATTTTGTTGTTCGATTCTTTCCGCGTCCTTTAGGAAGTCTTACGGATGTCACATTTATGCGAAAAGTATCCGTACTTAAACCTGTAGAATTACTTTGGAAAATTTTGGAAATCATTTCCCATACCTCTTTCCAATTCAAATCACCAGCCTTTTTGTAGTTCATCCAACCAGGACCGTGATGTTCGAAATTCTTACCCGTAAATGTTATGCCCACCATATCGGAAGAATCAAGTTCAGCTGTAACACGTTTGAACATACCCTGAACAGCATTCTGAATCCATGTTGTTGGTTCAGCATTATCAGCCACATCCTTTATGCGAAACTCAATTTTGCGACCTTTCAAATTAAAACGTCGGACCAACGTAGAGGTATCATTGACGAGCTCGAAGCACTTTAGAAGAAAAGAAAACACAGTAAATCAGTTTCACATTTTTATTTATTTTTTAATAAAATTTTAAAAAAAAGGTTGCGAATAAGGGAAGCTAACCTCTGCTTCCTCCTCTGCTATTGGATGGAACTCGAGCTCGAAGGAATTTCCAACAGGCCGCACCACCTCCATCTCGCTCCTGGTAAGGGCCTTCAAAGTTTCATCATCTGCTTCATTGAAGCGTATGGGCAAAAACACTTTGTTTGCCTCCAGCTCCACCAGTACCCTTGGTCCGTACTTGGTTTCACACCTCATAGTATGAAGAATGCGGTACTTCTTCTTCAGAGCCAACACTTTCATGCTCTCTAGGGGCTTAGCTTTGCCAAATTTGTTGAGTACTTCCATTTTGCTGGTAGGATTTAATAAAACTGATGGTTTCTTGCTGCAATACTGGGGTTTTTATACCCAAATCTTAAGGCTTCGCTAGCATTGAACATCTCTGGTTTCATGGATCCAAAATCAATAAACATTATTCCAAACAAAGAATTTTGCTATCGTCAGCATTGAACATCTGTGGTCCTACAGACTCCAAAATCAACAAACGTTATTCCAAACAAAGAATATTACTGGTGCTGTTGGATGGTCGCTTGGATGCGTTATTGTCATCAATCCTACTGTTGATTGTTATGACGACTTCATCTTGTGAGGAATGCTGATTTAACATAACTCGGTAGTCCGTGTTCATCAGCATTGAACATCTTTGGTTACACGAATCCAAAATCAATAATCGTTATTCCAAACAATTTCGCTAGTCCGCGGTTCCCTACTATAATTTTTCATATATGTAAATCATTGCGACACATATAACCTACATTCATAAAAGTATATTCTTTTATATATATACCTATACTCATATTCCTCCTTGCCAATTACGCAATTCTCCACCGAGAGCAATCAAAATCTCAACCTCATCGCATCTCTCCCTTTGCCCGCATCCCGTAAACAAACCATCAACCTTGAACCTTAACCAACCGCACAACTAAATGTGACAAAATTAATTGTCTTATCTCCCAAGCGAGCCGACCACCACGAATCTAAAAATAGATCCACCAACTACCGATCCCACCAGCCAGCGCATTAGATATTGATTTCGCAATAATAATAAACAAATATAGATCCACCCATCAGCCTGCGCATTAGATATTGATTTCGCAATAATAATAAACAAAATAGATCCACCGACCAGCCTGCGCATTATTAATTTCGCATTTATGTTTGTTGTTCTACATTCGGATATGCCCTTGATAAATCGCTACGTCGTCCAACCGCAAAGATAAGAATTTTGCTTTCGATACGTCTGTGGTTACTACAAAAAAAAAAAAACCAACACAACTCACAGCCAAAACTAAAAAAAATCAACCAACAGAACTCACAGCCAAAACTAAAAAAAAAAACACCAACACAACTTAAAGCAAAACAAAAAAAAAACCACCACCTACGCACAGCCACACACCCAGCCAAGCCAACCAACTCACAGCCAAACCGAGCAATCATCCATCTCGCTCTATCTCTCTCGCACATTTTCTGTCTCTTTCTAGCGCCGAATTCCCAGGACAAACCGACCCAATACCTACTGACTAGCCTATAGACTAAGAGCCCACAGTAATTTTTGGGTGTGATTGATAACACCAAATAACTCACATAATTAGGTAGGTCTTATATAGTGATGTGCCAAACCGAAAAATGTTCAAACCGGGTTAACCCGAGTTGAAATTGAAGCAAACCGGGTTGCAAACCGAGTTGACTAACTTGGTTTTCCTTCTTCCAGTTTGTTGAAAACTTCTCAAACTAGGGACTTTTTTCTTGGGCCCGGCATTATTTGCTTCGAAAAATAAAAAACAAAATGTGGATAAAAAACCGAAACAAAAAACTATAAAAAACAGGAAACTACACTAATGCCCAATTTCACAGTGGCAGCTTAATCCTGGGCTTAGCTAAGTGTAGGATTGAACATAAACTTCGCTTAAGTATTTTTCGTTTTCACAGTCCATATTTAAACTTGGTTTAGTTAAACCACTAATTGAGTGTCATTGTGAACCATTTATCATGAATACACAAACCTGATGACTGTATGCGAATGTGTATGCCATCTAAAACTACGAGTGTGCGTGGAAAGCATGTCGATGTTGTTGCCGTTCAATGCTAGAGATAGAGAGTATCTCCAACAACAACGAAGAGATAATTTGACATTTCTCTTGAACAGCATTGCCAAACGTAATTATATTGTTGCTTATTTAGCTTTTCTCAGAGAATTTTGAGATAAATATTATTTTATTGCACTTGGCAATTATGTATTCTCTGGATTGATACTTAAGCCACGGAAGTCGGTGGCTTAACTTAAGGCACTACTTAAGCGAAGTTTATCGTTAAACCTGCACTGTGAAAACCAAATATATTATAATTATGTATTTCGGACGACACAATTTGAAGTTTTTAATTTAGAATTTAGAGAAAAACACCCTGATAACAAATATATAAGTCCAAGACGTTTCACTTGTCGCCAAGTCCTTGCCAAGTCTGATCTCACAAATCTACAGGAAGAGTTGTGAGCAGAAGTTTCAATATTTCAACCCCTTCTGTCTGCTACTAGTTTTAAAGAAGTCGTTGAGTGTTGCACTGCTGAGTAGTTTGCTTTTTATGAATGTTTTACCGAAGGAAGAAGCGGAAGAATTGCCGGATAGTCGTTGAATTCTAAGGTCCAATTTCAAGACTAGCTGATATGTATTGGATTGGATGTATTGGATGCGTTAATCGATTTTAGCATTAAAACTGGATAGATAGTTAGCAGTTACCAATTGACAAACTACAGGCACAGAAGATGGTTTCAATGCAAAAGGCATCCTTTATAGTAACTACAACCAAAAGTGTCCTATATCGAGCGAATGCACTTGAAATACAATTTCCATTGGTAATTCCATCACGAACATCAAAATAAACTGTCAAATCAACATGAATGGCATTTGAAATACAAAATAATGTTTTTTTTCCTTTTCTCTCTCTGAAAGCCGTCTTTCTTTGGACGCCTTTAATATTTATTTTTCAATTCAATTTTCTTCACTTCCACGTTCCACCTTGGTTGGGTTCTTCTCTTCGAGTCGATTGTGGGATCTCAACAGTTTTTTTTTTCTTTTCTTTTTTGTCTTCTCCTCCTGTTTTCCAATGGCAGCATCACCATAGCACATATCACCGTCCGTTCAGCAACGTCGCGTCTTATATTGTCCCAGCGACAACGACTGAAGCAGGTCCCTTTCTCTGTCCAGACTCCAGATACGAGGAGATGCTGCTGTTGGTGATTCTGATGCAGGAATGCAGCATCATCGTCCACTTCAACGTGCATTGTACAGCATTCTTCATCATACAATTGGCGTTTGTATTCCCTTCGCTTTATTTTTCTTATCCTCCTACTTCTTCTCCGGTTTCTTCTTCTTTATCTCATTCTGTCGATCGATGCATGAACTACCTGCGTACCATTGCTCTTGTAATTCGTAGATACAAGATACTAAACGGCGCGCGCACGGTGCAGGTACCGCATGCATTTCTAATTCAAACAAAATTTGAACCCAAAACACTCGACCCAAAGGAAGTCAACACTTACATTACCCCAATGTGCAATAGAAGGTTTACTCTGGCAAAGTGCTCTAAGGTGAACGTGTGTCTGCGGTATTTCCTAGATACTTAATCTGTGATTGCGTAAAGTGCGTTTGGAGGTCACACACAAATCGAGAAGGTTCTTCAAAATACAACATTTGAGGATCGGAATCATCATCTACAGAGCACAGATGCGAGCGGTAAGAATTGGGGTCTTCGGCTTAGTGAGAACTTTTCTTTCTACCGCAGCTCCATTGCGATCGATTCTTTGGAATGTGGTTTGCCGATACCATCGGCTTTTTGCGCAGGTTCTTGTCGGAGATCTGGTTCTGGTTCTTTGGCCATGGGTTCATGTGCCTCAATTAGATTCAATGAACGTGTGTTAGAGATGGGCTGGGAGCAAGGCGATGGTTGTGCATGCGTGGATGTAGTGGGATGTTCCGCTACGGAATTGACGATTTTATCCGGTCATGAGAGATGTGGGTGGATGGGCAGTACGATTTTTTCTTTCAAAGTTCGGGTGGTCTTAGTCTTGAATTTATGGAATTCGTAAAGCAGAGGCTCAACATAGTTTTTCCAGAAAACAAAAATTATGACTGGACAATCAACTTCGATTCGCATTAAAAATATCCTACACGGTTTTCTAATCATGGTAAGTGAATTCCTGTCCATATTCTTGAAAACCTATCGTTAAGAAATCGATAAGCCTGTATATAGTACCTACTGCGGATTTTTCGTCAGAAATGGAAGGTTGTTTACTGAATTATTTGACTTACCACCAACATATTTTTAATAGGCACAATTTTCTTATTTGTTTTCTAAGTTTTTATTTTTGGGAGCTCCATAAGCAGTTCATCTACAAGATTAAAAGTATTTAAAGAAAATAACTGCCAACTGAACTGTTCTTTTTAACACAGTTGTTGTTCTTACGAACAACACATTAATATAAATCTCGACAAAATTCCCCTAAATAAATTGGTCGTTGACCGCTCCTCAAAAAGAAAGAAACGCTGTTACTTCTCGCTTTCCCCCGATTATAATTATTTTTGTTTTTAATTTTTACGACACACCAGGCCACTTTTGTGGAACGATTTTTGCGTGGTTTGTCGGTGAGTTTTTTTGAGTCGTTATTCGGGGTCCCTATTGCTTTTTTAGGGGCGGTTTTTGGAACATATTTTAAGACATTTCGAAGGATTTTTCTTTCATTTATTGACGCGTTTTTTTGGGTATTTCTTGTGGAATTTTTGGGGCTGTCTTTAGGTACTCTTTACGTTTCTTGGAACTTTGTACTCAGTTTTTTTTTTCTGAGTTTTTCTTGAGGTGATAGCGTTTTTCAGAATGTTTAGGCCTTTATACGGAGCACTTTTTGCTGCGTTTGACAAAGAGTTTTTTGTATACGATTTTGGGGCGTTATTGAAGCAAATCTCGAGGTGGCCTTTTCGGTTTTATATAAGGTTTTTTTTGCGTTTGCAAAAACTCAGGAACGGCTAGACCGATTTCAATGATTATTCTTTTATTTTGTTCGTCTTGATTCAGGGGTGTTTTAGCGATCTCCGAAAACCCGAGCTGAAAAGAGGTAAAACCGAAAAAATCTAAAATTCAATTTTGTTTGGGAATACACCACCAATTATCGGAAAACTCGACAACCACCGAATTGTCGAGTTGATGTCGAGATTGAGTTCAAATTGTGAAAAAAAGGTTTGCTATTTCAGGCAATCTGGTACTTCTTTTTGATACTCTTGTACGATTTGGAACATTGAAATGCATTGTCCTGATGGACAAAAATATGTAGAATTTCTACGATTTTAACAATAGTATGAAAACGTGTCAAATCCTCCGCACCCTAACCTACATAATACCAAAACAATACAATAATTCCTGGAAGTTTTAATCCAAGAATTTTTAATGGGGTGATTGGTTAAAATTTATAAACTAACAAGTTGTCAAATGTTGGTAAAGCCAATTTGTAACGGGCTATTTTATTTCATTTAATTTTTTTTTTGCAATAAAATGTATTCAACTGGAAAAGACTAACATGACAATTCCTTCAAAGGAAGCTAGAAAAAGTTTATAAATACGAATATGAACACCACAGTATTTGACAATTGACGCTGCTACCGACAGGTTACGTATGTATTGTTATTGGCGGCGTTCCGTTGACGCTAGACGTCTAGCACATAATATCCCTGATAAAGGAAAGCAAAGTGACATTTGAGTTTAATTATTTTGTGTTCTTTTCTAGCAATTTTAAGATTCTACATATAAAATTATTTAAAGAAGTTTGCAAAAAATTGGAAGCTTTAATACACTCAGCGGCACGGAATCTTGGCCACTCCTGATGTTTGCTGTACTCGCTCTAAAATATTTTTTTGTTCAAATGATTTGATTGCAGTTAGGTGAAAAATGCATATTTTAATTGGTTGAAAAGCTTTTTAGGGAATTCAAAGGTTTACTGTGGTTTTAATAACGTTAACTTAAAACTTTTCTTAGAAAAAAAGCTTAAATTAAAAACAGCATAAAATAAAAAATCACGTATATTCTTTAGTTTTTGGAACGTGTCAGTATAGTGTGTCCCTCCTTTCGTCATGACTAATGCTTGCGCAATCGATCTGGCATACTCTAGATGATGTTTTTGATATCAACTTGCGATAAGCTCTTCCAAGCGGTCAGTGTATCGTTCCCGACCTCGTCTATTGTTTCTGGGGGGGTGGAATGAATGAATTTAATAATTCTATTAAATTACAATGGGTACTACTAACGACGATCTAGCCAAATTAATAAACAAACTGCAACTAACAATGGACAGTCAAATAATTGGTCTAAAAAAAGAAGTGCTCGACTTTAAAACCCAAATTAACAATAATTTTAATGAATTGAATAAAAAAGTTGATAGTTTCATTAATAATTTCAAAGTGGAGATGAATGATTTAGAACAAAGTGTTAAAGAGAAAGTTTCAATAAAAATGTACGAGCGTGACACTAAAATCATAAATGACAAACTCAATAAACTAGAAAATGAAGCTCGAAAAGGTGATATAATCTTAACTGGAATACCAGAAAACGATAAAGAAAATTTAAAAGACATTTTTAATCAAATCTGTTTATTCATAAAATACTCTGCAAATTCATTTGAGATTTTTCGTATGAAAAGTATTAATGTGCGTAACTTGAAGGAAACAAGCGAAGAGAGAAGGGACAAAGGCAACAACTCAGCATCAGCACCTTTGAACAAAAAATTTACCGCTCCAATCATAGTCAAGCTGCGCTTCTCATGCGAGAGAACGAAATTTATGAAATCTTTTTTTGCTGCTGGTCCAGTCACCTTGGACAAAATTGGTTTCTCATCCAACAGAGCCATTGGAGCATTCGAATGTCTTTCTTCCAGTGCACTTTTCTTACGAAAGGCTGCGATGAAGTTTAAGATGGAGAAGAAATTATACTCTGTACAATCGTTCAATGGAATTGTCATGGTCAAAACAAGGTCATCTAGTCCATATATTAAAATCAACAATATTGAAGACTTAACAGCTGCAGTGAGCTCGGACGTAAATACTACAAATGTCAACTTCAACTAAAAGAAAATAATTGCAACATAAAATCCAACTTAATTAGAACGTTTATTAGTTTTATTTTCTACTCAGATTAATTGTAGATTAAGTAATTTGTATTGCTTTAAACAAAAAAAAAAAATAATCTCATAATGTACATACATATCTACTATTATTATTTTTAGCCTAGTGAAAATGCTTGTTTTTTGTCTGTGCCGGTGGATAGTTGCTATTGAGCGTCTCAATTTCTGTCTATTTTATGATGAGCAGTCATAATTATTCACCATCTTCTGGACCAAATCAAGTAGACTTGGGCGACGCAATGTTGAATGTTTTTTCGTTACAGTCTGTTGGACTAAAGGTTTGTCATATGAATGTTCGTAGTGTGGTCTCTAAAATCGATCAACTACGATTTATGTTTCGATCAAAAACAACTGATGTTATCTGCCTATCAGAGACATGGTTAAACGATAATATTATTGATACTGATCCTCGGATTCAAATTGATGGATACCGTATTTTCCGATTGGATGGGGAAAGTCGTAATTGTGGTGTATTAATTTACGTACGCAGAGGCATAATGGCCAAAGAAATTGATAAATTAAAGCACAAAGACATTCAATGTTTACTTATAGAACTCACTCTACCATATGAAATTTTAATTTATGGGGTTTATAGACATCCAAGTAGATTTCCATTCAATGAATTTGAGTCGATCCTTACTAAATACAGTGCTCGTTACAATAGTATTATCTTATGTGGAGATTTGAATATTGATATAAGTGCCTATTCCAGCTCATCGACTCACCTACTAAATGTATTTGATTCGCACAGTATGCATGTTGTCAGTTACTTCCCAACTCGGTTCACAAGTGATGGTGCAACAACCATTGACTTATTTTTAGTCTCCAATAAAGGTAGAATTTCTTTTTTTAATCAAACTCACGGGGTTGCCGATCATGATTTGACGTATTTAATTTACAATGTTGATGTTGAAACCGCGAACCAAGAAAGTGTATTTTTTTACCGTGATTTTAAAAATATTAACGTGGACGGACTATCGTCAGAATTGGCTCACATTGACTGGCATTCATTTAGAAACTCCTTGTCTGTAGATTTTAAGGTCGATTTTCTTACCAATCTGCTGAAATATCTATACGATAAGTTTATCCCATTGAAGAGAATAATTTCTCGCAGTGATTGCCCTTGGTTTACACCAGATATAGTCAACCTTATTTCCGAACGTAACTTCTTGTATAATATTTTCAAACGTACTCGCTCTAGTCACGATTGGGACCGCTATAAACTAAGTAGAAACAATACGGTTAAAGCTATAAGAGAAGCCAAAAAACGTTTTTATTTTAAGCAATTCGATGCTTCTGAAAATTCCACCAAAATCTTATGGAATAACTTAAAAAAGCTGGGTGCTAAAGGAAAACCGAATCTGGTAAACACTAAAGATTTAGCTTTTGCGAATGACATAAACAAGTACTTTGCTTTAACTAATTCAAATTCAGTACCAAATTTAAGCGCTGTTACGAATTATTCCGGATCTTTTTCATTTAACTGCATATCAATTGAAGACTGCTTTGCCTCTCTCTGTTCTATAAAATCAAATGCAATTGCACTTGATGATATATCACCCAAATTTATTAGGTTGATTCTCCCAGCAATAATTCCTAGCATAGCTAATATTTACAACGACTGTTTAACGAAATCAATTTTTCCTAGCTCTTGGAAGATTGCAAAAATTGTTCCCATACAGAAGAAACTAGGAAATGATGATTTTACGAATTATCGTCCGATAAGCATTTTACCATTTCTTTCAAAAGGCTTAGAAAGGTTGATGCTTACTCAGCTCACTGCTTTTTTGGAATCATTCAATTTACTTTCGCCGCTTCAATCAGGCTTTCGCAAAGGTCGCAGTTGTGTATCAGCTGTTCTAAAAGTTCATGATGACATTCGTATTGCAATCAATGCAGATAAAGTAACTATTTTAAACTTACTAGGTTTTTCAAATGCTTTTGGTTCAGTTGATCACACTATCTTGCTTGATAAATTGCAAAATCAATTCGATTTTTCATCTAGCGCGATTAAAATGATCAAAAGCTTTTTGAATAATCGTAAACAAGCTGTTTCTATCGGTTCCATTGTATCTGATATTGTTGAGTTAAATGGAGGAGTGGCACAAGGATCTTTATTAGGCCCCGTGCTTTTTAGCATGTTTATAAATGACATTGCAAATGTTCTTAAGCACTCCTCATACCACCTTTATGCCGACGACTTACAAATTTACTTATCTTTCCCACTAGGTCTATTAGAAGATGGAGTCTACAGAATAAATGATGACTTAAGCAGCATACATGATTCGGCTATTAAAAATAATCTAATTCTAAACCCGAATAAATCCCAAAGCATGATTATTTATAGGCATTCCTTGGATGAATCTTACTTTCCACCTATTTTTTTAAATGATCATTTAATACCATATACTACAACAGCTAACGACTTGGGTTTTATACTTAATAAAACTCTTTCATGGAACAATCATGTGAATAAGGTAATCAGTGGTATTTATGGCGGTCTCAGGCGCTTGTGGAGAATCGCTAGGTTTATACCACAATCAACACGACTAACACTTATTAAAACGTTAATAGCCCCAATAATAACATACGGTGCCCCTTTATATAGTGGAATGGACTCTATCAGTAAACAGAAGCTAAATGTCGCGTTTAATTCTTGTGTTCGTTTTGTGCATTGCTTAAAAAGATTCGACCATGTATCCCATCTGTCCAATTATATCTTCGGTATCCCATTAATGTCACATTTTGTTATAGAAATCTGCAAGTATCTTTTTAAACTAGTGCGCCTTCAAAAGCCACTTTATTTATTTGAAAAATTAAATTTATCTTTCTCATCACGAACAAATAATATGACAACTTAAAGGAATTCAACTCTGCAGACACGCAAGTCTTTCTTCTGTTTAGGTGCCAGAATTTGGAACAGTTTACCTAATGAATTTAAAACTATTTCAAATTTAAATGATTTTGTTCGCTCCTTAAAAGACCACTTACAGAACCCAGACGTAGCCAGGCATTTTCACCTTATTTTGATTAATTAAACACTTAAGTTTCTAATGAATATTTTAAGTAATACATATCTAATATTATTCTTACTTAAACTAAAATCTACATAATTTGTTAATTTAAATTTAGATATATACCTACTCAAAATTGTAGATACATTTTATAAATTGTAAATTTTAAAGCCACTAAAGAGATTTCAATCTCAAGGCTTTACGTATATTAATAAATTGAATTGAATTGAATTGAAATTGAATGAGCACTTTATCCTTCTTTTGAACATATCCCAGATATGCTCTATTCTATGGGATTTAAGTACGGACTACGAGCAGGCTATTGCAGTTTTTGAATACCAGTGACCAGTGACTTGAAGGAATTCATCTACGATACTTGCTACATGGGGTCTTGCACTAATCTTGCATTAACAGGAACTGGTCGTATCCTATGAACCCCATATATGTTCCTGAAGGATCTCCTCAACGTATCGCGTTGAATTTAATAATCATTTCTGTACGTCCTTCGAAACTTATTCCTCCCCATATACCATAATAAAGGCTCCATGAAAAGCCACAGTTTCTGTGTTGGTGATGGGTAGAAACCGCTCTCCTCTTCTTCTCCATACACGTAATGAATAACAGAATTAAAGAAAAGAGATAAACACTTTCCTGACCTACCTTCAGATGCGACATGTGTTAATAACACAAAAAACATTAGCCATCGGATGATAACAGCTCAGCTTGGCCAAGATTCCGTGCGTCTGAGTTTAATTCCAATTTGTCTTTTACACTTCCACTTTTGCTTGTTTTATTTTATTATTATTTTATTAGTTTTAAGCTACGAGTATACGACATGCCAAACACGACATACGCAATACTCATGCCACTCTGACGTCACGATAATTACTCGACATATATTTTTTTTTATTCTCCGAAATATATACATGCCATTGGCCACGTTCCAGTGACCGCTAGACGTCTAGCACATAATATCCCTGATGAAGGAACGCTGGTGCTAGAGATCTAGCGGCAGCGGCAAAGTGACATTAGAACCAATTTGAGTTCGTATTATTTTATCTTTATGAGAGTCAAAAATGTATTTTGTGCCATCATGCCGCATATTTATTATTACACTATAATTTAAATAATCAAATACAATGTATATTAATTCCATAGAAGTTGGAATTCCCATTTTACACCAAATTGGAAATATTTGACTTCTGCACTTTCACTTTTATTTTGACAGTTCGTAATTTTTTTTCAATCTAGCAGTTCATTTTGCGCTAGATTGAAAAATTTCCCAGAAAAGGATATTTCACAAAATGTGCTAGAGCTCGAGCACAAATGGTGAAATGTCAGTTTTTTTTATATGGAGTTTGACATGTTGCTAGTTATCTAGCGGTCAATGGAACGCGGCCATTCTGAGTCGGACATATGGGTGACAGACGCATGGCAACTTATGTCAGCGTCAATAATATGCCGAGTACACGACATGCACCCTTTTACGACATATTCTGCCGCCGAATTGACGCCAGACTGGCATGCGTATGTCGTGTTTGGCCTGTCGTGTACTCGTAGCTTTAGACTTTTAATACATTATTTTTTTGGCAGAACGGCAGAATTTTTTCAATCTAGCACTTCATTTTGCGCTAGATTGAAAAATGTCCTTGAAATGGATATCTCACAATTGTGCTAGAGCTCTAGCACAAATGGTGAAATGTCCGTTTTTTAATACTTATGTATTTTGACATGCCACTAGTTGACTAGTCATCTATCTATCAATGGAACGCGGCCTGTTAGAATAGAGAAGAACCTACCTTTACTTACAAGTGTTCTTTCAATGATCACCGACTGTGGAGCTAATTGCAGAGTTCCCGTAAAATTTGACAGTAGGATTCGTTTCAAAGTCGTTTCACAAAAAATATATACGCACATGTACCTAGTTAACCACATGAAAACACATATCCTATACGCACGTTCAATTAAGAGTCGAATACTGAAACCTTACTGCAACAGGTACATTCCCTTGGTTGGACAGACGCATGTCCGTTTCGTTTGATCAAAAATGGGTTTCTCGTTTCGCACATCACACACAAAAATCCAAGTCCTGCCTGTAATAAACTTGAACAGGGAAGGAGCAGCGAACACAAACAAAAAAAAAACGAAAACTTTAAATTCCTTACTTTAGATTCAGATGGACGGATGGATGGACAAGGTAGGAAAATTAATTTTTACTGCATGCCCTGGACCTGGACACAACAGTAAAATAAATAAAAGAAAATATTAACAACTACCACCAGCGATCGCATTCATCGCTAAATCACACGCAGATTTTGCGCATGCGCGATTTGCGGGCTATCGAGTTACACAGTGCGCACTTTCGGTCTGGTTGGACACAAAAACAATCAAGGCAACGCGATATATGAAGGAGAAATAAAAAATCGATATCTTTGAGGTTGAACCTGTTCCTATTCAGTTTTTTCGTTGGACACATGCGGTGAAGGAGCAGCAGGTCTCTTTGTGGAACAAAAAAGTCGTCCTGGCTTATGGGTTGGTTGGATCAGTCTCAGTGTTTCGTTTTTTTTTATATGACTGTCGTAAATATTATAAGTTGCCAATGGAATGCAGAATATACGTTTCTTGTGTGATTCTGATAAGCATCACATATACAAGTAAGTGCAATGGAATAGTATAAAAATAGTAAAAAAAAAAAAACAATTACTGAATCGGATTAGCTCGTGGGAGGGATGATGGAAAGCAAACAAAAGTGCGGATCTTTGATAAGTCTATCTCGGACAAGGCTTCGTATGAGACACGTTTCCACTCCTCAATATTTGCAAAGATAACTTTTGACACACTGATAAATGGATCTTAGTTGTGTTGTGATCGATGTGTCAAGGGACAGAATAAAGCTTTTAGCTTTATACCCTATTCACACCAAGCCGAAAACTGGGTTTTCGCGAAAACAGTCGAAAACTTTATCGAAAACAGAAGTTTTCCCATACATATTGCAGTTTTCAAAACGAGTTGTTTGAGGTCGTTTTCCATGAAAACGCCACGGAAAACGAGTACGATCGTTGGGTTGTTGAAGCAGACACACCTTTTGCAACATTCAGCGAGCTCAGCAAAACTGCTGACAGGATAGCTCTCGCTCTCAGTGCTGTCGATTCTTCTAGTTTTTTGTTTACAAATGTGGAATCTCTTGTTATCTTTGCACCATAAAGAGCAAATTATTCAGTTTTTTCTATAATTTTAGAACGGCTGCACTACCTGCCACAACTAAATGGTATTTTCAGATGTTTTGATTTTGATTGTTGCTTATGTTAATTATTTTATGCATTTAACCATAAGTTAACGATTATCAAGTAGCTTAAATAATTTTGTTTGTATATTATGTCAATACGAGCGAAGTTTAGTCATTAAAATAAAAGTTTAGTCGCCACAAAAATTGCATAGCTAGTTTCACAGCTAATTGAAATGTCAAACGAAAACGAGTTGGTGTTCGGGGTGAATGCATCCACAAGTTTTCTAAACTCTTTTGACGAAAACTCGGTTTTCGGCTTGGTGTGAATAGGGTATTACTGCCGGAGTGCCGGAACGAGAAAAATTCTCTTTTGGGATATAACTGTCTGGGAAATGGTGACTCACCCTGTAGTATTTAACATCATGCACTAAAACGGTTTAATAAATTGGTGTAGTCGGCAATCTTTTGTTTTTCAAGTAACTTTTTGTTGCGTGCATTCCTAGTAGGTGCATTTAGTGAGCAACAAAAATTTGCCCAGTGAGATCCATCCCGCTCTTCTGTTAATGAAATGAAGTAGGTACATGGAGCTGAATCTATACCTATATATGATGACAAAACTGCCCAAAATGCTATCGCCTCATTATATGCTGCAGATAGCCAAAAAAACCGCTTATAGCCCTTCCTCGCATCAGAGCTCCACTTGCATTCTTCCACTCTATGTTATACCACATTACATCTCGTTCCATTCACATACACAGCATCCTGAAGCATCCAATCATAAACCTGTCTTCACATCCATGCTTTATTCAGCGCTGCTTGCGCACCTGGTTTTCTTTTCACAGTCGCATATTAAAACAAACGATATCAAGGATATTTTCAAAGAGACTCAGTAAGAAAATCGACGCGACAAAAGATCATAAAAAGTATGAATTCATTAATCCAGACCAAGCGTCTTATGCCGACCAAAGGTTTCTTTGATTTATGGCATTCGTTGTATGTAGTTGGAATGCTCATCTCCTTTTTGCTGTGTACTTCTCGTCGTGCATGCTGCATTAACCTGCACTCTGAAAAAAACTCGCGTTCTCCGTCATCAAATTTTTATGAAGAGGAGCGCCATTTATCCATCTTGCTCTATCCCTCTGGGATGGAGAACGTATTCGCATGTGAATCAATAAATTAAGGCTTCACCTGAATCGCTAAATAAAACAATATAAAAATCCAATTTCCATTCCCATTCTCATCTCAATACTTCTCTTATATTTCAGAAATCCAGACGCTATGTTGAATGCCACACATTGCCACCTTTTAGCCATCGCCCTGCTGTTGCTAATGCAGGGGACAACACTGACAAACAGCTCCAGTATGATGACATCACAGCAGCCGACATCGCTTGGAGTTCACATGGTGCGATCGCCAGAGTCGATCGTCGCACCAAAGGGCGATGAGGTGCTGTTCGAGTGTGAATTGAATCTGGTGCCCGAACGCGTAGAGTGGCGATTCCGGCATTCAAAGTCCCACCCCACCGACCCGTTTCAGGATAAGACAGACGACAACGTGTCCAATGAGGAACGTGTGTCGAAACTTCGCGTCTATGTGAGCCCCGATACGCTTGGTGAATACCAGTGTGTGGCGTGGTTTGGATCTGCGAAGATAGCTTCAGTTATGGCGCGCTTGACACTCGCATCGATCAGTGTAGACAACGCCAACGGATATTCGCGCAACGCAGTCCGATGGAGTCTGGCGCCCAGGAATTGCATTCTCATCCGATGTGGTACTGTCACATCGAATCCGCCAGCGGTTTGGAGTTTCTATCGCAACGGCATTAAGGTTCCACAAGCCGAAACACTGCCCTCGTCAGGAGCTTTGGTTCTGAGTTCAGTGTCAGCTAAGGATTCAGGCAATTACACTTGCTCCGCAATGAATGCGATAACCGGAATTGAAGTACAGTTGCCGCAGCGTATCGATGTTCGCATCGATTATACGGAACGTACCCCACCGAACTTTCTCATTCCACCAGGAAATAACGTGACAGCGAAGCCGGGGGATACCATTGTGCTGGAGTGTCCAGGTGTGGGTAGTCCACCACCAGCGGCGGTGTGGAGTAGCCCTGATGTGCTGAATATTGAAAACAATCGCACGAGGACCCTGCCGTATGGACTGCAAATAACAAATGTCGCGCCAGAAGACAGGGGAACCTATGTGTGTCGGCTTGACAATGGAATCTCACCAGTGCTGGTGCAAATAATTAAGTTGCGAGTACTAGAGCGGCCAGAGATACTGCGAGGCCCAGCGGCGACACTGACGAATGAGGAGGACTCACTGGAACTGGAATGTTCAGCGACGGGCAATCCGATTCCAGATATATACTGGCTGATCAATGGCGAGGACACCTCACTTGATAATGACACGTATCACGAGGGTAGGAGGTTGGTTATCAAACGTGTGCAGAAGCGACATGCTGGGATTGTACAGTGTTTCGCCAAGAACGAAGTTGGAGAGGTGAGTGGACCTGTAGTTGGCATTCGGGTGCGGAGTATGAATTTTGTTTTCTCCACAGGTAAGCGAAAGCAATCTGCTGCAAGTGTTTCCGAAGGAAGTCCAAGGCGAACCGGGTTCTACTCCGCTGGGAAACTTTCCAACGAAGCCCAATCATGAGCACAATGGCAACAAGAACAAGGGCAAAAGGAAACATAAAATGGGTGAGTACAATTTGTTATTATTTTTTTAGATGGGTATAGGAGGTCTACCTATAGATAGGTAATCAAAATTAATGTCTACTATCGAAATCGTAGGCTTTATGATAGGCATTGATAGGCGCAAAAGACTAGATGGATACACCAGTGACAGAAGAGATCTAGTTATTTTTGCAAAGTGAGTAACCGCACTTTATGTATGGCGATTTAAACATGAACCAATATTTTTCTTGGTTGTTGCCTGCCTTAGTTATTCGGGCGCCCTCTATAAACTGTTCCTTTAACGTACCTACCTAATTAATTTCTTCTGTGGACAAGTGTTCTATGTGTGCACAGCCAAGAGAAATGCTTCGCTCGTGGAGTTTTTCCATGGAAACTACTCGTTCAATCGCAATAAAACGCAGTCTATGCCTGTTTCCGTGTCACAACTCATCTTTGTCCCTAATTTCACGGCTATCGGTAGAGCCGTTGAGACGAAACAACCATATATAGCTCCACATTTAATTAAATGTTTACCGGGATATGCATAGGGTAAATTATTCAATGGAAACCGATGATATCATTTATTCACAGCTGTGATTCCGACCGAGAGAAGGCGCAGGAACAACACAGCAAACATTGGCGGGCGAATCCCTTTTTGTGTGAAGGCGCTAATTTTTCATTGGCGTAAGGCGCCCCTGGCGACCGCGACGCCGCGCCGGTTTTCCCAACAATACTAAATTGGCAGACTTTTTGCGCTAAGGCTTGTTATGGTGGTTAGTAAACGTAAACTGAAGTGGTCCAGATATCCACCCTCGTCAGTCAATACTTTTAGAAAGATATATCCTTTAAAATCATTTACTGATTTTGACTTACCATCATGTGTATTCGATGGTCTTAGTATGTTACTGATACTAAGGGAATAATATCATCTTCTACATAATTCACTCCGTCCCAAGATCCATTAAATGTTTTCATATAAGTTTTTCGTTCGTTTTCATGATTTGACTCCAGAAAATTAGTCCAATCTCTGCTTAAAATGGACCGCCGTAAGACAACATTAGGGAAAACAGTTGGAGAATACCTATTTAAAGTCTCTAAAAACTAGTTGACACTTTCGAAACTTATGTCGATTTTCTTTGGGCTTTTACCGTTTTGCTCTCAATCTCAGATTTTTCCTGCCCCAATCGAACATGAAATGAGATCAATTTTTTTTGCATTTGTGTTGGTGTGTGATTTGACAGTCAGCTGTTTTTAAATTCCAATTTGTGTTTATAAAATTGGATTGTTATTTGCTAGTTTTTTACTTGTACTTGTACAAAACTACTTATTTGTTTTGTTTTGAATTAGAACTTCGTCCTTCCCCATGAAAACAACCCCATTGGCATTTTCTACGACGGTCCATTAATATCCATTTTCAATTTTCAAATTTATTCCACAATAGGTAGGAGAGACTGGGGCACATTGAACACTTTTTGCTTTGAGGTTTCATAAAATCCTATTTGTTTAATTTATTAGACTGTAAAGTATTCTCACTTTAAGAAATTCAAATAAACTTAAATTTGGACATATAACTACGTAAATTTAGTAAGGGCGTATAATTTATTTAAAAACGAAATAGGTCCTTATGTTCAAAGGTACCCCCCATGTGGGCAGTTTTGAACTAGGCTGGGCACTTTTGAACGGCAGTAGGTACCTTATTTGTAATTGCTTTTAGAAGCTAATAAGTTACTAGGTACAAGGTTTGTATTTTTTTAATAAAATAAATTAACTTTATTATTTTAATCAAGAAAATAAAAACGACTTAGCAAAAGCAAACTGAAATTTTGAAATTATTGAAATATTTTACAAATGACTGAAGAAACTTTATAAAAACAAAAATGAGTTATTTTATTAACCGAACAGAAATTTTTAAAAAATGAAGACAAAAATTATCACCGGGGCGTTAATTGGTGGTGGTAGCTAGCTTTTAGTTTAATGCCACTTACAGACCCCTTGTTCAAATGTGCCGCGACTGTTTTGTTCAAACCTGCCCCAATAAGTCAAGCGACAGAAAAATGTGTGCAAATATTTATATTTTTCATATTTGTCAAAAAACGTACCTTTATACGTTTTCAAATGAAGTTGCGCCTTAAAAATATATTTTACACAAAAAGAAAAGCTCACTATAAAATTTATAGATTCAAATAAGCCTCACGTTCAAATGTGCCCCAGTCTCCCCTAACAATAACTACCTAACCTCAAAGTTTGACAAATGTCACTTGTTTTGGTATTGGTGAAAGTACGTGCGAATCTCTCTTTCGAATCGAGATTCGCAAAAGTAATCTGAATCTTAAAAAAAGTGCTTTTTTTTGCCCAAAGAAAATTGATTTTGACAGACAGCTGATTTCTAGAGAAGAAAAACTGCTCTGAATCTTAAAAAAAGTGCTTTTTTTTGCCCAAAGAAAATCGACATTAAACAGTAGGTACGTAAGCACGTTCTTAAACATATTTTTTGATTCTGAAATGTGTGATGAAACAATTTTTAGAACATATCGCTTTAGTTAGTTAAAATTCAGAATAAGCAATTCAGAAACAGACGTTCCAGCCCTTCTCTCTCTTTGTGACTGCCTCGTTTGCTTTTCAAGGTTGCGAAATGATGTGCTTGCATTTAACACTACCGGCATTGACATGACTGCTAGTAGACATCTCCGCGAGCGGAATAAATTGTAAACTTTCACTTTTTTGACGTCACATCTATTCTAAACAACGACGCAACAATTTAAATTCCAACCGTTTTACTTGGCAAATTCACTCATGCTCATGCCCAATAGGTGTCTCTAGAATTCTATGGACATTTTACTAGCAGCCCATATGCAATGACTACGGGAGTTTTTCGCAACAAATGTGGAAAGTTAGGGGCGAAATTTGTATTGTACTAAAAACGGGTACATATTGTTTCAGAATCATTAATTGAAAATCGGTTATAAGTGTAGAGTTTGTTTGTAGAATAGTCGTTACGATAAAGCTAAACTAGAAAACTGCGAGCTCTTCCTGATAGCAAAAATCCAAATTCCCACCGGTATTATGTGGTCGCATCAACATTCAACATGGCATTAATTATGGTTAACGATCCAGCATTCACTATCGAAATTATAAGTGGTCATAGAGCTTCCCTCTAGGCTATTTTTTACGACATCGATACTAGTGCATACAAAAATAACACTTTATCATCATACCTGCAGCATCTCCGATGGAATGATTGTAAAGCACCATTAAAGATGTGATCCCAACATGAAAAAAAAGCAAATCAAAAACTGTTCTGTTCTTAAAAATTAACTCTCTAATCTATTTTCTTTATTTTTTAAACGTTTTTCTTCTTCACTTAAAATTCTAATCTTAATTCTCATTTCGTCCACCTGCAACCGATGCATCTCTTTCTGGTGCTTCAGCTCCTCCTGCATTCGCGACAAATCGATACGCTTTTGTTCCAACTGAAGCTGAATCTCTTTGTATCGCAGTTCAGCCTCTTTCAACTTGAAATAGTTGATTTTGTCATCAAAGGACTCCGTAACCACATAGCTAGTCGCATTGGCAGACGAATTGCCTTGTGTAATGTTCGACGGAGTTGAAACCTGCGGCAAGTGCTGTGTGGTGTAAGTACAATATGTCGGATTCGCCGCATTATATTGCTGCTGCAGTTGATGCTGTGCCAATTGTTGTGACGTTTGGTGTTGAACTTGTTGCGTCTGATATTGTTGCACTTGAATATGCTGCGTCTGCGATTGGGGCTTTATCTCGCCGATAATTTGATTGTAGGTTGTTGTCTGCTGTTGTGGGATGGTAATACGTGTTGGCGATGGAAGAGTAATAGCTCCCCCGTCAGTGTGTTTGATCTGTAAAATTATCTCTTCGCGCGGACGAGCATTCTTAAAGTGCAGCAAATCGTTGAGAGTGAGCTTCTCTGCACTGATTTGGTCGACATTGATCTGTTGAGCTTGAATAGTTGCCTGTTGTGGTTGTTGTTGCTGTTGTTGATGTTGTTGCTGCTGCTGTTGTTGTTGTTGCTGTTGTGATTGTTGGGTAATTTGAATTTGTTGCTGCTGCTGTATTTGTTGATCATCTGCTGAGTCGTCCATAGAAGCCCCGGTAAGCGGCTCGTTCACTGATGTCGCATGCAACTCGATTTCTTCATATTCTTCATTGTGTGTGGTGTCAGGGGTATCACTGCCAGCTATAGTGTAGTCGGGCTCACATTTAATCGGTGCTGGCACAGTGATGACAGCCTGTTGTGCAGTAACAGCTACTGCGGCAGCATTGGCGGTGTTTGAGGCTCGTTCTTTTTTCGACGGCCCCGGTTGGAAGGGGTACTGTTTGCGCAGTCTGAAAAGAGACAGTGTGGGATTTAGCAAACAAGTTAAGGGAAATGATGTCAAATTAGGAAGTAGTTAGAGGTTTCTAGAGTGCTGCTGGTTCTATTGGATATTACGAGTTTTACTGTCTCAGCCTTTGAGGTCGTATTCGTATGCACAGCAACACAATTGAGGAAATATGCTTCCACAGTGATAGTCTGCATATAAATTGCAATCTGACACTAGCTATCATTTGAACATCGGTACAGGGAAAGGAATGGAAAGAGATAGATTTGCCAAGAGGCATACTTCCTTTTGCTTGTTAATATGCTTGTTTTGTTATGAACTTTGTAGCGATACAAAATCTTTAGATATGCCCTGCCCTGCAGCTGCTTCCTAAACTATTGGATATTGCTAAAAAAAAGTGCCGCCCAATTGTTGACCCAACTATGTTACTTTGTTCCTATACCAAAAAACCATAATAAACTGTTGAAAATGTATTCCTCTCACGTTACCCTATCCGAAAGAAGTAACCTTACTAATATCATAAAACCACATGAGGATAAACCCAAAAATCAAAATTGGATACTAGTGAAAGCGCCAGAAGGCTAACTTGCTAAAAACAAGGAAAAAAAAGACTATCCAGACGACAGAGTGACACAATGCTTAGATAGAAATCCACCAAGATGCTAGCCGCTCTAGCTGTTGACTTTTCGAAATACGGAATTTAACTTTTAACTGTCAAACACATAAAAAAACATAGAATCTCATCTAATTCAATTTGATTTTTTTCAAATTCCTACACCTCGCATTAATAAACAAAATACCGAACAGCAGGTGGACGTCACATATTTTCAAAACAAAAAGCGTGTCACATTTTACCCGGTCCTACTGTAATCATTAGATATTTCCGTCAGTCATATTCATATCACATGCAGATGGCGTTCCCCTTCATCTGCGCTGTCACACTCTGTAGTGTCATCCCTCTCTGTCCCACTCATACACACAACTCAAATACCTTGCCGCCATTTTCATTTCACTTAATTTTTCGAGTGGTGCTCACACGCAAGTAGAATACAGAAAACGAAGCGAAACCAAAAAAAAATCCATTTTCCCTAGATTGAAGAACCCACTCGTCGGCACGGCACTCACTCCACCAGGAAAACCAATGCAATTCAAGGACATCCGAATTGTTTTTCTTTTTACCTGGCATTTAACCAAAATTTCTGAATCTGCTTGAGGTTCCGATGTGTCGCAACACTGGGGTGTCCATTGAAGCCGTCAACTATTTCCTGCCAAGCGTCTCGCACCGAGTATTTGCCTTTTTGTTTCTTGCGATACTTGATATCGATGACCTCTTCGTGCAAGTGGAACAGATTGTAAAGGATTGCTTTCTCCTCGTTTGTGAATCGAGGAGTAAGCGACAGTCCAGCAGTGGCACCATTTACACTGCCTCCACTTGTATTTGCTGTTGGCGAAGAGGTCTGATTCGGAGCAGCTCCCTTGCTGGTATTACTGCCCCCACTAGACATGATTATTGCATTAATTCACTCAGCACAGTATTTTGAGTACATATATTCCACTGAAATTTTGAATCTAAAATGGAATTGTGCAGTTATTCTACTTATTGTTCGCGTTAATGATGAGAGGAAATTATTTATTTCTTTCTATAAGTGTATGCAACTGTCACTTTTATACACTTGACACCACTACATACGGATGGTAATTTTGAACACTCGACTCGGAACGGAGCGCAACACGCGGCGATTGCACTCACTCCGATTATCAATGAGCAACTGACGACGGCCAGCGTGGGTAACTTTGAGTTGAGTGGTGCGCCAGTGCCGATTTGGAATTCTCGCTAAAGTTGTTCGAAATTGAGTTTAAGAGAGTTCGAGTGTGTGAAGAAGAGACGTTGCTCTTTTGTGGTGAGATTCTGCTGGTTGGTGGATTGACTGCATTGAGGATTGATTTATAATGTTGAATGATAGGTGGCTGGTTGTGTCTAGTTCGAAAAAAAAAACATTTTGAAGGGGACGACAGTTTAGTTTGAATTTTTCAAGGAACGAGTAGAATTTTACAAGGTAGATAAAAATGTTTTATTTATAATGTTGATGTTGATTTGATCTAATTTTATCAATTTCTTAGCTCAAAGGGCTATAGACGTTGGGAAAAGGTAAAATTAGGATATCTCTAATTTCGAATTTAAAAATTCGACAGATTTTGCTTTATTTTTTGTTTGAAGTTATAGCTACTTCTATTTGTTTTGACGTTTAGCTATTGTGCATGTGCAACTTCATTCAGAACTGTTAAACGTTGTTCGGCTTACGAATTTTTAATAAGGCCTACTGTCCACATAGCTGTGCTTCATGTGCACTCTCTCCTCATTTGCAGCTTGTTGTACGCTTGCTTGCATACCTATAAACAAACGAAGCTCTGTCCACGGAGCGGTAAAGTCGCATTTGCGACTACCTACGAAAATGCAACTTTTCCGCTTCATGGCTGCAAGAAAGCTGCAAGCAAGCGTACAACAAACTGGAAATGACGAAAGCGTTCATGAATAGTAGGCTTAACATATGGGACAAATAAGGCGAACGAATTTTGAATTGGAAAATACGTAAACATAAGGGAAACTTGATAATTTTGAATTTTGGCATTTTTTTCTGAAATAGGTAGCTAGTTTGACAAAATTTAATAGCCGCGTTTTATTATCGCTACTGATCCATATGGATCATCCCCTGATTGCGACACAAATCATAAAAAAAATACTTTATAAGTTTGGCACTCCTGATTAACAACTTTTGACATACTTATGAAGTAAATAGTAAACATGACTTCAGCTGCTGTAATTGATGTACGTGAATAGGAATGGAGGAATGAGATTGCTTCCTCCCGCGTCCAGATTCTTGTTTGACTTGAAAAGATTCTTTAAAACCTAAAAACATTTAACATTTACGATTTCTTTGTACATATTTATATCCATTGCCTTTAGTTTTATTTGGATGTTTAAAGACATCTTGCGTTTCTTTGTATTTTCATTTTAAAGATCATTCGTGGGTTTTATATTGTTTAATCGACTTTCAGAAATGTCTATCAACATCAAACTGCACTTATTTTCTTTTCTTTTGCAACTGAATAGCCAAAAACTACACTAATGTATAGAACTATAGGCATATTTATTTTTTGGACAATTTACGTTTAAACACATTAAATCCAGCGTTGCAAATTTCTATTCTGTCATTTTGCAATGTGGCAACTCCGTACTTTATACCACTGAACAGAAGTAAAAACATTAGGTCTGTTCCTTTACTTTTAATTCTTACGAATTTTTACTAATTCTTACGAATTTTTACTAATTCTTACGAATTTTTACGCATTTTTACTCAATGTCGTTCCCTAACTTGAAAAATTCGTAAAAGAGAGCGGCATCGAGAATCTTACTAGTTTTTAACCAACAAATTTCTTTGAGTAATGTCGTTTTCGATTGGTAATCCAGAAGCGTCCGGAAGAACTCTCCGCGATTCTGAATTCAAATCCAGAAGCAAATTTCTTTTCTTTTCTTTTCAGTAGAAGAACTGTCAGTTGAGTGCCAATCGAACGCTTTCAGAAGCGTTCGGATTGCTTCCGGAAGATTCTGGATTACCAATCGAAAACGACATAAGAATTGAAACAACTGTCATCGCCTGACAGATGATTTGAAATTTGATTTGAAACGCGTGTAACGGCTATTTGCATTTGTCTTTTGATTTCCTGCGATATGAGAAACAAATTGGTGTAAAAATGCTATCAGAAGGTGGGAAAACTATGTGGTTTTATCTCTTCTCGAATAATTTTAGTTCAATCACTTAAAACTCTTCCACATACTTGGATTCACACTCACATGCAATCGATATCTGGATCACGAAAATTGAGCCCGATAGAACATAGGTTCTCGTAAATGGATAATTCATAAATGGATCATCCCCTGATAATAGGTTCGTTCGCGTACGCGATTTAAACCGAACGCAATAGATACCAATCGATCGCAACCGCACAAAATCTATACACGTTCTCATCAAAAATGACAGGTAAAGAGAAAACTAGCAAAATAAATGAGTAACCAACATTTCCCCTCCTGGCTCGAAACAGCTCAGGAAATTTCTACCGGCATGTACTGATAAAATTGTCAAAAGCAAAAAGTTGACAGATAGACGAAATAAACAAAATATATTTTCCAACGATTGCTCGGTTATGAGTTATACAGATATTGATAGAATACAAAATTATATCAATTTAATTAAAATTGTGAATTTTCGCTGCAGTTTGAAATAGTTTTGTTTTGTTCAAATTGGTGATTAGCTGGAAATGGCTCGAAGTAGCTCGAAGTGTATACACGTACTTTTCGGTACATTTTTCGCTCTCTGAGAGAATTGCGCTCAAATTTTCGAAATTGACAGATTTGTACTGCCTTGCTCGGAAAAGTACGCGAATAGACCTAATAAAACGATCCAGATCATGAAAAAATATTACTTTGCATGTTTGGCACCCCTGATTAATTTCTGACACACCTACGAAGTAAATAGTAAACATGACTTCAGTTGTAATTGGTGTACGTTGAATAGGAATGGAGGAAAGCGATTGTTTCAGATTCTTGTTTGTCTTGAAAAGATATTTAAAACCTAGAAACAAACTTTACATTTACATATATTGGTATTTATATCCATTGCTTTGAGTTTTATTTGGATGTTTGTTGACATCTTTCGCTCAGCTGTTTCTCTGTAGGTATTTATGTTTTAATGGAGCTGCCCAGATAGCTGCTTGATAGCACAGAACAGAAGTGGAAACATTCAGAAGTAAAATTACTTAACAACTTTGGGTTTTGGGATTGGGTATCTGGATCACGAAATTTGAACCCGATAGAACACAGGATCTCGTAGATTTGTTGTAGTGCGGGTAAATCGATGATCCATATGGATCATTAGCGATAATAAAACGCGGCTAATAAAACACACAGACTACTGCATTTGAACGATTTTTCCAATACCAATTTCCCAAAGTGCTTTGTTCGGGCACTGCTCACAGGGGCTTGCATGTTTTGCTATCCTGCGACAACGGCGGTTTTCCTAAACGGGAACGAAAAAAATTAGTTCATTTGCTCCATTTGACAATTTAATTATCAGTTGTGATGATAATGATGATAAGATGACACGCATCTTATTTGTTCTGCAAAACCATTTCAAAACAAGTTTTACGTCCCAATTAAACTAAAAACTGACTCTCCATTCATATTTTATTTGAATCAAATGAAATCCAAATATATTTTGTGGCCTCTATTTGTCGAAGGACTTGCGAACAGAAGTTTCTATTACTGTCGTTCTTCATCGTCCAACCTAACTACAGGTGCCATATAAATTTTCTTCAATACCCTCTTCACCTCTGGCACTAGCACTTCGTAGTCAGCAGGAAACTTCTCCCTCCTCGGGGGTCCTTTATCAATGCCCGACCAGAGATTGTGCACCGATGTTCTAGCCGTCTTTGAGAATGATATTTCAAAAGCGCCGGGTCTGCCATTTCTGTTCCTTACGAGCTGGATAATTTTTTCCGGGAATTGTGACTGCAAGTAAGTTCCTAATTCTATCGCCTTATCCTTGAATATGGGACATTCATCCGTGTGCTCGACGTAGACAATTGACCGGTTCTCATCGAAGTTTTCATCTGCTGCCCAGTCGACATCCTTCTGCTTTCGTTTCCCTTTTCCTTGCTTTGGCATTACAAACGAATTTTGAATTTTTCCGTCTCTGACTGATCGTTTTTGTTAATTTTTATTTTCTGTCTTTTAATTCGCAGCTAACATGATTCCACCTAGTCGACCGAACGTGACTCGGCTGTCAGACGAATCAGTGATGTTGCGGTGGAATGTACCTCGGAACGACGGCTTGCAGATACAGTTCTTCAAAGTTCAGTATCGCATGCTTGGTGATATCGCGAAGACTGTACCCCGCGAAAATTGGCAAACCACTAACGAGGATATCCCTTATGGGAAACCGGATCGTAGCCATGATGGAGTGAAAAACTTTACATCCTCTGTGTCCGGTCTGAAACCGGATCGGCTCTACAGGTTTCGAATAATCGCGGTATATTCTAACAACGACAACAAGGAGGGAACTAGTTCTGGCAAGTTCCTCCTGGAAAGTGGTTCGGCATTGGAGCCGTCTAGACGCCATCTACCGCCACCAGTATTGACGGAGGTTGAGGCAATTTCGGAAACGGCGATTATGTTGCACTGGACGTTGGCATCTAACCGGTCCAATATGGTGGATGGGTTCTATGCATATTACAGACCTGCTTCTACAGCGGGCGAGTACCTAAAGGCCACTGTGGACGGATTGTATACGAGAAAGTTCAAAATTGATATGCTAGAGCCCGGAACTGCCTATGAATTCAAGTTGCAGTCGTTTACTGCGTCCGCGGCATCAGATTTCAGCACAATTCTGCAGGGGAAGACGAAAAGTGAGTCAGCTGTGTAATGTTTCGTTTTATTGTTCTAACATGCTGCTTTATTTTTACAGAACCTCCTACTACTCCATCACCAGTAACGCCTTCAGTGATACCAACGACTAAGGCTAATGAAGAGGATAACTCAATCTATCCCGTTGTGGCCGGAGCAGCAGGTGGGGGTATTCTCCTTCTTTTAGCGACGGTGGCAGCGTGTCTATGCATGAGGCGTAGGAAAACCTCACAGCCAGAGGGTAAGTAAAAAAAAGATTGGTGGAGTGCTCCTAATTTTAAATGCTAATTCTCCTCGCAGATGAAGACAAACCACAATTGGACCATATCCAAGCCGATTTCGTGACACCCTCTGTTATCGGACCCCAGCACCACAAACCTAGTCATCGCATGAACGGCATAATGCCACGAATGAACATAACACCAAACCCACTAGCACAGGATGGCGATAAGGTAACTTTTTCCCGTTTCTTTTTTTCATATGAGCAGCTTTAATCGTTATTTACAGTCCCACCAGCCAGCCACAACAACAATGTCGACGCCTCCGTATCACCACCAAACATCCCCGCCACCCCAATCGCCAACAATGTTGCAAAAGCAAATGCACCATCACCAGCACCAACTGCAGCATCAACAGCACCCACCTCCAGTGCCGCCACATCAAAATAACAATCATCATCCACCAACAATGCACTATCAACCTCCACCGCCACCTCTGACTCCATCCATGGAGGCCCATAGACGAACTCTCGAGCGCAGCGCACGAAACCTTCACTATCCCCAGCCTGATTCTGCGATGAACATTGATGGTCTGCCAACACGGATACCCTCGCTCAGGAGAACTCGACGAACATCCGGCAACACAAACAACAACAATGGCGGTGTCGGTATCCCTATTGTGCCGGGAAGTCCGCGCGTTCAACGCTCCCCAATGCCTAATCGAAGTGGCCCGGGTGGAATCATGAAGCGTAATCGTTTGGGTAGTCATACAGAAAATATGTCATCGGGTAGTTTGAACAGTATTGAGGTTTGAGAAGCAGCCGGTGTGTGATGGTAAATTGTAAATTTTGTGTTTTTTTTTTATTTATGTAGATTGTTAGGAATAATCTAGCATAGTGTGTGTGATAATTGGACTGGGGGAACAATAAAAAAAAAAGACTTGATGGCTTGGTCATAATTATCTACAGCAGCAGAAAGTGCGAATCAGTTTGCTTGGTAGATTGTGTGATAGAGTCTTGAAAACATTAAGCATAAAGTGTAAAGTTTAGGTGTTTTTAAATAATTTGTAGGAACTCATTATGTACGTAGGTACGTTTTCTAGCATTGTTTATCATTGGTTATATTTACTCGCTATTGACCATATCAAATATCAAGTCGAACGATCTTTTCTGTAAGGAAAAATGGATGCGATTTTTTTATGTTTGAAAATATAAGAGTATGGAGAGTTTCTTTATACAAGGATACTACATACTAGATGTGCGGTGTATTTGAAAAGCTTTCTCAGTTGAGCCCTACATTATTCTTATGAAGGCTGTCCTTTAAGATGTTGGTTACGATCCAACTTGTAGTTTCTTGAGAAGCCGAGATTTCAATTACTTACGATATGGCGGATTTCGATTATGTTCAAGAGCTCTCATTTTGTTCTTACATACCCTATCTACTTGGGTTCAAACACTTGGAATTGGACTATCACTTTAAGTTACCGGTGCGGTGGATATTGTTATGGGTAATAGTTGAAGTAAACTAATCCTGGTCAATATATAAGCAAAGAGTGTTCTTTAGAAGCTTGTTTTTGTATTGACAATAATTTACAGCGAGAGGCAATTTCACATTTTATTTATGGTCATTTCAGCCACAGCCCCTATATGCGCGAAAGAATACTTCAGCAGTGTGTTATGGAAAAAATTATATTTCTAATAAAGTCAACGCCACGACCATTAACATGTGTTTCATTTAATTTTAAAGGTCTATATCAGTACCTCTCTAAAGAAAACAGCTTTCACTTTAATCTCTAAATTGAGGGGCACGGGCAGTAGACTCACGCTTTCATTGCTGCTATTCTTTTTCACGAAATATTTTAGTAGATTGAAGTTAACCTAGATTTTCAGTATATGTACCTCAATTGTAATAAATCTCTTCGATATTACAGAATCTCATTAGAAAGTTGAAAAACGATATTTAAAAACTTACAAATAGGTATATTATGTTTGACGTAGTTCTTACCTTAGAGCAAGTTGTATAAGTTTGCTAGAAAATTTCGACCTTAAGTACCTACATTTATGTAGGTTAAACATAAAAAAACCGCCTACCGGCCGCTAAGACTATGGCGTTTTACTTGTTAGCTTTTAGGCCCATATTTTCTTGCGCATTTGTTTCGTATACATACCTATCATATTCAAAAGAGGAATTAAATAAATAAATAGGTGGCGCAACAGGCAGGTAGACACCCTAGGCTTAGCTTCTCGAAACCATTCGTTTGTGTGAGTTTATATTTTTGGGACGAATGGAAGGGACCTACAATTTTATGCCGAGTCCGAACGGCTGAATTGAGAAGCTTTTTCAGGACGATCATACTCTCGGATGTTTGTCAGACGTTCGCGAGAGGTGGCGCAGTAGAAAAAACTTTATGAGGAAAGCAACTCTTAAATTGTTTAGCTCAGTCATCGCACAAATTCGCCACATTCAGTATAGAGCTTTAATGACGAAAATGATCGTGAATGAGTCTAAGGTGGAATTCAGTTGTTTTATGGATGAGTTGTATGAATGTGAAGCGACCATAAGTAGGTAGGTTGTGTGAAAGTAAACTATACTTAGATATACACGACTTAATACGCGACCATACTTTCCCTGTTGTTGATTTTTAAAATTACATCTGCACCAAAACAGTCATTTCCAGATTAATTGCGGTTTTAGGTTCGTTTTGTATTATGATGATTTGATGATTTTCAATGAAATATTCAAAAATGATCCTAATATCTTTTTGTTGTCTTGCCATTGTTTCAACGAAATTTAAAGTTATATTTTAATATGTCTTCTTGATCGCCATTAAAATTGTACTACTAAGTGGACCAACGCTCACCCAAGCTAACATAATATTCATAAATCTAAGACCATAATGGATTGTGAAAGCACCTCATCAACTTCCTGCTAATCTACACCATATACACTATCCGCAACTGTTCACGTGAAGAATGTGAAATTAATTTCCCCACTAGATCGGTATCTTTTCCCTTAAAAAGTGTTGCGGACTTGGCAATCACATATTCGATTCCAATAATATTGGCATGGCATTCCGTACATCATTGGTAAAAAGAGCCATAGGAATAATGATATAAGTGCGTCTACCTAACCTACACAACCTAATCCAAAATAATTGGCTACAAAACTTTTTGAATATTAGAAAAAAAACTTCGATTGACAATGAGCCCGATTTCGTGGCCAACACTATTACTCTGTAATTACTTTTAATAATCTACGGTTTGGTGTCCTATGAATGTTTGTTATACATCTTAAATCAGTTCTCAGTCACAAATGGAATAATTATTACTACAAAATAACTTTTATTTAAATTTTTATGTTTGAATAAATAAATTATTCAGTTTTCCGTCCTATAATATTTATAGATAGATTTATTTAAAAATACATACATTATACATACCTAATATAAAACTACTAACTAAGAGAACATACATACATATTAATACTGTAGCTAAATTTAAGTTCTTCCTTTCCCCCATGACTGGCTTTAGACTTTTTGTTATTAAAAAATATACATATATACAATTTTATTTATTTAATATAAGTATTATTTTTTTTTGTTTATACTTCAATATTATAAGTCATCAATTCTTCCTGTTGAAAGCAATGCTTCGATTACGTGTTTTATTTTGTTTATTTAATACAAACCTTTAAGACTTTATACACGCAAAAAGAAAACTCTCGAATGTAGAAAACAATAAGAATTGTATAATATTTTATTTTTATTAAAAATATTGTTGTAAGGTTTTTATTTTAATCTTTTAATAAATAATAAAAATGTTAAAAACACAAATAACTGATTACTGTTAACGCATATTAATAAATAAGTAGATAACATTTAAGTAAAATAAAAATTCGAGTTGAAATTAAAAAAAAAAAAAAAAACAAATTGGAAAACAACTAAATTTTATTTGTAGTTTTATTACTATTTTTGTTCAGTTATCGTTTTGAAGACATTTTTCAGGGAAGGAAGCTACATCCAATTGAGAGACATGTGAAGTAATGCCTGAGTTTTTTATTTACTCACAACGGCTTATTTATTTATTTTTTATTTACTCACAACGGCTTATTTATTTATTTTTTTAAAATACTTCTCTCGGGAAAGCGAACCTAAAACGCTTCAGCGTCCCGAGATGTTTGCAGTTGTATGTTAGTTCTGCACTTAAATTGCAGCAAATTGTAGTCTTCTGGATATTTATCCCCAGGAAGCGAGTTCCAGAGTTTGCTTGTCCTGTAATAGAAGGAGTTTTGGAAAGTTGATGTCCTCGCGGTTGTCAAGAGTGTATTGTATGGTCATGAGCACTAGCAGCCTGTCTTGTGGGGCGCCCAAAAGTTGCATTTTGAGGCATAATCGGCCCTAGCGATTTATCCGTCGGAACGGAAAATTCTCCGCAACGCATACTCCGTCGGAGACTCAAATTACATTCGAGGTAACCGCTTTCGGAAAGAATAATTAAAATGCGACAACGCATTGATTTGATATGATGTTGTTCGTGGTACATCGGGATTTTCCTATTTAGTGCTTGTTTTTTCGTTTTTTTTTTTGCCCTAGAAACACACATTTAAGCAACAAATACAACCAATTCCTGTCGGAGCATATGGCATATCGGAAGAAAATTCGTATGAAGCTGTCAAAAATATCAGTAAAAACGCACTTCATCGCACTGAAACGCAAAACGTGCGCGTTACATATTTGTGGGAACGAAGTTCCGAAAAGCTGTTCCGACGTACCTATACCTCGCTGCAAAAATCCTCCGATTCGTATGAAATCGGAGAATTTTCCGTTCCGACGGATACCTCGCTAGGGCCGATTATAGCATGATCCGAATTTCCTAAGGGACAGACACTTTTATTTCATAATTATCTGGCTCTGTTGTGAGATCAAGATTGTTGTCAGATCAAGATTGTTTCCGTAATTTGTTGGATTATCTGGAATTCGTTTGGGCTCATCAACGAGCTGAGTGAGATTGCAGCAAATGGCGAAGTCTTCAGCTTGTTTCCTTGCCTCGCCCGTTCGGTTAGAATATCTTAGCCAATCGATGTTATGGGCATTGAAGTCACCATTCACCAAGTATAATAACTTCAGCGGTTGGGTGATGAATTTGTATACAGTCTACCTTATCGGATAAATGACGAAATAATTTAGATGGGTCGATCGTTTGGAGAGCGGTACAGGCAGCAAAAGAATTTGGTACAGCTTTTTAGGACGACCTTTAGCCATATTATGACGAGATCCGCGGAAGTAGTTCGTATCCTGAACAGCGAAGATATGTGTAGTGTAGTCAGGGGTCTAATCTAAGGCTAAAACGATCGAACGACGTCGTCTCGACGATACTTCTATGAATATGAATAACAAACAAACAACGATAACCGTCGAATCGATAGGACGATCATCGCTTTTTATTGCTTCACGTAAACAATTATACTGTCAAATGGCGCCGTCGAAACGATACGATTGAACGATGGCTATTTTGCAATCGTTTCATCGTTTTTGGTGTATTTTGTTTATGTTTAGGTTTTTTAAAAGTAAAATAAATATTAAAGGAAACATTTTCCAATCAAAAGCATACATAATGTTCACAAAGGACACTACATTAGCATTAGTGTGGTGAAATGTGAAAATATAGAACAAAAATCCATTTTCTTCATACTTGTTAAAAGACAGTTCGAACCCTAGCTGTGTTCTCTTTTGAGGATGCAATCATAGAATTGCATTCACTAAATGCTTGGCTGTAAATGATGACAAAACAAAATATACTGTCAACGAGAAAGGAGTCTCAGCATCGAGATATTAGGTATATAAGACCCTAATCATCCCGGTCCTGCTGTATGGTGCAGAGGCATGGACTCTGTCAAAATCGGAAGAATACCTCCTTGGATGTTTTAAGAGAAAGAATCTTCGGACGATATTCCGTCCAGTTTGTATCAAAAAGCTAAAGATACAACGGCTGATATGGCTGGGGCACGTGGAGCGTGTATAGACAGCAACGCATCAGCCCGACGAGTCTATGAGTCCACCCCTGAGGGTGAGGGTGAGGGTCCACGTAGCAGAGGTGGCGCGCTCAATTGGACGGCGACCTCAACGAACTTGGTGAGCGTAACTGGAGGCAGCTAGCTAGGGGCTTGTTGGTTGAGGCCGTTTTCCACCCCACAGGCCGTAAGCGCCCACAAAAGTAAAGTAAGTAAATGCTTTAAGCAAAATGCATGCACAAATCCTCTTCTTCCTCTTCTTTTTCTTCTTTTATAAACCTTATCAGTATAATTTCTCGTGCACCGCACCTATGCTTATTTTCCAACGTATACGTATACATGCATTTCCACAACGAGAACAAAACAAACAAAATAATATACCAATTTTATTAGTTTTCAGTTGTCACAGTTTGTTTACAGTCCTGCTCAAACTGTTCAAAATGAAAACGATGAACGATTCGATTGATCGATGTGATTGTGATGTTATATGAAGCAAACTTAAAACGAGGTCGTTTTATACAATCGTCTCAACGATGATAGTCTGATAAATTACGCGATTAGAGCCCAGTGTTTGAGTTTGTTTGAGTTTCGGTTAAGACAACTTTTCTATCGGCCACTACTGTTTTTTTTTAGTTTTCCACTGCATCGTAGCACGTAGAGGTTTGCTATTCAGCTGTGTGGTGGGAAGAAATAACGGTGGAGATTTTTTGTAGATACTATATGTGCGACTACTTACTTCGTAGGTATGTTAAAAAATTATCAGGGGTGCTAAACTTGCAAAGTAACTTTTTTTATGATCTGGATCGTTTTACTTTCCTGGGTCGATCGGATGAAAAATAAGAATTTTCCCATACAAACTTTTTCCCCCTTTTGAAGTTTGAATTTCCCCAAATCGCGTCTGGTTCTGAGTGCTCACTTTCGCCATAAAAGGAAATTGGTTTAAAAAAATTGTTTTTTATTGTTTTAAATAAAGTAAATTATTTTATTTAAAACGACTCTCTGTTTCGCTTTATAATATTATTATATATCTAAAAAAAAATACCTAAAGCTTTGTACAAAAACTTAATTATATAAACATTTTAACATTATATACGATACAAATAGGTATACATAAAAAAAAATTAAAAAAAAATTATTTCTTTAGGTTTCGAAATAAAATATTTAGTTACTTTCAATTGCAATATAAGAGTATGAATTTAAAGCTTAAATTTGCACAATGAAATTTACTTTAAGACTAAACATTTAACAGTAAATTAAGTGTGAACGATATGAATATGAGAAATGTGTTTACAAAACTATACGAGATAAAGATGCTTATTAATAATTGACGCCATGATTTACGAAATATGTAGGTACCTAAATACAAAATGACAAATATGACATATCTGCTTAGTACTACGTTACTAAATATAAACTAAACATATCACTGAAAGTGTGTAACACAATCTGTCTCACAAGAACAAAACATAAAACAATGTACCTACAAGAACTAGGCAAGTTGGAAGGGATTAAACTGAAAAGACGGACAACAGGCTCAAGGATTGATTGAAATTTGGCATAAGCGATAATTCGTTGAAGGTTGTGATCGCTTGTTACCAAAAAAATACAAAAAAAGGTGGCAGACGTCACAGTGTCCCATAAACTATTTTCCATCACTGTAAATTTTGCTTACGAATTCTTTTTTTTTTTTTATTAGGTTATATTTTCCAGCATTTTGACTTCACTCAGATCAGATGATGAGTGATATTTAATCTGACAGCTGACACCATATTTAGGTTAGTATTATCTGCCAAATCACCTCACGATCACCGTTTACGTCATGAGTCGTCATTGGGCACCTAAACACTGAACAGTTAAACGTCGTTTCACATTTTTACCAGCAATTAGGACTTAGCAGACTTATGTCCAAGAGTGACTTTAGAACTGTCGTATTTTGAGCAAGGAAAATCCGAAGGTCATCCATCAGCTATTGATGAACCCTGAAAATACACTATTTGGTGCGGTTTGTCAACTTCTTCAAAAATTAAGAAAATCGGAATGTCACTGTCAATGACAAACGGGAAAATAACCATGATTATGAGGCACGTGTGTGAACACAGTCTGTAAGTCGTATAATTTCAACAGGATGGTGCCACATGCCATACTGCCAGGGAAGCAATCAAGTTATGAAGAAAGAGATTCAAGATAATCTCCAGACACGGACCTGTGGTATGGGCTTAAGCTTTAAGATAGTTCTGATTTGAAACGGCTCGATTGTTTTCTTTGGCGATTATAATTCATGTGATACTTCCTCAAATGCAAAAAAAAGTAGTCTAACATTTTAATTCCAATGCACCCGTAGATGGACGCCACGTAGAAAAATTGTTTTTTGTTATTAATGACAGAATCCTTTATCGAATAAAAAAAAGTGTTCCCTTGTTGCTGAAATTGCATGTGTTTTATTTTAATATAAAATCGTACCGCTCTTAGACAAGTAGGTACCAAGAAATAAATAACGAATGTGTGTACTGCATTTCCAATGATACATTTTTACATTGACCCAAAATGTTAGCCATTCTTGTGAGACAGGCTACACTATTAAATCCCTGTACTGCTTTTTTCTTCATTTGGTTCATATAGTTAAGTATCTTAACAATAATTTTGTAAATAGAAATGTTGTATTATATATTATCTTTCTTGATTTTTAAATAAAACTGTTCGTTGTAAATATAATCTTAAATACATAAATATATATACATGTATAAATATGTATCCACTTCTTTATATTTCTCTAGGATAATCCATCATCTTGTAATAATCTTATCAACAAAAAAAATATTTTATTTTATTTAAAGCTAAACTTAGTTTTAAAATTAATCTACTACGCTAAAGCATTTGACTTTGCTGTCATAAATATTGGCTGAGGCATTTTTTTGCTTGACATCACACATTTGTTCTGTAATTGTACAAAGAAAAAAAAAAAAAAACAAAACAGAAAGAGAGAAAGAGGAACAAATTTATAAAAAAATTAAATTTAATGTTTTCACTGTATTATTTGTAAGTAAAATTAGCTAAGAAGTCTATAAAATCTTTAACAAAAGTAAATATTTAAAAAAAAATTGTTTGCCGTTATGGCTGCTGGCAAAAGCAAAGTTTTATTTGGTAAATACAATAAATTTAAAATGTATATTAATATATGTATGTATCTAAAAAAAATATGTATAAAGTGTAAAACGAATTAATATAAATGTTGTTACTACCGCCAGGTGTTATAAGACTCTTAAAAATAAAACACTCTTCGGCAAAAGGAAAGATACATTTAGGACAATTACTGAACAGATATTAGAGACTAGACTAGTGTCAGAGCTCTAAGCAGGTAGCTAAAGAAAAGAAAGGAAATTTTACTGATTACAAGAGAGGGGTAGAAGTCTAATTACATTAGCTTATTTTCTAGCGAACAGATGGAATTATCAACGCCAGACTTGGCCAGCTACGTAAAATTACATATATACATAAATTCTATAACCAATTATTTTTGCCGTCGCAGGCAACTTGCTATCTTCGTATTCCCACCCATAGGCCATAATAGCCCATAGGACTCGTACGAAAACTGTAGACATTTGAAAACAGGAAGCCGATCAAACAAAACAAAATCGAATATAAGGACTTTCAATAGGGGTAGTCGTTTTTTCAATAGGGGTTTGTCAGTGCCTAGATCGGGTGACTAAAAATGGATATTGAACATTTATCTTCAGTGACAAACACCTTGTGATCTGGAATAGAAAACTGCTAAGTACAGTACAGCACCCTTGCTAAAGCCAAGAAAATGACATAATTTAAAGCCTTTGAGAAATCAAGTAGGTAAGTAGGTGAAATATCAAATTCCTTCGTGTTTCGTGGAGACTGAATCATTGTCGACAAACAACTCTGTTTACTTAAGCGAACTTAACAGCGAGTTCTTGCGAGTTAACAGCGAGTTCTTGAAAATATATTTTTAGAATTTGGTCTAACAGCATCTCACTCAAAGATTTTCGATAAACATGGCAAAATTCAAGTATAGTGACTTCAGACTCCTTATGAATACACGAATTTATCATGTGGTGTGTCTTATTCACCCCTATCGTGGAATCCGCCGGCCGGGGGGAATTATTCACGGAAAAGAATATTTTGCTATCGTCAAAATCGCAAAGTGAACAGTTTCCCGTTCGGGAAAAATTCGATTTGAACGTTTTTAACGATACAGTGAAACTCATTCACATTACCCACACTGGGAACTGTTCACTTTGCGATTTTGACGATACCATAATATTCTTTTCCGTGAATAATTCCCCCCGGTGGATTCCACGATAGGGGTGATTTGAATTATGTACTGACTCTTACGAACCTTATCGGCAAGCCCATCATCACCGACGGCATTTGATCTTATCGATGTAGGGATGAATATATGATTTTTATTTTTGAGCCACTACTTTAGACTCGCCTAACCGAATGGAGCGTGCAACTGAAGGCAATTAGCTAAAGACTGGGCTAACTGCATCAAGCTTGTTAAATCAGGCCCTGTTTCAGGCTAAACTGTATTTACTAACATGCTACGTTGCCGTTTCAGCTCTACGGTTTAAGTGCAGAGCGTCTACTGGAATGAATATGAGAAGCCGAGGGTGCAGTCATCAGCGAAGGATTGAATTGGATTTGATCTGACAGACAAAATAATTTATGAAAATAAGAAAATCGTAGCCTTGATACGATTTTCAGACTTGAAACCATCTAAAACAACTATAATTGAATAGGTATCCTCTAATGCATCGAATAAGAGACGCATCGTTTCCATAAGCACGTATTTTCGACAAAACAACCTGTAACCTGATAGCCTACAGTGGTCCGACGAGCCTAGCCTAAAGGCGATAATATCTACATCAATAGAGTATTTTTTTGGTGGGACGTAAAAAACGATTCCAGTGTGTGGGCATTTTGACCGTCAATTTCTGGTACACACATGTTGACTCATTTATAAACTGGGTTAACTGATTTATCTTAGCAAAATATTTTGCAAATAAATTCTCACTGGTGTAGGTGTAGGCGTTGTCTGTTCAGAATGTTGAAACCTGTCAGAATTGTGGATATTAAAATTACCCACAATGACGATTTCAGTATGGCTGTCAAAAACTATACAAATATTCTTAAGAATCATGACTATTTACAACTAAATAGATAGAATACTGGATAATCTTATTGAGATAACTCTTTTCCTGTGATTCGGAATTCATATAGTATTTGGGGCGCTGATTATATAAGTGTCGTATTTTTAGTACAACTGTATTGAAAATTTAATTTTTTTTGTTATGTGTAGACATTAAAAATGTAGTAAGGACTTCGAGAAGCTAATAACTCCATCTTCGATGAGAAAAATGACGATGAGTTTGATCTGGTGATTGAGCCACCGAAGCCTAGTGCTCTCACAGACGAAGAGGAAGGCGACGTAGATGAGTATATTCTGAAAAAAGTTCAGTTTCGAACGCGATTCATATAGAAGGGAACAGCTAACTGATGAATTGGCAAACCTCACCCCTGTGGATATATTTGAGAAATTGTTTGATGAAAAGTTGTATGACCTGATTATATGCAACAGCTTGTCGTATGCAGGACAGTATAATCGACATAGTTTTGAGCTAAATAGGAATGATTTGCGTGGATTTTTGGGAATTTTGCTTTTGCCTGGTTATAATAAGCTAGCACGAGAGCGTTTGTACTGGAGTTTAGATGAAGATGTTAGACTCTCTGTTGTAGCTGATTGTATGTCGCGATTGTATTTAGATATGAAGAAAAGCATATCCATTTGGCTGACAACACCTTTGCCGAAAAATCTAATCTAGACTTTATGCGAACTACTGATAAAAAAGTTTTGTCAATGGGGCATATTCCACGAAGCTCTATCAGTCTATGAATCGATGATAAAGTATTACGGTCACCACCCATCGAAACAATTCATTAGGGGGAAACCCATAAGATTTGTGTACAAGGGCTGGGTGGTGGCAAGTGCTAATGGCTACTGTTATACGCATTCGATATATATGCTGTGGAAAATCTGTTGCAAGTACTAATAAACCACTGGGAACTCGTGAGAGAGAAAATAGGACTAAAAGGGGTCCACTTCGATCAATAAAAGAGATGAAAAAACTAAAAAGATGTGAGTATGATTATCGCTAAAAATAAGTTACTCTTTGTGAAATGGAAGGACAATAGTGTATGTACTATTGGGACCAATTTTGATAAGGTTGAGCCTATAGGCAAACTAAAACGGTGGTGTTCACAAATGAAAGAAAATGTGGATATGGATGTACTTGCCCCTAGCGAGGTATCCGTCGGAACGGAAAATTCTCCGATTTTATACGAATCGGAGGATTTTTGCTTCGAGGTATACTTCGGAACAGCTTTTCGGAACTTTGTTCCGACAAATAAGTAACGCACACTGGCGTTTTGCGTTTCAGTGCGATCAAGTGAAGTGTAGATAAATGAAAGCAATAAAGAAAAAAACATTTTAGCAAAGTAATTGCTTGTATTTGTTGCTTAAATTTATGTTTCCAGTGCAAAAACAAATGAAAAAACAATAATTAAACAGGATAATCCCGATGTGCCATGAAACAACATCATGTAAAATCAATGCGTTGTCGCATTTTAATTATTCTTTCCGAAGGCGGATACCTCAAATGTAATTTGAGTCTCCGACGGAGTATGCGTTGCGGAGAATTCTCCGTTCCGACAGATACCTCGCTAGGGCCGACTATATACATATACGATATACCACATCTATTTCAGAATTATGACAAATGTAGGGGCAGAGTCCATGAGGTGGACCAATCAATTTCATCACGTCGCTCAAGTATCCGAGGTAAGAAATGGTGATGGGTTATCTTCACTTATTTGATGGATATGACCGTTTCAAATACATGGCGCTTGCATGTACATATTTTCAAATTCTGAGCCACTTGATCAACTAACTTTTAGACGAAATATTGCCAGAAATTACCTGCGTCTTAGAAACAGAAATAAAAAACGATCTAGATCAGCGATAGTTGGTCTTACACGAAATAATAACGGACACAACTCTAAGAAGCTGGAAAACCAATTGCGATTAATGATGTGTCACACACGCATCAAATTGAAGTGCTATATATGCGACAAAACTTTTTTTGCAATATATCACTCAAAGCTACCCAATGTACCTACTATAAAAAGTAGGTACACCTCCCAAATGCACAATAAATTTGTTTGTATTTCATTTATATTTCAAAATTATAACTATTTGTTTGACTATGGGCGTAAATGGGTTGATTTTAACATTTCACACGAATTCACGGACAGTAATTGCCCTGGGAATTTTCCGGGAAGAATTGGGTAGGTCCACGGAAGTTGACGGTTTATTTTATAGTTACCTATAGTTTTTGATGGCTGTATAGGGAGTCCGACAGCATATTGAATTCGTTAAAAGTCGAGTTGCTGTCAAAGCTGAGCCTTTTGTAAATAAAAGAGTAATATTATATAATTTCCCTAAGTACAAGGATGTGAAATTGGAAATTAAGTCTGTATTGTATCAGCGTCCAAAGGCGTGATATTTTTAATTCTAACATTTTGGGGCAGATTACGCAAATTGACATTTCCATTGTGGTGCCTGAAATTGATGTGATGGGCAATTATTTTCGCCTCATCTCCAGGTGCGGATACTTAAAGGATACCTACTTAAAAAGCACACAATTACACACCTAAGGCAGTATTGAGTTTTGAAGAATAATATACATTGTTAAGGGGACAGTGTTAGTAGTTATCAAAAAAGTTTCATGCAACAAAAAAAATATAAATAACTATTTACAACAAACAAAAATAAAAACAAAAAAAAAATTAAATCTTTCAAATACCTAAAGTGGCATCACTGATGATTGATTGTTTTTTTTTTGCGATATAGTATTATGTGTATGTGACAAAATGTAGAAGATGCATTGCTAAGTATACTTTTTTAAAGCAAAAATAGATTCATCTCAAAAAGTTGTAGAAAATATAGGAACTCTGCTATATGAGCTAGGAAACTCTAAGAACAAACTGTAACAATAGGTCTACTACTGCTCTGACAACTCAAATACAACTGACTCGGGTGGAACTGCTGTTGCTGGCGGTACTCTAAGTACCTTTTGGCCACGAAAACATAATAACATCATCCAGTTGCTCCGATTGTGGCGATTTCGATCGTTTCCTCGCGCCTGATAGACGTGCGCATGCGGAACATACTGTGAGGAGTGGTGGTGGTTGTTGCCGCCGTTGCTACAGCGTTGCGGTGGTGAGTCAATTCTAGAGAAGAGGATCACAAAAAAATATAAGCATTACCTTGAAAGACGAAAAATAGATCTATTAGTTACTTCGTTGAGTCGTGAACTTGTCCTTCGGTGTCTGGAGCGGTGTTATAGCCGGCAGAGAACATCGAGGCACGTCGTGGAGCCCAGTCGGGATGGCCACGTAAGGACATGTATACCGTTATACTTTTTAGTAAGGCAGCACGAACCTTGAGAGGGCGAACAAAAATTGGCTAATAATTAGAGCACGGCTTAGGTGTCAACTTACCTCTCCATTAAGAAAGCAGTAAATCATCGCAATGAAGAATCCTTGAAAGGATGTTAGGAAGTGCGTGATATACGACCACAGTGCAAACTCCCAGGCCGTTCGGTTGATCGGAGCTTGAATAATGTGGAGCAGATTTGTTATGCCCAACAGAGGTAAAAGGACAGCAGCGGCTCGTACCGCCTTCCGGACTTGTTCGACATCGCTGGTCTGACTCTGTCGCAGTTTCACCACCAGTACTCGGATTATGTTCAATAGGAAGAAGAAGTTGAACTGCAAAGGGAAGAAGTTGAGGAAATATTCAAATTTGGAACAATGCATTGTTAAGCTTACCAGTATCACTGTCAGTCGAGGTCCTTCTAATATCCAGTAGTACGGTGTTAGGTTGTAATTCCACCAGCATGTCTCGTTCGCCTTGTAGTGGGCTGTTACAACGGCCCATAGGAGTGTCATTATCATCGGCACACCCCAGCCAATTATAGAATATATTGTATGCGGAAAGCGTCCTTGGAATACGGTTACAGTGACCACGTTATGCAAATATAATCCTTCGATGAACATCCACATGAACATTGCAGTGCGTGCGTATTCGAGCAGGACGTAGGATGCTTCACAGACATATGGCTGACAGTTGGCAAATAGGATGGATAAAAGGATTCATCGCATTAAATCGATTGTTTTCGGTATTATGATGAGGATGATGATGATGTTATGATGATGGTTTGAGGGCGGATAGTGACGCAATGGATCGGCATGGTGGTTATGAAGCTGTTGTGTAACTGAGCATAGACTGACACTGTAGGGATTTGATTCCTTTTGGCTGATTTGATGCAGTAAAGAATAAACAGGTAATTTGGCTTTCCGAACTGATTGTTGCATAAGTTGGTTAACATTCCAAATACAATGTATTTAACTGTGGGTGTACTTGGTTTTTGGATCACATATTTCATTTTGGGTAATATAAATACATTTTGTTACATATACTCCCTGTATAACAGAATATAATGTATTACATGCTAGGCTAGGGTATTAATGGTTTTATGTTTTATAGGGTGTCTCTTTTCAAGTCATTTAATCGGAAGGGCATCATTTCCTTGGTCAAATGCTACAGGATTCATACGTTTCAAGAGTAGGTAGGTATACGCCGTTTGTAGCAATATTTTGGGTGACAGCTCTTATGATATTGAATTTCGCTAGGTGCAATGGCTTATAATAGTAGTTTTGCCGTGACAGAGTGCATGCATTTAATATGCAATTGTTATGCATTAGCATTCATATACATTATGTAGGATTCAATTGCATTCAAAGAAATCAAATGACACTAGTGAAATTTAATTGCAAACATTTTTTATCATGGGAGGGTGAGTGCTCTATCTCGACTGATGCTTCTGTAATCGCATCAACCTCTGGCCTTGCTGTTGGGCAATCAGAAGAGCAAACAGATACTGCAGCCACTAGGCTCTCGATGGTCAACAACCCTTGTGCCATAGAGCACACGACCACAACCCACGGTATCATGTGGACCCCACACAAACTTCAAGACCGTGTCAGAAAAGGAGATGAGGATTTGTCCACTTCCGACTCCGACACATCCACCGTAGTTGACACCTGAAGTGTGGTGTCTGAGAAATCGGGATGCTCTTCAATTGGCAAGAGTTTGGCTGGACTAAAGATTCAGCAAGGTGGATATGTTAAGCTCAGCGGTTTCGCAAACAGACGCTTTAAAAGTGCCTCGCGGAGCCAAAGTTTACTTTCTAGAAATGCAGAGCTCTCATAGGATCTAACGGGTCAATATTTCCAATATGGTGAACTATACACACGAAGAAGCAACTTCCATTTGGAGGAATCAACTTCTCTTTAAGCATTAACGATTTTAAAAGATTTTTTGTATTTTCAAACATTGGGAAATTGGGAAATCAACAACAACATCAAAAATCAAAGCTATATGGAAGAGATTTATAGAACTCGAAGTAATTTCAAGATTTACAATAAATGGGACTTCCACATCCTATGTTCCTGATTCATTCATCTAAAGGTCTTAGAGAAGATTCAGCACTGGTCATGCCTGTGCATCACGGGTGCACTGAGGACATCTCCAACCGCCGCTCTGCAAACCATGCTTAACTTACTTCCACTAGACATCGTCAGTAAAGAACATATGCCACCAACGTGGCGATCAGGTTAAGGGAAACACTGGAGAGGGCAACCAACTGGACACGCCAGCATCCTTCTACAGACGATCGTCTGCATCAATATTCGATAGAGGCTTCACCCATGAAATATCGGACAGGAACCAATGGGATTCACAAAATGTCCTACACAAATCACTGTCAATATTCACAGACGGTTCTAAGACACTAGAGGGAGTGGGCGCCGGAGTCTTTTCAGACGAATTGAACCTGGGCCGAAACATTGCAGTGTTTCTCAGGGCGAAATTACAGCTATTCGTCAAGCTACAGCACGGCTGTCGATTATTTACATTGATAGCCAGGCTGCAATCAAATCCCTAATATCCCGCGAAATAAGATCCAAAGCGGTGGAAGATTGCCGCATATCTCTGAACAAGATAGCTGGACAGTGGTTGTACCTCACCCTCCGCTGGGTTCCTGGTCACTGTGACATCCCAGGGAACTGTGCACCAGACGAACTAGCAAGGCAAGGCTCCTCTAGCGTGGACAGTATAAGCCTGCACAAAGTATGCACCACTTTCCCACGCTAAACAAATAATTCATGCGTACGCAGTAAGCAGTGCAGGCTTCAGATGGAAACATTTGGGATACTGCGATACTGGCAAGCTCACATTACTCTCCATAGAATGATGTGTTAACAAATTATTTCTTTTAAGTTCACTTGTAATAAACTAGGTGGATAATTGCAGCAAATTAAAAAAAAATCATTTTCGCATCCTAAGGTTTGTTATAAACATTTAATCGAAGTGATGATGCTTGCATGCAAGCTAATAGCTGTCATAATAAATATAAACTATACTACGGAAGCGACTTTCTTATAGAGGATTTTTGAATTGACTTCGATTAACAAGCTTTATAGAAGCTTTTATTATTCAGACTTCAACCTCAAAACAATCTCTGGTTTGTGCTTCAACTAACCAACATTCGGCGTGTCTTCGAGCCTCAGTAGCACAGAATTGTTTTTTTTAAGATCGATAATATTGTATGATTTTTTTACAGAGAGTTTGGGATATAATAATTATAGCGTACATACAACTTTCATAACGAGTGTAGTAATAAATATTTGTTTTCAAATTCCAAAAAAAACCAGCCGACCTTGTTCCTCTCGTACAAGGAAATTATTGTCGCTATTAATTTCGTAAAGTCCTATACGCCCATTATCTACATCTATGAAGCTTGAAAAGTTAATGTAGTTCAACTTATACATTTTTAAACTACATTTTGTAATTCATATTAGCCTATTGGTTGCATGTTGGGCTGGGGTTCCGGAGGGTGCGAGTTCGATTCCACGAAGCAAGTAAGTTCGCATTTTTTTCAATTAAAATAAATTTATATACTTTCACAACGTTGAATAAATTACGTGTACAGTCCAAATAGCGGATAATGTCAAATGAAAGCAATAAAAATACTAAATAAAAAATATACACAAATAATTTTTGTTTTGATTTTTCTAATTTCGTTAAGATTTCCGTAATGACTTCTATAAGGCCTCATCATAACATCTTACAGCCTGTCATGAGCAGTTATAGGTATAGCTTTCACAGAGCCTGCGGGGAAAAGTCTTAGGGAAAATAAATAGCTTCGCAAAAGTGCGCCAAATAGGTTTCCATAAGATCTTTTACAGTTGTTATGGAAATAAGAAAATAGCTTCCTTTGAGCCTTATAGAAACTAAATTGTTCCTTGGGCTGGCCAGCTCTGGTTTACACGAGTAGCCAGTAAAGAAATAGCTCCCCAAATCCCAGTGGTATGCACAAGGGGCAGAATGACGGCCTAAGTGTTTCTCTCATCGAGAGCCACTTTAACTAAACTAAATGTTCCTGATAAATACGGTATATGTAAGAACCTTGGATATTTACGTCTCTGTAATTATTCAATCAGCTTATTTACGGGTTTAGTTTGTCCATTTGCATTGGCGCTATTCTACGATACCCGGAAGCCCAGAGCTTAGCTTCAATGAGGGCGAAGGCCAGTGCCAATGTCTCTATTACATACATACATACATACATACTTTATGAGGTCTCCAGTGACTCCTTCTTGGAGTTACAAATGTAATGGCAAAGTTAATATACCTTCCTGTGGAGGGTATATTAATGAACTTTACGACGAATCTGTCCTTTCATATTATTTTTAAATAAAGTTATTTCTGTTAGGTAATAGATTTTGAAAAATATACTTCAAATTTGAAGATGCAGTCGCAGGCCTAGTTGTGAAGGGACGTGCGATCGGGCTCACGTGAAATATTTCGTTAAAGTGTTTCGTCTGATGCTTAATCTGTTTCTAGCGAAGTTTTTGAATCAGATGCTGAGGATTGTGTACGAAAATAAAACTAAATTAATATAAACTTTAAACTCAAAAACGAAACTGAATAATTATTTTCAAATTTTATCGTTCACCTCTATTTCTTCTTTAATTTTCAGTATGTATCTTGAATGAGAATTGTTTTGTCAATCGCAGCTTCTTATAACTTCCCGTCAACTACAATATCTGGCCAGACGTTCACACATTTGCATAAAAATAATAGTGACAAAACAGAAAATATGGAATAACTTATAGCCTTTTTATAACCCTTTAATTCTTCATTAGCTATTCTATCTGCGGCATTACCAATACAAACTCATAGGTACCTACATCAAATAAAATCAAACACAGAAATAAAATCTTGACATAAAATTACTGTGTGTACGGTACGTAATCTGAGAGGACACAGTGGCTAATGTACTGCGAGGGGCCTGAGGTTCAGTTCAACCCGAAAGCACACAAATTATGGAGGTCTTCAGATCTCTTTTTTGAATTGCTCTATCGCGCGCGAAAGTCTGACAAATATTCGAGAGTAGGCTGCGGTGGGACCCTTCGACAGCGGGCTACCTCCGGGCTTCGACAGTCATCACCTATTGCGCAAACTATTTATTTATTGTACGTCAGCTGAGTTGCCCATAGTATTTTGCGGAGAGAGGCCATGTTGTAATAGGGAAGCCAAATGTTTTTTGTAAGTATGTAGTAAGAATACTTTAGTTAACATTTAGTGAAATGATTGTACATGTTTAATTTTAAATAGAAGCAAAAGAGAGTTTAAAATGCCGACATTATACCATTTTTTTTATCTATCCCAAAACGAACAAAGCTCTCCTCTCCTGTGGCCTATGCAGGACACTGCAATATCCTATCTGCGAAGAAAAGTAAGCTGATATGAAACTAGCTAGTGGGGAAAATGTGCAGGTATACCTACTACATTCGCGATGAAAATGAAAAATTCAGAACAAATGAACACAACTCACCGTATTCTCGATCCCATTCAAGCTGGAGTTCCCCGTCGATGCTCGCCCTCCTCGTATAATCGCTTGATCCAAATATAATGTCAGTCTAATTATCACTTGTATCACCATTGCTACGAACAAATTCTTATGGATTTTCGTTCGATTATTTCTCAGGCTACGAAAATTACAAAATATTAATAACGACAGAAGCAGCGCACAAAGCGACAACATAAGGCCAACAATTTCCAATGTCCGAGTCCTTTCGGCCACAGCGAATTTTATCTGTGCACATATCCGGTCGCATTTAAAAAAAAAAAAACAAAAGAAAAAAAAAAACATAAAACTCATTAGTAACCCCTTCTGAATGACTACAAAGTACTTCAACAACTTCCGAATTCCCTCCAGAGTAGAACTGCTGCATCAAATCTATCACATCAGGCTTAAAGCAGGGAGTATAGTTCGTCCAACCATGCGGATTGTAGATGGTGTCATTTGGTTTGCCACCCCATCGGCCATCCGGAAGGCAGGAACGTTCAGCAAATTCTGAAAGAAAAACAAACAAAATTCCATCAACTGTCAATTTGTAGATCTAAATGTCAAAGGTTCCATACTAAGGAACCCAGCATTACGATGTGCCGTCAAATTGCCTTTGACGAGCCTGACGTCAATGAATGTCGTCGCCAATTAGCGTCATTCCCAAAACCAATGACAATAAGCCCGTGATAAAATGTATTCAAGCGATAAATGCAGTTCACACACTTGCTGCTTCCCACGTGAGAACTAAAATAGAAATTAAAATCATCCGCGCCTGTTGATGATGGGAATTGCAGTCCGTTGGTTAATTAACCCTTTTATTTCTACCATCGTTGCCTTGCCGAGGGCTAAACGACTTGCATTGCCGTGCGATATAATGACCTACAAAACATCTGAATGTTGGTTAAGTTTGTGAGTCCTTTGCTGTTAGTCTTTGGCATTCAAACTCTGTAATCATGAAACTGGGTCACATGCATAAAGCCGTGCCACAACGAGAACGCGATTGTTTGAGGGGCGGGCGGCAAGGTACTTGGGAAGGGGTTAGTCCTTTAGCGTCGACAACCAACTTGGACTGCCAGCAATGTATCACTGCATTCATGATTAAGGTCGTGTGATGTTCGGAATATGGGTTTTGTTTGGATTTCATTCAAATCAAGTGGGCGGAATAAGAACCGGATTACTTTAAAGTTGGATACTGGAACGCCATACGATATTGACTGGGCAAATTGAAGGTGGGGGTTTACTGGTGTGCACATTAGGAACTTTTGGAGTTCGAAATATTTGTTGAAACACTAACGAACAGAGTGTTAGTGGTTTCGATTTAACTTTATATGACTTCAGCGATAGGTATCGTACAACAAAACCATTGAGATACGTATGTACCAACCACATCAATGAGCAGATTAAGGTTGCGCTCATTTTGGAGACAGGGTAAATGGACCAGTTTTCTAGCAAACCTTAAGTGGCAAGTGTTCAGAAAATAGAGTGAGATGTGAAATGGTGAATGACCTGCAAATAAGTATGTTAGTTGCCAATATTCAATAAGAAGAAGGGCGAGGCTGAAAAGGTCACAGCAACCGATAAGAACTTTTTACGACAAGCACAAGACTGTAATCTGTACCGTCTTAAAATGTGTTCGACCTATATCTCAAGAAGTGAAATCCGGTTGAAATGGTCCTCATGCTATTGCTGCAAAGCCCCGGTTCTGCTAAAGCATAGCAAGCCTCAAAGAATGCTCGATATCTCCCCATTACCTTGAAGTTAATAGTGTAGGTCAAGATGTAACATTCCCATCCGGATCCGGCTCGGCAATTCACCTTTAAGTTGAACTGCTCCTTTTAAGAGTAGTTCATAGACCACTAAGTTGGTATAATAGTACCACTAAAAAGCAGCGCCGAGAAACGCAAACTGGCTTGAGGAAGAGGACGGTTGAACCAACTTCGAAGCCATTTGACTTTCACAAACTAGTGAACGTTGAAATTTACATAATTTACAGATTTACAGAGGACTAAAATAATTTAGAATCCCTTTTAAGGGTTTCCCAAGAGAAGTTTTAAAAAAACGAAAGGTCGTGTTTTTATATGCAAACCTAGTCACTATTCTCGCGAATTATATTGCCTAGATACATTCTATTCAGACCAATGCATATCGTTCCGAATTTTACAAACATTGGCCCCTATGACTATGACTGTCGAAGAGTTTGCAATGTTTTTTTTATGGGAAGCGCTCCCATTTTAGCTCCCATAACTGTTGAGATATAGCGTTTGCTAATTTTGATTTTGTATAGAATGTGCCACGCTACTTTGTTCAATTATGACCAAACTTCACAGAAACCCCCTCGGGCCAATACACAAAACCAATGAGACCTGTCAAACTATTCCAATATTAAATTTATTTCCAACCTCACACTTAACCTTGCAAAATGCTTATAAAGCTAGTATTAGACGATATGTTCAATCAGCATACGTATGCTGAAAATTGATTCCGAATCGCAACATATCGTGTAATAGGCAAATTTCTGTCATCATATGTATGCTGAAAGGCGTTTGTTGACAAATTTGTTGGCTAGTCAGCATACGTATGTTGACGAACTAAACATATCGTGTAATACCCCTTTTGGGACCGTATGCTAACATTCGGACAAATTTTCGGTGTATGATGACTCGTATGATATATGCTGACGAGCTAAAGTAAGCTCATCAGCATACACCACATTTTTCAGCATACGGTTTTGTTATTTTTGAAGTTTCGATACATTTTGAACGCGCCGGACATGTTTTTTGTATTTATATTGCCTTGATTTTTGGTTTTAAAAGAAAAAATGGCTGTGTTGTTGTGTTCGCAGCTTATAGGCTGGTTTTGTTGTGCATTTTTTAGCCATCCGCGGTTAGTGACAAGCCAATTTTGAATGACTTGGGTGTGCCGGAAAATGCAGCATTATATTGCAGGTGAATTGCGGAGCCTTCGAGCGGCATAAGTGATATTTGCGAAACGGAAATTGTCTCGTGCATATTATCATTTTCTTCAATAAAAAGTTAATAATAAAAAAATTCATTCGTTTCTTTTATCTTCTTCCTGTCGCCGTGGTCATTTTTAACATATTTGTACCATATTAAAAATGACCACGATGACAAGCCAAGACAAAACAAGTAAAAGTATTATCATCGGCCTGGCCGATGCTTTCATACCCTCCACTGCATACAAGTGAGGCAAAATGTGAGGCATTTGAGTACGTACACAACACATGGTTCTAATATTGGTTTTGTATGGGAGGTACCATAACTACTTTACCGATATACCTCCAAACTAACCTGACGACGCTAAAAACAAGTCCTCTCACAAAGTTTCATTCGCCTAGGTGGATTCGTTTCTACGCTATCGTGTTTTCAACAGACAGACAGACAGATGGACATAGCCAAATAGATTCAGAACTTGATCCTGATTCAGAATATATGGGGTCTCCGATGTCTCCTTCTTGTCGTTAAAAATGTAATGGCAAAGTGAATATACCTTCATGTACAGTGTAGAGGGTATAACAAGCACCCCCTACCGACGACCCCTTGTCTTTTCATTTCGTTCTACGTCGAACGCGTACATTTCACCAGAATCGCAGAAAATAATTTATCAGCATATAATCATACAAGTCTTCAAATTTGTAAGCATACCGAATTCAACAAATCGTCTAATATGGCATCATACGTCCTGAAAAAATATGATAGCAAACTGTATGCTAGCATATGCTGACAGCAAACAATTTGCTGCTTTCGGAGTAATTCAGCATATCGTGTAATAGGGCATCATACGACAGACGAAAATATGCATATATGCTTAGAATTGTTAGCAAATGATAGTCAGCATACGTATGATGATTCAACATATCGTCTAATACTAGCTTTAGACGATATGTTGAATCAGCATACGTATGCTGAAAATTGATTCCGAATCGCAACATATCGTGTAATAGGCAAATTTCTGTCATCATATGTATGCTGAAAGGCGTTTGTTGACAAATTTGTTGGCTAGTCAGCATACGTATGTTGACGAACTAAACATATCGTGAAATACCCCTTTTGGGACCGTATGCTAACATTCGGACAAATTTTCGGTGTATGATGACTCGTATGATATATGCTGACGAGGTAAAGTAGGCTCATCAGCATACACCACATTTTTCAGCATACGGTTTTGTTATTTTTGAAGTTTCGAATTTTCGATACATTTTGAACGCACCGGACATGTTTTTTGTATTTATAATTGCCTTGATTTTTGCTTTTAAAAGAAAAAATGGCTGAGTTGTTCTGTTCGCAGCTTATAGGCTGGTTTTGTTGGGCATTTTTTAGCCATCCGGGTGTGCCGGAAATGCAGCATTATATTGCAGGTGAATTGCGGAGCCTTCGAGCCGCATAAGTGATATTTGCGAAACGTAAATTGTCTCGTGCATATTATGATTTATTCGTAATATCGAATACTCCCTGTTCCATAAGGAGTACACGATGGTTGCCTTCCTTGACATAGAAGGCGCTTTTAACAATGTCAATACATCAGCGATAGCAGATGCGCTTTCAGCTCTGAATGTCGACAGCTCACTTGGCGAACTGATCAATCTACTGCTTAATGGCCGGATTATCAACTCAAAGCTGGGTGAGGTGTCCGCAAGAAGATCTGTTAGTAGAGGCACTCCGCAAGGTGGTGTTCTATCCCCTCTTCTTTGGAATTTGGTGGTCAATGAACTATTGATGATCCTGGAAGGTGAAGGATGCACGGCGATCGCTTATGCAGACGATGTTGCTATAGCCGTCTCAGGAAAGCACTTAAATACTCTAAAAGAACTCCTACAAAATGCTTTAAATAAGCTAGCCAGTTGGGCGAGTCGTTGTGGTTTAGGTGTGAACCCCCACAAAACTGATCTGGTGCTTTTCACCAGGAAATATAAAATCCCGACAGTCGACCCTCCCTCACTCAATGGTATCAACCTAACTTTCTCTGACAAAGCTAAATATTTGGGGCTTATCCTGGATAGGAAGCTTAGTTGGAAACTTAACATCCAAGAAAGAGTCAAGAAGGCTACAGTAGCACTCTTCTCTTGTAAAAAAGCTATTGGGAATAAATGGGGTTTACAACCTCGAGTAACCCACTGGCTCTATATCTCAGTTATAAGACCGATACTCACCTATGGGATAATTGTCTGGTGGACAGCCTTGGAGAAGGCCACAAACCGCGACCATATAAGCAAGGTCCAGCGCACAGCTTGCATGTGCATAAGCGGTGCACTACGCACAACACCCTCTGCGGCACTAGACATATTGTTTCATATATTACCCCTTGACATCTTTACCAAACAAATGGCAGCGAGTGCAGCCATTCGCCTTAAAGCCATCTCACAGTGGTCAAGCAAAGACTTTGGCCACGCCTCTATTCTGACAAAATTCGAGATCTCAACTGAAAACACTGACTACACCACCCCATCTCTAAACTTTGACAATAATTTTCTCGTCACAATCCCATCCAGAGCAACCTGGGATGGAGATGCCTTCCCGGAAGATGAATCAGTTTACTTCTATACTGACGGCTCAAAAACCAATGATGGAGTTGGTGGGGGTGTTTTCTCGGAACGTCTTAATCTTAAGCTCTCCTTCCGTCTACCAAATTATTGTAGCGTGTTCCAGGCGGAAATTATGGCGATTAAAGAGGTCTTATCCTGGCTCAAGAAAAACGTCATATCCGTTAAGGATATCTACATATTTTCGGACAGCCAAGCAGCCATCAAATCCTTGGATTCGATCTCTATAACTTCTCTAGTAGCCCTCGACTGCCGATCGTCTCTTACGGAGATGGCCGAACAGTTCAACATTCACCTAATTTGGGTGCCGGGGCATAGAGACATTCCAGGGAATTGTAAGGCCGATGAACTCGCTAGAATAGGAACAACTCAACCCATTCTGCCGGATAAAGGCACCCTAGGGATACCAATCGCTACTCGCAAACAAAAATTGAAGCTGAATGCTATCGAGAGTACAAATCTTAGGTGGACGAGTTTAACCACTTGTCTAAATTGATCTCTCTCAACATATTGCATATCGGCACTACAATAGGTGTCATTACTGGACACTGCCTGATAGGCATGCCGCAAGGCTGGGCCTTTTTGCAAACGACTTTTGTAGAAGCTGCATGGACGAGGAAGAGGAGGAAACTATCCCTCACCTTCTTTGTTCCTGCCCAGCTCTCTCCCGCAGAAGGAAGCTTCACTTAGGAGCCTTCCATTACAACGACTTGGGCGATCTGACAAGCATAGACATCAGAAGCCTCTTACGCTTTATAAAGAGCTCAAAATGGTTCAACTAGTAGGGAGATCTTAGATCCTTCTTCGTGTCATCACAATGGACCTATACTGGTCTAAGTGTGTTGGCGTTTTTAGCTGACAGCCACTTTCAACCAACCAACCAACCATATTATGATTTTCTTCAATAAAAAGTCAATAATAAAAAAATTCATTCGTTTCTTTTTCCTTCTTCCTGTCCTCGTGGTCATTTTTAATATGGTACAAAATACAAGAGAAAACAAGTAAAAATATTATCATCGGCCTGGCCACTGCATACAAGTGAGGCAAAATGTGAGGCATTTGAGTTCGTACGCAACACATGGTTCTAATATTGTATTCTAATATTGGTTTTGTATGGGAGGTACCATAACTACTTCACCGATATACCTCATTTTCCAACCTAACCCACGACGCTAAAAACAAGTCCTCTCAAAAAGTTTCATTCCCTAGGTCGATTCGTTTCCACGCTATCGTGTTTTAAACAGACAGACAGACAGATGGACATAGCTAAATCGATTCAGAAATTTGATCCTGATTCAGAATATATGAGGTCTCCGATGTCTCCTTCTTGGCGTTAAAAAGGTAATGGCAAAGTGAATATACCTTCCTGTACACTGTAGAGAGTATAACAACCACCCCCGACCCCTTTACAGCTTATGCCCAAAACCGTATAGGGGCTAGTGCCCTACTCTGAGTCTCTTGTCTTTTCATTTCGTTGTACGTTGAATGCGTACATTTCACCAGAATCGCAGAAAATCGATAAATACAATGCGCCCGTATGCTAAAATCCCGATTTGTTAATTTATCAACATATAATCATACGAGTCTTCAAATTTTTAAGCATACCGAATTCAACATATATCGTCTAATATGGCATCATACGTCCTGAAAAAATATGATAGCAAACCGTATGTTAGCATATTCTGACAACAAACAATTTGCTGCTTTCGGAGTAATTCAACATATCGTGTAATAGGGCATCATACGCCAGACGAAAATATGCATGTATGCTTAGAATTGTTAGCAAATGATAGTCAGCATCAGTGCTAGGTCCCTCTATCTTTATCTTCATTTTTCCCACGAAACGTGGTCATTTTTCCCTTTTCACCGAACTCAAATTCCCACGAATTTCCCACGATGCATTAAAATGAAAAAATAAAAAAAAAAATTATAATAATAAATTTTAAATCATTTTTATTATGTTGAAAGAAAATCACAATGGCCGCGTTCCATTGACCGCTAGATGACTAGCGGTATGCCAAACTCCATATAAAAAAACTGACATTTCAGCTGTAGCACATATTGTGAAATATCGTTTTCTGGGAAATGTTTCAATCTAGCGCAAAATTAACTAAATAAATAGTTCATGCAACAAGTCCGTATAGGCACCCTATAGGTCTAGCTTCTCTAGTTTGTGTGAGTTTTTATTTTTGGGGCTAATGGAAGGGACCTACCATTTTATGCTGACTCCGAACGGCTGAATTGAGAAGCTTTTTCAGTACAGTTATACTCTCGTATGTTTGTCAGACGTTCGCGAGAGGTGGTGCTTTTCCGGGGATCGAACCTGGGGCTTCTCGCACATTAACCGCTGAGCCACTGCGCCCACAAAATTAACTGGTAAATTGAAAGAAAAATAACGAACTGCCAAAACAAATCTATCAAGTCTAAATTAATTTAGTAAAGAACAAAGAAAAGTGGAATTGTAGAAGTTACACAAAAAACATTTTTGATGCTCATGAAGATAAAGTAATAAAAATGCAAACTGGTTCCATTCAAATGTCACTTTGCCGCTGGCGCTAGAGGTCTAGTTACATACGCTGTCGCTGCGCGGTCAGATTGTTTTTGTACCAGAACTTTTTTGTTAAGAGGCTACTTACATGAGCTCTTTTTATTTCTGCTGATAATTGTTGTGCTGATTTGATGAAATTTCACAAAAATTTGGTTTTACAATTTTTTTTGTCAGATTCCTGAAATTCTCACGATTGTGGTGCTTTTTCCCTTTATCCCACGGAAGGCTTTTCGGACATCGAAATTCCCACAAAAAGGGATAAATCCCACGATATAACAACACTGGTCAGCATACGTATGATGATTCAACATATCGTCTAATACTAGCTTAACTCATGAGCGTATATATGTATACATAAATAACCTTGACATTGACGACACATTTCATGGGAAATTTTCAGAAACAGAATCGGTTCACGAAGAATATACAGAAGGATTTTCGGGGCTTAGAGGCTTAGTGCAAAATTTAAGTATAAACTATACACAAACATGGCTTATACTCTAAGGCCCACGATAAGCCTTAAAAATATATTGCTTACCTAATTTTTATTTTTTGCTTTTTAGGGCAGTACCTACTTATAAAAGCGTTTCATTCGATTTTTAAACTATTATTTTATTTTTATATACCTAGGAGATAGATAGATTTTTTGATCAGACTGTCTTACCCCCAGTTTCACACTGGAAGTTTAAACTAAAGTTCAACTGAACCCTAAGGTGAGTTATATATAAATATATAAATGAATTCATTTATTTAGCTGTGTAAATTTATGTAAAGACTTTTTAAAAAAGCTTCCACTTTTTCCATACCTATAGAATCGACTCTGTTTACAACACTATGTATTTGCGTTATTGCATATGACAGTTTCATGCATCCTGTATTAAACCCCTCAAGAAATAAATTCAATGACATTTCACTTCATATATCTTGTAACTGAATTCGGCGAAGAGCACTCCTCCTTCCCACCTCATATCTCAAAGAGTATGTATATGTAGGTACTAACTCAACGAGTATTATTATCGGGATTAATATAGAATACTTATATAACAATTCTCAATAAATAATGATGTCTTTCTTCCGTACAATGTTCTGAACTCAGAATCCTGATGTTAAGGCCTGAAGCTATATAGGTTTATAATAATGCCACATGATTGGCTTTTAGGAGATCTGCATATGAAATAAAAACAAGTCTTCGTGTTTAAGTAATACTTCCCGGAAAAGGATAATATCAAATGTTTTATATTTTGTTTTACCAATTCATGGTAAATACGTAAATATGTTACTATAGAATTCACAGTAGGTAAACGTTGACATAAGTACGTGTACGATGACTTAGGCGGCAATAAATAATTAACAAATTTTTGTATAAACACATAATGGAAGCAATGTGTAATTTTATGTTTATATCTAAATGCTTAAAAAGTGTTCGCATTTCATCAATTCATTCGTTCGGTCTCATTTGAATGGCCCCCTTAAGTCCTTTTAATTAATAAAGCCATTAAAATTAAAAATGTATTAAGAAAAGAAGTTTATAAACAGTTTCAATAAAGAAATTTAGTTTTCCAAACTTTTTTTCCGCGAACGAAACGAAAGTTTATTCGCAATCCATATCATTAAGCGGCGTTCCATAAACTAGCGAATAAGACATTCCTTCAAATTTAACCTCAAATTAAAATCGAATCGAAACTCGCTAAATTTTAAGGATTTCAGTCGGCAAATTTACCGATGCCAACCGTCCTTTTTAAAATCGAATCGAAACTCGCTAAATTTTAAGGACTTCAGGCGGCAAATTTGTTTGAAAACCTATACCTAATGAAAATTCAAACTCACTTCTTATTTTTTTAACATTTTGTTCCAGGCTAATTTTTGAAGATCGCTCGTTGTTGCCGATTTTTTTTTTAAGTTGCTCAAGTTAATAAATGTAGCTTTCTTGATTTGCCGACTCTTGAAAAGCGTTATTAAAAGCGTATTATTCACACCCATAATGAAGGAAACATTCAACTGACAAAATATGCGAGTGTACGGTGTAGAACAAACCTAGTGGTCCCCCCAAAATGTTAAGGGAACACTCACCCTCAATTTTTACCATATATAACTTTAACCTATTGCCAGCATATTCTATAATGCATGCTAATATTATGTAGTTTACTTAACATAACGCTGGATAAAACTTGCACCCTATGTCGCCATCAGCTTGGATCGATGAAAACGTTTTCCCCAAGGCGTTTCACTATATTTCAATTAGAAAGTTACCATATTGCACTTTGTAGTTGCCAACAGACTTCTTTCATAAGTTCAAGTCTTTATAGCGTCAATAAAGAGCCGTGTGTCGCACAAATGTCCTGATGCACATTGCACATTATGAGCGATAATATGGTTTCTTGATTATGCGAAAACTAAACAATGGAGGCCAAGTGCAAAATGCACGTGTAAAATTGAAAATAATATTTTTGAGAAAAAACTTTGCCCTTCTTGCAAGAGTTCGTCTTGTGTGTTTTCATGTTCATAATGTACAGGGGAATACTCTTTGGAACGGCAATGTCATTATAGCAACTAAACTAGACGGAAATATATGAAAACTCTCGCTCTGCGATAGTGCGATGGTCCTTATACAAATTCAAAGGATAACCTCATACTCACATGAGACATATTTGCATGAACTTACTTGTAATATCGATTCCATGTCCCACAGCAGGGCATCGCATACGTGCTAATGCACCTGCAGGTGTTGGAGGCCAGCAAAGGAATTGATCCCACGTCCAATTGCAGAAGACACCTGAAATGAGGATACACAAAACAGTATTAGTACACAGGTCCTTGGGGGTAATCAAGCATTACGTAAACACGCCTATTCCATTAATAAAATAAGACGAATATTGAATGCTAATCTATGGCCACCTATACATAGTCTACTAACCCAGATACTTCCACATGGAATCCTTCCTTAGTGGGAGTAAAATGAAAACAATCTCGTGCCCACAATAAAAACTCACTCACACTCAGTATATTCATTCCATTCCAATCCGAAGCTATGATTGAATTGCTTGATTAAATATTTACAAGACAAAACCCTTCGATTTGCAGTTATCGAACTAAAATGCTTGTTTGCTTCGTCTGTGTTGTGTCCATGTCCATTGTTCTTCATCCCACAGGCTACAGACCAGTGGAGTTAATTGCATGAAATCGTCCGTGAGGAGCTTGTTTTTGGCGTCAATAATTGATTCCACTGCGCTTAACAGCTGAAAGTTCAATGACTGCAGAGCTGCAGTGAAATTCTATTGTTGAAAAGCAATCGTAACTGGGCTATACCTACCGTAGGTATGCCATGCAAAAAGGATTAAAACACGCTGGGTGAGTGTGCTCGACAATAACATCGCACCAGCCACACCGTAGAAACGTATATTTAATGGAGGAGTAGAGTTTTCACTCGCTCAGGATAGGACTGCAAACATTAAAATTGATTCAAGGATTAAATTGTTTATTTAATTGAATTTATTGATCGGAATTGGATTACAACTGAACGGTGGACGAAATGGAGGGTGCAGTTGCATTCTGTTCTATATTTATGGCTTTTGTTAATAGTAATTGTGATTAATTATTTAAGAGATATGAGTAAGTAGATATACGTCGAACTGAATTGAAAATATCCCTAGACTAACACTATGGTATATGGCGTGATCTGAAAAAGAATGCAACTCAAGTAAATATGAGGTCGTGGAACTAGATTCTGAAAGGGGGCTCCTTTTACCTTCAAATATTGCTATGTCCAATAGCGAACTAGCTTTGATGAATGGCTCCCTGAAATTACGCCAAAAAAATAAAGTGGAAATAGCCGAAAAACCTCCATACAAATTTGTGGCTTTTTTTCTAGGAACAATCGCCCAAATATTTTGACACAAATGCCGCTAATTTTGCCATTTTTTTCAAAACTCTTTCGAGCATTTTTTCCATTCAAGAAAATTGAGAAAACGCCCAAAAAAGTGTTTTGGACAAAACACAAAAAAACGTGAAATAAGACCCCAAACGAAAAACGAAACCGCAACCCCCCTGCTTGGGTTTACTGTCAGATTTGTGGACTTATTTCCTTTTTTTGGGCGTAATTTCCATTTAACTTTTTGGCTTTTTTTCCAAAAATATGGCGTAATTTCCTGGCATTCTGGTGAATTTTCTTTTTTATTTTTTGGCGTTTTTGCCAAAAATATTACGCCGTAATTATTTTGGTCTTTTTTCCAAAACACTTTTTGGCGTAATTTCAGGGAGCCGCGTTGAATTCCCAAACAACAGAAATAGCCGAAATGACAGGGGCATAGCAAATGTAACTAGAATGGTAAATTTTTGAAGAGTGAGTGGAAGGTTATGCAACAAACCAATTAAATGGCCCGCTTAGTCGGGAGTCTGGAATACTTTTTTGAACATCCTATACCCGGGAAAAGGGGAGAGTACGATAACTTAAGAAAACTTAGAATAATTGATTTATGGTTAGGCAGTAAAAACTACAAACAAATTAAGTATCTATTTTCTCAATATTGAAAAAAAAATAGCATAACACTTTTATTTTTTATTTTTTTGAAAGCATTTTTTTCAAAAACTATTAATAGAAAAAACTTGATTTAAAAATAATATATAATAGCAGACTCTTGTCTTTCCAAAAACCTAAAGTCCTTTATTGTAGGTGTTGCCATTGTTTTTTAATATTTTATTTTCAATTTAAGTTTTATTTTTTTTTAAGTACCCCTCCCGCCTTAAGAAGCGAGATGGACCCCCCTCCTCTACACAGAACCAAATCGCTTGGTCATATTGACGAAAATATTTTGTCAATATTTGAAGAATTTATTATTCGAATCGACAATTTTTCATCAAACTTTTCGTTTTATTGAAAATTTAATATTCAAAATCAATAAAATTTCTTCAACAGCTGTCCGATTTAGTATTTTATTCAAACGAATGAAATTTCGTCATATTGACAAACTGAATTCGTTGACTGAACTAAATCCGGTAGGTGATATCGAAGAAAATATTTTATTAATTTTTGAAGAATCAGTTATTCAAATCAAGAATTTTTCATAACATATTTTTAGATTTATAATCGTTTTTTTCTTCAAATTGAAGAATTTAATCAATTTGAAGAAGTTTAATTTTTATTGTTCAATATTGCGTTCGAAGTTATAACTTTTATTCTTGAAAGTGTGACAAAGTGAAGTCGTGTCAAGAAAATTATAAATTAAAGTGAGGCAACTGAGCAAACTTCACAAACACACTTGTATAAGAAAAATGTAAGTAAAATAAATATTTTTCATCACTTCCTTTCTAGAAGAAAATGTAGAGTATATACCTACCTTTAATCGCAGCTAAATGAGTTTCAAAAAAAATTAACTTTTTATTATAATTCTTTCCCCAAAGCTAACATGCTTTTCTAGGCTATCGTTCTCGATAAACCGTGCGGAGGAGATGCATCAATACAAATATTCAGCCAATGATCATCATAACTGTGCAATAAGTAAGTCGTCGTATTTCTAAATCACATAACATTAAACAAACTTTAATCAATTTGTTTAATTTTCCAAATTTAGCTAGGACCTTTACCCAAACCTGCTAAACCTGCATAAAGTCAAGCCCAATTATGACAAAAAAAGTATTTAAGTTAAATCACTTATAAAAATGTAAGTTAAAATAAAACTTTCAATTGTAATATACCTAATGCTAATAAAATAAAAAAAATGTTTTTGACCTTAAAAAAATGTTTTAATGATGAATAAATTAGTTAAGAATTGAAGAAAATTGATGCATAAAATTGAAGAATAAGTAGGTATTTATTTAATATGAAAAAAGTGAAGGGTTAAAATGAAGAATTGATTTTCAATTTAAAGAAGAGAATACGTAAAAATGAAGAAAATTTCGTTGATTAATAATGCACGATGCGTCGAATTGAAAAATGTTTTTTTTCAATTTGAAGAATATTTTTTTAAAACGAAGAACACTAATTTTGATGAAACTTTCTTCGAAGTGACAATATTTCTTAAATATAAAAATATTTGTCAAAACAATGGACAGGAGGTGTTGACCTTATATTGATCACCATTTCTTCAAGTCTACGTGCTTTTTTGTCAATATCACTACCAAATTTGGTTCAGTGTAGTAAAAAATGCTTATATTTAACCCCTCTACAAAAAACCGTTATCAATTTTTGGCGCCTAAGTTATCGTACTCGTGCCCGTGAAAATAATTCAACTCAACAATTTCTGAAGCATCCTTGGACTTCGATTTTGGATATGTTATTTACAGTGTTGCCACTAACACTCTTACACTTTACACTTTTCCCAGTGTATGCACCAAAGAATCTAGCATTCTGCCAAATTTCACGATTCGAGGATGGCAGAAAGTGCTTCATAATTTTGATGATCATCTCAACATACTAATATTCTAAGATTGAAAGTGAGTGAGTGAATGTGTCACTTACGGTTTTTGTGATTTTTGAAGGTCTTGTATGTTGAGAACCACAAATGCTACAGAGATGGAATATGGTGAGGTGGACAATTTTAATTGCTTCAAATTTGAAGTTTTTGGCTCAATTGGTTCCGAAGGTAGAGGGGGTCGAAAACAGCCTGAGTTTGTTCCTGTAAAAAGTGTGTGTGCCTTTACTAGATAACTTACCGTGCGTTTTGATTAGCATTTGGAGAGATTCTTTAATTAAAGTGTTTCAACTCGTTTTTCAAAGTGTTTTCACCCAATTTTTGACATGTTTTTGACAGACTTGGCTAGCATCCTACACCCTAAACCTTAACTTTTTTGATTCACGATTTTGATTACATTTCTTGTCGCTACATTTTGACCATATTTTTAATGCATTTTTGTTTATCATATATTTTGTAAAGTATTTGTGAATGCTGTTATTATTTTAAACCCCGGCAAGCCTGTGGATTAATTTTTACGTCATTTTGTCTAGGAATTTGGAACACAATTTTGTGAAGCTATTTTTTAGGTGCATTTTAATGTTTGTATTCTACGTATTCAATTTTGGATTATTCCTTCGACATAGTTTTGGACTCATTTATAGGATGCTTTTATTGATAACATTTTAACCCGTACCGGAAATCACTCGAAAAATTTGTGTTCATGACCGAGAATATCTCATCTACCTTAGCTATAATGTACATGCTTCTGCGCCTTAGCAGAACTGAATTGATGAGGGCGAGGCCCCTATATAGAGTTTGAGTTTCCTCATTGTTTCTTGACAAGGCCTTGCTGTTCAATTGAAAATTTTACGCCAAAGATCAGAGTTTATAGCGGAGTAGAGATAGATAAAGTCCCTTATTACCTTAAAGATAGCTGGAGGATTCTGGAGGATTCGTCGATTGATCACAGCCTGGTTTTATGCTCCTTCACTACTAGTTCCATTTTAACCGCTTCTGTCACAATAATTGCAAACGCTTCAGTGAGAGTGATACGCTAGATGTGTATCTCTTTATTTGAAATCCCTATGTCCTAAAGCTAAATTTGTGACATTTCAAATTGTGAATGCACTATAGTTGTGTCAATGGTAGCCACGCGTTGTTGAACTCTTGAATGTGATTGCCATTGCGCGTCTCTATTTCGTGAATGTCATTGGTGTAAACACCAAATTGTGGTCCATCCTACCTAGACCTAGTACCTTTCAATTTGGATTACAAACGGCTGTGATGATAAAAAAAAATATACTAAATAGGTGGCGCAACAGGCGGGTGTCAATGGTAGCCAGAGCCACCCGTTGAACTCTTGAATGTGATTGCCACTCCGCGTCTCTATTTCATGAATGTTATTGGGGTAACCGCATCAAATCGTGGACCATCCTAGACCTAGTGCTTTTCGGCTCAATGAAATTAGGCCCCAATGAAAAAAGGCCCCAAACATAAATGAAAAAAGGCCCCAACAATTGGGGCAATATTTCATAATGAAAAATGGCCCCATTCCATTTATGAAAAATTGCCCCAAACAAATGAAAAATTGCCCCAAAATAATAATTGGCAAACAAAAACAAAACGTATTATGAAATTGTCATTGTTTTGGGGCCTTTTTGCGTTTTTTTGGGGCCTTTTTGCATTTTATTGGGGTGATTTTTCATTTAATGGAAATTGTTTGAAGATCATTTGGGGCATTTTTCATTTTCTTATTTTGGTATCAAAACAAAAATCTACTAGAAGAAACGCGAATTAGACCGTTGTTACAAGGGCAGGACGTTACAGCTTTCAAGGAGTAAATAACTTACTGACAATTGGATTTGTGAATAGGTACACATCGATCAGTTTATTGACGAAAGTGCGCGCGAATACTTAATTTGTATTTTCTTAATTTTGTTATAGCTTAAAACCTGTTCAGATTTAAAAATAGCTTTCAATTTAAGCTGTAGAAAAGCCAGCTCGGTTTTTGAAATAACATTTAATTTTAGCTTTAGAAAATTCGCGCGAATTTTGAACTTTTATTTTCTCAGATTTTCTAAAGCTTAAAGCCTTCTCAGTTTTTGAAATAACTTTTAGTTTTAGCTTTAGAAAATTTGAGAAAATAAAAGTTCAAAATTCGCGCGAATTTTGAACTTTTATTTTCTCAAATTTTCTTAAGCCTAAAGCCAGCTCGGTTTCTGAAATAACTTTTAATTTTAGCTTTAGAAAATTCGCGCGAATTTTGAACTTTTATTTTCTCAAATTTTCTAAAGCTAAAATTTAAGCTTTACAAACAGTTACAAAGAGGTTTTTACTTTTTCTTGAATATTTGTTGTAATTCATGGTTTTCATTATGTTATATCATTCTTTTGGGGTGATATTTCTTAAGAAGATCCCAATATTTAGAATCGATTTTAACATATTTTTCGCGTTTTTCATTGAGTTTGGGGCAATTTTCATTCTTTTGGGGCAATTTTTCATTTTTTTAGGGTGATATTTCTTACAAAGGCCTCAATATTTAGAATCGATTTTAATTTGGGGTATAATTGCACAAAAAAAAAAATTAAATTTTTCCCCAAATTATTAATGAAAAAAGGCCCCAAAAAAATGAAAAATCACCCCAATCCTACTACAAAACGTTGTTGTTGCTTACTATATAAATTTTTGGGGCCTTTTTTCATTTATTTTTGGGGCCTTTTTTCATTGGGGCATAATTTCATGGAGCCGTGCTTTTCAATTTGGATTACAAACATTTTTCCGGCTGTGATGATAAAAAAAAATAAATAAATAAATATGTCGCAACTATTCGTTTGTGAGTTTTTGTTTTTGGGACGAATGGAAGGGACCTACAATTTTATGCGGAGTCCGAACGGCTGAATTGACAAGCTTTTTCAGGACAGTCATACTCTCGAATGTTTGTCAGACATTCGCGAGAGGTAGAAAAAACCTTAAGATGTAATTTGTGTTTTTCCGGGGATAGAACCTGGGACCTCCTCGCACAATTGTCCAGCACACTAACCACTGTAATACTCATGAAAAATATGCCATTTCCGTGTACATATAGTTATCTATTGCCTGGAACACAATAGACTCTGCAGCTGTCAAGTTTTGAATATACGAATAATCTAATTCAATATTGCGAACACAGAGTTACATATACGGAGTGTCTAAACGAGTTGGCTTATTTTCGATCCCATTGTTCGGGCAGTTTTCATCAAGGGAATTTGAGAAAACAACATTCCGCTAAAGTGTACCTAACTCATGTCCACTTGACACGTAGAGCTAAAATTCTAAACCGTACTCCATCTTAAGTCTCTCAAAAACATGGTTTTTGCTAGTACTTCAAGTTATCTCTCCCTGTATCCTGTATCCAATAAGGTTTATCTTATACTTCTCACAAGAGCTTGCCTCTTGACGCAGTATATATCTAATGATTATATCCACAATTACTTACCATTTTGCTGCTGTTGCTGGCTGTAGTCCTCAAAAGCCATCGAACAGTTTCTCTCATTTGAAATGGCTGGCGATGTGCTAGGATACGTGATGGTCTGCACTGGGCCATTTGCAAAGGTGGACGCATTAAATGCCAATACCGTTGTCGCATCTGTTGCACCGCTCGGTGTAACCGTAACATTAGCATTTGTAAATGTCACCAGCTCCCTTGCTATAATCGAGCGGATGGACGTAATGCCTGCTGATAAAAGTTCTGGTGGCGGTTTTACTATAGCAGCACTACCGATTCTTTGTAATCCTTCGTATGTATCTGTCATTGTTGACTTGGGAGGATAAACCTCCGCCGTTATGTTGACACCGATGAGTGGTTGTGGGCGAAGAATGTTCGCTATGTTTCCTTGCTGAATAATTTAATTCGGCTTTTGTATCGATGCAAAATATGGGAACAAAGGCAAACGTCACTTCCTGTAGGATTGCGAAACAACTGTCATGTTAGTATTGCTACTTATTATCTGCAATCGCAATAGCGCTCCACAATAACAATGAAGACAGCAAGCAGGCACCTGAATGTGAACGAATCCTCGTAGGGACACAATGGACCTTCATTGTCAACATAATAAAGTCGTTTTTATTTTATACTATTAAACAGGGAGGCTGAAACGGAACAACTGGTATCAGGAATCGATTTTTTCGATGGCTCTATGTAGGTATACTTGATGTCCTTTTCACTGTGTCAAATGATGATGAATCTCTTTTCAGTGTCAAGGTCGGCGAGAATAGCTATCGATGTGTGTGCAGATGCAAAATTGTATTGTTGCATGAACTCATTGATTGCGCTTTTGAATGCGACGAGTGATGGGTTCGTAGAAGGATCTGCAATAAAATAAATGGAAAAATGTATTAACCCATGAGTAGATTAAAATTAAAGGAGCCAACCATTAGACTGTAAGATTTATGCAGCTCGAATATGAATTGTGAATATGAGTTTTTTTTCTTTTTTAAATGATAGGTAAGGTACAGATGATAGACACACAAAAATTAAAATGTTTGCGATTATTTTATTTATTTAAAAATCATAGCTTGCTTTTATTCTATACCTACAATTATTATAGTATTTGTAGTTTTGTTTTTAATTTAAAATGTAACTTCGATGGCTTTAAATTTAAATTATACTAGCTGTACCAGCCCGGCTTTGCCCATGCACAGAAATTGTATTGCTTATAGATCTCAGATAATAATGTTCTTTCGTAAAATGCGAAAAATGAGAATAAATTGATTTTCTGGAATTTTCTTTCTGCGTAAACCTGAAATATCATGAAAGAATCATGAAAATCGGCCCAGCGGTTATCGAGTTATAACGTCATCGAGTTTCACCCCATAGAAGATGTTTTTTGTATGGGCGGTAACACGCCCTTTTATCCAGTTTTTACCAATCTTACAGCAACACTCCTAAGCCTATATCTAAGATTATCTGTAAGTTTCAACTCAATCTATTCGGCGGTTTTCGAGATATTTTTTGTATGGGCGGTGCCACGCCTCTTTGTCCAATTTTGACTAATCTTCACAGCAACACTCCTGGGCCAATACCTAAGATTGTCTGTAAGTTTCAACTCAATCAATTCGGCGGTTCTCGAGATATAAGATTTTGAATGTTTTTTTTGTATGGGCGGTGCCACGTCCCTTTGTCCAATTTTGACCAAACTTCACAGAAACCGTATATACACCAATACCAAAGATGTGTGAAAGTTTGGTTAAAAACGGTAAATGCTATAAGGCGTGAATCGACGACAAACATTTTAGGGTTCAATTTTTATATATATAGATTATATGCAAGTATTTGGTCTAGTTATTAACTATATACATAATCACCCCTATTCCCATTGGCGTTTTTCGTATACGACTCATGTTTCGTGTCGTTGTAAAAGGAAGTTCGGATTTTTTTTTTTAACTTTTGTTTACCAATTTGATTTCCATTTATGTTCGCCATCATCATCATTTCAATTCATTTGTGTCAAAAAAGTTAAAAACACCGACTAAAAACGAAGTGAAATACTAGTCGTTTACGACAAACGCCAACGGGAATAGGGTTGAATATATATGCCAGAGTGTCCTCAATTAGGTATATAGGTAGGCACAGCGAACATTACGCAGTTAGTCTTCCGTCTATAATAATGCCATCCTACCTATTTTATCAAGTATTTGACATATTAAAGCAACTGTGATCAATCATAGACAAACGGGAGACATACAAACGTGCTATCTAGAATCCAACTTACTCCCATTTGCACATAAATCATCAAGCGTTCCCTATTCCATGTTGGTACGTGGTACGTCTCACTTTCCTCAAGATGTGAACTTCTTCTTGCATGTGAACATATATACCCTATCTGCATTTCATCACCTGAGTGAAGTGAATGAGCGCCTTAAATCAACAACACGTTGTCATCATCCCGACAACAACTGTACAAAGTGAACACTTCTTTCACTGTCACGTTCAACAAAAAAATAAAAAATTCAGAATACGAATGTCAGGTATGATGATGAACAAGAGAACACAAGGAGAGCAAATATTTTCTTTCCAACACTCTTGTCAACAACTGTCATGTTAAAAAGAACACTAAACACTGCTTTTATACCAAATACTTCCTTAAGTGGCGCTACAGTACGGGGTGGACCTGGACATGGGCCAGCATACTTCCATCTCTTCTAGTTCCTATATTTAACGTTAACTCAGAGAAGTGCAGTCGCCTCGTTTCAATAATTTTGTTTACATTTTTTTACATTCATAAAATAACAAAATAAATTGTTTTTATATAATCAACGTAAAGGTAGTCCGAATTAGAAATTAAGGGTCCAACTATTAGCAAATCAAAATATAGGTCGTCCCATTTTTAGCCCTTTGCCAATCATATTGGTGGCCATATCGTATTTACGTCAAGATTGGATCACAAGACTACCATTTAAATGGTGTGGTGCCTCGTCTGAATGTATGGTATAACGGGTATGGTATAACTCGCGGTTTTTTTCTTGCATTTTGTTATTTCGCTGCTATCATTTCGTATTTTATTATTTCGCATATCAACAACTTGCATTTTGTTATTTCGCAGTTTTTATTTGGCAAAATTTCAATTAGCCTTGTAATTATTTCGCCATAAGATATTTCGCATTTATTATTTCGTAATAACTTACTTTGATTTACTTATTTTCGCATTGTTTTATTTCGCGTTTCCTTATTTCGCTTTATTTTATTTGGCAAATAATATAATTTTGGTTTTCTAATTTGTTTGGCTTTCATTTTACCTATCACATGTTAATAAATTTCGCGCGAAATGTATGTACCTAACCTAACCAAAAATTAACAAAGTTTTTGATTTCATTGACAACAATTTTATTAACGTAAAATTAAACTCAAACACAAGACAAAATGGAATTAGAAAAAAAAACTTTTCGACAATAATTAAATATTTAAACATTTTCAAAAAGATTTACATACATACATATTTCATAGTGCTTTAAATTGCTTCAGGAGGCAATCACTGCAATCACACAAGTTTACTAAAAACGAATAATTCTAGTCTCGAATTTAATTTTACTGCAGCTCAAAATTGCGAAATTTGTACGAAGAATATATCTAGGCATTGTTAACTATATTTAAAGTCGAAACTAAAATTGGTTATTAGTATACCTCGATTAGTACCTAAGATGCAAGAACACTGCATATAAAACCAGTGAAATTGACAAAAAAAAATGCATTCTAATAAATAAACAAGCGGCTAAATAGCCCAGCGCGAAATAACGTTTTGCAAGATAAGTAAAAACACCAAAAGCCACTTGAAAGAAGAGCGAAACATAGAAATGCTAAAGAAGTAATGCGAGTTAATCTAACAGCGAGATGAACGCAAGACGAAATAACAATTTGCAACAAGAGTTTTGTGAAATAAAGGAAATATATTTAGACAGTCGCGAGATAATAGTTTGCGAAATAAAAACAGCGAATTGATAGGCACCCGTATCTTTCATCTTGCCATTAAACTGTCATACAAAAAAAAAGTAATCCCATAATTGGCATATTGTAAATTCTTGGGAAGCTAATTTTTGGTCTGATGCTTCGTTGAAATGACCATACTACGAAAAAAGCAAGTAGTTCCGATTAGGTTGAGTTATGTTCATATAAAAAAGAACACACACGCAGTCTAAAATGTTAGCCAGTTCGAACATACACTTAACTTCTCTATAGAGTCTAGGGACATTTTTATCCTCTCTGACATATGGGTCATCATATGTAGCATCGCTCATCAGCATCACTCTACCGGCAATCCTGCATGTATGCATGGTGATTGTTGAGCTGTGTTTTTTTCGTCCCCGTTACGGTAAAATAAAAAAATCCCTTTTTAATACAACAAGGACTTAACCTGGATAATTATCGGGGTTAACAGCTTCGCGGGGATAGAGAAAAGTGTAGCCAACACAAAGTTGAGTGTGTTATCGATAACTTGTATGGAAATGTCATAAATGAAATTTGACATGTTGACAAAAACATATTCATATTTTTGCTATTTTGAGTAGGTATATCTTTATTCAGTTAAAAAAAAAATATATATAAATTCTGGGAACAGAATTCCGACTCATACATTCATTTTGAGATATTTAGGTTAGGTTAGGTTTAACTAGACCAATAATACTTTAATAGACCGGATCATATATTACTCCACGCCTAATTGTTAGAACCATTTTGAGCTTTTAATAATAATTTTAACGATTTTCAACCTCCATGACGATTTGCCGATTTTGACCTGACATTTGACGATTTTCAGGTCTCAAGCAAATACCCAACGCCGATTTGACGGTTTTTCACTAACTCATGTTAGACTCACAATTTTCCACCTAATGGCAACTCCCATCAAATGAAATGAAATCCTATTTCCATAATTGGGTATTTGGGTATAGTTACACTGCAGTCAAAGATTAAGCGAGTTTGTGGTTCCCGCATTTCCGTCAGACTTGCTTCTTGGCTGGCCCTGGCACTCGTAGATTTAATAATAATAATGTTTATTAGTTCATTGAACTTTAAGTTTACAATTTTAACAATTTTTTATCGAATAAAAAGTTAAATAATAGTATTTTCAACAAGTTTTTTTTTTTAACAATTATTTTTAACAATTATTTTTAACATACTCTATGACCTTGTGCTTAAATACTGAAATTCTTTGTTCTGTCTTTATTTCACTCGGTAAGTTGTTGAAGAAGAGTAAGCCCTTGTACATGAGCGAGTTCTGCGTACTAGTTAGATTACATCTGATTGGTCTTAGGTTATCAGCATTCCTCAAATTATACCGCTGGACATCACCAACTCGAACAATATTTGACCTCAGGTATTCAGGCAGCATCCCATTCATAATTTTAAAAATGAACATCATCGCATTAAGGGTCAACCTCTGCTCAATACTCATCCAATTTAGAGCACCCAGCATATATTGTATCGGTGTATACCTGTTGCATCTCAATATCGTTCTCATAGCTTTATTTTGTAAACGTTGAAGACGATCTTTGATTCCCTGTTGGTTAGCATACAAAAGAGTAGAACAATAATTTAGATGAGGCAAAATTATAGAATTATATATTAAAATTGCACTTTGGAATGTCAATACCGAACTTATTCTTTTTAAATATCCTACTTTCTTGGCGACTTTTCCACAAACACTTTCGGCATGTTTTTTAAAATCTAGTTTACTGTCCAATATAACTCCGAGATATTTAATATTTTCAACGCATTCAATAATATCGCCATCCATTCGCACTTCAATTTGCCCCTCTAGCCTGAATTTCATACACTTAGTCTTTTTTAAATTCAATTTTAATTTGTTCATCTTAAGCCAATTATTAACACTTTCGAGATCAGCATTTACATTTCGGCACATTTCCTCAATGTTTTTTCCACAAATATATATTAGAGTGTCATCCGCAAACAAAACAATTTTACAAAAACGTATACAGCTTTTAATGTCATTTATATATATCAAGAAGAGAATTACACCCAACACTGATCCTTGGGGTACCCCCAATTTTACACCAACCGAATTTGATAACACATCATTTATTTTTGTCCTCTGAGTTCTTCCCGTCAAATACGACTTAAACCACTGAAGTTCTACGTCTCTTACACCAAGTATTTCTAATATTTGCACTAAAATGTTTCTATCAATTGTTTCAAACGCCCGTTTTAAGTCTAAAAATACCGCTATCACCGAGTTACCAGTATCCACCTCTTTCTTCCAGTCAAAGATTACCCAATTTATGGTTGACTCGCATGAGTGGCGTCCTCTAAATCCAGATTGTTCAACAGCTAGTAACTTTTTGCCTTCCAAGTAATCTTGTAATTGGTCATCAACGTAGCGTTCCATTATTTTCTCGAAGAATGGTAACATATTGATAGGACGAAACTCTTCGCAGTTGGTCGTGTTGTTAACTTTTTCTACTGGTATAACAACTGATTCCTTCCAATTATGGGGAAACGTTCCAGACTGGAGAGAAATGTTTATTATCTTCATTAGAATGGGCCCTACTATCTCAATTGAGTTAAATATCATATCTCTAGTTATTCCATTAATATCTTTCTTATTATTGCACTTTTGGATTGTATCACAGACCGTTCTAGTATCACAGTATTTAAATTTAAACGTATAAGGGACATATATATTTGGTGGGTTATATTGCACATTTGGGATTGACTTATTTATATCACAGACGCTATTAACAAAGTAAGAATTCAGCTTATCAGCAATTCGTACCGGATTATTCTCAGAATTTTCTCCGAACTTAACATTCACTAGGTCCCTACTTTTTTCATTTTTCGTTATAATAGATTTAAGCACTCTCCATAGTCTCTTTTGGTCACCACCAGATATTTCAATTTGGGAAAGTATATAGTTGTTTTTTGCTAATTTTATTTTAGCTTTATACTCATTTTGGATACCTTTATATGTTGCCCAATCGGCCTCAATGTTACTATACACTGCGGTTCGATAAGCAAGAATTTTTTCCCGTTTTAATTGCTGCAATCCTATTGTGAACCAATTACAATCACCATCTCTATTTATGTCTCTTTCCACAGTCATACCTTCACAACACATTTTAATTTTTGCATCAAATAAGTTAATAAGATCACTAAAGTTGTCCTCAGCATATAGGTATGAAAAATTCACTTCATCCAAAAGGGTATCAAACTGGTGTTTAGAGTATTGGAGGACTTTGCGCCTTTTTTTAACAATATTTTGAGATCCGTTCTTAATCTCCACTTTTATTGTTTCGTGGTCCGACACTTTACAACTTTCACTAACAGATGCACTAACCACGTTACACATATGTCTACTAACTAACACATAATCAAGCAAAGTCCGCGATTGCCTAGTGATTCTGGTGGGTTGGTTTACTTTTAATACCAGATCTTGTTCCGAAAGGAGATCTACCATTTTAGCTTTTGGGCTGTTGTTTTCCAGCATATTCACATTGAAGTCACCTATCACGATAACACGCTCTTCATTTTCTAAATAGTCACAGTACCAGTTTGAATAGAACTCAATAAAGTCATTTATATTTGAGCTCGGTGACCTATATAAAACCACAAATGTCCACTTTTGTTTATCAATCCATACATACACTTTAAGTACCCACACAAAATAATCGATTTTAGTTTCAATTGGTTCCTCATATCGCACATCTTTTTTTATATACATCATTACTCCCCCCGTATGCCTTGAATTAGAAGTACAATTTAAACACTCGTAGTTAGTTATCTTAATTTCCGACTCCTTAATATTGTCCGTGATACAAGTTTCAGTAAGAAACAATACATCAGGTTTAAGTCTATTTAATAAAAGCTCTATTTCACATTTGTTCGCTATTAAACTTTGCACATTTAAATAGTAAGCCAATACATTATTGTTTTTACTACATGATTGCTACAACCACCGCTTCCTCACCATGCTAAGCTTACGTTTATAAACTTCACACTCATTGTCAAATGCATTATGATTAATGTTGAGATTAAGTTTCAGCTCTTTATTCATTTTAACACAGTTCACACATTTGAGGCACTCCGATTGGCAATTAGCCCCTAAATGTCATCCACCACACTTGAAGCAAACTCTTGTTTCGCTGGTACAGTCCTTAATGTGATGATTAAACCCTAAGCACTTGAAACATCTTCTCACATGCGTTGCTTCAGTAATCGTACACCTATCCCACCCAACACTAACTTTACCCAACCTCATAATTTCATTATAACTATTTACATCCAACTCGATTACTGCACTGTAGGAAACGGATTTCTTATTATTGTTTTTCCACATAGCCTTAAATTGAATGTCTGCTTCACTAAGCGCATCATTTTGATTTTTTAGACAAGATATTAGTTCACTTTCTTCCCACTTTTCTGTAATAAAGTTTATTTTTGCTCTAGGCTTTCTGCTTTCCACCATGTTTACATTATAATGGTTGCCCATATTTGCCTTTACACTATCTTCAATTTTTTTTACTGATTGCTCATTATCACAGGACACCAAAACAGCGCCATCATTAAGTTTAATTATTCCCGAAACCTGTATTCCAGATGTAGAGGGATTAACACTTGACTTCAACTCTTTTTTTGTCTTATCCGCACTTTGATTATTTTTTGGTTTTACAACAACCGTAGCCTTCTTCTTAAGTTCACTTGCATATGTTTTTTTTTCTTTTAGAGTTTCACCAATCACTTTTTTTATTTCACTTATAACAGCATTTTCGTTTGATACATTCGACTTAGTGGCCAATTTTTCTTCCATTTTATTACAACTGTCCTTAATGTTATCACATATCTTGTTACTTTCAGTTTTATGACATTCCATGGCCTCATGCATTTTCTTTATTTGCTGCTCTTGTGATGTTTTCAATTTCTGCAACCTTTCCATATACCTCCCTTCTATAGCTTCCAGCAAGTTTTTGATTTCACTTTCATTTTTCCTTAAAGCTTCTTCGAATTCAGTTTTATATTCCTTTAGATATTTGTTGTTTTTATTCACACATTCTTGCATATCTTTTAATACATCGTCCACGTTTCGAATGTATTGCATGCAATCTTCACACACAAGTCTCACATTACCATTGGTTTCTAGGATACCAGCACTAAACTGGTCCAAACCACAGCATTTTAACGCAATATGGTACTGCTTTCCGCAAACGCCTTGACATCTCACACTAGATCCACCTCGAATCGCCAATTTGCATTGACTGCACTGCTCTGCCATGTTTACTTTGCAAGCAGGCCAATAAATTTGCTCATCTGTCTCTTGCTTAAGACTGGCTCATATAGCGATCTCGTAAGAGAACTCAATGCGCGCAAATTTGTGGCAATTGTCAAACAAAGGTGAAACAAAATATTTTTTACTTGTATTTAACTTATTTCACTTAAAATAACTTCACTTCAATTAATTAGTCCTATCTATGTTTATAAGGCAATCCACTCAAAAGTAAAAGAACGATAAATTATCACTGTATTTTAACTTTTTATTCGCTCCGAAGTTTACAGCGCACCGCATTATCGAAACGTCAATGGATTTGCCTAGCACTCAAAATTATAATAAGGGTTTTTCAATTGAGACGGGTCGTTGCCAGTTAGTAATGAGGTCTTTAAAGAAGAAAGCTCCTAAGTGGATTTACCTATTCCGAGAAAGAGCAGGGAAGGAGCAGACAAGGTGGGGGACAGTTTCCTCCTCCTCCTCATTTCTACAGCTTCTGCAAAAATCATTTGAGGGAACACCAAGTCTGGTTGCGTGCCTGCCTGCCTACCAGACAGTGTCCAGTGATGACACCTTCATAGCGCTAATTCTAATATGACGTCTATTTAGATATATCAAACACTTATACCCAATTTCACAGTGGCAGCTTAATCCTGGGCTTAGCTAAGTGTAGGATTGAACATAAACTTCGCTTAAGTATTTTTCGTTTTCACAGTCCATATTTAAACTTGGTTTAGTTAAACCACTAATTGAGTGTCATTGTGAACCATTTATCATGAATACACAAACCTGATGACTGTATGCGAATGTGTGTGCCATCTAAAACTACGAGTGTGCGTGGAAGCGAAGCATGTCGATGTTGTTGCCGTTCAATGCTAGAGAGTATTTCCACCAACAACGAAGAGATAATTTGACATTTCTCTTGAACGGCATTGCCAAACATAATTATATTGTTGCTTATTTAGCTTTTCTCAGAGAACTTTGAGATAAATATTATTTTATTGCACTTGGCAATTATGTATTCTCTGGATTGATACTTAAGCCACGGAAGTCGGTGGCTTAACTTAAGGCACTATTTAAGCGAAGTTTATCGTTAAACCTGTACTGTGAAAACAAAATTAGTGTTAATCCTGAGTTTAAACTTGGATTGACACTTAAGCTCGCAGTGTGAAATCGGGTATTAGAGCGTTTCAGATCCAGCTTTGGCCAAAACTGCTTTGTCGCTAGACATGTTGTTCCGTTTGTCCATCTAAAATTTGTTTTTTCAAAGGCTTTTAGCTTTAATCTAAGTTTACATGTAGCGATTGGTATACCTAAGTTTTCTTTGTCAGGTAGCAAAGGTACAGTTGTTCCACGTCTGGCAAGTTCATCGGCCCTACAATTCCCTGGAATATCTTTATGCCCCGGCTTGCACCCAGAACAGGGGACTGTTGAACTGCTCTGCCATCTCTAGGAAAGACGAGCAGTATTCTTGGGCTACTTTATAATTGGAAAAGCATTCCAAAGATTTGAAAGCTGCTTGACTATATGCAAAGATACGGATATCATTATTAGATAACTCCTTCTTCTTTGAGCCAGGATAGGGCTTCTTAAAGGGAAATTTTTTTGAGACATTTACATCAAAATCTTGTTCATACATAAGTTTGAGGTTAAAGAGATTAACGAGCCGCTCCTTTAGACAGATCCTGAAAAAAAAAACATGATACTGGAAAGAATTGTGCGAAACTCACTTGCCAGCACACCACACAGACACAGGGAACGATCTCTCAAAATCCGATTGACATAACTGGTAGAACTCAGCGAATTGTCAACGCAATAGAAATAGAAGTGGGCAAAACGGTTTTAGCAAGGTTAGCATTGGTGGTCAACTGGCACTAAATAAAATAAATTTTGTAAGGATACTCTTATAAGACCTTCATTATAATCAGTCCTGCACCTGCTCCACTGTTTCATCCAACCAAAAGGCTTATTATCCCTCGACTTAGGCTTGCATTCGATATTAAACGAATGATAACGCATAAGCTAAGAGGGCACAGTTATAGCCACAATAAAAGAGTATGCGGTCAAATATAATTCATTTAAGATCAGTGCTATGATAACTGTTTAACAGCCCACTGCCACTAAACCGATTTAATGCCACAATTGGATACTTCCCTTAGTACCTTTCGCCTGCCCGCACTGTTTGCATGGTTACAAAAATCAAATGCAAATAAACTGCATTCTTACCCCATCTAAGTGGAAAAACAAAAATTAACTCTCACTTCTCAGTCAAAATAACTATTCACAGAGGAAAACTTTAAGACAGATGACGATGAAAACTTTGTCGTCGTGCTTTTGTTGGTCTTCTAAATGAGGGCCAGCATCCTGCCAGTGAGATAAACTTCTGTTTCTTTTTCCAAAGGACAAGGACATTTCTGCGCATAATTGAAGACATTCCTTAAAGTAAGACAATAACAAGAGCACGGCACACACAAAAGAAAACTGCTGACAGATGAATTTCAGAATGAAGGACCAGAGTCAAGATTTTCGTTACTTTTTGCTGAAGAGTATATTTACAAAATTGCATTCTAATAAAATTGCGAAAAGAGGAATATGTATGTATGTCCCGTCCCTCCTTTGCATTGAATTGGAATTTCCTACAAGTTCTGCGGGTAAGCATGGACATACGAAGCCCAAGGCATAGGAACTTCTTCTATGTTGCATTGGAATTTGCATTAGAGGTCACTCGTTTGCGTTTGACGATGGATTCCTTGCTGAAAGGATGTATGCATAAGCATTTGAAATCACATTTCCCAAATTAAAGGAGAAAATAATTTTCCACCAACATTGTTGGAGTATGTAGAGAGCTACGATTTTTCCCCAAGGATGTTTGCATACAACTGTTCCGCTGTTATTTTTTGTAACGGCTTAGGGACTTCAATACACGATGCAGCCACATATTTAACTAGGTCTTTAATGGCGGTAGCTTGGGAGCTATTGTATTTTTCTCATTTTGCTCTCCGATGGGTGTGTAGTATGAACCATATGGAATAATAATAACAATGATGGGAAACCACCCTTCGCTGCATTCATAGTCCAGATAAGGATGTGGGTGGTATTGCAGTTGATGATAGGTATCGTTGGTTTAGGTTAGAAATACCCTTTTTCGTATATGGTCCATGTGGAATATGCAGAGCATGTATCAGATTGGATCACATGATTTAGAAAAAACTTGCATGTAGCACTATGACACGTAAAAAGTCAAAAGTTTAAGGAGTGGTCACTCGCATGCATGCATGCTTCAGTTGCAGCTTAGATGTGTACTCTTTAATAATAAAGTGTAACTAAACGAGAGAATAGAAAAGTAACTAAAACTGGTGAAAGCCATGCATCAATCACCAAGATAGTCTGTTCGTGAAAAGGTATAGCCGACAGAATATGTATACGTAGGTAACCTAACCCTACATAGAATTTTTCATTTACATGTTTTTTTTTTTTCTATTTTTGAGCAACCTGATGTCAGACAAGACAATGTAAGATGCATTCTGATACATTTCGCCATTAATCACTGCACCTACTTTGGTCATGCACAACTAGGGATGTGCATCGTAAAACGTGTTTTAGAAACTGCAACGAAGAAAAGTATTTTTACCTTTAAGACGTCAATAGAGTGGTTATGCGTTATGGTGGTATGTCACACTGTCAGTGCGAGCAAATGAACGTGTACATTTTATGGCATTTATGACATGAGTGCCATTAAGTGCGCCATTGACAGATTTCTAAGGTTTCCCCGTCAGCTGTAAATTCAAATAAATAATGGGATCTCCTTCTACAGGTTCCTTGTCCTTAATGTATGTATTTTGGAAGAAAAACGTAAGTTTATAGTTTTGTAGCCCCTGTATAAATGTACGATATAGTTCAGTGCCAGTTGATAGTGAGTGTACTGTAGACTGTAGATACTGTCAAAAACAGAGCGCACGCAGTACCGTTACTGACGATAAGAAGGTGGATATGATTTAGAAGGGATCCTTACGTTATCTCCTTTTCCAAAATCTCTTATTGGACATAATCTCTCATTTTTTTATCTCTTTTTCCAAAATCTTCCGCGACGAAATCCCCTATGCCAAAATCTCCCTTCTACATACATACTTATTAAATTCCTCTGTACCAAGTTTCTCACTCACCCTTACAGAGGCCAATTTGAAGCGATATTTTAAAATGATCAGAAACAAAAGTGACTTTAGAAATTTAATACAGTTATTGCTGGCAAATCCAAAGGGCTTTCCCTAAAATAACCCAAAAATAATGACCCCAAGCAAGGGGGTTGCAGGAAGCAGCATGGCCTCAATGAAGCATCAGCTGTGCCTAATGGCAGATCAAATGGGATATCAATTTCCGTAGACACAGTGGTATATGTATAGGGAGCAGCATGCCTCCTGCTTGTGATCACTGTTAGATTTGGATGTTGGGAGTAAGTTCATTTGGGACTTAGTTCATAAAGAACAAAGTCCCACTATTGGGTTTTAATTCATTCTTATATTGGGACTTTGTTCATTCTTAGTTGGGTCTTAGTTCATAAAAATCATGGGAGTTAGTTCATATGAGGGCTGGCGAAAATCCTCATCCAAACCCTTCACGGGGGTGCCGGCTGGAAATGACCCTACAATTGTCTTGTGCGATTGTTAGCTGAGGTCAGTGAGCATTGCATAGAATTCTTAACTCTTCAATAGTTTAATTCTTTGTACATACATGCTTCTTGACCATAGGATAGAGGTAGGTACCTGACTTCACGGGTGGTGTGAGCGCATCAAAGCACGAAACCGTGCCCAAGAATGCAAGGCAGTCTCTAACGAGCTCCTTCAGACGCACAGGCGAGGACTGTCGTATTCCAGCATTATCCTGGTGAAATCCCAGGCCAGAGCAACGTTTATGGAAACGAATAGGCTGAAGAGCTGGCCAGGGAAGGTTCAAGCCTCCACTGCTCACTTGCGGAATCGGTTCAAATTCCAATAGGAGCAGTGAAAGTAGAAATTTCCGCAGAATCCCTATCGAAAGCCAATCTCAGATGGAGGAGGCTAACAAATTATAGCAGGGACAAAACAAACAACCCACCTCCTGAGTAAAACACGTAAAGATATAGCCAGGATAACAGCCATTACCACAGGCCACTGGCCTATAGGGGACCATGCAGTCAGATTAGGCATCCCACATGATACACACTGTCGTAGTTGTAAAGACTCAACCGAAAAAGAAACCCTCACTCACTACCTATGCGCTTGTCCGGCACTAGCTAGGACTATACAGCGAACTGTGGGTAAACCCTTCTTCACATCCCTCGAGGAAGTTGCGAAGAATAGCATCAAAGAACTTATAACCGTTTTGAATTCCACAGGATCGATCTAAACCACCCTTCATACACTCACAATAACCAGGTCAAATGAGTATGGGTAACAAAACGGTATATAGTGCTACTTGGGTTTTATCTCAACCGCCACTCCTACCTATCTACCTATATAGTTCATATGAACTAAATCCTAAATTTTCTGGGACTTAGTTCGTTTTTGGCTAGTGGGACTTAGCTCGTAGGGCCCATTTTCAAGTTTATATCCACTGCCTACAGCAAATTGAAGTAAGGAAAGATTTTCATAAAAGCCACTAATTGTTTAATCCTCGTCTGCCGTCTCAGGTGGACTTTGTTTTAAAAGCCATTTTCCAAACAGTTTTCTTTTAAATACAATAGACGCGATGTTTTTTCTTTATCTAAGGTAATCCATAATTTGAAAGAGACTATGTACCTATAAAGCCACGGAGAAAAATACTCAAGTCATTTCTTTCACTATTTTGATTGTACCCTCGCTCTGAACATTTTCATTAAAATTCCGTCGTTTGCTCACCGTTCAGTTGAAAATAAGTAAAAACAATCTTTTCAATGGGGTGCCCTTTTCAACGTGCACTCACTCAAATTGTGCACTTTTTGTTTCTGTAAGATTCCCCTTTTGTTATTTTGAAAACGGTATCCGCACGATAAATTTGTTTGTCACGGATTTGAACTGTTTTGAACTTACAGTGCGCATTTGGAATGGGGATCTAATGCAAATGCAGGACCTTCCTGCGCACAAAAAGTATCAAGTGCATTTACATCAGCAAAGCGGACTGGTTTGATGCGTGCTTGAAAATCCAAAAAAACGGTTCATGATAGCAATTTCAGATGCACGGTAGAACTTATTCTCACGTTGACCCTATTTTAAGGTCAGAACATTGTCATGCGGAATAAAGCGAAAAAACAAGTTCAATGAAAGGTAAGTGTTTACGAAAAATGCAAGCGGGTGGAAAATTGTGGGGTAGATATGTCGTATGTGAAGCACAACTCGCTTTAAATTTAAGGAATTCTTATAAAGTTTAAGGCAGAAAAAATTTCTTATAAAATGAATGCTTTTCACAGTGTTAAATAACAATTTTTGTCCGAACTGACTAAACTTGTCGTTACGTTTAGTTTTTCGAAAAACACTTCCTATGTGTAGTAAGGACAACCAACTAAGGCTCTCTGGGCTTTCTTTCTGTGGACACCGCTGCTTCCTTAAAAAAGAATTACTTCTAAATAGAAGCCAACTTAACATAGAACCGTTTCCCCTGTTTTCGATTTACGTAATTTTGTGCAAAAAGGAATAAAAAGGTTTACTTTTTCTTATTTACTGGAAAGAGTATTAGCTTCAATTGCATATCGTCAAGTCTTGGTGTGTAACTGACAGATCCATCGGAGTATATTTCTTCTAAAATGATAATGAGCAGAGCACCCCTTGAAATTTGTATGAGGGGAGAAGAGCACATCACGTGTGCATATTTTAGGGAGTATTGTTATGATTATTACCTTCTCTACACATCCAAAAACTTGTACTATAAAAGACTATGCCTTATTTGTATTTTCCTTTATAAATAAATTCAATTGAAATTGAAACCAACAAATAATAGAATTGAATTATTCAATAAATTATTTATTTTATTTAATATTATATATATTATTTATTTTAACGGAAACTATCGGCTGATATCGGCCATACGACCGAAAGACCTGACATATTACAGTAGTAGCAAAACTTGGTAATATGAGTTTTAAGCAATCAACCGTCCCTGAAGGTTTTAAATCATCTATGTCTGTTCTATATAGTATAAAGATGGAATAAAAGGCGGTATCGGAAACTATCGGCTGATATCAATACTTTCGGTAAAGGACAAGGTAATAGAAGACATTGTTGCCAAAAGACTATACCAATACCTTGTGAAATATGATATTCTGATGGCAAAAGCAACCAATTTGGTTTTAGGCCAAATAAAAGTACCTATAAATTTACTAATCGGAGCAGTGGCGTAGACGCCCGGGCGGAAGAAAAATATTCCGCTATTTAGATATTTCAAATTAAAAGACTATAATATGTATACAGTAGGTAATTCCATGAATCATGTGTTCTCTTTCTCTAATATAAGCCATTTCAAATATATTTACATATATCTATATATTTATTCCTTTCATTGAGCTACAGCGTGGTATTTTTTTTTTTGTTTTTTAAATACTTCTCTCGGGAAAGGCGAACCTATAACGCTTCATCAGCGCCCCGAGATGCTTGCAGATGTATGTTAGTTCTGCACTTAAATTGCTGAAAATTGTAGCCTTCTGGAAATATATCCCCAGGAAGTGAGTTCCAAAGTTTGCTTGTCCTGTTACAAAAAGAGTTTTGGAAAGTTGATGTCCTCGCGGTTGTCAAGTGTACTGTATGGTCATGAGCATTAGCAGCCTGTCTTGTGGGGCGCCCAAAAATTGCATTTCGAGGGATAATGTCTTTGAGTTCCTCGGAACATCTACCATGGAAGTACCTATAGAACAAGCATGGGTCAGCGACTTGTCTTCTGTGCACAAGTTAAGTGAATGTTAAGTGAATGTTTCGGGGCCGAGCTCCATATATGGGAACAATATTCCAGGCATGGTCTAATCTGAGCTTTTTAGAGAAGGAGAAGTTGCTTGGGGCTAAAGTACCTCTTTGCTCTAAATAGGTAGCTCAACTTAGCGGACGCCGATCTTGCGATATAGGAAATGTGGTCCTACTGCCATGTGATTCCTGAATTGACTGTGACTCCTAGAAGGTGCATTGAGTCCTTGGGATGGATTGGATGGTCATCCATTTGGATCTGAGGAACCGTTGATACATTTTTCCTAGAAAATGTTGTGAGCTGTGTCTTGTTTGCATTAAATACAACCAAGTTGACTTTTCCCCACTGCAAGATTTTTTCCAGATCATCATTTAGAGAACTAATTTGTTCACATCTCTGACTGTGCATTCACAGACCCATTGTTCGAGATGGAGGATATAAGAGTGCTGTCATCAGCAAAGCTGTAGATATTATTATTTGTCGATCCAAGCAAATCGTTGATGTGGAGAAGAATATATCCTTGGGGCACTTCTGCATTTATAGCAAACGAATTAGATGATACACCATCTACAACAACTTGGATCGATCTTCCCAGAAGAAAATTTTGCATCCATCCGCAGAGTTGTTGTGGTAATCCATAAGACGCTAACTTGCCTAATAGGGCTCTATTCCAGACTCGGTCAAATGCCTTTGATATGTCCAAGGCTACGGCTCTTGATTCGCCGTGTTGTTCAATTGCTTGCGTCCATAAGTGCGTTACGTAGAGGTCTCCAGTGGAACGACGGCTCCGAAATCCATATTGCCTGTCGCTTATTAACCGGTGGCCTTCTAGATATTTGATTATTTCGACATTTATTGCCTTTTCAATTACTTTTAAGAGCATTGAAAGTAACGCTATTGGACGATAGTTTTGTGGCAGACATTTTCTCCCTTTCTTTGGAATAGGTTGAATCCGAGCGGTCTTCCAGCAAGAAGGAAACGTCTTCTGTGAGTACGACATACTTGGTGTGTTGTGGTGTGCTGTGTCGCTATCGTTCGTATGTACTATATTTCATATGGGTACAAACATACTTTTCTTGTGTGTTGTGTCGATATCCCTCCTGTACCGATTTGCAACAACACCTAAAGAAAAGGCAGATCTTTTCGCTAGCATGTTTTCAGAGAATTCCACCCTAGATTCTGCACAACTAGAGCCACCAAATATCCCGAGGGTGCAATCATTCGCATACGATAAAACACTAAGCAACACTTGTCGTAAAAATTACAACGACAACCGGTGAAACACAAACTACCAAATTCCGGTCAGGCACTTCTCAATTTTTTTCCATACAAAGATGTTTCAGATAAAATTAATTGCAAAACAAATGTTCCTGGAAATCTTGAAAAACACATGTCTTTTTATTTATGATTGAGTTAGCAGTAGTCATCAGTCATCAGCAGTAGATACTTAAAAGGTAGATACCGCTGAAATTACATTACAACATATAGACCGGGGGTTCCCAATTTTCTTCATACTGCGACTCCCAAGAGTTTGAAATATTTTTGTGACGCACTTCCAAAAGCACATACATATACCTATGTGAATAGAAGCTGATCTTACTGAAGATTCACTAAAATGCTTTTCAATAAGGACGGGTAGACGTAGAAATATCGTCGTCCCATATTTTCGGTAATTTTGCTTGTTAACATACCCGCATTAGGGTGGAGCGAAATTTTTTTTTTCAATATTTTTTTTTCCTGTGTTATAAATTGTTGACCCATGGTCTTAAATGTATAAATTCCAAATATCAGTCTTCTACGTCAACATCTTCAGGTGGCGCACTAGACTTGAACTTTGAAGTATAAGCGAAAAAAGGTAGCTCAAAACGGTCGAAATAAAATGCATTAAAATATATATTTTTTTGTTTTTATTAAATATATATTATGTAAATAGATACAAGAGCCAGTAAATAGAATCTGAAATAAGTTTAATTGTTTCCATCAGAAGTTGTTGGACCTTCGGTACGGTTGAAATATTGCGATTTTTTTCAAAAAAAGGTAAATCTTGCCTGGATTTGATCTTTGCGCTAATGTAGCCTCTTGTCCACAAACAGATAATGAAGCCTCGGTAACAAGCTTAACGCACCGTTCCTACTGCTTGAGTGTGGCAAGGGAACTTCTGCAAACACATTAAATTGTTATTTGAAGAAATCATGTTATCGATATTTCTGTATCGCTGTATTTCACTGTCATCGGCGGTTTGGTTACTTTTTCCTTCGACCAGTCTATTAAGTCGTAGTAGTTATTTGCATCTATTTGTAGTTTAGGTAGTTGAAACTCACGAACCTGATTGCCTTTTTCAGTTGTCTTGCCTTTATTAATCTTCGGAGAGCTAGCTCTCTTATGTGCGATTAATAATCTTGCAACATAGCTAGCAATAAATTTTTTGGTGTACAAAGAATGCATTTCTTTGAATAGTTCTTATAACGATGTTCTTAAGGGCAACCCGAAAGTAAAATGATCTTTTAAGCATGTTGAAAATGTGAATCGGACCATATTTACATGATGGCTGGGTTTTTATGTCAAACCAGGTTGGAGAAATCTCGCTGCTTCGTCAAAGTCGGCAAGAACACCACCGATCCATTTGATGTAGAAAAAGGTTTGAGACAAGGCGACGCGCTTTCATTTACTTTTTTTAACATCGTTCTTGAAGCGTTTGTACTCACAAGCCAACACCAGAGGTACCATTTTTCAAAAGTCCGTTCAACTACTTGCCTATGCTGATGATATTAGCCGTTTTTTATTATCAGCGTGATCTGATCCGGATCAGATCATGAAAATAAAACAAACTGGATCATTGATTGAGTTGTGGCAACAAACATATAAAATCCAATAACAATTATGTCAAATTTCGTATTGCCACCAGCCATCTTGCAGCCACACGGTACAATGTGACGTCACAATGCGATGATTTCTCCATTGCACTTGCTCATATTTGAGTTTGACATTTCGCTTGTTGTGTCGGGGTGTTACCATATGGATACAAATCTGCATACATTTAGCATTGAATATTTTTTTTTGGGGAAACTATGTTCAAATGTTAAGTTCAAATATGCATTATAATTAACCGTATTGTACTGCTAATATTTCCATTTATATTTCTATGCTATATAGCGAAACAAAACATCTCGAAAGTCGGAGTAGTAACTTATTCGAATTTGAAAAAAATGCTAATTGATTTTTTGTGTTGTTAAATGTGGTTCACATTTTGGTGTGGCAACATTACTGTGTGGCTATAATTTACAGGGACACCAACCTTTAGTGAATGAAATAAACAACGCCACGAAACAACAACGAGAAATAGTTGAATTAATTTTCAGATCATATTTCCTGATCTCGATGAAAAGCAGGATCACATGTTGTTGTTGTAAGTGCATGTAAATCGATGATCTATATGGATCATAGCTGATAATAAAAAACGGCTATTGACATTGTTGATATCGACTGTCAGTGGCGCAATTGGAAACATCGAAACGGAGGCGTCGAAGATGGGTCTGACTGTTAATGAGGACAAAACGAAGTATATGCTGTCAACGAGAGAGGACTCTCAACATCGGCGACTCGGACAAAACATCACGATGGACAGATACAACTTCGAAGTAGTTAAAGACTTTGTCTACCTGGGCTCCACTATCACTTCGCAAAATCACATCGGCGCATAGATCAAGCGAAGAATCACTCTTGGCAATCGCTGTTTCTTCGGCCTAAGAAGGCATCTAAGAAGTAAAGCCCTCTCTTTTAGAACCCAGGAGATATTATATAATAGCTTAATTAAGCTGTATGGTGCAGAAGCATGGACCCTGTCAAAAGCGGATGAAAACCCTCTGGGATGCTTTGAGAGAAAGATTCTTCGAGTGATATTCGGTCCAGTTTGTGACGATGGAGTGTGGAGAAGAAGATTCAATGACGAACTATACGGGCTATACAGCGACGGTGACCTGGTCAAAAAGCTAAAAATATAACGGCTGATATGGCTGGGACATGTGGAGCGTATGGACAACAACGCACCAACCCGACGAGCCTTCGAATCCACCCCTGAGGGACAACGCAGCAGAGGAAGACCCTACATTAGGTGGCACAATTGGAGAACGATCTCAACCAACTTGGTGTGCGTAACTGGAGGCAGCTAGCGAAGGACCGAGGTGGCTGGAAGGGCTTGTTGGTTGAGGCCGTGGTCCACCCCTGACTGTAAGCGCCACCAAAAGTAAAGTAAAAGTAAGTTTAGGCATTTTAATAAGTCAATGGCAAAATAATTTGTTACTGTAAGAATGAATGTCCAAGAAATGTTTATGAAAGTGGTGGAACGAGTAACTTAGTTAAAGATATAAATATTAAAATAGTTTAATGCGCACAATTTGACTTTATAGACGGCGATTCTAATACATTGCTTCAAAAAAATATTAAAAATTACTCTGAATTGAATGAAGAATTATATTGTAGGCCTTGTAGCTATTTCTTTTTAATTCAAGTAATTTGCGGCAACTGACAGTAAAATCATAGGTTCCTGATTCAAAATAACTCTAATTTGAGGGAAGCATTTTTATATATTTGGTATTATTTTTTAAAAATTTCAAGTCGTCTGCGCCACCTGAAGATAAAGTCATAAGTTCCTGATTTTTTGCATAAATGATGTCCTAATATAGGGTCACCAATTAATAACACAGGAAAACAGAAATTTTGAAAAAAATTTTTTTTTGTCATATTCACTCCAGCCTAACCCACATTCATATAAAAATGCGCCTCGTCGTTAAAGATGATTTTTCTGCTAAGATTGGGGTCCTCTTCCAAACGCTCCGAAGCCAAATCAGCGAACAAACGAGTTGTCTATGTTCACTAACTTTGAGCTCATGGATTAGATGGATCTTGTACGGACGTAAGCCCAAGACCCGATGAAAAATTCGCCAAGTTGGAATCTGCGAAAGACCGATTTCTTGTGCTCGGCGAGTAATTGACTGCCTCAGATTCTCCTGTACCCTCTAATGGACCACGTCAATGCTCCCGACGAATCTGGTCGGCAACCATACCCGTACCAATGGAAAAACCTTTAATTAATTTTGAGTGCTGTTCCAGGCAACTATACGACTGCCAGCCACGAATCAAGTCTGACTGGTAATGCGGGAAAAACAAACGCGCTTAATCTTCGACTGCAATGCAACTATTGAATTTCTCTTCGACCTTGCTCTTGGTGTTCGTAAAGAGAAGCATAATGTTTTTCCTTTGTTCGGGGTCGGGCTCGGAGTCTTACAGCAGTGAAAAAATAAAACTTGCGACGCCCTTAGAATAGCGCCCAGGCCGCCGCGACGCACAGTTAGAGAACCCCTGATATAGACAATTCTATTCAAATGTTTGAGTCAGTGCAAGCTGCAGAGTGCAGAGCATTATACATTTAACTCTTCAAATGCATATAAATTAAGCTCATTAATTAACTGTTAATTTTTTAGCTTAAACATTAATAAAGTTAAAACATAAAGGGGAAACATTTGTGAGTATTTTTGTGCATTCTGAGTGGTATTTGTTCGTTTGAATTATTCTAGCTGATAGCTAGAGAAAGCTGAAATGACACTTATATAATATCCGAGCCACCCATATTATTCGTGTCAATCGTATTAATCGTGTCACCGTGTCACGCTGTGCAATCGTTTTTCATTCGCCGGTCACTCGAATCTGTCAATCAGCTCTGTCAGAGGATGGCAAAGCGAGCATGCTATGCATTTTGAGACCTCACAAATGACACTGTATGATTGGCCTTGAAACGCTCACGAATGACATTTATATGACGATCTAATAGTTCTCTTTTTTGGGCCAATGTGTCAAAAATTGACCTGTGTCGTGACATGTGTAATATGTACCTATAGTATCTTTCTTAGTCAGATAAAAGTCAACTTTTATATACATCTACTCTCATCGCTAAATTACATAATTTCATTTTAGTATAAGTTACTATTATGGGCCTGGTAAAATGGTAATCCCAATAAACGTCGAAAGTACAAACGTCTCAAGTTTTCTGACAGACATAAGTGCTGACTACTAATTATTATCACTATAACGCCCACTGCCGCGAAATTAATGCAAAAGTAAAAGTCACTTCATCGTCATCCAGTCATCCACTCCATTTATCCATAAATCCTTCACTACGTTGATGCCGCAGCGTATACAAATGTACTGCCATTGTTCGTTACAATATGGAAGATGGCCAAAGCAAGCAAATTCCAGAAATTATGAACCACTCGTCACGTCGTCAGTGTAATGCTGAGTAGCTTAAATTTATACAAATGATCAGTATAGCTTTGTACGTAGAAAGAATCCTTTTGTTTTACCCAGATGAGTATACTGAATCTGAATGGAAATCTTCACTTTTAGTATGTACTTTTGCGAGAGACCATTAAAACCATTAACGTGGCGACCTAAAAACTCATTAGTGGCAACAACAAATAAAATAGTATCTATATGTAGTACACTCTGGACAAAGAAGAACATACCAGGAGTATTATGCATAGTAACCACTAGCAAGTACCTACTATAGAGAGACAATAAATAAAATATTTATTATAATTAATCAGGATACACGGGTAAAATGTCGCCTCTGTCAGCGGGTGGGAAAATTGGCATATTGTGGTGCATAGGGCAATGATAGCATTGAAATTGAATTAAAGCTTTCACCACACTGTAGTCACAGGTAATGAAGCGAAGTGAGATAAATTGTAATTACGCTAGTAATTAAATAAAACTTTCGCCAAAGGCAGGCTTAGTTTACGCTGGCTAATAAATCCTTGGGCATTAGCGGTATTAACATGTATAGTGGTATTAAAGGTTTTTAAATCATCCCTTTGTGTTAATTCTAAGGTTATTACAAATTCAAAGCAATGCTTGGAACATACCAGCCCACAGCCCATTAAAAGTGAATTCATTATGCGCGGGCGCGCTCAAATTTGCATGGCCTATGTAAGAGACTCAATCGTTACTTCCGTCCGATCCGTTCGGTACAGGCAGAACGAACCAATTACATACATTTAAATTATCGGAACGAAATTAAGGAATTTTAAATACAAATCTAAAGACAAACAAGGCAGCTGGACTCCTAGGCTTACCAGCCGAATTATACTTAATGCAACGGAAGATACCTAAGAGCGTTTTTTTAGTCATATTTAAAAGGAAAGGATCTACAGTTTTATGCATAATCAGAAAGGCTGCTATGATTTTACTCTCGGATGTTCATCAGACACTCGTGAGAAAGACTAGTCCAGTGTCCAGCACATACTATCTATAACGACTGAGCGATGATTTGCACCTCATCCTGTCTCCTTTGATGTCCTAGGTAGGTAACTAAAATTTAAATGAAAAGATATAGAATAAAAATGAATGTCCTGTTTTCCCTTTAGCGTGTTTTCTGGTATTGTTTTTTTTTTTTTTAGGTTTGTTTTTCGACTTTTCAGCACTTTTTCAATAGCGACAACCAACGTGACAGCTGATAGCTGATTTTTGTAGGTATGAGAATAGGATGTAAAGTAGATATATTTCGTTCAAATTATACAAAGGGGCGTGGTATCGCCCATACAAAAAAAAAAAACATTAAAAATCTTATATCTTGAAAACCGCAGAATCAGTTGAGTTTAAATATACAGATAATTTTTCGTATTGGCCCGTGAGTATTCCTGCGAAGAATGGTCAAAATTGGACAAAGAGTTGTGGCACTTACCATATAAACAATGCGCGCCAGACAACATAACACAAAATGAAAAAGAAAAATATAATACAGAAAACAATAATTTAGAAAAAAAGGGGCGGGTTTCCATTATGCACACTGAGCAACATTGTTTTTTTGTTATTTTTAAAAATGGCCTAAAAAACATAAATATAATATTTTTTTCTTGAGGAAATTAAATTTTTTTTTTTTTAATTTTAATAATTTTTTTTTTCTAATCGAACCATGTTTATGTTACTCATTTCAGTTACATAGCTGAATATGTCTATACCAAAAACTGTCAGATAGGCGCCTTTAAGAAAGTCTGGTGTATTTAAAGTATGGGGTTGGTGCCAGGATTTTAACCATTTTTTTCGCAGGATTTGGGCTCCGCTAAGGGTATGTCAACAACTGTCTGGCAGGCGCCTGAAGCTAAAGTTTAATTATATTTAGCAGTAGGTATAATTTCGAGTATAGAGTCTTTCGAGATTTTTGTACTTTATAGATTTTGACCCATTCAAGATTTTTGCATTCGAGATTTATCAAATTCATTTTTGAGATTTTGACCATTCTAGATTTTAGTCGTTCTAGTTAACGACATGATCCCAATCAGAAAGCATTGCATTGAACTGGTGATGTTCAAGCAAACAATCTGTTTTGATTGCTTTATTGTTTTGACATTGCAATCGAAATATAGATAAAATATTTTTAGATTAGTTGCGATTTCGAATTTAATGTTAGAAAATAAATCTTTTGGACAGGACAACGTCTGTCGGGTCAGCTAGTAAAATTATAGATTTCTAATAAAGTCAACAGGTATTTGTTCAGAGCTGACTTGCTGGTTATAATTAGGTGTATGGTATATCCCTTGATGATGCTGATGACCTAACCACGAAATTCCAAACGATTTCTTAAAGTAGGTTATTCAGTATGGCGTTATATAATAACGGCCAAGGAAATACCCCCCAAATCAATTTGGAAATAACGCCCAGAAAAATCTGGTATACTTTGTTGCTGAAAAATTGTTTGTCATTTTGTGTGTTATTTCCTTTCCAGGGATCGTTTTAATGGGTGGTATGCATAAAAAAAAAGTATTTACTTCAAGTAAAAGGTTTAAGTAAATACTGAAAGGTAGAAGTGGAAGTAGTAGTAGAATTTGAAGTAGAAGCTCCGATTTTCAGTATTTACTTCGTTTCATTTGCTGAAAAAAAAAAGTTTTTACTTAATTGCAAATACTTTAAGGAAGGAAATACTGAATCTATTCAAGTAAAAAGGTACTTAGAATTCGCCGGATATCATAGTAAATACTTATTTTTTTTTAGTAGATGCTATGAAATTTTCAAGTTGGTCGATAGCAACTTGAAAAATTTCCAGTATTTACTGCAGAAAAACAAGCACATACTAGTTTTTCTGCATTCCAAACAAGTATTTACTACAAAAATGCATGCGAAGAGAAGTAAATGCTTTTACTTGAAGTAAATATGCACCTAATCTTAGTGTTTACTTCATTTTATGCATGCCAAAAATAGTATTTACTTAGAAAATCCTCAGTAAAAGCATTAACTGTCTTTTATGCATACCACCCAATGACAAGCAGTAAAGTAACTTCGAAAAAGTCATTAAGAGCCTCCCAACGTCGCATAAAAATTCAATGAAAATCCAAGGGAACATGGTGTGCATAACCTACTTATTATATAATTGAATGGAACCCCTCGATTTACCTTGAAGCTTTTACGTGTCGATTTCATCTTACATGACACTACTTAAAAGCGTAAGCGGTTGCAAACATCCCAAAGACCAAGCAATTTGCGTAAAGGATGTGGCTGCGATAAATGGAAATGTGTACCCACTTACCGATTCCACAAATAAATGATTATTCACCTAATCAAATGCCATCAACTGCTAAGTGCACCTACAGACCGATGGTATTTCTAACCATTGAAATTCGACTGACGACTACGACCTCGTTATTTTGCTTCTAACTACAAATGTCATGTTCGAGCGGTTTCTTCTTACGCATTTCTGGATAAAATGGAAATAATGTACATTATTTATAGCAAAAGAGTGAATCCTTTTCGCTTGAGCCCGTTTAAAAAGAAAGATGAATACATTTCCTCTTGTTCTTCCTGGGGCCCAACAGACATTTACAGCTACTGACTGGCAGTCAATTTTTGCCCTCTAGGGGGTACCTCGTCCGTTCTATTAGTTGCGCTGCGGTTGGTATATAATATTAAGCGGAAAGGAGTATTTTATCTATGTTTATACTTAAGTTGACGTAAAAACGATGCAGTTGAAGACTCAGCTCTCAATTATTTTTTTTTCTGTTCTTCGTACTTCATGTATACGAGTATAAATAAAGCATTAAATTTCCTCACAGGACGATGGGGAAATGTAAGCTATACGAAGAAGTATGTCGGATGTTTGATTACCACCCAAGGCGATTTGAAGGCAACTATACTGTTAACGTTGTACTAGAATTGTCGTTTAATCGACAATTTGCGGTTAATTGAGAGAATTCACGAAACTTAGTTAGAACCAAAATACCCTGAGCCTTGGTAACAATCTGGCAGGAGTGCCAATTAATAATTTGCAGTCAATTTCAGACGAAAGTGATAAAAATGTAGTATCCTTGGGATATATGGAATGGGAGAAGGAAAAGTGTTGGGCATATGACATGACAATAAAATGGGTTACATAATTCGAAGGTTGCAGGTGGTTAAGAAAATAATATGACGGGTATAACTATAATCTTGAAACGAGGTATCAAGGCTCATGGCATCATCATCGTGATATGATCTACGGTTCTATACTGATCTTTAAGGGATCCTAAGTGACTTTGCTATGGCAGTGTTGCACAGTATAGTTGCCCTTGAAGTATGGTCAGCATATAACTATCATTAACGGCTCCAAATTGCATAAAATTATTTGCAAAATCAGAGCTTATCTCGACAGTGTTGCAATATGCATTGACCCTTTTATGGTCCATGCAAATAAATGACCAACTGAAGGCCAAGAAGTGTTACAGTCAATTTACCCTACTGAATAATCAACCTATGAACTGTGCAAACAAATTCAGATTCTCGCAGAAGATTCAGATTTATCGATTCATTGCCCTGCGGAGGGAGTTGCGCTTTATTGTTTCTTAAAGCCATCATAGATACTAGATACCTAGTTGTATTTTACAAAAGTGTGGTGCCCTTTAGAGAATGAGATAAATTGGCGTTTGATTGAGGTTGCTATGAGTGATAACTCTTTGCCCTTGAAAATCCTTGTCGTTTTTCGAGAGGAAGTAAGCAATACATCTGGGGTGTGAGAGCAATCAAACTTAAATGTCATCCAACTTGTGATTTTGGTGGGCACAGTAGCTCAGTGGTTAGTGTGTTGGGCTACTGTGCGAGGGGTCCCAGGTTCGATCCCCGAAAAAAAAAACAACTAACATCTTAGATTATTTTCCACTGCGCCACATCTTACGAACGTCTGACAAACATCCGAGAGTATATCTGTCCTGAAAAACGAATCTTAAAAACGGACTTATTGCGCTAACTATTTTTTCATAATCGTCCTGCGACAATTACGGATTACGCATGCGGTGTGCATGTGTCATGTGCATCATCGGAACACATCTCGATAAAAAATGTCGCTGCTTTCAGTGCAAGTATGGCTAAAGAAAGACTCAAATTTATTTTTCCTCGGCTTTTTCAGACGCATTCGTATGCTCAACGATTTATTTTGGGCAGATAAGATGTTGAATTAATTTTCCTTAATTTTTGTTTCTCCAATAAAATGTTCTGTTATGCTTTCGGGATTCTGACCCAACACCGACATATTTTGGTTTTATTACAGGCCAAAATGTGCGGAAAAGTCAACGACGTTGTATTTCGAAAATGAGTCCAAAAATTAAAATACATATCTAATATAAAAGTAAATTAAATCTTAATTCTTTGTGCATTTTATATCCTCCACAGTAAACGGGGCACAAGGTAAAAGTAGAACTTTTGTTTACTAGAAAATTGAGTCACCGTTACTCTGAGCAGGCTATATGGCGCATTTCGTATTTTTTTCCTGATGATCCAAATTTGGCGATATAAAAATTCTCCCAACAATTGGAGCTACAGACGCCAAATTGGAAAATTTTTCGTGAGAACTTGGGCATAATGTATACAATAATTGTACAGTACATCTATACAAATTGACTCAACAGCTGAAGACAAAATGGTCACTGATTGGATCACGAGTTTCCTGGTTGGCTCCTTGAGCACTTGAAAGATTATCCTGATTACAGGCAAAAATTTATCTTAATTTTAATCTTAATTTTGCATTTTCCATAACGTTTCGGTATACTGTTTTAATCCATTTCATAGTTGAAAAGGTTCTTTCAACACTACCTATGTGGTCACTGGAAGCGTGGCCAAAACCGTAAGCAAGAAGTTTATAGCTCTAAAATGATAAAGGCAATTGTAACATGTATCAAGTAATTTCAAAACTTCGGTAGACGGTAGAAGGATCACTCGACGATATTTTTTCGCACCAAAGAATTTACTCAACTTTCACAAGCTTTCCATTTCGTTTACTCGCTCAACTGCACCAAAACCTGGGAGAAGAGCTTGAACGATGGTAGAACGTCTTCGTTGACCATGAATCTGTCCGTAAGACTTTGTATTAACAAATCTATGCAAGAGGTCTACCACGATATCTTGAAAAAAAAATCTCGAAAGCAAAAATCTCGAATGTAAAAATTTCGAAAAAAAAATCTCGAATTTAAAAAATCTCGAATAAAAAAATCTAGAAAGCATAACTAGAATAACAAAAATCTCGAATTAATATTAAAAATGGCGTTAAAAAGTGAGATACGTATGGGGGCATGCTGTCCCCCTGCAATCCCCCTGCTTGGGTCTATTGTTTGGATATGGGGTGGGTGCAAAAAAAAATCTCGAATTTACTTTTTATTTTCCAGATTTTTTCGAGATACATAGGTATTGTATTTCGAGATTTTTGTACATTCGAAATTTTTGCATTCGAGTTTAAAAAAAAAACTTTCGAGATTTTTAGCCTTCGAGATTTTTGTCATACGAGATTACGTCATGATCTCCTGTGCAAGTATAGTATATCAGTATAGACACTCTGAATACTGCTAATGCTCATGACCATACAGTAGGTACACTTGACAACCGCCAGGACATCATCTTTCCAAAACTCCTTCTGTTACAGGACAAGCAAACTTTGGAATTCGCTTCCTGGGGATATATTTCCAGAAGACTACAATTTGCAGCAATTTAAGAGCAGAACTAACCAACATAACAACTACATCTGCAAGCATCTCGGGGCGCTGTTGAAGCGTTATAGGTTCGCCTTTCCCGAGAAAAGTATTTAAAAAAAAATAATGATCGATAATTACTACCTACAGTCCATTGGTTTTTCACTAGGCTTATCGAACATGTAGGAAAACTGATAAGGGCAGCGTTAAACTGAATAGTTTTTCGCATACAATGAGGCTTACTAGGAAATCACTTTTTTGGACCGCTGCCAAAAGTGTTGATGCTTTCGAAGACATTGCCCACGGTCTGCTCGTTATTTCTTATTATTAGACTTATTGAGATGTATTTGAAGAGCTCTACAAAGGAAATAATACTGTCATGCCTTTCAAAGAATTTTCACAAAGGCGTAGAAGTCGAGTTTTTCGGCTCTTTGGTGCGTGTTCTTTAATAACATTTTTGAAAGTTATATACATATGTATAGGGTGTTTTTTTTTAGAGACATACAATTTTTTTTTAAATAAAACACGACAAATTTAATGGATTGACCAAAATGTTGGCTTTATTAGCTCACACATTTTATGGCATTTAATGTTTAAAAATAATTTCTGACATATGACCTCCGCGACTGCGCCTTATGAACGCCATCCTGTCGGTCCAATTTCGCAACACTTTTTCGAGCATAACCGGTCTTATTTCGTCTATAGTGCGTCGAATGTTGGGTTCTAAGCCATTCACGGTAATGTTGAAACCGGTTTCGGATTTAAAGACACATGGGCCGATGACGCTTTCGGCATGTAAACCGCACCAAACAGTGATTTTTCCGGGATGTAATGGAGTATCAAGAGTCTCATAAGGATTATCATTATCATCATTCCAAAAAAGACAATTCTGCTTGTTTACATACCCGTCAATCCAGAAATGAGCCTCATCACTGAAAATGATTTAACGATAAAAATCTGGTTCAACTTCCAGTTAATTCTCAGCCCATTCGCCCATTTTGAAAATAAATTTCCACGATTTGTAAACGTTATTCTGGTGTAAGTCTTTCCATGGTGATTTGCCCCTAAAGGTCGCCTCCATGGCTACGTGCCTGGTCAACGCATGTATGTATATGTTTGGACAATCCATTCCGCAATTTTTTCCAGGTTTCAACTTTAAATTCACGTAATGTGAAAAGAATAAACAGCTTTTAAATACTTTACAGTCTTCAGATTATAGATTCGTTGATCGGACACCAAGCAAGTCTAGAACGCCAAGGCAAACCACAGTCCAACTATAGGTTGGACGAGAGAATATGGTTCTTTAAATGTCTACATAAATAAATAACAGGATCAAGAGTGGCCGACGACAATATTAAGAATATTTCAGTTTCACATTTTACGTACGATGACTCATATGTCAACAAATTCAATTGAAGATCCATTCCAAAAGCTTTTTAAAAATTCACACAACGCTCATAAACAAATTTACTGAATTTTTAACAGGACAATGTCTGTCAGGTCAGCTAGTTAACCTACTCTTAGTTAGTTCATCTCTTCTCTTAAAATATTGAAGACGAAGGCTCAAAATTATTATAAAAATGGCCCTATTTCTACATAAAAGCCCCTGTCAATGTAATCCTTGTTTTATACTTGTTTTCTTAAGACGGTTTTCTTAATTGTAATTTAATTATGTGTATATATAAACGAACACATTGTCATATATAAGGAAGCATAAACAGACACAAACAAAGAAGACGACCTTTACTTTCTTCAGAAAAATAAGTAACGGATGTAACATCCCGCCTCAGCGAATTTTTCTACATTGCCTCCACGGATGTTGTCATATCTGACGGATTAAAAAATAAAAAATTATGGATTTGTCCTTCGTTCTCCTGAGGCTGGAACAGCAAGAATAAATAATAATGCCAGAAGGATGTACTTTTTCTCGTTCGTTCAAGATGCATCCGACACCCACCCATAGTGTCTTTATATAAAAAAATAATGAGCAGAGAAAAATCTACTGTTAACAGAAGTTGATATAACTACATACGTATTAGTTAATGAGCTTGTTTCTTAGTCATTGGATGAAAGAAAAATTGCACAATACTTTTTGCTTCACTACATCCTTGTCTAGTTCCGTTTTGAAGATGTATCGTGTCCCTGATGTTGCTATAAAAATGTTCAGATTGATGTTTGCTTTTTCTATTTAAAGAATGTAGGTATGTAAACTTTGGCTGAGCAATAGATATAAATGGTTTATTTGTCGCACTTTGCGGGTGTTAGGACTTAAGACTGGTGGTGGAAACCAGTTGTTTGTCTGCGATTTTTTTATCTGTTTTTATTTCCTTATAATGACGCTAAGGTAGGCGTCCTTACAATTCTATACAAAATCAAGTAGGGTGGAAGAATAAGGACAACATTTAAATTGTGTCAAGTTTCATAATGACTTCTTCCATCTTCCTGTATACTCTGATCCGACCCAGAGGTATGAAACAGCCGTATGGTTTACTGCAGGTCTAGGTCCTCTTATAACAAAATTTGGACAACTATTCAATAATGCCTAAAGAAACGCGTTAGACTGTGTTTTGTACAAGGCATCACTAAATACACAAATTAAGAAAAGTCAAAGGTAATTCTAGAGACTCTTCTTTGGTAAAATAGGAAATAGCCTCAAGACTAAATTAAATTCTCTCCTCTAATCCAATAACGCCTAGCTTCCTCAGGAGAAATGATGAGTCCTGGGCCAGATTTCGTAAAATGAAAACGATCGAACGATATCGTTTCGACAATAGCAGTCTCTGTCTATTGCCACAGATATGATAGAGACAGGATTAGTGAAAATGATATCGTTGGATCGTTTTCATTTTACGGAATCTGGGCCCTGGACGACATCCAGCGAAGATTCGATCAATCTACTGCTTGACACTTATTTCCCAGTAGCTCCCTCCCATGTGGTTAATAATACGGTCTTCAACAGAGATATTATCAACACCAAGCTGCGTGGGATGTCTGTAAGGAGATTAGTTAGTAGAGGCGATCGCTTATTCAAATGATGTTGCTATAGCTATGTGTTAATGCTTTAAACAAGCTAACTAGCTGGGCGAGTCGATGTGGTTTGGATGTGAACCCTCACAAAATCGGTCTGGGGCTCTTTAACAGAAAATATAAAATTCCGATATAAATTCCTTCCTCTCTCAATGGGATCAGCCTAACTTTGTCTGAGAAAGCAAAATATTTGGGGCTTATCCTGGATAAGCTTAGTTGGAAACTTAACATCCAAGAAAGAGTCAAGAAGCCTACAGTACGGCACTCCTCATAAGTGGATTATTGCGGTAGTTCAGATGGCCTTCGTTCGCGGCACCTGCTGATATTTTTGGAAATTGCTGTTAGCATTTTAAATTATTTTCGGTGTACATTTGTTACGGACTCGGATTATGGATGCCACAAGTAAACGATTCGAGGAAGCTATAGACTTTTACCATAGAGAGCTACAATCTGAATTCGGATGGTACAAGGCTATTTTAAATGCATAAGTTGAAGAAAGTATTGGTAAATGTTAAATGCGACGAGTCAGACATGGAAAGTGAGATTGAGCCAGTTTCTAAGAATATGGACTCACAGTCGGCGAACAAATTAAATAATCTAGAAAAACATCAGGTTCAGGTGCTTCCGCAGAATTCACGAACGGAACAAACAAAATTAGATGGTAGAAGGTCGCCGTTGTCGAGAGACGGAGAGCTATACAAGCAATATTTTTACACGATACAGGAGATTGGAAATAACATATCAATGTTGATGATCAAAGTTCAATAATCCACTATGTCATCAAAGGGATTTCAGGTGATGAGGTACATAAGATGGTGTTGTATGGGGAAAAGATGATTGCAAATAAAGGAGCAGCAAGTTTTTCTAGAAAATCGGAACGGTTCTGGTAAAATTGGTGCAGTGGAGCAAAAGGACAGAAAACCGGAGGATGCAAGAGAAAACCGAGTGCGCGGAAAAAGCTGCAAGTGAGACGTTTGCGGACATTTTGGGTCAAAATGCGTACGATTAAATAAGAGAAAAGCCTGTAAGTAAGTAAGTAAGAACTCGGGTAAAACAAAGTAGAGAACTTATACTGGTCGTAACACAAACATGTTTTATAAAGTAGTATCACTAGGCGACAACAATTTAGAAGCCTTACAAAACATCTCTGAGTAAAATCTGAACTAATTATGTGATTTGAAAGTGATCTGGCGGAAAGTCCGTATAACAATGTATAACCGATGTACCTATACAAGAATCCCCACAGTAACACATACTCATACATCATCTTTGTCTTTGTTGAGGCCAAGATCGAGGATCTTTCACAACAAGCTCAAGTGGCCGCGCACCGCTGAGAAGTTCAAGGCTCTAGAATCGGCTACCTACGGTACATCTGACACCGTTGGCACAACCATCACAGTGACACCAATCGGCGAGGAAGACGAGGAAGAGACACTCACCTCAATACCCTCGCCTACAAAATCGGTTTTATGCCGGCAAAATTCATCTCGTGTGCGGAGGCCCATTGGTTATAAGAACTTTGTGAAAATTGAAAGCTGGAACATGTTCAAGCATTCAGCCACACACAAAATTTTAAATTGAGAGAAAATATACAGAGTTTAATAATGAAGAAGGACAAATAATTTTGTTTACTTTTTTTTACTTTTTTTAACTTTTGTTTCGATTTGGTTCAGGCTTAAGGCTTTAAGAACGCCCGGATATACTTGAAAAAATTAAAAAAAAAAGATCAATATATTATTATCTATAGATTTCCATATTCTCTGGAAATACATACCTAGGTTCCCAGAAAACCAAAGCTTGCTTGCGCTGTATCAACAAGAGACTAGAACCGAGTTCCAGCATTGAGAACTACGCTGAAGATAAGGAATAGCGGTTATAACTTTCTTAAGGCCAAAGGAGAAGGATCTTGATGCCGATAGAAGCTGACAAAAGTAAAATCGCAACAATCCCTGTATAGTGTATACTTCTTCAAATGCGATATTAAATAAAAAATTGAAAATTTTGCACAAATTCTGTGATTTGCAATTAAAAATGTCAATTTGTAAGTTTGTAAAATAGGCCATAAGAAATTTACCTACATGATACATTGCTTCTTAAAAAAATACTATTAATCAGTGCTAACTCGAGACAATGCTGAGTCGATAGTGAGCCATTAAATGTCTCTTCATCTTAATTGCTTCCTTTTCGTTTCATTTCAGAATCCCATCGCCATGCACAGTTTAATTGCAAACATCAATTGCTCAAGCATTTCAATCTTTGCAACACCCCATCCCTAATTAAATCCGGTATTGCTTTGAATGTCACTCTCGCTGAGTACCAAGACACTCGACAGTAAAAAAAAAATAGCAATTAGTGCCATACAACATAGCATCAACCATCAACCCGCAGTTACAACAATCCAGACACACACACACACATCTCATGCCCATGATACCTCATTCCTAAGTAACTACACACATACTCGTATATGCATGAAGATGATGCACAACTAACTCTCTGATAGCATCCAACATACATGTATTTAACAGGCCGGGCTGGGTAAAGGCCTTCGCCTTCGCCTTCACTTCGAAAGGATAAAATCAATATCGTGTACACAACCGCATCACCTCGGTATAGACTTGCATATTGCATAATGAAAAGGAAGAGGAAGCCGCTTCATGACTTACGAGACCGTCCACTTTTCACTTGCACAAGATCAAGGTCTTTGCATTATTCTTAATAACAATATCCTATTAAAAATACAAAAACAGAATGAAAAGCTCTTGAAGGCTACCTAAGAAGTGGCGCCTCATCTTCCTTGTGTGAATTGAAAATCTTCACCAATTCTAATTTTTTTTTTACGGTCATTGTTGTGGTATAGGATATTTTGCTTTTATTTTTTTTGTTCGTCCTTGTTCAAGGTCATTCTTCATATGCAGTTGCTGCAATTTTGGTTCGGTTCATAGAGAATTTTTTAATCAAATCGAAACGAGTGATGAGGAAAACGCCTTGGATTAGGTAAGGCAATGTAGTTTGGATATATTTTTCTACAAATCTGAGGAGAAGTATCATGATGTCTGCTTTCTAGCCAGTTGGAAGGTGCCACTATGACAGTGCCAGCCTTAAATAAAATTTAAATTTGGGAAATTTGGGAAATTTTAGAATTTAGCTTTTATCTCCGAAATTAACACCAAACAGCGCACATGAACAAATACAATGTTTTAAGGCAGTCAATGAGCTACAAATGATGCAGTCTTAACTGGTGGACCACTAGTTTTGCACTTTACAAGCTTTTTTTTAAACCGCCTAATGTCCTTGCCACTATTCCAATCGAGCGAGAATGTATGTTTTAGAGACAAGTTGTGGAGTATTTTCGTACGCCTAACCTTTCAGACAAAATACATGCTGTCAACAAGAAGGGACGCACAACATCGACGAATCGGACAGAACGTCACGATAGACAAGACAGCCATAACTTAAGGGGGTTAGGGGCTTTGTCAACCACGGCTCCTCTATAAAATCTTATAATGAACTTACCAACCGCTGTTTCTTTGGCCTAAAAAGACAACTGACTAGTAAGGCCTTGTCAAGAAACACTAAGGAGACTCTATATAAGACCCTTATCATCCCAGTCCTGCTCTATGGTGCAGAATCATGGACGTTAACAAAGGAGGATGAGGATCTTCTTGGTCGTTTCGAACGCAAAATTCTTCGATAGATTTTCGGTTCCGTTTGCGTTGGCGGGCTTTGGAGGATAAGCTTTAACAGCGAACTCTATGCGAGCTGTACAGCGACATCGACTTGGTCAGAAAAGTACGTATCACGCGACTACTATGCTAGGACATGTAGAGCGAATAGACAATAACGCTCCGGCCCAAAGAGTCTTTGAGTCTAACCCGGAGGGAGAACGCAGTAAAGAAAGACTTGGAAGGAGACCTCACTCAACTTGGAGTGCGTAACTGGAGGCGCACGAAAACCCTTTGCGGTTAATCTAATAGAACTTTTGCCGTTCAAATTGCTAGCGTTTGGCATTCGGTCAAACGCATGAACTAGATTCCCTCTGTCCATAATCGTTTGGTAAAACAAGGCATCTCGGTTGACGTTCGGAACCTAATCCGTCCGTCCAATAGCTTTAAAGCGGTTTGACATTGATATGGTAAGGCTTTTAAGCTCATAAGGTCTGATTGAAGAATTAGCCTCTCAGATAGGTTCTTAAAGCTGATTGACGCGGTGGATAACCATGTAAGATAACCATACGTGCAAGAATCTCCAGAAATTTTCGATGAGGTTTAGATCTGGCAGGACTTCGAGCCGGCCATTTCATTACCTCGATATTGTTTTGTGAAAACCATTCATTCACGGACCTTGAGCTGTGGACTGACGCGTTACATTGTTCGGATATAAAACTTTCTGGAATAAAACTACTATGCTCACTACATTGAGATCTAGCATTACGATGCGCAAAGAAGCGTTAAAGTTTCTTGGTAACTACGCGATGTGTAATGTTCAATTTAAAATTAATTTGGGATTGAATACATTCGCAATTTGGTTCATGTAAGCGACAAGAATTATTAATATAATTGACCATAAAGTTGATTTATGACAATTAATATCTTTATCGAATTATCGGCACGTATTTTTAAAACCAATATTAATGATAGAAATTCAGCAGAAATATCTGTCCTTCGATCTCAATTTTTAAATGCTATGTGCCATGTATCTGTATTTATAGTATAGTTTGCGCAACAGTCATTCATCATCAGACTATTAAAGCAGACTATTTAAAGTTGCAATCAGCATGGTATTGATTAAGAGTAAATTTTATTTATTATTGTTCATAAATTACTTCCAACAAGCCGTGAATCCTTTCTATGCATAGGCAGAAGTCAGTTATGTGTACTAAAGGATTTGCTATGATTAACAATTATTCTTAAGGCGACAAAGCAAATTTTTGGAAAACCTCGCGAATGTTTTTTTTTTTAATCCTTTAAGCTTGGCACATGTGTGCTTTTTAGGTTTTCCTGGGATCCTCAAATTGCTGGAAATTTTACAGTGCATACCATCATATTCAATGGATTTCATTGGAAATGCAATTTTAAACTTTTGAGAATCATAGAATTTTGGTTGGTTCCCTTAACGTCACTCAATAGAACAGTAGGTACGTACATGAAAATAAATCTCCTACGTATCAAAATAATGACAATAATGGAATGGTGTAGCAGAGGGATTGGTATTCCGCTTTAGTTTGGAATTTAACAAAAGGACGAAGTGGCATCTTTTTGGTAGTTTTAGAATTACTGTGCAAATAATGGTAGCACTAAACTGGGGAGATAGAGTCCCCTTCTAGACTATAAAGTGCTTATATTATGTTTCATATTTTTGAAAACGCCTAAAGAGAAGAAAACGGTGTCGTCAACTAGCTCTTTCGGCAATAAAAAAAACCTATTTCAAAGAATAGCTTTGGAAGTTTGCAGGATACCAGGATCAACTATTCAGTATCGACTTGGGTCTTTTCTTAAAAAACCCCGTAGGAATAGACGGAGCTATGTATTTATATACATATTTTTATACCCGGTACCACACTATGGTGAGGGTATATTCACTTTGACATTCCATTTGTACCGCACATAAGGAGGCGTTGTAGGTATGACAAACTAGCATCACTTTCTTAGTCGATCTAGCGATGTCCGTCTGTCTGTCCGTCCGCACGATTACGGCCGTAATTTAAGAGCTATCGACTTGATGAGCAAGATCGGATGGAAACTACTACTACCTCCCATACAAAAATATCGGATTTATATAGCTTTTTGATGTTAAAAATTAAATTTAAATAGCTACAGTAAAGATAGCAAGTTTAAACTTTGCACATATTGTTTTAATAATATTTATTATGGTCGAATAAAAACTACCCATAGGTACCTCCCATACAAATATACAATTTTTTAATACCTACTAATATATTTTTACAAGAATATAGTACCGGGTATTTGAGCTTCGGCATAGTCGAAGATAATTGTCTTACTGGTTTTTTTATTTTTTAATAATAAGTTACCAAAGTGCCACATTTTTTATTAATTTAAAATAAACCAGAATTAAATGCATTTTAATAAATCGGTAGATATTATTTTATCATAATTGTACAGGGGTGTCAAATACTGTAGGTTTTGAGAGGCATTTTCTATAATCCATTTAATTCTAAATTGAAACCCCTAAACTCGAAAATTAAATTTTTAGTAAAAAGAAAATCGCATTTAAAATAACATTTAAAATAAAATAACAAATCTACGCTTGTTTAAAGTCAAAAATGTCCTTATGGGTGCCAACTACTGTACCCGTTACGCTATTTATGGGAGACATTTAATCACTGTTGTATTAAAAATTACAACCGGAAACAGTATTTCTTTACTTACATTTTCTGTACTTTACCAGAATTCCTGATCAGGTATCTATGGTTCACTGTTAAAATATGAAGTTAAGCTACTCAGATTTTTACTCAGACTGCACAGTTAATTTATTAAGCTCATAATGCGCTCTGATTATTTTCTGATCGAAACACAAATTTAGATCCCTGATGTTTCGGAGTGGAAAAGAAATACGACTTTTTTAAAAGTTCAGACTCTGCTCTGAAGTAAGTAAAAAAACCTCTATTCCTTATTTTTCGCTGGCGGTATGTTGTATGTGTAACAATTAACAATGAGAACGTTCGGATTTTTAGTTTAGTAAGGCTAGGTGTAGGTACCTACAGTATACACATGCAATTTCAATCTCTATACTGCTTAGTCGCAAAAAATGAAACACACATTTAAATATCAATGCGCGCATCACATAACATCTAAAATTATGTGTCATGCTGACGTCACAAAATTTGACTCATTACATTGTCATGTAAATGTCATTCATGAGCGTGCCAACCCTAATTGACACCCGATCACACAATGTCAATGAATGACAAAGATGAGTGACCGGCGAAAGAAAGGCGACTACACAACGTGACAGAGTGACACGATTGATACAATTGACAATGATATGGGTAGGATGTGGTAAGTGTCATTTCAACTTTTTCAGTAAGCTGGAATCGGCAAACGGCAATAGCTCGAAAAGTAAAGGGAACTAATTTGTGAGTAGATACATATTTGTGCATTTTTAATCGTAATTTTGCATGCAAAATAATAGTGTTATTTGTTCTTTTTCATTTTGTAATTTAGTATAAAATGTCGTAAAGAGATTCTGAAGTTTTATCGATGCCAACAAAAAAAGCGCCGTGCAGTGTGGGCTAAAAAGTGGTTGATGCGTCGCGTCGTGAGAAGAAATGTTTTTGAACAAAATTATTGCGTGCATTTGTCGAAATGAGCCAAAGAAATTTCTTTGAGTAAGACGCGACCCGACGGCTGACGTCGTCAACCGCATCTACATTCAGCTCAGCCGCAAACAAAGCGATCTCCATTTGGATTTTTGGGAGTCCAACAGGAAAGCAATTTTTCGAGGTCTTTGTTTGGCGGAAGCCATGGGTGAATTCTATGACGTTGCAGAAAATCGTGCACTGTCAAGTGTGGAACGTTTTCAATCTCTGACAACCTGTCACAAAAGTAGGTCATTAAGTCCCAACAGCATTTACAAGGCGATCACACAGTAATCCAAATCAGCCATTTGGTCTTGACATTCAAGTCGTGTCAATCGTCTCACGTGTCGTAGCACAATGCACGACACGGCGGCCGTTTGACAGGCGATCATATTGATACATATTGGCAACTTTAGAACAAAATCGGACGTCATAATGACGTCAGTATGTCTGAAAATGACACGATTTTTGACATGTATAATTGTAACCTGAAGTTGCGCGTACAATTGGAGAACAACCTCAAACAACCTGGTTTCCGTAAAAGTATAAGCAGCTATAGGAACTTAGCTGGCTGAAGACGCTTGTTTACTAAAACCTTGGTCCATCTAAAGTAATGAAGTTATCGGCTTGCATCTCTGACTTGGTGATGTAGCTGCGATAAAAGCTTGCTTTCCGAAAATAAAGATATAAGAGGATTATTATACCTCCGCATTTCTTTATCTTTGAAAGTTCTATATTTACTTTTGTGACCCATTCGAGTTGCACAAGTCAATCTGGCAAATTCCGTCGTCAAGACCGGGTACTACATATCAATTGCATGGTGTGGTGCTGGTGGTATATCACCGGATATCAATGTGAAAATGTCCCCCAGTTTACCAACAACTCTTTCTTAAGAGAAACGCGAATGGTCCTTGACCACTCCAATATATCAAAACTCGGCCTTACATATCATTAGCACACAATAATCTTCCACTACTACGTATACTCTAACTAGTCACTTGTCTTAATAAAACAAAAGGGGTACACACCCCACAATCTGCCAGGCCTATGAACATTTCAGAGGCTGCTCCTTATTAATCCTTAATTATTCATGGAGAAAATATTAAAGCACTTTCATGAATGAATCCTTCGTAAACGTAAACCAAATCGCCCGTGTTTTACTAACCCTATACGAGCCATGTTCACCATCCCCTATCCCAACATCATCGCACCGTGCGTCGTTGTTCTCACAGCAGTCTACTATGGAACTGCACAGCACTACTGGAGTTATATCCTTCCATTTTGATTCGTCGTTAAAAAAGAGAAATCAAAAAGCTATAAACAGTTTTTTAAGCTTAGTTGGATATTTGTTTTTGACTGTTTTCAAGGTCAACCCCATTCCCGTTTGATAAAAGTAATAATAAAAAAAACCCCAACCAACAGTAGGCAATTTATGTAAATCCAAGGATGGTGGTAAAATGCATTCAGCAGAGATTTTTGCGATTCCTCTTTCCTGCCAAAGGATATATGAGCTTTGATTGATATCGTTGCTTCTACAAAATATCTTGGGGAAAAAAATCTACTGGTCCTTGGTGGAGAGAAATCGCATCGCCTCGCCGTTTAAACAAACCCCCGATGATCGTTAAGGAGGAATAACTTCGCCCAAAAGTAGTTATCGAAAAGTTCAAGTGGAATTCTTTGCGGAAGGTGCAGGGAATGTAAACAAAAGGCTTCAAACTGAGAGAACGAAATTAAATTTACAAAAAATTCGCTAGTAAGAATTTAAGTGATATTTTTTTTTTATTTTGATTCAAAGCTTATGAATTGCGAAAGTGAGAAGGAAGGGAATCGAATAACTACAACAAACCTAAGAGGCCATAAATTACCATTTTCTTGCTGTTGATGACATCCATGATGCAATCAATTAGTCCATACTTCAGTCATACTCTCGGATGTTTGTCAGACGTTCGCGAGAGGTGGGGTAGTAGAAAAAACCTTAAGATGTAATTTGTGTGTTTTCCGGGGATCGAACCTGGGATCCCTCGCACAGTAGTCCAGCACACTAACCACTGCGCTACTGCGCCCACCACCAATCCGAAAAAGCACTGCAATCAGGGAAATGTTGGAGATGTATTGCCATGCTAATAATTTAGTCTACAGACTAAAGCTAACTTAATGTTCGAGCTATGCCAATTATTCATCACTAGTGTGGTTGGCAAATGCAAATCAAACCCCAACTCTAAAATCCCTTCAAAGAGTGCAAAGACCGGCTTGCGTTGGTATCACCCAACTGTTGCCTTAGACTTTTAGAGGAATTCCTCAACCTATTCAATCTTCTTCCATAGAAGATCGCTAAACTGTAAAACCCTTCGATTAAGATAACTGACTCCGTGCTCCCAGAAGTTGACTTCTATCATAGGTACAAGATATCTATCCCAGACCGTTCTGTGTGGAAGACGGTGGATCAAACATCAGCATATTATCAGAAGACACTCAAGTAGCGCACTATCGAGGAGTTTGAAACAACAACAAAGTAACTATCTTTTGGGTTCCAGGTTACCACGGACTCGAAGGTATCGAAAGGGCTGATGACCTAGCTCGCAGGGTCAACAACTCAACAACCAGCAACTTTTGGGGAGGTTAATTGGAAAATATGACTACTCCATCGCTAAGAGTTTCAGTCCTACATATAAGTCTGTCTTCTTTCTTGCTGAAAAGCTTGGAGAGACTAGTCGAGCTCGAAATGCACGAGCGCAGGTGTGCACTGCGGATGCACCCTCTATCTAAGATGCAACAGGCATATCAGCGGGGAAAATCCTGGTGAGACTGCGCTTCACAATGTAGTTGCTAGAATTGAATGAGAGTTCGATAGGAAACCATACACCATGGGCATTTTCATCGGCATAGCTGGATGGCGCTATCGACAATGCAATTTTTCTACTAGACCATATAGTGGTGTTCGGTCTTCCCTGTTATGGTGCATGGTAGTTGACTCTCTTTTCAATTCCCTAAAGGCTAAATAGTTCAAACGTCTACACTCTGGCATACGCGGATGATGTTGCCATATATTTTCTGTCAGATGGCTCTAGATATGTTCAATGAATGGGGCACTAGAAATGGGATTTCGGTCAATGCTACAAAAACTGAGGTTGTTCTCTTCACGAGACGGATAATTTTTACTGGTCTGACTCACCCAGTGCTAAAAGACGTCACTATCCAAATCTCCGATGAAGCGAAATATCTATAAGTGATCCTCCATAAGAATTTTCTTTGGGCAAAGCAAGTAAAGCAAAGCTTTCGGTAAAATACTTTGGTTATATCCTAAAATTGTCCTTTGATGGATCTATACGGATATGATAGGGAATTTATTAGCCTGCGTTGGTTGTTTGATGGAGAGAGCTTTCGCGAAAGTATGTGACTGCCTTTTGCACAAAACTGCAAACTCTTGGTTGCGCGTGTGCTTTCCCGAGTGCGCCGGGCTCTGCTCTGCTTGATTTACCTCCCCTTGATATCTTTATCGTGGGCGCAGTAGCGCAGTGGTTAGTGTGCTGGACTACTATGCGAGTGATCCCAGGTTCGATCACCGGAAAAACACAAATTATGTTAAGGTTGTAGAGTATGACTGTCCTGAAAAAGCTTCTGAATTCAGCCGTTTGGATTCGGACTCGGCATAAAATTGTAGGTCCCTTTCATTCGTCCCAAAAATAAAAAATCACACAAACGAATGGTTGCGAGAAGCTATAGGCCTAGGGTGTCTACCCGCCTGTTGCGCCACCTATTTATTTATTTATTTGTGATATCTTTATCATGGCTTCTACTGTCAAAGTAATCTACCGTCTCAGGCGGGACGGTTTTTGGTATCATCCATACAGTAGAGTAGAGTTTCGATGACCTTGCGTGATACTTATCCTACACGACCTTAGTTCCATGGATATGCCGTATGATACAATTTAACTTTAGGAACTTTAGCTGTTGTGCAAATTTAGAGTCAAATTGGGTTAAGGACTGCCTTCAGCCAGAGTCTAAGCCCGATTTAGAATGTAGTCATATTTTCACGGATGGCTCCAAAACTAGTCAAGGGTCCGGTGCTGGTGTCTTTGTGGAAATCGACAACATTAGACTTCACTACTCGTTAGGCAAGCATATGCTTCTGTTTTTCGAGCGGAGATCTACGTTATTCTAATGGCAGCCGAATATATTGTTAGGAACAGGTGGCGGGGTCGGAGTTCGGAGTATCTGCGCGACAGTCAAGCTTCACTTAAGGCCTTGTTGAACCCTGTTCCCCGTTACAAAATAGTTCGGGAATGCAAGAACTCGCTTTGAACTCGGTTGCAAGGCTAAGCAAGACTCAAAGGATAACTTCTCGGGACCAGAATCTGCGTTCTCGCTCAGGGCTTCCATATTCCATTGAAGATTGGGTTTCCAGTGGAGTGTTTCCTAACCCGACAAAAAAACTGCAGCATGTTTGTCAAAAGTTGCAGTAAGTTTCGCTCTTAATCCTGATCGATAAAACAATACAATTTACAGACTCTGCTTAAACGTTGCTCATTTGAAGGATTTGAAACAAATCTAGTACTATCATTTGTCACTTACTTACTTACTACTTATCGGGCTCCCGACCCGTGAAGAGTCTCTGCCTGAGACACTGCAGCCTTCCATCCTCTACGATCCCGGGCACGCTGCTTCCAGTTATCGAGACCAAGCGCTCTGGCATCCGCGATGGCTTGGTCTTTGAAACGGAGGTTCGGTCTTCCTTGTCTTCTCGAACCTGGGGGCTGGGATTCGAAGATCCTCTTAGCTGGAGCATTATTGTCCATTCGCTCGATGTGGCCGAGCCAATGTAGTCGACGTGTTTTGGCTTTTTGGACTACATCCACATCTTGGTACAGCTCATAGAGTTCGCGGTTGTATCTTCACCTCCATTCGCCCTCCTCGCACACAGGACCAAAAATCCGCCGAAGTATTTTTCTTTCGAAGGAGCCCAGTATCAGCTCTCCCTTCTTGCTTATCGTCCAGCACTCGGCGCCATAAAGCAGAACTGGCAGGATGAGGGTTTTGTAGAGCACACATTTCGTCCTTCGAGTTAGGAGTTTTGAACCCAGTTGTTTTGCCAAACCGAAGTAGCAACGGTTTCCTAGGGTAATTCTTCGCCGGATCTCCACTAGGGTGTCATTCGTGGAGTTCATGTTTACTCCGAGGTAGGTGAACTCCTTAACTACCTCGAAGTTGTTGCTATCAATAGTGACGTTTTGTCCTAGGCGGTGGACAGATGCTTCTTTGTTTGTTGATAGCATGTACTTAGTCTTGTCCTCATTTACTTGAAGGCCAACGGACTTCGCCTGTTCTTCAATCGCCGTGAACGCTTCTACCACGGCACGCTGGGAGCGACCGATGATGTCAATATCGTCCGCATAGCCCAGTAGCTGTACGGATCTGTTGAAGATAGTGCCTTCCGTGTTGACACCTGCCCTGCGCACTATCTGCTCCAGTACAAGATTGAAGAAGTCGCATGACAGCGCGTCTCCTTGCCGAAATCCGGTGCAAGTTTGAAATAGATCGGAGGAGGTGCTTCCAAACTGCACATTGCAGCGCGTGTTTTCCAGCGTCACGCGACACAGCTGAATCAGTTTTGCCGGGATTCCGAATTCGGCCATCGCCACATAGAGCTCCTGACGATGTATGCTATCATACGCGGCTTTGAAGTCGATGAATAGGTGGTGAGTTTCGACTTGAAATTCGTTGGTCTTTTCCAGGATTTGCCTCAGTGTGAAAATTTGGTCTATAGTCGATCTGCCGGGCCGGAAGCCACACTGGTACGTGCCGATTAGTGTGTTGCAGAACGGTTTAAGACGTTCACACAGTACGTTGGATAGGATCTTGTATGCGACATTAAGCAGGGATATGCCTCGATAGTTCTTGCAAGACATAGGATCGCCTTTTTTGTAAATGGGGCTTATGGAGCTGATAGTCCAGTCATCGGGCATGTTTTCTTCCAGCCATACTTGGTTGATGATTCGATGCATGCTCCCTACCAAAACATCACCACCGTATTTAAAGAGCTCTGCTGGTAAACCATCAGAGCCTGCGGCTTTGTTGTTCTTAAGCTTTTTTATAGCTAGGCCAACTTCTTCTATACTAGGTGGTGGAACTAGTTCTTCATTGACTGGACGCGGGTTCTCTTCTTGCCCTATCACTCTCTCTACATGATGCCCATTTAGCAGTTGCTGGAAATGCTGCTTAAACACATCTACTATTCCCTGCGCTTCGGTGACTAGGTTTCCTTCGCTGTCTCGAAGAGCCTGCGTTCCGGTTTTGTAGCCAGCAGCCAGTTGCTTGGCTTTTTTATAAAACCTCCGGATGTTATTACGATCGCGCGACTCTTCGATCTCCTTGAGCTGGGAAGCTGCGTAAGCCCTCTTCTTCCTACGCAGGATCTTCTTTTCCTCTCTTCTCCTGGCTCGATACTCTTCTCTCGCTGCCCTTGTTTTGCGCTGCAGCGCTTTCTTGTGTGCATCTTCTGTCACCTTTTTCCTGTACACGCATTCATCATCATACCACGGGCTCTTTCTCTGGGGTGGCTGGTACCCTACAATGGTTTCGGCTACCTCCTTGATGATGTCGCGGTACTGGCACCACTGATTGTTGGCGTCTGTGGTAGGTTAGTGCACAGAGGAGAGTTTCATGCTCAGGCGCTCGCTGTAGGCTCTGGCTACTCCAGGTGTGTTAAGGCGTCCAACGTCGAATTTCTTCTTCTGGGCGGTTCGCAGCTTCTTCTCGTTGGACAGCCGAGCTCTGAATTTTGCTGCGACAAGAAAATGGTCAGAGTCGACGTTTGCCCCTCGGAATGTGTGCACGTCGAGGATGTTGGATGCGTGCCTCGCATCGATTAGCACATGGTCGATTTGGTTGGCGGTTCGACCGTCTGGAGAGCGCCAGGTTGCTGTGTGGATCCTTAGCCTTGGAAACCTAGTGCTACTTATCACCGTATTACGAGCTGCTGCAAAATCTATTAGTCGGTAGCCGTTGTCTGTTGTCGTTTCGTGGATTCTGTGCTTACCAACTAACCCGCCAAAGATGTTTTCCTTTCCGATTTTAGCATTGAAGTCCCCGAGTACAACTTTTACATCGTACTCCGGACAGGCTCCGTAGGCTCCATCCAGGAGGTCATAAAACTCCTCCTTGATGGGATCTTCAGCCTCGTCGGTAGGGGCGTGTGCACATATTAGGCTTATGTTTTGGAAAGTAGCTTTGATGCGGATCACAGAAAGGCGATCACTTATCGGCTTGAAGTCAATAACTTTTGTCCTAAGCCGATTTCCCACGACGAATCCGCATCCTAATACATGCAGTCTTTTGTTGCAGCTGTAATAAATGTCGCAATCTTTTCTTTTCATCATGCCTGATCCTATCCATCGTATCTCCTGGATCGCGGTAATGTCTGCCTTGTACCGCGTGAGGACAGACTCAAGTTTTTGAGTGGCACCTGGGGTGTAGAGTGTTCTTACATTCCAGGTGCATACTCTCATATCGTAGTCCATTGACGTTCCGGGTCTGGTTGCCATTTGAGGAGTTTCGTTATCCGAGGCTGGTTGCGTCTCTCTCATAACTAGTCTTTTTTTCCATGGTCGGGAAGTTACCCCGACGGCACAACCCCCAACCTGGAGGGCCAGGCCCTGTTTTGACCCTAGGACAGCGGGCCGGACATTCCGATGTCAGTAACCCAATATTGGGATATGAGCGCTGCCGTTGACCCATTTAGGGTTCATCCGCCACCAACTCTTTTCCAACACCCTGGCTCAGTATTGGAGATCCCTATAGACCTGTTATCCAAATAAGTCGTAGCAGCACATATAGGGATTACACTTTAGTTCGACCTGACTGGAACTGTAGGCGCCACCGTTGATTCCATCTAGGGAATTCATCCGCTGCCGCCTGAAACAAGAGGAAATGTCTTAGTGCGTAGACACTCCTCCCCCCTCTCTCGTTCGCTGCCACCAACGACCTTCCACAGGGGTTGGTTACCCCATCTCAGGTCGAGGTACTAGGCACCCACCAGTCACCAACGTGGAGGTGAGAGTAGGAGTTGATAGTGAGAGGCTAGAGTGGGAACGCTTGTGTTCTCATGTAATCGCATCACTACCCTTAAACCAGCATGTCACCGCAATGCCAAAATGACATCCTTTTGTTAAATTCAACATTAAAGTACTTAAACATTTCTAAATCCAAATCCACCCATTGTACGTAATAACACTATTGTGGTATGTGGCAGATTTGGCTCCATGTCCTCTTTAAGTGTGTTCTGTGAATTGACTTTTATGGAAGCAAAGAAAATTCTAGGACTCTCGAAAGTTTAAAATTGCATTTTCAATGAACCCCTCTGAAAATAATTGTATGCACTTTAAAACTTAAAAGTGACTTGGAATACCAAGATACTAATGCACACACGCATCAAGCTTACAGACTTACGACACAATCTAATGATACGAGTTAGGGTAAAAAGGAAATAAAATATTTGAGAACTGTCAATCAATGCACATCCTTCGGTATATTATATTACTAATTTCTGGCCATACAAATAGGTAGAAAGGATTCACGACTTGTTGGAACAATAATTATAAATAAAATAAAGGCCGCATCAATGGATGCTGATTGCAACTTCCTCTATAGTCTAATGACGAATAACTATTGTGTAAACTAAAGTCATGACCATGAATGACACATAGATACATGTCACACAGAATTTAAAAATTGACATCGAAGGACAGATATGTCCGTTGAATTTCAATCATTAATATTGGTTTTAAAAATACATAGCCATAATTCGATTAAGATATTTGGCATATCAACTTCATGGTCAATTACATTAATATTTTCATGTCATTTACATGAACGAAATGGCGAATGTATACAATTGCAAATTATCCACAAATTGTCCTCCTAATTGGTATCGTTGCTGTGTACAGATTCTCCCGACACTGTCAGTAATATAGAACAAGGGATGCAAAAAATTTTAGGAATCAACTACCCCACCAGATGTGCGACGAGTCGTCAGTCGTCACTGTCACGATATTTTTAAAATTTATATATCTATACATATACATATACATATTTTTCCAATGTTCTTCAAGTCATTTTGTTGAATGTCTTTCTGATTTTGGAATAAAGGGGCACGATTTTATTTCAACGTCTTTGCAATCCAAAAATTTCGAATCGGTTTATATTTTTTGTTTCATATAAATTTAATAAACATAATATGTAGTTAGTTTAATTTTTCAACTAGCGGTTGCTTTTTAAATCCTTAAACTTACCTATTGAATGTGCGTGTTTTCAGTTCTGCGAATTGTTGATTTAAATATAAATTTGAAAATATTGACAAAATAATCAACGAGTCAATTATTAAACGCCAGCATTTTGATTTGGCTGGAAAAAGTAAAAAAATATTTACTTTAAAATAATTAAAAAAAAGTTTCGAATGATAAATCAAAGTCTATATTATGAGAAATGTTCGAATTCATATTTACAGCGAATTTCAAATATGATTTCGTTCAAGAGTTATGTTGATCTATGTTGAAAAATAATAAAAATAGATTATTTAGTTAAAAGAAACTAGTATCAAAAGTAAATGCAACAGCCAATTTACAGTGATCTATTAAAATATTCAGAAATATTGGTGGAAGGGTGCTAAATAGGCAGTCAAGCTCTGCCTATTGTCTAAGACACACGTTTTGATTTCTTTCTCTGTACAATGAATTCAATGTGCGCCAAATGTTTAAGTTTGATAACCGACGTTGACTATATATCATGCGGTTTGTGTGGATTAAACACTCACAGTGAATGTGCTAATACCCCGAAAAATTCTATTGAATTAATAAATTCTAACTTAAATATTTTCTACAAGTGTAATAAGTGCATAAATCGCCCACTATCAATTTGCGTGCAGAAAATTAATGATCTTCTCGCTTACTTGAATGCGAATATAAGTGAAATCAATGAATTCACTTCTTCGTTAGATGTTAATGCTAAAAAAAAATCGCCCAATGTGCTCGGTAATGTTTTGAATGCTAGCCGAGAGATTCGTGTTAGTACTCGTCATCAGAGGAAAACTAAGGTCAACGATCCTAAACAACTGTCCATTGAAAAGCGTGCAATATCATCGCCCGCTTTAACTCGCCTCTCTGTGAAGAACAGTAAGAGCTCTCCGATGGGCGGTCGTATTGTTGACAACGCTGCTGCTTCTGTTTGTGCATTAAAAAAAACTTCTGAAAAAAAAATATCGTCATCTCCAAATCTCTCGAGTTTAAGTAATGCTGACTCTGATAAGAGTAAGACTATTTCTTTGCTGGATGAGTGTGATATAGATATCAATATTGTTCCTGCTGCAGTCTCTAATATTATTGGTTCCCTATCTGCATCTTCGTGTGTGAATATCAATGATAAGGGAATTCCAAATTTAATCGATTTGCCTGCTGCTGTTGGTTTGGAATATAATGTCGTTAATGATTCGTCGAGTGTTGCTGTTGCTGTCGCTGTTGGTGCTAATGCCGTCGATAATTATGCCGTGGTTGCTGATACCTGTGAAGACATTTTTGGTGCTAGCTGTAGTGGTACTATTCCTGGGATTGCTGATACTGCCACCTGTATGAATGATGCTGTTGTTTGTGCGGGCAGTCGTGTCGCTAAGAATGCGATGGATGCTAATGTAAATCCTTCTGTTGTGACTGGAGGTGCGCAAAAAAATTTGATTGTTGTTGAAAAGCCATCGGCTAAATCTTCAAATGTCATTGTCGGAACCAATTCTCGCGGCGATCTAAGAGTTGCCAGAAAAATCAAATGGTTTCATATCGGAAGTTTTCAGTCGGCTACCACGTCGGATGAAATAATAAACTTCATATCAACTGGTCTTCGTATTAATTCTTCACTGATTATGTGCCACAAGCTGATTAAACATGCTGATGCTGATCGTGAATTAAAATTCGTGAATTTTAAGTTTGGGATTCCTGCAGATTACGCCAAAGATGTTTTTAATGATACCTTCTGGCCGATTGGTGTTAAAATTCGTCCCTTCGTATATCAGCCAAAAAACTACCTGGAGGAGAGGACCCAAAACCCGACTTAAATAATAATGTACTGCTGCCAAGTTACAATGCTCACATAGTTCAGAATTCTGCTCTTAAAATCTACTACCATAATGCCAGTGGGATTCGGACCAAAGTCCTAGATTTATTCAACAACTCTAGTCATCTTGACTATGATGTCATCGTCATAGTAGAGTCCTGGTTATACAACGAAATATACTCGACAGAAATATTTGACGACCGCTTGTATAATGTATATCGTCTGGATCGCTGCAAGTCTGCTGATGAACGTGGTGGTGGAATAATTGTTGCTGTTCGTTTAACCTTTGGTTCTGATGAAACTCCTCTGCCCGCCTCTGATGTCGAACAGATTTGTGTCCCAGTTAATTTAAATAATAAGGACTGTGTTCATATCATCGTAAGTTATGTGCCTCCAAGAAGTATCTTAGAAGTTTATGAAAAACACTTTAGTAATATAGAATTTATTTCAAATGTTTGTTCGAGTTCTGACAATATTTGTGTGTTAGGAGATTTTAATCTAACTGATTTAATTTGGAATTGCTCAGGGAGTGAACAAATTTTAACTCCCCTTAATATGAAAAGAGACTATGAATTTTTCTTTATTGACTCTCTTTATTCGCTTAATCTAAATCAAATTAATAATATTGTGAACTCTCTTCACAAAATCTTAGATCTTGTTTTTATTTGTTGTGATGAATTTAAAGTTAACGTAACAAATGTTCCTTTTTCACTTTTAAATGATTCTATTAATCATACTGAACTTTTTATTGAAATTGAGCTGTATAATTATTCTAATTTTAGCGTAAACTGTAATGAACAATGTTATAATTTTTCGAGAGCTAATTTTTTTGAACTTAATAATTTGTTCAGTAATGTCGACTGGAATTATGAATTTCATAATCTCAACCTAGAATGTATGTATACACGTTTCATTGAAATTTTAGATGAGGGTTTTGCTAAATTTGTCCCTCGTTTTTATAAAAAAAAGTTATATAAGCCTCCCTGGTATAATAGACAGCTCTCAAATATACAAAATTTAAAGCGGAAAGCTTTTAATAAATTTAAGAAATCAAATACGACATCTGATTATGATGTTTTCAGCAAATTACGCAAAGAATTCTCTACGCTAAGTAAATTTCTTTACAGGGTTTACATCATGAATATAGAAAGCAATGTTAAATGCAACAGTAAGTCATTCTGGACATATATAAATTCTAAAAGGAAGTCGGTGGGAATTCCAAATTCCATGTTTTTCAAGAATACAAAGTCCTCTAATTTGGATTCCACTCTTAATTTGTTCTCGGACTTTTTTGAGTCCGTCTATTCTAAATCAGGTTTTACTATAAACTCAACAGGCAATATAACAAGTAAGGTTGATATTGGCTCATTTCAATTACGCTCTGATGAAGTCCTCTTGGCCCTTAAGTCGCTTAAGCCCAACCCCATGGGAGGTGTTGACGGCATCCCAAACATAATTCTAAATTTTTGTTGTGAATCTCTCTGTTTCCCGTTGCTTAGTATTTTTAACCAATCTCTTTCAGATGGTATCTTTCTACAAGAATGGAAGATATCATTTCTTGTTCCCATACATAAATCTGGTTCTAAAAATAATGTTGAGAATTATAGGGGAATTTGCAAGTTATCGGCGATTCCTAAGTTGTTGGAAAGCTTAGTTAAACAAAAACTTGAGTTTTTCACTAAAGAGTTTATATCAAATGCTCAGCATGGTTTTGTGTCCGGTCGATCTACTACCACTAATTTGGCACTTTTCTCATCGTATGTTATTAAAGCTTTTGAGAACAAATGTCAAGTCGATACAGTGTACACCGACTTTAGTAAAGCCTTTGATTCAGTGAATCATATCATTTTACTGAAAAAGCTTGAACACTTTGGTTTTCATTCCAAGATTTTATCTTGGTTATCCTCTTATCTTGTTGGCAGAACTCAAAAAGTATGCATTGGCAATGTCTGCTCCAGACCGATCAAATGCACCTCAGGGGTTCCTCAAGGCAGCCATTTAGGGCCATTGCTCTTCATAATTTTCATTAATGATATTACTTTGGCGATTAAACACTGTCAATGTTTGTTATACGCCGACGATCTAAAACTATATCTAAAAATTAGAAGCTTAGAGGACTGCCATCTATTACAGTTAGATCTAAATTCTATTTCAGACTGGTGTAACTATAACGATTTGAAGCTCAACATAAAAAAGTGTTTTGTGGTATCTTTTTCAAGATTAGTTTCAATTTTAAAGTTTGATTATGTTGTTGATTCAAATCCACTTTGTAGGGTGGACGAAATCAAAGATTTAGGCGTTATCCTAGATTCTAAATACACTTTAAAAAGTCATATAGACTATATTGTTTTAAAAGCCAATTCTTCCATTGGATTTATCTATAGAAATTGCAAAAGTTTTAGGGACCCTTATGCCCTCTTATCATTATATATATCTTTGGTAAGATCAGTACTTGAGTATGCTGATGTCATTTGGAGCCCTGCGTTTAAGACTCAATCTGATCGCATCGAAAGGATTCAAAGGCGTTTCACAAGACTCATTTTTTCCAAAATGCGATGGAACTTCTGCCCAATGTATTTCGCTAGATGCCAATTGCTTGGTATTAAGTCCTTGAAATCGAGGCGTGCCATTCATGATGTAATGTTTGTAAGAGATATACTTAGCTATTCTATTAGATGCCCACCTCTTCTTTTTATGGTACCTATTTATGTACCTGCTAGATCACTAAGAACCAGAGATTTTCTTTTCGAATACGCGCACAAAACTAAATATGGGAGCAATGAACCTTTGTCTAGAGCAATCATATCTTTCAATGAAGCCTGTAGTAATATTGATGTATGTTTATCTAGGGATAAATTTAAGACAATGCTAGAGTATGCTTACTTATTTTAATGAATGTAGTATAATGAAATATCTGTTAGCTGTAATTGGCTTGTAGATTAATTAATAAAATTAAATTAAATTAAATTAAATAGAGATACCAATAATAAATAGTAACAAGTAAAAGTTTTATCATCGGGCTAGCCGATGCTTTGAGGGTATCACTGCATACAAGTCATGCAAAATGTTAGGCATGTGAGTTAGTAGGAGTACCTACACAACACAGACATGAGCCTAATATTGGTTTTAACAACAACAACACCTAAAGAAAAGGCAGATATTTATGCTACCATGTTTTCATAGAATTCCACCCTAGATTATGCACGACGTTTCCTTCTTGCTGGAAGACCGCTCGCATTCATCCTAGTCCAAAGAAAGGGCGGAAATGTCTGCCTCAAAACTATAATCCAATAGCGTTACTTTCAATGCTCTCAAAAGTAATGGAAAAGGCAATAAATGTTAAAATAATCAAATATCTAGAAGGCCACCGATTAATAAGCGACAGGCAATATGGATTTCGGAGCCGTCGTTCCACTGGAGACCTGTTAAGCTGCGTAACGCACTTATGGGCGCAAGCAATTGAACAACACGGCGAATCCAGAGCCGTAGCCTTGGACATATCAAAGGCATTTGACCGAGTATGGCATAGAGCCCTATTAGGCAAGTTAGCGTCTTATGCATTACCACAACAACTCCGCGGATGGATGCAAATGATGATCTCTAAATGTTGATCTGGACAAAATCTTGAAGTGGGGAAAAGACAACTTGGTTGTATTTAATGCAAACAAGACACAGCTCACAACATTTTCTAGGAAAAATGAATCAACAGTAACCCAGATCTAAATGCATGTCCTTCCAATCCATCCCAATGACTCAATGCACCTTCTAGGAGTCACAGTCCATTCAGGAATCTCATGGCAGGGCCACATATCCTATATCGCAAGATCGGCGTCTGCTAAGTTGAGCTACCTATTTAGAGCAAAGACGTACTTTAGCCCCAAGCAACTTCTCCTTCTCTACAAAGCTCAGGTTAGACCAGGCCTGGAATATTGTTCCCATATATGGAGCTCGGCCCCAAAACATTCACTTAACCTACTTGACAGCATACAAAGATGAGCAGTTCGACTTATTGGAGACCCTACACTCACATCGAATCTACAACCGTTGGTGCACAGAAGACAAGTCGCTGACCTATGCTTGTTCTATAGGTACTTCCATGGTAGATGTTCCGAGGAACTCAAAGACATTATCCCTCGAAATGTAACTTTTGGGCGCCCCACAAGACAGGCTGCTAATGCTCATGATGACCATACAGTATACACGTGACAACCGCGAGGACATCAACTTTCCAAAACTCCTTCTGTTACAGGACAAGCAAACTTTGGAACTCACTTCCTGGGGATAAATTTCCAGAAGGCTACAATTTGCAGCAATTTAAGTACAGAACTAACATACATCTGCAAGCATCTCGGGGCGCTGATAAAGCGTTATAGATTCGCCTTTCCTGGGAGAAGTATTGAAAAAAAAAAGAAAATATGGGAGGTACCAGAACTAATTGACCATTTTTAATACCAGGACTGTAAAAAGAAGAGCTCTCACAAAATTTCATTTCAAATTTCAAGCCAGACGGACATGGCTAAATCTATTCAGAATTTTATTCTAATTCAGAATATGTATACGAGTAGAGTATATACTGCCTCCGGTGACTCCATCTTGGCGTTACAAATGTAATGAATATGCCTCATTGTGGAAGGTATTAAAAGCAAAATATCCATTCTTAAGGCTGCAAGGAACTTACGGTCAAAAATGATTGCAATCGAGGGGCCGCAGGTCTAAACCGCTGAAAAACATACACGAGTAAGAAAAGGTCATGTTTACTTATATCAAATTTGGAGTATGGAATCGGCTTGAAACCTTAAAAAAGTCCTTTGTGATCACAAAAAAAATTAGAATAACCTGACTATTATCGATTGCAATGATTGTTGGCCTTAATATACCTAAAGCCTTAAAAATGTGATCGGATCCATAAAAAAGGACATTCAAAAAAATTTCCCTAGAATCGCATGACTATTATCGATTGCAGTGATTTTTTTCCACAAGATTCTTGGAACGTAAAAAATTACGTGTGGCACCTTTTTTTTAAATCTGCTTAAAAGAAGTCATATCTTATTACACGGATAATTAAGCAAGTACATGGCTTATCTATCTTACTATCCAGGCAATAGGGAGCTATAATACGTATTTGTATTTGTATTGTAAATCTCGAAGGCGAAATCTCGTATCGTTAATATATGCGGCGGCTTTTGTTGTTATTTGCAAATAATTTACGTTTTGTATTTGTTTATTTTTTGCATTATCAGCTTCTTGTTCAAAAAGAGATAACTTCACACTCAAGATGAAAGGAGCAGCAGCGGCATTATTAAGGTCAATGATCTATCTATAATATTATTATTGACATAGCAAGATTCAATGTCGTTTGAATCAGTTTGGGTTGCTCCCCCACACCACCCATTTAGAAGTTTTCTGACTCTGAAAACATAGGTAAGGGGCAAATGGGTAGACACACTGACGTAGATACTAGCAGATTGCATCTTTTTAATAATAATTAGATATAAAAAACTTGCACTACCCGATAAAAGATGAACAGAACTTAGTTACCTACTCTAAAAACAAATTTCAATAAGATGAGTGCTCAGGACGTGCCGTACCCATTTTTACATTTAAGTATCTACCAACATTAGCTTAAATTATTTGCACTGTTTTTTATTTTTAGGTTTATGACTTTTTTTTATATCGGCAGTTCATAAAACGCCTCCGCTCCAAACATTTTTAAACAAATAAACAAATTTGTCTATGTTCATCTATAGATAAACTTTTATTAACAACTATTGAACTGATTGAAGAAAATCATTCACAAGTTAATAGTTCTATAGCTGAATATATATTTTTGTTTATGGTGCCAGATAGCTATTAATGATGACGTGATAAACAGTGAACAAATGATACTATTTTCGATTACGAGTATATTAGCACGTTTCGGTATACAAATTATCGTTAGCATTATGAGGGAGCATTAATTTATGTAATTGATCCAAAATAGGCAGCACAAAAAAGAAAACAGTTTTATTGGACTGTATGGAAATACATTATAGCTTGTGAATTTGTTCACACGTATTTTCAATGAACGACCATAATTTCTTGTTAATGTTTGAAAAAAAAACATATTTTGGGGAATTTACAAAAATGCTGAAACTCAAAATACCCCACAAAGGATGATGAAATACATTGCAAAAATAGTCGAGTAACAAAAAAGCATTATCTATTGTTATAAATTGGGGATACGGGATACCGGATACCTCTAATAATCTACATAGTTCAGCAAGTCAATCACGAGGTCAGAAATATTTTAAAATAGATCAAACAGTTCGATATTTTTAGGATTAACTCAAAAAATATTTAAACTTTTCTCATTTTAACGATCATTTAAAAAAAAAAAATAAAAAATATGGAGAAAATGAAAGAGTGTTGAGATACATAATATTCAAATAAATCACGTCTTTGTATATAATAAAAAATATATGTCTGTGGCTGCACGTGGATGTATCCCAATTCAAAAAAAAAAAAGTAAATTCAAAAACATGGACATAAATCAGCTGTCGAAAACTGTATAGGGAGGTAGAATGGCGAATTTACCAAAATCAACCCAGAAATTGAGTAATTTGCGGTAAAGGGAAGAAATTGCAAAATGGTATTTCGCTATAATTTCAATAAAACTGTGGCTTGCACTCAGGTTTGATTTTGTTACATTACACTGTCATAATATTTACTTACTTACATAATATGGAACTGGAGCTACAGTCCAGGTGAAGCTGAATCTCAACATTCATACGAACTCCTCTGTCTTTGGCTAACTGCGTCCACAGCAGTGATGGCACGATTAACTGAAAATTTTATATTAATCGGTTATTTTCTTTCGATGAACGATTTAATTGAATTACCTTCGATTAATCGATAATCGATTAATTCAAAAGTTATTCGAAAATAATTGAAAGAAATTGAAAGAAAACCATCATCATCAGACCCACGGTTCAAAGAAAATAATTTTCAGGATCCCATAGCTTTGTCCAAAGTTATGAGAACCAGAACATCGAGTCGAGAAAACGAAATTTAGTTGATGCTTGGGATGAGATGAAATCCGTGTGCCCTAAGTACCTAAGCTCTAACTCTCTCCCAAAAATAGTGCTTTTTAATAGGAACTTCCGTACGATCTAACGGCTTTTCTCCAAAGCAGGTGCAACTGTTACGGAAAAACGGAATCGTTTACGACAAAACGCTTTTCAAAACTCTTGTTTTTGAATTCAGTTTTTAACAAAATAATGCATTTTTTTTATTTATTTATAATTTAATGCAGTGGGCGCAGTAGCGCAGTGGTTAGTGTGCTGGACTACTGTGCGAGGGATCCCAGGTTCGATCCCCGGAAAAACACAAATTACATCTTAAGGTTTTTTCTACTGCGCCACCTCTCGCGAACGTCTGACAAACATCCGAGAGTATGACTGTCCTGAAAAAGCTTCTCAATTCAGCCGTTCGGACTCGGCATAAAATTGTAGGTCCCTTCCATTCGTTCCAAAAATAGAAACTCACACAAAACGAATGGTTGCGAGAAGCTAGGCCTTGGGTGTCTACCGCCTGTTGCGCCGCCTATTTTTTTTTTTATAATTTAATGAATTAAACACTTAATAAATAATTGTCGTACTCAGTAAACAATTTATTTTTGAATTTATTTTCTTTTTCATGACAATATCAAAGTTTAACCGAAAACACCGATTAATCGGTTAATTTTGTTGCAATTAACCGTAATTAATAATAATCGCTCCCTTCGATTAATCATTATTATCAATTAATCAATTAATAACTTTTTTGCCATCACTACACCACAGTCAGTTGAGGACTCTTTCCACTCTGCCCACTAACTACAGCGAGGTCTTGCTCTACTGCGTTGTACTCCTGGATTGGAGTTGTTCATATAGCTCGTAGAGTTCGAAAGCCGGACCTAAAATCACTCTAAGAATTTTGTGTTCAAAACGACCAAGGATATAGTGGCCAGCACAGACTATGGTAATAGATAGAAAGAGATAGATAAAGTCATTAGTACCTATTCGTCGATTTTAGAGGCTTATTTTCCAAAATTTCCAAACACGCCAGTGACAGCTAGCTCAGTTCTGCCAATAATATGAATGATATCCGCGTATGCAAGATTGCAAGTAATTTTACAGACTTTTGAATAAGTTTGCCTCGTCGTCGAAGAGTTGTAATTGTCACGTCAAGTCGTCAACTTGTCCAACTATTAACAATAAAAACACGTAATTGACGAAACAAGCATTTCTCCACCGTCTATAGGACAAAATGTAATTATTGATAGCAACAATTTCGAGGCAGTTAAGGAGTTCATCTACCTCAGAGTAAACACGAACTTCACGAATGATACCCTAGTGGATATCCGGCGAAGTTAAAAGGATCGTCGAAACCCAGCCCCAGGTTCGAAAAGACAAGGTAGACGAAACCTCTGTGTCAAAGACCAAGCCATTGCGGATGCCAGAGCTCTTGGCCTAAGCAAATGGAAACAGCGTTCGCGGTATCGCAGAGGATGGAAGTCTGCAGTATCTCAGGCAGAGACTCTTCACCGGTCGGGAGCCCGTTAAGTAAGTAAGTAAATTGACGACGCATCGACAATACTATGTAGACTGTAAAGCACTGCCCTGGATGGCTTGTAAGATTGGGTTGAAAAAGTTGCATGATAGCGCTTTATCATGTCTAAATCCTTTTCTAACTTTAAATATAAAGGTTTCGGTGAGATTATTTCCGACCTTAATAGGAGCAGTGAAGCGATACCAAAACTAGACACGGCTATATATAGCATCTATTCGAATACTTATTTCGATGAAAACTCCATACACTTGAATTTTTTCTGCGTACTTAAAAGTAAAAAAAAATAATAATTCGATATTTGTTTCGTTTGTAGCTTTTATCTCATATTTGTAGAAGTAGATAGAAAAAAATTAGCCACAATTTAGTCCTTACATGAATGAATCATGAATCGTGATCAGAAATAGCCGCTCTAATTAAGGGGATTTGTAATTTTTGTGTTTTCTATGGTAGGTAGATATACCTACTTCTTGCGTGAATTTCGGAACACTCTCTATTTTAAGCTATTGAACCTAACAAATATTTTTGGCTTAGTGGCTCATGGATTAGTGCAGTTGTGGGGACAAAGTCTTTATCAGAGAGAGAGAAACTTACGAAAAAGTTATGACAGATGCATTTTGTTTTTCCGTAAGTTGGAGTATATGATGTGTCCTGTTTGTTTGTCAATTCATAAATTTCAGTGGTGAAAAAGTCTTAAAAATTGCTGATAAGGCGAATAAATTGCGAATTCTTTAGCAATATTAGCTGATTCATCTACCGGCGAAAGTGATTCGGAATTAATCGAACTTTGTTTTGCATTTGGCCAATCTTAAACCAAAATTCTTTAACATTTGGTTCCTCAAAATAGTTTAAAAAGCATTCATCACCTGAAACTCCCTTCATCAATTTTTATTCAATGATGGTGTGCTCTGTGCATAATCAAAGATGCAGTAATGAAGGAGACTACTTAAAAGTGGAATCATATTGGAAAGTTTTAATTATGGATACAGAGAATATTTGTTTGAGTTGTTCAACAGTTTTCATGATTTCTTTTATGGAAATAAAAGTGGACCGAAAGTCGCCGATGTTGTAAAAATGGGCCAAAACAGAGAATTTTTAAAAAGTCGCTGGGCGGGGGGTGGGGGGGTGTTCCAGATAACAAAAAAAACTTAAGCCGCCCATCGGTATCGCTGGGTCCCAATCCCAAGCAAGTTTCGCAAAAGTCATCATTACCTCACATAGGTGGATATGCTTATTTCGGACGTGAATCTTCCACTGAAAAATCAAATATACAGCCGCTGCCACACGACCTACCACAAAAGGCATATGCGAAGAATTGCTAGATTATAGCTTCTCCTTCTCGTATATGTTTATCTCGGGCGGTTAGGTACCTACTTATCAATTATTAAACCCTTCACATTTTATACCTATAGCTATTTCCCTATAAACGATTAATTTCCGGATGTTTGCGAGACGCTATAGGATATATGCAATCATAGATCTGTTGCACCAACTATTTATTTATTTTTTATTTTCCCTATGCCCCGGCCAATCATCATTATATAGAGGTTCTTCGTTCTTCGAAAAGCCGGAAATGTGCTCACCAATTTATTGCCATTGAAAATTGTTGGCTTCATCGCTGTAAGGAAAATAAATCCAATTAAGTGGTGTAATGACTCATGTGTGGTGTATTGCTTTGGCGGAAAATTTCTACCCCATAAACACACGCTCTATGTAAACACTTCTCGAAGCGTCTGGCTTTCATATGCATTGAACTTGAACCTCGAAAAGTGTAAAATAAAGTCATATATAACCTGAGTAGGAACAGAAGTGCTTCTGTGCAAGGTCGCGATAAAGAATACCAACAAATTTATGGTTCGCTTCCTTGGAACTATTTCACGCCACAATATCTCATCAGTGATGCTGTTAAGTATGATTAATTAACGTAGTCAAATGCATTTTGCTTTAATTTTCCGGGTATACGACCTATAACTCGGCACAGGATGTTTTTCCATGAAAATTAAACCAGACGAATGGAATTTTCAGATTATATTTGTTGCCTTTTGAACGTTGGAAAAATGTAGTATAAATAAACGAGTGTCCTCGTAAAATTGTAAGAAGAGGGTATAAATATTTAAAAAGAACGCGCACACGACGCGACGCCGACATGATATCCTCTTCTGGGCGATGTAACTTTTGTTTACCAACAAAGCAGCTGTGCCAAACCACGTAACATTGTATACATGAATTATGGTAAATTTTATGTTTTTCAAGGAATTTAACGACATTTTTCATAAGTTTATTTTATGGCTTCACAGAAAATTTAATTTTATCCTTGATCCGAAAAACTTGCATTGTTTTTTTATTATGTACCTACATATATATAATTATAGTTATCCCCGAACTTTTGTCTGATTTAGAAAAAAAAAAAATAAATTGGATGTAAAAAAAATATTTTTCTTCCAATTTACAAGGTAGAAGATTTCTAATTTCATTCCTGTATATATGTGTATATTTTCCCAAACACTTTTATATTATGTAAAGCCAGATTTAGATTGATTTTCTACCTTTTTCAAGGGAAATAAGTATCAGTAATGTGACACTTAGTCGGTAACTCATGAATTTCTTACTTCCTAGGTAATGCACGATAGAGGTCATGAAAAAACCACTTACTCTGTAATGCAGGACTTGTTAGTCATGAATATACTACTTCCTAAGTAATGAAGTAAGCAACATATCTTTCGATTTATGCAAAAACATTTCTAAATAGAGCTTTCGACCACAAATGTTCGCTCGAATACAATTTGAAAATTGACATTTAACTGGATGTAATCGAAACAGAGAATGTGGGGAGAAATGACCAAAATACGAATCTCCATCGAAATTGAAATTTGGAATGTCAATTTGCTGAAATCGAATGACTTTCGATTTGATTCCAATTCAGAATTAAGGTGAATATTATCCAATTGCTGGCTTTGGTTTCAATTCAATTCGTACCAGAGAATGTCATTCCAGATTATTCCAACAATTATTCGATAGAGTAGACTGCTTACAGATCCCCCCATCCGACCTCTGAAGTTATTTTTCTTGGCGGCTTAACACTAATTGGCAACGATACTCGTATTCTAATATGTATAACAAACGAGGCAGGGAGAAAAGCTGAAGACTATGCAGTTTGTTACAATTCTCAGTTGTATATGACAGCACGGGAATTCCAGACAATTCAACAAATTGTATGTGCCCCACAAGCACAGTACTGAAGTAAAACTTCCTTAAAATCCATCATAAATCACTTTATAGTAACGACATGGGTCCGGATCCAATTGTGAATCAAAAAAAAAAATGTCATCAAAATCGATCCAGCCGTTGCGATTCATATTTTCGGACTCACACCTCGGACAAGGAAGTTGCATTTTAATAAGTATAAGGGTATCCGCTCCCTTAGAAAATCGTACTTTAATATCACCAGCACCAACGCAATAGATTGCAGCCAGGTTCGCCATCGTATAATTTGGCATAGTTGCCTCTAGAGCTAAAGAAGCAAGAAACAGATGAAATATCACATGAACCACCTTCCAAGCTACACATCTTACCAGTTTCGGATGAAAATCAGCTAAAGAGATTGGAATAGTACCTTGCGGTAGTACTAAATCGCTTACAAGAAGTGACTGCGACGCCAAATTCAAGTAAGACTTTTGAAGCATCCATTGTATGGGACAAGGAGCGTTTCCCACAACAAAGTAAAAGGATGGATCAAACGCAAAAACAGTAGCTTTATAGAGCATAGAATTTGCTGAGTAATACCCGATCCTTCAAGGGGTGTTAGGGCAATAGTTAGGGTAGGATTGTGTATATACTTACTATACAACCGTGACATTTACAATTTACTTCAGGTATCACTAACGGCTTTTTGCACTCACCTGACTAAGTTTAATTAGAAAGAATTTGATTCTCAAAAGCCAAAAACGTCTTTGATAAGCAGTGCAATTACTTTGCAAGAATTTAATATAGGAACTGACGTTAAATCCATATCATATAATAGCACCACCTGGTATCCAAGCGGGATTCTATTAAATTATCCTGCAAATCTCTCAATTTGCAGTCGCTTTCCTCCAAAAGGAAATCAATTTCCATTCCATGCGACATGAAGAGGTGCAATCATCACCTTTTTATGTATATCTAATAATCCTCGCAAGATCCAGCTGCCAGGTACTTTCTTAAATTCACAAATTTCCAGGAACTTAATCCGAATTGATTTTCTCAAAAAGAAGTAGCTAAATCCAAAGGAGAATTCTTAAAAGCGAAAAACTGAGGAAATAAATTCGAAATAGTGTGAATAGCCTAAGCACCAAATCTCACCGATGATAGTACCAACTTAAGCTTAAGGCAAAGCGCAACTGAATGTTGAAAAAAGCTCTTGGGGTAAGGGGGAGGATACTAGAGAGAAGTGGTAACCATCCGCATGCAACCCACTGATACAGGCTCTAATGCGATGTCCTTCTTTCGATTGGGGGAGGCTTTCACTTTTTTTTGTTTGCACCTCTAACGTTGTCTTCTTTTTTTTTTTTTATTTGTCGATGTCATAATATAATGAGAATGCAAGTGCAAGGAGAGCAAATTTATTTGAAAATTATATGTATAGATAAGGAAATACGTAATAATGCATCCAAGCCGACGGAGCGATAAGGATGTAAGGTCAATGTCAGTATTTCAAATCGAATATATATATAGCAGGCTCGAGGTCAAAAATAAAGTGCGCGTTCCGTTCCGAGCATGGATACATTTTTTATAAGGTAGCAGTAGCACAAGTTAACAGAATATGGAATGGTTCTCTTTAGGTACTGACTCTTCTTTTCTCTTATAATCTATTTCAACCTTAAAAAAAATACAAAGATTCAAAGAAAATTACTTAGAAGAACCTTTCCTGTGTCATCACTCCTCAGAATGCTCAGTTGCTAGTGTCTCAAAATTCAGAAAATTAGACATTTCATTTCAGATAATTACATGGCAAATAGCTAGCCAACGGCAAGGATCAACTTCTGATTCGATTCAGCCATATCCGTCTGTTATGAGAATTCAGCATCGCATACTCTGAATATATGTACATATATATGTAGGTGTTTCCAAGTTCAAAACGATTTTTGCGTTGACATATTTTTACTTCGAGGGGACTCCAAGCATTTCACACGATGTATGTATCGCTTGGGATTCTTAAATGAACTCGTGCCGAACAAAATCTCTTCCGATGAACTCAAAGCGAACGAAATGAGAACTGCAGAAATGATAAAGAAATAAGTAGAATTTTGTGAAGTGTTGCCATGCTTTAAGTGATGAAAAATAAGGAAAAATTATATGTGTATATTTGTATTTTACAGATATTGAGAGAATCCTTATGAAAATTCGGTTTGAACTGCTTCGTTTTGCTTTCGCTTTTTGTGGTGCCCCATCTATCATGATGCACTAGGCCTGGGCCTAGTTGGCCTTAGGGTAAATCCAACGCTGGTACAAACTCACATGGCTAACTTTTTGCATGGCTTGTATATGCAGACGAGGGTATCAAATCAACGGCCAGGCCAGAGCATTGATAACACTTTTACTCATTTTTTAATTTTTTTTTACTTCCATGGCTGGATTTTTAGCTGGATTTTGGTTTAAATTTCTTTGACTGTTTTTTTGACTGGATTTCAGATTTTTGACTGTTATTTTTTTTCAGTCAAATCTGACTGGAAGGCGGATTTCTAAACGGCAACACTAACCAGAACTACTCGAACTACTTAATGCCAACCTGACGACTGTAAAAAGAATAGGTACCAAAAAAAATGTCATTCGCTTAGGTCAATTCGTTTTTAGCAGACAGACAGACATACGGACATGGTTAAATCGATTCAGAATTTGATCGTGATTCAGAATTTAAATGCGAATTTACTTGTAAATAATTAACAAATATATTAGGTATCGCAATTGATCGGAATGATGTCACAAATCCTCGAAGGACTGAGAATGAAAATGACCCCCACTAAAATTCACTGAGGTCTCAGAAGCAAGGGCTTAAATCAGACAGGGAAATAACACTCTAAAAATTTTGGAGTAGGTGGGTGTTCAATATAATCCAATTTCGCACATACTCCAAATCTGATAGTAAACCCAAAAAGGGGGGTTGGCGGGGGGCAGCGTATTAAAATATGTATTAAAGTGCAAATTCTTTTTTTGCTTTATTTCCATCTTGTTGTTTATTTTTCGGCATTATGCATTTTTTGGGCGTTATTTCCAAATCGTTATTGCCTAATGGCCATCAGCCACACTGACAGCTATATCTATTTGGAAGTAAATTGCAGTGCACAATCACCTGTTATGTTATCTCGTTATGGCGTTAGGTTAGGTGCATACAAGGATGACAAGTAAGGACCTTATCCAGTATATCAGAGATTATTTAGAGGACAATACATTTTATAGTTACGTTTTCTTTGGTATTCATTAGAAAATTTTCATGTTCATAAGTAAAATGACACCGACTCTAACTGTATCATCGCAAATAAAAAACAATCAATAAACCATTATACAACTGAATAGTAGCTGCTATATATGCAGACTTAAGCAACAAGGAGAATGTCAACGTGACCGCAATATGAGTATATTTCCATGCATTCTTTGTTTTGCATTCATTTTGTTTGTCCATTGTAATATTGTGATATACAATGGAGTGGGCGACACTCTGGTCTAGGACCAATCTTTTGAGTTATTTTTAGTAGGTAACTCTGTTCTCCTCTTGTTGTGCACTACAGTGAAATGTCCTCGTATGACGTCGTCATATTCTTACCTAATACTGGTACCTTGAATGCTCGAAATCACTAAAAACAAACAGTGTAAACAATTCCAATTTCGTTTCTCAGGAATTTATTGTATTTTGTTCTATTTCTTTTTTCAACATATACGTATTCAGAGCGTGCGTTAAACCACTAACCCACATTCGGTATGGTATCGTTCATCACACCATGACACCACACAAAACAGCCGAGAGGCAGAAGGTGGTTGGTGATCAGGATGCTTAAAGCTGATGGTACCTACCAGTGCCTACATAAATGTACATATATGGTAAACAAAAAAAATAAATCCTGTGAATGATAATTGGCTGAGTCTGACTTCAGTCAGAGTGAGAGGGTGCCATCAAGAATGATTGGATTTGATTCCGCAATTCCGATGCAAATATTTGCAATTTTTTGTGAGGTTAGATACAAAATTTGTGTTTGGATTTGGACTGTGATTGCGTGGTTGCAATTGATTGCTTGCCACAAGGGTAGATGATTTTATTTTACGAGCGTTGACGTACGATGAAATGTATGTATGTATGTCTATGTATGTAGGATAAAGGCAAAGACCCGACGGGTGGTAGATACATATCTGCGAAAGCCGAGAAGCCTTCTAAATGTGCTATACAGAGATTATGTCATACAGAATGACTTGCAATACACACTGTCATACTGGGTTCGAGGAGAGTCAAGGATATATCTTTCCTAAAGCAGCCTATGTGAGATGGTCAAAATTAATTTGTGTCATGATGACGATTGACGTTTTCTTATTTGCTTTCTCTATTAGGGGATATCTTTTGTGATGTTGAATAATCCTGCCGCTCGGGCAGAGTATATCCACGAATTCAGTAATCTTATGTGAACTTAGATAATTTTGTTTCTCTACCTACCAATTTTTGATTAATTCAGTTACTTAATGTGAGTTAGTGGTTTTCTGTTGTTGGTGATGATTTTCTTTATTTAAAATTAAATCTTTAAAAGAAACAACATAGAGCTACCTGATTTTGATTCTAAACAAGATCACGTTAGTTTTAGCTAGTTTTTCTCAAAATGCAAATAAAGCCGCTTTAAACAAATTTCTCAAAAATGACTAGCTACTTAAATCCCGATTCACACACGATATATTTTTGTAGGTAATGCTAAAAATTTCAGTATAGCGAAATAAATCCTATAGTAACCACAACAATCTAGTTCTAAGTAAATAACACCCACTTTTACGCCCATTTTATTCATATTAGATATATATGTACCTTAATATTATACTAAATAAATCTACCCTTACGTCATTTTCAAGAGGAGTGTTGCCTATACGATCAAAATTAAAATATCGAAAATTATAATAGGAGTGGATTTAAATACCCTGCCTCTGCTCTGCCTGTGCAGATCATTTGTATTAATTAATTAATTTTCGCAAATTGTAACATGATTCCTTATTTTATTGGTTGGTATAAAACAATGCAAATGGTTTTTGAGCCTGTAATACGCTAAATCATTCAAATGTAAATAATAATAGTACTGAAAATAGATCCGAATTGTATGATATGGCAGTACTAATTTTCGTATTCATTTGACAAAACAGCTGACAATTTGTGGATTTCCTAATTTGTGTTTCGGTTTTTGCTTTTAATAAGTGTTTTAAAGCCTTTGGGAGGAATCTAATGGGCGAATTTAATTGTAAGTTGGGTATAAACTCGATTGGAATAATTTATTCGGCATAAAAATGATCAGCGGTCTTGTTTCAGCGAAACCAAATTATGGAAATGATAACATGTCATGTACATTTTAGACTTTCCTCCCACTTACTGCAGAACTCTCTCCAATGAGAGAGTACATTTACTACAGAGTGTGTGCGTGTGGTATCTGGTATTGAAATGCAATTTCAGTTCTACAATATTTTTCAATTTGAACTACGTCCTACGTAGCCAATTTAATCTCAACGATTTCTCATATAAATATGCGCATTAGATACGATTCATTTTCAAATCCACACAGATGAAATATTTTATTTTATAATAAAAATCTGAAAGCATTCGCAGTTAGAGGCATCACGAACGCCAGTGGCATAATTTGATTGACATTTGTGCACAGACTTAATGAATCGATAAATCTAAAGTAAAGATACTGCCCTCGAATGGGATCCAATAACAATCATTTCGACTCACTAGTCACTACACCTAAATATGGAAGTTCAAAGACCGTAAAACGTGTGCAATCAGTCTCCTCTAAGACCCAAACAATCCGGTATATTATCCTACTAAAAACAGACATCCATGTAGTCTAGAGATAATAATCGATACTGTAAGTCGAGATATGAGTATCTTATTTGGTTGCCGAATATGTTATCTATCATTAAACACAGCGCCAAAGGGGAGGTAGAGATTTTCCAATTCTAATTGCGAGGTGTGTGTCTAGTGGTTGTGTTTAATATTTTTAAAGCTTGTATCGAAATTATGTAGTCAGTCGATTTCGTTAAAAATGTTCACAGTATGGAAATGCCAATGGTATTTATAGGTATGCGTACATCGTTTGCATTTTGTCATTTTTCTTTTGCAAAACCGAAGTAGAAGCGGCGTCTTTTCTTTAGGTATCATCCTTGGAGTTGATGTTGATGGATCCTCCTTAACTACATCGAAGTGGCTGCTATCAAAAGCGATGTTTATTTCTTGAGGGTGGACAAATGTTTGCTCCAAATTGCATAGCACACCGCACCATATAATAGTCCTTGACAATAATGTTTGGTAAGTACCGTGGGTCTTCTTAAGGGTCAGTGTGATAGTATGTCTTGTCTATGATCAACACAATCTACCTATGTTTGATAGCATCAAATCTAAAAACAACAACGTTAATTTTTTTCTCACACATTAATATAATTTGGGAAATAACGTTGAAGTTCTTTTATGTATACCTATACCTACTTTTGTTCCGATTATTTTTCTCTCTACACAGTCGAGCTTTGGATCTAGCCGCAGAATTTTGTCACTAAAGGTTCCTCTTCTGTAGGCCAATGTATACACCTAAAAGGCAAGCGCTTTGTAATGAAGCTGGGCAACGGGCCTTCCAAATAATAAATGCTAACCTTTCGCTTATATTTATTGTAGGTCACCGGGGGCGGGGGGGCCTAATTTAATAATTAAAATTTCGACATTATAATCCACTTTTCAAAAAACGAATCCGCATCCATATATTCATAAACAATGGATGTATACCTACATTGTATATGTACAGATGTATTATTTTTGGCTGTTGTAATTAATATCGCAATTTCCTCTCTTCATAATACCTGATCCTATCAATCGTGTGTATCTTCTATCTACGCACCATTATTTAATGCTTTCCCACGCTCTTTTAAAATAAATAAATACACTTACTTTCCACAGACAAAATGTTTTCAATTTTCATTCAACAATACACACATCCTTCCTCCGTCCTGCATTTCAGAAAATGTTTCCGCTTTAGTGTCGCACGAAATTATTTCATATAATGGGAATGCAATTATCTGCGGTATTATGCACATTGCACATATATCTATGTATTAAATGTTGCTTGTTCGAAATTGCTTTAATTGCACAGTATCTAAACGAATCAGCGAGTATCTACAGTGGCTTCACAATACCGCACCAAAAGCACCATTCCAGGACTAGGCGTTGGGTTGGTTAGGTCTTTTGGAAAATATGCGTTAGCTAGATATAGATGAGAGTTAATTGGAAAATCGTTTAACGCATATTTCATGGATAGATGGTTTTCAAAGAATGAACAAGAATGCAGCTCAACCGTCTATCCAATTAAGGCACTGGTTGGTGTGATTTGTGCAACGTATATTATGTAATATACCTACGTATACGAGCTTTAAAAATATGCTTTGAATGTCAAACCAAATTGAAACCAAAAACAGGTACTTTGGATATAGGCAATTTTAGAAAACAACATTTAATGGGTGTAGACTGTAGGTATGTGTACCTATGTAAGGTATGCATTTTTTATAAATTTCTTGTGATCAAATATTATTTGACAGATCATGTCTCAGTACAAAACAGAGTATCGCCAGAGTAATAAAGTCGCACAGATTCAGAAGGATTGGACATGTGTCAAGAATGGGAAATTATAGAACCGATACTACCCAACACCCTATTTTTCAAAGGTGGAAGACTTATGGGCTGCGAAATGACGCTATCGTATTATATACTTATACGGTTGTAAAGAAAAACGAAGCATGCGAATGACTATAGCGGACTAATAAGAACTCTACTTTAGGTTCACTTTACACTTGTATTCAAAGCCAAGCCATATCAAAACAGAGCCAAAAGCCTAAAGCTACGTCACAAAAGTTTACTCATTATATCGTCAAGTAAATGTCATTCGTAAGCGTGCCAATCCCAATTGACAACTGATCACATAATGTCAATCATGCGGTCATGCGCGTGTCATTATATAGGGTCCGCCAAATAACTTTTTTTTTTTGAAAATGCTATAAAAAAAAACTACTGAATATTTTCTCAAATTTCTTTTTTTATTTGAAAGTACAATCCTTCCGGTTAATAATGGAAAATAATTTCATTCAAATGGCTGCCTCGGCTGGCCATGCAGTAGCCTACACGATCGGTCCAATTTTTAAGCACATTATCGATTGTGTGCAGCTTTATTTCACCAATAGCTTCACGAATATTGTCCTTTAAAGCGTCAATTGTCTCTGGCATGTCGGCGTAACACTTATCTTTTACGGCACCCCACAAATAATACTCCAACGGTGTCAAATCGCAGCTCCGCGGTTCGCCATGCGAGCTAGCATGTACTGTAGATACACGCATGGGTCTAATATTGGCTTTGTATGGGAGGTAACAGAACTACTTTACCGACATAGACAATTTTCAATACCAACCTGACGACGGTAAAAAGAAGTCTTCTCACAAAATTTCATTCACCTAAGTCGATTTTTTTGGACGCTATCGTGATTTCAACAGACAGAGAGACACATGGGTCTAATAGTGGTTTTGTATGGGAGGTACCAGAACTACTCGACCGACATAGCCCATTTTCAATACCAACCTGACGACGGTAAAAAGAAGTCCTCTCACAAAATTTCATTCGCCTAGGTCGATTCGTTTGGACGCTAGCGTGTTTTCAACAGACAGACGGACAGACAGACGGACAGACAGACGGACATGGCTCAATCGATTCAGAATACGATCCTGATTCAGAATATATATACTTTATAGGGTCTCCGGTGACTCCTTCTTTGCGTTACAAATGTAATGACAAAGTGAATATACCTTCCTGTGGAGGGTATAAAAACAGGGCGCAAAACATCGAGTGTAGCTTCGGCTGTATGGCACGTAGCGCCGTCCTGTTGAAACCAAATGTTGCCAATATCCTCCTCTTCAATTTTTGTGAACAAAAATTCGTTTAACATGGTATACGCTTTGTTTTGGATTTTCACGCTTTGGTTTATCGATGAGGATGCCAGTTTCTTTCACTTTTTTCACAAGATAACGAACATACGGAGCTGACGGTGCTTCTCTTCTTCCAAAATCCGTACGCAATTTTCGCACACATTCTGCAAATTTACCATTATTTTCAAAGTAATGTCGCAATATTTCCCAGCGTTGTTCAAGCGTATACACAACCATATTCGTTCAGCGGAAGGATAAAACTAATTATCTGTCAAATCATGAGCTACGTGTTACCATTCGCGAAATAAGCACTAGTTGAAAAAAAACGTTAGATGGCGGACCCTTTATGTCCCAAAATCGATGACAATGTCGTTTTGTCATGCTGTGAGAGAGCTGAAAAAAAGGAGTGACTGGCGAATAAAAGGCGACTGCACAGTATAACACACTGACACTATTGATATGATTGACAATGATACTGGTAATTTTTTGTACGTAATAATAATGTTTTGTTATTTAGTATAGTGGGCGCAGTAGCGCAGTGGTTAGTGTGCTGGACTGCTGTGCGAGGGATCCCAGGTTCGATCCCCGGAAAAACACAAATTACATCTTAAGGTTTTTTCTACTGCGCCACCTCTCGCGAACGTCTGACAAACATCCGAGAGTATAACTGTCCTGAAAAAGCTTCTCAAGTCAGCCGTTCGGAATCGGCATAAAATTGTAGGTCCCTTCCATTCGTTCCAAAAATAGAAACTCACACAAAACGAATGGTTGCGAGAAGCTAGGCCTTGGGTGTCTACCGCCTGTCGCGCCGCCTATTTATTTATTTTTTTTATTTAGTATAAAATATATAAATTAGATTTGGAAATGACAATTTTATCGGCCTATTGTTTGGAAAGCGGCTACCGAGGAAGACGACGACATTGCAGCGTTCCCTCCCGTGCTACAATTGTAGTATTTTGCTCATTTTGAGTACATTTTTACGAACTGAGTACGATACTACTACTACTTTGAAGCCGTAGCGTACTAATATTTCATAACATAAACATAATTAATTTTTTTAAATGTATGTACATATTTTTGTTTCCTAAACCCGACACTTCAAGGGTACTTAATTACTTATTACAATTTTAGTATAAACTGTCAATTTCATACATCAGAGAATGCCCAATTGTAGCACAAAATTAAAAAGCGTTTTGTAGGAGTGGAGAACAAAAATTGACTTTATGGTGAGAGATTTGTTTTCTTTAAAAATTGCTGAAATGTGCATAATACGAATAATAGGTACGAATAAGAACAGTGCACATTTAAAATATAGTGACAACTACATATTTGCTAGTCGTAGCTGTCAATTTAAAATTGAAATCAAATTGTGGGACCCGAACCAATAACTTAATATTAATTAAAAACTCAAACCGTATGTAAGCAAAGAAGCTGGTAAAATGTATATTATCGAGGACTGTGTCGCCAATGTTAATTTTCGGGTGTCTGCAGGATGTTGGTGCAGTTTAAACTATGACGATAAGCTGCGTAATTCTAATATTATAAAGGGTCCGCCAAATAACTTTTTTTTTTTTGAAAATGCTATAAAAAAAACTACTGAATATTTTCTCAAATTTCTTTTTTTATTTGAAAGTACAATCCTTCCTGTTAATAATGGAAAATAATTTCATTCAAATGGCTGCCTCGGCTGGCCATGCAGTGGCCTATACGATCGGTCCAATTTTTAAGCACATTATCGATTGTGTGCAGCTGTATTTCACCAATGGCTTCACGAATATTGTCCTTTAAAGCGTCAATAATTGTCTCTGGCATGTCGGCGTAACACTTATCTTTTACACAAATAATAGTCCAACGGTGTCAAATCGCAGTTCCGCGGTGGCCAAACGACATCAGCTCTGCGGCTGTAATGCGATCTTCAAAAACAGGGCGCAAAACATCGAGTGTAGCTTCGGCTGTGTGGCACGTAGCGCCGTCCTGTTGAAACCAAATGTTGCCAATATCCTCCTCTTAAATTTTTGTGAACAAAAATTCGTTCAACATGGCCCGATAACGATCGCCATTGACTGTAACGGCCACTCCTTGCTCATTTTCGAAGAAAAATGGCCCAATTATGCCTCTGGACCAAAATCCGCACCAAACAGTGACTCGTTTTCGGTATATCGGCTTTTCAATGTATGCGTGCGGGTTTTCTGTGCCCCAAATGCGACAATTTTGCTTGTTTACATACCCGCTGACGGTGCTTCTCTTCTTCCAAATTCCGTACGCAATTTTCGCACACATTCTGCAACATTACCATGATTTTCAAAGTGTCGCAATATTTCCCAGCGTTGTTCAAGCGTATACACAACCATATTCGTTCAGCGGAAGGATAGAACTAATTATCTGTGAAATCAGACATGAGCTAAGTGTTACCATTCGCGAAATAAGCACTAGTTGAAAAAAAAAACGTTAGATGGCGGACCTTTTATATATTTTTTTAAGAATATAATATGTAACTTACTCAATAGAATGTTATCTATTTACTAATGGAGCTAAAATTAACCCTTTCGGTACATCTTTTTTGTTCTAAGGTTAAAAAAATATTTTATTTCTTTTTGTTGCTACTTAGACTCCTATTAAAAACATTGTAACATTATTTTTAGTAAATATTGGTTCTAAAGTGGTTTTTGGGATCGTTGCCATATGGCATCAATTGTCTCAAGTGGTAGCAAAATAAATGACAAAATTAATATTTTTGTTTTAGTTTCTTATTTTTATATATAAATTTTTAAACAAAATTGAAAAGAAAAAAGTATAATTATTTTTTTTAATTAAAATGTGTTTTAAAAAAATAAGAATTTTTGAAAATATTTAAAAAAAACACATATTTTCATATATGTATAAAAATAAAAAACTAAAAAAATAATAAATTGTTGCATTTATACTCGGTTTTCTTTATTTACTTCAAACATTACAAGTACTACAAATTAAAAACTAAGCATATTCCAAGATAAACACGTGTATTTATATAAAAAAATAATTAAAAAATAAAAAAATATTAAAAAAAAAATTAAATATTCATAAAAATCAAAGTAATTTTTTTTTAATTCAAACCAAATTAAAAAGTAATGATATTCAAGACTATTTATGCATAAAAATACATATAGTTTTATACATATGTAGGTATATATATAATTTTATTTATAGAAATGATGCCTTAAAATGCACCTCTAGATAATATTGATGCCATATGGCAACACAGAAAAGGAAAATTGTTCCAAATTGAATAGACGGAACTTATATGTTTATTTTATTTTTTTAATTGTCCTCCTGATATTAGTCAATCAAATAAAATCGAAATTGATAATCTATTTGATAATTATCAATGTAAAAAAGAAATAATAAAAATAGTCTTCCGACGAAAAAATTCGAACTCTATTGCAGACCGATCTTTCACGAGAGCTAAAAGGACAATGACGACAAACTATCACCCAGTTTTTTGCTTCTAATTATTAAGCAGATACTCTAAGAAGTTAATCAGAAAAAAGAATAGAAAAAATATACTCAGAGAGTGAGAATGGGTGTTATGAATATTCGTGTTGCCATATGGCATCAAAATACCGAAAGGGTTAAGCTCAAACTAAAAGACTTTACATAAGTAAGCTCCGTTACATAAAACTATCAGGAATTATGAGGATTTCTTCGATTTTCAAATATTTAACTGAAACGAAATTGACTCTGTATACACTGGGAACTGGGACTTAGTCAAAGTATTGCCAAAGCCCAAGAATTGGATGGTGAATCTGCCCACTGCCTTTTTGAGGCATTTTCATATCTACTATTGTGGTAGTAACTTCTATGTTTGTGCTATTTGTGCAATGTTTACTTTTCGTATTTTGCACTTTGTTAACATTTTAAAATTGTTTAAACAAAACTGTGATACATGGTTTTGTTTTCATAGAAATTTATTTGATGTTTAAGAATCAGAGATAGCGCGCTTTGCGAAACAGCATATTGTTATAGGTATGTAAGACATGACAACTAACTTCGTCTTTATTTGTTTGTGAATTTATAAAAGTAATCCTGACAATTTCTATTGGGAAATTAAAATCGAATTTTCTAGGAATCAAATTTAAAAAAAAATGATATACATTGTCACATTAATTGGAATTATAGCTTTTGAACAATGTCCCTAATACATTATCAGTTCATTTGATCAAATTTGTCTGTCAATATCAGCATGATTGCGGAGACTGATAGAAATTGTAACTTTTACCACTTTTATACAAATAACTGGAAAGTACACTAATGTGCATTATGAGACGTACTACCTTGGGGCCCATTTGAGTACTATTTTTCACTGAGATGAGAACTCTGCCCAACCAAAAGGGAGGGAACGCTGCGACATTGACGACAGTTCAATACCATCACAAAGTATTGTGTGGACGAAAAATTGGTTGATGCGTGCGTCGTGAGAAGGACGCAGAAAATTGCTACGAAAAAATTTCCGACGTCGTCAACCCCATTCACATTCACCTCAGCCGCTGCCTACTTCCAGCTGTCAAATACGAGGCGGTTCAACGGGAAATCGAAAGAGCAGTGATTCGCACGAAGACTAACCACAATAGCGAAAAAAATGTCAATCGCGGCATATATCATATGACACTGTAGAAAATCGTGCACTGTCAAGTATGAGACATTGTCAATATCTGACAAAATAAATAAATAAATAGTTGGCGCGACAGGCGTGTACCTATAGATAAACCCTAGGCCTAGCTTCTCACAACCATTCGTTTGTGTGAGTTTTATTTTTGGGACGAATGGAAGGGACCTAACATTTTATGCCGAGTCCGAACGGCTGAAATGAGAATCTTTTTCAGGACAGTTATACTCTCGGATGTTTGTCAGACGTTCGAGAGAGGTGGCGCAGTTGAAAGAACCTTAAGATGTAATTTGTGTGTTTTCCGGGAATCGAACCTGGGACACCTCGCATAGTGGTCCAGCACACTAATTGCGCCCACAATATCTGACATGCTGTCACAAAAAGTCGGTCATTCAGTCCCATCAGCATTAACAAGGTGATTCGATTACACAGTAATCCAAATAAGTAATTTGATGTGACATTCAAGTCGTATCAATCGTCTGACTCGGCGTGGCACTATGCATGACATGCGGCATTTCAAAAAATTACATGCATTTTTTACATGTGTAATAGTATCTAGTCTAAGGGTCGTTTGCAGATACGATTCATAGATTTAAGTTCCACGAAAATTCTGGATGTATAGAAAAGTGTCCAATCGATCCAAAATCCAATTAGCTTATTGGCATAGATTTAAATCATTTATTGTACATATATGCTGTAACCGCTCTTCCTCCTATAAAAGTGATTTACTCAGGTCCAGCTTCAACTTACTTTGAGCTTAGTAGAATGTATGGTAAGACCTTGGAAAGACCTCAAAAAACAAATGTTAGATCTTCATGGGGAAAAAGCAAAAAAAATTTCTTGGTGCCATGCGCACTTGTCGCCTACAATTTTTATTCGACTAAGAAATTGTATTAAAAATTACAATGCAGAGTACCTACAGTCAGTGTAGCCAAAAACGTAAGCGAGATTTGGGAACAAATTTCATTAACTAGACTTAAATATTTGTAAATAATTTCAGGTTTTTTATAACGTACGAAGAATAAAAAGTTGTTATAATTAACAAAATAAGAATCGCCTTTCTTTCCAACCAACCTTTCAAAAGTCAGGCTTCTGTAGACAGAAGAGATCATTTTGCGGATCACATTTACCATATTAATCTTTTCTATGTAGATACTCGACTGCGCTACAAATGGCTTATTTATAAAGTCTCCCCAAGTAGAAATTTGTGACTTTGATTCAAATTTATTTTAAATTATGGTCACCGTTTGGTATATTTGACTTGGTTTTGAGTAGATAAATGCGTTGCTATGAATATGGGAACAGTTTGACATTTTTGTAACTATTACGTGCCTTAAAGAGACAAATGTTCTTTAACGTAACATTTCAGTAAATGTTGTGTCTAAAAAATTACTGAATAGTGTCAAAACTAAAGTCTCAAAATCCGCAGAGTTACCATTTAATGTTACTACTACACAACTACACTAATAGACTACGCCCAGTCTGAATTGTGACCGTCGAATGTTACCATAAAGGGCATTATTCGCTTTTGGTTTTTATTTGCACACAATCTCCAAATACCTACATTGCCTAAATAACTACTACACAATTTGACGCATTAATATCTACACAAAATAGTTGAATGTTATTTCCACAATTACTATATTGTACCAGGTATTGTATCAACACTAAGTACGAACTGAAGTGGATTTGTATGCACGTTTTATGTAATTTGTGTGTAAACGAACGGATAGTGTATCTTTATATGACATGGTGTTGCTCATAGGCGTAGAGTATAAAGGGGGCACAGAAAAAAAATATCATACATCGTTTCGAAATTATCTCATATACTGGTAATTCTTTTATTGACACTGTCTTCCCATATTGTTTTTCCATAAAATAGAAATCATAGTTTTAACAAACTAATCGTAAAATCTTGGGAACATATCTGAAAATAATGGTGCAATTTTAGTAACAAAGCATGCAGCGCTTTTATTAATAATTTCTTTTCTACTTTTACTACGTCCAACGCACATCTTTAGAAGGAAGAATGCAGTGTGCTTTTATTAAATAAAATATTTTACAATTAAAAGAAAAATAAATGAGGTGTGAACAAATGTAATTTAAGTGTAAAATAGTGATAAGAGTTTGTATAAAATAGTAGTTTGCAACATCGTAGGAGATTCACGCCCCAATATCTCGAGAAATCTACCACATGGCACTAGTAGTAGTTCTACCTATACATGGCTAGGAAGTTATTTTTATAATGTTAAAATATATCAGTTTTTTTTTTATTCTTAAAAATGACAATACTAAAGCGTTATACATTTTTAAAGTTAAGTTCATGCCTATCTACTCCTATTTCAATGAAACTTTTTTACCCATTGTCCTATTCCCCAATTTTCAGACCTATTGCAAGTAATAAACGCAAAAAACAACTTTATCAATTTGGGGAGCATATACACCCTTTGCCCCTACCAAGTGAAATGCACATGCATTAATACGAAAACTAATCGTCATTTTCGATCGTAAGTACTGGGCATCCATTTTTAATAAAATAATTTCACAATTGAAATTCGCAAACTCTTTATTCTTTATAAGTACGTATATGTATCACCTTGAAATATACCTTATAATTCTTTCAATTCATTTTTGAAGCTATTAAGATAATTTTCGATGTCCCTGGAAAAAGTAGAATTTTTTGAAAATAAAATTGAATATCTAAATATTCAATATTTCTTGAGCGCGTGAGTTTTTTCCACTGCAACTTATTCACATTCGTGGTAAAACTGACTTTCGTTTTAATATTTGGGCTACGGATACGAAGAAATGCAATTAATATTAATTTAATGTTTCCATTTTGTTCCTTTAGGTATGCCAATAATTCATTCCATATGTATATACATTTTATTTGTACCTATCTGATTGTATTTGTGTAGCGATTTTATTATATTCTATTTGTGTGAATAAACCTACAAACACATTAAGACAAATTTGACAGCTCACTTTATGTGTTGCATGCAATACTTTGTGACCATTTTGTGTAGTTGCTGTACTGTAAATACATCGCAAGCTGTGACTGGCAAAAATCGGTAACGTTTCGGTTGCAAATCATAGCCGATTATACCATATTGTGTATATCACGGAATGGTCAAATAAGTACGTCAAACTAATTCCCCACTTGATCACGGTTCCCTCCTATATGAGAAACAGATTGCACTTTTATAAATCAAAACACACTTTGACCGTAATAGTAAACTTTCTGAATTGTGGTAACAGCGCTAGAGCTTTAACCAACGATTTCTACTTGGGTCTGCTCGAGACACTGCAGCCTTGCAGCCTCTGCGATCCCGAGCACGTTGCTTAAAGTTATCCATACCAAGAGCTCGGTATCCGCATTGCAATTTCGAAACTTTGGGGATTGGGCTTCAAAGATTTTCATCGGTGGATCAGTGGATCATTATCGTCCATATTTTCCATACTCTTTTTCTGCAGGAAACATTAGATCCTGGAGACTGCCTGAAATCTTCTTTTAAACAAATAAAACTGATTCTCCTCTAGTATCCTAAACTGAGTCTCCGGCACAAAATATATTTTAGGTATCCGTAATGCGTATCAGTGCCCTCCGCAACTAGCGGCTCAGATTCCTTAAGAAAAAGGAGGAAATCTACAACTGTATAAGGCGGAAATAAAACACGGCGACTTTTGTTTAAAGTCGGGAAAATATATAAAAACCCGACTATTGTTAATTCTTTATTCTGTACTAAAACGACTGTACTATTAACTATACGATTTACTATACGATTATTAGTCTCTACGTTACGTTATTCGGCCTGTACTCCTGTACTGTCAGATTGTGACTGAGACCACCTGACGACCTCTTGTTTGGAAATGAGAGTCGCCAGCTGGCTTATATGTCATATTTAAAGTAAAAGACTCATACACGAGTACAATAATAACCCATGTATAAGTGATTCGATACAACAACCATAAATGATGGTTCATACTATTCTCGTATCCCATTTAGCCTTCAAATGTCCGCCCTCTAAAATCTAATATCTAGGTAGTACATCGTCCTAATAGTCAGCAGCTAACACTGGCTATATTGAGTATTAAAATGCCAACCACAGGGTGATTTAAAACCACAACCTTTCACCAACTCTTTGACATTTGCACCCTCTATAGTTCAATGTCAATTTAAAGTCCTTTACAAAAAGTTTCATCAAATTAATTCACAATTTTTTGTTTGGGTTGTTTTCTTTCAGTCGAAATTTTAAAATAAATATCTAACGTTCCATGTCACTAGCTACATAAATATGACAAAATGCAACAAAAACTCGAAGCAATTTATTATTACCCGTATTCACTATACACACGACAAAATCCAGAAGCAAAACACACGAGCTTTTCATTGGGAAATTAAGAAAATAGCAATTTAGTCCCAATTCCCACAGTCCTGACTATAGGCTACATTGTTGCTGCTGTGTGTAGACATATTTTTTTTTTAATATCTATTAAATTTAAAATGCACTGAAAAAGTGCGTTTGTTTCTTTTCACGGACATAAATAAAATATGAAAATGTTAATTATATTGTTGTTTTACAAATTTTAGATGGTTGCATAGGTATGTGTGTCTAATCGTTGAACCCATATACAACTTGAATCAGTCGTTGTTTAAGCTCTGCGTTGTACTGTACTGTACTGCATCCAAGTTTAGTATAAACGGCAAATAATATGCGTCTAACAAGGAAACTATCGATTAGCAAGGCCGGCGTTATCCCCGCCGTTCTCCGATTAATATCAATATCTATTAGGTATTAAATTATGCAAGCCCTAAGTTGGAAGGATCTCAGTAGCTATTACATTCGAATACTGAGCGACAGGCCCAACCTCAACTGAAGCAGAGGAAAACGCAAATTACATTTTAGACTTTTTTTTGCTGATCTATTTATGGACATAGGAAGCCTAAAACCGCACCTGTTAGAAGTCAATCAGTTCGAAGACAAATGGTTTCATAAGGGGCGACTTCTTATTCACCATCCATAGTTTGAGAGTTTCTGCTTTTTTTTATCAGGCAAACGAATAGTAACTCTGGGTATACGAGTACATAATACCGGACGATGAAGTTCCATTTTTTAGTCATCTCATAGCTACTTTCTCTGGAACTAATATTGCTGTATACTCCCCAGCAGGCCCTAGCTATTACCTTAAGTTTTTCGGCCTGTCTAATCCAGCAGCTATTCGACTTGAGACTACTTTACTTATCCTCATTTCTTATCGGTCAGATGGACTGAGGTCTTGACTTTCTTTGTCTCGCTTTATAAATTTTATCTGCGTAACTCTTAAAAGGTTTACTTGCTCATCTATCAGATGTAAGGATCTTGTTACCTCGACACTTATTCTTTTTGCCTTTTTAATGAAATCTTTAAGTTCACAATTTAAATATTGGCCTCCTCTATGGGACACAATAAAGACCGCTGGCGGCGCGGCGATTTCTCGATATTATTCCTCGAAATGCACGTCTCTTATCACTTGACAACCGTGGCGTGAGGACATTACTTTTCCTTTTCAAAAATTCCTCTTTAGCTTCAGGACAAAACAAACGAACTCGCTTGCTGATAGAGACATATTTCCAGAAGACGAAATTTTACAACAATTTAAATGTAGAAGTATTACCTAGGTATATGTAATATATATCTATATAATATAGATTGCATATCGGTGAAATGTTAAAACCATTTCCAAGAGAAGTATTTATGAATAAAGGAAATGTGGAGAAGCGCCAATAAGTCGATACACTTAAGTTCATATAGACAAAGCAAATATTATCGATTTTAGGGAAACTATGTTATATATCTTTTCACCGATTTGCCTACCACAAAGCTAAGTACACACGATTTTACAATATTGTCAGATCTGTCAATGCTCTGACAATGACCGACAATGGGCTTACAATAGCCAATTACCTTCCAATACAAAATTGTCTGTTCAGACGGCTGTAAGATTTTGTCCCAAAGTCTGACAATTTCATTGTGAGATGGATGTCTTACAATGGTCTGACAATGACATTTCTGACAACGTTGTCAGGTTGAAAATTGGGTGTTCGCACGGTTGGAAGATATTTGAATATGAAAAATTGGACGATCTGTTGTCAGACAGATAGATTCAAAGTCTTGTGGGTTGTTTTTTGTAGTACGGATAATGGAACAAAATATTGTACTTTTGAGATTTTAACTGCCTACGTGTTAGAAGACTGCGAGTATGATGAATTGATACAAAAACAACGTAATATTTTGAAGAAGGATTGGGTGGCCCGTTGTCAGAAGGAAGGATTCTACTCCTAATAGCAAGCTGAGGAGCCGGAACTTTATCCCAATTTTTTGCGAATGGACTCAACACAATCCGATGAAATTCTAGCTTTGGTAACTCCACACATCAAGACACCAAAATGCGCGCGATCAGCCAGGAAATCGAGACGGTTTCATTGGCAACTTGACCCAACTTTTTTTTCCTTTATTACCTCTACCTCTTACCACAGGGCTTCTATGGGTAGTTTATACTTTGCGCATCCAACAACCCCACTCACACTCACTCTGTATCTACTTCCTTCCTGTACAATTTTTTTTTTTTCGACTTTTGCAATTCAAATTTAAATTTAAATTCCAATTTCCAAATTTGTTCATATCAATATCTTCTGAATTATTTTCCATCATTTAAAAGCAAACTTCGATTTCGCACGTAAACCACTGGTTATATTCACTGACAATGAAGAAATTGTAAGCTATTGTCAGCTTCCATAAACAACGGCATCGGCATCTGATAATATCCAATGAGTCTTACAATGTCCTAATTGTCTGACAATAATAAAAATTGTGTGTTCAGACTTGTTCAGACAATCGTCAGCAACCTGACAATTTCATTGTCAGATGGATGTCTTACAATGGGCCGACAATGACATTTCTGACAATATTGTAGGACAAAATTGTAAGTTCAGACGGTTGTAAGACATTTGGAACACATTTTTCACTGACAGATCTGACAATATTGTAAGATCTGACAATCGTGTGTACTTAGCTTAAACACTAAGGTCCTTATTTACAGAATTAAAGGCAAAGCTGCAAAAGGACATTCGCAGAGATACTACATAAAACATAACCAAAGTGTGACTTCAGCTACTTTTTCACTACAAAGCAGGTCCTAAAACAATCACCCCTATCGTGGAATCCGCCGGGGGGGAATTATTCACGGAAAAGAATATTTTGGTATCGTCAAAATCGCAAAGTGAACAGTTAACCATTCGGGAAAAATTCGATTTGAACGTTTTTAACGATACATTGAAACTCATTCACATTACCCACACGGGAAACTGTTCACTTTGCGATTTTGACGATACCAAAATATTCTTTTCCGTGAATAATTCCCCCCGGCGGATTCCACGATAGGGGTGAATGTTTAAGTCAACCGGTTATGTTCAAATCGTCTAATCCAAACAGAAGTATAGCGCTTGTCGACGGAGAAACATTCTTTCATGGAGAATTAAAAACCTTCACAAAAAAGAATTGTGCCAAGAAATAAAAAATGGGTTGGGGTCATAAATCTGATTAGGTCAAGAGTCGGTTTTTTTTAGGTTTGGTTTTTCCCAAATTCTGTAAGTGCAAAATCCTGTAGATAAATACATAAAAATACTAATTAAAAAAATTGTTTGATAATGCAAAAAATTACGCACTGAAGTACCTGTGCTAGAGTTTCAAAAGAAAATAATTGAAAATTGGGACACGCTATAACAACGGTACTCTATTTTATTCAATGAACAAATTCAAAATCATCACTATTATTTTCTTCTCCTTTTTTCAGTGGTGTGATTGATAACTGGGAAATTCTGCGTAATTAGTTATTTAGATAATAATATCGACATTCAAAAAATTAGAACTTGATTTGGAAATATGTAATGTACTTTTATTTATGGTCAGAAAACGCCAGCCAAATTATTCGCCTGAATTTCGGCCTGAATTCGCATAAAGGAACGGAGATATTCCCAAGAACCCAAAACAACGTGGCATCGTCGTTTAAAAGCATTGGTAAGACCAAGCAATGCCAGTCTATATAAATTAATAGATGATTTCAGGAAAGAGCTTCTACTTTCGAAAGCTGAAGTGGAAAGCAGTAAAAATGGGGAAAAATTACGGAAAGAAGCGAAAAACAATCATCAGAACCAAAGAAATCAAGCCAATTATAAGAAAAGGAATAGATTTTTTAAGTTGCAGTGTTTTTTGATAATAGGTGTGTTTTTTTTTCTAACTTATATAGACTTTCCAGTTTCACACTGGAAGTTTTTTAAACCAAAGTTCAACTAAACCTCAACGTGAGTTTAAAATTAAACGTGAAGTTCAACTCGTCGGGTTTCATAATATAATCTAAATTGAATTGAACTCAGATTTAATGAATAGAATTTGGTAGTATTGTACAGTACTTAGCTTTTATACGACTTTTCTAAAATCGTTCCTTGTCTTTTCGTTCAAAGAAGACGCAAACCAACGTCAAATAGGTATTTGTGTTTTTGACAATCGGCTGATCTGATGTTTAAACGGCAGATTACTGTAGTTTAACCTTAGCTATAGAAACTCGACAAAAACTGCGCAACCATACTATCACTGCTTTAAGGTTTAAGTGTTTTCGAGTGGGTCATAAACGACACCTGACATCACAAAAAAATCAAAGCAATTTTGCAAAAATATTCCTTTAAATAAATTATCGAATTTGTAATTCCCCCTTCAACGTTTATAAATTATTCTGATTCGCGTAGTGTTTTTGTTGATTTGTATTTTTTTTTCTGCGTAACATTTTACGATTTTCAGTATATGTAATGTTAATGTACTATGAGTGCTTTTATGAAGAAAGATCTAAGCCCCGATAATCGTTTTAATTTTTAAACTAAGTAGGTATATAGAATTGCAAAAAAACACGCCTGTGATTGTTTTGTTTAAGTTTCTCAGATTAAAAATAAATTTAATTAGGTAGATATGTATGTACAAATAAATTGATAAATTGATAAGAAAAACCTATACCTACTTACTTAGAATGTCCTTAAATTAATAAATTTTTGTATTAATTTTGTAATAGCATAAATTCATATCAATTTATTTGCAATTCAATTTATTTTTAATCTGGCAAACTTGGAAAACCAACAACTGTAGTACATAATAAAAGTTGATGATATAAAAATAATATTATACAGTAAATGACGCTTATAAGAAACTCCAAAATGCCACAATTTTTGTTTCTTATAAGCGTGTGTTTCTTATATCCTAAACACGGATATAAGAAAAAAGTTTCTTATAAGAAAAACAGAAGAACAGAAACAGAAGTTTCTTATAAAAAATCTATTTTTTTGGTATTTTTGAACGCTATTTTTGACCTGGACTTCGTAGTGGCATTGTGTGGTCTTCTCAGACGAAAAAAATTAATTTGGAAGGCCCGGATTGCGAGCTACTATTTCCATAACCTCCACAAAGAGCCTAATCATTTGGACCAGCTGCATAACAGAATTGAAGGTATGATATAGGGGCCGTTTTCGATTTAGCTAAATTATTTGGCCAATTTGTACAATGTATATACATCCCTTCCAAACCGGATGTGTGAATTTTGGAGCAGGAAGGTGGCTTAAAACACAATTGAACAATTTTTTTAAAATCTATAATACTACAATTACCTTAAATTTAGGTAAAGTTTGTGTTAAAAAGAAGCAGAATTCTCTAAAAAGTTTTTTCGTTTAAGTGTTCTATTCAAGTGGCTCAAAATTACGGCCCCACATTTTCCCGGTTTTTAGCTAATAATTTTTTGTTAATACTTAAAGGTTCAGTTTTAAATCTTCCTTCTGGGCAAATCACAACAATTAAATGAACTTTAATTAAAAAAAAAAAAATAAGCCTCTAGCATGCTTGGTTTGGGACCAGTTGGCTATAGAAACCGACCTTAGAGGTGTGCTATTCAAGTGGCGCGGAGTATATAAGTTCCATTTTAATTGAAATATTATTTCCTGAAATTTTTTTTTTCAATTTCACAAATGAACACAAACAAAATTGAACTGACATTTATGGCTTTTCTTTGAGAGCTCAGAAATGCATGTATTTCCTAAGGGCGTGTTCGTTCACATTTTAAGGAACATTTAAATGGGACCTTTTTTTTGTGCCATACAAAAGTTTCTTATACACATCATATTTCAGAGGAAAACTGAGAATCGGTGTTGTAAAAACAATTCATTATATCAGTGTTTTTCTTATAAGCGTGTTTCTTATAAGGTATGTTTTTTACATTGCTGTAAATGTACTCGTACACGGTGCTTTTGTTCAGGTTTCTTATAAACGTGCTTTTCTTATAAGCGTGTTTCTTATAAGCGTCATTTACTGTAGCAACAAAATTATATAGTATCTAGTAGATATGTATTTTAATTTTGGTTTAGCCGGGCGTGTCGGACTTGGAACAGATAATATGTATGTATAAGTATTAAATTTTTAAAACTTCAAATTACTAAGTCTGACAACTGGCTGTCTTGATGCACCTATTTGAGTTTTTATTGACTGAGGTTGATCACGCGAACAGTTGCCTCAGTTGATTTTTATCCTTTATGGCCGGGTAGCCGACCAAATCTAGTTAGGCATTTCTCTAGCCACCACTCATTTGACACTACTTCTTCGATTTGTGCCTGACATGACGTAGTAAAAGTGTTGTTAAAGACCAAAATGATTTTTGCCATTAGGGTGACTAGAATTTGGAATCTTGATTCTTTAATGACGATCACAATACTCAATTTTCTAATTCAACTATATAAATAAATACGTACAACAATTATAGTGCTGGTAACTACTGACCTTGTCAAATTAAACGATGTCTCATTGTAAAATCAACAGAAGAACGTCCAAGCGATATGTCGCACCAAATCCGTCTTTAAAGTCAAAACTAAAGTTCACAAACATGATTATTCGCAAATCAATTAAATTTAGGTACAAAGTGATAACAGGTTTCTATGCAAATTAAATTCTCGTCCAATATCAAGACCGATTCCGATTAAAAAAGTCAGCTTAAGAGGAGTCCGCAAATCCAGCCGAATTATAACAACACTTTTGTTAATAAACTTCATGCAAAATTCATCACCACACCCATTAAGTTGCGAAAATTCAAATTAATCTACGTGTAAACATTTCGACAATCCACAACCGTTCATCTTTCAAAATGTCACGATAATCCACTTAATTGTATTTTCGTTACAAAGTGACTAACCGCCGCCGAACCGATCAAAATGAATTGCATTCGCCAAATGAGCTCTGAGTCTGAGCTGATGTCCAGTATAGCACTTATCCACTAGACCGCTGGGCGCTGAGCGCTGACACAAACGAGGATTGGATGGCAATTAAATCAAAAGCAAAACAAACCAGATGTTGTTATCCCTTATTCGCTCTTTAAAATACCTTTAGACACGCAGACGCGGTGTTTTTGATGTGAAAAGCCACGTGACTTTTACGATAAGGACTTCCACTTCATTCAAAAAGTAAACAATGCACTGTCGACGCACAACACTCTCGTTAGTTCTCCTATGCCAAAGTATCTACAACAAATTCGTTTGTTTACGTTTCTTATAAATCCGACGACGAATTTGAATCCGAAACTAATTTTATTTTTCACTTGGCTTCAACTGGAAATACCGGTACCGTCGTCGGTCGTTAGCATAACGATGCATTTAAGATGCGAGCCGAATCTAAACTACCGTTCAGATGGATACGAGAAGACAGTTTCTGCTCGCATCATGTTCAAAATTCACAAGTAAAAATTAATTTGCCGGCTGAGCTTTTTTTCGGAGTACCCTGCTTCTGCTATTTGGTCATGTCTCATGTGGGGTGGCTGGGGGTTGTAGTTGTAGAGGAAAGCATCACCGAAAGCTTTCGGAGTAATACTACATAATATTTCATTTTCAATTGGAAATTGCAGGTGAAAAACTGTATGGAATGGAAATATAAATACTGCTCATCGTCGTATCTGCATTTGAACTTGAACTCTGTTGAGGGTTGCTTTGAGTTATCTAGTGCGGGTGCGTACTAAAATTAGAAAAATATGATTTTGCTGGCAGTGTCGTCTTTGTAGTGGGAAATGTAATGCACATCAAGATGAATGCCACGAGTAATTAATGAGGAATTACTCTAATTACTTGGCCGAGGCGTATTTTTGCGATACATTTCGAACGAAGTCGCTTGGAAATGGAATGCCGGAAGTCACTTTGAATGGTTGGGTTGGGTAGGTACTTACTTTGGAAGCATATGGACGTTGGATATGATTTCGAATCATATGGAAGTGCGACGCAAGGTAAACTAGTCTGTCCGACACAGACGTTTCGAGAATTACTTAATATTGGTTTATCATACGACCTAGTGGTGAGGGATTTCATTTAAGTCAGAAGGGAATTAGAAGAATCTCTAAATCTACAGTTTAAAATCAAACTAGTATCTAACACCAAATTCATTTTCCTATTTAAATATCGTCTTTAAAGTGCATCATCTTTTTTTTGCCATTAAATACTTACTTTAGTTCTTCACAGTGTCGCCAAAGAGGCTTACTTTTTGGGGAGTGTACTTGTACCGAAATTAACCGCACTAGAGAGTGGCAGTGGTGTAGACATGGAAAGGGTCACGCTTGTTACCCGTTTCGACCCCCGTCGGGTGACAGCAATACTCTGTCACCGACCATAAAAAGAAACGAACTATATCAGAGGTTCTCCACCTACAACAAAAAAAAAGTGTTTCTACTTGCACTTGGTGCAATACGCCGGGATTGCTCTGAGTGCTTCAGCATTTCCAATCACCCTTTTTTTCAAGCAATGTATATAAAAACGTACATACTTAAGGACGCTGTATACAGTCCGAGGTGGGCAGCCCCTGCAATACACCTCTCCAATCTAACGCGGTCTTTAGTTAACTGTTTTTTACGGACTCTAAGTTCTATTTGTATACCCCGCCCTGGTGCCATAACTTTTTATACAGTTTTTTGTATTTTTTTTGTAAGCGGAGGGAGAACTATTCATAGACACTGTTGTCCACGCTATAAGGTTTAGTGTTAGATTTCTACTCACCAACTCAAGCGGGTCCTTCGCTATCTTAGACCGGTAGGTATTACTTCGCAGACCAGGGGCCAGATCACGAAAAATGAAGACGATCAAACGACATCGTTTCGTCATAAGCTGTCTCTGTTTATTGCCACAGATATGAGAGAGTTAGCTTTAGGTAGTTAAATCGAAATCGTTCGATCGTTTTACGTGATCTGTCCACAGATTGTGCCCGCATTCAGAACCAGGCGCTTTTGGACTTGTCTACATTCATCTTTGGGAGTGAAAACTGACCGGAATGCCGCATGGTGCAGTAGAACTGGATTTGGATTTGGTGGGCGGACCAAGGATATAAAGGTGCAAACAGTATCGCTCATTGCACCATTCAGACTATTATTCGTATGCATTTTAGTCGCCTCTATCGAAAGTCATGCTTAACCTCATTGTCGACCCGTAACAGGGCATTACTACGTTGTCCCTCTGGGTTAAAGTTGAAGACCCTTCGGAGCGATAATGTTCTTTCGCTCTATACCTATTTCCGCAGTCATCTCAAATGACTGATTCGTTGTCCAAGTTCCGTCAACCGAAAGAAGTATCACTCGAAGAATTCTGTATTTAAAACGACCAATGATATATTCATCCAACTATTCGCTATGCGCATTCCACTGCGCCATATAGCAGGACGTGATGAGGGTCTTATAATAGAGTCCTTATTATTTTCTGGCTTTTCGAGATAGGCAAAGTCTCTGTAAATACCTCAAAGTCATAGCTGTCTATTATAAGACATGCAGACCGATTTTTAGATATATCGTGTTCTTTTCTCTTGACAGCATAGCATATATACACTTATTTAGTTTGGCCTCATTCCCAAAAGGTTAACTTGCATACTGTCAAGCCAGATTTTTAATTCAGCCCGATAAGCCTTCATGATTGCATGGGTTAGGTGCTCTCAAAAGTTTAATGGCCGTGAATCGATGGTGTATCCTCCTAGCAGTATGGTCAGGCATCCATAATTTCATTTAATAAGTGCTCACATTTAAACATAATGACCTTAGTTCCAAATATATTAGAGTGACTAATTCATTTAAGGGTGGCTTTCGTTAGCAGGCAACATAATTTTTGCATGTACATACTTAGTGTTTTCCTATATCCACTAAAACAACACCCAACCAGGAGGTACCTATACCCACAACCAAGACCCGTTGTGCCTTCACCATAGCCAATACCTAAAACATGCTCGCAAAACTTTAAAGAGTGCAATATGGTGTTACACACACTAATATCGACAGTTGCTGTTGCATCATAATTCGTGGTGTATCGCATTTGAGCTATACACCCCCGACCCAACATGAAGTCATCGCATTTAAAATGCTCATGCATTATGCCCAGCTCATATGCCAAAGCGATCCTTTCCGCACATTTTGCATCTTAACCTATTCAACCCCAAATGATGCACTATCCCTGCCTTTGAGGTCATCCTCTCCACAAACTGAACAAAATACACGATATACGAGTAGGTATAGGTACCTACTCGTAAATTTATGAATCCCATTTCCGGTGTCACATACGGCGCGCATAAATACATTATCCCCGCTTCAGTGTTCTGAAACTTTAACTTGTCGTCTAGTGCCCGCACCACATGCCAAAGTGATATAATCTCCAAGGGATGCGAACATTTTTCGTGTTTGAATGAGAAACAGTCAGCGGAGATTTCGATTACTCCTGACGATATACTGAATGATATAAAGTTGGTCATATGAGTTGGCCATTGAAACTGTATCCCTAGGTTATCAGATTGTGGGTGAACTATAGGTAAGCAATCACCATATCTACAATGTCCATAGCAACTCCAGTCATCTAAAAGTTATCAGCACTGCAAAGGATAAGGAACTGGGGTACGTGAGTGCACAGCACATGTGCATCATCTCAGCATGCATGTCCCCATTCCTATCTGAGCTTTTAAGCGTGTCGTCCGGAGCTATTCCTATTCCGATATTGAAGTGACATAACGACGACTTACCCAATTCGCATCGTTATAAATTTCAATTGGACGACACTCTCACCAGTGATGAGTTTTGTTATGCAATAGTAGAACTCTCCACTAAAGTTTCAGAGTTGAAGGACACATCTAATAGTTGGCTAAGGACGTGATTATGTGGTGCTGGTGATAAAGGAAATTGCGTGGTACCTCAGATTCTCATGAAATGGAGAACTGACTGTAGGACTCTTGAAAAGTTTCATTCATTTTTATGGGAAACTTCCAAATGAATAAGTTGTTAGCAGAGGTAGTCTATTGCCAAAGTGCACTTTATGGTTGAGAACATCATGTAATTGTCAGGTTGAAGAGACAGGTGATTTTGTAATAAATATAGTGAACAGAAGGTATAGGTGCCTGGGGATGGGGATTTTCTAAGTGAGGTGGAAATGTGTGACAGGACATACATAATATGCTATACGTAATTATAATAAATGAATAGCACGCAGCTCTAAGGGGGATAAGATTAAAATTTTGTTCTATTCTACTTTTAGCGCATGCTTGACAGATAATATTCGTGAATATGATTGCAGATTGGAAACCTTTTTTATTGTTTGAATTGTATATATGCACTTATGCAAGGCTCTTATTTCATTGTGAGATGAGTTCCTCAAATCGTATCATCAACTAAGCCAACTTAAAAACATGTATGATACTCGTACATTGTATATAACAAATCGCACAAATTTTAGCCTTCACTCGCCTAGTTGTATGAATGCAGCCACACGGTGGGTGAGAACAGAGAAGGCTACGGATCTTGTTAACAAAGCACGACGGATGAAGCAAACAGGCAAGATCCACAAACCTACGTGAGTCGACTAAAGGCACCAAGTGACAAGGAACAGAAACTTTTTAGGTTAGGTTAGGTTTGTGGGTTGGCGGGGATTTTTCCGTGCCACACTCAGGTCTATACTGACCCATTGTGATGCCCGTAGGTGAAAGAGGTTGTCCATTACCCATTATAACCCTGTATTCAAATTACTTACTGTGCTGCTAAATACAAATAATTTTGTTGATTTGACGAAGGTCATTATCTTGTCTATTGATGCGCTGGATACCTCGTCTAGGTCGTTGAAGAAGTGACTCCCTAGGAATTTATACCCTGGTGTGTTGGAGACCTGGACAGTGGGTTGTATCTTTTATTGCTGCCTGGCTGTCGATAATAAAGGTAATACCTCCAGGTGGTATTGCCCTTACCACAGACTCACGAGCTGCTATTATCACTGCCAGGACCTCTGCTTGGAAGACGCTGCTATGGTCCATTTTCGATCCATCTATAAATACGGCTATGGTTTGTGTGTTATGTGAAGCTGATCTTACTGAACATTTACTAAAGGGTTTTCCAATAAGGACGGTTCGACGTAGAAATATCTTCGTCCCATATATAGGGAAATTTTGCTTGTTCACATACCCGCATTCATCTAAAAATGCGCCTCGTCGCTAAAGGTGATTTTGCGGCCAAAATTGAGGTCCTCTTCCATACGCTCCGAAGCCAAGTCAGCGAACAAAAGGCTTTGTCTAAGTTCATTAACTTTGAGCTCCTGGATTACTTGGAACTTGTATAGGTGCAAGCCTAAGTCCCGATACAAAATTCGCCAAGTTGGAATCTGCGAAAGGCTGATTTCTTATGCACGTGGAGAAATTGACTGCCTCGGATTCTCCTGTACATTCTCATAGACTACAGCAATGCTCCTGACGAATCTGGCTGGCAAAGACCCGTACCAATTGAAAAACATCTCTTTAATTTTGAGTGCCAGGCAAATATACGAGTGCCAGCCATGAAGCAATTCTGACTGGAAATGCGGGAAATACAAACGCGCTTAATCTTTGGCTATTGGATTGACCCAGGGCGTCGCGACGCACAGTTAGGGAATCCCTTGTGCATGTATATTGTATATCTATATATATAAAAATGGTGGCAAAAATGTATAGTATCATTCCTCGGTTCTTAAACTGTGTTCCGCGGAACCCTGGAGTTCCGCCAAACAGTTTTCAGGGTTCCGCGACTTTCTTAAATTAATGTCGTTTTCGGTTGGTCGTCCGGAAGAACATGATATTTGATTAAAAAAAAATTATTAAAATTTAGACAAAAAAAAAGTAAAAAAATAAAATTATAAAAAATATTGCTCAGTGTTCATAATGGAAACCCGCCCCGAATGTATTAGTGCTTCTGGTTTCGATTCTGAAATCTGAATTCAAATCCAGAAGCAAAATTCTCTTCTTTTCAGGAGAAGAAGCGTTCGGATTGCTTCCGGACGGTTCTGGATTACCAATCGAAAACGACATAAGAATAGTAAAACACAAAATTAATTTTTGTAAGTAGGTCCATATGCATTTATAAACATTTTTGGGCAAATAATGTTTGTCGCTTATTATTTTCTTTTTATTGAAGTGTGAGCTAATCATAATTAAAAAAAAAACAAACGAAAATGGGACAGCAACATCCACTTTCCAAAGAAAATTACGAGCAACAATCCATGAAGTAAGCCTGCGTGTAAGTATAGTTCGCGCACATGATTCAATTACTATAGATTACGCATTGCCCATGTTCTCCATTTTGAACGTGACGTCATTTGAGCGTAGAATTTGTGTAGTTCGATCGGTTTGGGTTGATTTTAATAGTCGATTGCCTTAATTGCTCCAAATAATATTAAAAAAATAATTAAATATCAATATTTTTATTGAAATGGGTGTTTGTGCTGGGATTGAGTGTAACAACAATACAGAAAAAAAGCATTGAACACCAGCTTTCATAGCTTCTCAAATGTGCTTAAGCAATGGGTACTCTTCTGTAGAAGAAAAGATGTACAAACACAAAAACTGCAACAGTTTGTAATCTGCATTTCCTAAAAGAGGAAATGCGGTCAATGTACATGACTTTGCATACAAAATGAAAAAAAAAATCATCTTGTTTCGTTTCCATAATAAGGCTGATACGCTTTTTGAATCATAACAAAACTTTAACAAAATATTTATCGCATCATTACGAATAAAACAAATTAATCATTTTCATTATATATATATAATCCATTTATAATTAACACAAAACAAATGAAAACAAAACTCCACTGGGCAAATACTCTCACCATTATCTCTCCCTGTCAAAATGAATTCTGCGCTCAAATGACGTAGGTGCGCAGAACGAAAAAAACTGAACATCACCATTGCGCTATCTGTAGTATTTGTATCGTGGTTCGCGCATAGCTTTTATGCACAATGCACACTATCTTACAAAGAATAATAACTTGACACAAAAATGCATGCGTGTGGGTATCGTTCATGCACAGCTTCTGTACATTTTCTGCATAATAGCTATCTCACAAAGAATGAAAATGTATTCAGAATGAAACCCAGCCTACGACACTAACGGCCATATTATTTACTTTGGGTGTAAATCAGGTTTAAGTTAATTTTACATCCGATTATTATTAATCCAAATCTTTTAAACCCGACAATTTAAACCTATAGGTATCCATAATATTCATTCTAAAACATGCATTAAACCCGCTGGATTAAAACAGTAACAGTTTAAACCGACTTTTAATCCGATTCATAAAATGACATTTGTCTTTTGTTGTTTGTCACTAATTGGAAATTGATTTAATTTTTTGTGACATCAACATTTGGTCAATTTCACTAATTTGTTGTCCAATATCTAAATTAGTGGACTCGTGTACAATAATAATAATAATACATTTATTTTTAATAGAACAAAAGAGAAATTTTAGATAATATAAAGTTAATTCCAAAATTTACATGTGGTGCCATAAATGTTGCCAAAACTATAACAAAATCCATTTTTCTTATCTTCTTGGTTTTTGTTATGTTTTCACTTTCATTTGTTTTCGAAGAAAAAAAAAAGTGACATAAAAAAAATAATCAATACCTAATATGAAATTGAGTTTTAACCCGGGTTAAAGTACTTAAACTGGTCTACGGAGTGCAGTTTAAATTCAATTGGATTAAACGTTGACAAGGTTTAAAAAACAGGTTTATTATCGGGTTTAACAACGGAATATTATGTACTTGGGTTGAAGTTTTTGGGTTAAACTCACTTAAGCCCGGGTTTAAACTTTAATCCGGATTAAAATGAGTGAATAATATGGCCGTAATCATTCCGGAAAACTAAACTCTTGATCGATCTGCAGATTTCTTCTTCATCAAGACATGTATTTGGTTCTGTATCATTGAACGAATTTTAGGTTGGTACTAGGAGTGAATACCCTGAACTTTCCAAACAGGCTACATTAAATTTGCTCCCTTTTGTCACAACGTATCGCTGTGGAGCAGGCTTTTCAGCGTATATTTATGCAAAGACAAAATACAGATCAAGATTGGACGCTGCCCCAGATATGCGAATACAGCTTTCGGAGATAGAAGGCAAAAAAAAAAAAACATTGGAACAGTTTCATTCTTCACACTAACTTTGAAAAAAAATATCGTATGTGTTGTTTTTCATTTTTTATATCGTTAAGAGTTGGGGTTCCGAAATATAGGTATTTGGGCCTTGTTTAGGGTTCCACAGCTTAATAAGTTTGAGAACCGCTGGTATAATTCATCAATTGAGAACGGCTGGACCGATTTGGCTCAACTTTTTATCAGTTGTTCGTTATTGCCAGGAGAAGGTTTTTACGAAAAAAATTATCCCTCCTAAAAAGTCGGGAAATTGGAGAAATCGAAAATTGATTTTTTGTATGGAATTTTGTGTGCAATTGTTCCGGAATGGCTTTTCGAATGGAAAAATAGAAAATTCTTAGTGGAAAAATTCAAAAAAACTTGAATATTTTTTCGACGAAACTTTGTATTTTCTTTTATTCTGGCAACAATTCGGTCAAGATCTCAAATTGCGTTGGGTGTTCCATCCTCTGGCATTGGTGCTACATTGTTGGAAGGCGTCCTACTGAACATTCCGCTTGGAAGACGGTTGACAAGCCAACGTGCACAATGATCAAGAATTCGGTGACAGCGAAATTGATGCGAGAATGGAAAATCATCATTTGGGATGAATGCACGATGGCGCAGCGAGCTTCGGTGGCAATTGACCGAACGATGAAGGATTTACGAGGTGATTCGATACGATTTGGTGGGGCTATGATATTGCTCTCCGGAGATTTTCGTCAAACGCTTCCCGTCATCCCGAAATCAACTGCTGCCGATGCATGCCTGAAATCGTCGTCTTTGTGGCGGCATGTCAAGAAGTTGAAGTTGACCACGAACATGAGAGTCGCATTGCAAAACGATCCATCTGCTGCTGAATTCTCGAGACAACTGCTGGCGCTTGGCAATGGCCAAATTCCCAATGGCCGTTGACAGCGTGACCGACGAGGATGAAGCGACCAACTACCCGACGGAATTTTTGAACTCGTTTGATGTGCCAGGAACTCCACCGCATAATTTACAGCTGAAGGTGGGATCGATCATAATCATGTTGCGGAATCTGACTCATCCGAAATTGTGCAACGGTAGATACGCGGTTGTCCGTCAAGAAACTGATGAACAGTGTGATTCAAGCGACGATCATCAAGGGCAAATTCAAAGGAGAGGAAGTCCTTATCCCACGAATTCCGAATATTCCAACTTATCTTCCATTCCAATTCAAGCGGAGTCAGTTCCCCGTTCGATTGGCTTTTGCGATGACAATCAATAAATCGCAAGGCCAATCGTTGGAAGTCTGTGTGATTAATCTCGAATTTCCCTGTTTTTCGCACAGTCAGTGTGCGTTGTCTGTTCGCGTGTTTGCAAGCCGACTTCGTTGTTTGTTTTTGCGCCAGAAAACAAATCGAAAAACATTGTTTATCACATCGCTCTCTACTAATTTCGATTCCATTCAAATATGTAAATCACAGTGAAATTTGAACTATCTGTGTTTTATTATCACTCTGGACTCTGGAGTTTATATGAAGACGTTAAATTGGAACGAGACGAAGTTCGCCGGGTCCGCTAGTAGTATAGAAAAAAAATGCATATTTTTATTAGAATAATTTCGATATCAATTAAAAATGAATCTAATCCGTTTTTGGCTGCGTTTGAAATGGTATGGACTGGAAAACCAATTGCAATTAAGGCTTTTCCGATAGATACTGGACTTAAGTTTACATATTACTACACTTTTTACATTGTTTTTATATTGAAATTGAAGGTATCAAAAAAGAGAACAAAAAGAGGACAAAAAAAGATCCAAGCGAAAAAAGAAAGTGTAAAATAGATCGCGGACAAAAAAGAGGGCATGTTCTCTTAAAAAGAGATGTTCTGGAAACCGTACCTTAAGGTCTCACTCAAGCCTCTGGGAAAGGGGAAAATGTATCGGATAAAATTGATTTATACGAAAAGTCTTTTGCTTAAGACTTGTAAGCCAGAATAGGCAAAAAGGACAATCTGGCAAAGCATCCACTCTTAATTGTATACAAATGGTGTTTGGGTATGAAGCGGTAATGAATGCTCAAGCTTAGAGGTGATGTTACGTCAGCATACTCAGTACCCAATATTACCCGATTACCCGATTTACCTATTTAGCTCAAATTTTGAAAAAACCCTTGCTTATTGGCCCAGAGGAGTGAAGTTTTGTCAAAATTCGTCAAAGCGGCATGACACCTCCCTGTGAAGTTTCATCAAAATTGGTTAAAGTGGCGTGGCATACAAAAAAAAACCTTAAAAATCGTATATATCGAAAATCATACCGAAACGATTGTGCCAACATTTCATTCATAGGTATTGGCCTGGGAGTGTTCCTGTGAAGATTGGTTGAAATTAAACAAAGGAGCTTGAATTCATTTGCATTACGAACGAATTTCATTTAATCACCAAACGAAACTTTGAACTGTGCACAGTGCGGCCTATATTGCAGATTTCATTGAACTGGAGTTAGAAGGTTGATTGGGATGGGATTCATAATCGCTAAATCAATTTTAGGTAATACGAAGTTCATCGTGTTACATACATATCTACTTTTATTGGAGGATGGATAGTGTATGTATGTAACTGTCTTTTCTTGTACACCCGACTATGTCCAAGGTGCAATTTTACAAAATCAAGTGCAGCTATTTAATGAACCCATATTACCGAAGGACCATTCAAGAAACGAACAAGCTCATGGGAAAAACTAATTAGCATTGAAGAAATTTATCAACAAACCAATGGATTGTTCCAATAAGTGTTTGAGTGCATCAAGTCGATTGACAGACTCTTTGTTTGGCGATAATTAAAGGGTAACTCGAAAAAGTTTAGCCAGTTCAATAAAAAGAAAAGGGAAATAATTGAGAATTTCCCAAGAATAATGGCGCGACTCCTCCGAATTTCAGTGTTGAACTTTTAAACTGTTTTTCTTTTTATCGCTCCTCAAAGGTGGTGGCGTATTATAAAAGGTTGCTGCAATTGGGCGTTTCCCACCCCTCTGCTTCTGTCTTTCTTTTTGTCTGGTTTCGAAAAAGGAATTCCAATTGAAATTGGATCTAAATTGCTTTAAATCCTCGATTTTATTTATTCGCTTAGCTGAATGTGATAATTTGTTTGAAAAGGAATTGTTTTGTAGTGGTTTCCAAAGTCAGTCCTTGAGTCTTGTATATATGACCTTTGGAAGCTTACAATATTTACAAGTGGTATGGAAATGGATTTTCTTTGATATCCATCCTTCAAATGGACTGAGGCTGTAGGTAGGTACACTACGACTTTCAACTGACTTTGCTGTGATTTTGTATGAAAGATGACATTGCAATGTAAGTCAGAAATTTCATTTTAATGAAATTGTTCTTTTTATGTTAATTTATCTAAAGCTCTCAAGGAGGAAATCTTTGAAACAAAGTTTCTTGGGAAATTGGTCATTTGAATATAGATATTCTCCTTGAAAGCAGACGTGTTAAAGGTTCTTTTAAATTAATGAGAATGGTCATGTCCATGTGTGCAGTGGTGGTTTTCTGATGGAAGGCGCAGAATGGTTTCAGCACAGCTGGAAAAAATTATGTCAGTTAAAAATCGTAATATTCGTATAGTATAAGGATATAAGGATGGATGGAAGGATAGATATCAAAGAAAATCCATTGCCATACCACTTGTTAATATTGTAATTCTTCCAAGGGTCATATTTCATATATTATTGTATAAGACTGAAGTAGGTACTGACTTTTGAAACCACTAGAAAACAATTTCTCAAAATATTTGAAAAATCTGTATAAGTAATATCCCGAAAGTCCCCAGCAATACGTGTGACGCTAAAAATGTTACGCGGGGTGAAACTCCACGACAACCGTTTTTTTTACGTGGTGTCCCTTTTAGACATACGTGACGTGTAATTGTGATTGAAAAATGTTAATTTTTGAAAACAAAAAAAAAATATTATTAATATTTGTGTAGATAGCTAGTCTTTGTTCGTTAATTAAAAATAAAGAAAAAAGTACACGTTGATTCAATTCATTTAATCTATTTAACGAACAATAATGATTTATTAAAAAAAAGTTTTAAAATATGGGATACATAAGAAAAATTGAATTAGGATATTGTTAGGAAGAAAACTTAGCTTTACGTAGCTGCTCGACTACTTACTCTTTTCCTTCTTGCTTACCAACGTTTCTTTTGTTTCTTCTTAACATTTCTATTTATACATTCTACTACACACAATGAGCACATACTACACTTCTCGACTCTACTTTATTAAAAACAATGAATTCTTATTCCACGCAGTCGTCCTGAATATCGTCTGCCTCATCAGACGAATCAATCTCGCTGTCAGGTGTGCTAATGATTCTCCAAGGCTTCATGTTTAGTCAACTGCTGTCGACGTCTGGTTTGGGCCTTCATGTTGACAAATTTTCTTCACGTTGTATAGATCATTCCTCTTCACTCGTGTCACCTCAAATGGCCCCATGTATTTTGGATAAAATTTCAATCCGGTCCCGAACTCCGTACGTAAGATTGCCACCAAGTCACCAAGCTTGTACTTCTCTGGCTCCTTCCTATGTTTATAGAAACTAGGCTCACCCAGTGGTCGAAATTCGACCACCATACATTTAAACACAAAGCAACGCAACATGCATGCAGAACGACAAAAAAAATGAGTATGTGCTTCACCTTCATTATGTACATAAGCACTCTACTGAGGTAAAACTTCACAACAACTGTGTTTTGTTTTGCTTTGCTTTGCTTTTTTGCTTTGTTTTGGTTTGTATTGTTTTGACCCACTATAAACCATCCATTTAAAGAGGAAATAAATAAAATTGCTGCGCCATCTACCGGGTCCTTAACCATGCAGGGATCCCCTCAAACACACACACCAAATTTCAGCAAAATCGGTCCTGGCGTTTAGAAGGATATAAATAAAATTCCTGGAAGTCGATTGCAGCGCTACCTACCACGTCCTTAACCATCCAGGGATTACCTCAAACACACACACCAAATTTCAGCAAAATCGGTCCAGGCGTTTAGAAGGAAATAAATAAAATTCCTGGAACTCGATTGCAGCGCCACCTACAGGGTCCTTAACCATCCAGGAATCCCCTCAAACACACACACCAAATTTCAGCAAAATCGGTCCAGGCGTTTAGAAAAAAAAAATAAAATTCTTGGAACTCGATTGCAGCGCTATCTACCGGGTCCTTAACCATCCACGGATCCCCTCAAACACACATACCAAATTTCAGCAAAATCGGTCCAGGCGTTTAGAAAGAAATAAATAAAATTCCTGGAACCCGATTGCAGCGCCACCTACCGGGTCCAATTGTGAATCTAAAGTTAAACCATCCAGGGACCGTGCAAGTCGGTACGCATGAAAGAAGTGAAACTTCTTAAAAAGTATCGGATCGCCATATACCTACGGCAATGGAGAATGGAAGACAAAAAATATAATGTGCACCCTCTGCACCGCCCTCCCTTTCCATGACCATGGTACTTGTTCATACAATACTGCTTCTCATTTCCTTTGTTTCCCTCTTCATATGAAATCCAAACAACTACCCCAACCCAACCTTACCCTGTTACCTGGTTTGTACGTCTCTTCTCTTATGAAGATTATAAATATACCTACCCCATGCTATACTGCAGCACGCACCCCATCCTGCATAGGACATACGATCACTATGTACATACAGCTGCTCCTGCTGACCATAGCACTCACTGAGAAAACAAATCAACCCTTTTCGAATGAGGTACACAGACACCCCCACGTATGACGATGTGGTTTTATTTTTGTTTGTCCTGTCGCACGATCGCAAAAAGTAGAATTTCGACTGAGCGAAGGGGAAATATTCATTTTCTTTGTTTGTTGTTGTTGTAACCAATGCAATTTAAAAATATTAATTTACCTATTTTACAAATGTTTTTTTCAAATAATTATTCTTCATAACACATCTATGAGTGGTAAGCTTCAATTTGGTAAAAAGAAAAATGGATTTTGTACGGAATTTGTTTACGATTTGCAGTGAAGTGTTGATAAATGAAAGCAATAAAGAAAAAATATTTTAGCAAAGTAATTGGTTGTATTTGTTGCTTAAATGTGTGTTTCCAGGGCAAAAAAAAACGAAAAAACAAGCACTAAATAGGAAAATCCCGATGTACCACGAAACAACATCATATCAAATCAATGCGTTGTCGCATTTTAATTATTCTTTCCGAAAGCGGATACCTCGAATGTAATTTGAGTCTCCGACGGAGTATGCGTTGCGGAGAATTTTCCGTTCCGACGGATACCTCGCTAGGGCCGATAAGTACTTACTTTTTATTAGCTTTCTGTATCTTCAATCTTGTTCATTTCTTTTCTAGCTAGGTCACGCATTTCTTTTCTCTCGTCCTCGAACTGTCGTAATATTTCTTCCTCGAACAGATTTTTTAGTTGTAGGTAATCGGGTGAGACGTGAGAACCTAGAAACACTGATAAGTAATTCGAAAGGCGTTTTCTTCGTGCTAAAGGGTACTTTGTAGCCGACTGACAAACTTAAACCATTTCATGGGGTCCTCTATACATAGAAAGTTTGGCATTATCAAATACATTCACCCCTATCGGCAATTCCGAGGGAAAAATGTTTCCCCCGAATATTTTTTCTTCCCGGGAATTAAATCTACCCATCGTGAATTTCCATCGGAAAGTTTTTTCAACGGGAATCAGAAAAGTAGTTTCGAAAATATTTTCGAATGTTTTGACAAGAGAGAGAGAGTAGAGTTTTAAAAAAAATAAAAATTAGTTTTGATATGAAGTGCGCATTTTTTATTAGCGATGGAAGAGAATGAGGAAGTGGAGATTGAGAGGGCTCGACTAAGATTAATAAGAAGAAGCTTAAGGGATGCATCTACACTTTAGGTATACGGTATACCACAAGCATTGTAACTGTAAGCAAGAACTAAAAATCTTTCTCATCCTGTACTTTTAGCTAATTTTCTTACATTCCATAAATACTACCGAGTGAATAAGCAAATGTTAAAATACTTGTTGGATTCTTTGCCGCAAACCAAAAATCATTTGGAGTTTCCTCAATAATTAAGCTAAGCGCATGTTTGCGCTTATTTTGCAAAAGGCGGCTACCAGGTTGGAGAGGAAAGACCACGAAGTTGGATTAGGCCAATTTCTAGTATATCCAAATTTGCTTTGCTTTTTTTCTTTGTAGGTATATATAAATAAATTTCGAGAGATATTCGAATCAGACCACCATTGTCGAGTCTCTTTTCGTCTCCTTGCAAGGGAGTCCGCCTTTTCGTTGCCGCAGTGTTACCTGTTTTTTAAATGAAAACTTATTGAGCTTGAATACACGTCCCAGTGCCATTGATGTTGTGATAGTTGTCTGCTCCATGCATTTAATCACCTCCTAGTTGCCCACTGCTATTAGCATATTATTTCTTCCTTCCACGTGACTCTTAAGCAAGTAATCCAACGCATGCAGCAAAGCAATCATCTCAGCCTGGTATAGGGTAAGGTCGGGATAATTTGACATGCAGGAGGAATTGACACCAGCACTTTTCTGAAAAACTAAAACCCTGACAGCACTTTAAATGATGAGAAAACGTAGTTAGTTACGATTGGTTTCAGTGATAAATAAACAATTACTGTGGTCTAGGAGATAAGCGAAGTAGACGTCTTTTTTATTTTTGTGCCCATTTCATCTAACTTTTATGGTAAGCAATCTAACTGTAATATTTTAATTATGTAGCTTTTGACATTGAAAGTGCAATGTAGAGCACCTTCATTCGTTTTAGAATCATTAATAAACAATAGTTTATCTTGAACACCATTACAAAAGTTTTTTTTGTATTAGTCCCAAAAGTAATCAAAAGGGAGGATTTGACATTTTTGCTGAAGGAGGAATTGACAGAGTGTCAATTGTGAAGGAGGAATTGGCAGAGTGTCAAATCCTTCTTTATAAGTCAAAATAAAAATTGTGTGGTAAAACAACTTTTTAGAATGTAAAAATGCCAAATATTTACAAGAAAAAACATCCCCACCATAACATCGATGAAACAAGTGTTTTAAATTAAGTTTTTATGAAAAGTTTTTTTATGTTGGTCAATTTATTTTGTTATTTTAATTCTACGCCTTTAAACTTAAATAAAAGTAAACTGAACTAATAAAAAAAGATTAATATGCGTTAAAAATAAAAAAAATTTATTTGTTGATCAAAAAAGCAATATATAAGTTGTTTTATTATTTTAAAAACGTCCTCTGTCAAAACCTCCTTCATGGTAGGAGGAATTGACACTTTGTAAGGTTTTGGGAAAAACCTTACAACTCTGTTAAAAATATTTATATCGATTAATCATTAATACTTTTATATTGCTAAAATGATATAGTAACTTATGTAAATTTTGAAAATTTGAAATTGTATTTGGATTTTAAGATATTTCCAAATGTTCGTTAACGTGTCGAACCATCCCGACCTTACCCTACTGAAGTGTGTTTCCCGAGGCCAATGGGCGGGCTAGTTACAGATCTTCTGAAAAGATTCCGTCCCCGCTCCGCCATCCAACATGGATCCATCTATGAAAATTTCTTTGTATAAATTCATTTGCTATATCCAGATATTTTTCCATATGATTTAGAATAATCTGAAGCTGTTTTGTATTTGTTGTGTTTGACCTTCATTAAAACTGACAATATGCATTATTTTTTCTAAATATTTTGCAGAAAAACACTTACATTGTTGGTCTTTAGCTAAAGTTCCCAGACGAAATGCCAGCGGAATTTTTCGGGGAAAATTACGATAATATTTCCATCGGATATTTATTCCCGTTGGCTATTTTTCCGACGGAATTTTTTGTTTCATTTCGAAATCATTCACGATACCTATTTTTTCCGACGGAATTTTTAGTTCCCTTTCGAAAACTATTCACGATACCTACATATTTTGTGAAAAAGGGAAACATTTCGGGGGAAATATTATTCCCGATAGGGGTGATTATGATTATCCCTCGAAATGCAACTTTTAGGCGCCCCACAAGACAGGCTGTTGATGCTCATGACCATGAGCATACAGTACACTTGAAAACCGCGGGGACAACAAACTTCCAAAACTCCTTCAGTTACAGTACAAGCAAACTTTGGAACTCGCTTCCTGGGGATATATTTCCAGAAGACAACAATTTGCAGCAATTTAGGTGCAGAACTAACATACCTCTGCAAGAGTATCTCGGGGCGCTATTGAAGCGTTATAGGTTCGCCTTTCCCGAGAGAAGTATTTAAAAAAAAAAAAATCCGCTCAACTTGACCGTTTCCTCTAGAAACTCCAGTCTTGCTGGTGCAGCAGTTTTTGTTTTTACATGTTACAAAAATGAACTTTTTTTTCGGCTTAACACCCGACTTTCTGAAAAACAATTAGGAACATTACACGTAAATAACTATATTCTTAATGGATAGATGATATTTATATATTTACTTTTATAGATATTCATCTAAAATTCCTTTATTTCACTTTTATATTTAATAATTTGTGCTTTTATTAACTTTTGATATTTTTTCGAAATGAAATTTATGAAATGTCAAAATCATACATTTCATACAACAAACAAATTATTATCATACAACACTTCTATGAAACAGAAAGTTGTATGTGTTGTATGATGTATGGTGAGAATGTCTATGTTGTATGATATGTACCTAACCTATCTGATATGAAACAGGCCCCTGATTCATAGTTAAAGAATTAATTCATTAGTTGAATGTTCTTATTAATAAATAATTATATAACTCATTCAATGACTAACCCCCAGTTTCACAGTCGGAGTTTAAAATACACTTTTAGTTTAAACTTTAGTTCAACAATTAATTCTGTTTCAGAATTTCGTTTAAAAGAGAATGAACTCTGTTCAAGGTTAAACTACAGTATTCTGCCGTTTAAACCTCAGATCAGCCGATTGTCAAAAACACAAATATTTGACGTTGTTGTGCGTATTCTTTGAAAGCAAAGACAAGGAACGATTTTAGAAAAGTCGTATAGAAGCTAAGTACTATACAATACCATCAAATTCATTCATTCAATTTAGTTGAACTGAGTTCAATTGAACTGAAGTTTATATTATATTGTGAAACCGGACGAGTTGAACTTCAAATTTAAACTCACGTTCAGGTTCAGTTGAACTTTAGTTTAGTTTAGTTTAGTTTAAACTGGGGGTAAGTATGTTGTTTTCTATATGATCTTAGAGCTGGAATCCAGGCACGTAGCCAGGAGGAAACGCTAAGCAAAAAATTAAAAACTAACCCCCAGTTTCACACTGAAAGTTTAAACTAAAGTTCAACTGAACCTGAACGTGAGTTTAAATTTGAAGTTCAATTCGTCCGGTTTCACAATATAATCTAAACTTCAGTTCAATTGAACTCAGATCAACTAAATTTAATGAATGAATTTGATAGTATTGTACAGTACTTAGCTTTTATACGACTTTTCTAAAATCGTTCCTTGTCTTTGCTTTCAAAGAATACGCAAAACAACGTCAAATATTTGTGTTTTTGACAATCGGCTGATCTGAGGTTTAAACGGCAGATTACTGTAGTTTAACTTAAACTATAGAATGAACTCTGTTCAAGGTTTAAACGAAATTCTGAAACAGAATTAATTGTTGAACTAAAGTTTAAACTAAAAGTGTAGTTTAAACTCCTACTGTGAAACTGGGGGTAAAACTTTCTAATATAAATTAAAATCTATAAAAATAAGGAGACTTTACAGGTAGGTATACAGTATCCAAACGCTAGGTATGTACACTGTGCAAGCCATCCCTTGAACCTGGTTCTGTCTAATGCCATTTCAACTCCTGCAATTCGCAATTGCTTTGGTGTAGTTAGTGAAATAGCTAATTTCTTCCGCAACCATTGAAATGCAAATATAACTATAAAAAATGTCATTAAAAAACACGCACCAGAAAGCCGAAAAACTCGACTTCTAAGCCTTCAATAAGTCTTGAAGAAATAACCAGCAGAACGTGGGCGATGTCTTCGAAAGCATCAACACTTTTGGCAGCGATCCAAAAAGGTGATTTCCTAGCAAAGCCTCATTGTATGCGAAAAACTATTCAGTTTAACGCTACCCTTATCAGTTTTCCTACAGACCAAATCCTTAGACTTCGTTTCTACTACAGAATTCTCTTAAGAACATCAGAAAAAATACCGAAGATTTTTTCAGAGAGGCTTTTTATCCATTTCATTTCATTTTATCCGAATCCCAACGTGCCGAGGACTTATTTGAAATTGAATTAAGAGCCCCAAGAACTTAATTGAAACAAACAACGCGTTCCAATCCAGAAACCTCTTCTACTGAAGCCTATTTTTTACATACGATCAACAGAATTTGTAGTAAAAGCCGTTTTTTTGTCAGACAATGGTCAAAAAGAGACTCAATATTTCTCTAAAATCAACTTTTTCTTTCACAGCACCCCAGAAGAGAAAATCCATGGATGTTAGGTAAGGAGATCTGGGTGGCCAAAGATTGGGCCAAATCGACCAGTTCACCGTTCATTAAAAGTATGGTTAAGGAATGGATTTACCCCGCTGTCACAAGCTGCTCCATCTTGTTGAAATAACATCGCTCTTCTCTGAAAAAGAAGAACATCTTCAAGGAGCTTCGGCAATCGTTCTCTGAAAAATTCAAGGGAATTAGGTAACTGTTTGTGGAAGAACGTGCGGGCCTACTAAAGTGTTTTCAAACATTTACGCTAAACCTCCTTTGAAATAAGCACCACATTTTGAAGAAGTTGTTCAAAATAAATAAATTCTTACCTTTGAAAGGATGTTGTGTGTATTAAATGGGGATTGGGGTCTGACCAATGGTGCAAATTGTGGAGGTTTGTAGCTTTATAACTTTGTTTGTGAATTGCGCTTCGTCAGTCCACAGATTGTTCTTGAGGAAGTGTCCGTACCGGTGCTAAATGGAAAGGGTGAAACCTATTACTCTGGAGAGTTCTGTGAATCCTGGTTCTGGGAAGTTCCACAGCTAGTCCTCGGACCTGACTAAAGGCTTAACTTCCACAGCACGCACAATCCCACCCTCAATTTCTTCCGCCTCTGCGTATGAACGTAGTTTTTTTTATTTCGAGGAGCTCACTCGGTATCAACAAAGCGCTGATACGCATCAGTACCCGGCTACATGGTGTACTACGATTTGGGTATCGGTGTTGGACTCCTATCTTGCCAACGAAGCGTTTCCATGGCAGAACCCGTTTACAAACACTTTGTCCGCGTAATCACGTTTTGAATACATTTTGTGAGATCAACTTTGCTCATAATTACGTTAGTTTATTATTCTGACTTAATTTTGTTTGACCATTTTTTTTTTTTACAAAAAACGGCTTTTACAAAAACTTCTGTTGATCGTACGTAAAAAAAGTTGCTTAACATAATTTTTAGTAAATAGATATCTCAAAGATAAAAATTTCATAAAAAAAATGAAAATTTATGAAGTCAAAATTTTGAGAAAAAGGCATTTTAAGTAAAAAAATGTAACAACAAATTTTCCAAATGTTGAGTTTAAGGAGCTACAACTTTTTTGTAGCTGCACATAGGTATGTACCCGAAGTGCATAAGACTTGTATGCGCTTCTAAATTGTATTTTCAAAATGCACAAAATGCAAACATTTTTGTATCTCTATTAGTTTAGAAATTATAGCGTTTTAAGTGGTAACACCTCCAAATTAGAGGTCATATGCTTTGAAGTGCCGTAACGGGAAATATGGTGAAAATAGAACCCCAATGCCATACAATTTTTTGTTCGGCGGAGCTTCACGAATCTTCCCTTAAAGGATTATACTGCTTAACTGGGACACCCTGTATATAGTTTTTTGTTTAAGGAATTCCTCGTAAGATTTGGAGTAAGCCCCCCCGAAACAAAATCCTGGCACCGGCCCTGCTGGAATCACATAATCAAATTACTATAGGTGCGTTTTTATGAAACCTCGCCAGCCAGTGGTTGCCAGTAGTTGCCAGTTAAGGCATATTTCACATGCTAATTAAAACAACAACATGCTGGCAACTGCTGGCAACAACTCTTGATTTCCTCCATAGTCGGAGAGCGGCTGACTGGCAGCTGGCTAAATTCAATTCACAATGAGCAAACAGGTGGCGCTGAAAGCAACAAGTGGCTTAGAATTTCCTTACAATTTGCTTAAATCATAATGGCGTTCTTATCTCATGCACACAACATTCCAGAGAAAAATGTCAGAATTTATCTTATATTTCTACAAAGTCATTCGGCTGGCTTCATCTTGCTGGCAACTGTCCAAATGAACGGCTGGCTGGCGAGGTTTCAAAAAAAAAACATGCCTTATATTTATGCCCGGTTCCATAGTACAGACTTAAATGTAACGTAAGGCTAGAAACACATCGGATAAAGCGAAACCTTTTTGATTCTTAAATCAATTTTTTTTGAAAGTTGGAATAATTGGTATAACAAGTGGTCTCCAGATAAAGGAAATTACTCCCTTAATACGAATCCGTGGGTGCAAGACGTTTTGCAAGCGGCCAACCGCTTGTCAAACGCGCTCATAGTACGACAAGAAACCCGTTTTGGTGCTAATTAATATAACCAATTATGCTTGGCATTAAAATGTAGATCTTGTCCACCTTAATACGAATATATCGGTGCAAAACGTCTTAGGGTGAACCCACGCCAAATAAAGCAGAAACAAACAAACCAAAAACGACTGTTGCTAACCCACACCAGATAAGGCAAAACGAAAACGTTTTTTTTGACTTGCCTAATTTGGTGTGGGTTATTGACAGTCATCCATACCAATTGCACTTAAGATGACTTCAGACTTGGTCGAAGATATGGCTATTGTGGCAGCAAAATAATCTGTGCTAAGAATGAATTTCGATGCATTTGATAAATATATTGCGATTGTCGGCCGATTTTTAATTAAAAAAAAAAAATTTTCGACGTCACGCGTATTAAAATGCTGCACTTCACAGAAACTGATTGAATGAAACATAAATACCGATAGTCATAGTCGTCGCTCGCATGCTTCATGTTTTTTATTTGGTTTTGTCTGTTTGACTAATTTGGTGTGGGCGCTCTCATTTGATTACATATGTTTCTCGCCTAAACATGCCTTAACTGTTTGATTGGCTTTTTGCCTAACTCGATTGTTTTGCTTAAAATGCTTTATTGCTTATTTCGGTGTACGTTACTCCATAAGCACACGTGTAATGTTTGACGTTAGGCAGTGGAACAAAACGTTTTTGATTTTTTGTTTTGTTTTTCCTTATTCGGTGTGGGCACGCGTATTTAAACGTGTGTATTTAAATTGAAAAAACACGCAGAAAATCAGTTTTGTTTGTTCAAGGCGTTTTGTTCCATCCGGTGTGGAAGCTGCCTTAGACGCGGCCAACTCCCTGCCAGACGCATTTGTTTACTTACGTACTCTCCGGGATACTATTTCCAATATGTTTGGTGAGAAAAGTATTCAAAATTATATGCATGGGTACTGGGTAGGGTAGGGCATGGGAAATTGATATTTCGTATGAATATCTTGACTACCGGATACTCTACTTTAAAGTACATTATGTTACATATATAGATACATAGGTACATGTTTGAATTTTTGTATAAAATAAATAAATTATTATTATTGCAAATAGTGCCTTTGCTATCTAAGCTGTATTTGTGTTTATACGGGAGTCCGAGTCACTATAGACAGATATAACACATAACGCCATCCACCAGATAAAAGCTGCTGATATTTTTTTTCTGTTTTAACGTCAAAGGTTCTGATAAACTAACTTACGGAAAAATGTATCATCCACTAAGTTTGTTTCGATACACATGTCATTTGTTTGTTTCGTGTTTTCTAATATTTTTTGTTGTTTTAGGAAAATCAAAAGAAAAAATACCTTTGATAAATTAAGGGAAGAAAAAATTTAAGCAGCAAAAATCCAAAAAAGGATTCTAACAGAGGAGCTGGAGCAAGATTCCGGATACTTATAGTTTGCAGCTGAACTATTTTTTAAACTGGGCCTCCAACCAGGCTGACTATCGTCACGAGTCGTATGACACCTTCGTCCAGCCCAGGGAACTCACAGGGGAAACCTTTAGTTTAGTTTATTTTAACCTTACATTATTCAGAAATGCATTACAATATTGTTCACACAGTAGATAATATTGCTCACGAAAAATTTGTCAGATCTATCAGACATTTGTGCTGTGTTGTGTTGTGTTCAGAAGTCTGAATAAGTGCAATTTAGATCCAAATGGGAGGGAGAATAGAAGTCAGTATTGTTTTGACGAAGGAGCCATGATCTTTTATACGATGTTTAGTGTATTGATGCCTCTATAGTTTTCGCAGTCTCCTTTCTGAAAATTCCATTCCATTCCATCAGGCATACTTTCTTTCCAGTTCCGACCAAATCTAAAAGATGAGTTGTTGTATGCTATCCACCAAGTCATCTATCTCCCGCTGCGCTGCCTTAAATAGCTCATTTTTGTATGAGAGATAAAATTTAGCGCGAGCAGGATAACTAGGCTTAAGGCATCAATAGCTATGTTTCCAATAATCCTGCATAAAGTAAATCTATTGTAGGTACATAAATAGTATTAATCCTTTTTGACAATAGACACGACTGTTATTCGCTCCATCTGTTTTTGCCAAGAAATAGTCTTCAAAGGCATTATTTCGACAAACCCCGTCTAACAACCTATACATTTCTTAGTCGACACAAAGATTCAATTTAATTGCATCCAAGCGAATCACATCACAGACACACATCACAGTCTGACATTTTACGAAGCCGCTACTATACAACCAGTTGCGTAACCTATAACAAGCTGTGGGTTTCTAACATTTCTTCACAATGGAGTCACGTGGTACATGGTATTTATACCGTAACAAAATCCTTTGAAAGGAAGCAATACGACTGTCGACTATGTCACGTGGCCCAGACATTTTCATTGGCATTTTCATTTTATTGAGCTTGTCGCTTGTGCTTCGTGTAATTGTAAATATTAATGTCATCAACATGACCATGTGCAGGGTATCCTTGCCAGCTGTCCACGGTGAGTGCGACATTATTCTTGGGGGCTGAAGAAAACTTTGCTCACGACGCAAATTATCTCGCTGAAAGATGCTTTTGTTCGTCAGCCCTTGTCTGCTCAGTGGGTGGTGGAGTGGCGCAATGTTCTGCATAAAATGTATGATGCGAATGGGAAGGGATACTCCGAAGGAATTTGAGAAATTCAATAAAAATACATGAGATCGACTGGAACGCATTCATCATTATTGCAACTTCATTGCACAACCAAGTCCTTGTTTGTGTAGAGGACCTAGAATGAGTTGTCAATTCGGTTATATATATCTAAAATCTAATTGTTCATACTTGGATGAGGGTGGAAATAGTACAAAGATTTTGGCTGCAAAGAAAATTGCAAAAACAGTGCATTGTTGCCAATGGTCAAGAGAGAGAGAGAGAGAGTGGTGTTTAAACAGGTTTACCATTAACAAAGAAATTGGTACTAGCCAGAGTTTTTGTACTTGTACCTATACACTTGTTCAAAAACATTCACAAGGTCACAAGTCGCGTCGATATAAAATAAATACATTAATAGTTTCCATAAGAGAAAGAGATCCCTATTATGTACGTATGTAGTTCTATCCTAGACCTATGTTGGCATTGTCACAGACCGTCTTGAGTTTTTATTGTTGAGACGAATAGAAGAGAGATACAGTTGAAATAACCTTACATGTGCGGCGGTACCTTCCGAAATTTCAGTACGGTTACGATTACGAGGCTTTTCGAAACCGCATTCTTTGAGAGAAAGATTCTTCGAGTGTTATTCGGTCCAGTTTGTAACGAGGGAGTGTGGAGAAGAATATTCAACGACGAACTATACGGGCTAAACAGCAACGCTGACCTGGTCAAAAAGCTAAAAATACAACGGCTGACATGGCTGGCACACGTGGAGCCTACCAGCCCGACGATTATTCGAATCCACCTCTGAGGGAAGGACGCCACTTTAGGTGGCGCGCACAATTAGGGAACGCCCTCAACCAACTTGGTTTGCGTAACTGGAGGCAGCTAGCGAGGGACCGTTCTGGCTGGAGGGGCTTGTTGGTTGAGGCCGTGGTTCACCCCGGCCTGTAACCGCTACCCTAATTTTATAAATATTCCGCGGTACTAATAATCATTTTTAGTCTCCAGGCTAACTTTTACGAGGTCACAATGGCGAAAATTTCCATATAAAATTATCCATTGTGACCGGCAAAATATTTAAGTTGAAGATTAAAAATGATTATTGGTAGGGCCCATTAACTTTTCGGCCAAACAAACAGTATTTAGCACATATGTATGTACATAATATAATGCGTATTTTTTTGGGAAGTGAGTATAACAAAACCAAAAAAATATGCCTATAGTTACGAATATGATCTATAAAGTGCGATTATCATTCGCGCACCGAAGGTTCCGTACTTGGCCAAGTTGGTGTCTTGCTACCTACAAAATTGAATAGTTTTTTGAATGAAGAAAAATATTATTTTCACCAAATTACTAATTACTGCAAAACCAGTCAATGTATCGCTATCGGGATCATGACATAAAAAGTTTTTTTTAATCTCGAAAGCAAAAATCTCGAATGTACAAAAATCTCGAAAGACTATATCTCGAAAAAAATCTCGAAAATAACAAGTAAATTCGAGATTTTTTGTTTGCACCCATCCATACGCATCTCACTTTTTAACACCATTTTTAATATTAATTCGAGATTTTTTTTTCGAGATTTTTGTTATTCGAAATTTTGCTTTTTAGATTTTTTTTTTCGTGATTTTTTTAAATTCGAGATTTTTACATTCGAGATTTTTGCTTTCGAGATATCGTGGTAAACCCATTGCTATCATTGGTATTTGTCGTTTAACTGAAGGTTATACCTATACCTACCTGATGTTGTGTGCAAATTTCAGCCTTCTTCTAGAGATATGAATGACATGATAGCGAAAACAATCAGGTTCCATTTTGTCCCTATGGGAACGGAACCTTAAAAAGGAATCAATGTAGTGTGTTTTTTTTTACAAATCAAACAGTTTTTTATGCGAATGAAAATATTTGTTTCACTAAATTAATTATTACCTTCTATAAAACCTGTTAATGTATCGCTATTGGTATTTGTCGTTTAACTAGAGGTTATATACCGACCTACAGCCTTACGTCAATTAGTTTTGGAGATGAACATACCTAAGTACAACTTTTTTTAGTGCTTTCTGACAGACAGATGGACAGACAACATAACGAAAACAATAACCTTAAGGTGAAGGTTTCAATTTCAATAGTCAAATGAACTGGAAAAAATGCATACGTTTTTAACGGTGTAGGAAAAAGATCGTAAAACTACAGTAGTTATGGATCGCTTCTTATTTGCATACTAACTGTACCCAAACCCCTGGCTTTGCTCGTCCCCGGGAATTGTATTGCTTCGATATATTTTTTTTTTTTTAAATACTTCTCTCGGGACGCTTCAACAGCGCCCTGATTTGCTTGCAGATGTATGTTAGTTCTGCACTTAAATTGCTGCAAATTGTATACTTCTGGAAATATATCCCCAGGAAGTGAGTTCCAAAGTTTGCTTGTCCTGTAACAAAAGGAGTTTTGGAAAGTTGATGTCCTCGCGGTTGTCAAGTGTACTGTATGGTCATGAGCATTAGCAGCCTGTCTTGTGGGGCGCCCAAAAGTTACATTTCGAGGGATAATGTCTTTGAGTTCCATCTACCATGGAAGTACCTATAGAACAAGCAAGGACACAATCACAAGGCTGAAGTCTTTAACTCTAGTCTGGTTCACAGGTGGCACATGGCACTAGAATTGCGGAAAATAAGATCCCCGATGAGATTGCTAAGCAAGACTCAGATTATGATTTCTTGGGACCAGAACCTACGTTGTGTCTTCCTGGGTCCTCGTCAGGGCTTTGACGAATAAGTTTCTTACGATCATAATTGTGTATTGCACGGCTATCTCTTGCAGCAGAAAAGAAGTAGAAAACTTTTTGTCATTCTTAAGACACACATTTTCTTTCTTGCTAAGCATCTTAGTGTGCTAGGTTTAAATGGAACTACTGTATTCGACACTACTTGTAGAGAAGGCCACGATACTTCATCATTTCCTTTGTAATTGCCCTGCCTTTGCTCTGATGAGGTAGGTAGCAGATCTTCGTTGCTGGCTGGTAATGAATGATGAGTCCTGATACTCAAGCTCCTCATCGCTGAAGTCCATTCTCGGCTTTCTTCGAAAGTCAAAGAAATTCCAGTAAAATGGGTAGGTAATATTGCATTATTTCCTTTCTGTTAATATATTCGACCAGTTGCGTCTGGAATGGAGTGTTTCCTAACGCGGAAAGTTCTCGCTGGTTTCCATTATGGGGAGGTGAAAGAAGAAAAATTGAAGTGTAGCAAATTGTACAACGTTTCGTATGTCCTGGTTGATGCCAACTCACAAAACAATTTGTTATGGTTCTAAAAGCTTTGTTTATGTGGCAGTAGCATTTTAATATGCTATCATAACTCCGGCAACTTGCATTTTCGGTGATACCTATCATACATACCTACATATATCACAGCTACTCTCAGTGATTATTAAGTAACACTATAAGCGGTAATAAACAGAATTTATCGGCACGTTAGCTTCGTGCCATGACCAAGAAAGATTGCGTTGTTTGTATCTCTTAGTTTGAACACATTTACAATACAAATTAGCAATTATTGCAAAGTAAATATTGACTCGTAGATATAAAGGGAAATTCTTTTGAAAGGAATTATTGAAAAATTACGATTTTTATTTTGGCGATTTTACGAATGGGACTCATTTAAGAATATTTTAAAACAAATATTATGCTTTAGAACTGATAGAAGATAACCACTATATAGAAATGCCAGGGCCAGCACCAGACCTTGACTTGAGCCCACATAAAATAATCTAAACCGCGGAGCTTATGAAACTATTTGCATAGCACTAAGGTATACAGATACACTACCTATGTATCTATTTCATTTATTTATTTGCGGATGATGTTTCCAGTTTGTAAACATGTTTTTCCATAAAATCCAAAGTGTTTCTAAATACGTATGCAAATATCAGATATCTCCCAAAATAGCTCAGAAATGAAGATTGGAGTGATTTACGGGTAGCAGTGTTGGCAAGTCTATATATGTAGTTGAATCTCGGTATAGTGAGGCCCTTTTGGGACCATGCAACCAGCCGATATGACAGATGTGTCATAAAATTCAATTCAATTGTCATATTTTTCCAATTATTTCAATGATTATGATTATACAAACTTTTAAAAGCCATCGAAAAAATTCTATATAGTGTCTATGTATCTTTTTGGGGTACCTACTTGCGACTTGCGAGTATAGAAATAGATTTCTGCATTTCCGAACTCAATTTAGCGATAACTAGAAATTTATATAAAACTATCGAACCCGGCGAATAGTACTAGTACGGTAGTGCTAGGTAATGTAATATAACTGTACCTGCCCGGCTTTGCCCGTGCACATAAGTTGTATTGTTTAGGTCTTAGTCTTAGATAATAATGTTCTATCGTAAAATGCGAAAAATGAGAATAAATCGATTTTCTGGAATTTTATTTCTGCGTAAACCTGAAATACAGCAATACGAACAAAACAAAAAAAGAATCATGAGAATCGACCCAGCGGTTATCGAGTTACAACGTCATCGATTTTCACCCCATAGAAGATTTTGTTTGTATGGGAGTTGCCACGACCATTTATGACCAATCTTCACAGCAACACTCCTTAGCCAATACCTAGGATTGTCTGTAAGTTTCAACCCAATTGATTGCGCGGTTTTCGAGATATAAGAAATTTGAATGTTTTTTTTGTATGGGAGGTGCCACGCCCCTTTGTCCAATTTTGACCAATCTTCACAGGAATACTCCTGAGCCGATACCTAAGATTGTACGTAAATTTGAACTCAATCGATTCAGTGCCTTTTGAGATATAAGATTTTGAATGTTTTGTTTGTTTTGTTTGTATAGGAGGTGCCACGCCCCTTTATCCAATTTTGACCAATCTTCACAGGAATACTCCTGGGCCGATACCTAATATTTTATGTAAATTTGAACTCAATCGATTCAGTGTCTTTTGAGATATAAGATTTTGAATGTTTTTTTTGTATGGGAGGTGCCACGCCCATTTGTCCAATTTTGACCAATCTTCACCGGAATACTCCTGGGCCGATACCTAAGATCGTATGTAAATTTGAACTCAATCCATTCAGTTGTTTTCGAGATATAATTTTTTTTGTATGGGAGGTGCCACGCCCCTTTGTCCAATTTTTCCTTTTTCTATAACCCGTACTGAGAAAATACCTTTCTAACAAAGTATAAATCATCAAAATCGGTTCGGCCAATCTCGAGTTATGGGATTACATCGCATTTCGGACACTTTCTTTTATATATATATGTAGATTTTTCTGTCCATGTTTGTTACCGTACTCCTCCTAAACGGCTGGACCGATTTTAGTGAAATTTTGAGTGTGTGTTTGAATGCGTCTTCGGATGGTTTATATTCACAATTGGACCCGGTAGGTGGCGCTGCGATCTGCAAAAAAATAACCACAGAACAATAAAAAACAAGATAAAACCAGTAAGACAATTATCTTCGACTATGCCGAAGCTCAAATACCCGGTACTATATTATTGTAAAATAAAAAAAATATTTTAGTATTAAAAAATTATATATTTGTATGGGAGTTATGGGTACTTTTTATTCGACCAAGCTCATTTTTTGTCAAAAATTTTTAAATATTATTAAAACAATATGTGCAAAGTTTAAACTTGCTATTTTTACTGTAGCTATTTAAATTTAATTTTTAACATAAAAAGCTATATAAATCTGATATTTTTGTATGGGAGGTAGTAGTAGTTTTCATCCGATCTTGCTCATCTTCGAACTTAGCCTCAGTTTGGTGGATAAAAGCTTACGTACCAAATTTCAAGTCGATAGCTCTTAAATTACGGCCGTAATCGTGCGGACAGACGGACAGACAGACGGACATCGCTAGATCGACTAAGAAAGTGATGCTGATCAATAATATATATAGTTTGTCATACCTAGAACGCCTCCTTATGGGCGTTACAAATGGAATGACAAAGTGAATATACCCTCACCACAGTGTGGTACCGGGTATAAAAAACAATAAGCTCATGAATGAAATTTCAAATAATTAATTTTATTTTTTTTTGCCGATGTCAAAGTTCTGTTCCCTGTGTTTTTAATTTATCAGAATTGTGTGTATAACACATTGGTAAATGTATAAATGTGCGTCGTCGAAAATAAGCAACATGTAAGTTTGTTAAACCAATTACAACATCCATATATTATAAATCATATTATGTATTGTGTGTTTCTGCATACTACAGAACAATGCCACGTCTTCGAAGAGGAAATATAGGTCGAGGTATACGGAGAGCAGTATCAGCCCGGATACATCGGTTAAATGAACACAATTGATGAACGCACTAATAGCAGGCAAAACAACGTTTGCCGGGTCCGCTAGTAATTTATAAAATTCAAGCCATTTTAAACTCCCTTCCATTACAAAGAATTTTACAATTCATTAGAACTAAGTACATATTAGTATATTAGAGAAATTTCACCCACACTAAATACTTGGAATGGATACCCATCTGTTGTTGATGCCGCATGAACCAAGCACCCCCTAAAATTCAATGTAAACCCTTTCGATATATTGATTCATAATAGGCACAGAAATAAACTGTGTATTGTGAATTGAAATACATTGCTCAACAAAGTGATACCTCCTTATAAAGTTTTTTTTTTTTTTTTTGACCACACATTGAATATAACCCATAGGGGCACGTCATTTAAAAGATTAAAGGACGCGACGTCTACCTTATGTCTGGCATAGAAATCCTTTGACCTCCTTCTCATATATCATCAAAAAGGTTTTTCAAAATTTAAGATGAAACGCTTAAATCAAATTACAACATGTCAATAATACTCAGGAGGTAGAGCATCCAAATTCTAAGAAAATTCACTTAAAAATATTAAAGAAGTAACGAGGTGAATAGTGAATAGCAACGTGATTGTGGTGATGAGAAATTAAGGTTTTCTAAGAACCTTAACCAAAAAAGAGTTCAATTGATTTCTTAAACTTTGAAGAACTTATAGGAATAGTGATTGGTGACACTAACAATAGTGACACTAACAATAGGCATGAGCTAGGGTGACCAGATTCATGCCCACCAAAACGAGGACACCTTCAAAAATCTCAAATGAAAAATTGAAATATCGGGTTTTTTATTTAAATATAGATAGTCGTAAAATTCTGAGCAGGACATATTTCTAAAATTATATTTACATAAAAAATACTATTAAAATTTCGACTTTAAGTCTGTAGTGACCTATGCTTAGTGCTTAGAACATGATCACACAAGTCAATTACGTGCCAAAGAGTAACATCTGTAGTCTCTTTATAAAAGAGCTTGATCCGCATTTCTGCAGTCAGTCGATTGCGATTCTGAGATGTGGAGCTGAGCACATCTAGTTGCTGCAAAACAAAACAAAACAAAACAAAACAAAACAAAACAAAACAAAACAAAACACAACAAAACAAAACAAAACAAAACAAAACAAAACAAAACAAAACAAAACAAAACAAAACAAAACAAAACAAAACAAAACAAAACAAAACAAAACAAAACAAAACAAAACAAAACAAAACAAAACAAAACAAAACAAAACAAAACAAAACAAAACAAAACAAAACAAAACAAAACAAAACAAAACAAAACAAAACAAAACAAAACAAAACAAAACAAAACAAAACAAAACAAAACAAAACAAAACAAAACAAAACAAAACAAAACAAAACAAAACAAAACAAAACAAAACAAAACAAAACAAAACAAAACAAAACAAAACAAAACAAAACAAAACAAAACAAAACAAAACAAAACAAAACAAAACAAAACAAAACAAAACAAAACAAAACAAAACAAAACAAAACAAAACAAAACAAAACAAAACAAAACAAAACAAAACAAAACAAAACAAAACAAAACAAAACAAAACAAAACAAAACAAAACAAAACAAAACAAAACAAAACAAAACAAAACAAAACAAAACAAAACAAAACAAAACAAAACAAAACAAAACAAAACAAAACAAAACAAAATGTGAATTCGAAAATTATTTGAATACCGTCGAGTTAACTAACGAGAAAAAAGAGTGTTTTTTGAGTGTGGCTAAACTTTGCATGCAACAAAACTTTTTCCAATTCAGGAATAAGTTTTATAAAGTGGAAAAGGGAACGAATATGGGAAACGTTACATTGATGGCATTGCTATCTCTCTGTATGAAATAGCTTTCATACGCATCCAATTTTCTCTCATCTGTTATTTGTTTTTTTCAAACTCACACTGCTTGCACTTATATTGAAGTGGTTAAGCCTCAAAACGTGGCTTGCCACCTTCTCGGAAATCTCGTGGAGGACTTAAAAAAATTAAACTTTTTTTAATACCCAAAATGCGTATATTGCCAAATTATTATAAAATAAGTAATAATAAAATCACAGTACGCTGCTCGTGCTAAATTTTAACTCCAATACAAAATTCTCTCCAACATTTTGCTGAGCTAAATTTAAGCAAATCCGCCGAGCGGTACGCTACTTCAGCTAAAAAATTAAATTTTCATTTCTGACTGTACTTCATATATCTGTCAAAATTTAACACAGCGCCGATTAATGGTTCGGCACATTTTGTCAATCTAAATTTTGACAGATCATGTTGTTTTTTTTCTCTTGTTTTTTATGTCGTTTTCGATTGGTCGTCCAGAACCGTCCGGAAGCACTCATCTGACAGTTCTTCTCCTGAAAAGAAGAGAAATTTGCTTCTGGATTTGAATTCAGAATGGCGGAGAGTTCTTCCGGACGGTTCTGGACGACCAACCGATATATGAAATGACATTAGAGTTGATGCATTTTTGAAGGAAGTTAGATTCTAAGAACAGCTATTTTCTCTGACTCTTATATCCACAACGCACTCTATGTCAAAATTTAGCTAGGATTTTATCTAATGTTTGGAGAGAAAAGTTGGAGAGCAGCTTACAATTTTAAATTCATTCCCATGAATCGTGTAGCCACTGTCAAAAGAATTGTAAAATTTCGCAAGCGAAGAGATAGTGGAGAATTGTACCAAGCAATTTACTACAATTACCCACTTTTCGGCAGTAGCAGAAGCGTATTGCAAAACGAAAGGACATTTTTTTTCATGATATCGTGTCGCGTCATTTTTGTATGAGATTTTTCGTTCCGCAGCAGCAGCGTACTAGGCTTTAATGGTCAATGCAGATGCAGAGGTCAAAAGTACCTGAAGAGATGAGAAACATGAAACCCTCTCTTCTGAATTTGATTTTTTGTTTGTTATAGTAATTATGTGTGTGGAGGACATTTTTCTTTTTGTGGAGGACGGAGGACATCACCTTATAAAGGAGGACTGTCCTCCTCAAAGGAGGACGGGTGGCAAGCCTATCTGCGATGGCTGAACTCTGGTTTTTATTTTGTTTTATATATGCACTATGTTCTTTGAATCTTTTTTCTATGGTTCTTTTGGTTTGACCATAGTAAACCCCATCACAGTCACCACATTTGATTGCATATATACCCGACTTTTTCATGTCATCTATTTTGTCTTTTGTTGACCCGGAGTATGTTTTTAAGTTTTGTTTTACTTGAAAAAACTAATTGAATATTATGATCTCGGAAATTTTTCGATATTTTGTTGGTTATTTCAGGTATATAACACACTGAGGCTCGTTTAACTTCACTTCTTTTTTTATTTTGCGTGAAAAACGTGGAAATATTTGATTTTTTAATTTTGTTTGAATGTTTTTTGATTAATTTATCCACTAAACTTGCACTGTATCCGTTTACATCTGCAGCTTTTTTGATGTATTCGTACTCAGCTTTGTAGTTTGAAGCTGATAAAGGGAGTTTACACATTCTATATATCATTGAATGAAACGCGGCGTTTTTATGTTGTGTTGGACAATGTGAATCACTTGTAATGAACCGGAGTGTACTTGTAGGTTTATGGTAAACTGAAATATCTATTTTACCCTGTAACGTTTTTCTTAATTCGAGATCTAGAAAACAGATTTTTCTATTTATCTCTGTTTCAATTGTAAATTTGATGGTTTCAAATTGACTGTTTAATACACTTAACGTGCAATCTATGTTATCTTTTTTCACGATAGCAAACACATCATCCACATAATCGGCACCAGAACCGCGGTAGTAAATTTGCATTTGACAACCGAATTTCAAATGCCGACATAAACAATTCCGACACTAGAGGGCTCAACGGGTTTCCCATATTCGTTCCCTTCCACTTTATAAAACTTATTCCTGAATTGGAAAAAGTTTTGTTGCATGCAAAGTTTAGCCACACTCAAAAAACACACTTTTTTCTCGTTAGTTAACTCGACGTGGGCAAGGGCGCAAAATAAATTGTGCCAAAAACACATTCCGCGGTACTAATAATCATTTTTAGTGTCCAGGCTAACTTTTACGAGGTCACAATGGCGAAAATTTCCATATAAAAGTATCCATTGTGATGTGACCGGCAAAATATTTAAGTTTAAGATTAAAAATGATTATTTGTAAGGCCCATTAAATTGTGGGCAAATAGACAGATTAAGTAATTGTGAAATGAGTAGCGCATTTAATTACGCAGGTACAGGCATTAAATTGCGAGCCGGAAGTAGCATTCAATTGCGAAATGATAAAAGATTAAATTCATAGAAGCCTTAAGTTGCCAAAAGAGAAGCATTCAATTGTTGTAAGATATAAGCATTACATTGCTAAACGAGGAAATTTGTAAGAGAAGATTTAAATACATACCGAAAAAGAAAGCATTAAATTGTTTGAAGAGAAAACGGTTAAATTCCGAGGAGAGAAATGGATTGAGTTGCTAGAAGAGAGAATGATAAATTAAGTAAAGCAATAAGAAAAGCATTGGCTGAGGGCTGATGACTATTATATGATATATATATATGATTAGGCGTATTTTTTTGAGAATTTATAGCTAGCTCACTTTTAATTTTACATGCAAGACTGGTATACTCACTTTTGGTTTTGTTATACTCACTTTTGGTTTTACATGCAATACTGTTATACTCACTTTTGGTTTTGTTATACTCACTTCCCAAAAAAATACGCCTATTGTAAAAACGAATCATGCATTTGTTTGAATCTAATTTAATCATAGCTTTGAGTGATTGAAAATAAAAACGTATAAATGATAAATAATATGAACCAAATATTTTTCTGTCCCACAAAGAAGATCTTCCAAATTACCAAGCAGAGTATAAGAAGACACAGGTTCGAAAATGGTTTGTAAATGTAAAATTGGAATAATAGGGGGGATTTACTGGATACTAGTACCTACATACAAGTTATACGGTAACTTAACTTTATAAAAAAATATGAACCCAAATGAGGCTTTCAGATCTAATACGAATTTTCCCAGTTACTGCAAATGCCAATAAGCTTGTTATAGTATCCGCAGATACATAATTAAATGTTTTGGATCAATCATACGAATCATGAGTTGACCACATTTACATCCTAGATTAGAGGGACTCAACTCAAAATAAAGGCATTTGTATAAATTTGGTCCTTAATAAGCTTAAAGCTACAATAGGAAACATTCAACAAAAAAAAATAAATAGCAACAGAGAACACTGGTTTTAAAAATTTACTGTTGATAATACCCCTATACCAAAAATAAGTTTTTAGCTGTCGTAGAAGCGCACATAATAAAATGAATAATGAAGAATTCTAAGTTATATAGAAGAAACACCTGATAAAATCAAAAACTAAATATCTACTTTCATTAAAAGCAATCAAAGTACATTGCGTATGTTCAAGACGTTACTTAAAGAATTATGTAACTATATAAAAAGGAAGAAATTACTTTCACTTAGCAGTGTAAACGCCTTATAAATTCAAAAACTGAGTATCGAATTCGATTAAAAGTTAGCAATCGCTAGTATGTATTTTCATATCGTTTCTCGGGTTACGGGAACTGTAATCACAAATTGTGTCGAACATGCATTCGTTTTAAGAAAGGAAAAAGCTTCCAACGCTAATTACAGTACTCCCCGGATAAAAGCAACCCTCTTAATAGCAAAACCCTTTTTATAGCAACAAATTATTCAGTGTTAAAACTCACAAGCGCCATTCTATGCAATTGTACCCGCTTTATACCAACCCGGTTTTAAGCAAACCCCTCTTATTATCAAATAAAAATCTGAACAAACATTTTATTTTACCTGGTATTTTATCTTTTTATAAGCACATTTGATTTTTTTTTTTTTTATAAAATAAAATTTCACGAAGGAAGATAATCTCGGGATGCACTGATTTTGAACCAAGTAATGGCTGGCTTTCGAGTTGGCAAACATTAGTTTCAAGAAAATTCACGGTGAAAGAAATGATGCTGATGTTTCAGCAATGGACCGAAAATATTTTTTCGATAATATTATTAAACATATTTTCTGGGAACCTGGGATCCCTCGCACAGTAGTCCAGCACACTAACCACTGCGCTACTGCGCCCATGCGCTAAATAAATAACTTCGGCAAATTTTCTGACACTTATGAAAGTGTTGAAAAGAAAAGTTCAGCGAACCTTAATCTTAGAACAGAACGATTCATGGGAATGAATTTAAAATTGTAAGCTGCTCTCCAACTTTTCTCTCCAAACATTAGATAAAATCCTAGCTAAATTTTGACATAGAGTGCGTTGTGGATATAAGAGTCAGAGAAAATAGCTGTTCTTAGAATCTAACTTCCTTCAAAAATGCATCAACTCTAATGTCATTTCATATATCGGTTGGTCGTCCAGAACCGTCCGGAAGCACTCATCTGACAGTTCTTCTCCTGAAAAGAAGAGAAATTTGCTTCTGGATTTGAATTCAGAATGGCGGAGAGTTCTTCCGGACGGTTCTGGACGACCAACCGATATATGAAATGACATTAGAGTTGATGCATTTTTGAAGGAAGTTAGATTCTAAGAACAGCTATTTTCTCTGACTCTTATATCCACAACGCACTCTATGTCAAAATTTAGCTAGGATTTTATCTAATGTTTGGAGAGAAAAGTTGGAGAGCAGCTTACAATTTTAAATTCATTCCCATGAATCGTGTAGCCACTGTCAAAAGAATTGTAAAATTTCGCAAGCGAAGAGATAGTGGAGAATTGTACCAAGCAATTTACTACAATTACCCACTTTTCGGCAGTAGCAGAAGCGTATTGCAAAACGAAAGGACATTTTTTTTCATGATATCGTGTCGCGTCATTTTTGTATGAGATTTTTCGTTCCGCAGCAGCAGCGTACTAGGCTTTAATGGTCAATGCAGATGCAGAGGTCAAAAGTACCTGAAGAGATGAGAAACATGAAACCCTCTCTTCTGAATTTGATTTTTTGTTTGTTATAGTAATTATGTGTGTGGAGGACATTTTTCTTTTTGTGGAGGACGGAGGACATCACCTTATAAAGGAGGACTGTCCTCCTCAAAGGAGGACGGGTGGCAAGCCTATCTGCGATGGCTGAACTCTGGTTTTTATTTTGTTTTATATATGCACTATGTTCTTTGAATCTTTTTTCTATGGTTCTTTTGGTTTGACCATAGTAAACCCCATCACAGTCACCACATTTGATTGCATATATACCCGACTTTTTCATGTCATCTATTTTGTCTTTTGTTGACCCGGAGTATGTTTTTAAGTTTTGTTTTACTTGAAAAAACTAATTGAATATTATGATCTCGGAAATTTTTCGATATTTTGTTGGTTATTTCAGGTATATAACACACTGAGGCTCGTTTAACTTCACTTCTTTTTTTATTTTGCGTGAAAAACGTGGAAATATTTGATTTTTTAATTTTGTTTGAATGTTTTTTGATTAATTTATCCACTAAACTTGCACTGTATCCGTTTACATCTGCAGCTTTTTTGATGTATTCGTACTCAGCTTTGTAGTTTGAAGCTGATAAAGGGAGTTTACACATTCTATATATCATTGAATGAAACGCGGCGTTTTTATGTTGTGTTGGACAATGTGAATCACTTGTAATGAACCGGAGTGTACTTGTAGGTTTATGGTAAACTGAAATATCTATTTTACCCTGTAACGTTTTTCTTAATTCGAGATCTAGAAAACAGATTTTTCTATTTATCTCTGTTTCAATTGTAAATTTGATGGTTTCAAATTGACTGTTTAATACACTTAACGTGCAATCTATGTTATCTTTTTTCACGATAGCAAACACATCATCCACATAATCGGCACCAGAACCGCGGTAGTAAATTTGCATTTGACAACCGAATTTCAAATGCCGACATAAACAATTCCGACACTAGAGGGCTCAACGGGTTTCCCATATTCGTTCCCTTCCACTTTATAAAACTTATTCCTGAATTGGAAAAAGTTTTGTTGCATGCAAAGTTTAGCCACACTCAAAAAACACACTTTTTTCTCGTTAGTTAACTCGACGTGGGCAAGGGCGCAAAATAAATTGTGCCAAAAACACATTCCGCGGTACTAATAATCATTTTTAGTGTCCAGGCTAACTTTTACGAGGTCACAATGGCGAAAATTTCCATATAAAAGTATCCATTGTGATGTGACCGGCAAAATATTTAAGTTTAAGATTAAAAATGATTATTTGTAAGGCCCATTAAATTGTGGGCAAATAGACAGATTAAGTAATTGTGAAATGAGTAGCGCATTTAATTACGCAGGTACAGGCATTAAATTGCGAGCCGGAAGTAGCATTCAATTGCGAAATGATAAAAGATTAAATTCATAGAAGCCTTAAGTTGCCAAAAGAGAAGCATTCAATTGTTGTAAGATATAAGCATTACATTGCTAAACGAGGAAATTTGTAAGAGAAGATTTAAATACATACCGAAAAAGAAAGCATTAAATTGTTTGAAGAGAAAACGGTTAAATTCCGAGGAGAGAAATGGATTGAGTTGCTAGAAGAGAGAATGATAAATTAAGTAAAGCAATAAGAAAAGCATTGGCTGAGGGCTGATGACTATTATATGATATATATATATGATTAGGCGTATTTTTTTGAGAATTTATAGCTAGCTCACTTTTAATTTTACATGCAAGACTGGTATACTCACTTTTGGTTTTGTTATACTCACTTTTGGTTTTACATGCAATACTGTTATACTCACTTTTGGTTTTGTTATACTCACTTCCCAAAAAAATACGCCTATTGTAAAAACGAATCATGCATTTGTTTGAATCTAATTTAATCATAGCTTTGAGTGATTGAAAATAAAAACGTATAAATGATAAATAATATGAACCAAATATTTTTCTGTCCCACAAAGAAGATCTTCCAAATTACCAAGCAGAGTATAAGAAGACACAGGTTCGAAAATGGTTTGTAAATGTAAAATTGGAATAATAGGGGGGATTTACTGGATACTAGTACCTACATACAAGTTATACGGTAACTTAACTTTATAAAAAAATATGAACCCAAATGAGGCTTTCAGATCTAATACGAATTTTCCCAGTTACTGCAAATGCCAATAAGCTTGTTATAGTATCCGCAGATACATAATTAAATGTTTTGGATCAATCATACGAATCATGAGTTGACCACATTTACATCCTAGATTAGAGGGACTCAACTCAAAATAAAGGCATTTGTATAAATTTGGTCCTTAATAAGCTTAAAGCTACAATAGGAAACATTCAACAAAAAAAAATAAATAGCAACAGAGAACACTGGTTTTAAAAATTTACTGTTGATAATACCCCTATACCAAAAATAAGTTTTTAGCTGTCGTAGAAGCGCACATAATAAAATGAATAATGAAGAATTCTAAGTTATATAGAAGAAACACCTGATAAAATCAAAAACTAAATATCTACTTTCATTAAAAGCAATCAAAGTACATTGCGTATGTTCAAGACGTTACTTAAAGAATTATGTAACTATATAAAAAGGAAGAAATTACTTTCACTTAGCAGTGTAAACGCCTTATAAATTCAAAAACTGAGTATCGAATTCGATTAAAAGTTAGCAATCGCTAGTATGTATTTTCATATCGTTTCTCGGGTTACGGGAACTGTAATCACAAATTGTGTCGAACATGCATTCGTTTTAAGAAAGGAAAAAGCTTCCAACGCTAATTACAGTACTCCCCGGATAAAAGCAACCCTCTTAATAGCAAAACCCTTTTTATAGCAACAAATTATTCAGTGTTAAAACTCACAAGCGCCATTCTATGCAATTGTACCCGCTTTATACCAACCCGGTTTTAAGCAAACCCCTCTTATTATCAAATAAAAATCTGAACAAACATTTTATTTTACCTGGTATTTTATCTTTTTATAAGCACATTTGATTTTTTTTTTTTTTATAAAATAAAATTTCACGAAGGAAGATAATCTCGGGATGCACTGATTTTGAACCAAGTAATGGCTGGCTTTCGAGTTGGCAAACATTAGTTTCAAGAAAATTCACGGTGAAAGAAATGATGCTGATGTTTCAGCAATGGACCGAAAATATTTTTTCGATAATATTATTAAACATATTTTCTGGGAACCTGGGATCCCTCGCACAGTAGTCCAGCACACTAACCACTGCGCTACTGCGCCCATGCGCTAAATAAATAACTTCGGCAAATTTTCTGACACTTATGAAAGTGTTGAAAAGAAAAGTTCAGCGAACCTTAATCTTAGAACAGATAGGTATTTATCAAATTTCACACTATTAATTATTTTTTGGCAGCTGAAACGTTTCCCACCACGATAGCGCCAGAAAATTACCCCAGGATAGTTATTTAGGCCAATTAAAACAGGGCCTAAGTATAAAATCTCTGGATGAATTAAAGGATAATTTTAAGAAAACTACTGAAAAATTTATGATTCAAAGAAAAATTTAAAATGTTGTTTAATTAAATGTATTCAAAGCATATTTAATTTGCACAATACAATATTTTTGTGTTTTGTTACATGAGATTTAATGTAGCTACTTGTAACTAAGTTCAATTATTTATACATTTTAGAAAACACCCTCATATAAACACATTTATGTGCTATAACAAGGGTCCCCGCTTAATAGGAATTTAATTGAAAACCCGGCTATAAGCACTATAATTTCATACCCATCCGCATGTGCTATTATCCGGGGAGTACTGTAGCTCTTTTCTTATTTTAAAGCGCCTTTACTAACTTCATTAGATAGCTCTGCACTCAAAAAGTACACGCTTTTGCGTGAACGTCTTAATTATATTCATTAATTAATATTCATTGCACTTGTACATATTATTCTCTAATTATAATGAAGTACGTCGAATGATACAGGTACGTTGATATAGTTTATGGAATAATCTATGAACGTATCTGGATATTACAGTAATGCATACCAAATGTGCTACAGAATAATAAGGCATTATATATCTGTGATTATTCTTTATCCTAAAAGTACGTTTCAGACATTGAATTTGAATCATTAGATTATGAACAATGTTGTCTAAATTAATCTAAATTCAAGAAAACATGAATAACGTGAGAGCCAGGTTAAACAGGCACCATATGGGTTTATACCGATCCGGATCGATTTGAAACTAAAAATCATACTTAAAATGTCTAGAAAATTCTGAAGAAACATGTTGCATTTGAAAAGATTTTAGTTAATCGCAAGACTGCTGTAAAGGAAAGCATATTTAACGCATTCAGATTGCTCAGTTGTGGCATTATGTTACTTCGGGAATTAAGAAAAAATGGAAGGGATGTAGTGACCTATGCTTAGAACATGATCACACAAGTCAATTACGTGCCAAAGAGTAACATCTGTTGTCTCTTTATAAAAGAGCTTGATCCGTATTTCTGCAGTCAGTCGATTCTGAGACGTGGAGCTGAGCACATCTAGTTGCTGCCGATCACCGGTCATTACAAAGTCTATTCCGTTCTTCAGCCCAATTGGCTCGTTGATAGAAATTATTCGTTCAACATTAGCATTATTATGAGCAGAAATTACAAAAAAAACAAACTGTGCAATATAGTTATGAAAAGTTCACTGTGTAATTCAATATTGTAATATTTTTAAAAGTAGCTATTCTGCCTATTTTTCGTTCATTTAAGAAGTTATTATTGTTTTGTTCTTGCTCTACAAACATTTTTAGGTTACAAAATTGGTCAAACAATTTATTTTCGCTGAATTTGTTTAAATCCATCCATGTAAAACAATCAAATTCATTCAGAGATTCGCCCCATCTCTAAAAATATTTTAAACACCTTGAATAAACCTCTAATAAATTTTTTCCACGTTTGAGGCATCATTTTCATTTCCACCTTTAATTACAAATGTTATAAGGTCGTGTTCATACCAGAAAGAGGCAGAAAATTTCTGAATTATTCATTCATTTTCAAATGGTCCGCTTGTCCATTAAGTGGGTCGCGGTCGCGGCAGTATGTTGCTCAAGTGGACCCTCCATAACTCTCGAACCTCCGCCATCGACTCCAAATCATCAAGGGCAATCCCCTCCCCATACGGGTAGAGGAGAGATTATGAATTTGATCTAACCATCTCATCCTAGGTCTATCCAGAGGGTGTCTGTCTGATGGTACGAATTCCATAGATTCTGAATTATTGTTGAAAAAAAGATTTGTTATAGTTTTGTGGTGTCGAAAAATTCCGTAAACTGGGAAATCTCAAAAAGAGATTCTTTTTTTTTTTTTAGATAAAAAGAGGACGTCTGGTCAGCCCAGGCATGACCATTAAAAAAAATCCCCTAGTTATAATCAACCCAACGACACAATATTCTCCATCGACCTATCGAGTTTCTGAGGGCTGCCGAAACTATAATAGGTGTCTTTATAGAAGTAGAACTCATCGCTGCTGCTGTCATATTCGGCTTTAAAATCGATAGACAGATAGTGGGTATAAATGTGGGCTAGATTTTACTTTACTGCCCATTCGAAAAAAATACTTTTTTTTGTTTATTCCGATTGACTTTAATGCGCTGAGCTCAAATATACAAAAAAAATTTGGCGGTCTCTTACAATTTGGGCGTGGCACGCCCCAAAGTTCAAAAAATACCATATAAAATAGTACCAAAATTTCAGGAATGGAGTGTCCAATTTTTGTAAAATTAATTTTTTTATATTTCCTAAATGTGCAGTCAACTTATAAAAAAAATTTCATCAAAATCGGACCATACATACCGGAGATATAAAATAATAAAAAAAACGCATTGTTTTTGGCGGTAAAATTAAGCAAACAACATAATAAAAACTTTGCATAGACCCAGCCTTGCACCCACTCCAAATCCTACAGTGACCACAAGCAGGGGGGTTGCAGGATACATACGTATCTCACTGTTTATGGGGTTTTTGTAAGAAATAAAATGTGATAAGTCAGTAAAAAGAAGGTTTAAATACAAAATATTAGCCCGTGCCCTTCAAAGTAAATGAAATGTCAGTACAAAGAGCAAAAATTCAGTGGTTTAAATTTAGCTCTTTTTAATTACCTCATATCTTCGGTCTTTATGATCCGATTTTGATGAAACTTTTTTTATAAGTTAACTGCACTTTTAGGAAATATAAAAAAATTATTTTTACAAAAATTGGACACTCCGTTTTTGTAATTTTGGTACTATTTTGTATGGTATTTTTGGTATTTGGGGGCGTGCCACGCCCAAACGATGAGAGACCGCCAACTTTTTTTTCAGATTTGTGTTTAATGCACTAAAATCAATCGGACTGTGCAAAAAAAACGATGTTTCCGAATGGGCAGCAAAGTAAAGTCTTGCCTAAATTTGGACTTCTTGGGTTTTCACCGGATCTGTCGTATCCGGTTTAGATAAACACCGATCTTTAGCAAATGCGGTGTCAGACATTCACACAGTATGCCAGATAGGATCTTGTATGCGATGTTAAGGAGACAGATGCCTTTATAGGTTTCGCGGATTAGAGGGTATCTTTTTTTGATTATTGGGCCAACATATCATTTTGAATTGGCTAATTGTTCAGCAGCATTAATGGAATTGAGTATGATGTATGAATATTTCTATCCTCACTTAGATTTGGTGAGGTGGATGTGAGTCTTATCCTACGACTCTATATACTAAAAGATTTATTAGCCCATCCCTGAAAGCCTCTGTTCGGGCCTGGTTGTCTTGACACGTTCCTTTAATATCTTGGTTGAACTTCCGAAAGTTGTATCTAGAGTATCACATCTATCCTTCTTGTGCTCGTTCTTTTTTTTCTTTGGATGGTTTTTCCTCCTCGTTTGCCTTACTTCGATCGCAACATAGTTATTTTCGTCCAAATAAATCCCCACTATTAGAAGTCACCGATTTTCACAATTCTTTTGTTCGAGCAATAGCACTTCAGATGTATAGTATAGTCTATGCCGCTAAACGTTTTTCTTTCTCCGTTTTGCTTCATTATCGGAGGCTCTAATTTTCTGTTTGGATATTTAGCCCAAGTTGGAGCGTTAGGCTCTTTCTTTGTCCTTAGGTCATTGGGTCGGATATTCCGGTTCAAGTGAAACACTTCAGCGAAATGAGAGCTGCCGTTGTCCCATAAAAGGTTCAGCCGCCCCTTGGGCTTGTTCTGGAAAACCACTTAAATTAACTTAACTCCAAACATGTGGGAGAGGTTCACTTAAGGTAGCTGTCATCCTCCTAACTTATGACGATTTAATATAGTGTTTTCATCTCCACTACATACGTCCTTCTTCTAAGAACCTCCAGCTAGACTTTTGTTACTAATTTAACAATTCCATTCCGAAGGACCACTTTAGTGATACTAATTCTTCGTGTTCAAGGTTCAACACTCACGCTTACAAGTTTAGCAAGACAAGCTTTTACGGACAGGACCATTAGTAGCCGCTGACTACTACTTGGAGGTAAAATAAGTACAATTGTTATTATGTATGTATGAATGAAATATGTATAGTTACGGAGTTAGTATCAGACGAAAGGTGTAGGTATACTGAGACCCCCCAACTCGTAATCTTCCTGCCTTTGCTCACCTCAACCATTTTTGTGTATAGAGGCACCTACAGTGGCCGGCATAAGTATTTTGACAAAACTAAAACTAAAATTTGTGATGACATCTTACACTCCACCATTATTCACTTCATAAATATGTTTATGATTTGAAAATATTTTTGATAAAACTAAAGTTAATTCTGCTCTTAATTTGAACTTACCTACTTCATGTAAATTTTGGCATCAATTGAAAGGTCATTGGAATGATACACAACTTTCCTTAACCCATTAAGTACCCATTGAAAATTTAGAGCTTTTGTAAAAGTCTACTTTTTTTACTTTTTTCCTCGGTCAAAAAAAAAATGTTTTGCTGCAAAAAGTTTCTTCAAACAATTCTAATAGTGACTGCAAACATTATTTTTCAAAAATCTCTTCGCTAATATAATCTCAGAAAAATTTTGTATGAAAAGGAAGAAAAAGTGGCTAAAAAAGTCATTTTTAGCAATTTTCAATAACTGGAGAAACTTTTTGCATTAAAAAATTTTTTTTGATACCGAGGAAAAAAGTAAAAAAAGTAGACATTCATAAAAATTCTAAATTCTAAAATTTTTAAATGGGTACAGGGTACTTGATGGGTTAAGGAAAGTTGTGTACCATTCGAACGGAATTTAAATAACCTTTCCATTGGTGCCAAAATTTGCAGTAAGTTTCAAATTATGAGCAGAATTAACTTTAGTTTTGTCAAAATACCTGTGCCGGCCACTGTACATTAATGTATGTCGATAAACGTGGAACTAACTGACTGAACACATGTATTCCACGAGACCCAGGTCATGTCCACACCGAACTTTTTCACAAAGTCCAGACCTCCGAGAAATCATTTCAAATTCCAAAATTTGAAGACTTTCCATTCGAATAGATTTTCAAAGCCAATACCCAAGATCACTCAACGGCTAAACCAATAAAAACGTATTCGTATTCCTATACGTCAAAAAAATGCATCGTAAAAACGCTCATCTAAAAATATCTAACAAGCATCTATTTTATTTCTCGGGAAAAATATTTCAGGTGCTCTTGGTGTTGAGGCATTTCAGTTTTCACACAGTTACCAATCTTTCAATGAACTTTCAAAAATACAATTTACGATGCTCTCACATGGAGCTTCTGAATTTTTCAGATTTTTATTTATTTACTTTGTTTATATTGTGGCTCGCTCGTTTATTCTATCGTTTTTGGAAATAACAACTAACAATATTATAAAGATAATGTTTATTCCAAAGCATCTGCTTTAGGTTTAGTACCTACACATTTCTGAGTAAGTATATATTTAAAAATGGTAGTACTTTCAAGAAAGATTCCTCTCATCTGATTCCTATTTTCAACCAGTTAGTAATTTATTGGTTTAAGTAAGTCCCTCAATTGTGTATGGGTATTCGACTACGACCTACCTAAGCCCAACACATTATTAAAATAAGCTAAAAGCAGCACTTAACTCCTTTAAATGAATTTAATGGATTTACATATTTACTACACATACACCACTAATTCATCATCTTCATCAGACTCCTTAAATCTTAATATGAGATATTATGAAACTCTTGAAAAATTCTGAAATCAACTTTAGTAGAAGAATTTTCTTGTTATAGTTTAAATTGTTGTATCTATGCTTACTTCGAGGGAAATTATACCTAATTTCTAATAAGTTTGAGAAAATATATGAACACGAAGAAAATAGCAACACTATAATGCTCTGTCGGAATGACTGACTGAACGAGTCTCAGAAGTCTTACGTGAGCCCCTCAGAAAGAGGACGTACGGCGGATGAATTCACTAGACTGAATCGACGGTGACGGCAACAGTCAACTTGGCAGATACCTTACTTGAGCTACTTCGACATATTTGGAGCTGAGGTCAGTGAGGATTTTTCAGGACTAGTCAGGGTCCTGAAACAGAGATGGTGGCGGATGAACCCTTAATGGGCCAACGGCAGCTCTCACATCCCCGAAGTGGGTTAATGACACCGGAGGAATGGCCCCTTTCGTTCAAGGGGTCCAACAAAAGGCCTGGCCCTCCAGGTTGGGGGTTGTACGCCGCCGGAGTAACTGCCCGACTGCGGAAAGCAACAATAGTTCCGAAACGACAACAAGCTTCGGATACGGATGATTTTACTGTTGACGAACCTGGCAAACGAATAAAAGACAACGAATTTCGGATCTGCACTTGGAATGTTAGGTCCCTTAACAGACCACGTTTACCCGAATAACTAGCGGAGGCCCTGAACTGCTATAAAGCAGACCTAACCGCCATCCAAGAAGTGCGATGGGATGGACCGGGCAAGAAGAGGATGAAAAACTGCGACATTTATTATGGCGACTGCTATCGGCAACAAAAACAGCGCTTATTTGGATGTGCTTTCGTCGTTTGAGGCAGACTTAGGCAAGAAGTCTTAAGTTTCAGCTGTGTGAACGAGCGCCTCGCGACAATCCGCATCAAGGCTAAATTCGCCAACATTAACCTAATATGCGCCCACGCCCCACGGAGGAGAAAGACGACGACACCAAAGAAAGATTCTACGAAACGCACGAGGTACGAGCCATGCCCTAACTATGACATTACAATCATCCTAGGTGATTTTAATGCAATGTTAGGAAGAGAGGGCGTCTTTGGTAGTACTGTCGGTACAGCCTACACGACACCACCTCCGATAACGGATTTAGGCTGATCGACTTCGCGGCGGAGCGAAATGGTGTCATAGCAAGTACGCGGTTCCCGCATCTCGATATTCACAAAGGCACACATTGCGATCACTCCTCCAGTATTATGGAAGGAGGAAGGTACGCTTTCGGATATCCCGAACACCGCCAAGACAAGTAAATACTGTGAGGAAGTTTAACGTCGGACGCCTAAAATCGCAAGAGATCACCAGATCCTTCTCCAATCGAGTCTCTCTCAATCTCTTAAGAGGTTCTATGCAGCCAGCATCAAGAATTGAAGACCAGTGGCAACATTGCCAAAAAGCCATCAGAGACGCCGCCTCTGATGTGCTTGGTTTCACACGACCACCACAACGAAACCCCTGGTTCGACGACGAGTGCCGGCAAGCACATGCAGCGAAACAAGAGGCATACAAAGCTGCGCTGCAAAGAAGGATCAGAGCTGCTCGTGAGCTCTACGCGCAGAAAATAAGAGACGAACACCGGCTTCTCAGGAGAAAAAAGAAAGAGCACGAGAAGCGCGCGATCGAGGAAATAGAGAGATGCTACAGCAAGAATGAGGGTCGGAAGTTTTACCAAAGGGTAAAAAGAACCTGCCAAGGCTACAGAGCCCGAACCGAAGCCTGCAAGGACGAACAAGGGAACATCATAGTAGAATCGCAGTCTATGCTGAGGATATGGAAGAACTACTTCTGCAGACTGTTTAACGGCGATGACGAACTAAATTCCGGTATCAGGCAGAATGAGCCATTCAACCTGGACGGTGAAGACCAACAATTCCGCCCACCCGACCTGGACGAAGTGAAGATAGCCATATCTAAGCTTAAGTCCAACAAAGCCGCTGGAGCAGATGGCCTAACCGCCGAGCTATTCAAAGCGGCAGGCGATGACTTGGTTAGGAGTATGCACCAACTCATCTGTAAAATATGGTCGGAGGAAAGTATGCCCGATGAATGGAAACTCAGCATTGTTTGCCCGATCCTCAAGAAAGGAGACCCTCTGAACTGCGCCAACTACAGAGGTATTAGTCTTCTTAACATCGCCTACAAGATCTTATCTGCCGTGTTGTGTGAACGCCTGAAGCCGATCGCCAACAACCTGATTGGTCCCTATCAGTGTGGCTTCAGGCCAGGAAAGTCTACCATCGACCAAATATTCACACTGCGGCAGATCTTGGAGAAAACCCAGGAAGTCCAAATCGATACCCACAATCTTTTCATCGATTTTAAGGCCGCCTATGACAGCATTTAAAGAGACCAGCTATACAGAACAATGTCTAGTTTTGGCATCCCTGCCAAACTCGTCCGTCTGTGCAGGATGACAATGGAGAATGCACGCTGCTCCATCAAGGACGGTAAAGAACTCAGGGAGACCTTCGATGTCAAAAAAGGGTTTAGACAAGGCGATGCGCTGTCATGTGACTTCTTCAACATCGTTCTTGAAAGAATAGTGCAAAACTCAAACCCTTACACCAGAGGCACTATCTTTCAAAAGTCCGTCCACCTACTCGCCTACGCCGACGACATCGACATAATCGGCAGAACGCAGCGTGATGTCACTGGCGCGTTCGTGGGCATTGAGACGGAAGCGGCGAAGATGGGTTTGGCGGTCAATGAGGGCAAGACAAAGTATATGCTGTCATCAAGAAAGGACACCCAACACCGACGTCTTGGACAGAACGTCACTATAGACAGATATAACTTTGAGGTGGTAAAGGACTTTGTCTACCTAGGCTCCGCTATGAACTCAGACAATGACATCAGCGCTGAGATTAAGCGAAGAATAACTCTTGCCAATCGCTGTTTCTTTGGGCTAAGAAAGCAATTGAGTAGCAAAGCCCTCTCTCGAACAACTAAAGTGACCCTTTATAAGTCCCTAATCATTCCAGTCCTACTTTATGGAGCAGAGGCATGGACTCTATCAAAAGTAGATGAGGCTACTCTTGGCTGCTTCGAGAGGAAAATTCTTCGAGTAATTTTCGGTCCCGTCTGCATAGACGGTGAATGGTGGAGGAGATACCTACAACGACGAACGGGCTGTACAGCGACATCGACCTAGCCAGAAGAGTGAAGGTCCAACGACTGCGGTGGCTGGGTCATGTAGAGCGAATGGACGTGAATGCTCCGGCCCGGAAGATCTTCGAATCCACACCCGAGGGACGGCGCAGTAGAGGAAGACCGCGAATCAGGTGGCACACGCAAGTGGAAGGGGACTTCAAGCAACTTAGCGTGCGAAACTGGAGACAGCTGGCCAAAGATCGTGTTGACTGGAGACGTGTTGGTTGAGGCCCAGGTTCACCCGGACTGTAGCTCCACCTTAAGTAAGTAAGTAAGCTGAAGTACTAAATTTTGACGTGGAGTGAGCTGTGGATCTTTTTTTTAAATAACTTCCTTCCTTTGATCACACATTTTTCACTTTCAAGGTATTCTTCAACAAGGTATTCATTGAAAAAATCATCCTAAATTTACTTTTCTGCAATACAAAAACACATCAGAAAAAAAAACCACATGCCAAAATTTTGATTGAGAATATGAACGGCTAAATTTTGACCAGGATATGTGACGTATAGTCTAAAATAAAAATTTGAGCTTTTAGCTGGAGCTGTACGCTCGTCTAAAGGGGTTCTATTAAGTTTAGCTGAAGTAGCGTAGTATGCTTATTATTGAGCCATAAAATACTCCTCGTACTCCCTCCCATTACCTACCACCCTACTTAAAAGAGACATCCCTACGTGTAAATCTCCTTATCAAATGTGACTGCAGAATGTATTCAATACTTTTGAACTTACTGTACAGTACATGTGCCCGGATTGTATTGTTACGTATGGCATGGCAACACAAAAGGATATTACGAAGCAACAAGTCCATTTAATTTCCCTTAAATGCGATTTTTCTTTCGTTTTTTTATTTTTATTTTTTATTCAACATTGCTAAACGTTCTAAGGGTATAGGTAGGTTCCTATGATGTATGAATATCCTTCAGCAGAGTACCGAGTTTCTTGGCAAAAGGAATTCTTTCTGGTGTCAACTAAAACGTGAAGGGATATGAGTAGGTATATTTGAGACATGCGATGGATTTTTTGCTCCTCAGCAATTGCATAACGTAATAATATGTGACTTTGATGTGATTCGTATCGATCGAATGCAAGAGTCGATTTCCACCTACGACAGTCGTCAAATCATGCACTGCTGTTGCTGTCGTCTTCTTAAATTTATTGACAGCAATCTGCAATTGAAAACGTGTTGCATTCACCTTTTCATGGAAAATGGAAGTAACCTTAGAGACTATGTTAATTTAATAGTACAATATTACAACACTGTATACTTTGACGGTGCATGTTGTGATATGGAGTAGGGGCGCGCCGTTTCTAGAGAATATAACACCTTTCTCCTTTTTAGAGTCAACTTTCATAGATGCTTCTAATCTGCGTTGTTAAATATCGCAATTGTGACGATTTTGAAAAGCAAATACGACCGACGACACGCTCCGATTTTTGCTTGATTTGGCCTTATTTGCTGATTCTTAACCCTTGAATGCATATGGGTTTTTGAGTAAAGTTAACGCATTATGGGGTTCCTGAGCAGCCCAGTAATTTGGGTTGAAAATACCAGCCACTTATAATACAATCTTATAAAATGTATGTCGTTTAACGAGGACGAGTATTGAAAGTATTTTGTCAACAATTGGACATAGGCTAAGGTTTGACAGCGAACGAAATAATTGCTTAAGTCCCTTGCAACAGATTCTATGCACACTACGTTGGATTGGAAATGGAGGGCAATATCATGGAGTCGCTGCTATGCACGGAATAATTAAAGCTACAGTCTGCAGAGTAGTACAACGAGTTTCGGGCTTCGGAAATAGCTACCCAATTTTTTGCTCAAGGTCCCTTGTGTAGCTGGATGCGTTGACGGTACGATGATCAACATTGATGCACCCAGGGAAAATGAAGAGCAGTTTGTTAATAGACATGGGAAGCATGCATTGAATGCAATGATGGTATGTAGGCCGGACCGATCTTTCTATGCGATTAACGTAAGCTGGCCAGGTAGTCTGCACGATGCAAGGGTATTAAGGAATTCCCGTTTGGCTGCGAATTTCAATTCAGGATATCGACCATTTCCAAATGCAGTACTTTTAGGACAGTGCTTATTCTTTAAGTGAATTAACCATTTCACATAACACCACTAAGAACAAATTCGGACGATCCAGTGGAACGGCGTTTTAACCGAGCTCATAAAAAGACTAGGCGAATCATTGAAAATAGTTTTGGTATGTTAAATGTACGAGTTTCTTTCATTCTCAAACATTTAATTTTTTTAGGAATATTGAAGGAAAAGTTTCCATGTTTAAACTATCTCCGTCTGCAGCCCACTATTGCAAGTAAAATCGTTTTAGCCTGCTGTGTTCTATGTACATAATCTAGAAGTAAAAAGAGAACAATTAACGTGGGAGAACATCAGCGATGATGAAGAAAACAACATGGAGGAGATCGGAATAGAAGAGAGCAGTGTTGGGACTTGAGGGTAGGCAAAAGGTGGTATATTGGGAAACCAAAAAGTGGTAGAAAGTGGTAGATTTTTAGAACATGCCATAAATGCAGCTATCATGCTATCATTACCCAAAATATAATGAAAAATTGTTTCCAAACATTCAGAACAAATTGTCTTGAGCTCTATAAAGGTCACCTTACAAAGCATCACAGATTTTTTTCCAAAGTTCAGTACCAGTATACCAATTTTCCAGTGCACAAAAATTTAAAATTATTGAACCACTCGGTTTCTATTATGTGGATGATGGAAAATAAGTCTTATATTGCGTGGGTATTTGTTATTGTACGCGTTATTGTTCCATGTTTTCCCCATCTGAAAAAGTGGTAGATTTGGATTTGTGGGTGGTAGAATATTGGGTTGAGCAAAAAGTGGTAGAAATACCACTTAAGTGGTAGAAGTCCCATCACTGGAAGAGAGTGAATTTTTTTCGGAATAAAGAAAAATAAGAAAACATATAAAATAGGTAATCCGTTAAAATTAATATATTTTCTTCACTTAAGCAAGAAACATCGTTGTCGGTGTTATTCAACGCTTTGGTGAATTCTGAATAGAACTTTCAGTTCACGTTCCAGCTTAAGTGCTTCCAATGTTGTTTTATATTATTTCGACCTTCAACAGCTGCTTTTTTAAAGTTGTTAACTCGTCATCCTCTGATTTTCTTTTCCTTGTGGAAGCGGAAGGATGCTTAAGCTGAGTTGCCTTGGATTTGGGTTCTGAAGTTGGTACGACAACGCCATCGCCACCCGCCTCTGGCAAATCCAGCCCTAAAACAGTAGGCGAATCACTCCCGACTATGTCTAGAATTGTTTTATCGACAATGTCAAGAACAACCGCCCTTCCACCCCCAGTTCCAGTTTTTGTTGCATTATCTCTTTTGGCTTGAGAAATATAAAACATTATGTATAATATATATTCATAAAACAAAACTGCTATTTTTCTTGTTACTTACTAAAGTTCGACTCTTCCACAAACAAAAAATGTTATCTCTGGCACTTTCGGTTGGCTGACGCCATCCCAAGGGACTTCGCTTTGGTTAAAACTTCATCCCAAGTTTCTTCTTTTTGCTTTTTCGTTACCGCATTATTTTGGAACGAAGCAAAAAGAATTTCCTTCAATTAAAGAAGTAATCAATAATATGATATATCTTAAAACTTATGTAAATATACAAATTACCTTTTTATTCTTTATGACCTCCAAGACAGCTAACTTTTTGTCGTTCCTTTCACCGCGACTCATATTTATTGTTTAAAATATTATATAAAGCAAAGCAAACATGCAAGCACTAACGTTTTTATCAATGCGTAGTACAGTTACAGTTAGTAGGTACCTACAGAGTTCAAATGAAGGAGTGAAACGTTAAGTAAGTAGGCCGATGCCAAAAAAAGTACATGACTGGGTGAACATAAGTACCTATGTACTTGCTGCTATTTAGTTAGATAGTATTTATTTTTATACATATTTTTATGCATTTATTTTTATACCATGGACATTGGTCGTAGTAACTCACATGTCTAAAATTTTGCATATGACTTGTATGCAGTGGAGTGTGGAGGGTATCAAAGCATCGGTCAGGCCGATGATACATTTTTTACTTGTTTTAATTGTTCTGAACTTGGACGCTTTATTTTAGGATATTTTGTTAAATATTTCTCAAATTTCAGTTTGAATCGAAATTGATAGCGTATTAGAACACACTTTTTTTAAACCCAACAAACAATTTTGGGAGTTTGGTTTTCCTGTGTTTTGAGTTGGAATTCCGAAATTCTAGGTATGGCTGACTGCCGCTCAGGTAGTTTGTGGCCAGCGCTTGATGGAATGTGGCAGGGTTGACTCAAGGATGTCCTGGGGAAGAAAAGCATGTCTCACTGTGTCAAAGGTTTTGGACAGGTCTTGGGCCACTGCTATGTTCCTGTGACAAGGCCTTGGTTGGTTTAACCCATTGCTGATTTGACTGGTGATGGTATTTAGGGCTGACGTGGTGCTGCGGAGTTTGCGGAATCAATGTTAGAAATTTGTTTGGTCATAGGCAAGCTTAAGATAGCCTCTGAGCTATGAACCTGGTAGAAATCTGTTTGGTCGTAGACAAGCTTAAGATTGCCTCTGTACTATGGACCTGTTCTAGTTTAGAAATTTCTTTGGTTATAGACTAGCTTAAGATTGCCTCTGAGCTATGAACCTGTTAGAAATTTGTTTGGTCATAGACAAGCTTAAGATTCCCTCTGAGCTATGGACATGTTTTAGTTTAGAAATTTGTTTGGTTGTAGACAAGCTTAAGATTGCCTCTGAGCTATGGACCTGTTCTAGTTTAAAAATTTCTTTGGTTATAGACAAGCTTAAGATTGCCTCTGAGCTATGAACCCGTTCGAAGTTAGAAATCTGTTTGGTCATAGACAAGCGTAAGATTGCCTCTGAGCTATGAACCCGTTCGAAGTTAGAAATCTGTTTGGTCATAGACAAGCTTAAGATTGCCTCTGAGCTATGGACCTGTTCTAGTTTAGGAATTTCTTTGGTTATAGACAAGCTTAAGATTGCCTCTGAGCTATGAACCTGTTACAAATTTGTTTGGTCATAGACAAGCTTAAGATTGCCTCTGAGCTATGGACCTGTTCTAGTTTAGGAATTTCTTTGGTTATAGACAAGCTTAAGATTGCCTCTGAGCTATGAACCTGTTAGAAATTTGTTTGGTTATAGACAAACGTAAGATTGCCTCTGAGCTATGGACCTTTCTAAAGAAAGAAATTTGTTTCTTCTTAGTCAGGCTTGGTGTTGGCTTTGAACTGGTTCCGTCGTAGTTGGGAATTTAGAATTATTACAGGAGTGTTGCTGTTGCTCAGAAAATTTGCGGTGTTAGATGAAAACGGGATTGTCTGCGGACATGTCTCAAGCTGTAGGTTGGTTGCGGAGGAAGTTGTCGCAAAGTCATTTTTTTTATTATGGTTTTTACTTTGTGATTGTATTGGATCGAATTGGTTTTTGTTTTTGAACCCGGTATTGTTCCTTGAATTTCCAAGGAAGGAAAGGGAGAAGGAGTGTTTTGTTTTATCGAGAGCGATGAATTCTGCAGGATGGCCGTGTTAGAGCACATAATATATTTCTGCAGCACCCGACTGTGTTTTATGCCTCTCTGTATGTCTAGAGGATATTGTGACTAATTGCATGAATGGTTGCATTTGCGGAGTGCAAATGCAACCTTTCTTTTTCTTTCAAATAACCTGAAATTGGTTTATTGGGTCAAATAAACCAATTGGGTCAAATAAACCAATGTTTAAAAGAAAGAAGTCCAACGGTGTCAAATCGCATGATCGCGGCGGCCAATTAACATCGCCACGACGTGAGATAACACGGCCTTTGAATTTCTCCCGCAAAAGAGCCATTGTTTCGTTAGCTGTGTGGCAAGTGGCACCGCCCTGTTGAAACCACATATCGTTCACATCCATATCTTCCAATTCTGGCCATAAAAAGTTTGTTATCATCTCACGATAGCGAACACCATTCACAGTAACTGCCTGACCGGCCTCATTTTGGAAAAAATACGGCCCGATGATGCCGCCAGCCCATAAACCGCACCAAACAGTCACTCTTTGTGGGTGCATTGGTTTTTCGACAATCACTCTTGGCAGGGCCGTAGCCAGGATTTTGTTTACGGGGGGGGGGGCTTGCTTCCAAATCTTACAAGGAATTCTTTAAATAAAAGACTATCAGGGCTATCGGCAATTCCGGAGGAAAAAAATTCCCGCCGAACATTTTTTGTTCCCTGGAAAAGATTCCTCCTATCGTCAGTCTCCATAGGAATTTATTTCCCCCGGAATTTTTCAAAAATATGTTCGAATGCATTGACAGTTGTCATTTGTGATTTATTCAGTTGTCATTTAAGCTCATATTTGGAAGTAATTTGCAAATTATTTGTGTTAAACCAAGGAATTGTGTAAAATTAAGTAATTGCAAAGATGCAAGTTGGATTTATCTTTATTGTAAAGAAAGTGTTCAACAAGAAAAAAATTAAACTTGAAAATAACAACTTTACATCCAATCCCTTGGAGTTACCACGGGCGTTGTAAGTGGAAATTATATAGGGTTGCAATATAGTTATTAACATTCGATATTTATTAGATTTCACCAGTACTAAGGGTCAAATAAACCAATGTTTAAATATTTGCTGGATTATGTCTCCGACAATCTCTCAATTATTCAATTCAATTCAATTATTTATTATTATTTTTTCCCTTTTTCGAAATTCATTGCCGATACCTATTTTTTAAAAATGGGAAATGTTTCGGGGGGAATTTTGTTCACTGTATATACAGGGTGTCTCAGTTAAGCAGTATAATCCTTTAAGGAAAGAGTCCTGAAGTTCCGCCGAACAAAAAATTGTATGGCAGGGGGGGTCTATTTTCAAACATATTTCCCGTTATGACCCTTCAAAGCGTGTGACCTCTAATTTGGAGGTGTTACCACTTAAAACGCTATAACTTCTAAACTATATTAGAGATATAAAAATTGGTTTGTGTAGTTTGAAAATACAATTTAGAAGCGCATACAAGCCTTAAGCACTTCGGGTACTATGTGCAGCTACAAAAAAGTTATGGCTCCTTAAACTCAACATTTTGAAAATTTGTTGTTTCATTTTTTTACTTAAAATGCTTTTTTCTCAAAATGTTTACTTAGGCCTTTTGCACACGGCTCGTATCGTCATCGTATCGTCATCGTCACAACATGAATTTGCCGTGCCGCTACGATGACGATAGGCGTATTAAACCGCACACGACACAATTTCCAATCAAAAAAATAAAATGTCGCCTGACATATTTTTTTTAAATAAAATTCGTAGGTATTGAAAAATGTAAACAAACTCCAAGCGTACTCGTACAAATACGATAAGCGGCCGACACTGCTTGACGATAGCCGTCATGTAGCATGCATGCTGCGACGATTACGCGTAGCAGACGAGTCGTGTGCGGTTCTCCATTTAAATACAAGTGTGCGACAATAAATCGTATGCCTCTCGTACATCGCACCGCATACGCTACGATGTCGATACGAGCCGTGTGCGGAATGCCTTAATAAACTTTTTTTTTATGAAATTTGTATCCTTGAGAAATTTTCTAAAAATTATGTTAAGCAACTTTTTTTACGTACGATCAACAGCAGTTGTTGTAGAAGCCGTTTTTTGTCAGAAAAAATGGTCAAACAAAATTAAGTCAGAATAATAAACTATCGTAATTATGAGCAATGGTTAACAGTTAATTGTCGAATATGAAAAAAAAAAGCTTAACATTGATAATTTGATCTCCACAAAATGTATTCAAAACGTGATTATGCAGACATAGTGTTTCTAAGCGTGTTCTGCCATGGAAACGCTTCGATGGCAAGATAGGAGTCCAACGCCGATACCCAAATCGTAGAACACCATTTAGCCGGGTATTCCCTGATGCGTATCAGCGCCTTGTTGACCCCGGGTCAGCTCCTCCAAATAAATGGATCAACGTGACGTTCAGACGCAGCGGCGGCAGAAGTTGAGGGTGCGATTTTGCGTGATGTAGAAGTTAAGCCTTTAGTCAGGTCCGAGGACTAGCTGTGCAAGGTTCTACGAACTTCCCAGAACCAGGATTCACAGAACTCTCCAGAGTAATAGGTTACATCCTTTCCATTTAGCACCGGTACGGACACTTCCTCAAGAACATTCTGTGTTCCACAATTTGCACCATTGGTCAGACCCCCATCACCATTTAATACACACAACATCCTTTCAAAGGTAAGCATTTAATGAATGTGTTTATTTCAAAAGAGGTTCAGCGTAAATGTTTGAAAACACTTTAGTAGGCACACACGTTCTTCCACAAACAGTGGAAATTCTTAGGGAACGATTGCCGAAGCTCCTTGAAGATATTCTTCTTTTTCAGAGAAGAGCGATGTTCTTTCACCTTGTGACAGTAGCAGCGGTGTAAATCCATTCCTTAACGATACTTTACATGAACGGTGAACTGGTCGATTGGACCCATTCTTTAGCCACCCAGATCTCCTTACCTAACACCCATGGATTTTTTCTTCTGGGGTGCTGTGAAAGAAAAAGTTGATTTTAGAGAAATATCGAGTCTCTTTTTGACCATTTTTGTCTGACAAAAAAAACGGCTTTTACTACAAATTCTGTTGATCGTATGTAAAAAAGTTGCTTAACATAATTTTTAAAAAATTCTCAAGGATAAAAATTCCATAAAAAAAATAAAACGAAAATATGATGAAAAAAGGCCCCCCCCTGCCATACAATTTTTTGTTCGGCGGAACTTCAGGAATCTTCCCTTAAAGAATTATACTACTTAACTGGAACATCCTGTATATTCCAATTCATTGATTTTTATTAGTTTTTAAACCGTATGTACTTAAACGAACATATACTAAATTATTTTTGTACACACATTTTTTTCAAAGCAGAAGACGTCTTGACTTTGTTTTTTGACATGACATGATGGTAGAACGTCGTCGTTGACCATGAATCTGTCCGTAAGATTTTGTATTAACGAATCTATGCAAGGAATCAGTATAGACACTCTAAAATAGGCTTCAGTAGAAGAGGTTTCTGGATTGGAACGTTTCAATGAAGTTCTTGGGGCTCTTAATTCAACTTCAAATAAGTCCTCGGCAAGTTGGGATTCGGATTGAAAAGCCACTCTGAAAAAAATACTTTTTTGGACCGCAGCCAAATTGCATGCTTTCGAAGAAATCGCCCACGTTCTGCACGTTTTTTCTTCAAGACTTATTGAGATGCATTTGAAGAGCTCTACAGAGGAAATAATACTGTCATGCCTTTCAATGTATCTTGTTTCACAAAGGCTTAGAAGTCGAGTTTTTCGGCTCTCTGGTGCGTGTTTTTTAATGACATCCCCTCAAGCCCCCCCCTGGCTACGTGCCTGACTCTTGGATTATCATTCGCCCAAATGCAAAGATTTTTCCGATTGTACGCACATTTGGACGATTAAATTGACCAAAAAAATCACGAAGTGCACAATATGCATTTTGATTTGAACGCCCATTTTCATAATAAGCCTGAGTAACTTTAACGCGTTGCTCGATTGTGTATCTTTCCATGGTTCAAATTGAGTTAGTCTGAAATTGAGAAATGTCAAATGAAATGCAGAAAAAAACTTGACGTTTAGGTGTGGTTCACATTCAACATCGGCCCTTAAAATTTAACCATTAAATGAAAATGGTCAGCGTTATTTTTGAAGCACTTGGTGCATGATGAAACGGTAATTTTTGAAATTTTCAGGGGTGCCTAGGGGCGATAGATCATCTTTGGCGATGATGGAATAATAGGCTGGTGACATCGTCTGCTTCAAGGGGAAATCCCAAATGGCCGCCGGATTTCCAGGTGGGGTGGGGAGAAGGCAATCGCTGAACAACACCGCAGCGCTCTCATTGTGGTAAGACCAGTCCGTCCGTAGTAATTGCATAACTCTCTTTTTAGTATACGGCATGCTTTATGTTTTTAACCTATTGCAGGGTTTTACCTAAATCACATGCTATCTCATAAATAAAGTAGGTGCCTATATTTTTGATTCAAACCAAATTCCCTCTTTTGGAACAAAATACCACGAAATACCAATTTAAAAGTGTCCTAAGATAATATATCCAACCTAAAAAAACACCTAAAAACATTATTTTATGTGGAATACGAGATAAAACTTACCTGTAAAATGAAAAATGTGTACTCTCCTTATTATACTCGTTTTTGCAGAATTTATCGCAGCACCACACGTTGTTTTAAATTTCTTTCAGTTAAATAATTATGGTATATTTATTCACTGTTTTTTTACTTTAATCAGGGTTAATTTCAGCGTGAATTGTCAAAGTTTATTCGCAATCCATACCATTAAACAGCATTCCACTAACTAGCGAAGAAAACATTCGTTCGAACTCAAACTCAAAATAGACATTGCTCGTTTCACTGTTCGTGTTCGATTCTCTTTCTACATATTCTCAGCTGTCAGTTTTGCTTTCAATGATTAACTCTAACGAACCTCGAAACCTGGAATTGCTTATTGCCAATTGTTCTTTTGTGTGCTTGTTTTGGTTGTCTTTGCTTTTCTTTCTGTTTTCAATTTAATAAAAATGCAACCAAATTTAAAGAATTTAAAAAATCAACAAAAAAGTGATATGAGAGAGTTCAAAACGAAATTAATTTGAGAAATAAAAAATTATTGCTGCGTTAACGAAAAAAATACCCCGGAATATGGCAAAATGCATGGGGTGACATTGCTCTTGTTTTGGGAAGAAGGGGTTAGTAAGTTTTACCAAACAAGAGTATAAACATACTCTTAGTTGCTGAATTCCCTTCGAGACTGCCTTCGCTCAATATTTTGAGACATTAACATTTTTAATACCTTATATTAAGGTTTCGGAAGAGTTATTTATTAGACATACATACCTACATATATTATTGAATACATAATATACATTCAAATGTCTATTTTTGCAGCGATTACGGTAACTAGGTATTCTGAGGAAACAGCAGTATTTGAGCGGGATTATGTGGACGGGTCAACAGATGAGCCAAACAAAAGGTTTGGCGGCACGAGTACGATAACTTAGGCGCCAAAAATTGACAACGGCTTTTTGTAGAGGAGTTAAATATAAGCGTTTTTACTATTGGAGGAGGGGGTCTATCTGGCTTCGTTTAGGCGGGAGGGGTAATTTAAAAAAAAATGAAACATAAAATGAAAATAAAATATTAAAAATCATGGGCAACACCTACAATTAAGGACTTTAGGATTTTTTAAAGCCAAGAGTCTGTTCTTTCAAATTATTTTTAAATCAAGGTTTATTTATTAACAGTTTTTGAAAAAAATGCTTTCAAAATTGAAATTTAAGGAAAAAATTTTTAAAAAAATGTTGTATATTGATTTTATCAATCTTGAGAATATAGATACTTAATTTATTTGTACTGCACAAATCAATTCTTAATCGAACACTGAAAGCTAGATTGAATTATGTCTTCTAATTTTTGAGAAAATGGAAAATTACTTTTATGTGTCACAACGCTTAGAGTACAAATTTACCCTTGCACCATGAAATGGGTATGGGGGGGCATGCTGCCCCCTGCTTGGGGTCACCGTTGGATTTTGGGATGGGTGCAAGGCTGAGTATATGCAAACTTTCTTTAAATTATATTAGTTTAAACAATGTCAACAAGATTCTTCAGTAACAGTCTCTGGCCTAAAAGTTCACATTATAGACAAAATTTTGCTGATTTGCACTATAGATAATTTAGAAGAGATTCCTAGCTATGAAAAATGCTATAATACTTTGTTGTTAGTGTTACCATTGATTTTTAATATTTTATTTTAATTTTAAGTTTAATTTTTTTTTAATTACCCCTCCCTCCTAAACGGAGCGACATTGGGGGGGTCAATCCCATAGCAAAAAATGCTTGTATTTAACCCCTCTACATATATCCATTATTAGTTTTCATCACCAAAATTATTGTACTCCAATTTTTGTCCTTAAATTTCAAGTTTGAAATTGTTTTTTTCAAAAACTATTAACAGAAATAAATTGATTTAAAAATAATATTCAAGAACAGAAACCGATGGAGTAATTTTTTGAAGGTGTGGCATAGCAGGTGGAACACTTTACACTTTATAAAAAATGCATTGAGTTCCAGCAAAAGATTACTGGCCACGGACTTTGGCGAGGATACGTATGTAAGTTTTACAGTCAGTCACGAAATTGTTTTTACAAATTTCTTGACAAGCTAATTTTTGCGTATTTTTTATTACTTTCATAATGTAGTATTTTTTGTAACTGTTCGTTAGTAGATATATTAATAAAAAGAAATTTATTAAAAAAATGAAGTAGAACATCAAGGAAGCTAATTTGTTTTATAAAGAAGCTGTCTAAATTACCAGTTATTTTCCTTTGTAAAAACAATTCCTTGACAAACTGTATTTTGTTTTTTTTTATGTTAATGAACTGCTTTCCTTTTGTGATATTCTTTTAAAATAATATGAGACTCTGCAGTGAATGCTTTTTTAGTTTAACTAGTTAGTTTAGGTATTTGAATAAAAAAAATCTACAAAAAAAGAGTTTAATTTTCTTTGACATTTTTTTCAAATTTGTTGGTACTGAAACAGTGAAACTCCACAAATTTCCTTCATTAAGCATCCAATCAGCAAAGTTATTCCTTTTAGCACTTTCATTCTTCTTGTGTGAGTGTGATCAATGAGTATCAACGGCTTGGCAAATACAGATTGGACCTCAAGTGGTTTTAAGAGTATTCTCCAAGTATGAGCAAGAATGCCGAAGGTACTCTCTACAATTATTCTTCTAGCTCTGTAGTGCCTGAAACAAGTTGCATTTTGCATAATATATTTACCCCCGTATTAATAAATACCGCATAATGGCGAATTAGCTCTAAAACATCTTTTAAGTCGTAAATATTATTTATAAACATATCTTAGCTTTCACTGACATGTTTTAAGGAGCGGATAACTTAATTCAACGAATTCGGCGTATAGAGAGTGGTTAACTTGCACACACAGTTAATTTACTATACACATATTTCAAATACACGTATACCAACAAAAAGTTCGATTGGACGCGAGAAATTTAAAAGCTGGAAGAGAATTTCAGAGAGAATCTAAAATTCGCAAACGAAAATGCTCTGAGCATGATAGTGTCAGCTGATGGAATATGACAGATTTACAACCATGTTTAGTACAGTTTGGACGCAGTGCTGCCGTGCGTTTAGTGATAAAGAGTGGATAGCTAATATGGATATAAGATGTATTTATTAATAATAAAAGTTATCAAACGAATAAGTCCACTATCCGTATGGTAGCTAAAAGATATTTTAAAGAGCGGATAGGGCTTTTTTATTAATTCCGCTGTTAATGTATTAAGAAATCAATGCATGTTAGTATCTACCTATAATTATAAATCCGCTGATTATTGGTAAGTTAAGAATACGGTGTAAGCATATTATACCTGAAACCAAAAGCCTTATCGACAACCAGGAAATAGGGTTGAGATTCAGTTGTGTCCGGTAAAGGACTATCAACAGGTACTTTGAGTTCTACTGGATTATTTATCCAACTTTTCCGAAATATGAAGAACCATGGGCCCCGACCCGATGCTACCATTATAAATCGGTAGTTTGCATCGGCTACAGCCATGAGGATCGTTGAGAAGCATTTTTTGTAATTAAAATTGAAACTTTCCGAGTTGCGAGGAGCAAAATCTCTTATGTGTTTCCCGTTCACTGCTCCTAAACAATTACGGAAGTTCCAATTTTGTAGAAAGCCATCGGTCATATTTTTCATATTTTCTTTGGGCTCTGAGTTGCGGGCATGTAAAGCGCCATCAGGTGAAAATTGATGGCAGAAATTGTTTGAATTACACAATTCCGAAGAGTGGTCTTTCCCATCAGAAAGCGAAATGATAGGTCAGCAAAGCTAGCCCCAGTCGCAAGGAATCTGAAAATAGATATTGATGTACGTATTCGTTAAAAAATTAATCATTTCAACTTTACCGCAAAGTTAAACAAAGTTTCCCTTATGAACTTACAAAATTTTTAGATTTCGGAACAAATTATTCTTGGACTTTATGATTTTTTTTTAATATAAAATTAATTTGTTCATCTGGAAACTTCATTGGAAACATTTCCAAACGATGCATTAATGTAAAATATTCTCCCTGGAGTTTTCGGGTTCGATACAAAGGATGCACTTGGAACATTCGCTTTCGCGTACCTACTGTAACTTTTTCTTTTTGTTTTATTAGACTAAGCATTGTCAATAATAATAATAACGTTTCATTTCTTTTATGCAATCCCATAATTCCGATTACCTAAACAGTTTTACTTGAGTTCCGATTTTCCGAGTTTTCCCTCTGACCAAACTATTCTCTGACTGACAGCAATTTTTTGCTATAACTGACTTGTCAAAAAAATTAAACCACCATTCTACTGATTTATTCCAATGAAGCATTTCAATGATAGCTATAACTGGGGCCTAAACTTCATCATTTCATCTAATTTTCATAACAACGCAATTCGTTAAGATTTACAATTTTATATCAGTTTCTGTATATTGCATCGCGGCTCCCACTGAACGGGCCCAATTGAACTGCCAAAGTGCCAAGTAAAAATTGCGCTTTCGTGTTTGGTTTGCTTAGTTTCTCGTCTTGCCCAAGTTCCGCGTAGACCTTCAATTATTCAATTTATTTAATGCAGCCAACATGATTTCTGCGATTTATTGAACTGAAAGAAACGGTTTTGTGTATTTTTATTAGTTATAGTTAAAGAATATGCCTCTTCCCTTGGTAGTTTCTAACATTCGAAGTGTAAAGTTTCCGCAAGTCATACAAACCGAATGGAGTCTACCTACAAAGAAAAGAACCGTCTCGATTTTGAGTTTAACCAATTTTATGGCGCCCCAATTCCAAGACAGCAAAGTCACTTATGAAAATTTTTAACATTTAATTTATTCTAATTGTGTGTACCTACCTAATGTATATATGAAATTTTGCTTTGCATATTCATTTACTGTCTGACCAAAACGAAAACCACCGTTATTTGAATTTTGTAAAGCTCTGTAGTTCACAATAATAAGCCATAATATGTTAGTCTGGACATTTTAGTTTGTGCAACATCCAAAGCAATATTTCGAAATCCCCTCGAAACACAATTTTCGTTTTCGGTAACAAATTCGAAGTAGAGCTTTATCGAAAAGTACCTTATGTAGAAGCTTTAATACCAAAATGGGGTAGTTGCATTGTTTATTTTTCTATTTTTCGTCGTCTGAGTTCTATCTTGTCCAATAAACCATTTTTGGCGAAATTGAGTTAGGTATGCAGTCTTACTAATTTGGGGACACTCTTTCGTTTGGTGAAATCCGTTTTGTTCTATTTCCTTCAGTTTTCAAGTTATAGAGATCTAGTGTGTTCAATAACCACTAAACTAAGATGACTTTTTGTTCAATATTACTATTACTCAGCCGAAGTTTTGTACGAAATTCGTTTAAATATGTTTTTGCATGTAAGAGACAATGCATACATAGATATTTGTATTAAGAGTAGTAGAAACAAATCGAATTGTCATTTTTTATTCGACCAAAAAAGCTTGCCCCTTTTCCTTGCTATGTCCATTGACATACTATAATATTATGGACTGCTAGTCGAATGTCAGTTCTATACAATTTCTGCAAAGAAACTGTCGCCAACAAAACTAGCGCTCCAAGTGTAAAATAAGAGAAACAAAATGAAACCCATATTGGATTTCTCCATCATTGACATAATTACCTTACCTTTGATCTATGGACTAGTTGCTAGTAGACGTTTTCGTGTTGGTTCGAACATAATCATTGTTCGAAGCGGAACAAATTGGAAACTCTCACATTTTGACATCTGACGATGACGCCATTTCCATTTCGTTGTGGTTAATTCAAATTGTGGAAAAGATTGCAGATATTATATTGCGCTTAAATAAAGATTTTAAATAAAGTAAAAATGAAGTGTAATTAATAATTAGTTTCAATTTGCAATATGATTCAATTTTCTATGAAGGGATTTTCCAAAAATCGGTTTAAGATTTTCTATCAAAATTCATGAGGCAGAAAACTCATTTTGGTTTATTTATTTAAGAAAAATGGATTATTATAATGATTGCCTTGAGGCGATACGTTATCTTAATGACCAGTATATTGATTCGGCATCCGGCAAATGAGAGAATTTCCTCGAAACATTTCCAAGCAAATTCCTACATAAAAGTTGGTGCTGGAATACTATTGCTTCCCGGTGCAGTGCCTACAATTTTTCTAAATTACCTGGCGAAGGAATGTAAGTACCTAGTTGAGACATAGTTTTGGAAAAAATTAGGTAGCTACTTATTTATTTTAACAAATATAATGTTTATGATTTCATGGAGAACGTTAAATTTCTTTCTTCAACTTTTACCAATTGTGCGGACGAGGCTTGTGACACAACTGAATTTTCGAATTAAAAATTGAATTATAATGCCATATTATAAAACAGGTTCATTACCGTCTTATTTCTTTCAGCACATCAGTAAGAACTAGAAAACGTGGCTATCGATACCCAGGCGATATTTGTGTTGAACAGGCACATATATCGCACTTTGAAAAAAGATTCCCGTAATTTAAGGAACATTTTGACAAAAAAAAGTCTTTAAAAAAAAATTGGGGGACAAATACTGCGCAAAAATAGTAAAATTAAAAACTTAAATTTATTAGTTGTTGAGTTGGAGAAGAAAAACGTTATATCGGAAAAGGCGGCAGAAGTATTTAAGGTAAGTTGTGGAATATATATAGAAAGAGAATTAATAGATACCGTTAATATACTTTAAATGATGATAAATAAAGATTTGGCTTTTCCTTGTTTTCAGACATATGATAATGACAATGGTTTGCTAAAAAGTTTGTCAGGTGGGGAAATTAAAAGAACGTGTATCCGGTAGAGCAACGATCTTTCCCATTGACTCAAAACTTCCACAGCCCGCGAGCCTACTATTATAAGGTCTGTATTTTGAAAGAATTTACCTGTTCCGAGTACCCTTATATCATGGTAGGTATTCTCGTACCGATGTGACACCTTAAACACAGGTAAACCCAAATGTCTTTGCATATTGCATGTTCTAATTCTAACGCTAACATTTCTCTCATTTTTACCCGAAGCTGTCGGTCTATTCTCTGTGTATTTTGGTTGCTTGCTTGATGGTGGATGAAATGGCAATAAAGAGACATCTTCAGTGGGACACCAAAGAGAAGAAGTACATTGGAACCATAGACTGCGGCACCAATTTTTGTATAGCCCGTCCCAACTTAGGTGAACATTTCTTGCGCAGGTCTCTTCACCTTAGGGATTTTATTCTCTTAGCGACAACAAAACAACTTTTCCAACCAGAACTACAGCTAAAAAAAAATATGTGCGCATAACAACAACAACAAACATAGCCCTGCTTGCGAAGACATCTCACTCGATCGACGATCGAGCCATGACCACAAACCACATAGAACTAAACCGCCGACTTCCGCGCGCGTACCCGATTTTCCGCGGTATTAATTCGTCTGTCTGTGAATACGTGTGAAATGGCGGCAATGATTTTTCATGTATGGATGCGTGTGTTAATGGCGCTCCTTTGATTTTGTACAGCACCAATTCATGAATAATCCTGGGCCCGCAGGCAGCTTGTAGGCAAAGTCCGTTATGTAGGAGGAGTCGACGGTCTATTCTATGTGGTTTGTGGCCATGACCATGACTGATTGTCCACACAGCACCGTCGTTGGCATATGCCAAAGATACACATTTACGCACGCCAAAGAAAAGATAAATTTGCTGGGCGTTGCACTTTTCAAATATGTGTATATTTAGTGATGAAAGCCAGAGTTCTGACACTGACATTATGGCTATCAAATATCAACACGATATTTGATAATAATTGATACAATATTTAGTTGATGAAATGGAAGAACTGCCAAATGAAAACGAAACTCAAATAGTTATATTTAAAGGCTGTTCGAAAAAAAACTACAAGGAACTGGCTTAACAACATAATATTATGCCGTATTTGCGGCCTATAAGGCTACCAATAAATTTGATTGCGAGATTATGCAAAAATAATTTTAAAAAGTGCAGCAAATACAGCCAGAGAGCAAACGAATTTAATCAAGTTAAGGGGATACAAATCGCATAAAACGCTCTCAGAATTTGGAAATTTAACGTCCCGTCGATAGTATTTGAAAATATGGTTCAGAGTATCAATAAAAATGTTTTGATGCAACAAATTTTTTCGAACAATTCTAATAGTGACTGCAAACAAATTTTTTCAAAAATCTCTTCGCTAATATTTTTTATGATTTTTTGAATGGGATGATCTCAGAAGTCATTTTTAGCAATTTTCAAAAAATCATAAAAAATATTAGCTAAGAGATTTTTGAAAAAAGTTGTTTGCTGTCACTATTAGAATTGTTTTCAATGGGTACTTAATGGGTTAAGAAAAGTTTTGTATCATTCAAACGGAATTTAAATGACCTTTCCATTGATGCCAAAATTTACATGAAGTAAGTTCAAATTTATGAGTAGATTAACTTTACTTTTGTGCAAATAATTTTACCACTAACTGTATGTTATAAAATCAGAAGAATAATCAAGTAAATTACATATCCAAGTTTCAACAAACGGGTCTATGCAGCAGAACACAAGGCATAGCAACGTCGATTATTTCATAGAAAATCAATATTTCAGCAAGAAATGTAGAAAAATGAAAGATGCACATCATATCTCATCAGAATGGATCTAATTTGAGCTAAGTGTAGCAGGTACTTGTTTCTCTTGTCTTGCCAACCTACACGCTATACTACAGGTACAACCATTAACCAACATAATCATGAACATATCTCATAACGATAATATATACAAGATATAACGTTCTAAGACAATAAATAATATTTATTAAACACTTTAAATATACGGGGTGCCCCAGTTAAGAACGATAGGTAATCCTTTAAGGGAAGATTCCTGAAGTTATGCCGAACAAAAAATTGTATGGCAGGGGGGGTCTATTTTCATCGTATTTCTCGTTATAGCCCATCAAAGTAGGAAGTAGGTACCTCTAATTTAGAGGTGTTACCACTTAAAACGCTATAACTTCTAAACTATTATAGGTACAAAAATTACATCTGTTAAATCGGTTACATCTGCTACAAAAAAGTTATGGCTCCTTAAACTCAAAATTTTGAAAATTAGTTATTACATTTTTTTACTTAAAATGCCTTTTTCTCAAAATTTTGACTTAATAAATTTTCATTTTTTTTATGAATTTTTATCTGAGAAATTTACTAAAAATTATCTTAAGCAACTTTTTTCCGTACGATCAACAGAAGTTGTAGTAAAAGCCATTTTTTGTCAGATAAAAATGGTCAAAAAAGACTCGATTTTTCTTAAAAATAAGGTTTTTCTTTCTAGTAACCCAGAATAAAAGATCCATGGGTGTTAAGGTGAGGAGATCTGGGTGGCGAAGGATTGGGGCCAACTCGACCAGTCCACAGTTCGTTAAAAGTATGGTTGAGGTATAGAATTACCCCGCTGCTACTGCGACAAGGTGCTCCATCTTGTTGATGGAACATCGCTCGTCTCTGAATAAGAGGAACATCTTCAAGGAGCTCCGGCAATCGTTCTCTAAGAAATTCCAAGTAATAGATCGTACGGGCCTACTAAAGTGTTTTCAAACATTTACGCTAAACCTCCTTTTGAAATAAGCACACATTTTGAAGAAGTTGTTCACAATAATTAAATTCTTAACTTTGAGAGGATGTTGTGCGTATTAAAAGGGGATTGGGGTCTGACCAATGGTGCAAATTGTGGAGATTTGTAAATTTGTGACTTTGTTTGTGAATACAGCTTCGCCAGTCCACTGAATGTATTGGGGAAGTGCCCGTCTTCTGACCGTTTGCGCAATAGCAACTGGAAAAATTCCACCCTTTTTTGCGCATGTTCTGGTAGTAAATCCTGTACCGGTGCTAAATGGAAGGGTGTAATTTATTACTCTGTAGAGTTCTGTGAATCCTGGTTCTGGGCGGGGTTCCAACTGCACAGCTAGTCGGCGGACCTGACTGAATGCTGAACTTTCACAGCACGCAAGATCCCACCCTCAACTTCTGCCGACGCTGCGTCCGTCGCTTTTATTTGGGGAAGCAGACCCGGTATCAACAAGGCGCTGATACGCATGAGCGAATACTCACCTACATGGTGTTCTACGATTTGGGTATCGGCGTTGGTACTCCTCCGGTCCTATCTTGCCACCGAAGCGTTTCCATGGCAGAACCTGTTTATAAATACTATTTTCGCGTAATAACGTATTGAATACATTTTGTGGAGATCAACTTATCAATGTTGAGCTTTTTTTTCCTATTCGACAATAATTAACTGTTAACCATTGCTAATAGGTACGTTAGTTAATTATTCTCACTTAATTTTGTTTGACCTTTGTCTGACAAAAAATGGCTTTTACTACAACTTCTGTTGATCGTACGGAAAAAAGTTGCTTAACATAATTTTTTTTAAATAAATTCCTCAAAGATAAAAATTTCATAAAAAAATGAAAATTTATAAAGTCAAAATTTTGAGAAAAAGGCATTTTAAGTAAAAAAATATTTTATTTGTAATTTTCAAAATTTTGAGTTTAAGGAGCCATAACTTTTTTGTAGCTGCCCAGATGTAACCGAAGTGCTTTAGACTTTTATGCGCTACTTAATTGTCTTCTCAATTTACCAATTTTTGTACCTATAATAGTTTAGAAGTTATAGCGTTTTAAGTGGTAACACCTCCAAATTAGGGGTCACCTACTTTGATGGGCTATAACGGGAAATACGATGAAAATAGACCCCCCTGCCATACAATTTTTTGTTCGGCATAACTTCAGGAATCTTCCCTTAAAGAATTGTCCTTCTTAACTGGGACACCCTGTATAAGTATATAATAGGCGTGTTATTTTTTGCAATCCTATATAGGCTTAGATAAAACACAAAAAAAACCGCTTACTGTGACTTGGCAGCTCTATGCTAGTTGAAATTTGACATTTCAGCTGTTTTATTTCTGTTTTCATCAAAAAAATTTTGCAGGCAGTCAATTAGTTTGTTGAATGATAAAATACGAGCACAAGTTAGCTATATGCATATTAAACTAGTTCACAATTGATAAGAAATACATTTAGTTTCAGATGCTTTGTATATTGTTGGCAAGCTCGGCAGCAACAGCAAGTTCCAGCCATAAGAGTGATTTGCAGGATTTTGAGTTGCAATCTTTCTTGTCCATATTTTCATTGTTGATGGTTGTTTATCTTTTTTGCTTTTTTTGTAGGGGAGACTGGGGTACCTTGGTTCCTGACTTGCAGAGCAGTTTTGAACTAGGCAGGGGCACTTTTGAACGGCAGTATTTGTAAATATTTTTGGCAGCTAATAAGCTACTACAAGATTTATAATTTTTTAATAAAATAAATTAACTTTATTTTTTCAATAAAAAAAACAAAAACGACTTCACAGAAGCAAACTTAAATTCACAAAAATTACAAAATATTTTACAAATGACTGAAGAAACTTTATAAAAACCAAAATGAGTAAACTGTTCAGGAATTTCGGTGTTCTCGATGTTCCCGGAGCGTTGATTGGTGTTGGTAGCTTAGCTTTTATTTCAATGCCACTTACAAACGCTCAAACGTGCCCCGACTGCTTTGTTCAAACCTGCCCCAATAGGTCAAACGGCAGAAAAATGTGCCTAAATAATTCGAGGTAAAAAATTTGAAATTCGAAATTTCGTAACCTATTTAAACTGTTTATAAACTTGATTTCTTAAAACATTTTTATGGGATAATTAATTATCCTCCTCTTGGAATAATAAAATGTGAAATTTTCTGTTTACAAATGCATAAAAAGTGGTTTGTTCGCATTTCATGAATTCGTTCGTTCGCTCCCATCTGAATGATCCTTTACAAATAGAAAAATTAAAACATGCAATTTAAGCATAAAAACCGCCTCATGTAGCTTCTTCCAGGCGACGCGACGACTGAACTGAAAGGAAGTCATTGACGACTAAAGAATAAGTTTAAATTTAGGTTAATTCTTTACTTTTAAATTTTGTTTAAAAGTTGTCTTATTAGCAAGTTTCAAAGGTGCCCCAGTCTCCCCTATTAATTTGGTTGCCAAATTAGTGTCATTTATGACACAATCGATAACATTTAAAGCAATCGTAGATTGGTAGCACAGTTTTTATCTGGGCTAAAAGCATAAAGCCCCTATGATTATCCGGGCTAACGAATAGCCTATATAGGATTGCGTATTTGTATGGAAAATTTGCTAAGCCCATATACGATTGCAAAAAAAAAAACCGCCTAATGTCATTCCTGCCCGTGACAAAGTTGATTGATGCGTCTGATACTCTGATATCGCAAGATTGAGCTTCGACTTTCAGTTTCAGTTCCAAAGATTGCATTATTATTGTCTCAGCAAATACTCAGAACCGCTCAATAGAGCGTTAATTAAAATAAAGTAACCCACCCCTCCCCAATAATAAATTAAGATACCATTTGTGTTTAAATTTATTGTCGCCCTCAATACCATCCGAATGTTTACTTTTCCAGATGACAAATCATTAAGCACCAGTTCATATGTCATTCTTTTCTGTTAAACAAATAATGGGTCAATCAATTTCTGGGAATGCGAGTGTGCAATCAGTTGTGCGGGTTGGCAAACGGTACTAGACTCTTTCGAAATGAAACACTCTCAATTATTGGAACGGGAATAAAAAGAGATGCCACTTGAATAATAATAATTTATGATCCCATTTCTGACTTAATGATGATGAGCTGAGCGTATATATATATTCGAAATATATATTTCAATTAGGGATGACAGCTCTGAACTTTGCTATATCAAATTATTGAACCTTCGTGCATTTGTCTTTCGGAAGACTGTTATTTCGTTTATAGATGCATTTTAATCCTAGCTTGTTAACCTTCTTCAAATTGCTCAGTTGTAGTCTTTCGGATGTCTAGTCTAAAAGATTTTGTAATTGATGGGCATTGGGCATGGGCAGGGCGGGCATACGATATTAGCCGTTTTTTATTATCAGCGTGATCTGATCCGGATCAGATCATGAAAATAAAACAAACTGGATCATTGATTGAGTTGTAGCAATAGTTGTTTTTCACATATAAAATCCAATACCAATTATGACAAATTTCGTATTGCCACCAGCCCGCATGTTGCAGCCACACGGTAAAATGTGACGTCACAATGCGATGATTTCTCCATTGCACTTCCTCATATTTGAGTTTTACATTTCGCTTGATGTGTCGTGGTGTTACCATATGAATACAAATCTGCATACATTTAGCAATCAATATTTTTTTTGGGTAACTATGTTCAAACGTTATGTTCAAATATGCATCATAATTAACCGTATTGTACTGCTAATACTTAAATTTATATTTCCGTGCTATATAGCGAAACAAAATAATATATCGAAAGTCGGAGTAGTAACTTATTCGAATTTTAAAAAATGCTAATTGATTTTTTGTGTTTCATATTTTGGTCTGGCAACATTACTGTGTGGCTATAATTTACAGGGACACCAACATTTAGTGAATGAAATAAACACGCCACGAAACAGCAACAAGAAATAGTTGAATTAATTTTCAGATCATGTTTCGTGATCTCGATGAAAAGCAGGATCACATGTTGTTGTTGTGACTGCATGTAAATCGATGATCTATATGGAACATAGCTGATAATAAAAAACCGCTATTGAACACGCAACCCAAAGCTTATATTTTATACGCAAACGAAGTAGGTATAGATACAAGACATAGTTGCAGGCTAGCTGCACATTGGATACGAATTTACATCGTACGTAAACGTATGAATATGGTCGTACGAATTGAGTGCGCATACTATACGATTTTCTCCGAAATAAACAGTGACCCGTGTTTAGGGTGTCCATCTGAGATCTTTTTAAAAAGAGAACATTTTGCTCCCAAAGACATAAAAAAAGAGAACATTCGTAAAAAAAATACAGGACAAAAAAGAGAACACACAAAATAAAAAAATACACTCACAAAAACTTCAAACATATTTTAATTAACATAAATGTACGAACTGGAGGCAGCTGGCAGCTGGCCAAAGATCGTGCTGGCTGGAGACGCTTGTTGGTTGAGGCCCAGGTCCACCCCGGACTGTAGCGCCACCTTAAGTAAGAAAGTAAGTACGAATTCATTATTTTTTAAGAAAATACAATAAAACCAAATAAATTATAAAACGTAATTTGTAAATCACTTTCGCTTAGTCACGTTGGTGTTCACTTCACATGGTATAATAGTTAAAATTGTAATCTATTTCTCTATTGTGTCCATTGGGCCCAATCGGAAGGAATGTTCTTTCGACATTTTCAATTCAATTCAATTCAATTTATTTGCAATAATCTTAACACAGAAAGATACAATATCTTCTAAAATTGTGCAAACAAATAAGAGAGAACAGAAAAACAAGGAAACTAAGTTCAATAGATAGAATTTCATTAATACCTAAGTGGCTAATTGGGTTCATGGATATTATAAACATAATTATACATTATAATGTTCCTAAGACTAATTTAAAATAGAAAGTACCTACCTACAACGAAAACAATAATAAAAAGATTCAAAAATATTGAAATAATCTTCATCATTACTAGCTCAAAGCGCCTCCAGATGCAGCCTAAGTCTGTTCTGAGGGATTCTGCTCAGGTATTGTATTACGCATGTTCAGGATATTTGAGTCTTTAAAAAATACTTTTCTTCAAATTCTTCAAAATTATTTTCTTTTGAGTTTTCTTTAAAAAAGTATTTCAACTCGCAAAAACATCAAAACACTTGCTATCAGTTATATATATTTACTTTTTTAGAATTAAGATAAACGATGGAGTTTTCGACATCCTTCCAATTTAAATTTTTATTAAGTTTCATCCAAGTAAAACTTAAAAACTCGTTGAGTTGAACAGTCTTCTTTTTCAAATACAAATGATTTTTGATAGTATTTGAAACAATCCGCTTTAAAACTGAATAACTGATTACCTTTGTTGAAAGTTCAGTTTTCAAAAGCCTATTTACAATAGTTTTTACTTTCATGGTAACAAAAGCATTTTCATTCTGCTTTTTTAAGTATCAGTAAATCTTTTGGAAAATCAAATAAAAATTATCTACCGAATTAAAAAAAGAGAACAAAAATAGATCTGTAACAAAAAAGAAAGTGTAAAAAAGATCGGAAAAAAAAAGAGATCATGTTCTCTTTTATAGAGATACGATGGACACCTTACCCGTGTTCCATACCCCCTTTTGTGTCCCTAAACCGAGTAAATAAATTTTTCTACATCCTCTTTTATTGCTCATATAGCCACGTCCTTTTGAAGTTTTTAACCAAAATGTATTTTTTTAAGTTTTTTCAATACAAAAAAAAAAAAATACTTATAATATGTTGTTCCTGATCGTGGTTCTGCTTTGTGGTAGTGGGTGCACAATGCACTGCACATGGAAGCTTGCATTGTGCATGCAATATTATCAAGAGGGACGAAAGTGCCCAGATAGCTGGTTAGACGAAAGGCGCGTTTTTTTTTTGCAATCCTATAGGGGCTTACCAAATTTTTCATACAAATACGCAATCCTATACAGGATTCGTTTAGCCCGGATAACCAACGGCTTTAGCCCAGATAAAAACTGTACTACCAATCTACGATTGCTTTAAGTGTTATCGAAAGTGCTATCGATTGCGTTTTTCTATTTCTATTTTTAAGAGTGTAAATTTTTTTTGGTAAGTTAATTTTTTGTTTACAATATTATATTTAAGGGACAACTTCATTTGAAACCGTATACTGGTCGTTTTTTGACAAATATGAAAAATATAATTATTTAAGTACATATGTACCTACTTCTGTCGCTTGACCTATTGGGGCACGTTTGAACAGTGGTCTGTAAGTGGCATTGAAAAAAAGCTAAGCTACCACCACCAATCAACGTATCGAGAACACCGAAATTCCTGTACAGCTAACTCATTTTTGTTTTTATAAAGTTTCTTCAGTCTTTTGTAAAATATTTTGTAATTTGTGAATTTCAGCTTGAAATTGGAAAAACAAAATTAATTTATTTTATTCAAAAAATACAAAGCTTGTAGTAGCTTATTAGATGCAAAAATTAATTACAAATACTGCCGTTCAAAAGTGCCCCAGCCTAGTTCAAAACTGCTCAGCATGGGGGGTACTTTTGAACATAAGGACCTACTTCGTTTTTAAATAAAAATAAATTATACGCCCTTACTAAATTTACGTAGTTATTTGGCTAAACCAAAGCTTAGGTGTTTGCATTTCTCAAAATGAGAATATACTTTACAGGCCAATAATTTAAACACTTACCCCCTTATTAATAAATAGGTACCGCATAGTGGCGAGTTCGCTCTAGTACATCTGTTAACTCGTAATTCTTATTAATAAACATATCTTACCTTTCACTGACATGTCTTAAGGAGCGAATAACTTAACTGAACGAATACAGGTCCAGTTGCTCGATAAGGTTGTCGAAAATTTATCTTCACGATTGCGCTTCATTCGAACTAGCCGGGCACGCATATGCCCGAAATCATTTTTAAACAGTAATGGCGTAATTATCTAAATAAAACTAATATCATATACATCAACATTAGCTTCAACCGTTTAATTTCATATTGAATTTGTATACCTACCTCTAAAAAAAAACACAAGATCCACTGTCCACATAGCAGCAACTTCCGTTTGGTGAGGTTTGGTGAACACCAATATCGTTTCCTACTCCTGTTCCAAAAGCCCGGGTCACCCATATATCTCAAAATAGATTTCCTTTTATCAAAGCTACATACAGAACCACCTCTTCATTCTCCAGATTCTACACCCAAAAAGTGATTGGTTGTCCACTTGACATTTTCTTAAGTAAATCGATACAATCCTTTAATGTCCGATCACACGTTCTTCTTCTAGGTTTGTAATATTTTTCGGAAGACAATTTAAGGATGAACTCAGCCATTGTTCAAACTGAAGTCTACTGCCTATCAGACTCCAAATTTATGGAGTATATTCTCACCTAGAAGAGCATGAACAATGTTTTATTCATATCAAAACTGAGAATATACTCACAAAAAATTGTATATAAGAGTACCTATACCTACTCTAGCGGAGTATCTGCTTCTAGTTTTTATTCATATCATATGGAGTATTTACTCCAAATTATCGAGTATAAACTACATGCTCATTTTTATTCATATGACCCAATGAGTTTGAAAAAAAGTACCGCTTTTCAAAAGCCAATATGCTTAAATTAATAAAACTCGTAAAAGATGATTTGGAAGGTGACAAAGTCGTGTTCCAGTCAATATCCAAGTGATGGCAGCAGTACGATATTGGGGTCGTAATGAGGTAAGAATGCCATAATCTCAATGCTTTAATTAAATTGTTGAATTCTCTTTAAGATTCAAGACGTCGACGCACGGTGCGGATATGCATGGCCTTAGCCAGCCAACGCACTTAGCGAAATTATTTCATTACGAAATAACACCCCAAATTTGGGGCCTTATTTCATTTTTACTTTTGGGACCTTATTTCCTGGGGCCTTATTTCGCGGAGCCGTAAATATCTATCTTTTTTATAGTATCTAATTATGTGTAGGAACTGTTAAAAAATCTAATTGGCGAAAAAATACATATAGTTGAAAATAAAAATGTTGATACAAATACCAACCGGGCAAAAAAGGTTTGCTGGGAATCCATATTAACTTTGTAAGTAGCAAAACAACAGCTGCTAGGGTGACACGGGAAGTTTCACAACTCCAGTTTCTAAAAGCTAAGAAAGCCGAGTCCCAGTCCCTGGACAGAAGTGAAGTGCAAGCTACTGGTGGTGGGTGGTGGCCTAGCATAGCACCAAAGCTTCCTGACGTTTTTGTAACGGATATTATTGAACTCATTCCGAACGAACTCAAAATCGATTCGAATGAGTTTGATAGTGATGGTGTAATAATTTTTAATTTGTTATGGCCTTAACATAATTATGCAACTGTTTTCCTTTCCTTAGAAGTCGAAACCAAATAGAAAGGAATTTAATATGACATGTTTGGGACTTGGTAAGATATTTTACAATTTATTAGCTCATTAGTATATAAAAAGCTCACCATTCACATTTCACGCACAGAAAACAATATCAACAAGAGCGACAACATCCACTCCACATCGAAAACGACAACATCCACTACTGCTTTTGTGCCAAGAGGGAAGATTCTGTCAAAAAATAATGTGAATAATGTGAGTTACTATGAAAATGTTATCAAAGCATTGCTTAAATTTTGTTTGAAATTTCAGACCAATGAAATTAAGTCCAAATGTGAAATCCTACAATTAACAAAGACGCAAATGCTGGAGGAGCATATATATGCAGATCCTGTATGGAGATCCTTCAGCTGGAAAAAGAATGCCGTGTAAAAGAAATCAAAAAGATCGAGCTACAAATAGAGCATTTAATTCACTAATTAGTGATTTTTTTTTTTTTTTTCTGTAATGAATTGTTTGAACTGTTTGAATTGTTTATTGTCTTTTTGTTAATTAATAAAGAATGTGATATTATGTTTACATTGGTTTTGCAACTTAAAATTTTTATAATTTTAGGTATTTGGAAAGTGGGTTAGTATAAACGATAAAAGATCTCAGAGTGTTCTGGGGTGTGAATAATTCTTGCTGAGGGCTTTTTGGAGTTGTAGCGATGCCGCTGGTATCAATTGAGTCATCGTTGTCTTAAAAAAAAAACAAAACAAATCTTAAGGGCTTACTATTGGAAAAAGGTATATTAAGGCTTACCCACTTGATTGATTGTACTCAATAGCTAAGTTATGTAGTACCGCTAACGCCACGATGGTAGTTTTTACATTTTCCAATGATCCTCTGATTCCCGTAAGTAAAATGCGAAATCGTGATTTCCATGCCAAACAATCGCTCAATTGTATTCATGGGTACTTCCACGCCAATCTGCAACAATGTCTGTTATTTTGTGGCATATTCATACAAAAAATAGAAAAAAAACATAAATTTTGAGAATTTAAATTCACCACAAATGTATCCTTTTTCAAACTCAACCGTCGATCTATCCACCCAAAACAAAAACCAGATACATTTGTGTGAACGCTGCTCATGGCGAATTATACCATTTTGTGTTGATATTTCGTCATCGAACGCCATATTTGTCACTTTCTTTCGAAAATGAAAGCTATTTAAGCCTGTGCCTATCTATCTGTCCTCATTTTCTGTAAAACACTTTCTCTTGAACTGGACTACTGCATGGCACGATAAAATTGAGTGTTGGGAAAAATAAGGAAAAGAGCGGCAACCACTACAGAGAAATTTCTGATAAATATCCTCCATACGCGGCACGAAACTAGTTTGCTTAAATCAAGCACACGCATGCTAATATATTGCGTAAAAATATTTATAAATCTCGCAAAGGCATTGTGCAAACGATTTTAGCTGAGACCGAAAACCTGGTGTCCCAGTGCTCCGCTAAAGTACCTAATTTTAACAACGATCACCCCTCTCTGCAACGAAATACACGTTAGTGACTCTCACAGTGGTTCGCATTCAGGTGATACATCGAAGGTGGCTATGGTGTAGTGGTTAGAGTCATTGCTTGTGACCCGAGCGGCGTTGGTTCGAGACCCGGCGGGGGACAGCAATACTCTGCCACCGACCATAAAGAGAAACGAATAATATCAGAGTTTCTCCACCACTACACCAAAAAAGGGGTTTCTGCTTGGTGTGTGCTACAGGATTTGGAATCCCCTTTTTAAAAAAAAAAAAAAAAAAAAAAAAAGGTGATACATCACCGCATGGACGCAAACTAGCCCACGCAAAGGATTATATATATTCCTCCAACCCGCCTGTTCTGTACACCACCACTCTAACCATCACAGCTACATGGTAGTCATACGCGCCAAAAACAGTTTACATATAATTACAACAAATCCATAAAGTGTCTAAGTGTCACAAACTGCAAAAATTAACCCTAAACCTATCAAGAACACACCAAATTTATCTACATCTAATAATCGAAAGAAAAAACCCATCATATCGTAACATCATTCATACCACAAGAAAACATCCAACAACATCATATCATCAAGCACATGCATCCCGTTGGGGTCAATCAAATCCCTAAAACATCCCTACCAGTTCCAGTCATACAACAAACATTCATCCAAAACAAAATCAACCAAATCAACCAACCTTACAATAATCTATCATTCATAGTGAATTCATAGTCATATAAAAACTCAATTAAACATTTTCTTGCTTACTTATATACTTAAACTTAACTTATTTACTTTAAACTTAAATTTGCATATCATTCTTAAAAACATAGCCATTGAAAATACTAGTGTTTTAAAAGCTAACAAAAGGCACATACATAATTCATCAGCGGAACTTTGTGCACAAATTTCATCGCTCCAGTACATTGCAAATTTACTTATTTTCTTTGGCTTAACTATAACTATACATAAAATTACTTTAATACAGCCTACATAAATTTAAATTTCTTAATATCTATATACATATATTTTAAAAATGAATCTGATCCTATTGTGGATATACATAATATTGAGTTAATCTATCGATCGACCTTATCGACATCCAATTCATTAATTTATCTTGATTAGATATTACCGATATTAATTCGTCATATCAATTTGAAATATACAGGGTGTCCCAGTTAAGAAGTATAATCCTTTAAGGGGTGATTCCTAGAGCTCTGCCGAACAAAAAATTGTATGGCAGGGGGGGGGGGTCTATTTTCATCGTATTTCCCGTAATAGCCCATCAAAGTAGGTGACCTCTAATCTGGAGGTGTTACGAGGTTACGACTAAAATCGCTATAACTTCTAAACTATTATAGCAACAAAAATAGTTTTGTACATTTTAAAAAGACAATTTAGTAGCGCATACAAGTCTTAAGCACTTCGGCTACATCTGGGCAGCTACTCGATATTTCTCTTTTTCTTTGATAGCAAGTACCTCAGAAAAAAAAATCCATCGTTTTTAGGTTAGATCTAGTCTTTTTTACCATTTTTGTCTGACAAAAAGTGGCTTTTACTATAACTTCTGTTGATCGTACATAAAAAAGTTGCTTAACATAATTTTTAGGAAATTTCTCAAGGATTTCAAAAATTTCATAAAAAAATTGAAAATTTATAAAGTCAAAATTTTGAGAAAAAGTCATTTTAGGTTAAAAATTGTAACAAAAATTTTCAAAATGTTGAGTTTAAGGAGCCAGAACTTTTTTGTAGCTGGCCAGATGTAGTCGAAGTGCTTGAGACTTGTATGCGCTACTAAATTGTCTTTTCAAAATGTACAAAACTATTTTTGTAGCTATAATAGTTTAGAAGTTATAGCGTTTTTAGTCGTAACACCTCCAAATTAGAGGTCACCTACTTTGATGGGCTATAACGGGAAATAGGATGAAAATAGACCCCCCTCTGCCATACAATTTTTTGTTCGGCATAACTTCAGGAATCTTCCCTTAAAGGATTGTTCTTCTTAACTGGGACACCCTGTATGTACATACTATGAAACTACGTCCTACAAAAACAAATAAAATAGTTTTAAGAGAATATTTTTATTTGATTCTCTTTGTTTGATGCACACATGCATATGATTTTGATTTTTCCTAAATAATAAATATTTGATGCTCTCATCATTTGAACTGTTAAACGGTTTTGTTTCTCTTCGGTACTTGATGTAAACATGAACATAACATGTGGTAAATTATTTTTTTTTGTCGTTGAGATGAGTCGCTGAGAGAAGTGTTCGTGATCGCGAGTTAGGGACTATTCCAACAAAGAGATCGGGGAAGGAATAGTCACGGTGCGATGGCTACTGCCAGCCGCGAGGCGAGGGTTCCTCTATGTCTCACAACACCTAAGAAATTCCAGGACCCCAATTCTCAAATTCCGCATAACGCAACTCGTATACGAGCAAATCCGCCTGAAATTTTCGCATACGAAAAAAATTGGTATTCACAAAGTTTTTTCCACCTCTGCGAAAATTGTATTCACCTCTCGCATGAGGTAGAATTTTACTTTTTGTGCAAAGAATGACACGAAAAAAAAATTCAATTCAAATTGGGTAAGAAATATTGTGGATGTGGGTTTTGATATGCGATTAACAAAAACAAAAAAAAAACATTTTCCGATTGTGTGTGATTGGTTCTAATTTCAGTTAATAATTAATTGTGTTTTTACAATGGCTATACATTGGGCAAAATGAGATTAGCATTTGTTCAGTTGGCAATGGAGCAGTTGGAGCAACTTTAAATAGACCGAGATATCCGAGAACCCAAAGACTATTTTGAACTTTTCGACACAAAATTTATGAAATTATTTCGGTTAAACAAGCGCTTGGCACAGGAATCCATCGATTTCTTGCCTACTCATATATTATTGACCAATTTAGATCAAACGCTTTATGTAACTGCTGAAGAACCTTCTTCTTTTGTTTTCCTTCCATTTTAATTTTTTTGCTTCTTCACAATAAATTATTTCACACAGAAATTTAAAAATCAAATTGTCAAACTGACAATTCCGTATGCGAGAAGCAAATCCGCCTAGAAAAAGCAGACGACAAGAGAAATTCTCGTATGCAAATTTCAGTCTTTCGCATGAAATTGGATATTTTGACAGGTAAACGTATGCGAGAATTTTTGAGAATTGACCCCCAGAGCAGGGTTGGCCGAATAAACTACACTACATTTTCTACATCATTAACTACGCGTAGTAAATTAAATAAACTACACGCCTTATTTACTACAATTTGTTACGTCTGCTACATTGGTACTAAATACAGAAAAATAATAGAATTTCAGTTAACAAGATTCACTTTTTTTTACTTTTCTTGTGAAAGTTTGTTCATTGTTTTTGTGTGAACAAAAAAAACAGTGGGAAAAAGGTCTTTCAATGGATGTTCGGATTGAACAATATACATTCGAGAAGCGATTTCGAATTCAAAAGCAAGCGTCCCATTTCAAATTTGACAGTTGAAGCTACGTCTGCTACAATTTGTTTCATTAACTACATTTAACTACATTAACTACATAAACTACGTAGCAGACGTAACAAATGTAGTTTTTTCTAAAAAGTGACAGTTCGGCCAACCCTGCCCCAGAGTATGTAATAAGAATGTCCCTAATACCCACCTTACCCACCACCTCATACCATAGTATCACTGTCATTCGTGATGGTAATAACCTGACCATATGTCACAATTTCAGTTTTCTTCCTTCTCTTGCTATAATTTTCGGCACGATCAGATTAGTAAGCATAGGGCACACAGCAGCAAGATCCCACCCCACCGACGAATTAACGCCGTGCAACCGCAAGCGTGCCGATGCTGCTACCAAAAAGAAAATTTAACTCAACCCTTATACCCCCTTTAGCTTACAATTTTTAAACGGTGATCGCAAACGTCATGTGTATTAATGGAGTATTGTCTCTGTATTTGAATGTGGGTACAATCAATTGCCCCATAACGTGGGGAAATCCACGTATTCCCTTAAAACCTTCCATGACAGCTATTTGCGCCGATGTGGTTTGGGGCATTCTGATGTAAAGGCCTGATTTGGATGCAAATGCCCGTTCTACTCTAGCACTTACGCGCGTCCGTCAGTAAAAATGACATGGAATGGAATATGACATATGTACTTAATAGAATTTTTAGTAAAATTGGGTTAAGGTAATATAATTTTTAGTACAATTTGGTTAAGGGCTACCTTGCGTTTAGTGATAAAGAGCGGGTAGCTAATGTGGATATAAGTTATATTTATTAATAGATAATAAAAGTTATCAAACGAACAGGTCCACTATCCGTCTGATAGCTTATACTACATTTACACCGCACCTAAATTCAACATTTCAGCAGACAACATTTCAAAATCCATTTTTGCGTTCCCACTGAATCTTCAACATTTCAAATGACAGCTAGTATCAGAATTGATTACTCACTGATGTTTTTATGTTACGAAATCAGAAGTGGTTTGTACCTAAAGAATTCATTTTTTAATTATATTAATCTAATCATGAATATAAGTGATAATTCAGATATATTAAATACAATCTTAAATAATGAGGTTTGTTCAATTTGACATACTTGCAAATGCAGCGATGAAATTCCACATTTCGCTGAAATTCAACATTTCGAAATGCTGGAAAATATATGGCCAAATGCTGAACATTTGGCCTGAAATGCTGCATTTAGTCGAAATGATGAATTTAGGTGTACTATAAGACATAATGGGTTAAAGAACGGATAGGGCTTTTTTATTAATACCGCTGATAGGATTTTATGAGACCTCAAAGCAAAAAGTTTTGCAAGGTGGCCCAGTCTCCCCTAAAAAAAAGAAAACAAACAAACATCAACAATCAAAATATGGACAAAAAATATTTCGCAATTGCAACTCAAAATTCGGACTTAAGAAGAGACACTGGGACCAGACTCTGACTGCTGAAATGCTACAGTGCACGTAGGGAGTTTGTGCAATGCCACTAGCTGCTGGAACTTGAATCATCCGATAAAAGTGCAAGCACATCTAGTACATCCTCCAAATCGCAGTTACGGCTGGATCTTTCTGTTGCTGCAGATCTTACCAACAATAAATAAACCATCTGAAACTAAATGTATTTCTTCTCATTTGTGAACTATTTTTATATGTCTATAGCTAATTGTTCTCGTCATTTATCATTTTACAAACTAATTTACTGCCTGCAATTTTTTTTTGGTAAAGACAGAAATCAAACAGCTGAAAAGACAAATTTCAACTAGCATAGTACTGCCAAGTCACAGTAAGGCGCTTGCCTAATAATATGCCATATAGGATTGCAAAAAAAACACGCCTGAAATGAGATAACTGGAAGTGTCCTCTATTTTTACATAAAGGTTCTTGAAATGAGTCTGAAATGAGATAACTGGAAGTGTCCTCTATTTTTACATAAAGGTTCTTGAAATGAGTGTTTAAATCAAAATCGAGCATTCGGCGTTTTTGTGGAGGTTCAGAAAAATCATCTACTTACTCTTTGAAAAATTTCTTCAAGCTTATTTAGGTACGAAGATCATAGCCAAGACTCAAAATACTTGATTTCCCACTTAGCGACTTCAACATCAGTTTGTTTACTTTTTAAAAGATACCTACTCACAAAATCTCCCCAATAAGTCGGAGAAATTATTTTATTTTATTGCATAAGAAAGCGGCCTTTGATCTTTGAACAGAGGGTACCTCCCTCAGAAAAACTCAGAAAATCGTATAAAAATCAGAACTCACGGACCTACTAAATCACAGCGCAGCGATAAGAGATACTCACACAATTCAAATTCACCAAATATGTCGGAGAAAAGCGTGGTATTTTACAGAAATACTCAATTACACCACAGCGCAGCGATAAAAAAATACACACAGACACAATACCCACCAAAGAAGTCGAAGAAAAGCGGGTTATTTTTTTGCATAAGAAAGTGGTCGTTAAACAGAGAGGACCAAACTCAGAAAATCGCAAGTAAACAAAAGAGAAAGGAAACAAATTTGTTCTATCCAGCGAGAGATTTTATAACCCGACATACCTATTTCGGCCTTTCTGGTTGTTTTAGCTTCGGCTTATGCTGAGAGAGTGTGGGCAGTACTAATACTATATTATGTGTATGTGTCATTGAAAATGAAGTTCAATTGAGTTGGTGTGTTCGGGCTCGGGGCAGCGCGCGTTGTGCTGAAGTACCCAATTGGGTAATTTGGCTCAATGCTCCGAGCCAAAGAGAAACGGCTTACATTTATTTTAAATAAAAAATGAGTTCTAAAATGTGTTCGGATACGTATAACTTGAAAACCACCGACTCTATTGAGCCCATATTTACAGATAATCTTAGGTATTAGCCCAGGAGTGCACTGAAGGAGATTGGCCAAAATTGGACAAAGGGGCGTGGCACCTCCCATACAAAAAAAAAAAAAAACACTCAAAAACGTATATCTCGAAAACTGCCAAATCGATTAAGCTAAAATTTACAAACAATCTTAGGTATTGGCCCAGGAGTGCTCCTCCGGAGATTGGTCAACATTAGACAAAGGTCGTGGCGCCGCCCATACAAAAAAAAAAACATTCAAAATCTTATATCTAGAAAACCATCGAATCGATTGAGTTGAAACTTACAGATAATCCTAGGTATTGGCCCAGGAGTGCTCCTCTGAAGATTGGTCAAAATTGGACAAAGGGCGTGGCACCGCCCATACAAAAAAAAACATTCAAAATCTTATATCTCGAAAACCGCCGAATCGATTGAGTTGAAACTAACAGACAGTCCTAGGTATTGGCCCAGGAGTGTTGCTGTGAAGATTAGCCCCTAAAAAAAAAATCAAAATATTATATCTCGAAAACCACCGAATCTATTCAGTTCGAATTTGCAGACAATCAAAGGTATTGGCCTAGGAGTTGTCATTGACCAAAATTGGACAAGGGGGCGCGACTAAATTGGATACTTTCTCCTACGGGTTTGTTCGTAATTGCCACCCAAAGGTTTTAAAAAAAAAAACGTAAAAGTAATCAATTTGTTTTGTTTCTCAAATTGATTTCCAAATTTCAATTGTATCTTTTTCGTTCTTTAACTTTCTTCACTGGCTATTTCAAAGGTAAATTATTGACAGTGAAATATTTATGTGCGATTTATACAAAGTGATGATCATTTACAGTTCCATATTTGATAGGATGCCAAGAAGAGACAATGGTCACAGTAGCCGGCGTCCTCAGAATGGCCGCTGAACCAGTGAATCTATCCGCTTTCATTTTTTATTGAAAAAAAAATATCAAACTAGATCTTAAAATATTTAAAATATGTAACTATTTTAGGCAGAACAACGTTTGCCGGGTCAGCTAGTTTATTTTAAATCTTAAACTTCGTTCTTCAAAAAAAAAAATTTTTAAATAAAAATTTACTCGACTGAACTCCGTCACAAAACAATCGCTGTTTGAAACGATTCACCAAGTGAAGTGAACGCACTCATTCAGCATTTCATATTCCTAATGGGAATAGGTACTATTTCTATTTCTTCCGGAATGTTTCTCTTTCAGCAATCTGGTTTAAATTTGCTGACAAGGGAAACATTTCCACGAGCACAGAAGTCGACTTCTTAACTATGTTAACTTAAAAATAACAGAACTTTTAAATACTGATAATGTAATCAGGAGATTAAGGCGGGTAAAACCTCTTGATCTATAAGAGTTAGCTAAGACTAAGAAAGTAGGTAATATTTTCAACCAAAAAATTATAGAAATCCGACAAACGGCGGATTTATCTGCTAAATTTTTTAAAATGAATTAAAAACAAGTAAAATTGTTATCATCGGCTTGGCCGATGCTTTGATACCCTCCACTGCATAAAAGTCATGCAAAATGTTTGCCATGTCATATTGGTTTGGTATAGGAGGTACCAGAACTACTTGACCGACATAGACAATTTTCAATAACAACCTGACGACGATAAAAAGAAGTCCTCTCACAAAATTTTAGTCGCCTAGATCGATTCGTTTGGACGCTATCGTGCTTTCAACAGACAGAGAGACACATGGGTCTAATAGTGGTTTTGTATGGGAGGTACCAGAACTACTTGACCGACATAGCCCATTTTCAAAACCAACCTGACGAAAATAAAAAGAAGTCCTCTCACAAAATTTTATTCGCCTAGATCGATTCGTTTGGACGCTATCATGCTTTCAAGAGACAGAGAGACACATGGGTCTGATAGTGGTTTTGTATGGGAGGTACCAGAACTACATGACCGACATAGCCCATTTTCAATATCAACCTGACGACGGTAAAAAGAAGTCCTCTCACAAAATTTCATTCACCTAGGTTGATTCGTTTGGACGCTGTCGTTTTTTCAACAGACAGACAGACGGACATGGCTAAATCGATTTTTTTTTTTTTTTTTTTTTTATTTAGTTCAATTTCTTAAAATGCTAGTTGATACAATCAATTATAAATATACATACTAATTCAGAGCAATAAAGTGACTTGTATAAAATTCAATTGGGTTAGAATTACTTTATTAACATTATTTAAGAAATAGAATAGTAATCATTCTGTAGCACAAAGTGACTAGAGGCGAATGATCCTTCAATTCAATGTATTATTTTATATTTCATGTGGGGTAAATTCAAGAATAAATTAAATAGACAATAATAATAACGAAAAACAGGGAATATAACGTTACAAACATTTTAGATATACTACATAATTAACAAATTAAATGGCTGTATTTACAAATGTTTTGACTGTAGAACTATCCATACTAAAGAGAAATTTTTTTAATTTTCTGAGAAATAAGGTGGGCTCTACTATCAGTCTGACTTCGATTGGTAACTTATTAAAAAGCCTTGGTGCTGTCGCAGTATAAAATTTTAAACAATGAGTTTTATTTGAAATTGGGATGTTAACGATTGCCATATGATTTACTCTTAGTCTGTATATATTCGAGCTTCTTAATGTAGCACTATAGCCGCTTCGCATGAAGAAAACTTTGAGAACCTTAAAGATGTAAAGATGTTTTATCGGGAGTACACGTAGGCTAGAGAACAGTGGCCAAGTATGGGCTAGTCGATTTTCTTTACAGATAGTCCTAATTACGTGTTTTTGGACAACATTTAGTATATCGATTGTACCGTTGTAAGTTCCACCCCAACTTGCAATACCGTATTGAAGCTTAGAGTGTACAAGTCCATAATAAAACATTAGTAGCATTTTTTTTGAACAATGTGCTCTTAGGAGATACATTTTACGAGTCGCAGGGAGCATATACTTTTTCAGTTCTTCTATGTGTGCCTTCCAGGACAAGTTGTTATCTATTAGAACACCTAGATACTTATAACTCTTAACACCTTCTATCTGAAAACAATTTGAACTGCAGACTAAATCTCTGTTAAAGTTGTTGTTGTCACACGTATGAACCGATAAAGACAATTTTGAACAAGAGCTAGAGTGGAAGATAACATCACAATTAATTGGACAAGGACCTCGTAAGTTGCATATCATAAGTTTTGTTTTGTTGCTTATAAGTAGCTCATGTTTCGCGAACCATTGCCGCAGGATACTTAAATCCATGTTTAGTTTAACAACTGAATCAAAAAGACTTTTATTATCATACGTCAGCGCCATATCATCAGCAAATGCAGTAATACGACTACTGAAGTTTTGGTAAAACATTGAATTGACATATATTAAGAACAATATTGGTCCCAAGACTGAACCTTGCGGTACACCAATTGTAGTTTTTAATTGACTGCTGAAGATTCCTTCTAATTTTACTCTTTGAGTTCTTTCTGATAGGTATGATGAAAACCACTTATGAATCGTACCCCTCAGTCCAGCCTTATACAATTTATCCAAAAGTATGTCGTGATTGACCATATCAAATGCTTTTGTCATATCTATAAAGAGTACTAAACTAGTGTTATTGTAATTATAACTGTCATCAATTTCACTACACAACTTAAGAATAGCATCTTCAGTAGATCTCCCTTCACGAAATCCAAATTGTTCGTTTCTAAAAAAGTTATTTTTATTTAAAAATGATACTATGCGTATTTTGATCAGTTTTTCAAAAAGTTTACAAAACGTTGGGAGTATGGAGATGGGCCTATATTGGGTCATTGAACTTCGATTTCCTTTTTTAAATAGAGGAATGACTTCAGCACATTTTAAAGACGTAGGAAAAGTACCACAATTAACACTTAAGTTGAACAAGTGACTTAAGACATCGACAATAAACAAGGAAATACGTTTCAAAAGACAGTTTGATTCAGAATGTGATCCTGATTCAGAATATATATATACTTTATAGGGTCTCCGGTGAATTCTTCTTGGCGTTACAAATGTAATGACAAAGTGAATATACCTTCCTGTGGAGGGTATAATAAATTGTCGATTTATTAGACGAACGACTAGGTGTAATCCAATTACGGATGGCGAAAGTCAGTCCTCTCGGGATTCTTTTTTTAGATCGGTTTAAAGTCACTCACTGTTGCAGAAGCAAACCTCGCTCTGCAATGTCTTTCGATGATTTTCTTTCCAGCAAACCTCCAATTTGAACAAAAAAGAAAAAAAAAATTGTGGGACAGGACGGTATCTGCTGAACCCTCATGTTTAAGCTTTACACACAAACCTTACCTTAGTTAGCTTAGTTGGGTTAAGCAGGTTAATGAACCTGTCTGAAAAAGTTCTTCTAAATCCTCGAAGAAGTAGCTACCAAGGATTCTTCTGTGGCAGAGCACTGGGCAGTAACAAAGAAAGTTTGGGGAGTCCTCATGTACCTCCTCATCACCGGATCCTCTGCACAGGTCATCTGTACTGATTCCCATTTCCTTGGTATGGTATTTCAGCATATTGCGTCCGGTGATAATACCCACAATCGAGGACAATGATTCCTATAGTTCAAATGTAAGATTTTGCAGTTTTCTGTTTGTTGATGGAGTCGAGCTTGCTCCATCTTTCATTTGTCGCCATTAGTAGTGTCGGTCTAGTTTAGTTCAAGGGAGGACCCTTTTCTTGCCAGCTCATCAGCTTTTTCATTTCCAGACAGAGCTCTGTGACTGGGAACCCAGCATAGTCTTACGTTGTGCTGAGACTTACAAGCTTTGATTTTAACTCAACGGCAGAGATAGCTTTTATTGCCGCTTGACTGTCAATGAAAAATGTAATATCTGCATGAGCTATTGCCATCATTGTCATTGCAACCTGTTTAGCAAACTCAGCTTGGAATACGCTGCTGTAATCAGGAAGTCTAATTGAACTCGATAGTGCGAGATTTCCATTTTTGATCCATCTGTGTAGATAGGTATGGTTGATCCGATGGATGTCGGTTGATCTTCATACCATTCATCCCTTCTGGGAAAACACGTGATAAATGGTCTTGTAAAATCTAGCCGGGGAGTAGTGTAGTCCCCGTAGTAGTGTATTTGCTCATAATTTGTGCATAATTTGGTCTGGCCTAACCGAAGGGCGCTGTTTGCAGCAGATTCTTGTACGAAGAGGTCTAGGGGTTTAAGATTGAGTATAGCCTCTAGCCCTACTGTGGGGCTGGTTCTCATTGCCCCCGTGATACCAATACAGGCCATTCTTTGAATCGCTTAGTTAACTAGTTAGCCATAGATTAGCCTTCCAGCTTCGGTAAAACTTATTCCGAAGCATATTATGAAGAAAGCATTTTAAATGATAAATAATTAATTTCTTATTGCAAAATCCTTTGTTTTCCAAGATACGATGTGATTTAATATACGTTCCTTGCTATTCAAAACATCACCAGTTATTTTCCATAATTTAAAAAAGCGTTATGTCCTAAAATGGAACTTTTTTGTAAGGGTTCCTATTCCATATTGACCAAGTTCCCTTTCACAATATCATCTCTGATGGCATTGCTCCAAATACATTTCAAGGAAACTGGCTACAATCGAGTCTTCGACTGCTCTTAGAACGAAGCTCTTAATCAAAGCCATTGGATCGAATACCGATAACCTACTGTCACAAAAAAATCAAAAAGACCGAACAACAATTAGAAAATATATTTTGTATTAAATTTTGAAATGCTTACCAAGAATCTCTGCCACATTATCTTCTCAATTTCCGCAAGTTAATTTTGAAACTGATGAACTCTTCACCTACAAGAAATTTTGGTCTGTTTCTGTCGTCGCTATCACGAGATTTTCAATTTCAAAAGTTAAAAACATTTTTTCAGCAACACTCCGACAGGTCAATTCATTTTGTTGTGTGAGGGTAGAATTGTGCTGCTCTGTTAGTGGTGCAACTCACTGGGCATGCGTTGTTTCGTGTCGCCCAATAGGGTGTGTGTTTGCAGATTTCTCCCTTTGGCCACCCAATTAAAGGACAAGCACATGTCACAACGGCTTTTAGAATGATTTATTGACATTTAGGTCTGTTGAGTAGAGAATTGGGAGATAATTGGTTTGTATAAGTTCAGTAAGGTTTGACAGAGGGGCGCATGATCCTTTTGCGTGTGAAAATCAAATCTATACCTATAGTAACAAATGTATGACCTGATGTTTTGTGGGATAGGAATCAGGAGGAGTGGTATCTCAAGGTCAATAAACTTTGACGACTCTTCCTATTCTATTTCTTTTATATGACGATAGACACTATTCTTAGATCATTTTATGATTGATAATAACTATTTGAGGGGTCACTAGAGAGGCTATCTTCGACAGCCAAAAGAACAGTCTAAAAGCTGTGTATCTGCATGACTTGATTAAATACGAAAAACTGTGAATGATTCTATAGGAAAAAAGTGCAAAGAAACATACAAAATTCTGTATGTAGGAACTGTTCTAAAATTATTTCAAATGGCTCCAGTGGTATATGGACGTTGATAACCTTGCCTAAAGCTATCAAGAGCTGATTTCGAAAAATGCCAAGAAAAGAATATTGGCGACTGGTGAATAATTTTTGTTTTTTTTTTTCAACCAAATCTGTACAGTTGTATTAGCTAAGAATATAAGAACATGAAGATGTGTATGTGCGGCAAAGTCATGAATTGGGAAAGTGATAATTTGGATGGATAGGTACACGAATGTGTGGATTGTTTCTACAGGGCACCGTTTGCTTTGCACCGACTGAAAATAAGCAGGAAGGTTAGAAAAATAGTGGGTCCGAAACCAAACACTTAAATGTATTGGGCTTGAGCGACACCACCATCTGTCCTGCTTGTGGAGAGGACGACGATACAGCGGAACACTTCCTCTGTAGTTGTCCTGCCTTTGCTCGCAACAGGTGGCGGATCTTTGGGGCTGACGTGGTGAGTGCCGAACAACTAAGCTCTTCATCACTGAAGCTCCTTCTCATCTTTCTTCGAAAGACGGGAAAACTAAGTACAGCAATGTAAGGTGTCTGTTTGGCAGTACATTGGACCAGTAGTTGTGTCCAGTGTTGTGCCATGTAGACTAAAAATGTAGACTACACGATTGTCTACGTGTAGACAACTCAACGTAAACAATTCTCGATTGTCGACATGTCCATGTTAACAACGTAGACAATGTAGATAATTATTAGAACAAGTTTTTTATTAATTTTTCCTGTAAAGTTTCCTAATAAATCATTAAAACAGAAGCAAGTTTTTTATTAAACTTTTAATTCAATATCGTATATATTTATTTAAAATTAAAACAAAGTAAGTTTATGATGTTTAACAAAAAATAATTGTCCAGCTCTATATTATGATTTAAAAAAATCAAAATAGAACAACTTTATATTAATTTTTAATAAGCTTAATATCATTATTTTCGAAGAATTGCCAATAAGATATAAGAACCCAACCGAAAGCGTTCTTGGAGCTGTTGATAATGCTTGAATTGAATTACTTCTCAATGGGTCTTCTTCCTTTAGGTACAAATTTAGAATTAATTCAAACTAAAATGTATTACATATACCAGAAAATACTCAAATACTGACGATATTGTCTACGTTGAAAAGTCGACAATTAAAGTCGACATGTAGAGGAACAACACTGGTTGTGTCTGAGTGCTCCATCGATAGTAACAACCTCCGGCAAAAAAAAAAAAGCTATTGCTTCACTCTCCGCGGAGTATGCTAAGGATCATTATGGTGTTAGAAATCAAATGTTACAGGCTATAATTATGAAAAAATAGGGTTCTCTTAATTATGCTTTTATAAGCGTGTTGATCAAGGGGCGACCCTTATACAACTAATGGACCAACACCGAACCAACGAAATGCACCGCAGTCGCAGACCATTACTTTTTCTCCTCCATGCTTTATGGTCTGAACCGTGTACTTTGGCTGCAATTCTTTCTTTGGAGGACGACTTACTTACACTTTTCCATCGGATTCAAATAAATTAAACTTGGATATCAAAAGATTTAATTCAAAGTTAGATAATATTGATTTTTTGAAAATTTAGCGGACGCTAACATGATGCTTTAAAAAATAAGCTCCTTTCCATTGGTAGGTAGACATTGAGCCTTGCCAAAAATCATTTTTAACCTTGAACCTAAATATTTTGTCGGTCACAAAAGATAATGAAAAAACAAAAATAATAATATTTACTTTAAAAAAATTAAGAAATTCATAATAACATAAATGATTTTTTAATCTAATTTAAATAAATATGTCATAGTTCTGAAAGTTGTATTCTAGTGAGAGATATCGTGTTGACCCCGGATTTTTTAATAAATATTTAAATTTTGTAGATATCGAGGTGTGGACAAAAAGAGCAAACGGGGACTGCAACTACCACCTTACGCAGTTCTTACGCAGTTCTGTAGCTCAATCAACGTTTTCTGAGGTGTTAACAGAAGTAGGCTTAATATTTTTGAAAGAAAATTATGTCCGAAGTGGATTAAACTAACAATGACTAAAGGAAAAAGATGAAGCTAAGCTCCATTTTTACGAAAAATGTGGAATCCCAGGAGTGATCATGTATGTTGATGGGACTCACATTGCTATTAACAACCACCCCATCAGAAAATCGTCACCTATACTACAACAGAAAAGACTTTTATAGCTTAAATAGTGAGCTATTTCAAATATATTTTGTGAGAGTATCATATTTTTCTATAATACCACAATTTCAGATTTGTGACCATAAACTATGGATTAGATGTATTAGATGTATTATTATATATAATTTCGTAATCTGTAAGCTAAGCTTGTTGATGAAATAAATAAATAATATAGTGGTACGTATAAAAAAGAGCCAGGAGAAGGGAGGAAAAGAAGATCCTGCGTAGAAAGAAGAGGGCTTACGCAGCTCAAGGAGATCGAAAAGTCGCGCGATCGTAATAACATCCGGAGGTTTTATAAAAAAGCCAAGCAACTGGCTGCTGGCTACAAAACCGGAACGCATGCTCTTCGAGACAGCGAATGAAACCTAGTCACCGAAGCGCAGGGAATAGTAGATGTGTTTAAGCAGCATTTCCAGCAGCTGCTTAATGGGCATCATGTAGAGAGAGTGATAGGGCAAGAAGACAACCCACGTCCAGTCAAAGAAGAAGTAGTTCCACCACCTAGTATAGAAGAAGTTGGCCTAGCTATAAAAAAGCTTAAGAACAACAAGGCCGCAGGCTCTGATGGTTTACCAGCGGTTTCCCAGGGTAATTCTTCGCCGGATCTCCACTAGGGTGTCAATCGTGGAGTTCATGTTTACTCCGAGGTAGGTGAACTCCTTAACTACCTCGAAGTTGTTGCTATCAATAGAGACGTTTTGCGACAGATGCTTGTTTGTTTCGGTTTGGCAAAACAGCTGGGTTCAAAACTCCTAACTCGAAGGACGAAATGTATGCTATACAAAACCCTTATCCTGCCAGTTCTGCTTTATGGCGCCGAGTGCTGGACGATAAGCAAGAAGGGAGAGCTGATACTGGGCTCCTTCGAAAAAAAAAATACTTCGGCGGATATTTGGTCCCGTGTGCGAGGAGGGCGAATGGAGGAGAAGATACAACCGCAACTCTATGAGCTGTACCAAGATGTGGATGTAGTCCAAAAAGCCAAAACACGTCGACTACATTGGCTCGGCCACATCGAGCGAATGGACAATAATGCTCCAGGTAAGAGGATAAGTAGGTACTTGAACACTTATTAATTCAATTTAATCCATGCAATCGGTTGTCTTCATTAGTCTGACATCTCGTTCATTGGCAGTGAGAGTGACCTCTTTTCGAGTTCTATTTCCAAGAGTCTCTGCTTCACTTTAAGTTTCTCCTTTGCTATATGTTTCATCTCCTAGAAGTGCTGTTTTTGTTGTTCTTGAATTCTATCAAGACTTCGATAGATCCTCCTTACATTGGAATTCAATTCTCCTAGGAATTATTTGTTCTGAATTATGGAGCGGGCTATATCAGCATACAGCTGAATGTTGACTTGCTCTTCCAGCAGAACCAATGAAGATTTCTTCTTTTCCTGCATCTTCGTTGAACAATTAGGCTTGGGATCTTGTGGAGTGAAGTCATCCGTGGCTAAATATCTCCTCTTTGTCGAAGAAGCAATAGCTTCGTCTGGGATATCGTTCAAAGGAACTTCCACCGGTTGTACATCATGTGTAGGCCCGAAATACGAAGCTCCTTCAACCCCCTCAGCTGACTCTCTTAGTTGAATGAGAGCAACCACTTCTTCTTCATCAGCTGTGAACTGTTGAATTTTGTATGGTCCACCACCAGTTGCTGTCAACTCGTTGTTGTTTGTAAGCGAGTTTCTTTTTTAGATACGCTTTGTGATCGCTTCATCAAAGCTGAAATATTTTACAAAACAGTTCATATCATAATGTTATGTGATCTTAGAATATTTTTGGCAATGTCTGATGGTTAAGTTAACCATCGTTCTAAACTGAAGTCTGTTTGTAGTTTTTTCCTGTTTATGTAAATAAATACAGATTGTTCTTTTAATTTGTTCTTTTTTTATTAATTTCACTTGCATTTTCTTAAAAATCAAATTCTCTCGACGTGCAGCAACCAAACTTGAATGAAATCCGCAATGATTTTGATGCGGGTAAGAAGTGTCATTTTGCTCGGGAAAAAACCGATTCGAACGTTTACGACGATATGTACAGCGGAACTCATTCACATTACCGATACGGGGAACTGTTCACTTTGTGGATTCGACGATACCAAAATATTTTTTTCTGTGAATAATTCCCCCCGGCGGATTCCACGAAAGGGGTGATTATTTTTTATTTTTAAAGTGCAGTTTAGCGAAATACCGCATCATCCTTAGGTTATTTGTTGACGTATGTGTATGTTTTTTCCCCGAATATGCATTAACGAAGATTTCGTTCTTGATGGATTTGCGGTGCAACACTCTCCCTAACTTTCGTGACGTCAAAAATGTTTTTACTCTACTTGTCCCACAAATCTGCTGTCTATCTTCTCTATGAGTAGTTTTGCGACCAATCTTCTTTCTTTTGGAGAAGAAATTGTGCCGAAAACAAGCTTCGTAAGTTTATGCTAGAGTTTATGCAAATATTTACTAGAAATAAACAGGCGAAAAGTAAATGGATAACTGTACTGGCTAAAAACAGTACAGCTTATACAAAAATAACCGATATACTTATGCGTTTTTAATTGTCATTTCTGATTTGGTGGCCAGAATTAGCAGCATTCGTTTAAATGTTGCAAATTACATGGTTTCATGTAATTTTTAAAATAATGGTAACTTACAGTGCACAATCCATGAATGTTATCAATATATCTACTGTTTCTGTATTAAAATCCTGTTATTGAGGGCCACAAATTTTACTTAAAAAAGTTTTTAAGCATTTGATGTGCCTCATTGTGTACAATGATGCCATTCTGACCGGATTCCGGTCATATCTGTCCGGAGAAAATTTTAGAATCCGGTCTAACCGATTTTTGATCGGAACGAACAAATTTTTTTACCGGAAAATACTTTTTTGACCGGAAAAATAATATTGTTCTATAGACTAGACATAACTATAGATTTCTCTAATTTAACTGAACCTTTGCCATAACTTCGCTCAAAAGTTCAAACAGAAACCAATTATTTGAGAATAGTCGAACATTTAAAAACATAAAACATGCAATTCCTTGCTTAAGAACAGAGAGAAAGAATGAGATAGCAACGCAAATCATTATCTTAATGTGTAATGGACGAACAACACATAATTATGGATATATAAATCGGAAATAAACACAAGTTTCAGCGAAAAACATATCTACAATCATCTGAAAACATGTCCTTTACTGACCTAAAACATGACATACAAAATTAGCGTAACGACTAGAATTATTGGCACCCCTAAGGAAATTCCAACTTTGATCAACTATAACATTTTCGTTTGTAGAGTTATTTGAATCTGTTGTATACAGAAGTATAAATTATTAAATTCCTCTTTGATTAAGTTTTATAAATAACGGTTTAGTTATTGAAAATATATTTTAAATGCCAATTTAGTAAAAGCTTACAAAAGACCACAATTATTGGCACCCTGACATAATTATTGACACCCCCAAAAACTACAAGTATTGCCACTCTTTAAACAGAAAATCAATCAAGCTTTCAAAATGTTTTATTTAAAATTATAAAATAAAAGATAAATATAAATTAAAATATAGATAAATGTTTTTCAAAGGCAAATAAACAAAATAATACTATTTTCTTCGTTGGAAAATTAATTAATTTAAATAGGTATTAAAAAATTAGTATTTTGTAAAGGAAACAAAAAAAATTGTTTTTAATATTATTTAAATCATTGTAGAATTTAATAAATTCAAGAAAGTAAAATAGTATGTATTTTTTAAAAAGGCAACCTAAATTTACCGTTAATCAATTGTATAAATATCATATAAGATGTTAGATCTTTTTGCTCGGAACAAACCTGAAATTGGTGCAGAAAAACGCATTTACCACAAAAATCAAAGAATAACGGTTGCATGATACAATTATTGGCACTCACAAAAGTACAACTATTAGCAGTGCCAATAATTGCAGCTACATAGGATGTAATTATTGGCACCCCCTGTCTCCAAAGTAAAGATACAGAAATATGAGAAAAATGTGCAAATTCAAAATAAAAAATAAATTGACTTACAGCCCTATTATGGCTATCAAATATCAACACGATAATTGATAATAATTGATACGTATCAAATGAATGAATCGGTATTATGGTTATCAACCTATCAACATTTTTGATGAATTGTGAATTGTATTAGATCTAAGATCTATTGTGAATAGTTTTATTGATAAACTTGGTATTACGGTTATCAAAAAATTTGATATTCATCAAATTTTCTATCAACCACAAATTTCTCGTTGATACGTATCAAATATTCGGGCGCATCAAATTAAAAAATGTGTATCCTCGTTTTTAATGTAAAATAACGACTTTAGAGCGAAATATCAGCGGTAGACATCCCAAATGTACTAACTACGAGTAGCCGCGATTTTAAAATTATTTGCAAAAAGGAAACTATCAACTGAGCGCGTTGGGAATAACTTCAATATTGACATTGCACAATCAACAGTGTTGTTCGTTGTTTTGATTTGCGAAAAAAGCGACTTTTGTTTCATAAAAACAACTAACATTATTCAACGAAAACTAGTCGTCAGCCATAAAACAAAAATCAACTACAAATCAGAAACGTCAAAACAAAACCCATTGATATTTTGATAAGTATTCACAATGGGGTAAAATTTATCAATTGATACTCATAATACCAAATGATCAATGGATTGATAGATCTTATCAAGTATCAAATAATTTATATTTGATAGCCATAATAGGGCTGTTATTCGAACAAAGGGTTATTGAGAAAATCACTGTTGAATGATGGGGTGCCAATAGTTGGGTCAAAAATTGGGAGTGCCAATAATTGTAGTCGTTACGCTAGTTTCAGTAAATTTTAAACAAACGAAATAATAAAAATTAACATTCACAAATTTTAGCTGCTCTCCAATTTTTTCTCCAAACATTAGCCAAATCCCTAGCTAAATTTTGACATGGAGTGCGTTGTGGATATAAGTGTCACAGAAAACAGCTGTTCGTTGAAAATAACTTCCTTTAAAAATGCATTTAAGTACGCAAAAAAATGTTTTATTTTCGTTGCGATTCCTTTTTTCCTTGTCTGCTATTCTTCGATCTCAAATTTTTTACTTTAAAAGGATACCTCGTCGAGGTATTCATTGAGGAAACTCATCCTTATTTACTTTTCCACAACACAAAAACACAACAGAACAAAACCAACAGAACTGTCAAAATTTAACTTGAGAAAATGTGGCGAACAATTAATGGGGGCTCTAAATTTTGACAGATATATAAAAATTTGATTTTTTTAGCGTACCTACAGCTCGGCTAAATGGATTCGCTTAAACTTAGCTCAGCAACATTTTGGAGAGATTTTTTTATGAAAGCTAAAATTTAGCTTCACGAATAAAAACGTTTTCTAAAAATTGAAATTGTAGGTATATTTTTGTTTTCTCTTTTTTAATGAATAATTATATCTGATATGAAATGTCATTTGTGATACAATAGGTATGAGCTTTTCGATATCATTTAAAGCAATAATAGCCCTCACAATTATCTGTGCTATCTTATACGAGTATAGAATAGGATTTGAATGACATGTGTGAAACTCATTGTAGAATGGCACAAAAAAACACGCCTAATAATATATCTACAATTCTACATATTTGTATTTTTAATATGTTACTATTTTCTATTTTGACCGGATTTCCGGTCCCCATTATTTAGGCTTAGTACACGCTAAAAAAACTAACTTATAATACTAGAACTAAAAACTAAGACTTATAACTAGGGTTTAGATTGAAGGAGGCAGTGATGCGGTTGAAATCAAAAATCGAAATGTTTGAGTTTAGATACCTTCCGCAGCATACGGGAAATTGGTTCTTTGGAGCCGTATGACGTGCGGTGGGTTGGAAGATAGAAGAGGCGGGGGTATCTTCAATTGTGAGGGTTTGTATTGAAAAAAATGGAGTTGTAAAGAAACTGGCAATCGATAGATCCTGATAAGAGTCGATGAATGTAGAGAATGTCTGCAGCATCTCTGAGATCCTCAAAACTATTCAAGTTAACGTGTTTAAGGCGGTCTTGATAGCGAGGAAGAATTAGGGGATCGTTCCTTTAATCAAAAAACTAACTAATTAGGACTTTTTCTAACTCTTCTGCAATTCTTTAGGATAGTGGTCTGAACCATTTCTCTTTTTATTTATTATTTTAAATCTTGAGTGAATTTTGGAACTTACTATATTACCATGTTTATAAATAGTTTGTCTGGTGTCATATGCCATCTGGTCCGGCAGAATTGTATGGTTTTAAACCATGCGGCGCCTAAAGTAGTTTATTATTTTCGCATTTAACCTATTTAGATACATTTGGCTATACATACTAAGTTGGGAGTTCCGGTTCCCCGAAAAATGGGTGTCTATAGAAGGAGAGATTAAGCAAAACAAGTCTTTAAAAAAAATGGGCGCGTGCAGGTCTGTATCTACACGTGATAGAAGTGAAACTTCTTAAAAAGTATCGGATCTCCATACACAATAATCATTATGCAATAAATGGAGAATGGAAGGCAACAAAAGTAATTTTTGGGCAAAATCGATAAATCATTATTATTACTCTATCTCTCTTCTGCATGTTGTTTGCTAATGATACCAAATATAAAAGAATAATGTCTGTTGACCATAATCCTTGTCTAATAACAACCACACAAATATCTGCAAAGAAAAGTCACGTTCCATTTTCTTCAAATTTCACTCCCCATTCTTGCCCAATAATTCAAATTCAATATCAAATCGCCGCCTAGGAAGTTTCACTTCAAAAACCTTTTATCTATTCGTATGACTGCTTCGGTTAGAGTTCATCCTATTAATCAGTAGTGCATTAAAATCGCCAACAAGAAGCATCGAGTTTTCTTGGGCATTGCGTCAGCTACGACATAGTCCAGCCACTTCAGATAATCTCTGTGTCGTCTTTACAGTCACACCTATCCAAAGATTTGTAAAGCTGATTTGTAGGGCATTACCGACACTTATCACAGTAGGGTTAGGTTAGGTTTACGGGTTGGAGGAGCAGGGTGAACCCTACTCTAGCACAGTTAGGTCCTTGTGGTTTTATGGACCCATTGTGATATCCTTTTATGGGGGTTAACCATTTGTGTTAGAGACTGTTAGCTTTATGTCTCTCTTTCTTGTGTTACCGGACGTCGGCCGTCCAGCCATCCTGATACATATCCTCAAAAACCTGTAAAGATCGGAAAGTGAGACATCAGAAAGTGCATGTAAATCATAGAAATAATGACTTCCAACTTCCAAGTGTTCTGTTCCTCAAGTGACAGAGACTCGGGTAGTGACAGAGGAAGTGAGGTGTGTCATCATGGACCTCTTCGTCTCCGCAGCCTCTACATATATCGTCATCTTTGAGATTTAGTTATTAGTCATTGTATGGCTTCTTAGGGAGTTATGACCCGTTAGAGCCCCTACCAACTTAGACAGCGATGCCCTGTCAAACTGTAGAAGTATGAACCAAAACCATTTTGTAAGTGCTATGAGCAAGCGAATGTGGCAATTTATTTACCAAAACCTATCTAATTCTTGTCTGACCTCAGCATTATGTCAGCGCTGTCTTCCCGCAAATCAATTGTGCCATCTGCCATTGGCCTTTAATACGTCAAGGACGTCTGGTTGCCGAGCTGGTTATCATTATTCACTATGTCGACTATGCGTGATACACAGTTAGTTATACCATGGGTACTATTTCGGGTCCCGCAGTCTTCTAATGTTCAGACATTTCTTATATTTTTCTGACGAATATAAAGTATGTTTGCGCTTGAAGTGAGCAGAGCATGTCACTTTGAGTAAGCATATTGAGCTGGACCTTGCAGCTCATTAGTTGTTCGCTCGTTGAATCCATACCAGCTTTATAGATTAGTCTTCCGTTTTATGATGCGCCTTGTACCCAAAAATGTGTTGATATTTTGTGGTTTGAGATTCAAAAATACACGCAAATCTTGATAGAGTCGAAAACTAAATTTATATTTTGCAAGAATCTTAATTTTGTCTCTGCCTCAGTGATTAAGTCAAATGTTACTTTAACTACTTATATCTGTATGCAGTTGAATCATAAGCTCATGGCAGAATTCTTCAATTTCCAGCCGAGACAAGCGTGACCTAATTACAGCAATAACGAGGAATATGTAACCCACCCTTGTATTAAAACAGATGACATTATTTATGCATGTAGCGCATACTTTTGAAATGCTTGACAACATCTACATCACCGGATGCGAAGATCAACAAGCATGTGTTTAATTTTTCGCCACATGCTTCATGCTTAAAATTATTATTTCGTTCAACATGTGTCCTGTAAATTTTCCTCTTATGCTGGGATCCCTTCATCAACTGAAAACGCATCCACAATCCATCTTCGAGAGCCCACACAATGCACTAAGCCAGCCGCACCTCAAATTAACTCCACTCCTTCATCCAAAGAACCACCAAAATAAGGGCATTATTCGCAGATAGGAGTAGGTAGGAAGTTCTATTGAGAGATTGAGGCCAAGAACAGAAGACAACACTCACACCTTACGTCTGCCTGCGTCCATATAATCCACACGGCCACACCACACCACTGAACAGAATCTATCTATGAGAGGAGTCTCGGTCCATTGTTTGGATTGGGAGTTTTCCAATGTTTCCAGTTTCTGTTGCCCTTTCACTAGCGTTCTGTTTATTTACCGTGTGCCCTTCTTTTGGAACAACAAACTCGTGTTGATTTGTGAATGAACGAAAGATACTTTTCCATCTAACACCGATCAGACAACACTCGTCTATTGTGACTGCATGCAGATACAGAATAAGCTAACGAACTTCGCTTTTGGATTTGTTTTCATTTGGTTTACCGGTATTGTAAATTACTTTTCTTGTATTTATAGAATGTCGTGTGTTTTGATTTGTTTGTTTTTGTTGACACGCGAGACTTGTTTGGAATAAGGCCCTAAAGCTATACCTCTTTAGCAAATATGAAACAGAGATGTGTTGTCGGGTTTTTGTGGTGGGTATGGGTATACCTTTGGGTGGCACTTCGAACTTCAAACAAAACGGACGGGGAATATAAGGTTTATGAATTGGGGGCTAGTTGCTAGTATATGATAATGCGGAGAAATGTCTGCAAAGCGAGTGCGCGGTAAAAAATGCAGGAGAGAGTGATTTGGGAAAAGTGTTGCCATTGGGTATTTGTCTTATGGTTTGTTGCCGGGTGTTTTTGGAGCCATTTATTATCGCTCACTTTGAATGAAACTGGACTGTTATGAAGCTAAAACATTGTTTTGTAACTATAAACCCATTGATCCAGAAAACATAGAGGAACTATGTAGGTACCTACTGCTTCACAATCTTGTCATCAGATTTAGTGATTGCTTAGAGTTACGTACAGATGAAATGTTCTATCAAAAGATTTTAATTCTTAGGATTTCCTACAGTAAATTTTAACTCCAAGCCGTTTGCTATACAAGGGGCCATGTATAGAGGCATACAGTAACTCTATGGCATGAGTTTCAGAGGAAAAAGAAGAATACTGTAATGTATATGCTGATTAACTAGAAACACGACTCACAAGATGAAACTGAGACAATACCATGCCTGAGGAAATTCTGTAAGCTGCAATAATCGAGAGGAATTGATCACGAACTTCATTCTGAGAGAATTGATCAAAACCTGACTAGGGTCCTATTTCATAAAAAAAAGTGGCATGCGATAATTTGTAAACTGTCAACTGTGGCCTATTTCAGCAACTTACAAATTTGTATTTTCAAACATTTTTCAACAAAATTTGTGAGTTATTGATTTATTTTGTTTCACCAAACTCTTGGCATTAAACATTTTTTCGTTGTTTTAACAAATTTAAATTTGTGAAAGCATTTTAGTTTTTATTTCACCATTACAATACATTATTTGTATTTTACAGGCAACAAGTTTTGGAACTTTCACAGTTTTTGTGGACTTGCGTTTAACGAAGCGAAATGAAATTACAAAATTTGTACAAATTGTTGGATAATTTTACATGAGAAATATCGCCTGTAGCTCCACTTACAAGTCGTTTTGCAATCACATTTCATTCGAAAATGTATTCGCGACAAAGACATAATAGTATTTTGTTAATAGTGAAAACGAATAATTCATTTTGAGTTTCGGAAAAAAAAGTCTACCGACAACGTATAAATTAGGTTATTTTTGGAAATTTTATGAACAATTTCGACTAAATCATTGCAAGGCAGAGGAAATAATTTTATTGTTATTGGACAGCAATTTTTTACTGGCTTGCTTGTAATTGGCAATGGAGGACAACATTCCGTAAATACTTCCAATCATTGTTTCCGCAAACTCTTTAAGAATTGAGTTCACGCAAGATGTTGTCCATTCCTTATTATTTTGATCCTGGGTGAGCGCATCGGAAAACCTACCGATACCATTTCTTTTTTATGTCTTATTATAGATGCTACAAACAATTTATTTGGTATGGTCATAAACATAATTAAACAATGTAGTACTTAGTTTGATGAATGCCACCCACAAAACTTGTTGAAAAAAGCTGTAAATCACAAGTCAACGGAATTTCTGGTGAAATGGTACCTAATTTGTAGGACTTGTGATAAACAAGTTGTTTTTCCACAATTTCTGTAGCTTTCATCAAATTTTTAAGACACTTATATCTACTTGTATTTGCTGAAACGAAAATTGGCATTACAAATTTGTAGTTGCAATATACAATAACAAATTTGTGGTTTTAAATTGAAATTGGTGAAATAGGCCACTGGGCAATTATAAAAATTTTTGTTTCATAAATAATTGGACAATTTTGTAGAATTGTCGGAAAATAACAGACAATTGTCAAGTTTTCATTTCATAAAAAAATAGTCATAACAATGAATTGTCACGCATTTTCAGATTATTGTTATGAATTTTCTAACAATTGTGTAGATACAGACAATTTGTTTATGAAACAGAAAAAAAATTCACAATTCAGCAAGGGAGGATTGATTTGGGGTGTGAAAATTAAAAATGTGCAAAATAATGTCTTTCGGTTTTTCGAGAATCGATCTTCCCTTTCGAAAAATTTTCCTTTCTACGCCTTTCTACATGCACAAGTTTATCGCTCTTAATGTGTAGTTTCTATGTGGTCCTAGAGTCCACACGTTATTTTTTACATTATATATTTATCTCCTCGACATCAAGCAACAAGTTATTTTTTTCCTTAACCCGGTAATGAACTCAATTTTGGTTTCCATAATAATAAGGCATTTTCATTTTAACTCACTTTTGTATTTCGTAAATTCAATCAACATAGAGCGACAAACATAAAAAATTCCCATAATTTGTACAGTAATCAGAGGTGCATTACAACAATACCTACCAAAATATTAATATGTTGAAGAGTGGACCAAAGCATAGTATTATTATTTCCCACATTTTCAGTGTGGAGTTAGTGGGAATTAACTCCACTTTTTTTTAATGTGCGGACTTGTTTCTCTCTAAAAAATGGATTTATTTCCCACTTTGTGTGGGAAACGTCTCCCGAACGTCTGACAATCATCCGAGAGTATCTATATATAACTGTCCTGAAAAAGCTTCTCAGTTAAGTCATTCGGAATCGGCGGAAAATTGTAGGTCCCTTCCATTCGTCCCAAAAATAATAACTCACACAAACGAATGGTTGTGAGAAGCTAGGGGTAGGGTTCCTATGTTCTGTTGCGCCAACTATTTATTTATTAATTTATTTATTTACTTCGAATATGGAACCTTGAACAAATATACGGATAAGGGACTAAAGAAGTACTCAATTTCGACAAAGATTTTTGGCTGAGTAACGAGGTAAAGAAGAGACGTATTATAGTATAGACTGTAGAAAATAGTTTAGTGGGTAGATAAACGAAATTATTGGCGACTTCTAATAATTCAAAAACGTTTTCTTGTAAAATCTTTCGTTCACATTAACATTTTCGAAATCAATGTTAAGAGTCCAGAAACTAATCGTCGGCAGCAAATCGGCAGCCTTCATCTAAAACTTTTATTTCGTTTCGGAGCATTTATTTTGTTTGTGGTGTAGGTTCGCCCAACGAGAGACGATATTATTCTCCTGCAGTTAATAAGATCGGAAGTAATATCCAGATGCCGTCTTGTGGATACGTAGTTATTGGACTCATTAATAAATCTACACAAAATGACAGATCTTTCAGATCAAATACAGTGGACATCTTCTGGTTAGCCCACCATATTAGATGAAAACGGAGATAATGTTGTACATTCGTACTACGTTTACTAGTGGGCACAGTGACTCAGTTGTTGTTACCTTAGTTTGCTGGACTACTTAACGAGAGTTTCAACCCTTTGAACAAAATTCCAATACGCCACTTCTTTCGAACTTCTGACAAACATCGGACACTGTGTCCGCTTGAACGACTGGTTATGAGAAGCTAGGTCCAGGGTCCTAGGCACCTGTCGTACCAATTACTTATTTATTTTTATTTCTTTTGCTTGTCAGGTTAGTATCTACGTTACCTATTATATTAGGTACTATAACTTTCAGTATTGAAAATAATCCGAAAAATACCAGCTATTTCTAGATTAAACCAAACTTAAACCAGTATGTTGTAGCCAACATCCCAAAGAGGAACTACTCAGTGGATTGGGATTGCCTACAGCCTACATCATCTTACAGTACCAATGCCACGATGTAAAATTATATATCGGCAACACTGTGATACCCACGTGCTTTTTCTACTCTCGGTTATCGGGTTATGTTTCACTTGTTTTGATTTTATTTAGCCACAACCGCTCGTTCTCCCTCTCTGTGCAGCAGTATGTAATTAATTTGGTCTCTTATCGTGTTGCTCTCTCGCACGTTTCTCCAACGAGCCAGCAGATATCGTAATTCGTAACTATCGCCCTAGCCAACTTTTGCACCATCAGCAACATCCATCGGTGCATTGTAATGGCTATGACATGCTAAACGCTAAAGCCGGCCGGGCGAAAACTCAATGATGGTGATGTTGATGCTGGCGAACGAGGGTGGGTGGAACCACCGGGATGTGGTGGCGGTCGGTCCGCAGTGTTGGTGGCTTTTTGGGGTTCTGGGATCTGGCTCTGCTGATAGTGGATTGCGCGAACTAATCAGCCAACATGTGATGTGCTAGTATGTGTACGCATCTGTGAGGTATATAAGTGTGTGCGTGTGGGGGGCTATGAATCTGATAGATACTTTTGTTGGTGGCTTTTTCGTTGGTGGTATCGCTGCCGTAGCCGTAGCATTTGTCGTCGTCTTTAGCCGATTGTCAGGTTTTTCTTTCGTTTTCGTTTGCTTATGGTTTTTTTTTCGTTTGTTCTTCGTGTTTTCATTCGATTTTCTGCGGGGAACGAGAACGATTTCGGCTGAGAATTTCATTCAGTTGCGCGCCGTCAAACGGTACGGACGCAGATCGTTCGTTGTGGATTCGTGGTACGAAATAAAATAAAAAAAAAAACCCAAGCGAAAGTAAAAGAACACATCGTCGGGCTATCGTTAGGTACTCCTTCAGATTTTGATCCTGTCGGTGGTACAAATATATTTTTCGTTATAAAAGATACAATCGACGAATTTTTTTTTTATTTTTCTTAAATTTTGTGGTTTTGTCGGTATTTTTGAATTGAGATACATTTTTTCAGTCACATTCTGAAGGACAAATTTTGAATCCCAATTTCAAATCTTAAACTGATCGCGCATTGGTAGAATTTCATTTCGCTGAGACCTGCATAATCCTAGAATAACCTCTCTGCCGGTATCCGGTTCACTTGTGCGAGAAGGTTCGTCATCGACACTCGGTTCGCGCATTTCGATTGTTCTTCTGCTTCGGGCCGTGTGATTTAATGTACATAGTTAACCTGTGTGATAAGAGAAAACGTTTAATAATTTTTTATAATTTTTTTTTTTTCGTTCATTTTCATTTATAGCCAGTTTTAGTTGAATTTTTTTTTTCAAGTGACAAGAAAGTTTACCGAAAGAAAAATACACATTTGCCCAAAGTGCAGGGTTATAAGTTTTTTTTTGGTTAAATATTTTAGTTGCAAGTTTTGTACGTTACGTTAGTGTCAGAATGGGGTCGATACCCCAGTTGGGTAGATCATCATCACCGATGCCGCTACTATGGAAATTATTGGCGATATGCATTGTTATACAATCTGTTGGAGTATACACGAGTTATGCTAAGGTGAGTGAGTTTGGCCGGATTACAGGGTCTTCTTTATTTTAAGTTTTTTTTTATACCACAATGTTCCTACCTATACAAAAGAAGTATAAAGATACTTTTATTCGCGCTTGGTTATGTTTGGTTACTTGAGTGCGGTAAGCACGTTTTATGGTTGTCGCCGTATTGCGGTTTTTGTGTGGCTCAAAAGGGAACTCGACAACAAAAGTGATCGTGGGCAGCGAGACACGTCTCCTGCGGGCATAAAAATCCATGAGATATGCATTTAAAGTTGGATGGTTATTTTTTTGCGAGAAGACAGTGAAATTTATGAACTGGATTGGTTGAAGGAGTTTTTTCTTAAGTTGTGTGGAGTCCACGCGATCGGTTTTTAACGTGCTGTACAAAATTAAGGAGAACTCGAGCGTTAATTGCTTTGATGTGACAACTTTTGAATGACATCTTAGACAGTCTAGACAGGGGTTTTGATTATGCCGGTAATGTGCTGAGGGTCTGCGGTGGAGGTACCTACATGTGACTATATAAAATGTATTGCATTGGAACTGATTTTGTCGATTTTTCATAATTCGTGAGAAATAAAGTCGCCTGGGGATCTGCAGGTGCGATATCTCAAAAATAAGTTAATGTAAAGTTAACATGTTTAGCGCCAATGCAAGTTCGATTCCTGGATAGGTATCTAAGATGTCCTTTCTACACCATGATGACCTAACGACGTCGTATGGAAAATATGTTCTTAATGAATGCGATTAAATGCGATTTTTACTCAATTTCTGCTTAGCTAATATTATTCATAGTAATTAATCCAAAAAAAAAGCTTAGAAACTTAATGGCAGGCCCTAGATCTGAAGCGCTACTTGACTTGCGCTAATAGGTCGTAAAAATTTGAAGAAGCTTGATTGTTAGATGCAAGATCGGGGGTCGGGGGTAGTATGTGTATGTCCCGTTTCGTATCTACTCCTTATCAGTGATAGGCTGAGTTGTATTATTCATCAACGAGTAATCGAAATCTGTCCATTCGTTTTCGAGTTTTTAGCTGACAAAGAAAAGTCCTACAGTTTTATTATACATATGTATGTATAGATAGTATATTTAAGGAAATCATTGAGTAATTGCCTAAGAATCAGGATTCAGGATATTCTAATGTTTTATGAATTGCCCAAAAGCAAAATGTTAAACACACTTTAATCTGGTTTATCAACCTTTGCCTCCATGAAACAATCGTATCGGTATTAAAATTAAAAACAAAAATAATCCAAGCATTCTCCCAAGTGATAGTATATCAATTAATTGCGTTAGATAAACCAGTGTATGTAGTGCGTGCCAGTGTTAAAACACGTCATACATACTACTACTACGAACTATTAAGTTTTTATTTCCTAATAAATTTTCAACTTATCAAATCAATAAATTCATAGGTTTTTTCTTTAAAAGACTTTGTTATTCTTTGAAAGGTTTTATCTAGTTTCAAGGTGCTGAAATTGTTTAGATATAGTAGCTAGCTACTCATATGTGTTTTTGTTCAAAACTTGTTGCTAGGGTGTCCTCGTTAAGCTAAAATTTTACAATTTTTACGCATATATAGTGTGAGGTTATAAATTATTGAGTTCCAGAAAGTTAGACTGTAGTTAACTAGTATTAAATCTTCAAAGATACATTTTCAAGTTTCGATTTGGTCGAAGTTGTTAGCAATACATAGGTCATTCTAGCAGTAAACGTACCTTAGCGGAGGAATATTTTATCTTTAATTTGTGAATTTTTTTTTCAGTATTTGTTGATATTATTAAAGACTAAAGGTGATATTACATAGTTTTCGCACCACTTTATTTTAATACTGCTTAAGAAAAAAGTGTGACTGTACCATATCGGTTTGCTATCCAATACTTACCAAAGTAGGTATTTAAAGTTTTCAACTTACTCAATTCTAAACATTTATTGAAATTGCTAAAAGAATTTTGACCATAGTCAGTTAATCAAAAAAGACAGGAGAGTGATAACAAATTGGCAAAATATATCCATAATAACCCTTCATGTTAAAATTGTCGTTGATAATAATTAATTTTTGTTTGAAAAAAACACCTCCTTAATTCAAGGATAATAATTGTCCGAAAATATTGTAAGGCAGCATCTACTTGAATAAGAAAACGCTGGGAATTGTACCTTTAACAGGTTGTTCAAATAATGGATTAACAACAATTTTGTATTGGTCCCAAAACTGATCCTTGAGGAATCACCAAGGAACACCAAGTTATTGATTTTAACCTTTTGTCTGCGACTTCTTAAGGTTGGTAATAAGATCCACCAATAAAGCATTAAGCTTCCTTTAACTTACCTATCCCTAAATTTAAATAGAACGGATAGATTTTCCCTTCTAAATCCAAAATAGCAATCACAAAAGAAATGTAGGTAGGTAGGTACATATTCTGTCTAGATACAATAACATTCTAGATTCAGCACCTCTCTCATAAAAAAATTAAAATAAAATGTAGAACATAAATGCACAGGTGTTATTTGAGAAAGTAATAACTTTGTGACAAACACTTCGCTTTAAGTTATAGCTACATATTTCGGATAAGCTAAAGTTTTCAACTGTTACATTTTTTCTAATGAGAGACAAGTAAATGAGACAGATCTCTCGCATTTTGCATACCACTTCGGTCTCATGAGATTGAGCTAGTTCTTTTCGCATACCTACCACCAGGGTTACCTTTGGGATACCTTAGTGTCAATTATACACCTTTTCGAACACTCGGACACCAGCACACCTCTTTTTGAATACCTTTTTGGAATGTAGGAACTTTTGTATAATAAACATATAATTTGTTCAAAAAATTATCTCTTATCTTTGACATGATTTGTATCTTTGTATTTGAATTCCCAAATGTTCTTTGTTCAGACACATAGCGAAGGTCTGCAAGTTTTTCTGCATGGATTATGTACTGATTCCTATATAAACATTTTCCATTAAATAAGCTTTTTGTTTTGATTTTATATATTTTTTTTTAATTTTACAAGGCGATATTCTAGAGCTTACCTATGGTTCAATCAAGCGGTAAAAGTGCTCATTCGTAAGGTGTCACCAAAATAAGCCTAATTTATTTATTCATTTATTTTTTTTTTAAATACTTCTCATGGGAAAGGCGAATCTATAACGCTTTATCAGCGCCCCGAGATGCTTGCAGATGAATGTTAGTTCTGCACTTAAATTGCTGCAAATTGTATACTTCTGGAAATATATCCCCAGGAAGCGAGTTCCAAAGTTTGCTTGTCCTGTAACAGAAGGAGTTTTGGAAAATTGATATCCTCGCGGTTGTCAGGTGTACTGTATGGTCATGAGCATTAGCAGCCCGTCTTGTGGGGCGCCCAAAAGTTGCATTTCGAGGGATAATGTCTTTGAGTTCCTCAGAAGATCTACCATGGACGTACCTATAGAACAAGCATAGGTCAGCGACTTGTCTTCTGTGCACCAACGGTTGTAGATTTGATGTGAGTGTAGAGTCTCCAATAAGTCGAACTGCTCGTCTCTGTATGCTGTCAAGTAGGTTAGGTGAATTTGGGGTCGAGCTCTATCCATCCAGGCCTTGTCTAACCTGAGCTTTGTAGAGAAGGAGAAGTTGCATTTTTCCTAGAAAATGTTGTGAGCTGTGTCTTGTTTGCATTAAATACAACCAAGTTGTCTTTTCCCCACTTCAAGATTTTGTCCAGATCATCATTTAGAGAACTCACATCTCTGACTGTGTGATGTAGCCGCATTCACAGGCCCTCTGTTCGAGATGGAGGATATAAGAGTGCTGTCATCTGCAAAGCTGTAGATATTATTATTTGTCGATCCAAGCAAATTGTTGAGGTGGAGAAGAAATAGAGTTGGAGAAAGAATAGATCCACTATCCCGCATTTATAGCAAACGAATTAGATGATACGCCATCTACAACAACTTGCATTGATCTATGCCAGACTCGGTCAAATGCCTTTGATATGTCCACATGTCCAAGGCTACGGTTCTGGATTCGCCGTGTTGTTCAATTGCTTGCGTCCATAAGTGCATTACGTAGCTTAACAGGTCTCCAACTCCAATGTACAATGATTACAAAAGTTATACGCGTTACTCTAATCCTTCCAATGTCCTGTTAAATATTTCTGTCAATAGGTCGTCATTACTGCCACAGATTTTAATCACAGATAATTTAGTTCGCCAAATCATATTGGCAATCGTGATCTAGTATTTCCAATCTTTTAACCTTAAGTTCAGATTTCTAATAGCTACAAGAGAGTTAAACCAAAAGAACATTGTTAGAAGAAAATATATATTAAAACTACCACACTTTATACAACAACCGCCTGCATTTTTTCATTGCGAAGCCAGCTCTTGTTTAGTTAATGTATGAACCCAAGATGACACATTTTCATACACCAATCTGTTTGCATTATCTGTGCTGCAACAAAGTAGCCGGTAATAAAATGTGCATCGAGATAGATTGAATAAAAATTGCTAACCGAAAGGATCTCGTTTCAGACTAATCTCATCCAACTAGATGCGTACAATTTTTTCCATCCATTTGTGTGAGATATTTAATTCTGACCTAAACAATTTTTTTTTGTGGGAAATCGCAAAGTAGTTCACGATTTCCTAATTTAATTGCAGCGATAACCTTTGACAGATATTTTGAAATATGAAATGAATAAAAAATTAAAATAAAAAATACAGGCAAAATGTATTTTAATAGTACATAGTAGTTATAGAGTGTAATCTGTCCGGTTGAACTTTTGCACTCCAGATTCTATGCACAGACGAATCTGTGCCCATTCTCATAATGTGCGTGTTCTTATTTTCAGTTTCAATTTTAGAATGTTTTTTTTTCCTCCAGCAGATAACTGTACAATATTGTGATGTGTGATTGTGTCCTTGAAATGGGAATGGAAAGTGGGGTATATAATAGGAACGGATGTTCTATTATTTATATACCATTAGATGACGTAAGCCATATGGGCTTCTCATGCGAAGCGATAACATTAACTTGCGAAAGAGAAGCACTTAAAGATGTTGTCTTATATAAAATAGTTCTCCGAATTAATATAAAAACTCATAACTTCATTTGAAATGAGAATAAGTAAGCCCATGTGTGGAATTAAGATGCCATTATAAGTTTGCTGACTCGCGCAAAGATGTGGTCTTTATGGTGTTAATTATATCGATTCGCTGGTTTTGTTTATATTTAAATTTAACATTTAGAATGGTATCCGTCAGAGGGCAGATAATTGTCACATGACATTAACTTTGACATTTCGTGCCAATTGAATGGAGAGTTTTATATAATGGTTAGTCTAATATTCGTCGTGTGATGTAACGAACGGCAGGGACACTTCTTTCTATGCAATTTCAAAATGACCATTGAAGCACTCTTGAGGTACAACACGTTCTAAGGTTGCATTATAATGGTTTCTCAATTTTTTTTAGCGATATATCTGACGCACATGTTGAGTGAAACAATTAATTTCAATTTGAGAAAAGATAAGAATCGAATAGTCCTTTCGAGCAGAAGATGAATGCCACATGCCAATAAATAGACAGCAGTAATAAATCACCAGCGGTACCGTTTTGAGTCACTCTTGGCAATATTATTGTGATAGTCATTGACACCATGTAATGGGATGTTTGCTACTGGACACTTGAAGTGTCATTGACTCTGAGTACCTATTTATAAAGCATTTGTCATCGTTGCAATTAATGTGCATTATTCAGCGATCATTTTTCATGAAGGGGCAGGCATAGAATAATCAAATTATATTTAAGTGGATTTCATTTCTGTTTTGACAAAGTTGTATTGAATGTATTTTAAGAAAGCCATTGCAATATTTTTCATTATGTATCATCATGTTAGTTTGACTTTCTTATGAGTTGATCATCCTTGAAGTATCCTTCTAGACTCAGAAGTCTTGTAGCCTTTAGGTCAATCTGTTTATAGGATTGTCGGCCTTGTTTTCAAAGCTTATATATCGGTCTTTGTCAAAGCTTATTTATCGGTGGAAAATACTGGAATACATTAAGGTGGGTTGCGGAAGATCGATCATTTTGGAGAGTCCGCTTGAATATCTTACACGCACGACATTCCTAACGTGACATTAAAAACGAAGATGAGGATTATGATTTAAATATGGCAGAACGATTTTGGGATCATAAATATTGAAGCAGATCTTTTTCTGTTCGGCTGCTTCTTCATTGCTATGATAGAAACCATGACCTGGCAAATCAAGTAAACTTTGTTGGTGCTGACAAGCCTTGTAAGTGTTTTGGGCTGTTTCGGACTGCTTTCGGATCTATAACAATAGAGAGTAAGCAGAGCTTATTGACTGTCAAAGTGAATGCAGATATTTTTGATGGTAATAAATCTGTTCATAGAAAACCCTCCAGCGTATTCGGTCACTAGCTATATAACTGGCTCCATCAACACGAACCGAGTGAGGTCGTTCTCAAATTAAGAGAACCAGGTGGAATCTTGCTCTGTGCGGGGATATAAGGAGCTTGTTAGTATCTACCTGGTTCTACAAAAGAGGGCTTTACTTCTTGGATAACCTTTTGCCAAATGAAACACTGATTGGCAAGATTGATCCCTTGATCGATCTCGACGCCGGCCGGCCGATATGATTTTGCGCTGTAATTGTGGGGCCCGTGTAACCAAACTCTTTAACTGCTTCAAAGTTTTATGTATCTATAATATTGCTGATGTTGAGAAGCACTTTCGCGATAGCTGAATAGAGCATCTCGTTTTGTAATCATTAACAGTCAAATTTATCTTTGTCGTCTTCATTTCAATACTTGCTAACGCGACACTGACAGCTCGCCATGGATGGAGAGACGTGTTCTAGTTTTTCCTCAGTAGACTTTAGTGAGATTCCGTTTTTGTTCTCCATTTAAGCCCTTAGGTTAGGCACGTAGCCAGGGGGGGGGGAGGCCATTCAAATGCAAAAATAACTTTCAAAAATTTCATTAAAAAACACGAGAGTCGAAAAACTCGACTTCTACGCCTTTGTGAAACAAGATTCATTGAAAGGCATGACCTTTTTTTTTCCTTTGTAGAGCTCTTCAAATGCATCTCAATAAGTCTTGAAGAAATAACGAGCAGAACTTGGGCGATGTCTTCGAAAGCATCAACACTTTTGGAAGTTCCGAATTCTCTTAAGAACATCAGAAGATTTTTTCAGAGAGGCTTTTCAATCCGTATCCTAACTTGCCGATGACTTATTTGAAGTTGAATTAAGAGCACCAAGAACTTCATTGAAACAAACAACGCGTTCCAATCCAGAAACCTCTTGTACTGAAGCCTATTTTAGAGTGTCTATACGGATTCCTTGCATAGATTCGTTAATAAAAAATCTTACAGAAAAATTCATGGTCAACGAAGACGATCTACCATCGTTTCAAGCTCTTCTCCCAGGTTTTGCTGCAGTTGAGTGAGTGAACGGAATCGAAAAGCTAATATGTCACTTTGATAATGCAATTTCGTTGTCAGCTGTGAAAACTGAGTACATTCTTTGGTGCGAGACAAAATGTAGTCGAGTGATCCTTCTTCCTTTTTCACCAAAAAAAAAAAAATCAAGACGTCTTCTGCTTTGAAAAAATGTGTATAAACAAATTATTTTAGTATCTATGTTCGTTTAAGTACATACGATTTAAAAACTATGTAATAAAAATCAATGAATTGGAATATATATAGTTTTTTGTTTAAAGAATTCCTCGTAAGATTTGAAAACAAGCAGTCTTCAAAATACGTTTTCCATATCCTCAACACCGACTGTGTCCCTACTATAGGTCTTTTCTCTCTATACAGGTCTCTTTTCAGGTCTTATTGCCTTGATACCTTCTATTTATCATTATAAAAAAAACTCCACAAACTTTATTCATTTCTTGAATTATTAATTCTTGACTTGAAACATTTTTGGTACTTCTATTTATCTCTTGGTAAAACTTCTCAAAATGTGTCCTCCCTGAAGCACCTGTCTATTCTCTTCTTCTCACTTTTTAATTTTTCCTCCTGATAAACCGATGTTCATTCCTGCAGAACTTATGAGCCGCTCCTGTTCTTCTTCTTAGCGCCGCCTTATAGGAAACCCAAAGGTTTCGTGGGGTAGATCATGTGCAACCTAGCACAACTGTTGCGTTGCGGCGGCGTCTCTGATGGTCTATGTTAACAGCTGTACATTCAAAATATGTACACTAGAAATCCCTTACGTCCAATTGAGCCCATAATTTATTTCTAATATATTTTGCACATTTATAGTTGTTTATAAAAATACAAAATGCATATAATATGTAGGTAGGTGCTATTTCCAAATTTCAACCGGCAAGAAATTGGCAATGACACAGAGACAAACTCAACTGTATCACATTTATTTAAAAATAACTATCAACAGATTCCATTTGAATAATCAACTCATGCATAAATTCAGATAGACGCTCACATAGTTAGTTTCATTAATTTTCGATTTCAAGTCGGTCAATATTTGGCTACTCGATGCTGGAGACATAAGGCCGCCAATTGGATGTATAAATTTGCCTAACTTTTGAATGAACGTCTTTGGATGTATCTGCTTATTTATATATGTATTATGTAGATGTACATATATGGCTGTACTCAAAATATAGGCGTATTTAATGTATGCTAATTATGCGGCTGATATTCAGAAATCTATCGGGAGAGACCTTGAATCTGCAGATACATTGATCATCATTAGCGGTCACGCATACATATGGTTTTCTTGTTTCAGTAGAAAAGAAAAAAAAAAATCTCAATGTTTATTTTCTTGTCATCATTGAAAATTGTTTCGTGAAAATCGCGCTTTTCCCTTTGGTCAGTGGATATTTTCCATATTCCCGGGGCGGTCGGCGCCAAACGCCAACGCGTCAAATCATATGGAACAGGCATATCACTACTGAACATTTGCACATCGTCAACAGATCTAGATCGTGTCCAAGTCCATTACAAAAAGGAGTTCTGTTCTGTTTCTATGTGGGAATTCACATGTAAACAAGAATGTGGAGAGGATGCATGATTGTGTATATGTAAATGGGTCTGGCTTCCTTATGGTTTCTTATTTACATTTGGATCGTCTGCCATCCGCTTTGCTATTCCTTTCCTTAAGTGGAACAACTCATCGATTGGTCTTCTAGGCAGACATTCCATTCAGTCGATCATTTGACTGCCAGATTTGGTTTGAAATCCGCAAAGCGATGAAACATATACCTTTGGTGGATTGATTTAGAATTCACTCGGAATATTTGCATAAGGAGCTATATATACATAGTTTAGATGAATTGCGCACGTACTATCACCATCTGATCTATCATTAGTCGAAACAGCTATTAACCCGAAAGACTACTCTACTCATATTGATGGACAACTAGGTATTATAGTATATGCGCTATTTACTACGCTCGCTAGGTAATTACCAGTTTACTAAAATAGGACAAAGGAAATCCTGGAACCAATAGATGCATGAGAAAGGCAGAATCCTTTCTTTCAAATTTCTACTTGGAGTACATACAGCCTTTTTGTAGCAATACAGGGTAACCGTATATCAGCTGATATGGCTGACTTTCCTCAGCATTTCTTTTCTCATCAAAAATGCATCCTCAGTTCCGTTGTATTCAGTCAGAGTTAGAGTATAGAGTGACAGTCATAGAAACACATATGCACTATAGACAATATTGATTGGTCGCCTTTCTGAGGGATCTATTCTCAAAGGCTACTGCTAGTAGCATTTTTGTTTGAGACAAAACTGGGCAGAGATAGCGAAGAATGGTCTCATTCTCCTCGTTATCCCTTTAGCTTCTACATATAGAAGTACATACATATGTATAAGAATGGGTTGTATTCACTCAAATAGTGACGCGTAAATTGTTTCGAAGTCATGCCCTTCCTAAGTTAGTCAGTTTGAACGCCCATCCTCAGCTCGAAGGCTACATCTTCATGGAGGACTCTGCCATATGTAGTAGCCCGATGACCCTAACTATGAAACGCACAACGAGTCAAAGCTCATTTTAGAATATGCACCGTAAAATCCGACCATTCCTACGATTCCCAAAACTTTGCATATATGTAGTATGTACCTATGTATCTTTCTGAGAAGAACAAATGCCCACCAAATAGTAGAGGACCAAAAACTGACTCCTGAGGTAAGCCATTAGTAGAGCCAAAGTTGGCATCACTAAAAAAATCACTGTGCTCGTTAATAAATAACTCTCATGTACAATTAGGGAAATACATATCTATCTATCTTTTGAAGTTTGAAGTCACACTTTTAGAATACAGGCCAGCGTTGAAAAAAAAAGATCTTCCGTTCAAAGCGTCACATTTCATTCTGACACATTTCCACCTCTAACATCTCATAATCTTCTGAGACTGCGATTACAAGCAAGATACAGAATCATAGATACCAGTCTAAAGCTTAGGTATTACATTACTCATACTTGAGATAACGCAGACAAGTGTGTTGTATACCTAGATCTAAAATTTATCCCAAGATAAAAGTTTATTCAGCTTGTAGAATGTAGATCTATAGCAAATGTGTAAATGTGTAACTTCCTCTATATGCGATCGTAGATTATGCATTCCAGATACTGTTTGTGTTTCTCAGTAACTTAAGTGGTAACACAGGAGATTAGCACTATTCAAACTACATACATATACGGCTGACTGAAACATGAAATGACACTAAGAAAAGCAAGCAGACACTATAAGTGCAAATAGATTTTGACTCTAGTTTTGAATGTCAGAGCGTTTTTCTTATTTTTTTTTGTCATTTCTTTGGGAAACTAGAACATAACGACTGACAGGCGACGACAACAGGCAATTTGAATATCGAAATGAAAAGTAATTATCTGTAGAGCATGAACGTTATGCATGCACATGCGCAGGCCATAAAAGGTGGTTTCCATTTCAGACTTTTTTTTACAGATTCATTGCGACAGGCGATAAGAGATTCTGCGGGAAGATTACATTTATGTTTGTTACTTAAGTTTCTGCGACAAAATATGATTGGGTGTGGAATTTTTTGTTTGGCATCGAATCGTATGGCAGGTTTTGAGTACGTAAGGTCAGTAAAAGATGAGATTTATACCTCGATTACACATACAACTTGGTATAAGGTAAATTGAGGATCTTTGCATAAGATCGTATTAATGGGATGCATCACTTGATCGTTTAAAGTGTGTAGGTATATTTTTATCTGGACTTGTTTACCTGTTTGCATCAAGTTCTAAGATGCTATTTATTTCTTATTCCCACAGATTAAGGGAGCTTCTAGGCGTATTTATATACTGTGCTTAGGTTTGCACAATTACATGTGAATATGCTATTCAATATTCAGCTAGGCGTTTGTAGATAGATGAGTGATTTTTCTGTTCTCTGTCGAATTACTTTCTTGGGAATCTATCAAAAATTCACATATGTCGGTACAGACATAGGACAAACATAATCCTAGATGAAATATAAGTTATAACCCCACCCAATATTATGCCTGTAATCACTAGTCTATACTAACCGCTACGCAATCGATAGACGAAATATTTGGATTTTTATATGAAACTAGCTTTTGCCCGCGGCTTCGCTCGCGCAGTCCTCAGGATTTGGACACAGAGATTCCTTCACAGTCAGTTAGTTGCCTTTTTTATATTTATATATCGGGAAACCTACCTAAGACTGTACGTATAAGAAGCAATTAGTATCTCTGAAAACTATGTCTAACGTCCTATTGGAGAAAACAGTTCAAAAATTATATGATCAATATTTGTTGGTGAAGCACTGGTATCTCAACACAGATCATACTACAGCAGACGGAGCCACTATCTGCGGGACACTATACATATTCCTTAGTTAGCAAATCCTTAATTATATTCCACACTGCCCAGATCTTCCTATACTGTGCAACATATGCAACTGGGAAGATCGTGAGGATGTGTACCACTTTCTAGCAGTATAACCCCATTCTTACAGAATTCCGCTTGAATATCTTTGAAGTACGTACGCTGGAGTTAGATGAAGCGATCAGCATATTCAACAGCGATGAAGTTTGGACGCATTACAAAGTTTCAAATCGATACGACGAACGGTTCGTGAGTTAAGAAAAGGCCCCCCCTTAAAAGGGGCCATCGCCAAAAAATCGGGCCCCAAGAAAAATTTCCAAAATCGGAAATATTAATTATCTTTATTTCTTAATATAATAATAACTACAGCAACCGAGTTTGAATTCGATCGGATATAAACTAACCCAATTTTTTACACCTTTATGGGGTGAATTTCCAAAATCGGAGAAAACAGTTTTCTTTACTTCTCATAGAGAGTACACACACCGAGTTTGAAGTCGATTGGATGAAAAATACAAAGTTTCCCATACAAAATTTGATCCCCCTTTTACCCCTTTAAGGGTTGAATTTCCAAAATCAGAGAAAATAGTTTTCTTTATTTTTCATAGAGAGTACACAAACGGAGTTTAAAGTCAATGGGATGAAAAATAAAAGTTTTCCCATACAAACGTTGACCCCCCTTTTACCCCTTTAGCGGTCGAATTCCAAAATATCCTTCCTTATTCCTTGTATACATCATAAAGAGAACCTCTGTGCAAAATTTCAGCTTTCTAGAGCAAAGGGTTTGGGCTGTTCGTTGATGATCAGTGAGTGGTAAACTTCATTAAAGGCTTTTACTTAACTTCGTGAAAAATTTGTTGTGTCAAAATCTGGCAAGCTAAATTCGAACCACTTTCTCTAAACTGAGAGCTTTGAAATTTTCCATGCTGGTTGGGTTGTAAAGACAATGCAATATTTATAAAAAATGTTTGGATTTTGACTTCCCCTGCCCCTTTAAGGGAGGCTTTTTCATAACACATGACCCATTAGCCGTATTAACTTGAAACTTTATATGGCAATAGATAAGTCAAAAGTAGTACATACCTAATTCATACTTTGTACCTATTCGTCCTATAAGGGTTGAAAAAAAGGGGGTGCAAACTTTTCTATTTCGACATTACTACGCTCAACTTGCCATTATACTCATAAATCTATGTAGGTCAACTCAAAAAATCCTTTTAATTGTTAGACAATACTTCACCGAGTATTTTGAGCTAACATTCATCATCAATAGTTATGTACTATTGTATTATTTGAGTGTAAACAACACAAACATGGCTTACACTAAGCCCCTTGCAGGATAAACCTTAGAAATAGATTGGTTAATTTTTATTATTTTGGTTTTTAGTGCTGTGAACTATAAAAGCGTTCCATTAGTTTTTTAAACTATTATTATTTTTATATAGATAATAACTAGCTCATAATATAGTCCTATCTAATTTTATATCTTCATTCACTATATGCACTTTGAATACCTCACACTATTATGAAAGCGACAGTGGCTACAAGAAAACACAACACAATATAGTAAAGCCCTCACTCTATCAACGCAAATATCAGATGAAGATTTGTATCGAAAACACAATGGTGCGAAAAAGACCCTTCCTGCCCTGCCCAGTCCATGCCAGAATTATTTCTAAAAGTGGATTTTCTGTGCATTTTGATTATATGGGATTATATATGATTTTAACTTAATTTTTGGACCTGATTTAGAAAATAAAAATCCGGTCATTCGGTCAGATTTGACAGGGTTCTGGCAACACTGTGTTGAACTGGCAAACAGATTCAACTATATATTCTGACTAGAGACAAGGCGGATCATTCTGTCATTAAGTCCTTCAGAATTCGTAATCCATAATCTAATTTGACTTTTTTTTTTTAAAAAAGTTCTCAATCTCATTCTTTTGTGTGGTTTATTTAATATATTTGTTGCTTTCTGTATAAAATATGGCGTAAGCTCGAGACTATAACCCAAAGCAAGGATAACAACAGCTACAGGTACGGCCCTAGACTTATAGGTTAGGTTAGGTTAGAGGAATGGTTGTGAGGAGAGCCGTTACAAGATACTAGGGAACTTTGTGGGCCTATCGCGATCCCTGCGAGAACCATAATTTAATAGATGGAAAAAACTAAGCATCTTTCCCTATAAAGCATTTTATTTTCCTACAGTATTTAAATATCTTCGTATGGTCGACAAGCCCCGTCTCTTCTATGTTGTTGAGGGAGTATTTTCCCAATACTTTGTACCGCGTACGTGCTATGACATGACATTCGCACAGGATGTGTGTGATGTCTTCCTCGACTATGTTATTTCAGATCTCTGTCTCAAAATCCTATAATATTTTGGAATGCTTTCTAAGAAGGTAGTGGCCAGACGGGATTACTATTGCTATTCTCAGGTTTGGCGTGCTTAGTTTAAGAATTTCCTTAGTTAGTTTTTGGTCCGTTACTGGTCATGGTCACATAGTCTTGGATACAGGGTGGCCGATTATGTCTCGGGGTGATTGTTCTTGCAAGTTTTTTTTTTTCGATAATTTCCTTGGAGACACCCAATTGTGGGTTGGCGGAACTTGTTGATTTTTCGACAGTTCTCCGCTCTTTTTAGGCAGTTCTTCGGCGAAATCATTTCCTTCTATGTTTCAGTGGCCTGGGACCCATCAGCATAAGCTAAACTGACTTGGTTCAATACGCATAATGCCTTAAATATTGAGCGACAATAACTATAACTATTTTTGATTTGATGTAATTTGATTTTAGTAGTGCTTTAAGCGCAGCTTAATTGTCGATGCAAATAACAATATTCTTATCGGATATCGTTTTCAACTCTAATATATCTCCGGCTTTAAGTACCTACACCTAGATTCTTTGTCTGAAAGACAAGATGATGGAACTATCCGTCAGTCTTATTGACCTTTGCATGTTTTGCTTTGCAGAATAAATTCCAGCGCCTGTCCCTTAGAAAAAATCGGCCCTTAGATTCTCATAATTATTCGATTGTGTGAATTTTTAAATTTGGGATGAGTAGAAGGTACCTAAAATTGTATGTCAAAGGCTGTATTGAAAAGCTTTCTCTGGACAGTTAGCTCAGTCAAACAAAATTTAAGTTGTTAATTTCTGGTATCCCATGGATCGAATTTGAGATTCCTCGATCAGTAGGTCAGCACAGCAATGATAATTCGAACGGAGCAAAGTATCTCACGTATAAATCGCCCGGACCATTGCTGAATAGATTTGAATATGAATATTTTACAGCTTTTCTTTTTCTCTCAATTTCAATCACATTGTTGAAGACACTTTTAATTTGCTTCAATTTCAATGCGTATGCCTCAAAACTATAAGTATAATCAAGCCACTATATCGCACATCTGTTTGTGACTAATTCATACCGTCAATGTGTGTTCGCATAAGGAAAGCAATCAAATTACTCGTTAATATTTTTTTTTGTTGAATAACATTTCGATTACGAAATGATCGCGGGAAATTAGTGGCACACAAAAGCGAAACGAATTTATAACTCTCTCGCATTTGAATTATACCGAAATGAAACATATTTCCGATAAGAGCCCTCCAAGCTCTTCAAGTTGGGACTGCGAGTGTTTAAGTGAGGGCCGGTGCTCGTATATGCTACGCACTTCTTAATCGAGACATTACAAAAATATGTCGGACAGAAAAACAATGTTACCCTCTATTTCTCTTCTCCATGTGCTTTCAATCAAAGATGCAATTAGTATCTTTTCTTATTTCCAAATATCGCGATGAAATTCTCAAACAAAAAACCGGGTGAGGAATTATTAATAATTTATTTATTTTAACCCAATCGAGAGTAAGTATGTGTCGATATGATAGACTCATAAATTGAATACAAGTTGTAAATATTATCGAAAATCGGTTTTGGAGCGCCAATGTGGGTCAGTAGGGAAATGTGTTGCATTTTGTATTTATTTGTCTATAATGGAGATAATTATGCGGTTTAGTCTCCCAGATTTTTTTCTTAAAAACCAGAAAGGTGTAAAGGTGTGTAGGTGTACCACTCTGGTGAGGCGATATGCAACGATTAATTGGAATTATTATTGATGTAGTCGTTTATTTATAGGTATATTGGGCATTTGGTCAACACAAAACTATGAAAAGAGTTCAAGCCACGAGTATACCTTTAGATGAATTCCGACTGAAGCACTGAACGTACTGCTAAGCATTCTTTTTGATCTCCTTATTAAATGTTAGGTTAAAAGGACAGCCTGCACCATATGCAGAAGTTATGCGGATGCCCATTGTTTTTACCCTTTCATAGCACATATGCGGCAGGATAAGGCAATAACAAAGCCATTCGGATCTGTTTTTGAATCTTCCAAATTTCGAATTTACCAAATTGGACATAATCGCCGTAACTACTATTTGACTGTCCACCGCAAAAGATAGTGGCCGGTTTGAGCTGCTTTTTTTAAACGGTGCAGTAATATTTTCTCTTCAACATTCCAGCAAAACTCAAGAAGTAAACTTATAAAAATTTAGCATATAGGATAATTTATTATCTTGCTCCCCGAGCAGGATCATTTTTTGACAGCTGAAAATTCGTTTTTCACCACGATAGTGTCAGAAAACTATAGGAGTATAATTATTTAGCGCAATTGATACACGGCTTTAGAAACAGAATGAAAATAACAATCCGTAAAATGTAAAAACAGTTTTTACTATCGTTATAAACAGTTTTTAGATTTAAATCTGGTACATTTTCATCGCTATAACCGATTTCATCGTTATATCCGGCATCGTTGTAACCGATTGCAAATTACTTTGAATTAAACGGAGTTTTGCCGGGACTTTGAAAATATATCGTTATATCCGGTCCATCGCTATATCAGGTATTGTTATAACCGATTTCTACTATATTTATATCCATTTCCATTTATCAAAACGCGACTTTTTTTTACGGTTTACCTGTTCGCTCGTGATCAAAACAGTATAAACACGATTATGAGACGAGGCGATTTCAATTTACCATTAAGTCCCTTTAAAGATAGAATACACACAACTTCATTTTCTTATACTTGTTGAGAGGATATAATAAGAAAGTGGCATTCGGGAGATTACCGCTTGTCTTTCTTTTAATTTAATTCTCTGTACAACATCCGTGTAGTTGCTAAACTGGTCCAATATTCAACAAATGATGTGACTTTTCCAGATCAGGACTACTTCTAAATGAACAATCTTGTATCTACCCACACCTGTTCGAGAACCTCATCAGGAATTGCTCTCGCAGCACCCTGGGCTTCCTACCGAATGCCTTTTCGACTCAAAAACTGGATTCGAGTAAAAATTGTCGGAGAAAAAAAAAGTCCTGGACTTCATCGATACGTTGGCGTTTTAGCTACACATATATTTATAGCCAGACTCCCACTACGAGTCTTATTATCCACCGTTCTGTTCCTGATTAGGTACCTAAAACTGCACGAGTATTTCTGTGTGTATCTTCAGAAAATTTTACACATTCGCGGGTGATCTTTCGATCGGTGTAGGCGGCAGTCATCATGGTCATTCACCAAATTCCATGAATCGCAGTGATCTAATCCATAAGCAAATAAATGAGATTTATAGATATACAATTCATGCACGCGGATGGAGTGCAATAAATAAAAGCTCAGACAAAATTTCCAGACAGATGCGAAGCTTTGAAAGAGTTTTTAAAGGTTTTCGAAGAAAATATTATACGAGGACGTGGATAGATATGACATTGCGAAATGATGACCGCATGATAGGCAAATCGTTTGAATTTATTAAAGAAGTTGTGAATCTTAACTCGGTCTAATTAAAACGATGACGCAAAAGCCTATTGAACTGATCTCTCGTTTTTCATTTGCTTGTAGATGCCACTCAATAAAATGTCAATCTGCGCAGAGATTTTTTTTTTTCACTCAGAAGCACATCTGGTACAAAGACTGATCTCGGCTGGCCCCGAAAGTACTGAAGTTCTTAGATTGATGTGCGAATAACTCGGAGTAATAGTTTTTTTTTAGGAATTGTAAAGCGTCTTGGCCTTCTGGCCTCTAATTCAATTTTTTTCCCCCTCGGTGGCATATGGTGAAAGATCTTGATGATGGATATGACTCAAACATATTTGCGAAATAATAAACTGAAAGAAATGTTTATTGAATAGCGCTGTTAGTCATTTGTTTACAAATCAGTTTGAAAAAGTATAGCGAAGCAGCTAAAGAAGGAAGATGGATTTTATTTTGAACTGATCGCATTTTTTCCCCGCAATTTTCAAAGGTCCTCCGCTCCGGTGGTTGCAAAAGGTGCAGTGAAATAAGTCCCCGGGAACTAAGTCCACTGAGGGAATTAGTTCCCACCTAGTGGGAAATAAAACCACTTTCGTGAAGTGGACTTAGTTCCCGGGGACTTATTTCACTGCACCTTTTGCAACTAAGTCCACTGAGGGAATTAGTTCCCACCTAGTGGGAAATAAAACCACTTTCGTGAAGTGGACTTAGTTCCCGGGGACTTATTTCACTGCACCTTTTGCAACCACCGGAGCGGAGGACCTTTGAAAATTGCGGGGAAAAAATGCGATCAGTTCAAAATAAAATCCATCTTCCTTCCCACCTAGTGGGAAATAAAACCACTTTCGTGAAGTGGACTTAGTTCCCATGTTAGGTGGGAACTAAGTCCATTTTCTTATGGGAACTTAGTACACATTCAAAAGTTTAATACGTATGCAACCCCCCTGCTTGGGTTTACTGTCAGATTTCCAGTATGTGCGATATTTTGTTTATTGAAAGGGAAATAAAATTCCCTTAGTGGACTTAGTTCCCGGGGACTTATTTCCCTGCACCGTTGCAAAACGCTTCTGGAAACTTTATCAAAAATAGTTTATTTAGAGATCAGAAGCTTTATAGAACCCACTACTTGACTATTTAGGACCATTTGATGTATCTATTCTGTACGACTTGAATTTAAGAAAGTATTATACGGAAAAATACGAATAAGGTGGGAAAAGTTGTAAGCGAACCTAAAATACTTCCACAGGGCCCCAATTTGCTTGGAGAAATTGATTTAGTAAGTATGTGTGTGCCCCTGGAATACTTCCTTTCTTATAAAATCGTCTGAAAGCAATAAGCATTTTGCATCTGCTTTCACTTTATTTATTCAAATCCCTAAAAGAAGTTATGCAAGTGAAGTGGTGTCAAAAGCCGTATAAGCCCAAGAAAGCTGCCCATCAGATGCCAAACTCTTCCACCACAAATTACTGATCTTTTAAGCCTTCTGCTTATTTTCATTTTAGTTCCATTTTATATCGTTTTTTTACTTATACACATTTCGTATCCAATTGAAGTGGACTAGGAAACTACACTGTCAATCAAGAATCGCACACGCCATCCTCCTTTCAATCGACGAGCAAAAATATCTAACTCCACCACCAGTCTGGCCATCGTCAATCCTACTTTAAAGAAAGGCATTATAGCCTCACAAAATTTCTTGCAAACGCACTATAATGTAGGTAATTCATCTTCAAATCAATTAGATGCGATATTGAGAAATTAGATACAATTAATGATCACCCTGTCTAGCCGTGAAATTGGCACGCCAAATAAACTGCAGGGCTTTATAATATTCCCGCGCATCATAAACTTTTGTTTTTCATCGTTCAGCCTCATCTCGATTCTCGGATATCTATTTGCGTTAACATTTAATGCTAAATGTAATTATCGCACTTTTTGTCTATAGCGTACCTACATCTATAATTTTCTCACTAAAATTAAGCCGATGATCTATGTGTTTGTGTTGACTCGGGCGAGACCATAAGTAGGACAGTTGTGTATAAAATTTGTCCGTTCGGCTTTTTTTCGTTTTCGTTATTTTAGTGTTAAATTCTATTTTGTTTACATATATTTAATGTTTGCGCGGCAGCGGACCCGTGTGCTAAATGAATGTGCATCTGTGAGATTTTTTGTTTCCTTTGTTTTCATTTTTATCGCTTTATCGTATGTTTTCAAGGAATTTTTGTTCACTTTTGAAGATCCATTTGAAAAGTTTTGGTGTAGGGGGTTTCGTTTACTTTGTTGCAAATTTTTGCACAAGTGCTGTTGTTATTTGATGATTTATTTACTAGGCCATGTAAGTTGTTGTTGACAACAGATTTGCGCCATGTTTTTATATTTTTTTTATGTATTCAACTATGTTTTGTTAACAACTCCTCAACTGTGTTTAAATAAATTTTCTTCTTTTCATTTCAGGTGAGTTTCAGTACCTACTTTTTTGTATTCCTAACCAATCGTTGAGATAGATTGAGTACGGTAAGCAAAATAACGTCATAAATATTTTTATTCCCTAAATGATAATAATACCTTGCAACTTCTTAAAATTTTGACAGTCCTTTTTTTAAATCTTGGAACACTCAGAATTGAATTTCGATCCATCTTTACTACCACCAAAATCCCTTTTTTTGGTGTAGTGCGGTGTAGGAACCTATCATATTATTCGTTTCTTTTTTTTTTAGTTTGGGGCTCAACCAGCCCCAGTTGCAAGCATAAAACGTGACCAATAAAAATACTATCATTACCTTTATTAAAATTTGTCTAAAAGAATACATACTCGTACCAATCCAAGAATTGTCAGTAGAAAAATTACTGCTTTTCTATTCTGACTAAATTTTCAATAAAATTAGAATAGAAATTATTAATGAAGCTCATCGCTCTTGAGATGATACCTAGATGAAGTTGATAGCTGTTGTGCTGATTAAATGGATATAAAAAAAAACTTTGCTGGTATCTTATGCTGGAGAAGTGCAGCTTACAAACAAACAAAACATATCTTAAACCAATATGCAAGTAACTCGACGGATAGCATTTTAAAAAAAACAGTTTTTCCAATTGTGTCAATATAATAGTCTATTTCCAACCTGATGAAGGCGACTGGTGATCACCAATGCATACGGTGACCATCCGTCCCGTATTTCCCGGGACAGTCCCGTATTTCAATCGACTCTCCCGATTTCTTTTAAAGACATACGACGTACGTCGTACACATGTCCCGTATTTAATTTTTAGTCCCGTATTAGTCCCGTGTTTCCATTATAACCTTATTAAATTATTATTCAAACATTTTATTAATAAAAAAAAATATAAGCATTTCCATATAAATAAGGCCTATCGCTCACTCTTCAACATGAAATGCAGTTTGCACACGACACAATAAACGTATGCAACATGTCTACGACATATGGCTAGCTAAGAACAGAAGTGATCCAAGTCACATTTTTGGAAAAACTGAGCTAAGTATGCCAATGGACTTCTAAGAAACTAATTTAGTTAGTGCAAAAGAGATCCAAGCGCTATCGAACACTTCTCCTAACAAAGTGAACTTTTTGACTTTTCTGTATTGCGCTAAAAACATAAATTATTAGTGCAGATGTGATCTAAGTACTTGTATGTTACTTGGATCATTTCACTGTTGATTTTAACTAAGTGCAAAAATGATCCAAGTCGGTTGTTGTCACTTGGATCACTTTTCATATAAGAAAAAGATACTGCTAAGGTAAATCTAAAGTTACACATGTCACTTAGATCAATATTATATGTACATAGTCTAAATAACGTTTTTACGAAAGAAATATTGGAAAAAATTTTCGGACAATTCGAAATTTCACACATCTTTGGTGTTGGTACATTTACGATTTCTGTGAAGTTTGGTCAAAATTGGACAAAGTGGCGTGGCACCGCCCATACAAAAAAAAAAATTCAAACTGGAATATCTCGAAAACCACCAAATCGATTGAGCTCAAACTTACAGATAATCTTAATTATTATCTTAATAAACCAATTGAACATGTGATTGTATCCTGTTTTGATTCAAGGCTACGACGTGAATACCGATGCTTTCCCTTGAGATGTAAAAATTAAGCTAATGAAGGTACATTTGGATGGGGGTTTAATTTTAGGGCGGACAGCGTACCTACCACTACCAGACTTAAAAGAAAATCGATTTTAGGGCCTTTATACTGGAGGGTTATGCCCAAATGCGCAGCGGATAAGTATGTATTGAGGTCGCGGATCGCATAGTTTCTGTATTCATATTATCTGAAAAAGTATACTGAAAGGGTACCTATTAAGTGTTTTCTTTTTTTCTGTACTTACATATTTACAATTTGACACTCCGCGGTACTAATAATCATTTTTAGTGTCCAGGCTAACTTTTACGAAGTCACAATGGCGAAAATTTCCATATAAAATTATACATTGTGACATTGAATCATCATAGCTTGATTCAGGAGAAATACTTTTGAAGGACACGTCGCATTTAAAAAATCGAGAAGTTACTGAAAGACCGTTTTCAAGTTGGGTGTTTAACGGGTGCGGAGCATTTGTCTTAGACATGTGTACGACAAATGAGTGCAACATGTTTTGTTCCTATTGTGTTGTTTTTGCGTCATGACTTGACTTATGTTGGAATTAAGTTTTTAGATTATGTCTTCCCTTCAATAAGTAATAATTTATGGAATAATGCAAGAATTTTGTTTTTCTTTCTGATTGTTGCCGTTTTTGGCTTCTAAAAATATGGTCACCGTACCTATGCAGCATTTGTTTAATTCGATTTTTCAGAAAGTATTTTCAAACTCAAGTGCTCTCTCTGAGGGAACTAAATGCGAACTCTAAATACAGAATGTGTGCAAAGAGATGCTGTTTCGAATACACTTTTGAATAAAGCGGTAAGATTTTAAGATTCTCTTATATGTATATCAGTAATTACTATATCAAGCTTAGAGCAACATACCTTACTATATCTACGACATAATCCATTATCGGGTATATCGGCAAGCTAGATTGTGCGTATGATTTGCTTAAGCTTGTTCTTAGAAGCTTCAATAAATCGTTTTAATCAAAAGTTTCCCGTTCAAACAATATAGCAGATGCATGGTGACATGCGCTCTCTATAGTTGACGTAGCTTAGAGCATCTTCTATCTTCGCCAACGGGCAAATAATGCAGAAATTCTCTTCAGCAGCCATATTTTGTAAGTTCGAGTTCAGATTGTTATATCTTCATTTAATCTAGGTCAGATGGAGTGGTGTTTTGACTTCTGTTGTCCGTCTTGAAGGATGCAGACTGCCTTTGGTATAATATACTAATGTCGGTTCATAATCTTATGACATTTATTATATTATTTGATTTTAGTATTCCCTGCTAAGCGCTTCTTAAATCTGTAAAACTTATTTTATTACCTCAATCCATTTTTTGGATTCTTGAAACTTCGACGTTCGACCCTCCTATCCATCCATTGTTTTATTCCAAATGCCTTAGGTTTTAAAATTTCTGTGAGGTCTTTGGGCGAGCTTTTTCTCTGGGAATTTTAAAAATGCTTCCATTTATGTATTTTGAAAAACAACGATTTTGACGTAGATATATATGAAGCATTTCTAAAGCGAACGTCTATCAAAAATGTGATAAAAAAAAAAAAGGATAAATAAGTAGATGGCGCAGGTACCTACTCTAGGCCTAGCTTCTCACAACCATTCCTTTGTGTGAGTTCTTACTTTTTGGGACGAATGGAAGGGAAGAAACCTATACCCAGTCCAAACGAACGGCTGAATAGAGAAGTTTTTCAATGCCATTTTATACTCGCGGATGTTTGTCAGATGTTGGCGAAAGGTGGCGGGGTGGCGCAGTGGAAAAACCCTTAATATATAATTTGTGTGTTTTCTGGAACCCTTTGCACAGTAGCACACTAATAACTGAGGCACTGCGCCCACAAAAATGTGATAGACCACTGAAATGAGAAGGTTATCAATTTAGTAGTTCGGGTGTACAATTTGTTCGTCGATTTCATTTGTGGCAAAAATAAAATTTACTATCAAAACCGGTGTGAAGATAGGTGGGCGCCTGTGTCTAGGTCCCCTCAGACTAAAAAAAAAATAAATAGGCGGCGCAACAGGCGGTAGACACCCAAGGCCTAGCTTCTCGGCGCAACCATTCGTTTTGTGTGAGTTTCTATTTTTGGAACGAATGGAAGGGACCTAAAATATTTTTTTAAATTACAACCTAAAGATGTAATTTGTGTTTTTCCGGGGATCGAACCTGGGATCCCTCGCACAGTAGTCCAGCACACTAACCACTGCGCCCACTGCGTCCCCCCAGACTGCAGCGCCATAAAAAGGAGAGGGCAATATTTGCTGGGAACTCTTTTAGGCATTTAGCTACTGTCGGATAAGAATTTTTCATGCGAACAGAATACTGCTTTCCTAAACTGCCACTTTTTCAAGCATTTTTGTATATGGGAGCCCAAATTCAGCGCGAGTAGGATGTAGAGCTTTAAGAAGTAAAATTTCGAGAAATCAGTATTTCGACAACTCCCAGAATTAACCAGCCTTCTATAGGTATTTGTGACAACTTAAACTTTTCAGTACCTTTACTTCAGCATATCTTGATACCTTCGTATTGTGTTCTCACTTCCAACATTTTTTGAATTTCCCAAAACTCACCAAATGGTATGTCTGCCACTAAATAATATTTGACAAACTTAAGAAATCAGGAAGTACTTGTATACCTACTTGTGTCCATCTGTAAGGCACACTTTTGGAGCCAAGACAACTCATACGATCTGAAGTTGTCTACCTGTAACGAAATTATTTTTAGATTTCCCTTTCACAGTCGATCAGCAGTATCCTCGAGACAGTCCCATGCCCATGACTAAATAAAAGGTTCCGTCTGAGTCGAAAATTTATAATGACAGCAATTATTTCAACATTAATTTCCCACCAGCCTCTAAGCGTGTCGAATCGAAACGTAATTCATAATCCTTTCTAAATCAGATTAAGCTTTAACGTTTTTACCTTTAGACATCAACACTCAACCTAAATCTATGCGCGCAACCCATATCAAATTTGTTGTTGCAACAGCTGAAGCCGCAAGCCAATAAATAACGTCATAAACCTAAATAAATCTCGGATCTGTATTCGGGTTTGGGTTTGATTGCCCCCTCATCGTCTTGGAATTCGCGGACCTTTAAACACTTTTTTTTTTATATGAAAATGATTCCAACACCGATTCAGGTATAGGTACCCGGTAGAGGGGCGTCTAGCCGTCCACTCATGTGTATAGGTAATCCAAAGATGAACAGAAAATAAAAAAATATTAGCCACCAGTTTACCTTGTTAAATCATCTGACATTGCGTGCATGCAACGACGACTATGTCAAAGACCACTATACCGTCGACGTCTGTCTGGACCGAATAACCAAAAACCGCATCCACTTATTCGCGCCTATAAATGTTGCACAAATGCAGAGAAGTGACGAAGTTGGGGTACGGGTAATGGAAATCGATAGTTCGAGGCACATTATGTAGTATTTCAAAATTGCGTATGCCTTTAGGTTCCATTCCATGTCGTACGAGCTTATGTATCTTGCTATATGTCGAAGTGACAATTGATAAAAATTTACTTTTTTAGGCCGTCACTGACAGTCAACATTTTATGCTAATTAATGGAAATCCATGAGAATCTGGAACTGGAACCAGTTTCGGATGAAAAGTCGAAAGTGTTTTCGAATTTTCTCCCTTTTACATAGTGTTTCCTAGTGTTGATCTGCTTTGAGTGGCTTTTGTTTTCCGTTCATTTTTTTTTTGTTTTGTTTGTATATCTCGAACTTTGGATTTGTATATTTCTATTACACACTTGGAGTGTGTACTTCAAGTGAATATCAATGGGATAGTGGAAGGTCGGTGGGGAGGAACTGGATGATTGACGAACTTTTTTTTACGTTCAAGGTCATGACGGTACGTACGCTTATTTTTTCCATTTTTTCGTTTCACGTGCTCAATAAAAAGGAACGATGCTTATATGGGTACGTATGGAGGGAGAGTCTGTTTGGGTGTTCATTAATATGTTTTGTATGTTTGAGCGAATGACATTGATGGCGACTTATGAAAAGGGTTGTGGTGGCAGGAAAGCCCTCTTTTGTGGTTTTGTGTGAGTCTGTATATATTTTGTAATGAATTAGCGTTTTTTTCTCGAAGCTGTTACGAAATCGTTTTGGAATTTCGGGTCGGAACGGAATTTTCGATGGTATTTGAGATGATATACCTAGGGCCGGCCCATCAATTCGAGTGGTCTAGTAAAAAAAAATAGTAACAGTGCTAATTAGAAAGCACTCATGAAAGATATTAGTGTGTGCGCGGTTTGCATCTGTAGGTACTGAGAACTGAACAGGGATAGAGCTTGCACATGTTTTGTCAATTCAAATTATAAATTAGGTTAACTTAATGCATAAGAAAGAAGTGATATTTTAGCCACAAAATGGATGCATCTGTATGATGATGATGCTATAATAATAATAATTGCAGGTAAGAAACCGAAGAAATGAAATTATCAAAATCAATCAACTTGTGCAGTGGCTTTGGCTCTTGTCGGTAGTTCCAATTTGTTTTGTGGTGGGTTTATAAGGCCTGGAGGCACGTTACCCTGGGGCCAAATAAGATGTAAGGATAATGAGGTCATTAGGTATCTAACAGCTACAAATTTAGCGTGTATTATTTTATGGAACGCGCCTTTGTCAAAAGATGTATCGCTGCAGCATCGGGCCTAATAGTTTATGGCGACATGCCTTACAAGTTCCTGCTGAATTTCTTGTACATATAGTGGTAAATAGCATTGAACTTGTCTCAGCACTTTTAGCGACTTATTTTGGGCCCCTGATCTCATCTTCATTAGATATAAGAACGTTGTAGCTTCAGCAGCGACCCGTATGCTTGTAATTATACGTTTAATTTCTACACATTACTTGACCAAAGGGTATTTCTGCTTGATTGCTCAAAATACCGGAATTTAAGTCTGATTGCTTTCACGGTTTTCAAAATAACAATCTGCTGGCAGCAAAATTATTTCTTTTAAAGGAGACTGACCCGACCCATGAAGAGTCTCTAACTGAGACAATGCAGCCTTCGATCCTTTACGATTCCGGGGAAGTGCTTTGTCATCCGCGAAGGCTTGGGCTTTGAAACAGAAATTCGGCCTTCCTTGCCGTGTCGAACCTGTTGTATCTTTGTTGTTGAGTTGTTGTATCTAAGCCTCCATTCGCCCTCCTCACACACTGGACCAAAAATCCGTCCAACAATTTTTCTTTCCTTTCGTCTATAGCACTCTGCGTCATACAGTAGAACTGACAGGATAAGGGTTTTGTAAAGCATACTTTTCGGCCTTCTTGTTGGAAGTTCTTCGTCTACTAGGATGTCATTCTTTGGAGTTCACATTTTTTACTCCAAGGTAGGTGAACTCCTTAACTACATCGAAATTGTTGTTTTCAATAGTGACATTTTGTCGTAGGCGGTGGGCAGATGCTAGTTTGTTTGTTGATAGCACGTACTTAGTATTGTCTTCGTTTAGGTACTTCAAGGCCATCGAATTTCGCCTGCTCTTCAATCGCCATGAAAGGCTCTATCATACTGCACAAACGACCAATATGATCTTAAAAGCTGAAAGAACATGTTGAAAACATTGCCTTTCGTGTTAAAACATGCCCTTTGTACCATCTGCTCCAAAATGAGATTGAAGACTACCATGTTACTGGTAGCGCATCTCCTTGCACGATTTAAAATAGTTCGGAAGAGCTACTTCAAATTACACTCTACACATCGGGACGAGTTTTACCGCGATCTCGAATTTGGGCTTGGAAGTCGATGAATAGGTAGTGAATCCCGATCTGAAATTCGTTGGTCATTTCCAGAATTTGGCTCAGTGTGAAAATTTGGTCTAATACTCGTAGTCGATCTATGAAAGCCACACTGGAGTGTGTGTTCCAGAACGGAACTTGTGCGCACGACGTTTGTTGAATAGGTCTATGTATTTTTGACACATATTCACAGATAGAGAAACCGAGAGAGGATTTTTATTTAAAATTTTGGGGGGAAAATCAGGTCAGTGGGTAAGAAGAAGGCGGTCGTAGTTTTTGTTACTGACACTTGGCCTTTTGACTCTTCATATCCAGACCTTGCATGTTTCCGGCCGAGCAACCGCCCTTAAATCAGCTATTTGTAAGACCAACACACATTACTGTACTTTTGGTTCTTTAATAACAGTAATGGTAACTACATAAATATTATACAGCGAGCTTCGGAAAAACAGGCTTTCATAATTCAGAAAAAAGTCATTGAAATGACAATAGAAGGACTTCCAAATACCACTTATGCAACTTCGCAATTATCACTTCACTCAACCATTAAACAGTTTATGTACTCTTACCGCCAAGAGTGATCCCACATTCACTATTAAATCACCGGCGCTCACGAGCTTTTCCTATAGTTTACGATTCGCATCTGCAATTCTCCACCGTAGGCTTCTCATCGTTATGAAGTGGACCAAATATACCAACAAGGATCTCCGATCTTCAGTCCTATATTTAGCCGACATCTATGAACGATCGATGGTTTTGTTGATGACTAAGGGCGATACGGAAGTAGATCACTTTGTAGCCCCAACGATGAATATCAATTTGTTTTGACAGCTTAATAAGAGAGCGCGCATTATGACGATCACGCTCCTGGGCAAAAGTCAGGCGTCCATCATTTGTTATCATCGACAGAAATGGGGTGAAGTCATAAATTGTTATGCTGGGCACAAATTTATTGCAACAAGTCGGACAACTTTTCCATCATCCGTCATCTTTCCTTTGAGATGCGGTGGGTGATGTCATTTTATGAGCCGAGAGGATCAGTCTGTATAGCGCTGTGCCTTCTGAGTTCTGAGTCATTACATTGAAGGCAAATAATTCCAAGAAATGGGCCAGGCCAAACAAACAAATTTCGAAATAAATCTGTCAAGATGCGCAGGGATGCAGCAAAGCGGCCGACCATCAGTTAACTTCGTTAATTTAACGATCGATCAATTGAGGCAAACAGAGCGCCCATAAAATGATCGTAATGGCGCAGTTAAATTAAAACAAATTATGTACCAGTATCAGTATTGGGGAATAGATTCCATAGTACTTTGCAAGTGGGAATGCTCCAATTTCTGGGCAGCGCTTAGGTCTGGCAACAGGAATGCGGCGCAAAAAATTGCTCGCGGAAGTGTCATGAGTTTCCAAAAATAATTTTGAAAATATTCTCCCAGTGGGTTGCGAGCCCACTGGGGAAACACATTACACGACTACATAAGTTGCGGGAAACTCTATTTAGGTCGATATACTCATTAGGTTCTAGTGCGAATCACATCTGCATCAGGGTGTTGGTGTTGGTGATGCTGTGAGGATGCAATAGCGCTGTACTTCAAAAGCGTGCGGGTTGCTGGGTCTAAAATAGATTTATTAGTCAGATTTTCCAATTAAGAAACCATGTAGAGATGGCTCGTGAAAAATGATCGAGATTTGTTGTGAAATTTAAGTTGAAGAGATGCAGCGGGTTATGAGTCGTATGATTTGGTCAGGCTTTTGGTATTCTTTGATCATAGATTTTATTTGTGAAGAAAATTCTGAGGTTAAATACACATGAAGACGATTATGACTTGTAGATACTCTCATCAACCAGACTATCGGCAATCGATATAGATTTGGTACATCAAGTCGACATGGTCCGATACATTTGAATCGAATTAAGGCTTTTAAAAGGTGAGAAAGGGTCGTCGTCGTTGTTGCTAAAATTGAATTAGTTAGGAAATTTCAGTAGAAGGTCGACCCGTATAAAGAATAAGCTGGTGTTTTCCTTCTTTTGGGTTCTAGTTACCAGACTATCGAATTCTGTTTGTAACTACAGGTATTTTTATTAAAGTGCCAGTAAACGAAAGGACATTTCTGATGGACCAACAAATTACAGAAAAATTGTGATCAATGACAAGAACATTGAATAATCCAGAATCAACATTTCATGCTTTTCTATGTTAAGTTGAGAGAACCATTTGAATCAACCGAGACACTGCAGGCAGTCGAGATAGTAGAGCCAATAATATTTGGCTCGGGTCATCGGGAATATATTGGTACATAATGTAAGGCGGCGCTGATTACTTACTTAGTTATATGGCGCTACAGTCCGGGGTGGACCTGGGCCTCAACCAACACGCCTCTCCAGTTAGCACGATCTTTGGCTAACTGCCTTCAGTTGCGCACTCAGTTGGCTGAGGTCCCCTTCCACTTGTGCGCACCACCTAAGGCGAGGTCTTCCTCTATTGCGTTGTCCCTCCGGGTTGGAATCGAAGACTCTTCGGGACGGAGCGTTGGTGTCCATTCGCTCTACATGTCCTAGCCATCTAGTCGACTGATACGTACTTTTCTGACCAGGTCGATGTCGCTGTACAGCTCGTAGAGTTCGCTGTTAGATCTCTTCCTCCAAAGCCCGTCAACGCAAACGGGACCAAAAATCACTCGAAAAATTTTGCGTTCGAAGCGACCAAGGAGATCCTCATCCGCCTTTGATAACGTCCATGATTCTGCGCCATAAAGCAGGACTGGTATGATGAGGGTCTTCTATAGAGTCTCCTTGGTGTTTCTCGACAAGGCCTTACTAATCAATTGCCTTCTTAGGCCAAAGTAACAGCGGTTGGCAAGTGTTATTCTTAGCTTGATTTCTGATGTTATGTCATTTTCAGAGTTAATAGCGGAGCCGAGGTAGACAAAGTCCCGAACTATCTCAAAGTTATAGCTGTCTATCGTGACGTTCTGTCCTATTCGTCAATGTTATGTGTCCCTTCGTGTTGACAGCATATATTTTGTTTTGCCCTCATTCACCACTAAACCCATTTTTGCCGCTTCTGTGCTAATACTTGCAAACGCACCAGTGACAGCTCGCTGTGTTCTGCCAATGATGTCGATATCGTCAGCGTATGCAAGTAGTTGCACAGACTTTTGAAAAATTGTGCCCCTGGTGTTGGCTTGCGAGTTTCGCACAATTTTCTCAAGAATGATGTTAAAAAAGTCACATGACAGCGTATCACCTTCACTCTAAAAAATGCGTGTAAAATTACTATGAAAATGTATGTAATTTTTAATGTAAAAATAGGCAAGTTGCGTGTTTATACACACGACAATAGGTAAAAAAAAATTTAAACACAAACATTTGTTGCAAATGTACTCCTTTTGTGTACTTTTCAACAACTTTTGTTCAATAATATTCTATTATTGTTTAAACTTTACTCTCAAAATGTTTATAAATAAACAAATTTTGTTTAAATATAAACACCTTATGAAAATTACACACACAGTGTAAAAGACCAACACCCATTTACACCAATCTGATGAAAGTTACACATTTTATGTGTAATTTTGCAATTCGATTGTGAGTGACGGTGCATTTGCGAGCTCATACGTGATCAGACCATTGAATGAAGCGGTTGCAGCTTTTGCGCTCCCAAGTTCCATGGCATCTTTTAGTGAAAGAAGTGTTTTTTTACTTTCTTTACGGAAGTATTTTTTTTTGTTAAATCGAATAATTTTTAATAAATATCTTAAGCATTTTTGGATTGTTTTATTTCGTTTAGACAGGTTCACTGCAGTGGAGGATATCAAGGCCGATGATAACACTTTTACTTGTTTTTGAATTGTTTTGAATATACTTTCTGACGATGTACAATTTTGTTTAATTGTACACATTAAATATTGAATTTAAGCAAAATTACATAAAAAAGTCTAACTTTAAGCTTCTTCATACACAATTTTGTTGGATTTTACACATTGTATGTCGAATTTTGCTACAAATTTAAACATAAAAGGTTTAAATTTACACATTTTATGTTGATTTATAAACATTTCTTTCACACCTTAAGTGTAGAAATACGCATTTATATTTAAAATCTATGTGTGAATTTACACAACAAAGGTTTAAGATTTACGCATTAAATATTTAAAATTGATACGTGCGTAAAATTACTGCAATTATGGTAGGCAAGTAGATTCCTCGCTTAATGATAGTAAAATTACACGATTTTTTCTTAGAGTGTTGTCTGAATCCTTTTTTGACATCAAAGGTCTCGGTGAGATTGTTTCCGACCTTTACGGAGCAGCGAACGTTCTCCATCGTCATTCTGTACAATCTAGACATGGCTCTGTATAGCTCGTCTCTATAAATTTTGTCATATGCGGCTTTAAAATCGATAAATAGATGGTGAGTATCGATTTGGAATATTTGGTCGGTTGTAAACTTACCGGGCCTAAAACCGCACTGATAGGGTCCAATCAGTTCGTTGGTAAATGGTTTCAGGCGTTCACACAGTACGGCAGACAGGATCTTGTAAGCGATGTTAAGGAGACTGATGCCTCTATAGTTGGCGCAGTTTAGAGGGTCTCCTTTTTTATGGATCGGGCAAACAATGCTGAGGCTCCATTCATCAGGCATACTTTCCTCTGACCAAATTTTAGAAACGAGTTGGTGTATGCTCTCTACCAAGTCATCTGCAGCTGCCTTAAAAAGCTCGGCTGATAAACCGTCCTGTCCTGCCTTGTTTGACTTCAGCTTGGATATTTCTATCTTTACCTCATTTTGGTCAGGTGGACGGAAGTCTTGACTTTCATCGCCCAGGTTGAATGGTTCATTCTGCCTGACAGCGGAATATGTGTCGTCTTCGCCGTTTAACAGTCTGCAGAAATGGTTTTTCCATGTCCTCAGCACCGACTGTGACTCCACTACAAGGTTTCCTTGTTCGTCTCTATAGGTTTCTGTTTGGGTCTTGTTCCCGTGACACGTTCTTTTTACCTTTTGGTAAAACTTCCGAACATTGTTCATGGAGGAGGCGGCGCTGATTGATTATGTGAAAATATATACAAATACTATTGCTCAGTTTGACTGGACTACGACTAAATTGAAGAAAGAGTCGCTGATTAACTAACTACGGGGCGAAAATATCTATTTGAAATAATATTTCACATATATTATGTTCTAGCCATACGGGATAGATAGCCTTAGAAAAGAAAACATTATAGACCGGTCAGATCACAACACAACTGCAAATATCTGCAACAAAACCTAATTTCCGACTTCCTGTAGGGCTTAGCAATCCATCTGAAAAATGGTTTTCTTCTCCGAATGATTGCCACAACAGTTTTTAAAACTCGACACAGCCATTGAAAATAAAAAACACATCTTTAGCATACCCCTAGGATCTTGCTTTACAACGAATCCTTAAATAAACTGTTGATTTTCTAATATACCTAATATTTAGCCTATTTGTGTCCATGGAGATACTTTTTTATGTGAATGGCGTCCCATGTAAGATTGAAAATGAGTCTACACAATGATAATCAGGCTCATCATAAAATAACGCTTTTAAAAATGGTGAACTAAAGCCATCCAAAATACCACAATCTGAAGAGAGAGACTATAAAACCTTATCGCTTTGTATGCTCGGGTTTTTCCGGAGGAGTTACAATAGTATTTCAAGGGAACAAAAAGTCCTTTCTTACTTTTACATTAAAAAAACAAAAGCACGTCTGTAACTGAATAAACTGATAATCCCCAGCTTAGCAAGTTTGGTACAAATGAAAGATAGATATAAGGTGATTGATGGTTCTGTTTTCTTAATTTCCGGAACTTGACATGATTTGCGCGGTTGATGATGACCTCCCAAAGTCCTCAGCAAGCGGTCCTCAGAAAAGAATAGGGTTTATCAGGCCTAAAATGATAAACAGATGGTTCTAAAATTTAATCGGGTATGTGAAGACCACAATATCTCACTACTAGTGCAATAAAATTGATCTCGTCCACTCTCCGGCGCAGTGGACTATACCTTGAAGAATACAAAGTAGCGCATGACAGTCCGCACAGTGGGGCACTTTGTATGGGGGAGCGGAAATAAATCTATAAAATCTATAAATCTATCGGGCAAACACAAATTTGGACAAAATTTAAAAAAAAGAAAAAAAATTGGAGGTAGGAAAAATGAGGTTAAACTAAAAACTGATTATCTCAGCCGTCAGCCCTCCCTCAACGGATTAATTTTATTTTGCATAAATAACGGAAAGTCCTATATTTCTTCTTAAAATAAAGTCCTGGTTGAGTTCTTTCCAGTTATTATTAGAAAAGAATTCTTACTTTTGTAACATTACCAAAGTCAAAAACCGTGTTTTTTTAGTCTAAACCATCGAGACTTTATTTATACACTACGTTCAAACTGGGATCGAAGGGGCTCCAATTCTTTCAAAAACAGTTAGCTGAATACTGTAGTTTTCTAATAAAAATGTAAGACGTAGCTTATAGTGTAACTAAAACTGTAGCTGAAGGGAAAGAACAGTAAAATATTAATTTTAGTGCACTTGGTACTAACCCTTATATTTTTTCTTTTATTTTCTTTTGGAATCTGAAGATAGATATTACTCATTAAAGAAATTATGTTTTAGCAAACGGTTATAAAAATGCTACTTTTCTTGTCAAAGAGTTATTGCAAGAAAATACATGAAATCTAAAACTAAAAGAAAGGGCGTGCGATGTATCTCGAAAATTCTCTGACATAAATTTCTCAAATTTTGGTAAAACATAGAACAGATATTATATCTTTAAAAAAAAAAATCAATATTACGAATTTCATTTTTGCATTTATTTACGCATTTTCCCCACTGTGGGCCGGCCCTTTGTGGAATTAAAATTAATAATTTCACTTGGATTCCTAAGGAAATTAGAAACCCTATTTGCCTGAATATCCGTCTGGCCCTTGTGGTAGATACGTGCTTTTCAGCGGCTAGGCGAATCAAAAATTAAAAAGAAATTCGAATACTCTTTCGTTGGCACAAAGGGGTTTCCCCAATTTCGAACATTTGGGGTTATTCATATAATTTGTGTGCTTGTGGATACAAGTACCACACCGCCATGGGAGTTATGTTTTAGATGTGCCATGTGCTCTACGAGTGTGTACTGGTGGTATGTACTGTACATAATGATTTACCTTTACACTATCTACGGTTTCGTCGACTTTTTCAAAGTGATCGTTACATCGTTCCCATATGTAGGAGGCACACATAACAGACGCAGGGCGAAAATGTGCGAAGTAAAATTACTGTAAAAGGACGGTGAAGGTAATGGCCACTATAACTCAATGTCGCAGGCTGGTAAATCTATGATCGGTGTCGGCGACTCTCACAATCAACATTCAGATACTTCCGAAATCGTCTTCAGCCCATCCCTCATGCTCTCTAAACCCTCGATTTAACTCATCTATTTACACAAATTCGCGGTCAGTTCTCTTTTAAATGTTACCCAATTTGGCAAGTAAGCAATGTCCAGTCTCTAACTCATCTAATCGCTCTTTATAAGCCTCCCCCATACCATATGCCATATGACCAGCGTACATACTCGTATCTCTGGACATGTGAGGAATTCCGAAGCGATAAAGTGCCGCAGACCATGTTCGCACCATATATACTCGTACCTACAGATATCCACAAATTATATGATGTATTGGTATACTTTTTTTTTATAAGAACTAATCTACTGACATAATTTCCAACATGCGATAAGCGTCAGAAGAGGGCTTTCGTCGTCTCACCTACTTTTGCGGTTCCCCCCGCCTCATACCGAGTTGTTGTTGTCATTGATAAGATTCAATAATTTGGGGCCGACAGTGATTACCCATAGATAGATTGTCCCATTGAAAAGCCAGCTTCGTAGAGTGCATATTGTGTCAATAAACTTGGGAATTGAATTTACCGGCAAAGTTGTGCATTGTTGAAGCACACTCATAAATATAGAACCATGCCGATTCGATGTATCCTTTTATCTAAGTGTGAAGTTTGATGACACAGATTTGTCATGTAGAATTAATCACTTTGGTGTTTATATAGATTATTGCTCTTATCAGTTTGGGATACACATTCTCATTGACAGATGGCAGTTCTACTGGTAACTAGTACTAGTCGCTCCATATTTCGCGGTGAAATTTACAACCGCTCAACTCGCGAACGCGTATTGCTGTTCCACTTTTGCAGTGCGTAGATAAGATCGGATCAAAGCAAAGTTCGCATTCCTTCAACCACCGTTTAGCTGTCAGTTAAGTGTAAAACATTCCAAATGTCTATTTTAGTACAGGATATGTCCAATTGACAAACTAATCCTTGCAATGGCCATTGCTCATGCAAATATTAATTGCGTATCGCCCCTGTTCGCGATGATGATGATGATAAGCCCGGGTGATGTCATTGTCAATGAAATCACCGTCTCCCCTTTTACGCGATGCGTTCATCCGTTCGTCGCTCAGCCGAGTGTCTGGATCGAATTGATCGTCTCGTGCAATGACGGCGACGTATTCGACAGTATAAATTGCAGCTATTACGATGCCAGATACGTGGCCAGCAGCTAAAAAAAACACGAACATAACAACATAGCAATAAAATGCAGTATGCTTGAGCGGACCGTCCCATTCGAGGATTGCGGGGTGTCGGAGCGTTAGGGCACGCATAATATGCTCGTAGATACACACGCGTTGATTCGAACGCAACGTAAGTGAGACACGCGTGCTAAATTTCTGCCCAAGGGAAAAAATAATATAAATTTCAATAAAAACAGTGCTGTTGGAAAGTGTGCGGATTGCAATTACAAAATTAAGTTTGAAATCAGGATTAGAGCTGTACCTAAATGTGGTGCTTGGTATCCTGATGACTTTTGGGAAGACGTGGAACCGGAATAAACCCTTTCAGATTAGAAGGACTGCTTTCGTTATTCGTATATAGAAACAAATATTTGGCATTTTGTTTTTAGAGTAAGAGCTAGCAACGTTTTTTCTCAAGTCATTTTAGCAAGGCTGTAACTTTGTGAGCTTAGTTCGGGGTAATTACTGAACACGAAAATACATTTCTGGCAGCGCTGCGTTGGTTTATATAGGAATGCCATAACCTCAAAAGAGGAAGAAATTTACCTCATTTTAGCAAACTTAAGATTTTGTTATATGATGAAGCCGGAGTTTTGGTTTAGCTTTTAGGAATTAGTAGAGTGATAATATCTCTAACATAATATAAAAAATTTCACTTTGCTACTATGAATTAAATTTTGCCTTTTTTGCACTTTAAAACCTGCAAACTGATAAGGCAATTGCATTTTCTGTCTACATCGGTCGTAAAGTAACACATACCAAAATCTTAAGTTTGCTAAAATGAGGTACCTAAATTTTTTGCCCTTTTGAGGTTATGGCATCAATAAACCAACGCAGCGCTGCCAGAAATGTATGACTTGAGAAAAAACGTTGCTAGCTCTTAGTCTATTTTGACGCTACCCGTACAGTTTATAATATATCTACGAGTTGTCAATAAGAAACGCAAAACTCGAATATCTTGGTCACTAGTAGGTACTTCTACTATGATCAAACGTGTGTTTTTACGTATCATTTTTCGGAACCTATTAGGTATAGTTGTTTTTTTGTGAACATGTTCTTTTTTACAGCTGAACACTTCTATTAAAGTGTGCTAATTCTTTACACCGCAATATTAGATTAGATAGGTAATTGTCAAAAATGTTAGTATGTACTCAATGCTCGATAGCTTCTACGACGACATGGAATTTACGTCATGGTATCGCATTCACTTCTTTCGTAGTCCTAAAATTTCAAAAAAAGATAAGATTTCAAAAAAAATCTCATCAGCTGATCTATTCAAGCTGATCTCTTTTTTTAATGAAGGTGATGCCTTTTTTAATAGTTCAACTAAGATTAATATAGCATTTATTCCTACACTCCAGATTTTACCTCGAGCGACTCGGTCGTTTCCTTTTCCTTAGCCTCCCAAGCCTTCTGAAATATTATTCAGAGATGACATTCCTGGTCGGTTGTGCTTCTGCCCGGGTAAAATCATAAAAGCTGCACTGGCCAACCGACAACCTTGAAACGACGTTTTTCCAACACCTTGGAAAAGATTTTTCCCGAGACATATACCTAAATGTACATAATATAGTTCTATAATTGGCTCTACCCCATTTGCTTTATCCCCTATCTTTAAAAGGGACACAATCACCCCTGTTTGACATTTACTAGGTGTTTCGCTGTATTCCCAAGCCACTTTAATGACACGAAAGGACGACACTGAATTCTCTCGTCACCCGCGCCTTGAACATTTCAGACTGCATTTCATGGTTTCCACTCCGTGAGATTTATCAACTTTTAGCGGTTTGATTCTAACGTAACGGAAAGGATTGTTTTTTTTTTTCCACACTGCTCAAAGCAATGGATCTGTTATCCTTCGTGTCTTTTCCTGGATTCAGCGATTCAAATAACTGTTCACTTAAGTAGATGTTAAGAAGTACTTCGAAAGAAGTGGATTCGACTCCTCTAATGGTATAATTTCTCTTTTAAGCAACGTATCGTATGATTTGCCAGAACAACTTGTTTGTGTGGTCAAACATTTCGCCAAACCCATTTCATTATTATACTTTCTGCTTTGCAGATTCTTCCCTGTGATAGTTCTGTTAAGAGTCGCACCAATTTTTTTTAAGAAGGCTGCGAAGTGCGAACTTAAAATTTATAAAACTTTATATGTAGGTATGTAAACGCAAGAGGTGTTCCACGTGCTAAGTCGATGCCGTTGTCGAGAGACCGTCTATTCAAGTATTCACCTATGCTTGAATTGGTGCATTTCTTCTCTGTTAAGCTGGACCATTGATTGGAAACTCGTAAACTAAGGCCCAATGCACACGGAGCAACTGGAAAAAACTATACCGGTTGGCAACTCGGGTTGGAGACCAGGTACGGACTCATCGGTGACTTGACTCCATACACGAGGAAACTCATCACCAATCAAAATCTCTAGATCGTTCAGTGTCGTCATGGATACCGATACCGGGCGTGAAATGTCTTCTTCGGAATTTGTAATTATTGTTCACACCAACAATTTGTTAACATATCCATCTGTCAATTTTACGACAGTTCCATTTTCTATCCACGCCTTGTCCGTTTCATGTGATAATATTGTACAAAATAGGATTTTTTTCAACCTCCCCCACCAGCAACAGGTTGGACTGTTGCTCACTCATCTTTGACAAACTAGAAACTGAAATCAATAGGAGGCAACCCGACACGCAAATCAACAGACGACTGATTATCTACAAACCAGTTTTTGTGAATCGCAAACGAGTTTTCAACCAGTAGCGTCGTCCCATTTGATTACACAGGTTATGACTAAAAACAAACTAGTTGCCAACTCGCATCGCTGATCAGTTTTTTTCCAGTTGCTCCGTTATGTGTATTGAGCCTTAAACGTGGCCGGCTAGGCTGCCGAATGTGACAAACCGATTCGCTGCCAGGCTCTCTTTATTCGTTTTGTTCGGTATATGTGTATGCTATGACGTGTTCAGCACAAACATACATTGAGAATGATTAAAAGATAATGTGATTAAATTAATTACAAATTAGACTTTAGTAATTAGAAAATAATTCGACAGTTAAAATAATTAAATATGTATGTAAATCAAAAAGTTATCTACTCTAATTAGTTGGCTTAGCGGCTTGTCGCAAAGAAAGAAATGACAAAGTTATAATGATTGACTCATTTAATTTATTCTATTTATAAATGCAAATAAATATATCTCATTTTGATTAAATTCATTTCTTTTCAAAATCAGATGTAGGTAACTTTTAAACATAGAATTCGCATTAATAAGAAATTGTTTATCTGCACTGTTTAAAAATCCTTTCAATATTGATATGGAACTATTTTTTTTTTTATTGCAGGTATGTGTGCAGTATATGGTACAATTGGTAAAATTAGTAACTGAACTAGTAAGGCTAGGTAGTTATATGATGACTAGGTATGTGTAACTATAGATGACATTTGAAGACTAACTGTAGTCTTATCCAAATCCAAGTTTTACATAAAATGTGAGTGTTATCTCATTTTCGTCCTTTTTTCGTTATTTGGATATACCACATCATTTGATTCTACAGACCCAAATTCTCCAGATATTGCATTCCATTAAATGTACTGTGTATACTGTCCCTTACGCAGACAAGTGAGAGACATACTCGAAATGAATTTTGACGTTGAAAATGTGCCTAAAGGCAAGCTGATTTTAACTCCAAGGAAACTATACATTAATATTTCAAGTTACATTATATGAATTATGCAAAATTGAAGCCTTACCGAGCTTTGTATCTCTCCACTTGCTTTCGCCTTGGAGTACCAATTTCTGTAAAATCACAATTAAAAGGCGCGATAAATGTCGATTTGGTTGATAACAAGTACAGGTGAGAGGCACAAACTTCGCTTTGACAGAGAGAGCTGGTTGACATTTCGAAAGATCTGTTCTATTAAGATATCATTAATTTAGCGATCTATTACAGATACAAACAATTTACTTCATGCATTTTCTGAATCACAGTTTTTAAGATTCCATCCATTGTTTCAAAGAAAAATTATTTCCACATTTCAATACTACCACATTAGCGGCTAGAAACTTTTTAGCCACACTGTATTGCGGATTACAATTTACATCTCCGCTATTTTTTTGTTTTTTTTTAGTTTTTTTTTTTGTTGTTGCGTAGATTTCTGTTAAACGTATATGATGTAGTTAAAATAATTTAAAAATAATTCATATTCACTGCACGTATTTTACGGCGAGTATTTTTATGTTCGATTTTTTTGCCTCGTGTTTAATATAGAACCAAATTGTATCTACTTGGTATTGCCCATGCCCAGCCGATAAGAGGTGTAAAGGCCTAGAAGCAAAACGTTTTGCTTGCGGAATGAGGAATATGCTCGCAAGTTAATTGATTAATTACAATGTAATCGATGTGCTATTCTTGGAAACTGACATTGACACTGCGATATTTAAGCTGTAAAATGATTATAACCGCGGATAATTTCAAAAAAATGATTACTTTAAATGAGATTATGGTTTTATTGTCCTAGGTATACCTACTTTTGGACTGAAGGGTTTTAACAAGATGTTTGATACGACTTTTGAAGGCTGTGATACTTCGCTAGATTTGTTGTTGATACAAGAATATTCTTATAACTCCAGAATCGCCTGGTTAATAGTCATAATTTCTTCAAAATCTCTTATAGATAGCACAATGTTAGCATGGTTAAGCAGTTTAAGTGTTTTTGACGCCACAGCATTGAAAGCATAAAAGTTGTGATCGGTTGGGTCGCATTGACGTTTGTTAATGCAACTTGTTGCAATCGGTTGGTATAAATGATTTAATGTTAACTCATAACGATAAATCTTGTCAGCAGTACAAGTACTGTTCTTGCTACAACACACACACGAGTAATAGGATCAACATTATATGCCAACAAAGCAGTGTTGGGACTTGAGGGTAGGCAAAAGGTGGTATATTGGGAAACCAAAAAGTGGTAGAAAGTGGTAGATTTTTAAGACGTACCATAAATGCTGCTATCATGCTATTATTACCCAAAATAGGATGGATAATTTTTTGCAAACATTCAGAACAAATTTTCTTGAGCTCTGTAAACGTCACCTCACAAAGAATCTCCGATTTTTTTTCCAAAGTTCAGTACCTACCAGTACCAATTTTCTAGTGCACAAAAATCTAAAATTGTTCAACCACTCCGTTTCTATAGTGTGGATGATGGAAAATAAGTCTAATAGTGCGTAGGTATTTGTTATTATTATGCGTTATTGTTCCATTTTTTTCCCATCTGAAAAAGTCGTAGATTTGGAGTTGCGGGTGGTAGAATTTTGGGTTGAGCAAAAAGTGGTAGAAATACCACTTAAGTGGTAGAAGTCCCATCACTGCAACAAAGTATTGATTTATGCAATCAGTTGGTGCTTTAATTTGGTATAATGTAGCTTCAGGCTGCACCCTTAACCAAGTTTCTTCGATCTTTCAATTTTTTAGTTATTGTATATTTTGTACCTTCTGTCAGTTGGAAATAAAAATGTATAAATACTTCTATGATCTTATAAAACAGTTTATCCTGACTTTATTTTTTGCAATTTTTTCAATATGACATACATACACACTTTAACATCGTTACCAAAGTCTAGAAATTTGGTTCCAAAGAATGGTTCTGTGCACTAAACTTATAGAGCACTTGCACCCGTATTACAGGTGTCGTAATTGACCATCTGAGACATCTATTCGCCGCATTGGAAGCCAACATTATTCGTTTTCTTGAGGACATACGGCCACAAATGCTTAGTAAAGTGGTTTAAAACTTTGATGTCTCTCGGATGACATTCATAAAACAAAAAACACCGTTTAGATCTCGTTGATAAAAAACTCTATTCAGAATAATACTACAAAGGTATCGATAACTGTGCTGGATACTCAATCTAACTATGTATTTCATCCTATCTATTACAAAAAGTCAATGCTGATATGTATTACCAAGATTAATTAGATCGTTGAAAAGGTAATTTTATAAGTAAGCCCAGGGGCGTAGCTAGGGGGTCGCTATTCAAGAGTCGGCAAATCAAGCAAGCTACATTTAGTAACTTAAGCAACTAAACAAAAAATCGGCAAAAACGATACAGTCGGCAAGTTCCTAAAATAAGTCGGCATTTCAATCAAAGTTACCCCCCATTCCTCGAACCCTAGCTACGAACCTGAGTAAGCCTTCCATTTCTCTAGTCTCTACAGCTTATACAGAAGTCATTGCTGGGAAAAATGCTTCGGAAGGTAAGGGAAAAATGCCATCTATCACTCATTCTAAACTTTTTGTGTCTTATACTTGAAGATTGACAGTGATATTTTGTATTTTAGTACACATTCTACCTATTGGTTTTTATCGAAAGTATTTTCTGTTGACCAGTCTCTTCCAGGATCGTTGATTGAATTAGAACCTGCCACTATACTTCGATGTCATATAGCGCTATTGGCGCAAAATTTGAAGCCGACCGCTCTTCGCTCTTTTCACGAATAGAAAGCCACTAGACATAGAAGCTTTCAACTCTCTGGCTTGGTTTTTGATCAAATTCTGTTCCTTCTGTAAGTGCAACAACTTAAACCACCCCTTACAGCGTTAGGTTAGGCTAAACATGGTATGAAGACTGTCACAATATAGACATTACTACTACGCGCGATAATAAGATCATCGCGATCGCGATCTACTCCTCACATAGAATGATTCTTATACACTATCACCAGAATCATACACTCCTCCAGACAAGCTCTAAAAGTCCGAACCAATTCCGTAATCTGATACGCAACCATAATTTTCTAATGCGAATCCCAGTTCATAGAAACTTGTAGTTATTGCATTAAAATAATTTTTCAGTTCATCGCACATCAACAACTGTAAGATAACATCTTGACATAGGCATCGTCGCCTACCTACATTGCGTGCAATCGAAATCTCGAAACGAAAATAAATTTGTCACAACGAGCGAACATCCGTTTGTGGCTGCAGGCTGCTGCTCTTCTGTCCTATCAATTGTTCTCATTAATAAAATTATGTCAGGCAATTAAGACAAAACGAAGTCTCAGAACCACGAGCCTTGACCCAATCGCCAACGCCCATCATTCCTCTCTCGGGCATATTTAGCGCAAATCATCTCAGCATCGCACAACCACAGCCAGCTAGTTGCGAGTTTTCTATCAGTACGGGTGTACATATATATACCTAATGCAGACGAATCCGTGCAAGTTCTGTATTTCATTAGGTTGTCGTCGTATCTGTGCATCTTTCATCAAAAGTTGAACACCCCGAATAATTTGATATGTATTTTTTTAAGGATTCCTAGCGCAGGCTGGTTAAAAGTTTCCGAGTGCTTGTTCTCTGGTCGAGATGGTTGAATATTTTCACCTATGATCCTGTGTAAAGGGATATCAAGTTGGAAATATTAACCTTTAACCATGGAACTTGTGGCAGGAGAGCTTGGCGCGTATGTTGGGGTAGTGAAAGGAAGATTTCTACTTTTCACAAATAATTGGTTATGGGAATTTGATATTTAAATGAATAAGGGGTTGATATTTCAAAAACTAAGCGATATTGTTTCTTCTAAAGGGCATTCTTCGGCAATTAACGGATAGGAATCCTGTTGTTGGACATAGGACACTGGGTTGTGTTAAATATTGATATTTGGGGTTTAATTATAGCCAATAGTTAGTTAGTGAGTTCGAATGGGATACCTTTGGATAGTAGAACAGTGCAATGGAGGACAAAATGGAGTCTAGTGGTTCGAAAATGTACCCAAGAATGTAAGGGAATATTAAGAACAGAACCACTGTAGAACAATTTTTAGCTTTAGCTACCATGTGATCAACAACTACATCTAGACGTTTTTAATAAGTCAATGATATAGACGGCAGGGAGCTTGCGAGAACATAATTATCGTAGGCATCATCCTTGAGCAAATGCCTTTGGTGTTGATTCGAGCTAGACGAATGGTAATTCCTGCGGTTATATGTGAAAGGTGATTGTGGCATAAGGCCTTCACTACTGTGTAAATTGTACCAAATGTGATAAGCGAGCACTGCTATTCATTTTCATCTTTGAGTACTCCCTCACATTTCTCCACTTGTGAGTATTGACCTCAAGATATTGGATTTTGAGCGAAGTGACGGCTTTTATTTAATTTTCTTCTTTTTAATTACCCCTCACCTATATACATATGGCTGACTCTTAATCTAAAAGAAGTGTCACCTCCTTCATGAATACTTGTCCATCCTTACAGTAGCAAAGTGTTCTAAGTGCCAAGTTTCTAAGTCGAGAAAAGAATTTCACACAGGATGAATCAGATCAGACAATACCTAGTTTCTCAGATAGAACCTATAAATCGGTTCCGAATTTAAGGAGTTCTTTATAAAGCTTGGTTATAACCTTTTGGATTTTCTAGAACCCGGGACATTTTCCCTAGTCTACCATAGATGAAGTTGGCCCAAAATCAGTAGCCCATTTGAATCTACACAACCAAACTTAACATTAATAAACCTGGCAACCCTTTAATACCTATCAGAGTCAATTGAGCATACGACCCAATAGTGGCATATACTTCAGATTATAACACAGTGGGGTAGGTACATTTCCAGTTCCCACTGATACCAAAACTTTGATTTTGGGTTCATAGACCGCATCTCCAACACCCGATTAAAGTCGGTGAACCATACCATTGCTGGTAAATCTTTCCCCCAAGTTTCCACGGTCTAAATTTCCTAAGAGCACAGTCTATAGTCCCTAGTACTTCTAGTGCTATTGGGTAGCCTAATACTGAGACAAGCAATTCTCTGTAGACTTTGGAACTGCCCGCCCAAAAACATTCGGCAATTTGTGACTAAAAGTCTGACCATCAAAAAAGATATATGTATATCATTTTGGGACTAAGACTTCAAGCTCGCTACTGACCCATAAAGGTTTAATGAATGTGTGGATTTTGTTTTTGTCTTTAATCAGGACCATACCTTACCTATAGATAAGCTGTTGAGATGTGTTTCGAATCTTAGTACGCGACATTAGTGACTTACATGCCTTAGAAAAAAATGTTTCACGAGTCAAAACTCAGTTCACCAAGCAAATATAAAAAAAAACCTTGCCATTAAAATTTCTTAGTTAAGATTGGGTTTCCATAATATTATGTCAATCACAATCAGAAGTACTTCTCGGTCACAATGACGCACGAGATTTTTGTAGACAAGGCGTTCAACAACTGCGTGTATAACTTGACAAAAGCACGTGTAGTTCTTTATGGGAATGGAGGGCGAGTTGATTACAATGCAGCAGTGCCTTCCAAAGAAAAGTATTAACATCCCAAACTTTTCAACCCCAGTCTCAATATTCTTTGCGAAAATCCCTTGCCTCCAAAAAAATGGAAAAAGATGCATATGCCCAAACTACTACTCGTACATACATGTACGATGTACCTAGTACAAAACCAACAGGAATAACAAAAAAAAAAACAAAAGGAAATCTTAAAATAAGTGGCAAAATGTTCAATAACGTGACCAGAATATCGTTCAGCCATATATCATAACCATTGGATGCTTTAGCAGTTCACACGCTCGTTGGTCGTTGTCGACGAGTTTCCTCCTTGTTTCATGTGGCAGTGCGCGGGAGAGGGCAACTCATCACATTATTATATTCGACAGCAAAGTAGGTATCTAGAAATTTGCGAGGCAAGTATCTATATCATAATACGTGTATTTATATAGCGCAGAAGGACTAGTCGAAGTGTATTCCTGATAATGGGATCAAATCAGACCAAACATAATAATGGCTTCGAGAATATTAAGTTTGCTGTATATGATGATGATAGTTTGAGGGAGTTTTTTTCTCGGTTTTTCTTAAGCCTTTTGTGCAGAAAGGAATGTGTAAGTTTCCCGAGGCACATGTGGTATGGTTAGTGTCAAAATGGTAGGTATAGCTATGTACCACAGTGCCGGGAGTTTTGGATAAGTTCTACCGGTTATTTCAGCCCAATGTGTCTATCCAGGCCTATATATAGATATAATGATAACCGGTACATTTTGTTGATCCACTCCATGCTTGGGGTTTATTAACAGGGTTTCTGACCAGAATCTTACAATTTCATCGATATTTTAGAAGCCAATATATTTGCATGCTTTTTAACTAAACAAATGGAGCAAATGGTCCATATAGTACGAGAACTCTAGGTATAGCTCTTCCCAGCCGTTCATTTGTAGGGTAGTTCTGTAGCAAATGGAAATGGCCTACAATTTTGCTGTAGGTCATAGCTCATAGGTGAATCTGAACCGAAGGTGTATGTTACTCAATGCGAAATTAAATTTGGTGAGTACGACTGTAGGAGATGAATTTCGACACTACAGTTTTTAGGAGTTCCTATACCCCATCAATTCAGCCAAGCAACGGCTTTAAATACTTTTGCGTGGTTTACTATCTATTGGGCAAGGATGTTTCTCCACATAATGCAACAGTTGATCTGCTGACTGAACTGTCTTCTTTCGTTCATCCTGTCGAAAATAACATATAGGAAAATTACCATAAAACTGATTTACGATCACGTATAGTTTAATATTCGACTGAGCTCCTTTCAGGCATATTTAGGGGCTCAAACTTTGTCGAAACTACGCGTAAATTCAGAAACGTAAAACATTTGCACAATGATGCGGTATCACTGCTTATTTGCGATGTTTTTTTTTCGGTACATGGTGGTACATCTGTTGTTTGGAGAGGATGGGATCCATTGGAATTGGAATGGTGATACGGTTGTTTCTTAAACTGTTCACTTACAGCGTCAAATAGTCGAGAATTAACAACCTCGGACCCAATGTTGTCTGTCAGTATGTACTTCGTATTTCCATTTGGATTGCTGATTTTCTATTTCTATCCCAATTTTGTAGATAGGCCCATCTAACTAACCCATTGTTAACACGCCCTATCTACTAAACATTTTCAACACTTCCACACAGTGCCAAGAGTTCAAGTATAACTCCACATTCCAAAACGACTCCCTAAATGCTTAGATACAACCATCAAAAACGTACTTTTCTCTCAGCGTCCAACAAGACACCTCAGGGCTTCATCCACTCTATGGGACCACTCACACTTTATAGTACACTTGCTGCTGCAAGCCTTGAATTTTCCACTAAATGACAGCCCTTGTTTTGAAGAATTGCTGGGCTGACGCATAATAAGGAATAACCAAGGTAGTCATCATATCGTCAGAGTGGCGGGTCCTTCCTTACCCCTTCAACATAACCTCTATGCGCGCACACACACCTCAGAAAGAAATAAACAAAAATACAAGCTAAAAGAAAAACTGTAATTAGGAGGCAACCGCGAGTCAGAGAGATACGTACTGTCAAGCACCGCCACTTGACAGTCTGTTTATGGAGTGAAAAATAGGCGAACAAATCGCATAAAACAGAAAATCTATCTCAGAACGAACAGAAACACAATTAGCGAGCATTGTGACTCAAGATCTAAATTTATGTTGTATACATGGTTTGTGTGAATATTTAAAAAGGGGCTATTGCACCACCACCAGTGGCAACCTTTCGGAATTAAAATCGTGTTAGTGGGACATGCGAATAGAGGCTGGATTGGATAGTGTATCTGTACACATATCTTGTAGGCGAGGGTAGTGTTTATTGATTGAGGTGATGCGATTCTATGATATTTAGACGGGAGTTCAATGCTGCTTGTGTCAACTTCTACATATAGATACCTACAAGGTTAAGACCACAAAACTGAAGTCTGCCGACGATGTGGCATCATGGAGTTGAAGGGGTACTTATCCTTCTGAGCTGTACAGCAGTGTTTGAAGAGGTCGCAGTTTTTAATGAGTTTTTGTTTTTTCTATCTGGATAGCAAGTTATCGCCTCTATTGACGATCGCAAAACTAATTGACGTGCAAACTAAACCTATATTACATGTTTTTATTTCCTTTCTAAATTTTGCTGTATTTTTTTATCTTCATCTTAAATTATGCACGGGCGCAAACACTTTCAATATCTCATTACTAAACGATCATTGACATGACAAATTAGCCCACTTTATCGTTATTTCCAATTTTCTTAGACAAATGAGCAGACGTCTGGGACTGCGACTCATTTGTGACTAACCTGACATCACAATCTTGACATGGGTGGCATAGATTAATGATTTGTGCAATATTCGCTATAACTACGGCGCGATCAGTGCTGAACAGTGTTTGGGTACAGACAGTCCCTTGAGCTTATGATTTTAATGTATAGTTTACACTCTACGACAAAGAAATGTGTACATATGAAATTTTTTTTTTTTTTTCAAATTTTGAGGTAGCTTATAGCCGCGAAGTTTATAAATTGTTATTTCCTTGTTTTCGTTCTGCGGCATTTTTCTCTGTTATGCGATACAGTAAAGATTTCAAAATTCGAATAATCTTTGGTCCGAAATTTCGAATACCTATTTTCGAAACAGACAGTCTGGTGTTTGAGTCATTCTTCGCATTCGATATTAATTCTTTTTCGGTATGCTCTGACAAATCATCATAAGGAAGCGAACATCTCGAATTGTAAATAACTGGTTCCATAATCAGAGCTCAATTTGAAATTTTATTTGATTTCATAATTATTAAGGAAAGTATTAAAATTAAGATATATTGACCAACAATGAAAATTGTTTTAAAATAACATTTTAAAAATGTTTGAAATCAATTATTTTCAGTTTCAGAAAGTCTATAAACATAAACAAAGAAAATATCCAACGAGTTCAAGTAATGTAAGGAAGATTTTTTTACAACTAGGGTTCTTTATTATTATATTATATGTATTTAACGATCCATTTTTAACTCAAGTTCCCCATCCCCACATAAGGAGATTCTTTTTGACAGCAGCGATCTATGGATTTACTTCAGTGAGGCCGTTTTGTGTATTGACAAAGATACTAGAAAAAACTTTTAGAGGGCGTTAAAAGAGAATTGGACCGAGCATCGACACTTGTGGTATCCGGTATTCATTTTTGGATGTAAAGTCAAACGTGTAGAAAACTGTTTTAAAGTACAACGTCGCAAAGTGCTCTATTGGTGCTCTTATGGCAACTAACGTAGCTTCACATTGTGTCCATTGTGGGAACTGTCCTTTTAGATACCTTCTGGACATAGGTTCATTTCATTCAAAACTATTAAAGATGCCTTTAACAAACTTTGTGTTGACGTCAACGGTAACGCCGACGGTGACGATGGCAACACTGCAAGGGAAATTATGTCAAACAAATGCAAACTAAGAACATAATGCGAATAAACTTAACTTTTTTTATTAAAACGTTGAGAAGATCACTGTTTTTTTTTATTGCGGAACTATTTTAACTGATTTCATAAAACAGTTGTTGCCAAGGAAAATCTATGCAAGGCATTTTTTACTCCTTTGTTCAACGCCCGAACACTTTTCTCGACTCCATACGAGTATAGGCGGACTAATGACGGTTTTATAGAGTCTCCTTAGTATTTTCTTGACAAGGCCTTTCTAGTCAATTCCCTTCTTTGACAAAATTACAGCGTAATTCTTCGCTTGACTGTTGATGAGATGTCATTTTCACTTGGAAGTTTTAACTGTTTATCGAGTATCCCTTCTCGATGACTTATATCCCAATATGTTGTCAATGTCATCTAATGTGGAACGCAACTTTTCGGCGACAAAAAAATCTCGAATCGCGGCGATTTTTAACACCAATCATTTGAAGGTATTTTCGAGATTTTTTTTTCGATATTTTGTGTTTTCGAGATTTTCTTTTTCGAAAAAAATTTTTGTTTTTGTGTCAGACTTTTTTCGAACTTTTGTTAACGATTTTGCTTATTTTTCTATGTGTTCACTGTAATTTCAAATCGTTTGTCGTTTGTTTTTGTAACAAACACTGACATAAAATTGAAATGAAATATTAAGGGCCAGTCTCAGAGGTTACGGATAAAGTTTCGGATAGTTAGCCGACACAAAACGCTTTCCACCAGATAAAAGCTACTGATATTTTTTTTCTGTTTCATCGTCAAAGTCTCTGATAAACTAACTTGCGGAAACATTTTATCAGACACTAAGTTTGTTTCGATACACATGTCATTTGTTTCTTTCGTGTTTTTTAATATTTTTTGTTGTTTTAGGTCTAAAAAAAAAACCTTTGATAAATTAACGAAAGAACAAATTGAAGCAGCAAAAATCCAAAATAGAATTATAACAGAGGAACTGGAGCAGGCATCCAGATACTCTGACCAACAAGGCTGACTGTCGGCACGGGTCGTATGATACCTATTCGTCCAACCCATCAGGGGAAAGGGGTATACGTATAGGATAAGAAATAGTGAGAAGGCTGATTTGCGGATAGGAGTAGGAAAAGAAGGGAAGTAGATAAGCTCTCCAGGCTTATCTAGCACTCTAATTAAGAGTTTTTGGGTTGTTCTTAGTTCGTTGTTCATCAAAACAGCCTGTCTGTAATGACTCATGTGCTCAAAAATCACCTCTGAAAAGAATCCGCGCGCGCGAATTCTTTTCAGAGGTGATTTTTTAAAATATAACTGCAGTAAAAGGGAAAATCAAGTTTTTCTAAGCATGTGAGCTGGGAAATACTCGTAGCTTTTACACTCCTACTGGGGTAAATAAGCTACGGTGCGAATTTACCTTACGCTTCATTTTCTGTCATCAGTCTAAGCTGCCATCAGTATAGTCTGACATCAGTATAGTCCATATGGAAACTTTTCACATGCGAATCTGCTACCTAAAAGTGTACATTCGCATACATGCGAGTCTCTGAATTATATAGGAATTTCGCATGTTTTTTATTTTCAAAAGTTTCGTTGCGAGTTTCCGAAATAGTGTGTAGATTCGCATAGTTTCTCATGCGAATTTACGTTCCAAAAGCATACATTCGCATGCATGCGAATTTCTTTTTTATAGCTAGACATTCGCATGCATGCGAATTTCTACTTTATAGCTAGACATTCGCATGCATGCGAATGCATGCGAATGTCCGGTATATCAATAGACGATAGAGACTTTAACAGCCACTTGAAGCGGCTGATAAACTATCCGAGACTCTATTTGTCAGCTATTACTATCCGAAACCTTTGAAACCGAAAGTTGAAGTTTATCTGACATATAAATTCCGGATAGGCTATCCGAGACTTTATCAGCTAGTCTTCAAAGTGGCCCTAAGCGTTTACGATTACGACTAACGGGAATAGGGGTGAATAACTTAAAAGTCAGAACTCACTTCATCTGTAAACATTTTAAGCATTTGTAAATCGAGAAGCTTAAAGAGATATTTAGATAAAATTTTGTTTAAGGTTTGTTTGCCATTAAATTTACAAAAGTTTCGCTAAATTACACCTTTTTGTATCAGTGATGTCAGTGAAAAAAATTGTATGCGGCAACGTTATCACATCTCAATCATTTTTCTTTTTTTAAATGAAGGAAGCTTTTGTTTAGTTCATCATTGAAAGCGGATTTTCTTTTTGGCATTGTGAGCAGCTAGAACCATAATTCCTAGACATACAATAATTATTATATTAGATCGAGCGTCTACTGTATTACGCTAAAACGTTTTCCCGTGGTCTGTTTTCCCACGGAAATAAAAAACCTAAGATAGATGGAAATGACAACTCTAATAATAAAACACAACGCAGCATGGCAAATCGATGTACATAATAACGAGTTACAAATTCCAAACACAAATTCCACATTCCCTATTATAAGCTAGAGATTAGCATTAGGCTAGGCACTGAAAGTGAAACTAAGCCAAATTTACATTCTTCTATAAAAAAGCAAATAATGTATTTCTGCTAATCTTTCCCATTAATATTAATAATCAATAAAAATAAACAAAACACCAAATTAAATTATTAAACCGTAAGACTATTAATTAGGTACCAATCGACTAACTGGTTTTGAACTTAATCTACGTTCCTATACCTACGAGTAACATTGAAAATGCCATTTTTCATTCGCACCGCACTATCGTATTCATTTTCTGAGCACAAAAGCTCCATTAATCACCGCATAATCAATTAGTATGGCAGCGGACCCGATTGTGAAACAGTCATAAGAAGCCCATCCGTAACGAACAAGACAACAGTAGCACTAAAGATTCATTAAGCCCATCGGTCTTATCAAAGCCGCATGTGGGTGGGTGGATGTGGTTAATCGGTGGCGTCTAATTCCTTAAGCATGTAAATCTGGTCTAAATGTCTAATGGTTGTAAGAGGTTTTGTAAATAAATGCCATAATTGGAAGTAAGAAGAGGTTGTTGGGATGACATCTTTTTAACGATTTGTTTTGATCCCATTACAAGTTATTCTATTTTTCTTTATAATGCTCTTTGACATTTTCAACACTTTTAACTGTGTCAGCTTTCGGTAGAAGGAAAAATAAAATATTTTACGACTCTCGCTCGACAGTGGGATGGCATGTTTTCGTTTCGTCAACATCGTTAATTTGTTTACAAATGAGCATAAGGTATATTGTTATTTGTTATGTGTTGGGCTTGAGATGGTATACTTGTGCTAAATCACATTTTCACACCGGAAATGTGAAGCTCGTAATTGGTTACGACAGAGTGAACAGAAGAAGAATTATTTATTGGTTTCTGTCAGAGAATGTCAATGATTCATGGTTGTCGATTGGGACATTTTCTGGACAAGAACAACTGTGAGTTTTCCCTTAGTTATCAGTGACTGTTTTTTCTGATTGGGATATAACCTTTTAGTCTAATGTCGGAAATTGCATTAGACACATTTGGTTATACCTACTAAGAGGAATTGGTAGCAGGTTAACTTCATTCTTGTTAAGTCGCTCAAAGACAAAGTATAACTAAGAAGTAAATATCAACAAACATGCATAAAAAAAAGTGTAAATATGACCCCATCTCCTTATCGTTCAGTGTGATAACAATTCGCGCTCTTTTCGACTTTACTCCAGAGCTTCAATATTCTTTCTGTTTTATTATACAGTCTACTCGCAAGCGACACTGAAACTTTAGCATTAGGTATTACTCGCATACCTCTACTGCTATATAGTATAGATACGTTTGTATCTAGAAAATTGATTGCATAATCAGACCAAAATATTTCTTATCACACTTCGCTCTGAAGGACATTGATAACGATAGACTGAATTTCGTGCAAGCTATTTTTAAACATTCCGGCATTCATTGTTGGTTAATATTTTCAGGGGAAAACTAAAATTCGTATCTATTAGGTCAGTGGGCAGTATACCTATGGACATTTCCTTGTTGATTTATTTCTGACGTAACCTTTTAATTAACATACGAATCACTCATAATTACGATAAAAAAAAATCCGATAAAACTAAAAAAAAAAAAAAAAAATGCAAACCTTCATCAGTATTTATGTCACGTTTTGCGGGTATAGGGATCTGATAGATATAGTATCGCCTTCCTGTTTCGAAAGCTAATAATAATTAGCCGATTAACGACTTCCACTACACTTTTTCTTTTCGAACAGACAGAGGATGGGCTCATCTCATAACTTGATCAAACTATGTAGGCATGCAGGCTTTGCGCGTCTTCTTCGACCGCCCATACATATCCCATAGCCGAAGGCTGTTAAAGTTTATTGCCGCTTAATGTTGGCCAAAACAAATAATCACACAGCCGTTACAACAGCCCAATAAAATGATTATGGTGATGCGTCAGAGAGGTGGCGGCATGCGTTTGGTCTTACCTATTTTTATAAAAACGCATTTGCATGTGTGCGGTGGAGTAAATGGCAGCCCGAATACAAAAAGCTAGAGAGTGCATTGTCGTCATTAGTCATCCTCATCGGATGCAATTCTATATTTGGAGTTGATGCGGCTATATAGATGTTCGTTTTGGACATGAGTGTTGACGCGCTTTTAAACGGATTGTGTGATATAAATTATAGAGCTGATGTAAGGAGTAGGTAGTTATATTGAGATGTGGGGTAATAACTGTATCTGGTATGGGCTTATTTACATATATTATAAATTGAGTCAGCAGGTAGATTATTTTTTTTTTCACCTTTCACCGATGTCTTCTTTAAATGGATACGTGCGCCATCTAGACACCATAAAAAAGTAATTATAGAGACTTTGTGTTGACGCAAAGGGGTCAAGGGGATAGATACACAATTAAATTGTATTATTCGAGAAATTAGATGCGAAGAACTTTTTTAAATTTACAACAGTCTAGAAAGTTTGAATCGGTCGTGGTTACTTGTTAGTAATCCTAAATATGTCTAGAATATGTATCTCTCACTCTAAAGAACAACATAACTTGATTAAGATCCTATTCCAGAGCATAAAATAGTATATAGGCTTTTAACCCTAAGATAACCTTTCAATAGAACCAATCGACATAGTTCCAATTATTACTATGGAACAGGTACCTACTTAGATATTTATACCTACTCAAAGACTACTTAAAGCTGGAATAGTTACTGATCAGCTATTTAATTTAAGTAGCCCACATAGTCCTAATTTTTCGTCGTCGGAAACAAAATACTTATTTCAAGATATCCTCTTGAAAGGGTACCTAGATCGCTCTTTCGCAATCGACGAACAGCAAATGAGGTGCTGACCAAACGGTAATCCACTTATTAACCGCACATGGTGTCATTTTCGTCGACACTGGGTGACCCGCAGTGGGGACATGCCTATTCTGCATTGAGTTAGATTGTACGTTTCGAAAAAGAAAGGAATTAATTTCAAAAGATTATACGATCAGAAAGAATTTGAATTCAACCAACATGGCCTCCAGCTAACTTGATAAATATGTAACTGGCCTTAAAGCGGTGGTCATTATGAGCGTCAAATGAAATTTATCACAGTTTCTCTAACACATAAGGAGGTGAAAATGGTATTGGCTGTTTCGAATATCTTTCAATAAAAAAAACTGTCTTAAGCGCGGAGTTACTTGAAGACATCCTAAAGCTAAACTTTCATACTTCATCAAATATGAGGCGTTCCTCCATTTTGTACGTCCTCTGGATTAGGTTCATCCATGTTCTGACCTAGCCACCTTTGGCACTTAATTGCCTATATTTTAGCAATATGTTGTGTGTAAATTTCTTACATCAATTTTTCCAATATATTGTCAACGAAGACAAAATCATAGATCCTATACGAACAAGCTCGAATACACTTTTATCCATCTTTGGAAAGGTGCATGCATCTAAAGAACGCATATTGGGTCTCCTCTCCTCTCTCTCATACCAAAAGCTATTGTGGAGTGTTAATATGTAGTATTTTTTGTTTTATTCCGGTCCCTCAGGTGTCAATGGTACTAACAGAGTCCAGGGCCACTACCTTTCTGATCTTCGTTATTATAAGAAGACCTCGGACTCAATTTTGCTAATGACTATTCACTTAGTTCTGCCAATGATCTGATTATGTCAGATCGTCTCTATTATATTCAGCCATACTTTGAAATAGTTTAAATATAATGAGATATAAATGATTCTTAGAAGATGCGGTTCCAGCCGCATAAAGAAGCTGAGCTTTGTTCCCTCAGATGTCAGATCTTGCGGCCCTGCTTCATTTTATTCCAGCTTTGAGGAAATCGTTAGAGTCTATCTTCGTTGTCATAGTCTCGTCAATCTCCTCTGTTGGGCGTATATAGAAATAGGGATTGAGTGGCGGCCTTTGATTATTGTATAGTGTTCTTTGAAAAATTACAGACCGAAACTGGTAAACAGCTGGAAAAACATCAATACAGTACATACTGGTGGTCGTTGTAATTGAGGTTGTAATTGTTTTTGACTAATTAAACTATGTATAACTAATTTTTGAAAGGAATTTTCACTTGAAAGAACATTTATTTGTCCTTATCCTTAATAGTTTGCAAAAGTAAACTGAACGCAATTGTAAGTACACTTGAAACTAGCTTCCTGGGGACATATTTTCAGAGGACTACAACTTACAAAAATCTAAGTGCAGAAATAACTCTAATCCGCACGCATCTCGGTGCGCTGTTGAAATGTTCGCCTTTAAACAGTAGGAGACCCAACAAAACCGTTCTATTCCTAATGCATTCGTTATGATTATAATTTCTTATGAGATCACTGGACACTCATTATTTTTATTCGCATTGCTTATAGTGGATGATATTACATACCCCGACGCATCTACATAACAAGTCAATTCAGTGGTCATTAGCCCCAAGACAGAAATTATTTCGCAATGAAATTTAATTTTATTCAGAAATTCTTGAATGAAATCAAAAACTACGCAGCCATTACAATAATTTTGTCATCAATCAATCCGATCTATATATTCTGTGGAATTAAAGACGCCTTAGTCAAATCATGAATATAATTTAACTTCTCAAATAAAAGTCTTCACAAATATGTTTATAGTTTATAGACATCTCTTTCCTTGAATCATTATCAAATCAAAGAAATAAGCCGCGTTTGGATCAGTTAACGAAAAATGGTAACCAAACGTCACTTTGTGTTATAATGTAAACATCAATCCAATACGTTTCTCTCTACTTCCAAGAAACTATAACTTTGGCTAATAGGTATGTTAGAAAAAAAATACGAGGGTGCCATTTGATAAATGATCACCGACAACTACTGGAAGCTAATTGAGCAAACGTAAAGCTCTCAACAGCGAGCCTTTCATTATATATGGAGATAATATGTAATTTATAACCAGAGGTGTCATTCGATGCCATGAACTTAATTCTGGAATATTAATCTTGCTTTTTGAATTCATATTTTGTTCAACAGCGTTATTGTGTAGATTTGTTAATTTGATTTTAACTATTAATATTTGTCCTTAACTTTTGTGAAGAAAACGTGACATGCGTATTGAAAAAATTAAAAATATGAGGTGGCGCCATAGTACGAATGTTTTACGTATTATTTGCAGTTTGCCTACTAATTTGAGTCTAGCTTGTTGATGTTTTTAGCCATGTCGCATCAGGGAGCCATGTACTTACGTTGCATTAACTGGACTCCTGCGCGAGGACTGGGGGTTAAGCCGTCGAAAATCGAAAATCGTACTCCACAAAGAAGGACAATCCTCCAACTGCAGCTACAGAGGCAATGCTAAATCGAATACCCCGGAGTGCCCGGACATATAATGTAGGACCAAAGCGGCCAAAACCGTTTGTGTAGAGTTTCAGCCAATTAAAAAAAATTACTTGGCGCTACAGGTCCGTCTACCCTTAGCCTAGCTTCTCACAACCATTTGTTTGTGTGAGTTTTTATTTTTTGGGACGAATGGAAGGGACCTAAAATTTTATGCCTCCGATTGGCTGAATTGAGAAGCCTTTTCAGTACAGTTATACTGTCGAATGTGTGTCAGACCTCAGACGTTCGCGTGAGATGGCGCAGTGGAAAAAACCTTTAAGATGTAATTTGTGTTTTTTCGGGGATCGACACTTAAAACAAAGATGGATATCGGTACAGGCGTAGGTACTCTCTGGTGAAACTTTACAATCAAGCGAATCTTAAAAAATTGTCGCACACCCCCCCCCCCCACGCTTTTCAAGAGTCGGCAAATTAACGAGCAATTTTCAAAAATTAGATCTTAAGTTTGGATTTTCATTAGGTATAGGTTTTTAGCTTGTAAATGTATACCTACAAGTCGGCATTTTCAAAGGTTCGACGGTGAATTTGCCGACTGAAATCCTTAAAATCTAGCAAGTTTCGATTCAATTTTTAAAAGACCGGGCGGCATTTCTAATTTGTGGAATATGTTATTTGCTAGTTTGTAGAACTCGGCTTATTGATGTGGATTGCGAATATTCGTTCGTTCGTAGATAGTTGGTCCTTTAGGTATTGGCCTCCCCATACAAACGAAAACAATAAAAATCTTATATCCGAAAGACCACCGAATTGATTGAGCACGGAATATTTCCTGTGAAAATTGGTCAAACTTGGACAAAGGGGCGTGGGACCTCCCATACAGAAAACAAATTCTATGATGGGGTGGAATTCGATGACGTTAGATATTACTCTATAACCGCTGGGCCGATTTTTATGATTTCTACAGTCGGCAAGTTCCTGGAATAAGTCGGCATTTCAATGAAAGTCACCCCCCAAGGCTCAACCCTAGCTACGCCTCTGTTTGGTGGTATCAATAGCTAAAAGAAGTACATCCCAAGGAATTAATTCCTGATATGTTGGAAACCTGTACAGTGTACAATGCATAGAAAATATCTGTATTCCAAAGAACTCCCTGTAGTTTTTCTTCCGTCAAGAGGACTCTTCGGGTACCGCCGAGTATTATGCTCTTTAATAATCCCTAAGGTGGAAAGTGATCTTCAATATTTCCATAGAAGTCCCTGTCTGAGTCCTGGATTCGTCAAAGGACGACCATCGCTCCCTTTTGGTAATACAAGTTTCGACAGAAGTCTGTGTGGTATTCGCTTCTCTTATGGCCTTTTCCCTGCTTCAGCTTATAGATATATGATTTGTTCATACACGTCGCATTGGGCTTTATGAAACGTTCAATATTTTCATTTGTAACGCAATTATAGATAATCAAAATGCAATTACAAATCTCCCGTCTCCACCCACTATCTCTCCTGATTAAAGTGTACCTACCCCAGGCTTAGCTATATGCCTAGAATGTATGTAACAAGGCCGATCGTTCCGCATGTTTATGATATCGATTTGTAACCAATTTTTAGAACCTCTCCAACTGTTTGGCTTAATAGCCAGGCCTCCTTTCAGAAGAAAAAAGCAAAAACAGCTCAAGTGGGAAGTCTCCCTCCCACAGCATAGTTCGAGATAATCGACCAGTGGAATGATGATTCTGGTATCCATCAAGCGGAAATTAAAAAGATACTAAAACCACACACACACGGTTGCGAGATGTAAATCTTTGATTGCCATACGGAACGACGAATGCATTCCACACTCATTCTATATATGTACTCCTAGTTTAGCCAAACGACGACTCGGACTACTCACTTGAAACAAATCAAAATGCACTTTGCCTCATAGAGGAGCATAGTTCAGCTATCTTTGGGGGGAAGTAGAGTAAAAAGATACACAGATACAAATAAATACGAGTAGGTATGTGCAAAGACAATGGGGAATCTAATTTTCCAATTGAATCGCCGAGCGACAGGAAAATATTTCATAATCGTGTCATAATCTTATACAGTCCATGTTCGCAGTCGAGCGGCCTCTCATGGCCAACGCAGTTTGGCGGATTTGCCAGCTCTGTCCTCGCATCCCCCGCGAATATTTTCTTTTTTTTCGAAATGCCTGCTCTTGACATTCGACCCAAATGTGACAAATAATAGACTTGATGGAGACACAGATGCATAGTGATTATGCTCGACATGGAGTGGGTGGGTGGTGTGGACCAAACATCTATTGGGGTTTGTGGAGCTGGTGCAACGCCAATTGACGCAAATTACATGAACGATTTTGTAGATCCTTTGGTTTGTCTGTTGGTGACCTTGTACTACTACCGGTCGAGTATATACATATACACATTACATTGTATTACGCCGGTCTTATCTGTGTCGCCTGAAGAATTTCGTAGGCGATACATAGATACAAGTAGACAGATAGAACACTTGTGGCACTAATGTAATTTAATTTTTTTGTATAATCTCTTTCCTGGTGCAGTAGAAGTGCAATTAAGTTAGATTCCACAAACTAGGCTGCTGATGAAAAATTTTGTTTGTTGTTTGAGGAAGGATAAGTGCGTTGGAATGCATGATGTCAGTGCGCTAACTAGATCTGCCATCAGTGTTTAAATATTTAAGTAATTACTTTGACATGAAGTAGTAGTAATCTACACTACAGTGTTTGGTCACGTAGTAAAGCAAGTAGGTTTCGGTAAATATAGGAAAGAATAGTATACCGACTTTTATAATCTGGCCAAACTATTAAATATAGTATACCGAAGTAAAGTATCATCATATATGCCATCCCAGTTAACTTGCTATTAGTTACCAAAATCATTATGTCCTCTGGCATTCGTGAAGGCTTGGTCTTTACAAGGAAGGTCAGTCTTACAGTCTCCGGACTGGGTGTTGGAATTCGAAGATATTCTTGGCTGGGGTATTTTTGTCCACTAAAAACGTCGATGATAACAATAAGATAGTTCGATTCAGCAAAAAGTCCCAGTCTGATCAGTCAATCGTGCAAGACCCAGCGATATATAAGTATGGAAAACTTCCGATATATTTAAAGGCAAGTGCTTATTTTATTTTGAGGCCGAGAAATTTACTTAGCGTTCAACAACAAACAACGTTTCGAATTGGGAGATCTGAGGATAAATCATTTCCTCTTCGCTGATGACTTGGTCATCCTTTGGTCCTCTCAGAATGAACTTTGTGTTGCAGCTGAGATGAAGGTAAAAGTGAACAAATCTGAAGTGATGGTCGTCTCCAGCCTATTCAATACACTCTGCATGTTAGTGGAGTCCCATGGAAACAGGTGGAGAAGTTTAAGTATCTCGGAGTCTTATTCAAAGAGCAATGCCGAGTTTTCCTGTATAGGATTGGCCAAGCTGGGACAATTTTGAAACAACTCGGTCATTCTGTTATTAGGAGGACTGAACTTGGTGTCAAAGCTAAGTTGTCAGTCTTTAATTCGGTGTTTGTTCCTATGGTCATGAGTAATAAGTAATGACCCAAAGAATAAGATCGCGGATACAAGCTGCTGAAATGAGATTCCTCCGTTGTATTGCTGGTCTGACCCGTAGAGATCGCATTAGAAACACCAGAACAGAATACTTGAGGAACTCAATGTGGAGCACCTACTTCTCCGTACGGAGCGGTTTATGCTTCGGTGGTTTAGTCATATTAAACGCATGTACCCGACCAGAATCCCACGACGCGACGTGCTATGGAATCCGTAACATCAAGCAGGCAGACGTCCTCTAGGTAGACCCAGGATGAGATAGTTTATATATGGGTCAATATTTCAAAACATTAATATTTTGGACCTCGAAATGGACATTTACTAAAATAATCAAATTTAATATTTATTTGGTTACTCTGTATTTAAGAAACATTATTAAATATTTTAAGCCAATGGGCCACCAAATTTTGTTAATTTTAAATAATTTTTTTCACGGGAATGACAGAACTAACATGGAAATAAAAAAATCCTATCTTGGTAACGACGAGACATTTTCGGTTTTTTTATTTACACTTTTGCGAGGCGCCATGATAAGCACAGATGACCTTTTATATCAATTTGAAATAAAAAGTGAAAATATTTGAACATTTTTTGCAATATGATTGAGTATGTCATTTCCACATTGTCCTTTCTTCTTCAATAAAAATTGCAAACCGGCTTACATTTTACAAATAAAATACATTTGTTGAATCAAGGTACAACTTAGGACATGGGTGTTTAAGTTAAAATTTCGGCATTACCTACTATGCATTTTTATTTTTATTTTTTTATGTGTACATGTTAAAAGAGTTTCTGCAGAAACGTGTCTTAGTCGAATACTTAAAAAAATAATGTTTTTTAGCCTATAAATGCCTGACCGCAAAATATTAATATTTTGAAATATTGACCCATATACCTACAGACATTTGCTTGTGCAACCATACATAGGTTGTGGTTAATAAAAAAATATTATAATATTTTTAAGTAAAACTGAGCTGCCACTTTTTTTTAAAATAAGATTTGTGGGTCCAGGTGTGGTAGTGAAAAGTCGCTAGAATTCACTAGTTTTTTTTGAACGAAAACTCTTTATTAAATATCGTTGAGAGACTTTTAGATCCGGTAAGTCTGGCACAAAATCGTTAGAGCGACAAAGGCAATTAATTTGATTCCACTTAACGATTCTTTTGATGCATGGTGCATGGGTGCATGGACAATAACACAATAAGTAATACAACTCCTTAGTTAGGGATGCCAGATGTCCCCCTTTAGGGGGACAGTCCCTCTTTTTCATACAAAAATACTGTTTGTCCCCCCTAATACAAACCACTGCCCCCCTTATTAAGGCAAAATTCAATAAAAGAAAGCATTCAATTGAAGTCTTTGAAAATACTTTCTTTTAATATTTTTAACAAGATTCTCTGTGAACACATCCATTTGAAGTGCAAGAAAACTATATTGCTTTTGTTTTTCATTTTTAGTTTTATTAGTGACTTATTATTAATTTTTTTTGTTTTTGTTTCTCATTCATTTTTTTAGTTGAATACTTATTTATTTACTTTTTATTTTCTTTTGTTTCTCTTAAATAAAGTATGTACATAAAACATTTTGATGATTTTCCCTAATATGTAGAAATAAAATAAAATACATAATGTAGATATACCTACATACCTATATGTATCTAATGAAACTTATTTTTATTTCACATTTTGTTGACTCTGGGGTTCAAAAATAAAAAAAAAATGTTTTGAACACTTGTCCCCACTAGAAAACTCATGATGTCGCCCTTTCCGTATTTTTTTAATCTGGCAACCTTATCCTTAGTACGGACAGAGCCGGTCATGTACTGCTTGTATTAGTTACACGAGCTTAAATTTTACATGTTCATACTTATATATATGTATACATACATTTTGTAAATTTATATTCAATATGTTAATACTTTCAATTTCTCTTTCATTACAGGTATGTCATCAACAATCGTATATGGATAAGTACCTATATACTTACATCTGTTTGTTTTTCCATTACTTATCGAAGGATTATAATAACAAATTTTATTAAGTACCTATCAACATAACTACGCTATGCCATAACAACTTTACCCGCATTATTTTATAATTTTCAAAATTCGCCCAGAGCCAATTATAATTATTATGCTCAATAAAAGCGTCCTTGTTCGATTTATACACACCGACACCATATCGTTCAGAGCCTATAAATTTGATAGCTTTCCCTCTATAACAATAATGACTAGGCTAATTAGGTCTCATTTTCAGAGACTCTTGCTCTAATGTAGACAAATTGTAGTCGTACCTCCTTGTAAGGTACCTAAAACCTGAGCAAGATGACGACGACGACAGTACAGGACATTTTCCATCGTAAATTCGTTTTTAACTTGCGGTCGACGCGTTTAACCCCCCACAAGTGTGAAGTGTGTCACCGAATTTGCTGAACCACCCCTCACAACCAACCAGACGTGGAGGAAAAAAAAGAAGCAGATTCTGAAAAAAACTTTCTCAAAGTCCTTGTTTCATTGCCCATTAAGTAAAGGATTTGCTTGTGACTTTTTCTTGTTCTTATTCTAGTGGAGATTTTTTTGTGCTCCTTTCTGTGCATGTTTCACGAGAAATTGCTAACGCGTGCTTGGAATACAATCCTATGGAATGCTCGTGGTATCGCGCGCCTTGGATACTGATACAGTCAATGAAGGGGATGTTGGTTGAGTGCAGTGTGTCTGTGAACAGATTGTTCATGCTGAAGGGATGAAAACGTCAAACTCCTTGGGAGGATTCTCCTTTTGCTGCTGGTGCTCTCGCTCTCTGGTGACGTTTAAATGACAATAACAATAATGACATCATTTATGCGGTGTCAAGTTGTAAAAGTCTGCTTTTATGTAGTGATTTGATGCTAAGCATCACCCTGAGGGGCTTGAGGTGGATGGGGGCGATATATTGTTACGCTATGAGGATTTGATTTATTTGCTTTTGTATTCACTGAAACAATGAAGTTTGAGGGGATGAATTGCGTTGCGGATATAATGGGAGTAAGTTGCTTAGGATTGAACGATGGGTTGGCTTAACTTGTTGACGTTTATAAAGGCTTTGGATGCTACGGGCTTGGACCGGCGCGTGAGTCAGTGTTTTTGATTTTCTGTGACTTATTTAAGATCATTTTTATCGATTATCACTTTAGAAGGCTTGTTTTATTATTTTTTGTAAAATTAATCTTGGTTTTGTCACAGAAAACTGTTCAGAATATGCGTTCTAAAATCGAACAAATGTATTCAATCCGACATCGGCGCGGGAAGTTCGAATTCCAACTTGAAGAAGTTCGTCGAACTGTTATTGCCCTTTAATTTTTTCAACCTGGTATATTAAGGCTGCGGCATACATGATTTTGTAGCTGAGTGAAATCCAATCAGCAATGAATACGGACAGGGACATAGGACTAATAAAATGTCTTCCAAGTGTTTTTGAGCAACTAATCACAGTTCCCGTTTCAAACCAAAGATGGTCCTGAGCCATCCGTAAAAAATCTTGGTCCAGGTCTGAGTTTTGGAATAATCGACTTTAAATTTGCGCCGCAACAAAGTTTAAGTTTTATATTGCATCAGGTGAAATGATAGTTCACTCGAATAAAAAATTCGAAAAGGGCTGTACGAGAAGCTATTTCTTTTAAAGACAGGAGTAGCCTTCATAGCAGTGCCCAGCATTTAAATATCAGGAGGAAAAGATCCATCAGAGCTGCTCATTTTCAAAAAAAAAAAAAAAAACTGCGGTTGGAATAAGCGTGGGTAATGACAATGAGAATTTTTATCTCGCTCAATGATTCAATTTATTGATGTAATGGAATTTTCTCGGAACGTTCTACCACACAAAGTTTTCAACATTCCGACGGAATGATTTGTTTCTGATAAGAAATGCTTCCAAGAAGGGCCAAGTTTATTTTTTCTTCTGTATCGCTCACTGCAAATAAAGAAAACTATACAAATTCGCTCAGGATTTGTTCACAATATCAATATCACTACCTATATACTAAATATCTACAATGGTGTCAGCAGCTGCTGGTGCAGATGATCCGTCGCACTGCACACACAGCATTATATACAAAATCCGACACTGTCCACATTCCTTGGCAATGAGTCAACTTGAACTTGTGTTCAAATTCTTTCGATCTCACCGAAAATAATTCAAATACCTCAACTTGGGCTCGTGTGAGAAATCTGAGAATTTCGTAAATCACTCAATGAGGGAGTATCCCGCATCCCGATCCTTTGCTTCAAAATTGCTGACACCCTGCGATTCCGACCCGAGTCGTAGGTAGCCATGATCTCACTTATCATATTGATCCACCCTGCGGCGGAATATCTCGGAATGTTACTGTTACACTTTGGCTAACTCAATATGGACTAAATTCCCTCACGCCCTCACTCGTTCATGTTTACTTTTGTAGCACCGCACACGTTCGGTATATTTATCACATCGTAACCTAGGTCCCATTACCACATCACAAAATAGGAATACATATTTGGTGGTATCTGCGGATACACCAGAAGCATAACGCATCTTTAATGTACCTATCTGCCAATGGATATGTAAACATTTAGCGGAGCACAACTATGAGATATTCAGATACATTTGCAATACTTCAATGGAATCGAAAGGAAGGATGGATGAAGAGGAGCACGGAGATAATCTGTATCTAAATTTAGATTCGTATACATTGCATCCTAAAATTGCAAAAAAGTATTTAGTAAGTAAATCCAATGTTTGCTCTTCGGTTTATGTGGTTCAAACATCTCTTTTGAGGTTCACTAGCTTCGGTTTGAGTATCATGCTGTGGAATTTCCAAATGGAATTCCAGGACAATGATGTGTATTCCTGATGGCTTAAGTAAGACAAAGAACCAGTGATATTATGTTCAAACAGTGAAAGCTTCCGAGTGTGAGATGTGAAGAAATTGTCAAGTATTTTGCTACCTGCATCCCTTTTATCTGTGAGAGTAGTTATAGTTGCTGACGGATTGAGTCCTTGGGAAGATGTAAAAGTTAAGGTTCATTGGTCGATTTTAAAGTTAATGTTTGGGTAAATTTGCCATAATTGTAGTTGGATAAAATAAATAAATAGGCGGCGCAACAGGCGAGTAGACACCCTAGGCCTAGCTTCTCGCAACCATTCGTTTGTGTGAGTTTCTATTTTTGGGACAAATAGAAGGGACCTACAATTTTATGCCGAGTTCGAACGGCTGAATTGAGAAGCTTTTTCAGGACAGTCATATTCTCGAATGTTTGTCATATTATCAGATGTTTACGAGAGGAGGCGCAGTGGAAAAACGTCAAGATGTAATTTGTGTTTTCCGGGGATCGAACTGTTATGTATATTAGTTATAAGCTAAATTATAAAGTATAGTTCCTCACTAATATATAATGTAGTTATATACCTCATACGACACTACGCAGGCTAGTGGTACTCTGTCTTCCTATAAGAATAAAACGAACTACTGAAGCAACGGGTTGTCTTTCTTTAATATACAATATACGAACCTGGAACCTGGGACTAACCACTGAGCCACTGCTCTCACTAATGCGAATGCATATTTTGAGATTTTAAAACGAACCAAATACCGCTTAAATTAAAGAAGAAAAATTCTAATTCTGATCTGCAGTCGATCATTGCAACCAGTTGTTCTACGGAAAACGGATGTGGGTTAATCAAGGCGCCCATATGCAGGATCTACTTGAAAGCGCGATCCTACCTCAGCATACTTGTACGTAAAACACTTGTATGTATATAGAACCTTGAGAACCTCAATTGTATAATATAGCAATTGAGACTATTTTAAAAAAGAAAACTGAACAAAAAAGTTGTCCTTACTTCGATTCGTATATCACTTTCATTAGACTCCTTTAAGTCATTGTTGCTGTTGTTGCTGAATTCTGACAGTCAATTGAATACTTTAGTTGAAATAAGTCATACGGTACAATATCCATTCATCAATTGGCTCATTTATGAATTTTATACTCCAGTAAGCAGATGCATTTACCATACCCTTCTTTAGCAACGATAACACAATACACGTGTCTCCAATCATGCCGTGACATGCGGACGTCACTAACAGTTCCGAATTTGTCGTAAAATGGTCTATCTGTTTGATCGTCTGTCATGCGGCGTGTTACGTCCAGTGACACCATTTACACAACTAGCTACAATGTTATGACCAACCGATTTATTTGAATAACTGTGTGATCAGGATCACATTGTACGCTGTATTTAGGGTGTTGACTTTTTTGACAGCTTGTCAGAGATGGACAACATCCCACACGTGATGTTGTCCATCTCTGTTGTTTATTACTGGCAACGGAGGTCCAGGTGTGGGAAAAAAGAGCGGTACTCCTCCCAATAGGGTTATTGGCACTTTCGAACAGTAAAATACTATCGGTGTCATGCTGTGAAATCATGCGCTAGCCACTCAACTTTTTCATTCAGCTCTGACACGCCATGACAAAGTGATCATGTCATAGATTTTGGAATCACTGTGTGATCGGGTGTCAATCGGCGACATGGAACGTTTTGTGACATGTGTACTGTGTAGTGGTAGCTTTGGATGACACACATTATCCATTCCAATTCCATAAATGTGGCTACATGAAATTTGGTCCCAATGAAAAATGGCCCCCAACTGAAAATGAAAAATCACCTCAAAATTGGGGCTATTTTTCATAATGAATTAATACTACCCCAATTTCAAATATGAAATAAGGCCCCAAATCTGACAGTAAACCCAAGCAGGGGGTTGCAGAGGGGCAGCATGGCCCCCCATACGTTTTCGTTTGGGGTCTTATTTCATTTCTTCTTTTGGGGTATTATTTCATAATAAAATGTTACCCCAAACAAAAATGAAAAAAGGCCCCGAAATATGAATTGTCACCCCAGTTCGAATAATTTTACGCAATTTTCTGTTGTTGTTCCCTTTCATGTACATTTTTGGGGTGATTTATCATTTTCAGTTTGGGGCCATTTTTCATTGGGGCCAAATTTCATGTAGCCCATAAATGTGTGGGTTACCTATGTGTTTGCATTGGTGTCTATTTTTTGTGGCTTGATTTTTATGTGACCCTGACCCGAATCGTCTAGGAGTTACATTTCCGTGACGGCTCAGTTTTTATCTAGGATAGGATAGGATTTTCAGTTCCTTGCTTTATAATCAGACTCTCATAAAAAAATACATATTGTCATCCAATGTGTTTATTTTCCAGTCCCTTCAGTTGAGCCGTTTCTGGGTTGAAACAGGAGGTCCTCCTGGTATATGTGGGTGTATTAATTACTGATCCTTACTCAGCCTCAGCAGAGCCAGACCACACCTCAGAGAGCGACCTCAACCAACTTGGTCTAAGCTGTATGTATAAAGCTATATAGAGCGGGACAGCTAGAGGGGGTTCTTATGGTTAAGGCAGTATGGTCCACTCCATGTAAGCACCAACTTCAGTCTAGCACACCTACCGCCTGTCGATAGTGAATTTAGCATTATTTATATAATGCCTACTTATAGTCTTAGGTTAGGTTCGGTTAAAAAGGAGTATGAGAGAGATGTCTAGGCACCATAAGGGCCCATCGCGATCCCTAGGGGGAACCAATTGCAGTGACATACAATGGAAAAACACCTAAACACTTGCCCTTGAGAAAGCCCCAATTTCCCTGCAAAAACCAAGTAGCCCCTTATAGTTGGTACTGTCTATTTCCTCTAAATGTTGGAAGAAGTACCTGCCCAGAAATTTCCTTCTACTGCGACATATTGCCTCACATTCGCACAGTATATGTATGGTATGTGTTATGTCCTCTTCGGCGTGCAAGTCATTGCAGAATCTGCAAGTGTCCGAGTCTGCCAGCCCGAGCCTTTCAGCATGTTTTCTAAGAAGACAGTGCCTGATAGTATGCCGATCAGTGCCCTGAGCTGTTCCCTGCCTAGTTTGTCTTGGTGTCTATGAAATTGTATGTTAATACGTATAAGAGAGAGCTTCTTCACACAGGACACAGCCTTTAAAAGTCTGTCCTTATACCTAGCAGACTCACGGCAACGGTTTTTGTCCAAATACGTCTTTCGTATGTATTCTAAGTGCTCTAAGTCTTTTGAGTGCTATTTGAGCAAATTTCCTTGCATCTTAATCTTGAATTTCTATAAATGAACAGACTTGCATTTCAAAAGTTTTGAATAATCTTCCTGAAATTAGTCATCAATAACTTTGTTGACTATTTTAGCAAGTACTTAGGTTCCATAACACTTGTACATACTTTTGATCACAAAACCGCACGGATTGTTCCCTTTCAGTGGTATGAGTTCAAAATTGAATCACAAACACTGCACATTTAGTAAATATGCCAAAGAATGGGGCATTTTAGCCTAAACCAATATTGGCTTTTGGAAAATCCATTATACCTATATATGTCACCAAATCGTATTTGGTTAAATAAGGAAATGGTTTCATGTAAAGCTTGAGTGTGCAAACAAAGATCTTCCCAGTCAGAGCACAATGGACCAATGTCCGGTATTACGGTATCACTTGAAAGACATAGAGCTTTTGCTTTGCTATCACCAGTGCTTATGTCGTCTTCAAGGTTGTTTTACAGGTTTTATTCGACATTATAAAAGTGAATCTTTGTAGAAATGTGCGTCATTTACGCCTATAAATCCGATTCGGTCATTTTGATGCTGATTATTTATGCATATTTAAAAGCCGTTCAACAGCATCTCAACTATTAAAATTTGGGCCACTCCTTAACGGCGCTCGTATTTCCATCAGAGTCGACTCATTTCAATTGCGATCTTTCATAATATTTCTATGGAAACTAAAACAATGCGCACCTCATCACAAACAAAACAATCTCACATCAAAGCACACACAAAGTCAAACACATCCAACTATATATAGTATATATTATCAAACAATGAAGATACACGCTGATAACTGCACTATAACAACAGAAAAGATACAAAACCTCAAAATGTTAATGCTAACAAATTTGTCCCACTTTTTAATGGGTTTTTATCTTGACAATTTAACAGTAGGTATCCATCAAGCACAATATGAACTGTATAAACAGAGTTGTAGTTGTACCCCTTTCGTTCGACGTATCTATCGCTTATCATATTGTTCACCTAGAAAGTCAATGACTTCGGTTGTAACAAGAGCAAGCAAAACTGCACTGTGCATTAAGTAGATGCCTACAGGTGTTTCCCAGATAAGGATTAATCAGGAAAAAAAAATACTGCTTCTATACACCGGGGCTAGCTAGATACGTTGTTCGACTTATAGCCATTCACACGGAAACGAAGTTAATTGCATTTCATCAGACAATAAGGATCACCATTGCACACATGGTGGATTAATATTCTTTCATCAAAGCAGGAAATGGGGGAAGAATGCAAACACATGCCAAAGTATTTAAGGTGGTCGCCTTGAAAAGGATTTTCCATGGAATGGAGGAAAACTTTAAATGCATCCGCTTGTATGATTCCATAGGCACGCTTAATTCAATTGTTTTGCTCGACTAATGCAATTACGTGGCTGAGGAAACTTTCACTTGGGTAACCGCCACGTCAAGATGTGCAAGGTAAACTCATTTATGGGGCAGGCTGGACAACGACATACCTCGTCCTCGTATGTCAAGTATGCCACACTTACTCATTTGGTGTCCTTGAAGTGAGGGAAGACAAAGTTCTGTATAGTTGGGTATAGAAAGATACTTTGTTTGAAAGCTGAAAGGTTCGTTTTAATTTCCTATGAAATCATACTGGACACTGGACAGGTGCTTTTGCCATTTATAGGAAGGTCTGTCTGGCTTAAAATATTTTTCATTAACCCCTCCAAAAGTGATGTATGTATAGTAAGGATGCCATGGACGAATTCTGAAAATAATTCGATTACTTCAAGCCACTCCGTGAACAAATATTGTTCTGCTGGTTGTGAAATATTAAAGCGGATGTATGGGTCAGTTTATGTTGTACGTAGCTAGATTTGGAGATTTGCAATTATTGGGCGACATGATTGTGGTTACATTTCATCATTTTTTTTACATTGATTCTAGTTCCATTGAACTGAACATGTTTTATTTATTTTTTTTAATGATAGGCACTTAGGCAGTTTAAAAAATAAATTACAATTAAAATATTGGAAGGCATGGCTACAAGTGTTAATCCAGTTGGTAATTATACCTATTAATTTAGAATTTCAAAGATCGGGCCACATCAATTTGAAAGGTATTGCTCGGATACTGGCAAACATTCCACACAACAGCAGCATTTAAAAAGCCATATATTTATACTTTGAACCTTTAACAATAAACCAATAACCAATAAATAAACATAATCAAAAAACAGAATCGAAGTTTTTCATTTAGAAAAAAAACAACATCGGATGACTTCTTTTGGCCCACCCTGTAGCAAGCCACATACGTAATTTTTACGTCAGCGTATTGCCCGGGCCCCAATGGCTACATGCCGTGTACAAGCTCTCTTTGTGCACTCTTTGTTGACGTCAGAGCTACATACGTATGTGGCTTGCTACATGCTGTGTACTAGCACCTTAAAGCATGTTTTATTGAACATCTACCTCAGCAAATTAAAGTAGAATCTTCAGAACCCATAATTAAATCAAATATATAGAGTTTCAACTACAGTGTAGTTGTTGTAATTGCGTGCTTACGTTTCTACTTTGCTTTACTTTGCTGAGGTAGATGTTCAATAAAAGATGCCTAATGTTACGAATCCAAGACCATGAGTCATCAAGTTAGAACTAGTTCCCTTTCAGCTCAGACTAACCATCTGACTTTCTTTCATTCATACATTTTTTTTTAATTCTTTGCCCAATTGGCTCCACACTGCGACCTAACAAGAACTATTGTATCGAAAGGGATAGATAAGGATAGACTTTAAGAGACGTGTGACCTCCCTAGTGAAGGCTACTATATCCATAGTAGCGGAGTTCCTGAGCTCTGCTGGTAAAAGTATCTCTTTGTTAAAGACACTTTTTCTTAACCAATGAAGTGCCGGACAATCACAGAGAATATGCTCGGAGGATTCTTCATCCTTAAGACAAAACCTACTTTCTATCTCCGGGCACATATTGATTTTGTTAAGATGATATTGTTAAATCCGCAACTCTAAGCATAAAAAGGTCAATACCATTCAAGTTATGTTACCACTTTGTTTATGGTGCGGTCAATAAAAGAAGTGCGGGTTAAGCATTATTGGGTAATATGGGTTAAGCATTATTTAATTGGGTAATATGGATTAAGCATTATTGATTTGGGTAATATTGATTAAGCATTATTGAGTTAAGTTAATTAAGCATTATTGATTGAGTGTTAAGTAGTATAAATAGAGTAAGTTATGGAAATAAAGTTGATAGTATCAAAACAGCCATCCAAGACATTTTATTTCACCTCAAGTGAGTCTGCTTGAGGGGTTGTTATTATCAGTATAATCGATTTGTATCGACTTATACATTTCTTCCAATCTAGGTTTATGTACCTAAGATTAACCCAGGTGGGATAAAAGAATCCCATCTTTAATATTTGGCGACCGTGACAGGACAACCGTACAACAGTTCGGGGGCGTACACTGGGCCATAACACAGTGGAGCTTGTAAACCCAAGGTGCGTACATCGGTAATAGCACAGTGCAGGGTTATAAAATTCATTCGCGGTAGGGCGTAAACTGGGCCATAACACAGTTCAACGTAAATTCGAGCACTGATAAATTACTCTCTTCATCGATCATTTATTGGGAGTACTTCGCTGGAAGAGGAGTAAAACGGCAAGATGGACGTGGATACCATAACTAAAAAACAGAATGAGATTGGACAAGATATTTGCAAGCTATGGAGGAATTTTAAGAAGGATTCCCCTGACCGCAAAACAATCAGCTACTTGGAAGACCGATTGCATCAAATCAACTCGCTTTGGAAGGAGTTTGACGAAACAGACTCCAAAATCAGGGAGATAGAGGAGATCGATCTCAGTCATCCCTATTTCAGCCGTGACTACTATGGAGAGATAAAAAAAATACAAGAAGCATTCCTTGAAGACATCCAGAAAAAATTAGAGATGGCACATGCAGCGACAACAGGCGACCCATCTCCCGGGCCAGCGAAGAAGGATGGATTGGAGATGGCAGCTAAGGGAGCAATACCAAAAATAACTCAAGAGCATCCAGCAATTCCAAAGCGGAACATTGATCGCCCTCCAGCTTTGGAGGAAAACCACATCAGTTCCTTAAGACAACGATACAATTTTGTCATAGGGATAATAAAGGGGTCAATGGATAAGATGATCTTACAGCAGACCAAAAGCAAGGCATTTTGCCAAATCAAAATTCGCACATTGGAGCAAAATTGGGAAGAGTTAACTGCTATGTATCGGAAAATGGAAAACCAGCTAACCCAGGATGACATCCAAGACTACTTTGAGTTACAGGAGCAACTCGCCGAAATATTGCAAGAACTCTACGGGACCATGGAATCATCATTAGCTCAAAGGTTGGAAAATCCTCCAACAACGATGAAAATGCCCAAGGTTGAGTTACCAAAGTTTGACGGTAACTACCTTCAGTGGCAGCAATTCAATGACCTATACACCGAAATGATCCACAACCAAAGGCTGTCGGATGGGCAAAAAATGTGGTTTCTTAAATCAAGCCTTACAGGAGAGGCTGAAAAATTGGTGCGTCATCTGACAGTGTCAGGTGCCAACTATAGTGCAGCGTGGAGGATAATAACAGGGCGCTACGATAACCCACGACTGCTGATTTCATCTTGGATATCAAAAATGTTGTCACACACAAATGTCCAAATTGGAAATGCCAGATCCATCCGCAGTTTACACGACACTATACAAGAGTGTTTACTAGGATTAGAAGGATTAGAGGTGGATACAAAGGCATGGGACCCGATATTGCTTCACCTCTTTCTTAAAAAATTGGACAAGGATACACATACACTGTACGAACAGTCGTTGGTGCAACCAAGACAACTTCCCTCATTCCAGAAGTTTCTCGAGTTCCTAGAAAATCGCTTTCAATCTCTAGAAGCCTTGGGAAATAAGGACAAAACAGAAGAAAACAGAACTCAAAAGCAAGGGTTTAAGACGTTATCAGCAATTGCGTCCCCGCAATTAGGTTGTCTAATCTGCAAATACAATCATCCGATTTATAAATGTAAACAGTTTTTGGAGTTAACGGCATCAAAACGATTGAGCATCGTAAAACAAAATAACCTGTGTATCAATTGTCTACGAGCTGGGCACTTTGCGTCAAACTGCAGTTCCAGTAACTGTTCGAAGTGTCACAAAAAGCATAACACTCTGTTACATTTAGACATAAAGGTCAATCGTCCACCAAAAACCCCATCAGTGATCATCAAGAACGAAGAACCTTCAACAAGTCAAGCAACGGCAGTAGTAAGGGAACCAGAGTCAGTGGTTAGTGCATTACTTAACAACAAAAATCACGCATTCGTGCTGTTAGGGACTGCCAGAGTAACAATAATCGGACCCAATGGAAAAACCTGGGAATGTCGGGCGCTGTTGGACACTGGTTCACAGGTTAACATCATCAGTCAGCGAATGGTAGATAATCTTGGTCTGACTACTATGGCAGATGAATTAGCTATTGAAGGAATTGGTCACGGCAAGCAAAGATCCAACCAAAGGATCAATATAGAAATACAATCACGAGTAAATTCATACTCGTGCAGGGTCGAAGCTTTCGTCTTACCCAAGATAATATCCTATCAGCCAGCTCAACAATTGGATACTTCTACATGGAATATTCCCAGCAATATCCCACTAGCCGATCCAAAATTCAACCGACCAGACAAAATAGACATCCTGCTAGGAGCAGAATTTTACCATCAATTCTTGGTTGTCGGTCAAATACGATTGGCCGAAGATCTACCAATACTCCAAAATACAGTATTGGGTTGGGTGATAGCAGGCAAAGTAAGCAGAGTAATTGCCACGGCGGTAACATGTGCAACGGGAACCGAAGATAGATCCCTCACTACGATCATCGAAAAATTTTGGCGGCTGGAAGATATCGCTGAAGAGGAAAGCAGTAATACTATAGCAGAGCAAAAATGTGAAAGGCATTTCGAAAAAACATTTCAGCGAGACGAAAACAGTGGGAGGTTCATAGTCAGCTTGCCTTTCTCCCGCCAGCCCTCAGATTTAGGAGAATCCAGAGAAATAGCGCTACGAAGATTTTTGGCCATGGAAAAAAGATTAAACAAAGACACCGAATTTAAAATTCTGTATGCCAACTTTATGCAAGAATATATAGATCTAGGACATATGAGCGAGGTCGACGAAAGTACTATAGGGTCACCACACTACTTTCTGCCCCATCATGGAGTGCTTAAACCCGATAGTACCACCACCAAACTCAGGGTGGTGTTCGACGCATCGATGAAAACATCGTCAAACATGTCATTAAATGACGTACTGTTATCTGGGCCCACAATACAAGATGACATCTTCTCAATACTTTTACGCTTCAGAACGCCGCGCTTTGTATTCACAGCAGATATTGAGAAAATGTACAGACAAATTCTTGTGAGAAAGGAGGATCGGGGCTACCAGCTCATATTTTGGCGGAGCAGATCGAATCAAGAAATGAAATGCTATCAGCTAAACACAGTAACATACGGTACCACATCAGCACCTTATCTTGCAACACGATGTCTTCAACAGCTGGCCAAGGACAACTCACGTATGTTTCCATTAGGAGCTAAGGTTTTGGCTAGCGACCTTTACATGGATGACGTTATGTCCGGCTCTAACAGCCTATCAGAAGCCATCGCCATGCAAAGGCAACTAATTCAAATTTTGCAATCAGCACAATTTAATCTTCGAAAATGGTGCAGCAATATACCACAGCTACTTAGACACATACCCCCCAATGATCAAGCAATACAATCTGATGTCAAGGATAAGGAATCACAAACATTAAAAACCTTAGGACTTAGTTGGAACCCACGATCTGATGAATTCCTAATCAACTCGGCATTGCAAGTGAACAAACGAATCACAAAAAGAACAGCCTTATCAGAAATTGCGCATATATTTGATCCACTAGGTATCGTAAATCCAATTACAATCACGGCAAAGATATTCATTCAGCAGTTATGGAAACGAAAATTTGATTGGGATGCTGCTCTACCAATGGATCTCCACACCCAGTGGGAGAACTTCCGAAAGGATTTAGTGGCAATAAAGGATATCAAAATTCCCAGGCACTTGTTTTCAACTCCAGGCCCCAGGAAAATTCAGCTGCACGCATTTGCAGATGCCTCAGGCAGGGCGTTTGGCGCGGCGATATACATGAGGTCAACTAACAACGACGGTACGGTAACAATCCGGTTAGTTTGCTCAAAATCTAGAGTTGCACCAATCAAATCTGGGGGCGACGAACATATCACTTCTGCTACCACTATACCGCGGTTAGAACTATGTGCAGCTAAGTTGGCAGCGGAGCTAATGCGTCGGGTAGCAAAGGATTTGAAATTAGGAGAATTGGAGGAGTTCTTTTGGACCGATTCCGAAATCGTACTCGCTTGGATAAATTCGGAAGCGGCTAACTATCATAGTTTTATTGCCAATCGGGTAAGGACCATCAGGAGCACAACCTCCCCTCAGCAGTGGCGACATGTGCCTACAAAACAAAATCCTGCGGACATAGTATCCAGAGGTATCTCGGCCTCAAAACTAAAGGACTGTACCATGTGGTTTTACGGACCCTTATATCTATATGGCCCAGAGAGTACGTGGCCAGGAAAGTTCGAATCGAAAACCACCGATTACGAAAAGAAAAAATCAAGGATCACACTCATGGCAACACTTGAATCAAAAACCGGTATCATCGACATCATTGACCATCATAACTCCTTCCGACGCCTGCAAAGGATTGTTGCATATATCAACCGATTCATAAATAACTGCAAGAAGAGCGATCGATGTCAACGGTTACACGACCATCTCTCCCTGTCTGAGCTAGAGAACGCCAACGATATGATAATAAGAGAAGTTCAAAATCAGGCATTTAAGGAAGAGCTGAACCAACTAGCAAAGGGCAACTATGTCAACACTCACAGCCCAATGAATAGTTTGTCTCCATTTTTGGACGGAGATGGAATTCTTCGCGTAGGAGGACGCTTAGAAGCAGCTGAGTTGAGTTACGACGCCAAGCATCCAATATTATTACCCTACAACCATAATGTCAGCAAATTATTAATGCAAGAGGTTCACCTTAAATATCTACACATTGGACCACAGGGTTTGCTGGCAGCAATGCGCCAAAAATACTGGCCCATCAAGGGAAAAACGATGGCACGTTCCGTGGTACAAAAATGTATTCGGTGCTCCAGGGCAAAACCTAAACTGATGACGCAGATAATGGGAAATTTGCCAACAGCACGGGTCCAACCTGCCAGACCATTCGTCAACTCCGGAGTAGACTTCCTCGGACCGGTATGGATTCACTTCAAGGTACGAGGGAAACAACCTCGAAAGGCATATGTAGCTGTTTTTTGTTGTTTCACAACCAAGGCAGTACACTTGGAAGTCGTAGGACATTTAACGACAGAAGCATTCATAGGTGCGCTCAAGCGTTTTATAGGAAGAAGAGGAAACTGCCTAAACCTTTATTGCGACAATGCGACAAACTTCGTCGGAGCAAGAAATCAACTTATGGAAATTAAATCCTCAATACACGCAGCGGCGTCGAAAGAAAAAATAACGTCATTCTGCACGACTAGAAGCATGGAATTCCATTTTATTCCACCTCGAGCACCTCATTTTGGCGGACTATGGGAAGCGGCTGTGAAATCAGCCAAACATTTCTTAAAACGCAACCTTCTCGCTGCCAACTTAACGTATGAAGAACTAGAAACGTTATTGATCGAAGTGGAAGCAATACTTAACTCCAGACCCCTGGTTCCAGTGTCGTCTGATCCCAACGATCTTACTGCCCTGACACCAGGACATTTCTTAATTGGAGAGCCACTAACATCAACCATCGACGGACGAGCAGAACCAACCGTTGGTAGGTTAGGTAATAGGTGGAGGACAATCACAGCAATAAAAACACAATTTTGGCAGCGATGGTCACATGAATACCTCAACGAGCTACAACACCGTTACAAATGGAAGCAAGCGAACAACACAATCATACCGGGTATGCTGGTGATCATAAAGGACGACAATTTACCACCTATGCAGTGGCAGCTAGGAAGAATTATAAAATGCATAAGAGGAAGCGACGGCTTAGTGCGAGTGGCGGAAGTTAAAACGAGTCATGGGATGTTCAAACGACCCATACATAACCTTGCGCCCTTACCAGTAGATGACAGTTCACAACAACAAGACGATCAAGAGCAAGCTTCAAGGATCCAAGAAGCAACCAAACCATCGATTAACAATGAAGAATCACCGAAAAAAAGAATAAGGCGATCCTTAGGCTCCACAATTGCAACAATTCTTTTGGTTTTACTTACACTTCCACTGAGTGAAGGACTTCCAGTCGAGCTAATGCCATTCGACTCGCAATCAGGGATCTACTTCGAGAATATGGGAGCAGCCAGTATATTAGCGAGTGAGTGGAAGATTATAGCCTATTACGATATGGAGATCTACGCAAGGGAACTACAACTATTAACGAATACAACTTCATCATTGAAACATCTATGTCATCTGATTAAATCTGGTACCCTATGCGAAAAAATAATCATACAGATACAAAATCTGGAGGGAGAACTCGAAAGAACCAATGGACTATTGATACCACCGTCAAACGGTAACCGAGCCAAACGAGGCGCCCTCAACCTTGTAGGGAACGTGGCCAACACATTGTTCGGAGTCCTGGACTCAGATTACGCGGACCAAATTTCAAGGACGATTGAGGGCATCAAGACCAATGCAGAATTACTAAGGAACCACGTCAAAAACCAAACATCATTTCTGGCGGCCACCATAAATATAATGAATCGCGATCAAGAAACCATAGCAACACAATTTGAGACCTTGTCATCCCACATTGCTGAGATAACCTACAAGGCCAACAACATCTCCCGTGATCTATATCAAGAAAACTTAGCACAAACCTTTGTAGCATTGGCAATTCAAATACTCACCACTATTGCAAATTTTCAACGTATTCAAGGCTCACTACTAGATGTGGTGACGCACAGTCAACATGGAAAAATAAGTCCGCTTTTGATGCCACCCACACAGCTGCAGCAAGAGCTACGTTCTATAAAAGAACATTTACCATCATCGTTAAAACTGCCTGCATCTTATATGGATTTAACCACTCTTCTCAACCTGATGACCATTGAAGGGAAAATTCTTCCGAAACATGCGATTTTTGAGATCACAATACCGTTAATATCATCCGAGGACTTTGAGATATTTCATGTAATACCAGTACCTGTACTGGTAAATGGAACATTTACCGCCATCCAGCCATCCTCACCATACATTATAATAAACCTTCATCGAGATCTATACTACGCACTTTCCGAGAGAGATATGAGTACCTGTTTATCAATCAATCACGAGATGTACTTATGTAAGCAAGGAGGGCCGCTACATCATAAGGGTTCATTGACCAGTGCCTGCGAGATTTCATTCTTTAATCACCTACCTGCTTACGATAAATGCCGAATTCAAAAGGCTGGGGACGGGCCTCACTGGATTCAGCTCCGCAACCCAAACGAATGGATCTACGCCTTAAGTCAAGAAACTATAGTAAACGTGGTATGTGGTCAAAACACAACATCGCTAACCATCAGAGGATCGGGTGTCGCTAAGCTACAAAAGGAATGCCTAATGAAGCAGCACTTCCTAACAATTCGAGGACATAACATATATCCATCAACTACTAGACTATCATACATTCCCCTAAGTAACCTCACGGATGCCGTAGTCCCAAGTACCGGGGTAGACCTGATCACGCCACAAGATCTCTACCAACGTCACATGTCGGAAGTCAAGATGCTGCAGCAGAATATCGAAGAATTCATCAAATCGGGGCCAGTAGAATTGACGAGTCACGAGGTCCACCACAACATTGGATACGCTGGGGTATTATTAGCATTCTTAATAGTGATCTTCTTGGTTACTAAATATTACATAAGCGCCAGAAGGAACAAGCAGTGCATTCAACCAACTCCGAAGCCAAGAAGAACTACACAACAACAACAAGAAGCACATGAAGATAGGTTTAATGTTCATATTGATGTATAATAATAATTATTAATATTTGAATAGATAAGGTACCTCTACTCATAAAGATTATATATATATATATATTTTTTTTTTTTTTTGAACCTTTGGTTCAACGCGGGCAGAATGTTAAATCCGCAACTCTAAGCATAAAAAGGTCAATACCATTCAAGTTATGTTACCACTTTGTTTATGGTGCGGTCAATAAAAGAAGTGCGGGTTAAGCATTATTGGGTAATATGGGTTAAGCATTATTTAATTGGGTAATATGGATTAAGCATTATTGATTTGGGTAATATTGATTAAGCATTATTGAGTTAAGTTAATTAAGCATTATTGATTGAGTGTTAAGTAGTATAAATAGAGTAAGTTATGGAAATAAAGTTGATAGTATCAAAACAGCCATCCAAGACATTTTATTTCACCTCAAGTGAGTCTGCTTGAGGGGTTGTTATTATCAGTATAATCGATTTGTATCGACTTATACATTTCTTCCAATCTAGGTTTATGTACCTAAGATTAACCCAGGTGGGATAAAAGAATCCCATCTTTAATAGATATCTCAAGCCGGAATGGCCTGAGAGAAAGCCTCCCACCAGCCTTGTGATACTATCCATATTTAGGTTGAGGATTTCCTTGTAGGGTAGGAGTAAGGAAATTAATTAATCTTTTGGATTGTCTTAAACCCGGAACATTTTCCCAGTGGTACAGAGGAATTGATGTTCCCAATTGTTAATTAGATCTGATGCAGTAGTCCAATTAACTCTGCAATAAGGTTCTGGTCCACAGAACGCGGATTCAGATCCGGTCCTAGCTAGTTGATCCGCCGATTCGTTGCCCGCAATACCTCGATGACCATCAGGTACCCAACCAAGTTTGACCTTATTGTGTTTGGATAGGACTTGCAAGGCATCGTAGCAGCACTTTACTGTTTTTGAGTCCATCGTGTAGGACGATAGAGCTTGAAAGGCTGGCTTGACTATCTGAGAAGATGTGTATTTTGACGCCTTTAATTCCCTTATTGGAGTTTAAAACGGCACACATTCCCATGGGTCTCGAGACTTTGGTATTGGGTCCAAAGACACCAGCACCAACTCCAGATTCCATTTTCGATCCGTCAGTGTACCAGACCATACTTTTAGGGTCCAGTGTCGGAACACCATTGGCCCATTTCGTGCGATCCAGTATTTCTACCTCAAATAATTTCCCAAAACTATATTCCTAACCATAATGTCGGAGATGGAACAGAACATGTCCATATTTGGGATTGAGTTAAGTATTTCCAGGTGTCCGACATGGTCAGCTGGTTTAAACTTATATTCTAGCTGAAGCTTAATAGCACATCTAGCTGCCACTTTCCTAATAAATATATGTAAGGGTGAAAACCCTATAATAGCTTCTACTGCTGTAGTAGCTAGGGCAGGTGCGCATCGCACCCGTGATGCCGAGACAGGCAATATACGCTGTAGTTTTTGTAGCCTATTTGCCGTTGTCCGTTCAAGAACTTTCGGCCACCAGACAATTGCCGCGTATGTGATAATGGGCCTTACCATTATGATATACAGTCGCTGTATCACCAAGTTCTGCTATACAGTCGCCTACTGGCCCACATGGTTCTAGTGTCTACATGGCTTCACTGATACATTAGTACCAAATTTCACATGCTTCTGCATCTCAGACTCAACATCCTAAGCTATATAAAACCGATCAGCTGGGTGATTTTTTTTTCATAACACTCTATGTCTATATAGGTAGCTAGTAAGAGAGGTCAAGGAGTGATGCCTAGTACTCTCCGAAGTATGTTTGCAAATTGAAGACGCAAAGCACGATCTTAGCCCCACGTCGTCGTTGATTTAACATTTTCTTTAATGTTTCCATAAACAATTTAAGCAATAACGTTGTTTTTTCACAATAAACTATATTCATTGACAAAATGTCATTCGCACCACTCTAAATCACAGTTCTGCAAATAATTCATTCAATAAAAATGTCCAAAAGTACATTGCTCCAGCCGCAGACAATTATGAAACTATAAACCTGTCAAAGTATGTATAAAAGTAAAGGAAAAAAAAAAACAATTCATGTTCCATGCAGACATATTACGTAATCCCAAATCAATTAAGAAGAATACCGCTGGGTGTACACCGTCCACCGGCTGAAATGTTTTTGCCGGCAAAACATTCAAATAAAATTAGCATAATGATTTTTTTGTTTTATATGACTCTTCATACTTACACTTGGTCATCGATAAGTGTGCCTTCTATTTTAGTTGATCTTTTACAATAAATATTTTTAAGTCTGTCGAATGTCGAATTTTAATTATATTTGAGTTTTTTTTTTTTTAATGTAAAGCGATGCGTGGGTCTAATCTAAACAAATTTAAGGCACTCCAACGCCGACCGGTTTCGAACGCGTCCAACAGTGCGTTAGGTAAAGTTCAGAAGCAGTGTACGCAGAATTCGTTGCCCCAGAATTGGTTTGACGTTAACGCCATTTTGACGTTTTTAAGTTAGGTACCTATGCAGTAATAGGTTTTTGAGGATGCTCTTTCCATTTCTGAAAACAGATTTGTCCTATCTCATTTGGCTACGAAGATATTGAGCATCGACTTTGCCGTAAAGGACACAACTTTGGAGCCTTGTAAGAATTGCATTTTTTTCCCGCAGTTTACGTCAAATTTTAGGAGCAAAAGCTGTATATCTGTAAGAATTGGTTTGCCGTACGAATATTGCCATTATGTTCTATTTGAACGTTCGCGTTAGTTTTCCGAACGTCAACCTCGGGACATCTATTTGTCCTTTTAACAAAGGATAGGAAGATCCTGGTTGCTGAGTCTGACCAATAGCCAAACTGGTGCGAATATGCAACAACGAAACTAGTTGATATTGTAGTTTTCTACTTTGTACGAAACGACAGCACTTTTGTGGTTTGCGACAACGAAAATAGCGAGAAAAGTTGCAAGCGAAAATTAAAGACGAGATTCCAAAATGGTTTTCAACTACGAATTCATAAAGCTTTATTTTGTTCGGTGGTTTTTATACAAAATCAAAATAAAAGTTTATACGTTTTGAGGCGAATTGGCAAATTACAAAATATGGCCGTTGGTATAATAAAAGGCGGTAGATTTAAATTACAAATTTTGAGTACATAATTGCGAATTTAGGTGTGTTCCTTTACTTTTAAATCTTACGAGTTTTTACTATTTCTTACGAATTTTTACTCAATGTCGTTCCCTAACTTGAAAAATTCGTAAAAGAGAGCGGCATCGAGAGAGCAAGATATTACCCCTCCATTGGGAATCTTACTAGTTTTTACTCAACAAATTTCTTTGAGTAAAAATTGAAACAACTGTCATCGCCTGAAAATTGACAGATGATTTGAAATTTGATTTGAAAAGCACGTAACGGCTATTTGCATTTGTCTTTTGATTTCCTGCGATATGAGAAACAAATTGGTGTAAACATGGTATCAGAAGGTGGGAAAACTATGTGGCCTTTATCTCTTCTCGAATTATTTTAGTTCAATCACTTCAAACTCTTCCACATACTTGGATTCATACTCACATGCAATTTATGGGAAAAAAAATGCATCTTTCATTTTTCATGATTACTACAAAAGCGTTCCCTAACGTTGTCGTAAGTTTTTCTCTTTGAGAGAAAATGTATCCCCACCATAGCCATTTTGACAGTCTTTTCCATTTTTACTACAAAAGTAAAGGAACAGACCTATTGTTAGGATGATAACGATGAGGATGATGACGACGATGATGACGATGATGATAAGAAAGATGATGATGATGCCCCAACACTATGTAGATATTAACATTGTACCTACCTATGAATTAAATCGTTTTTAAAAATTGGTATAAGCTACTCTTTTTGCCGTACGTGTATGAAGGAGAAAAAATTGTAAGTCAGATGGCGTTTACGTCAATTCCATCCCTAATTATTTCTAAAACTTTCTATCGGTCAAAGGCAAAACAACTACTTACACAAATGAGTTGTCCATTTCCATATAAACTTCATAAGAAAAAATGAAGGAATCCTATCGGCCAGAATTTTAATAAATCGCTTTCCAACTTTAAACTCGAATTGCCAAAAATAGATAGTGTGCTCCAATCCATCAGAGTCAAAGAAATTCTTAAGACAGATCTAAAGCTCCTGGAGAAGCATGAGCACCAATAATAATGCGAAATATTCCAAATTCAATCCAAAATCTGCGACCTAAAACAAAGACTATAGATACAATCAGAACCTCTCGTCAGCGCTTGTGAACATAAAGGACAATAGGTCCTTTTGGAAAAAGGCGAAAATACTTAACTATGTGCTCTTTGGGAAGGATATCAAAGTTAAAAAACTGATAAATCCGCCGCAAATTCCAAACCATAAAAGGCATTGATCGCTACCTCATATCCAATATAATATAACTCTCTAGCATGGGCCGACGATTTTCAAGAGTCTGCAAATCAACGAGAAATTTTCAAAAATTAGGTCTGAACAATATGTTAAAATAGAAGAAGTGAGTTTTGATGTTCATTACGCTGTTCAAAAGTCGACAAATCATCGAGCAATTTTGGAAAATTAGATCTTAGGTGTGGATTTTCATTAGGTATAGGTTTTAAGCTTGTAAATATATACCTACGAGTTGGCATTTTCACAGGTTCCACATGAACTCGTAAAAATTTAGCTAGTTCCGATTCGATTTTAAAAAGGACGGTCGGCATCTGTGAATTTGTCGACTGAAATCCTTAACATTTAGCAAGTTTCGATTCGATTTTAAAAAGACCGGGCGGCATTTCTAATTTGAGGTTAAATTCGAAGGAATATGTTATTCGCTAGTTTGTGGAACTCGGCTTATTGATGTGGATTGCGAACTTTGACCATTCGCGGCAAGGGTGTTTTCGTTCGCGGCCAGGGGCGTAGCGAGGGTTCGAGCCGTGGGGGGTGAATTTCAATGAAATGCCGACTTATTTCAGGAACTTGCCGACTGTATAGAAATCATGAAAATCGGCCCAGCGGTTATCGAGTTATATCTAACATGAACGAGTTTCACTCCATAGAAGATGTTTTTTGTATGGGAGGCGCCACGCCCCTTTGTCCAATTTTGACCAATCTTAACAGGAATTCCCCTGGGCTAATACCTAAAGGACCATCACATAAGAGCGACCAAATACCTACGATCGAACGACTATTCGCAAGTTTTGTCAGCCCGTTCACATGAACACTTTTATAGGTCGCGGAAGTTCGCGAATTCCGGCCATCAGTTTCTACAATGTCTAGTTTGAGGTTAAGTTCGAACGAATGTTTTATTCGCTAGTTTGTGGAACGCTAATTAAATGATGTGGATTGCGAATGAACTTTGACAATTCGCGACAATGGTGTTTTCGTTCGCGGCAAAAAGTTTGGAATTCGAAATTTCGTTGATAAACTTATTTTCTTAATACATTTTGATGGCCCAAACACACGTTTGTCGCGAATTGTTAAAGTTCGCAATCCACATCAATAAACCGCGAACTAGCGAATAACACATTCCTTCGAATTTAACCTCAAATTATAAATGCCAACCGTCCTTTTAAAATCGAATCGAAATTCGCTAAATTTTAAGGATTTCAGCCGGCAAATTCACCGATGCCGACCGTCTTTTTTAAAATCGAATCTAAACTCGCTAAATTTTAAGGATTTTAGTCGGCAAATTCACCGATGCCGACCGTCTTTTTTAAAATCGAATCTTAACTCGCTAAATTTTAGGGATTTCACTCGGCAATCTCACCGATGCCGACCGTCTTTTTTAAAATCGAATCTAAACTTCTTAAATTTTAGGGATTTCAATCGGCAATCTCACCGATTTTAAGGAGTTCATGTGGAACCTTTTAAAATGCCAACTTTTGTATAGGTTTACAAGTTTAAAAACCCATACCTAATGGAAATCCAAACTTAAGACCTAATTTTTGAAAATTGATCGTTGATTTGCCGACTCTTGGAAATCGTGGGGGGGTGCGACACCCCCCACTCGCTACGCCCCTGTTCGCGGCAAATAGTTTGAAAAACGAAATTTCGTTATTTAAACTGTTTATAAACTTGTTTTCTTAATACAGCTGGTGGCTCAAATTCGCGAACTGCAGTGACCTAGAAAAGTGTTCATGTGAACGGACTGTCAAAACTTGCGAATATTCGTTCGTTCGTAGATAGTTGGTCCTTTAGGTATTGGCCTCCCGCATACAAATGAAAACAATAAAAATCTTATATCCGAAAGGCCCCCGAATCGATTGAGCTCAAGTTTACAGGAGATCTTAGGTATTGGCACGGGATATTTCCTGTGAAAATTGGTCAAAATTGGACAAATAGGCGCGTGGGACCTCCCATACAAAAAACAAATTCTATGAAACTTTCTATGATGGGGTGAAATTCGATAACGTTAGATATAACTCGATAACCGGACCGATTTTTATGATTTCTATACAGTCGGCAAGTTCCTGGAATAAGTCGGCATTTCAATGAGTGTCACCCCACCCCCTTAATTTCCCTACAGAACCTGAAAATTGCTTCAATTTTGTTTGCGAGGCCAACCTCCTCCAAATTGTCGAAGAAGTACCTACCAAGGTATTTCCTCCTGTACCGAGCGATAGCTTGACATTCACAGAGGAGATGAGTTATATCCTCTGTGGCCTGTATGTCTTCGCAATACCTGCATACGTCTGTGTCTGTTAGACCTAATCTCATGGCGTGCTTCCTTAGAAGACAGTGCCTAGAGAGTATCCCTATTGCCATTCGTAGCCTTGATCTGCTGAGCTTTATTAATTCTACAGATTTTTTCCGATCTAGCTTAGGCCACAGAGCCTTTGAGACCCTGTGCCCTACTATATTCAACCATCTCTGATCTGCCCTATTTTTAATATTCTCAAGAATAATTCTCTTGGCCACGGCCATTGGTGGTCTTATGCCCTCAATTGTTTCATTAGGTGGAAGCTCTGCTCCGGTTTTGGCCAGAACATCAGCCCGTTCGTTTCCCTCAATATCGCAGTGTCCGGGTACCCAACATAATCTGACATGGTTCTGCGCGCATAGTGCTCTGAGCATTGTGCGGCAGCTCCTGACTAGTTCAGATTTGATGATGAAGGACTCTAGCGCCTTTAGCGCAGCCTGACTATCAATGTAGATAGCGATATTCTTGTTGGATATTGATCATATCAAGTAGATCCGCAGCTTTTAGCACGGCCAGAACCTCTGCCTGGAACACACTGCATGTATCCGGAAGTCTTAAGGACATGTGTAGGTCGATATCCCTAGAGTATATACCCGATCCTGTACCCTCCTTAGTTTTGGAGCCATCCGTATATATCGAAATTTCATTATCATTCGAAACCTTATTCTTTTGCCAGTCCTCCCTATCTGGGTATTGTACTTCGTACGGTGTGTCGAAGTCAATTTCCCCCAAACTATCATCCGTTTTATCGGGGATGTTGGAGAAGGATTCCATTAGTATGGAGCTATGTCCTACCTGTCTGGTTTTGAAGAACCCAGTGCCGAAGCGCACTGTTACCTGCTTGCATTTTTATTTGTAGGTCCAGGGGTAAAAGATACATAAACGCCTCTAGTGCAGCTGTGGGTGTGGTGCGTAAAGCGCCAGTGATGGCAGTGCAGGGTGTTCTTTGTACCCTGGTCAGCATATCCCGTATATATAGCTTATTTGTGGCTTTCCACCAAACAAGAGCCCCATAGGTAAGGATGGGTCTAACCACCATGATGTATAACCAATGCATCATTGTTGGACTCAATCCCCACTTTTTTCCTGCTGTTCTCTTACAGACGAAGAGAGCATTATGAGCCTTTCGGACTCTTTCCCGAACGTTAAGTTTCCAATTCAATTTTTTATCTAGGACCGTAATCTTGCGCTATCCGAGAGGGAAAGCTCCACTCCACCAATCCTGGGTAGTTTGAAGGGTGGTATCTTGTATTTTGTACTAAAAAGTACTAGTTCTGTCTTATCCGGGTTGACACGAAGTCCACACCCTTCCGCCCACTTTCTGAGCTTGTTGAGGGCTGATTCCATGGTTTCACTCAGAGTGTTCAAGAATTTACCCCGAACTAGAATCACCACATCATCCGCATAAGCGGTCACGCTAAACCCTGCGTTGTTGAGTTCTTTAAGTATATCGTCTATGACAACAACCCAGAGAAGGGGAGATATAACTCCTCCCTGGGGAGTGCCTCTAGTAACCGATTTTCTTATTGAACTGTGTCCGAGAGTGGAATTGATATTTCTGGTGACAAGCATCGTGCAAAGCCAATTGCTGATGATATGATCTACATTTATCTTTTCCAGAGCGCGTGTAATAGCCTCTGCCCTAACGTTATTGAAAGCCCCTTCGATGTCTAAGAAGGCAGCTAAGGCATATTCCTTGTGGTCTAAGCTGTGTTCTATTTTTCCTACCACTTCATGTAGAGCTGTTTCTACCGATTTACCTTTTAAGTATGCACGCTGAGCGTTGCATTGATTTTCCTTGCAACACTTGCTTCTTATGTGGATATCGAGAAGCCTTTCGAGTGCCTTGAGGAGAAATGACGAAAGACTGATGGGTCTATAGTCTTTCGCCGAGGTATGGCTTGGTTTACCTGCTTTGGGTATGAAAACCACTCGTACCTCTCTCCATGCCGTGGGTATGTAGCCAAATTTAAGGCAATGTATAAAAATTTCCCTGATTCTACCTGTAACCGGGGCCGGGGCCTTTTCCAGCATAGCTGGCAGAATGCCGTCAGGGCCCGGCGCTTTGTATTGAGAGAAGGACATTATAGCCCAACGCACTTTTTTCCAAGTGAACAAGTTTTCAATTTCCGCTTCGTCAGCGTACTCATAATGTCCATTCGGGTTCGAAGCTGTTGGAGTGCCACTTCCTGGAAAGTGAGCTTCAACTAAAGCTTCTAGAACTTCCTCACTGCTTTCAGCCCATGCACCATTAGATTTTCTAATATAGCTGGGGACTATCGCATCCTTAGCAATAATTTTGCGAAGTCTGGAGGCTTCACTGGTGTCTGCAATCGATTCACAGAAAAGCCTCCAGGATTTCCTTTTAGATCGCTTGATCAAGTATTTAAACTCTCTCTTGCTCTCTACATATTCATCCCATGTAATACCATCCCCTACTACTTTAGCTCTGTTGTAAAAGTGTCTGACCTGTTTTCTTTTGGAGCTAAGCTCCTTGTTCCACCATTGAGGTTGAGACCTCTTAGCCGTCTTTCTGAGTGGACAAACCTTTTCGTAGGCTTTATTCAAAGTTGAACATAGGTTGTCCACCGCCTTATCTATATCGGGGGGATTGGTCATGCGAGTTGGCCCCTCCTCCAGTTGTTGCCCTACTAATACCTTGTACCTATCCCAATCGGCTCCTCTTGGGTTTCTGTAGGTATTGTTCTCCTTATTTAGAAAGCTTATTTGAAAGCGAATCCACTTATGATCCGATAGGGATGCCTCGTCTAAAACCCTCCATTTACAAATTGTGAGCGAATCAGTACAGGATGCTAGAGTGATGTCTAACACTTCCTGTCTGTTTCGTACCACAAAAGTAGGTTTCACCTACTTAGCAAGCTTCAATCTGTTTTCCCCAAAGATTACTCTACAGTCGAGAATATCTTCTCTCTAACAAGTATCACTCGGAAGTTTTTGAAAATTGTAAAGACTCTACGCCTTCTTCTTTTTATTGTATTAGCAGAAGAACTCTATTCGTAAGGAATATTGGAAGTTTCGACAAAAATACGGAGAGAGGCAAAATATACCAAGAAGGTATCGTATATGGAATGGAAAAGTTTTATTGATCACTCAAATGTCAGTTAACGTTAAAAAAGTTAACTGAAATAGGGATTTTGGGAAAAATGAAAACCTATAAAGGTATAAAGTTTTTGAGGCAATAATAATTAAAGTTTGTCATTAAAGTTTGAAAAACTCTCAAGATATGTAGGGGAGAGCGGGCTAAAATTAACTATTTGTACTAAAGCTCCTCCTACAATTTTTGAAAAAGTCAGCCAGACCTTTTTTATTTAAAAATCGATGTTTTATCCACAAAATTATCTGGAAAGCCTGTTCGGAATATATCAAGATATAGCTTTCAAGGAAAAAACGTGTTGTTTCAACTAACCCCGCAATGTAACACAAAGATTAAAATTTACAAGAAAAAAAACGTATTCTAGCCAAAAAAACAAGTGCATCACAAAAAAGACACCCAGCACTGTTCTTTGTGAGGAGAAATATAAAAAAAAAGTACAAAAAGAAAAGTTCCTAAACAGCTTTTTATGGTACCCACCGTATAACTTCCTTCGCTGGGGTCAAATCCACAACTGAAGTAGATACTGTCAGCTATGGAGAAGACCAACAATTTTCTCTTTCACGCGATTCTTAATTCTAAGGGGAACCCACCTTTTTTACCCCGCTCTCCCCTACTTCCTAAAGACAAGAAGTACGCCAATCCTTATGTTGTACCTGAAAGGTTGGAAGGAAATCCTATATACCCGCCACACTTACATATATAGATCGAATGTAGATCCACTTGATGGATACCCTTGGCGTTTATGACCCGCATACTATCACAAGCTATAAAAACTTACGATTTGCCAAGACATCTTGAGCCAATTACAAATATAAGCACGCCATTTACGGACCTGTTGGAAAGTTATTCCAAGTCCTCTAAAAAGTATCTTCTATGGGTACTATTTCTGATGTGACAGAGTGCTGGGCAATGGCAAAGGAAGCGTGGAGTGTCCACTTCATCGCAGCTATATATTCGTCCTAATTCTCAATTGCCTGGTCATGGTATAACACCCACAAGGAGGACAACCGTTTTTCTAGTCATTTGTTAAATTATCTCGGTTGTCTGTTTGTTATAGAGTGGCTAAATTTTCCTGCTTATGACACAGGCATCGAGCTTGCTCGAGGATTTGTCGCTACTATAGATAGTTTTCATTCACCTGTCTGAGAATCGAGGGGAGTCATTATTGCAATATCGGCTAGCTCATCAGCTTTTCATTTCTCAACACACCTTAGCTTTCAGGAAACCAGCAGAGTCTTCATTGTGCCGTATGCCGTAGGTTTTCGTGATAGAGGTTTACAAGATACTGCAGATATCGCTTGTATTACTATACCTTGTATTGGCTGTACCTGCAACCACAATGAAAAAGGTAATATAGCATGAAGTCACTGGGCGCTTGATTTTACTGAATATAGTTCAAGAATTTCGGACTGAAGTCCCGTGTTAAAGTGTCATACAAAATCTAGACGGAAGTTGTTTTCATTGTTGGCCGTGTATTTATTAATTTGGTATTTGGGTATGGCCCGTCAGTCGTCAGGCTTAATTTTCAGCTTCTTTTTTGTGGAGTACATACTTACTCGGGTACTGCAGAGATGTCACTAATGGTATAGACTTATACAGTATAGTATTGCTATAATGTACTATGATATCAATTTACCAATACCTACCAATAGTCTATCTTCATTATAATAAAAAATTAATCTGGACATTAACGACATCCTTAGAAAAGCGAACAGTGCCTCAAGATGTTTACAGATAGGTAGGTACGTATACTAGTTCTGCCGCTATAAAATTTATTTCAGATTATTGAATAATAATAGTAATACCATTTTTTAATTAATAATTATTTAATTAATAACGAAATTTGTTTCTAGTATACAAATCAAAATTATGTACAATGTAACAAATAGAAAAACTACTGAAACATAACATGAATATGTGAACATACTTTTTGTCAATTTTCATGATTTAACGTTGTTTCTTTTGTACATTTACAAAAAAAATCACACTCATATTATAAAATATCATATATGTATCCAACCTGTTGACTCCATTATTGAACTTTCGGAATGAAAGCGAACTATTGTTTGTACTTGAAAAAAAAAAACTTGAGCTTTGAAAAGTAATTTAAAATGTAAACCAAATGTTCTTAAGGTCGTCGGCATTTTCTTACAACTACATTTGCCGCGTCATCAACCATTTTACAAATATGTTTCACTAAGGATTCTCAGCGAACGAAAACCTCCTATCAAAGAATTTGGAGGGTCTGGTGTTGGACAGCTATAAAATGGTATGCATTTTAGTAGTTTCAATTGACTTATAGTCCAGTAGAAATAGGCGTAAAAATGAGAAAAAAAAAAAAAAATAATTCGTTACAGCACTCTGACAGCGGAATATTGTAGAGCAAGCTCTTGTAAGACTGGACAAAAAAATCGAACCGACAGCAGCTATCCGGAGTGCAATGGGGTGCATTTTTAGGGGTTGCTCTTGCTCTTGCTTGTTTTTTGCGATTTCTGGCTAAACTGTGCATCCTATCGAAAAAAGTTCAATGTAAAAGTTGTAGGAAATAAAAGGATCTACAACTTTTGTACTTACCATTTTTACCTTAACCTCAAAATTTTTCGAAAAAATGGCGGAAAACCGGTTTTTTGGTTTTTAATTCTTTTCTTTGACAGAAAAACGTCTATGAAGCTGAAACTTGGACAAAAGATACGTTTTAGTGTTGCAAAAAGGCAGTAACTTTTTCAGACGGAAATATTAAGAGGTTGTTGTTAAATTTAAATTTTAAACAAAAAAAAGCGATGTTTTTAACTGCGATTCCTCTTAAAACTACACCTCCACGGAGCTATGTTTTGGCTCACTTACTCGTTGTTATATTTACTTTCGATAAATGGTGAAGAAATGGTATACTGCAATGGAAAAAATTACCATAAAATTGAAAAATTCTAAAAAATCGCTTTTTTCGTGGTAATTTTTTGCTGATCGCCAGTGTATAAAAAACAATTTGAATTCCTGCTTGTCTTCGGTCTGCTATTGATGTTGCCAGAATTAATAAAATATTTGGAAGATTTAGCATTTCTAAACGTCTTTCGGGGTCCCTAGGTAAATCCTGTAATGCCAAAATTGAGAAACTGCTTTCAATCCTTCAGATTCCAGATTCGCAGGTCGGAAACCAAACCGTAAATGATTTTGGTGAGATAGTGTAAGCAATAGCCCTATCGTCATTGATAACCTATGAGACGCCAGGTTAATACCTCTAGTATTCTTAATCCTTTTAATATTTAGCACGATAACTTTGTGAGCAAGGGAAAAAGCAGCAAGATCCCACCCCTCCGACGAGCTGAAGTCGTGCACCGCAAGCGTGCCAACCGCTGCTTCACAGTGAAGACAAATTTCAACCTGTCCTCTACGCATTGGACCTAATGCTACGGTCACAAAAAGTCTCTTCCCGCCACATATCCTAGACTGCGATCAAAGTCGTTTTTATCCCTAAAGCAGGAAAGACCTCCCACACACTCCCACACAATATTTAATTTGACCTAAACACGAGGAACATAATCACAAGGAGGACTGGAGAATGTTTGTTACTGATGACAACAATCATCCGTTCAATAGCCTGGGAGTGAAGTGACTGCGATCACTATTGATGTGTTTCGCTCTTCGTTGATCAACAGATCAGTAAAACATTGAGATTTCGTGTGAAGAAAATTCCAACTGAACTTCCACAAATTTCTATATACGAAAGTGACTCTGAAGAAATGGAAACAGATCAATGTACTGAAACTGAAACACTACTCAATGAAATTGTCAAAAATACTGAAGAATCGTTCAGTTCTGTTGCATCTGAGGAAGCAAATTTTCAACACTCTGCTAAGAGAGCAAGATTAGATGAAGAGGGCTTTAATTAATACTTTTGTTCAATTTGGCACACTATACTTTTTTTTTTGTTAATTAATTAAATTAAATATTAAAATTACTACGAAAAAAGCAATTTTTTAGAATTTTTCAATTTTATGGTAATTTTTTCCATTGCAGTATACCATTTCTTCACCATTTATCGAAAGTAAATATAACAACGAGTAAGTGAGCCAAAACATAGCTCCGTAGGAGGTGTAGTTTTAAGAGGAATCGCAGTTAAAAACATCGCTTTTTTTTGTTTAAAATTTAAATTTAACAACAACCTCTTAATATTTCCGTCTGAAAAAGTTACTGCCTTTTTGCAACACTAAAAAGTATCTTTTGTCCAAGTTTCAGCTTCATAGACGTTTTTCTGTCAAAGAAAAGAATTAAAAACCAAAAAACCGGTTTTCCGCCATTTTTTCGAAAAATTTTGAGGTTAAGGTAAAAATGGTAAGTACAAAAGTTGTAGATCCTTTTATTTCCTACAACTTTTACATTGAACTTTTTTCGATAGGATGCACAGTTTAGCCAGAAATCGCGAAAAACCATTGTCAACCCCTAAAAATGCACCCCATTGCACTCCGGATAGCTGCTGTCGGTTCGATTTTTTTGTCCAGTTTTACAAGAGCTTGCTCTACAATATTCCGCTGTCAGAGTGCTGTAACGAATTTTTTTGTTGTTCGAATCCTATTTCTCCTGGACTATTATATCATTATACCTACTTTTCTGATGTAGTAAAGAAAAGAGTGCAAAAAATGTTATAGTTTTCTTGAAATACTACTATATGTATCTGTTTATATTATATTATCCCTTTGTCGACTAAGGAAAAGAGCGCAACATGCTTACTCTTGCACAGAAGAAGATTCAATTATGCCGTTTTTTTCGATTCGATTTTTGTTTTTTACTGTGTTAGAAATGTAATATTTTATTATTTCGTGTATATTTGAATAATTTTGCGTATAACAGGATCAAAAACCATTTGCATTGTTTTATCCCAACTAATAAAATAAGGAATCATGTTACCATTTACCAAAATTAATAAATTAATACAAATACCTAATCTATACAGGCAGATTAGATGCAGAGTATTTAAATCCACTCCTATTATTATTTTTGATACCCTAATTTTGATTTCATAGGCAAAATGACTATGAAAATGACATAAGGGTGGATCTATTTAGCTAATGGCCGAGATAAACATGACTTTCTCACCATTAACATTTAACCCTACAGTTAACGATATTCAGGCAACTAAATTTGTTTATTGGTATGAGCATTTTGGAAAGTGTGGCGTTTTTGTGTTAACTGCCAGACTAAAGTTGATTACTGGTAAGGCGGAATGTGACTAGCCTTTTGTGCACCAACAGTTAGGGATTTTATGTTATTCTAAGGAGATCCTATATTCGTCGCACTACTTGTGCTTCTTCTCTGCATGCTGTCAAGTTAATGTTTTGTTGCCGAGCATAGTCTATAACCTGTCCTTTGTAGAGAAGGATAGTAGTTGTACAACTTTGCTCTAAATAGGTAACTTAATTTTGAGGACGCTAATTTGCCTGCGCATCATTTGTTATCATGTCAGCACGGAGGAACTGGCACAAATGGAAATGGATTTTCTTTTGTGGTACTTGTCAAATCAAAATAGCAGCTGCCTATAGAATTCTTAAATAGTAATTTTGGGGTACATAACAGACCCCAGCTCCTTTAAGTTATAACTTTAAATTGTTATTGGAAATCTATTTTCAATTGACTTTTAATTTTTCTATAAAATTTCCCTTCAGACTCTTGCTTCAAACCATTTATCTCAAAAGTACGAATTAGGTCGTGGTTGTTGTCATAGATAGTACAACTTTCGAAAGACTGAGTTCGAAAATGGACAAAAAACCCACTTTACATTCTTTGAACTTTTGTTCGAAAAAGCTGTTTATAGGAAAATATGGGAAATTTTCTCTTTGCAGAAAATACAGATTTCGAATGAAAAAGCTTTATGCGCCATGTTGGATTTAAGTTCTATCAGTGACGGTTATAAATTCAAATGTTATTTTCAAAATTGGCCGACGAAATTGTTTGCAGGGATATTAACCATTGCATGCATTTAGCCTTGAACAATAAATATGTGATTTGATTAAAGTTTTGGGAAATTTTTTAAGGTGTTTTTAACTTTTTGGAGACAAATGAATTGAAATGATGTTGAAAACATAGAAAAGGAAATAAAATTGTTAACAAAAATTAAAAAAAAAACTGAACATCATTTTACAACGAAACGAAACATGAGTCTTATAAGACAAACGCCAAAGTTGGCAATAGGGGTGAATGACTTTCCATAATGATTTATCAAATCATACTAGCGTTTTCTATTTTTGATTTTCACACATTGTTCTGTTCGAGGACATTTGAAAGAGAAGCAGAGTTTAGAGCCACGCAAATTATAGTATGGATTATCTAAGGAAATAGGTTGACTGAGTTCTAATTTCTAATTACGGCAATAAATTCGCATCATATTCATTTGAAAATCCACGAGTTCTATGGACGGTGTCTTCAGCTCACTGCATAATTAGGTTTAGTTTTGACAGTGCGACAAAGCGCTTCCAAGACTATCTATTCTGATACAATAGCCAAAGCTTCTAAAAAAATTACTTTACTTTCTATAAAAAAAAACAAAATATGTAATATAAAAATTTGTATTAAAACCCAGTAACCAAATTTTCAATTTTTATTTTTTCCAGCAAATCGATTCAAATTCAGATTTAATATTCGACGAACTCACCGACGCTGATATTGAAAACACAAAGCTGACCGACCGGTGGCGAACTACAACGAAAACCCAGCAAACTGCCAATAAAAACGATGACCTGCTGGATATATACGATCTGCTCGAAGATGAGCTACAGCCTGTCGACGACATCGATGAGGACAGCCAAATTGTCGGTGCGGATAATACCGATGAGGAGGGAGAGGCCAGTAGCGATGGCTGGCTGATGAAGAGTGTGAAACGCGTTCGACGTGAGTTGAATCGCTTACTTGGCAGTTCTGATGAAAATGCTCAAAAGCACAAAGCCGCAAAGGCTATAGTTCCTAAGAAGAAGCTCCATCGGAGACGTGCCACACCTACTGAGACTGGACAAAAGCGTCGAGCAGCCCTTGCTCAACCAAATAAATCGCGCAAATCAGCAGCGCTTAGAAGTGCCAACGCAGACCGGCCAAAGCGTCAAGATAACTACGAAGATGACTACGAGGGTTCCGCAGAGGAGTACCCTGTCGATACTGATGAGTCGGCCAATGAAATCTCTTACTGTAAGTTACATATATCCCAGTTACAAAAAAAAAAATATATTTTAAAATCTATCTTTTCTCTTTCCGTAGATCGAGTAAATTTCATTGCGAACGAGATGTGGTCCGATGAATTCCGCAACAAGGACAGTAATGAATTCATGGAGCTTCACCGTGAAATGGAGGTTGGCTTCAGAGACTTGTTCAACGGATGGGGTGAGACCGTTGACGAGGATGACACCATCAAAGTCAGTCTCATAGATGTTTCGTAAGTTGAATATGGTATTAAAACTTTACACACGTCTTTAATTTGGTGCTTCTCCTTTAGTCGGACAAATGATCCCTTCAAGGTTCATGCGACGGTACAGCTCGAAATTACTGGCAAGTTGGGCGATGAGTTCGGCACCTATCTGCAAAATCATATTTCAAAATATTTGAAAATCGGCTCTGTTGGTGCCGAAGTGGACGACAACTATGTCTATCGTCATATTAGTGGTGAGTGTTTGTTTGATAGAAACACATTTTCATTTCATGATCCCTTCGTGGTATAATGACTCCTCGACAGATATAAATAATGTTCCGCCAGTCAAGGATAATGTTTACTTCGTGAATTCATCTAGTACACAAAGTCCACCAACTGCTACCGGCTCACCAATTGATAACGATTACAACGATCGTTCAGGAACAGATACAGAGCCTGAAATCATTGCTCCGATTGGTAATGATTACGAAAACCCTGCTCCTGAATCAGATCCACGTGGCGAAGATGGTAATGAGCCAGAAGAGCCTTATGATTGTAAAACGAATCCAGAGCGTGGGTATAGGTGTGGTGATGGTATGCTTATTGAGTGCTATCAGGTGTGCGATTCTTATGCAGATTGTTCAGATCGAACTGATGAGTTTGGTTGTCCGGAAGAAGGTATTTTTTTTTTGTCTGTATTTTCGGGTGAAGTTTTGTCTGCTAACAAGAGGATGCAACATTTTTGTATGGTTTACTAACAATTGCTATATTGATTGTAAATTCGTTCTAAACTAACCTAGAATATTATGCACGTAGTAAGACTAACGCGTTTGTAATGCTGCTAACGTAATTTTTTAACTCTCTTGTAAAAAAAACATTTATACTTATCATTACGGTTAGTGAATTCGATTTGCGCGGTTGATACTGCAGTTTTGCAATTTTAAAAATAATTTTGTTCGCTAGCCCTTGAATCCATAGGGGCAAACGGCGTTACAAATTTGTCTTCCAAACAAAGTGTGTTCTATGAGTTACATCGCTTCTTAAAGTTCGAAATTAATTTTGCTGACATAAAACAAGAACATTCAACTAAAAAACCTGTCAAATAAAAATACGAAAAGTTTTCGAAATAATGACATTTACAATGACAAGACTATACGTACATTTTTTGTAGCTTGCCACAAAGGACAACGGCATTAGGCGTGATTTCCTTTTTTTAAACTACCGTAAAATTCATTAACATATACCTACTCGGGAAATTACATATACATACTCGTCATTCATTCTTAATTCTGTAAATTCTTATGGCTGTATAGTAAATGGAGTATTTGTATCTATAGCAAAGTTCTATTTGTCTCAATAAAAGTAGGTATTTAGACATCGACTATGAGAAGTTAGGCGGGTCCAGGTACAATGGACATTTTGCCCCAACTTTTGTGTATTTTTTTGTCTGTGAATGTGTCGATCAATTATATTATATCGATCACAAGACTGCTTTCACTCAAAACTGCTGTCCGACCAAAAATACGATTGACGGACGACTTTTGAAGGCAATTTTCAAAATCTGACTATACCTACGATGCATCCCAACTGGAACTAACTCCCACTAGCCACAACGAACTAAGTCCCTGAAAATTTGGGATTTTGTACATATGAACTAACTCCCATGATTTTTAGGAACTAAGACCCAACTAAGAATTAACAAAGTCCCAATATAATAATGAATTAAAACCCAATAGTGGGTCTTTGTTCTTTTTGAACTAAGTACCAAATTAACCTACTCCCAACCTCCAAATCCAGCAGTGACCCCAAGCAGGTGGGTTACACACGCTGCCCCCTGCAAACCCCCTGCTTGGGGTCACTGTTGGATTTGGATTAAGTGCGAGGTTGGATGTATGTAACAATTATTTTTTCGTTGAAACAAGTTAAATGAACTAACTCCCATTTTCCTCAAATTGGGACTTAATTCATTGGGAATTAGTTCATAATAAACTACGAACTATCTCCCAAACATATGAACTAGTTTGGGACTTAGTTCATTTGGCTAGTGGGAGTTAGTTCCAGTTGGGACTTAGTTCGTAGGGCCAAAAAAGGAGATATAATATGTACTGCCTTTCTAATAATCATTTTCTACCTTCAATTTGGATATTTCGTAGATCAGAAGTCGCAACACAATAGTTAATTTTATTTGGAAAATTGTTGATACATATTGTCAGTTCGTAAAATTTAACTTGTACACTTGATAAATGATCTGTAAGGACCCCTGTATTGAACTATGTTGAAGACAAGTTCGTTTCTGTTATTACCTTTCATAAAAGCACTTTACTCGGACTTGTTCGAGGTGTTTAGCTATTTTAACAATCATTCATAGCTCTGTACCTACCAAGTGCCATTGACGGTGACTTTTGGATTTTCTTAATTTTTGTAGAAGTACGCCCGATACTTATCTGATAGATCACTTAATTTGCCTGCAGTGTCTGCAATGGGATCATGACGTTAACTAGAACGACTAAAATCTAGAATGGTCAAAATCTCGAAAATGAATTTGATAAATCTCAAATGCAAAAATCTCGAATGGGTCAAAATCTAGAAAGTACAAAAATCCCGAAAGACTATCTCGAAAACAAAAAGTAAATTCGAGATTTTTTCTTTGCGCCCATCCCATAGCCAGACAGTAAACCCACGCAGGGGGGTTGCAGGGGGCAGCATGCCCCCCCATACGCATCGAGATTTTTTTTCGAGATTTTTACATTCGAGATTTTTCCTTTCGAGATTTTTTTTTTCGAGATATCGGGGTAAACCCGTCTGCAATGGAGGTATTCTTTCATGTAAGAATAGTCCCTGCTGAGTTGGTTGTATCCGACTCTTCACACTTTCTCTGTGGTTGAGCCAAGAGCCTTACTTACTTTACTTTTGATGGCGCTACAGTCCGGGGCGGACCTGGGCCTCAACCAACATGCCTCTCCAGACATGCTCGATCCAACGCTAGCTACCTCCAGTTGCGCACGCCATGTTGGTTGAGGTCCCCTTCCAACTGCGCGCGCCACCTTAGATAAGGTCGTCCTCCGGGCCGGAGCATACTTAACTTCGTGAAAAATTTGTTATGTTGGAATCTTGCAAGCCAAATTTGAACCACTTCCTCTAAGCTTAGAACTTTGAAATTGTCCATGCTGGTTGGGTTGTGAAGACAATGCAATATTTAGAAGGAATTTTTGGATTTTGACTTGCCCCGCCCCGCCCCTTTAAGGGAGGCTTTTTTTATAACACATGAACCATTAGCCATATAAGGAGTTTGTGATGCGTAAGTACGTATGAACATACATATATTTGAGATATGCAGATATAGAAAGTGTATCGGTATGAACGCGTAGTAAAAACAATCAAATCATACCTGTCCCGAATTTTCATTTATGTGGAATACATACCTACCTATATCTATTATGTCCAGGACTTTGAAATTTTGAATGCTGGTTCAGTTTTGATGACAATACAATAAAATGATAGTAAAAAAAGCTTGTGTAAGTAGGTAGATATAAAACTGTACTAAAAAACAAAAAATAAAATAATAATAGTTTAAAAAACAATTCGTTACTTAAACTGTGCTCTTGGAAATACAAATAATACCTACACCATGAAGAGCGATCCGCCGCGCTTTTGGAAATAGGCACCCAGTTTTAGATACATTTTACTACAAAAAGTGTTGTACATTAGTAGCAATTTATCGGAGCAATATACGTAAATGCTCCATTGCACTTTCCTTGATGGTTTCGTGGTACATATACATATATATTTTTTTTCATTTTGTACCTGCTGTGGGTTGTTGAAGGAATAAACTAAGAAATAAGATAAAAATATATTCAACATTTTAATAGAAAAAAGGTGAAAGTCCAAAGTAGATAACATGCTTTTATCAATATAGATGGCGTTACTTGTTAAGCTTATTTCTAGAATATTTTTAATATAATTCTGAGAACTAACAATATAAAACCATATATGTATGTCTATGTTCGAATTTAATTCTAAGTACATGTTATTGTATTGTATCCTTACTTGTTTGTTACATCGCTTAAGTCCTATACATATATATGTGTGTGCTTCTTATTACATTTAAGACCCTATTGAACCAGAGAGATGCTGTCTACTTTCCTTCCTGCTTAGTCCTACATGTTATGTGTTGTATTGTTTAAGAAAAGTGTGTATCTCCAAGGTGATGCTGAGCTATTCCCTTTTCTCATCTGTATGGACCGTCTCGCTTAATATTCAATGGAAAACAAATCAATACCAAATTGTCTAATCATCGCTATCATTCTATAATTACTATATCATCCCCTTGTGTTGTCCCGTAGCAAGAAAAAAACAACAACTGTATGCTATCAACTTAAAATTTTATTTTTCTCTAAAACAAAACAAGAACCAAGCAACCCAGAACCAGAGATTATACCGTCCACCATTCAGCCGTCAACAAGTGACCCTGATGATAGAACTATCGATGGTAATACTGACTATGACAACAGAATACCTGATGCTGGTAATACTGGCGAAAATGTTGATGACAATAATGTCAACGAAGCCGACCCAGATGCCAATACCGAATATCCATCTGGTGGTGGGGAAATCTTTAGCCCGGTATATAATAGAGAAAACGAAGAAGAGCTGAATTGCCGAGGTGATACCACGTTCCGTTGCCACGAAAGTGGTAAATCGATTTGTGAAGACCTTCTGTGTGATGGTAACAGAGATTGTCCCGACGGAGAAGATGAGGCCGACTGTCCTGGGGAATATGTAGAGGGTAGTTATTTATTATTTGTTGATAATTAATATTTTATTTGTTTATCGTATTCTTATATTTTAAACCAAATTAAAAAAAAAGACCTAAACTTAGCGTTCGGTACTTTAACATTAGTCTCCCCTAAGTGCAATTTAAAGAATTCTCTAAATTTTGTAAACTAAAGCCATCTGTAAATAAACACTAAAACCTACCATAAATTCTTAAAAACTTACACATAAAAACAAACATAAAAAAAAATTCAGAATTACACACTCAATTTTAAGAGACATAACTGACACTTAAATTTTTCGGAACACGTAGATAGTACATAATTGCATCACCATTTATTGTAATTATAAAAAGAACATCAGTTTCATATAGCATTATCTCTATCGTTTTTCATAAACAAAATTTCCACATTTACACTCAGAGATACTAAAACAAAAAACAAAATTTTTCTTCGTATCTAGAATGCACAGTAAACGAATTTAAATGTGATAACTCATGTCTGCCCCTTGCATACAAGTGCAATGGTAATGTTGATTGTCGTGATGGTACCGATGAAGTGAATTGTCAAAAAGGTGAGTGCATTTTTTATTTTGTTAATTTTTTTTTATATTTGTTTACATTTTTTTGTTGGTATTATTTTTAACAAATTTTTATTTGATTTTTTGTTTAAATCGGGATAATTTAGCATAGACCAACAGGGCCTTCAATATTTTAGTTTACCTAGTAAAAAAGTGGTCAAAAAGATCTGTGAGAAATGATAATTTTAAAAGCCATCAGGTGGGATCAGAAAAATGATTCGAATTTCCAGATTTTGAATTTGTAAGAACATAAATAATTCAGCTTTTAATTCCAGAACTCGGGTTAACAACTTTCATTTTTACAGCCATCTGACTCTGTCTGATAAAAGAAATGAACCCATTTCATCACATATGGTCCTAAACAGCCGACTTTGCAAGGCCTTGGGCCTTATACCAATAATCGTTTTTAGTCTTCAACTTAAATATTTTGACGGTCACAATGCATAATTTTATATGGAAATTTTCGCCATGTGACTTGTGACTTCGCTTGCCTTTAATAGAGTTCACAACTCTGATCACATCTTTAAGCATTATCATTTAATTCAGAAGTAACACCTTGGATGCCAGAACTTGTCGATGAAAAAAACAGAGTGTCCGCATGACCACGTAGCACCATCTACAATAAGCAAAATATTTTGTCCAATCAATCTCGTAGTCGCGATAGCTTTCTAAAAACATGTCGTACAAACAGTGGCCAGTAGTGGCTGTAGGTCTTATCGCCCAAAAAATGTCATAACGCCCTGGGGCGCTGACAGTAAACCCCTGCTTGGGTTTACTGTCAGATGAAGGTTTGGGGTGTTATTTCTGAGGGCGCTATGACACATTGAGAGTGGGCGATATGACACTTTTAAAAGTGTCATAGCGCCCGAGGGCCTTATGACACAAAAATGTGTGTCATAGCGCCCCAGGGCGTTATGACATGCACCCATTATTATTAGGTTCGTAATATTTCATATACAAATAAGGAGATTAAAGCAAAATTATTTGCACTTGTCTACATAATTGTTTGGACTAAAATCTATTTGTTATTCACTTAACAAAAAAAAAAACATGGGTTAATTCGTTATTGATTAGGAAATCAACCCTTTAGGGTTGGGCCGCAGTAATCCTGAAATTATTCAAAACTCTAGCTTTCATTTACAAATATTTAAGAAGTGTATACCCATCCCAATTTACCTTTTCTCATGGGTGGGTAAATGTGTTTCCTTCCTCGGCATGTGTGCCACTGACGATGCTGTGTGTGGGCTGATGGGCATGGGCATCAAGTTAATCATCGTTCGAGAAAGATACATATTTTTGAAAGAATGGGTTTGTTTCCTGTTTCCTTTCATATTTCATATAATTTGGTTGCATTTGGTGCACACCACCTAAGGCGTGGTCTTCCTCTACTACTAAACTTTGCATATACACCCAACCTTACACCTACTCCAAATCCTACAGTGACCGCAAGCAGGAGGGTTGCATACCTATCTCACTTTTTAACAACATTTTTAGGTGTCGCGGCGACAGAATTAATAACACCAATTCTAAAAATGGGGGATTTTGTCTTAGGGTCTTTTGGAGTAAGGGATTTCCGCACAGGGGATTTTGAAAAAGGAGGTTTCATCACCGATCCCTTTCAAATTTAATTAACGAAACTATGAACTGTTAATTCAATTGCAATATCCTATCAAAAACACTCTTCTTCCGCTCGCGAATGTACTTTTGGATTCGCTTCCTTAATCGCCAAATAGTTGACGAAAAAGCACAAGAAAACGAAAGTATAATTAATAATTAAATAAACTGCTTGTTTTTAATCATTTTATTTTCACTCACTTCAGAACACAAGGTTTTTTATAAAGCAAAGCAAAAAATAAGTAAATCTAGGACTGTAATTAATAGGAACATCAAATAGACACGCGTATACGGACTTAACACAATTCCGAAACTATATATTGTCTATTTTTTTAAATTTATTTAAACATTTAAAGGAACAAAAGAAAAAGAAATCGTTCCATATAAAACACATCGTCGGCTGAGTTCTATCTTGTCCAATGTCCATTTTTTAAGTTGTTGGGAAATCGATTTTTAAAGTTCAGGTTCAAAGTTTTTATTCATTAACCCTGATTTTTGTCCTAAAGCAATTTTTTTATGAAAGCTCAGAATATTTCATATATAATGAATATTATATTTTTGTACTTAAAGTATCTGCGAATTAAAATAAAAATCAAAATGTACCATTAAGTCGTTTTGGATATTGGACAATGATGTATGGGATGAGTAAAAGTTAGTTCACATAATGTATGAAATTGAACAAAAAAAAAAGTTATATTGAACAAGATAGAAATAATGAAAACGAAACTATGAAAACAATGTAACTAATAGTAATATTGAACAAAAAGTCATCTTAGTTTAGTGGTTATTGAACACACTAGATCTCTATAACTTGAAAACTGAAGGAAATAGAACAAAACGGATTTCACCAAACGAAAGAGTGTCCCCAAATTAGTAAGACTGCATACCTAACTCAATTTCGCCAAAAATGGTTTATTGGACAAGATAGAACTCAGCCGACGACATGTAAATGCCAAATGTCAAAATGTTCATCGGGCTCTTCTGACGTATATAGATGCGCAGAACAAATCAAAAATGAAAAACTTCATTGCGCTATCTTGTGTTGTTGTATCATGATAATGGTGGTAGATCTCAAGAAATGACAGTTTTTTTTATATGGAGTTTGGGCTTGTCGCTAGTCATCTGCCGGTCAATGGAACGCGTCCATTATGATTCATTTAGAGACAGGTATTGTTTTTAATATTAAATATTAGCTTCACAATGTGAACAGATATTATGTACATGTAGGTATAGATTTTTTTGATTAATATTCAGCCAGTTCGATATACATATTTGGCATAACACACTTTGATAGAGTATATGCATTTTTAAATTTTGGATTTTTTTAAATTTTTGTTCTTTTACTTCAGTGCTTAAGAGTTACCTATGCCCAACTTCCTAGATCCAAATTGCTCTGTCAAAAATCCCCACGCTTCATTTTTGACCTATGCAATTGCTAACGCTTTGTTTTATATTTTTATTTCTTATTATGACGTTTTTATCACAGTCTACAGACACTCTTTGGGAAAGCATCAGCAATCCATACCCCACTTGACATTGCATTTCTAGGCTTTATTGTCTTGCAACTAAATGGTATGTGTATAACTGCAAAATACACATGTGTATATAATGTATGCATGCCATCTCGCCTTCCCTACGTACCTACATATTTACAAGTGTACAAATGAATGTATCTTTCGATTTATAAAACAATTGCAAATACATATCCAAATGCCATTCAAATTTGACATTGATATCAATTAGTGAAGTGATTGCATGAGGATTCATGTGTCTATTAATATTTTTCAGTTTTTTGTTTGTTTCTTTCTGATAGGCCTTCAAGTGATTTTGAAAACGATTTATATGTATACATATACATATAGGCACTCGTTAAAGTGTGTGGTATTTTTAAGTTTAGTAAGACGCTTATCTGATTGCGCTTTTGTTGGCCGTTTTGATCGTATGTATATGGTATATCTGCCTTGAACTGAATGACATAAGAGTCTTAATTCGGACGAGAGTTGATTCTTATTTTCTGCAATTAGATTGCTTGCCATCTGCACTGTACTACTGGAAGAATGCTTGCTAATTTGTTTGTTTCTGATTAGTATTCAAATTTTTGAGATGTATATGTGTATATGGTGGAATTGCCACGGTATAATTCTTAAATCGAGAGAAAATATGCTAAATTCGAGGGTAGTCTAAAATAAGGACTCAATTTTATTGAAAAAAAAAAAAAAAAAAAAAAAATATATATATCACTTAATTGTGAACTAGCATTTATTTGCCATTTCGCTACCATTGGATAAGTACCTAGTGTGGGCTCTGCGAAATAAGGCCCCAATGAAAAAAAAAAATGAAATAAAGCACCAAAAAATTATACAGAAAACAACAACAATAATTTTTAATAAAATTTGGGGTGCTAGTAGATTCTTTTGGGGCCTTATTTCCTAATAAAAATTGGGGTTTGTTTTTACCCCAAATTTGGGGATTATTTAATTTTCTCTTTTGGGGCCTTATTTCCTGCAGCCCCTAGTGTGATTTGCTACGCTCGCGATAGGATGAAACAAAATGTTCCAAATACAAACTGATTCCCTTTTCCCGTCGTTAATACCTCGGGGTCTAAGAAAAATCTCCAAAATCGGAGAAATTAATTTTCTCAATTTCTTATTACTTATAGAGTACCTACACAAAACCGAGTTTAAAGTCGGTATGATATAAAATCTAGCCGTATGGAGATTGCACCTGATGATTCGATACTCGTTGACATAAAATCGAGAGTTATAAAGGATCCACTTCACTTCACTTTGTTGTGTATCAAATAAACGTGTAATTTAATAAATTATCACCATTCTTGCTGTACAATCAATGGAAGAGTTGAATTTTGGTTAGGACGACCTTCAGATACCTGACTTGCGAATTGCTTTCGTATCTGTTTCTCCTTGAACTCCTCCCACAGGATGCGTGATTAAATTGCGCTTTGGTCAAATAAGTACCTACTTGATCATTGAGATACAATTTACAAAGCATCAGGTGGAAATGAGAAATGTCATTTTCTCGAGCCTTTACATCGTACCAGTTCGGCGACCAAAACTAATTTGGCTCTGATTGGAATGCGGTTTTGAAACGGTAGTAAATATTTCGTAGCACAACGTACATTGCATGTCCTCTAGTGTATTTCAACTGAATTTAATTCTGCCGAATACAATAAGGCGCTGAGGATCAGATTTAGCTGTTAACTATCAAGGCATGATTCTGTCATTGGCTTAGTACTGAGTTCTAAAGCCATTTGGATAGAACAGCAACAATGAAGCCATATTAACAATAATTGTCACTGATGTCTGCTTTGCCTAAACTATAGAGTATCTACGTTTTTCATTGTGCTGCAATTTATATTGGGACAAGATGAACAAATTACTAATTTGCTGACGCCAGTAAAATTCGGGCCCAAAAATTCATCTGCCCATATATCAGCGTTTTTTTATCAATAATTTCTCGTGTTCCGATCTCTCATTAAAACCATCTTCTTCAAAAATCGAATACCGTACGTCACATATCTACTCATCCATGTAATGCACATTATCTGATGTGAATGTCCTTGTTTGATGTCCAAATCCCTTCCCTTGCAAAATATTTATATTAGCTCGCTTAATTTAAACTGTTTCGCAGTTGTTTAGAGGACTTTTTTTTTTATTTGCTCTCGAACACTGTGACTTTCAAAACACTCCCAATGGACTGTGCACAACATCGTTAAAGGACGTGAGTTTAATTTTCCACACACAACCAAGTACACTCCCATTGTTCTTGTTCTCGTGTAACGAATTACTATGTCAGTCTATTCTCTAACGAACTTTGTTTTGATTAAATTTTAGTATGCATTTTTTACATATGCAAATTTGCTCGCCCCCGTTGCCATCGCCATCGGTTCTCAGCCCCAGCTTTACCCCTGTCGGATGGGTGGTTTGGAGATCCTTTCGTTTTGCGAAAAAAATAAAAGCAACGCGATATGAAAATCCCTCTCGAGAGATATGAATGTCTGATGAGTAATCTCACCAATTGAGGATGTGAAAGTGTGCTGTGAACAGTAAGCACTGCACAACAAGGACACACTTCCGAAGAAGACTATACATTTTCAACAACTGAAGCCCTTTTCTATATGCGGCAGCAATTGTATGGTATGGTAGCATCCTCATCATCCAACCGACAGCGGTGCTCCTATGCATTTAATCCATGAAAGTTACTTTCACTCTTGTGAAGGTCCTGCTCGCTGCTGAATATGGTGTCTTTGGGTGGATAGTAAACGTCATCGTTTAAACTTAACACTTTGACAATACGCTGAGGGGTGATTTTAATCCGATGTACAAATTGTTTTAACATTTTTCGGGTGGTAAATCGTTTGTGCGGTGGGTTTTGCTTTTTCTGTTACCAAAAAATCCGGGTCGTCAATGGATTTGGGGGTGTGAAACGAGGGCGTGAAGGTTAAGGATGCACAGGGGTTTTATGTGTGTGACTTATCATTTGGGAAAATTAATTTTGTTGTCTGTGTGGATTGTTTTTGTCTATTTTTTTTTGTGGGCGAATGTTATGGCTTGTTATAATTTAGAGTTCTGTGGTGGGTGGTTTCGATGAATGGGTATTTTGTGGACTGTTCTAAATTGGAAATTTCAGGAGAACAACTTTAAAGGTTCTTAAAGGTGTTGAAGGGAGTTCTTTGGAATGAATTGGCAGGCTTATGGAGACTTTTGTTAAACTTTTAGCCAAATATTAACAACTTAGATTGAATTGGGTTCATTCATACTTTTTCGCTTTTCTAAAAACTGCGAGTGGATCACTTTCTGTTTCTGTCATCAATATGCAACACCCTGTGTCACTACAACGTCATTGCACAAATAATTCTTTCGCTCAATCTGCCGATGGACATTTAAAATTTCCTTCACCTCAATGAATGCAAATCATGCAAATTTAGCCTAAAAACGCGTGCCCAAGTGCCGGTCCACAAATTAAAATATGCAATAAATTCCAATTGCATGTGTTTATGATCGGCAGAGGATCTATCAACAAATCTTTCTATTTCTATTACTATTGCAACACGTGCTAAGAGGAATTCTGGAAAGTCCCACATATCTTGGGGTTTCATCAATTTTCCCTACTGCAAGATGCCAGATTAATTAAATGCGATTGTACCACATTGTGCGCTTAGATTTAGCATACGTTCACGAACTCATAACAGCAGCGGTAGAGACAAATAAATCCTTTTGCGCAAGGCGGAAGCATCTTAACTTGTGCAGAATGATTTCTTGCATAATTCCTGGGATAATTTATGGCCTCAAAGAAATTTCTGGAACCACATTAATGAGCCAGGACGTGGTGATAAATTTCGCCTCTAGAAGATGATGATGGTATTCAGGGTGATTTGGCTATCTGCCGCAGATGGTTGATTGACAAATTGGCCAAATGAAGAAAAGGGGAGAACCCCCTACTTATTTAAGACTTATGGAATTGATAATGAATGGGAATATGAGGTGACAAATTGTGTGTTAAGGTGCTTAGCAGAATTGGCACAAGTTGTGTGATTTGTAATTCGAAATACTACATAAATTAGGGATAACTTGAGTAACTTTATTGCCTGATGATTTCCTGGTTTAAATGCACATAAAATGCTGCTGTATGTTTCAAATGGGCCTACCTATCAAGTGCGAGCAAAATTAATTAATCCTAAAAAGCAACTCAAGATTTGGAGAATGCTAATTAAATTTTGTATGTATAAAAGCAACTCACAATTTCGTGCGTATTATCAACGGCTCTACCGTTGTGGCAAGTTTAAGCGCATCTGTTGATCGTCTCGATTTTTTACCAATGTGTTGATCTACAATATAGCTACACATGACACGAATCGTGTCATTCTGTGATATGCTGATGTACCTATAACTATGACGTCCAAATTTGAGCTTAAGTAGTCATTTTGTGTGATCGGCTGTCATGCGGGGTGTAACGTCTCGATTGACACGGATTGAATGTCATCATCATCACCAAAGGACTGATTTTAATGACTCTGTGTGCTTGCCTTGTCAATGCTGATGGGCCTGAATTACCGACAACATGCGACAGATTCACAACGTCTTAGGCGTGCACAATGCTTTACAGTGTCATGCATCACGATTGACAGATTTTTTTCCTGTGGCTATTGTTGCTCATCAGTGTTTGCAATAGCTCGAAGCAATGTATTTTTAAAAATGAGCGTATACATAGTTAAATAAATATTTTTTTTCCGGGGTCAAGCGGACATCTTTAGAGTCATCTCCCTTATTATTTAGGACTGAGTTAAAACATATCGTTTCTTGCCAATTGACATGTATATGTATAATGGTGGACATAAGTATTTTGACAGAACTAAAGTTGATTCTACTCATAATTTGAACTTACTTCATGTAAATTTTGGCATCAATGGAAAGGTAATTTAAATTTTTTTAATGGGATGATCTCAGAAAAATTGAAAAATGAAAAGGAGAAAAAAGTGACTAAAATATAGTAATTTTTAGCAATTTTCAAAAAATCATAAAAAATATTGGCTCCCAAGTGAAGCTTCCTTCTATGGGAGAGAGTTGGGCAGGAACAAAGAAGGTGAGGAATAGTTTCCTCCTCTTCTTCATCCATTCAGCTTCTGCAAAAGGCGTTTGCGAAAAGGCCTAGCCTTGCGGCATGTTTTCCTATCAGACAGTGGCCAGTAATGACAGCTATTGTGGCGCCGAAATGTAATCTGTTGAGTGAAATCAATTCCTTAGAGCGTTTAAAATCCAGCTTAGGCCAAATTTGTTTTGTCGCTAGACAAGTAGCATCCAGCTTCATAATTTTTGTTTGTTTGCCTTGCCAAGGGTGCCTTTGTCCGGCAGGATGGGTTGAGTTGTTCCTATTCAAGCGAGTTTATCGGCCTCACAATACCCTATGCCCCGGCATAGAACTGTTCTGCCATCTCGGTAAGAGACGATCGGCAGTGGAGTGCTACACAAGTCATCATCGAGTCCACGGATTTGATGGCTGCTTATGGCTGTCCGAAAATATGCATATATCTTTAACGGATATCACGTTTTTCTTGAGCCAAGGTATGATTTCTTTAATAAAGAAATTTGGTAAAAAAATAGGTAGTATGCAGCGGACTCAATACACCGGTCTCTGAGTGGTTACTTCTGCCAAATGTAGGTATTTTTGCCGGAAGAAACTTTACGGGAGTCAGGGTTGTCTTAACGCTAGAGCCATAAGTTGTGCCTCAAAAAAGTTACAAACTATGTTGTTGATACTTGAAACGCCATTTTTGGCATTTTCTTCATAGATTAACTTTAATATTTTTACAATAGATAGATAAGTCAAAAATTAATTTCGTTCAATCATTGTTTTCTGCTTGAATAAATAAAAACAATCCCGGACGACAAACAGGGACATTCTGCGGATGCACTGCCACTTGTGGACTGGATTCTTAAAACATTCTTTCCATCATTCATAAATTTAAGACGACCTTACGGGTCGTAACTTCAATTTTTCAAAGCAACACATAAAACGGAGTCTCCCTATTGTATACTGCTATGTGTTTATTTTGAAATCGCCTTACATTGTTTTTAATTACGACAAATTGAAAAATGCATGCTACACATTAAGATATAGTGTGCAACTTATTAGGCACACACATTCCACTTATAATGTTAATTTTATTCAGTTGCGTGCTTAATCGGTTTCGCAGCGTTAATTACCCTAGTCCTTCTGATCAATATCCAATAAATCAAAAAAAAAATCAATTTATCCAACGCCCATTTGAATGAATTGGAACCGAATTAAATTTTAATATCAGTTTATTAATTCTCATCTATCAACTGCTTTGCATATTCAGACAAGTCGTCAGCGCCGGCATCATTGCCACCGGCATTCGATCTCAATGAGCCAGCATCTTTAAAAAAAAAAAAAAAAACAAAAAATTCCAAAACTAGCAACATATTTCGAAACCGGGAGTAGGAGTTCACTCCGTTGTTGCTGCGCTGAATGATTACAAATTAAATGTTCATCAATAATAATAATTTTGTCTGTTGATATTCTCGCACACAGTTAACAACACAAGACTATGTGGCGGCATACATTCTATCTGCTTATTGGTGTCACAAATGCGACGAAACTCAGCTGGTGATCTCACGGAGGAGACACTTGCATATTGACTTTTTCGAAAGGATTTCTGATGCTTTTGTGTATCGAAATAGTGTGAAATACGAATTGACTGGCGCGATGCAATAAACAACGCAGTTCACGTACTTGAACTGTCCGCGTGGATTTGGGCATGTGTGGCGTGCGTTCGTTTACTTTGTTTTTGTTTTGCATTCGAATTGAAAATGATATTATTTGCTGAAATTTGGTAGAGCGATAGGACTTGCAGTGTACGAAAGGAGAAATATCAAAAATTAAAAATTGTCCATTTAAGGATCTTGGAATCTGTCCTCTTAAAATATGAAGTTAATCTACCTGAATATAATTTTAATGAATATGTAGTTTATAAAAAAGAAAACCCAAGTATAGTAGTTAGTGTCTGTATTGACATAGTAAAAAGCGAAGACGTTTCAACGTTGTTTGTGAAGTCTAATAAAAAAAAATCGCAAAAAGTAGTGAAATCACACCAAAAACATAAATGTAAAAAAAGAGCCAAGTTCTCTTATATAGAACAAAAAAAAAAATTAGGTGCGTAACTAGTTAGCCACGAAAAGTAATGAGATTTAAATGGACGGCAAGTTCTTAGTTTAAGAAGGTTAAATGTTAAAAAAATTGGTAGGTTTCCTTGGCATGTTTTCCGTTTATAACATTATTTTGCACAATATTTTAGAACTTGAAAACTTGACCATTGAACCTACCAATTTTGTTAACATTTAACCTTCTTAAACTATGAACTTGGCGTACATTTAGATCTCATTACTTTTCGTGGCTGACTAGTTACGCAGCTATTTTTTTTTGTTCTAATATAAGAGAACTTGGCTCTTTTTTTACATTTATGTTTTTGGTGTTATTACTATATATATAGATGCAGCTTAAAAATCGTTACCGGTCAGCGCGCCTCCTTTTAAAAGATTCAATCAAAGGCAAATTTGGAGTGACACAAACGCAAAACCATTTAACATAATCCAAAGTAGTTTAACTTTACTTATTGTAGGTACTTTACTTTTGTTGGCGCTACAGTCCAAAAAATATACTGTCCCTTAATCAATACATAAATATCTTTCAAGTCAAATCGTTCCATAGCTTAGCTAGTTGCATCGAGTTGCACACAATATAAGCTGGTTGAGATACCGCTCCTAACTATAGGTGCCACATAACTGATTCCGGTGATTCGTGCTGTTCCCCTGACTCGTAGATTCTCCGGGAGAAGCATTGATAATGTACAACTTAGAAAATTAATTCTTATCAAAGGGCACGGTTCAACCCAAGTTCTTTAGTAAAGGCACACACCCTTTTTACACCAAACTCAGGCTGTTTTCGACACCCACTCTAAGTTCCATATCGCTGCTCCTACACCTACAGTTCTCGAATGTACGTCTTTCGAAACAAACTGGACTGAATGTCCCTTCTTGTATGCAGTTTATCCTTGCATTTTGTTTCCTTTCATTTACGGATAGACTACTGACAGCTCACCGAGTTCTTCCTATCATGTCAAAATCATCGGCGAATAATTCCATAGATATTTGAATGATTATGATTTCAAAGTCAGATTTTTTTCAGTCCTGAGAAGGGACCTAGATATACAATTATTGCATTCCGGTTGTAAACGACTTCTGAGAAGCTTTCCCAGGACAGTATTGTATACTCTCGAATGGACATTTGACAGATGTTCGCAAGAGCTGACAGTTGTGTTTTTCCGGGGGTTGAACTTGAACTTGAGACTTTCCCTCGACATATTTGGCAGGAATGCCAAAACTTGACACGCCTATACCTAATTAAAAACCACTTTAGAAGTCTAGACCTTCACGTAAAAAGAAACAAATCGAACGACATCGTGTCCACAATAGCAGTCTCTGACTCCGACTATTGCTACAGATATGATAGACACCGCATCATTCGTGGAAATGAGATCGTTTGATCGTTGTTATTTTAAGTGATCTGGCCCTAGGTTGAAGAGATTCTAGTCTACCATCGTCAATGTTGAATGACTTTGACAGCTTGCCGGATAATAGGATATTGCTAGTTATCACTGAACGCTCCAGTGACTCTTTAAAATTATCATAGCCGACTTTGACTCAACTTCAATATTTCCTGGTTCGTTTTTTTCCTTTCGATCTTCAATACTTCTGAATATTTTTAACTTTTGGTAGAACATTGAAATCGTAAATGCAGAGTTGTTTTTTTTTTTCGTTTCTCCTCTGCCAGAAGGTGGCATAAGCAGCTTTTTCTTGAACCTGATAATAGGCATATTTTTTTGGGAATCTATAGCTAGCTCACTTTTACTTTTACATGCAAAACTGGTATACCCACTTTTGGTTTTGTTATACTCACTTTTGGTTTTACATGCAAAACGGTTATACTCACTTTTGATTTTGTTATACTCACTTCCCAAAAAAATACGCCTAATGTAATCGCTCGCAGTGTTGCAGGATATGACGGTACCGATACTGAATGAAAGGTTACATTTTTGACGAGCAAATACAACAAATCGATTGCTATGAACAAAATAACGTTGATTTTCTAAAAAAAAAAAAAAGGGCTCAGTGGTTAGTGTGCTGGACCTGGACTACTGTGCGAGAGGTCCCAATCCCAAGTTCGATCCCCGAAAAACACAAATTACATCTTAAAGTTTTTTCCACTGCGCCATCTCTCGCTAGACAAACATCCGAGAGTAAAACTGTCTTGAAACATCTTTACAATTCAGCCGTTCGGACTCGGCATAAAATTGTAGGTCCCTTTCATTCGCCCCAAACCTAAAAACTCACACAAACGAATGGCTGTGAGAAGTTAGGCCTAGGGTGTCTACACGCCTATTGCGCCAACTATTTATTTATTTTTCTTGACAAATGCTGGGATCTGGGAAAACGGCCAAAAAAACAGTATCAAATCAATCGAATCTCTCATAATCTTGTTTTCTTTTAATACTTCTCCCGGGAAAAGCGAACCTATAACGCTTCAACAGCGCCCCGAGATGCTTGCAGATGTTAGTTCTGCACTTAAATCGCTGCAGATTGTAGTCTTCAGGAAATATATCCCAAGGATGCTTGTCCCGTAACAGAAGGAGTTTTGGAAAATTGATTTCCTCGCGGTACTGTATGGTCATGAGCATTAGCTGCCTGTCTTGTGGGGCGCCCAAAAGTTGCATTTCGAGGGATAATGTCTTTGAGTTCCTCAGAACATCTACCATGAACGTACCTATAGAACAAGCATAGGTCAGCGACTTGTCTTCTGTGCACTAACGGTTGTAGATTTGATGTGAATGTAGAGTCTCCAATAAGTCGAACTGCTCGTCTCTGTATGCTGTCAAGTAGGTTAAGTGAATGTTTTGGGGCCGAGCTCCATATATACGGGAACAATATTCCAGGCCTGGTCTAACCTGTGCTTTGTAGAGAAGGAGAAGTTGCTTGGGGCTAAAGTAGCTCTTTGCTCTAAATAGGTAGCTCAACTTAGCAGACCCCGATTTTGCGATATAGGATATGTGGTCCTGCCATGTGATTCCTGAATTGACTGTGACTCCTAGAAGGTGCATTGAGTCCTTAAGATGGATTGGATGGCCATCCATTTCGATTTGAGAAACTGATGTTATTGCATTTTTCCTAGAAAATGTTGTGAGCTGTGTCTTGTTTTCGTCCCAAACATAAAAACTCACACAAACGAATGGTTGTGAGAAGCTAGGTCTAGGGTGTCTAAACGCCTGTTGCGCCAACTATTTATTTATTTATTTATTTTTCTAGTCAAATGCTGGCATCTGGGAAAATGGCAAAAAAACAATATTAATTGAATCCTCCATAATCTACACATACTCATTTTTAGCTAAGAGTTCACTAAAGACTTGTGTCAAAGTTGGCTTCCAATGTCCAATTTTCTGGTAAATGGCGTTCTCGCTAGAAATCGTCTTAGCAGATGTCAGATGTCACCTGCTTTCGCCGGTGTAGTGAAGATGATATTATATACATTTCTAGAACTTCAAGGAGTCAATCATTTTATCAACAGCAAGTATCCTACAAAAGGGTCCTACTCTCGTGCAATGTACTTAATACCTAATATGTATGTACCTTTTGAATAGCGATTTATATCAATATCAATAGCTTTTATATCAATTTCGTTTTCGGGTGACGCAGATTTATGAATCTTGCCGCTACCTACCTTATTTATAAAAAATGTTTACTAGTGAGAGGCGTATAGTTAGGGCTCCTGCGAACATTTTAATGTTATCTCTCATATTTATGACATAGCCTGTCATAAGATAGAATGTCATGAAGCAATTGGCTCAATGAATGGTTGCTTCAATTGGGACGGTGTGTGGCGTCTGGTTGCATTTCCTATATCGCATCACTAATTTACCTTATAAATGAGGATGACATGACACCAACACGATATAGTACCTGTGACTGTGACCATATACCATGTCAATCATCACTAAGCCAAAGTCAGGCAGTTCACTATTTCTGCAAACTACCCTTCAAAAATGATCAAGCTTTTCTGAAAGAAAGAGAGCTTTTCCTGTAGTCTTCGCCAAAACAAATTCTACAACCCCTGCACAGTCCCCAAACCCCAACCACTGCAAAACACTTATTTGATTACCACGTGCTTCATACAAGTTGCCATCGCTCCCCTTCAGCAGATTGTTGGATAGGAGCATTTGTTGGATACGGTATCCATTCCGATTTTCGGCTGGCTGCAATGTTTTCTTCTCTCCGACACAAGAACAACAATGAAGCTTTCATGGGCATAAGTGCACAGTGCATACACCAACAAATCGTATATAGAATTTCCACCCAACATGTCCATTGTCGAAGTTCGACTCACAGTACTATTTTATGTTTCGATTTTCCAGAGTTACCTACCCATGCACCATCTAGCCAAAGTATCTTTTGTTGCTATTGTCGTCATCGTCACCAAGTCACTATGTTGCTTGCCTTCTGCATTGCTGTGTATGTATCTTGGATACATAATATTTTTCCGCCGCACCGAGTGAGCGCGGATAGATTTTCTATAACGACAGTGGAAAATAAAATTTTCAGTTAGAATTCAACCGCTAACGAGTTAAAAGCTCCTTTCCTACTGTGTGCGGGTGAATTTGAATTTTTGAATTGTCCTCCTGTTCTTTGGATATTCAATTTGTTTTTTTTTTACATATTCTAATTGTGTTATCAACCGGGAGCCAACGGTATTGCGGTGATCCTTTTAAATGTGATATTAGAAAAAAATATTTTATTTAAACAACAAAAATAGATAAAAATTTTAACTGGCATAAAAGTGATAGTGAATAAAAAAAAATATATTTATAAATGCAAATTTAATTGGTACGCATTTTTAAAAGAAATACATAATTGAATCTGAAAAATGCTGTGATTAATTGAAGAGTCTGAAAGTGAAATAAAAGTCATCCAGGGAAACATTTTCAATGTGTTCTTTTTTTTAAACAAGTCGATCTTCATTGAAAAATTAAAATTTTGTAAAAAATTTGTTTAATTGATGGGATTTTCCCATTTTTTGTTATTTCACGAACTTAATTAAAATTTACAAAACAATTAAATACATTATGTTCAGATTGTGGGAGAGTTTTTATTTTAGTGACTACCTAAAGTTGATACTTGATGAGTGCTTACTTTAATTATAAAAATCTTTTAATGAACTGATTAAAAGAAACAACATTGTGCTTATAGAATTTGCAAATGAATCCAAAAATTTTATTTTATTTTCGGGATACGGATACCAATGCAGAGGATTTCTTTTTAAATTTGACGCACGATTAGAATTTTTTTACTTTTCTGGCAGTTTTTTTTTTTTTTTTTTTTTTTTTTACAATTTCATACGATTTTTGAAGCTGGCTACAAATTAGAGTTTATCCACATTGAAAAAACGTAGACTAGTAGGAGCTGCTGCATGAACGTTATTCTGATCAAGCACAGTAATATTATATTCAGTTGACGGTCTTATTGACTCCTTGAAACTATTTGGGACAATCTACTTTACTGATCCAAAATTTGCAAATTGTAGCCGTTGTTGCGTCATTTCAAACACAGAACAATTTAGTGGTATTATACATTTTTTTTTGTTAAATGAAGCTCCTATTGAAAGTGTTATTATGTTACAAAAAAAAAGTAATTTTCTGTTCCATAAAGCCTAGATTAGATATTTTAAGCAAGATTTGCTATCTATAAAAATCGTACGAATTTCTGCCGAAGATGCTTTTGTTGGCAACTCTTTTTAATTTATAAAATAGAATGAACTGATTCTTAAAAGTGCCCAACTGCCCACCGCAAAGATTTTCTGTTTATTCTATAAGAAATTGTGCATTGACAAAGACTATTATTTTAAGAGCTAGAATTTGAGTTGAATTTGAAAATGAGCCGACTTATTTGATAAATAACCTAATGGCATTTATGATTAGGTTAGGTTAAAAGTGGGTCTCGATGAGAGAAACACGTAGGCCGTTATTCGCCCATTGTGCATACCACTGGGATTTGGGGAGTTATTTCTTTGCTGGCTACTCATGTAAACCATTTGCTGCCGGTTCTGAAGCTAAGAATATTAGAGGCGCTGGTGTTACCTAGAGCACTGACATCATTGGGAAAATAGTTTCATAAGTGGGCCTTTCTTAGATTGGCCAGGGTAGGGAAACTGCAAAGAAAGTGAGTGACGCACTCCTCCTCCTCTTAAACATAACATAACATTTTATTGTAGCAGAAAGATACATTGTTCATCACATAGGCACTATTGCACAATTTACAGAGATATGGTAAAACTACCTTACTACTGGAAAATTATATATTTTTTATAACAAAAATATCACAGAACTTAAATAAGAGGGAAGGAAAAGCTACTATTAAAAACCTTCATAGACAGAGAAAAAAAAAATCCAGTGGAGGGAGAAGGAGTGCTTGTAGAAAAATAAACAAAAAACTACTTGATTTCAGGTTGGTTTGACAAGAATGGGTATAAATATTCACAATTAATAAATATGATATATATATATAAATATATATAAAGAAACAAAACTTTAATAAATTAAATAACAACAACGATAAACAAATAAATAAATAAATAAATGAACAAATAAATAAATAAATTAATAAATAAATAAATAAATAAATAAATAAATAAATATATAAATAAATAAATAAATAAATAAATAATTAAATAAATAAATAAATAAATTAATAAATAAATACATAAATAAATAAATAAATAAATAAATAAATAAACAAATAAATAAATATAGATATAAACAAAATAATAAATAAATAGTTATTTAGACAAAATTAAATAACAAAATAATAAAAGCTGCATTTATATCAACTTTTATGGAGCTACTATATCAAACCCGAAATCAAGGGATTATCAGATGAACTGCAAGACCAACTGAATCGTTCATATAATTTAATAATTCTATCATCTACTTTTTCGATATTGGCATTTACGTGCAATTGTTCTGTAGAAAAATGGTAAGGTAAATTCAAGATCATTTTGAGCAATTTATTCTGCGTTCTTTGCAATTTCCTTATATGGCTAATTGCACACTTACCCCAGACCGGTGACCCATAAAACATAATCCTCCTCTTCATCTCTGCAGCTTCTACAGAAGTCGTTGTGTGGCAGACCGAGCCTTTGCGCGTGTCTGCCTAATATACAGTGCCCGCAAATGACATTAACGACTTTCGAGATTCTGGATCTTTTAAGTCGAAGAAGCTCCTTGGATCTCTTTGTGTCCAGAGCTGGTCAGGTAAGCTTGGCAGTATCGCAGTATCCTAGATGTTTCCATCTGAACCCTGCTCTGCTCGCTGCGTCCGCGTGAATTATTTGCTTAGCATAGCAAAGTGGTGCAAACACATTGTGCAGACTTATAACATCCACACCAAAGGAGCCTCGCCTTGCTAGTTCGTCTGCTGCACAGTTCCCTGGGGTGTCACAGTGACCAGGAACCCAGCAGAGTGTGAGGTTGTACCAGCTATCTTGTTGAGAGATACGCGGTAATCTTCCACCGCCTTGGATCTTATTTCGCTGGATATTAGGGATTTGATTGCAGCTTGGCTATCAATGTATATGATATCCTTTTGTGATACCGAATTAATCGACAGCCACGCTGTAGCTTGACGAATAGCTGTAATTTCGGCTTGGAAGACACTGTAGTATTTCGGAAGACAGAAGGAGAGTCCCAGATTCAATTCTTCTGAAAAGACTCCGGCGCCCACTCCCTTCAGTGTCTAAGAACCATCTGTGAATATTGACAGTGATTTGTGTAGTACCTTTTGTGAATCCTATTGGTTTCCGTCCGGTATTTCATGGGTGAAGCCTTTTTCAAAGTTAATTTTCGTAGGCAGATGATCGGTAGTAGTGGGCAGGGGAATCGTCTGTAGAAGGATTATTTATGATTAAAAAATATTTCGGGCATATGGCTAAGCTACAATGGGAGGAGCTCCAATTTTTGACCACATTCTCAACCATTTGAGGACGTATCTAACGAATGGTCCTCTCTATGTCTAATTTCCAAGGCTGTAATCAACATTGCCTTTGTCCGCGTAATACCTACACCAACTACTTCAAATTCCAATTGAAACGACGAAAGCGAGGAGTAACAACTTTTCTCGCTTAAATTAGAGATTTATGTTCAAAAAAATGTTGTCAAGTTTATCATAGAGACGCTGTTTAAAAGAACACAAATCGCAAGATTGTCGAGGCCTGTCCACGGTTCCATTTCCTGGAGATAATGTTAGTTTTGGACTTCAGTAACTCGCTAGTTTCTCCCGCAGTTGGTGTCAGATCCTGTTGTCCTGTAGAATATGTTGGCGCACTTTCGAAACAAAAAACCTTTAATCATAATTTATGATTCTGGGCGTTATTGACAGTGAGATTTTTGGTTTCTTAATTTGTAAGGAGTAAATTGCTTGAAATACTGCATTTTTGGCGGTAAATCGGTAGTTGATAGTTGATATATATTACAAAAGGAAAGCCCAACCGCTCCGTTTGAGTGCTATACAAAGACTAAAAGCTTTATTAATGCAAAAAAGAAAGAGAGTACAAATTAAGAAGTTAATAGAGTTCAAGAAGGAGTACATAATACGAAACTTCAGTTATGTATGTACAATAATATAAATTTCTCAACACTCCCACTTTATATGTATGTACTTACATTATTTAATTCACAAAATATATGAGTATGTATACAAATCAAAATATGAAATTTTAGATTATTATCAAAAAAAAACTTTAGTTCATAACATTTTTCAAATCAATTAAATTCATTAGATATCGAAGGCGATAAAATCTATCTTTAGCTAATGGTTTTGTAAAAATGTCGCTGATTTGATTATTTGAATGCACATATTCCAATTCAAATAATCCATCAGAATATTTTTCACGTATGAAATGGAATCGGACGTCGATGTGCTTCGTCCTTTTATGAAATTCTGGATTTCGGACTAAACGGATCGCACCATGATTGTCGACGTACAAAATTGGTTTGATGTTCTGATTCGGAAGTAAGTCACCAAGTAATTGTCTAATCCAGACCAATTCTTTCACTGCCTCGGCTGCTGCGACATACTCAGATTCGGTTGTAGAAAGGGCAACGCATTTTTGGCGCTGCGATGCCCATGTGATGCAACTGGAGCCCATGAGAAATACCAAGCCACTTGTGGATCGCCGAGTACTTATATCTCCAGCATAGTCCGCATCACTGTAACAATTTAAAGTTAAATTTAATTTATTTTCAAAAAATATACCATAATCCAGTGTGCCCCTTAGATATCTAAGAATCCGCTTCACCATGTTGACATGAATCCTGGATGGATTCTCTAGATAGCGGCTAACACACCCAACAGCAAACGATAAATCTGGACGGGTTGCCACCATCAAATACATCAGGCTCCCAACAGCCTGCCGGAACGGGAAGTTGATTTTTTCTTTCGTAGTTTCTGCATACTCTGCCGCATTGATTGAAGGATCTGCAGGAGTTGACACCACAGCTGCGTCCGCCATATTAAACTTTTGCAGCACCCTTGCTGCATACTGCGACTGATTCAAGTGTATAGAACCATCTGTTAAGCGCCTTATTTCCAGTCCCAAGAAGTGTTTTGCTGGAAAGACTTTTATCTCGAAGTTCTTTGTTAAATAATTGCACAGGATTACAATATCTTCCTCGTCTGTAGCTGCCATCAAACCATCGTCAATATAAATTGCTAAGAACAATTTCTTGTTGTTGAGATGGCTGACAAAAACACATGCGTCAGCAGCGGTAGGTCTTAGATTGAAATCCTTTAAGAGTTTTGTAAACATCTGGTTCCAACACCGAGAGGACTGTTTGAGACCATACAAACTCTTTTTGAGCCTACACACTCGCCCGCTATTATCATTATAACCCTTAGGTTGCTGCACGTAAACCTCCTCTTCAATGCTACCGTTTAAAAACGCCGTCTTTACGTCAAACTGCATGACGTTCAAATTTTCTGCTGCAGCAATACTCAATATAGTCCGCACTGAAGAGAATTTTGCAACCGGACTAAAGGTCTCCGAGTAATCGATTCCATACTGCTGGCTAAAACCACGACCAACAAGCCTTGCCTTGAACCGCATTTCTTCATTTTCTGTAGCATTCTTCTTCTGGTAAACCCATTTCGAGTCCACCAACTTACGATTTTTGGGAAGAGCCATCAAAATCCAGGTATCGTTTCTCGCTAATGAAGAAATTTCTTCATCCATTGCTGCTTTCCAGTGTTCAGCATCTTGACAGCAAATGGCATCCTCATAACATGTCGGAGAATCCGTTTCTGCAACAAAAGCAAAATGTTCCACACTAGAAAAATTCACACTACCTGTATGCTGATTTGCGTTCCTTTTTCTCAGCCTATTCTTAATACTGTCGGCCTGTTTTTCGGGAGTTAGGTAACTTTGGTCGTCAGAAGAATCAGTAACGACATCGTTACCTAAGCAGCCAACAACTTCACTACAGTCATCATCAACTCCTGAACCATTAACACTATTGCGATGAACCAGCTCCGATCCAACATCCGTAATTTTTCCGGAAATGTCTTCATTACTTGCCTCACCACTAGCATCCTCATTTCTAATTGCTCTAGTACCAGAAATTCCACCAACAGCGCCTTCACCATCAGCAACATCAAAATCCATATCTTCCTCTACGATTTGCGTTGAAACTTTATCACCACTCATGCTCTCGACTTCCGAGGAAGTGCCAAGATCGTTGAAGACTACATTTCGAGATATCTCAATTTTATTTTGTTCTGGTATATAAACTCGATAGCCCTTTACGCCGCATTCATATCCTACGAAGATCCCCTTTTTAGATTTAGCATCCAACTTTCTCCTCTTCTGGTCTGGTATATGCACAAATGCTTGTGCCCCAAACACGCGCAAATATCTGATGTCAGGCTTTGAACCAAACCAAAGTTCGTGTGGTGTTTTTCCTAGAACTGTACTCGTACCTGTTTTATTTAAAACATGAACAGCAGTACTCACAGCCTCCGCCCAAAATTTATAACTTAAATTTTTGGCGTGAATCATCGACCTAGCTGCTTCCATTATGGTTCTCATTTCACGCTCAGCAGAACCATTCTGCTCCGGTGTATAAGGCACAGTTTTTTGATGCACCACACATTGTACATTTAACAGTTTTTCTACATTTTTGTTGACGTATTCGAGCCCATTATCACTTCTTAGAACTTTCACGCGATTTCTCGTCTCAGCCTCCACTTCCTTTAAATAAACCTGAAGAAAACCATAAACCTCCGATTTTTCTTTCATAAAATAAACTTTCCGATAGTGCGAAAAATCATCTTTGAATAATAGAAAGTATTTCGACCCTCCAATTGATTTTTGCTGCATGGGTCCACAAACATCTGTGTGAACTAGTTGTAAAATGGATGTGGATTTACTTTTGCTGTGATTAAACACGGCACGATGATGCTTTCCGTACATACAACCGTCACATACAAATTCCTTGTTTTCGACAAACGGAATTTGGAGATCTCTTAAAATTTGTCTTACTTGACAAAGGTTTTGATGAGCTAGTTTCTCATGCCAATACTGTAGTGTGTCAGTTCTCTTCACAGCGACATTCGCAGAAACCTGATCAATGTCATTTACAGTAACCTTTATTAGGAGCTTGAAAAGCTTTGATTGACGCACTCCCACTGCAACAGTAGTATTGTTCTTCGTCAAGTTGCATTTGTTGTTGTCGGAAAAAAAACGGAGGCCTTTATCTAGAGCAGTATTCAAAGAGAACAAATTTACATGAATGTCTGGAACATACAGAACGTCGAGCATGTGGTTACGTTTCCAGCTTGAGTCGACAAAAGAGAGCACATTAACGTCACCTTTACCAACAGCACAGATCGTGGTTCCATTTCCTATGCGAACGACTACTGGTACTTTGAATGATGTGTAGTTTATGAGCCACTCTCTTCTATGTGTCATGTGGTCGCTGGCTCCTGAGTCCAAAAACCACTCATCCTTTTTGCCAATTTGTTCCGCTGCTGCTGCTTCGCAGATAAATGCCTCTCCTCTTTTTGTACTTTGACTACCCTTTGCTAATCTCTCCGGGCAATCTCTCTTCCAATGTCCACTTTTATTACATACAAAACATCTGCCCGGTTTGATCTGCCGCCTCCCCTTTTCCTGTGATCTCTTAAAATTTCCACCGAACTTCCTCGCCACCAAAGCATTGCTGCCATCCGCCCCGCCACCCGCCTGATTGGATTTAAAACGCGCTTCTTCCATAACTAGCCTCGAAGTTAGGTTATCCAATGTTTGTTCATTTCTTGCCGTAGACTCCCATGCACTGTAAAAATGACTGTAATGCTCGGGTAAAGTCATTAAAACCTTTGTGATGATCATAGAGTCCGAAATTGTCTCTCCAACATCAGCTAATTGTTGCACAAGAGCCTGCAATTTTGAAACATGTGTTGCCACATCATCCGCAGGATCCATCGAAAACATGTAAAATCGCTGTTGAAGCATGTGAATGCTCTCTTTAGATTTTGCTTCGTATACTGTCTCGAGTTTTAACCACATGGCCCTAGCAGTTGTGCAATTTATTATATGCAAGAGTGGCTGTGTGGCCATGGAAGTTACAATAATCTTTTGTGCCTTGCTGTCGCCACGTTTCCAAGCAAACTCAGCTGCAGCTAAATTTTCCTGTTTAATTGAACCTCCAACGACAGGATAAGTAGCTTCCCCATTTACAAACCTAAGCAGATCAGCAGCGTTAAGAATTATCTTAATCTGAAATTTCCACAAATTCCACTGCTCTTGACCGGTTAATTTTTCAATTTTAAAATCGGCCTCTGCCATTTTAATGAAGCAAACTATAAAATATTGGCGCGACAAACTTAAGTGAGTTTTAATATACCAGCACTCTAACTACCTGCCCGAGTATCTCACAATGGATATTCGTCCAAACAAAAATTGTTCTGCGATTAAAAAAAAACTAATATTGCCCAAATATTTTTACCGCGAACCTGGGCCCATAACCTATTACAAAAGGAAAGCCCAACCGCTCCGTTTGAGTGCTATACAAAGACTAAAAGCTTTATTAATGCAAAAAAGAAAGAGAGTACAAATTAAGAAGTTAATAGAGTTCAAGAAGGAGTACATAATACGAAACTTCAGTTATGTATGTACAATAATATAAATTTCTCAACAATATACAACATTTTTTCCGCGCTCTAAATGTGTCAATTTTGCAGATTATCAATGCCTCCAACTGAGAAGTGGACCTCAGCAATAAAAAATAATTTTACAGTAAAAAAAGTAGATCGATTAGCAACTGTTGACTAAAAACAACTATCAAATCAATACAAAATTAAGAACAAACCCCACGGCCGGTTTCTAAAATGTAAATATGAGTAGGTATGGATTTCAAATTTACGAAGTGGGGTAGTATGGTACCGGTTTCAAATCTCAGGTTTCTAACTTTTTCTTGGAATTTTTGAGATCTTTTCAATTGTATTTGGACGAAAATGTTTGTTTTCGGCTAAAATTTTAAGTTCGATATATTAATCAAAAGAAATTAAAAAATTGGACCTCGCAATTCTCTCCGTCCAATAGTCTATCCAGAGAGATTTTGACTAAACTATTTTGATACACTTTGATGTTTGATTTCTTAGGAGTTGAATCTTTTAAAGTGACTAACGGTAGTTGATAGTCACAATACGACTTTTTGCTTTATGTAAGGTGATACTCACTGTGATAGTCGCATTTGCGATGGTTTTTGATGAGTTTATATGGATTTTACGATCCGATCAACTTAAGTAGAAGAATGCCGATTCGACAGTCGCATTTGACTATTGAAAACATGGCTATCAACTATCCCAATCCACTTCTGGGCCAATTTGCTTTTTTATTTCTCTTCTAAAACTAATGGTATTTTCTATGAATCGATTTTATAAAAATAATGTTTTCTTGAAAATATTTCTAAAAATATTGAGGAACATTGATATTTAGACGATAAAGATGTTTCTAGTAATACTGCGTTCGAGTTTATGGGCCTTACCAATAATAATTTTTAATCTTCAGCTTAAATATTTTCCACTGTGACCTGTGGATAATTCAATATGGAAATTTTCGCCATTGTGACTTCGTAAAACTTAACCTGGACACTAAAAAAGATTATTAGTTCCGCGGTATATGTTTATATTATGCAAAAAGTCCACATATTTCGAAAGAAAACGGTGACCAACATTGTCATTCAAACTTTAATCAAAAATGTAGGTAGCATACTTACTCGAATGTACATTTTTATTTATTTAATCTCTGGGTGCTTTCAAGTTAAGAGTTTAGTGTAATTAATAACTTTTTACTGGGTAAGTGGTAGTTTGAAATTCAATGACATAATTGTAAAAGGATTGCAATAATTTGGAGCAATCACAATTTCACCAGTGGGCACTCGAAAAATTTAGATCGAGACTTAGAGAAAGAGGCAATTCAATTCACGTATTATCTGCTAACACTCACCGCTTTAAAAAAAAAAAAACATTACCACTCACCATGTTATCACTCATAACATGGTAAGTGGTCACTCGACAGTGATCCAAATCGATACCCTGAAGGGTTATTTAAAATATCAGCGACCTGTAGGGCAGTCTTTCGGTTGTCTAAATATACATTTTCCAACTTTCGGAACAAACTCTTCCATTTAATGGATGTATGGGACTTTTAACTTATTTAACCGGGTCCCGACCCATGAATAGTATCAGCTCGAGACACTGCAGCTTTCCATACTCTGTGATCCAAAGCACTTTGCCGTCAGTTGTCCACTTTAAATCCTTTGACGTGATGGATGGGTTTTAGGAACGATGATTGTTTTTTACTTCGCTTCTAAATATATTGGACTTTTAGACTGGAAACTAATTGTCTGATATGATTTTGAAAATCAGCTGTTGGTTTATTTTAACATTATACTTGAAATTCGAAATGTTAGCACCATATTCTCAGGTTTGTACCAATCGTTTCGGTTTTGGGTCAAGCTTCATTCTTACGCAGTCTTTCCATCGCCGATCTTCCGGGTTTGGTAGCAAGTATATTCTCATTTTTCCAGGTCTTGCGATATGACTGTCCCATTCTAATCTGGAACATCGCTCGTAGCAAATCTCAATTTTGTTAAATATATTTTTTTTTAACTTAAGGGATAGTGATCTATCCCTTTGACTAGCTAAATCTATCTATAGAATTGACTAGCTAAAACCCCAATTTTGGTATTGCTGTCGAAGGAAATCGAGTAGTAATTGCTCCTATTTAGTTTGCTCACAATAGACCACAGAGAAGCAAACACTAACGACTACACCATGGCCAGCGGCCAAGTCCAACTTATTTACAATATATTTAATAGTTTAAAGGTTGAAATAAAATCAATCCATAGATCACAAATTTGTTGGTACCTATTGTGATTGATAGGTAACTGCATTCTGGGAGCTGCATCAGGTATGAAGAGGAGGATGAGACTATATTTACTGACAATTTGTTTACTTGACAATCAAGCGATTTGGCAACCGCAAGCCCAAATTGCCTCATTCATAAGTGAAATTCATTCTTTTCATAAATGCTCCTAGTGGAGGGCTTTTTCCGGAACCAGTTGCCAGAGTAATATTTTATTTCTGATACATTATAAGACTAGACATTATATGTTAAGCCTGATTCGTCTTCTTCAAGACACGGTACACTGCACGGATTTTTGTTATCCTGTCGGTTCAGATGCAATAACTACACCATGGCCACCGGTTTGGAAATAGGTATGCAATTTCGAGCTTTGAGCGAGGTTCATTTGGAATTTTGCACATAAGTATTGCGACATCGGGTCAATGAAAGCGTTTTATAACCATCCCTATACCACTTGTTTAAAAGGCAATGGTCTCCCAGATACCAGAACTATTTGGACCCATTTTAGTAAGTTATTAGAAGACTTCGATGAGAGATTTAAATCAATCCAACTAAATCCAAGACTGATAGATTCCTGCAAATATTGTAGTTGTACATAATATAAATATGATTTTTGGTTTTCAAGCCTAAAAGTGAATGTGTAATTGTGTATGACAAATTCAAAAGCGACGTTTTACAGGTCCAAAGGACATTTTCTAAAAATTGAAGTCAATTTGTTGACGAGGAATAGCTTTTTCTGACACCTTACTGAAGAACCATTTTAGGATTGGAATGGGAGTAATCCAACTTGAGGGATATGTAATGTATGTTTACTCGAGAGTCTTGGACTATTGTTAAATGTTCCCTAACAAAAGCCTTGTTTGGGAAGTATTCCTTTCAACATCGTAATATCACGTTAAGGTATACTATCTACTGTAGACTCATAGTAAGAAGCCATTAATAAGTTGAAATCATCCAGTTTTCTGCTGACATTATTCAAACAGTTGAACTACATAGTTGAATTCTCACTGATGTTCCCATTTGAGACTCAAATTCGTCTTAGAACTTTATGCACCCGCACCTTACTCATCTATCTTATTACAAGTTCTCAAGTGATTTGTATTAGGTGACTTGTCACGTCAAAACTCAAGTATCTTCTCTGAAAAAAAAATTTAGATTAAATTACAATAATTGTCAAAGCCTCTCCTAATAAATTTCGCATCGAATAACTCTGAGTTCCTCCAGAAGACACTCCATAGATACTATATCTACGAGTAGTATCTACTCCACAACTAAACCATTTGACACTGATTCCCATGGGTTGTTTTTGTAAAACATGTCAATATGCGACTTCCCAAGCGAATTCGTCGAACAAAATTTAATGGATTCTAAGAATAGACGAGACATATTCTAAAACCGTACGCGATACCACTGAGTCGTCGGCGGATGAGGGGACTCACTCGGAATCGGAACTAGATCCTCCTTCTTGACTTTGTCATACTATACAGTACTAAATATTAAAGTGTGAAGTTTATTGCGTATTAAGGAGGAAACTATTAAAAATTTGGTTCTTTATTTTTAAAATACAATTGGGGATTACCCCAAGTGTACAATAACTCTACCTAGTCAAGAAAAAATATATATAAAGTCTCCTCAAATGGATGATATTTTTAAACGAGGATCAACCAGATCCAGTCGATGATCATGACTTCTGTACAGAAAGGGCGGGCGTGTTAGTTACGAGGTGGTTTATGGCGGAGTATACACGTACATGATGAGTGAGTGACACAAGTTCTAGTGCGAAACAACATTTTAAGGAGACTGACGTGACGTCAATTTGCACGTACATACTTATCGATTTCAAAAACAAATTGGTTTGATTACTTCCGAGACCATTCACGAGACCATTGACAACACCATTGACGAGCCCAAAATAGAAGAACGAATGGGCTATTATTTATGGCCTGTGGGGTGGCATTCATTTTGTGCACCTGTTCCTCTTAATTGATTTGTATTGGCCCAAATGTGTGGCTGGGTGTTTGTATTTTTTTTCGACCGGGGATCTTCACTGTTTGTAGAAATATATCTCTGATTTGTTTGTAAACTAAAAAATGCATTGGGGAGGGAATTTTTGTTGGGCCTGGGTGCCCAGCTCCAGCTGGGTTAAATTTGTGATTTAATCCATATGGGGATGTAAACAGTGTCAGCCTGAAGGCATACCGAGTGACCTATAATTCTGGAAATATTTATAAAATAATTAAGAAATGGATGTCGTCGTCGATACGTTAAATCGCTGTACGAATAATAGTTTTTAGCGTCCACCTTAAATATGTATAACTAAATAATAATTAATTCGTAAATAAGAAGAAATCCAGCGATAGGTTGTGGATTAGATAAGTAACGTTGACTTTGCCAACAAAAATTTTGGATTGATAAGCGATCGCATTCAATTTAAATTTTATTTTCTTCCTTTTCCTAGCTTGTGTTTGAATCAGCCATAATAGGCAGGTACATGCGAAATTGTAAAAAAAATCGGAAATAGTTTAGATTTTGTCACAAGCTGAAAACTATCTACTGCCTGCTGTGCACCCCTTCTTTATATTTTATTAATAACCCCCTTAGACGGGTGTAAGGGGAAATTGTCGGTAAGAAAGAGTCGATCAATCCTTTTTTGGTATAGCTATAGCGCCACTTTTTTTTAAATAAAAATGGTTCGATGATAACGCTGGTACTTATAGGCACTAATTTCTGCATTTTGTAAGATGAATTTGACAGTATAGGAATAGGAACTCATGAGAAATCTCCTCGGCAACATATCTATATATATATACCTATATATATAAAACCGAATGGCAAAATTGTATTTCCGGAAAAATATGAACAATTGCACCGATTTACAAAATTCTCCATTTTAAATGTGTGAAATAAATATGTTAAGGTTAGAGGCTACTTTTGTTTCAAAATGACTACATTTTGCATTTAAAAAAAATATGTTTTTGCGCATATTCATTAACAAATGAAACAAAAAAAATGTGTTGGCATTCTATTGCGTCTGTGTGTACATGCGAGACAACACACTTTTCTTCTTCTCTACTTTGTACGTGTTGCGCATATTTATGCACGCATATGAAACAATACAAAATATTGTGTTTTTCTAAATTACAATTTTAACGCCTAGCAAAGCAGCATTAGTATAAATGTATAATTTTAAAAATTATCATAAAGTTGGTTGATTCGAACTTAGAGATATAATTAAAAATAGGGGAGAAATCACATTGCGCCATTTGCCATTTGGGCCATTCTAACACTAAGTTTTGAATTATAGTCAATCGAACTCCCGAAGTCAGTACCAATTCAGGATTTTTTTTTCACGCCCAAGCAAACGTGATTCCTTAAGTTTTACAAAACAATCTGCGTGATACCTGTAGTTATTTCTGTAATATATATGCGAAATAATTTTAGGTTGAGCTTAAGGCTAGGTACACAATTGCAATTTTAATCACGCGCCTAAGCAGTCGTGCGATTGAAATCGTGTGTGTAGGTACCTATCTGGGCTATGAGGTATATTTTTGGGCTGAAGTCACATTGTGTCAATAATCGTATCTATTGCTGGTTAGCTTGTTAAGGTGGTCCTCTATGAGGAGCCATCAAGCATGGTAATACTGACTACTATTGGAACTAATTAATTTGTTAATGATAATATGAAATGTTCGCCATATTGACGTTGTTAAGATAGTTCTATAGTGGTAAAGGTGCCTTGCAGACATTTGCATTGCATGAGATCAGCCGGTCATGACGTTTCTTAGTGTGGCAATGGTATTATACTTCTCTTTCGTTTAAGAAGTCAGGTAGTCCTTTTATTGTCTATACCTCTTTAAAAGGAGCCTGATGATGAATTAGTGGTGTAGTCTCGAAATAGCTATCATTCCTACCAAAGTGTCTACGAGTTCTTTTTAATGTTATTCTCTCAAACAATGTTCTTCTAATATAATAGGCCTTCGCCGGATATAACAGTAATTTGCAAAAGTCTGCAAGAACGATGTCAAAAGCATAGAAAGTTTTTGAAACTTTGCGCCCATAGGTATTAGGTAATAACTATTTTTATGACTAGCACTAACTGTGGCTACTTTTGGAGCTCTATTATTCTATTCGCGTCGATCTCAGGACAAAAATACGGCCCTAGTTGTAAACTTATAAACAATATCTTAAAAATTGGTGAACGTTTACCGACTCGTGTTTGATTTGATACAAGATTTGCCTCAGAAGCCATTAACGATTTAAATCCAACGAACTCGCATAACATGGTTAACTAGCGCTGTATCTATCTTCTTAGAAAAATTTTATTCAAAAAGATCAAAATTCCATAGAATAAACAGAATGTATTTCCAAGCAAGAAATAATGTAAGTCATGTAATTTTCCTCCCTAATGAGATATTCCTACACATTGCACTTGCAAAAGCTTCCTTCTTACCTTTTGTATTCGTGGGAAAAAGAAACAAGTTACTAACCCAGTTTGTTTATAAAAATGTTCATTTATCCACATTTAATGATGTAGCATAGCAACCCTTCAATCGGTGGTGGGTGGGTTAACTTGACCAATTCAGTGCGTAAACGTTAAATTCACTTTCAACATACATAATAAACATTTTGCATTCAAAAGCTTCATCGCGCTTATTTTTAGAGATAGAATTTATCTTTTGCGCGAGTGTCTTCACCGCTCATTACGGTGCATAATTTGGCATCAATTTCTTTTATCTCTACTATATGGTTCTTTAGCCATTCTGTGTACTTGGTGTGTAATGTGATTTTTATTTTATTGCCGGGTCTTTTTCATTTAGCCATGACTTTGCTTGGCGGCTAGAGTGCGAGTTCGTTTTTTCATATTTGACAGCGATGATAATCTCAGGTAGTTTCGTAGCGGGCGCGTGTGTGTTTTGTGGTGTTTTAAAATAAATTCATATTAAAAGGGTGAAAGAGAAACCTCTAATGACAGTGCACAATTTTTGAAGACGAAATCGGATTTTTGTTGTCGTTTTGTGTGGCATGGCTCGGTTGAAAGTCTGAAAGGGGATATTATGCAATAGTAAAGAGAGCTCATTGTATCGGAAGTTAGTGATTTATTTAGCTTGGTGGTTATGTTTTATTAAATTGTTATATTGATGATGATGACACTTGGGGAAGTCGCGATATTAACACAGTCTATATGTGTGCTTATCAAGCCTTTAAGGTTTTACTGGATACATATAAGTATTTGAAGTGTCTTGTGTCTGCCAGTGCGTATTAAGCAAAGTGAAAAGTGCTGTAGGGGCAGCCGTTGCGAATTGTAAATATCTGATATTTGTTAGTCGTCTAATTTAACCTGTACTCTAATAGGTACTCATACCGCTAATACACTTATTGCATCGCGTTATATAGTTTTGCATGCGCAACATAAAAAAAAAATAAAGAGGTGGCGCAACAGGCGGTAGACACCCTAGGCCTAGCTTCTCGCAACCATTCGTTTGTGTGAGTTTCTATTTTTGGGACGAATGGAAGGGACCTACAATTTATGCGGATTCCGAACGGCTGAATTGAGAAGCTTTTTCAGGACAGTTATACTCTCGGATGTTTGTCAGACGTTCACGAGAGGTGGCGCAGTAGAAAAAACACTAAGATGTAATTTGTGTTTTTCCGGGGATCGAACCTGGGATCCCTCGCACAGCGACAGCAGTCCAGCACACTAACCACTGCGCTACTGCATGCGCAACATACTTTTAGTAAAACTATTCTAAGTTCTCTTTCATGTAGAAGTCAGTAATGTTTCCCTGCGTACATGAGAGTTGACTTGCTTACTATACCGCAATGATATTCCTAATTGGCTGCTTGGGTCCTACTCCTACAATATTTGTCATCAGAAGCCTTTGCTAAGTGTTATCTAAAGTTTGATCCAGCAGGACCCTTAGATACTTATGGCAGGCGTTCGACTTCATTGGGGCTGCAATTTGGTCCGATATTTCCAGACGTTTTGACCGGAGAACGAGCATTATGACAAGGAAAAGAAAAAATCGTTGTGTTTGATATTCGTCACGCATTAGCCCAGCCTATACTACCACCGCGATATCATCGGCGTATTTGATTATACCTACTCTACACTTCTACAGGGCTGGGCCCAGAACCGACCCCTGTGGGACCTCTTAATAATTGAAGATATTTCTGACATCGTCCAGGGTATCTACAACCCTGTTTTCTTTCACATTTTCCATCTCATTCCATTCAAAAAATCGCACAAGTTGTTTGAATCGCATGGGTGGTGCTTCCTTTTTTTTCTGAAGCCATATTGTCGGTTGAAAACTTGTTATCTTGACAGTGCATTGTCTGTCTGTTTCTAATTTCCTAAAATAGGTACATATATTCAACTTCTTTGCACCACCTTAGACGAACTCTTCTTCTACTGCGTTGATCCTTTGGGTTAGAATAGGTTGACCATGCGTTTTAAAAGACAACAGTTTCTTGGCCCCTTACAAGTTATACTTTACAATTTTTGTCTGGTGTGAAAAACTACTTCTGGCCAGCTTTTACACATTGTAGTTGAACTAAGTCCTTTCATATCTCCCTCTGTACAATATTTCGTTTGTTTGTTGGTCTTGCAGGATCTACATAGCAACTCCTCAGGTCGGCAAAAGTGCTTTTAAATGGTCGAATGTACGTACAAGTACATATACATAAATGTTGAATCTACAGTAGGTATCGTATATGTATAGTGTGTAAACCATATTGCCACGTTAGGCTGCAAGTTCAATATATGTGGCTTTTAATAATGCCGCAAAAATTGATTCTAAAGCTAATGGAATCAACTGTGCGATTGAAAAATTATCTCTATAGGGATTCGAGGTGTACGATGTCTACAGAATAACCTTTTTGTGCGGCGAGGTTATGGTCAGGATAATAGGAATCCGAGCCTTCCCACTTCACTTCATCCGTACTGGATCGCCGCGCCTGTGGGGTTCACCGATTCGACCTCATCAGAAAATATATGGAGGTCTCTCGGTTTCGGCCAATTCGTCACTGAGGACTGAGGCCAATCAAATGGAGCTGATTTTTCATTTGAGCGATCCAAGATTTATTTATAGCACGGAAGAGAGGCAGTGCTTGTAAAGAAACGTTGATTGATATTTCCTTTTTGACAGGATTCGTGGGATCCCTCTGTTCATGTTTCATGGATTGGGTACATGAGAGGAATTCGCTGATACATTATCATATGGCCACTCCAACCCATTTAACCCGCGCGCCGTTCGACATCACCACACGGTATGGAAAATTAATCCAAATCCAATAAGTCAAATTGCATTTTTAAACCTCCGTCATGTAGAACATGCACTTCTGCGCCTCAAGTAGCACATTCCTGTGGCGCATTCTTCCTCGTTAAATGCATCGAGTGTCACAAAAAAAAAACAACAAAAACAATGCAAACAAAACAGCAATCCAAAGGCAATCTTTCACCTACAAAAAAAACACACAAAACAAAACCCTCTTGATCAGCACAATGTGTATAGATCTTCTCCAGCCCAAATGTATCTATAGTCTATAAATAGGATCCCTATTTTCTATAGTAAAAAAACAACTTCTCTGACTGATTCACAGACAAGGACTTTACACAAACCCCACTTTCGACATACGAGTACGAGTTGCGCGCGTCAGACAGAAGGCTGACGCTATGCAAACTCATGGCATGAAACCATAACCAGTGGCCCGAACGACACACGGCACCGATACAAAGATACACGACCAAACAAAACGCTTATGTCATTTTAGCATCTTGCCAGCGGATGCTGCACATTCATTTTTTGTTTCGCTTATTAATATAAGTTCACCTCATCGGGGAGCGACGACGGCGACAACGACGATGCCGCCGCGCGCCGCTCCACCGACAACAATTGCAATGATATTGAATCTTAGACATGTTTAGGTACATAGATGCATTTGTATTTAGAAATTATTTTTCTCTCTCTTTTGAGGGCTAATAAGGTGATCTTGGGCTGACAAATTGGCGCACGAACATGTGTCTTGGATCTGTAGTGATAAGCTATACCGGCTGGGTAGAATTGTCAGAGCGGGTCACAGTTGTGTAGGAGGGGTGCTGGTGAGGATTAGTCGTTGTTGATGGATGACGTCAAAGAACTAGACGCACTTTGATGCAACACAAGGAAATTGTAAGAGGGACGTTTGATTAACAACATACCGACTTGTGTATCAAGGAAATTATCTCAGAATTGCGAGCACTTAGCAAAGGTTTCTACCAGAAAGTTAGACTTTACATTATAGGAGATGTTTAAGAACGGAAAGAATTTTTATACCCGGTACCACACTGTGGTGAGGGTATATTCACTTTGTCATTCCATTTGTAACGCCCATAAGGAGGCGTTGTAGGTATGACAAACTATATATATTATTGATCAGCATCACTTTCTTAGTCGATCTAGCGATGTCCGTCTGTCCGCACGATTACGGCCGTAATTTAAGAGCTATCGACTTGAAATTTGGTACGTAAGCTTTTATCCACCAAAGTGAGGCTAAGTTCGAAGATGAGCAAGATCGGATGAAAACTACTATACTCTGTCCAACAAAAATTGTCAGTACAGGGAAGATAGGATGTTTGTCTCTCAGTCTGGTTGCAATGACTTACATAAATTGGTCCCTCTTTAAAGCTCTCACAGGGTTGCCAAAGTTTGTATGATAAATCGCCATAAATCAGAGAGCAATACCATTAGGGTTGCCAACTACCAATTTAAAACAAAAATATTGCTGAACGAAATAGCATTCAATTTTTCCTCATCACAAAGCGGTAAGATAATAGGAGCGTTTTTTTAAGAGTATCCCCGGTAGGTCTAATCGCTTTTTAGCTTCTTTTCTAACAAAAACATGCAATTAGAATACAAAATTATGTAACCACGATGGGATGGGACCTCTCATAGCATACATAGAAACATACATAGGAACATTCATAGGTACAAGCGATTTAGTATATACCTATACCTAGATTACATATTTATTAAAAAAAATATTACCCGTCAGTGCAGATCTTCGCGGAAACACTAGCAAAAAAAGGGTAATAAAGGCGTTATTATTACTGGGGACGAGTGACCGGATGTGGTAAAAACCCAGGGAGCGACATGAAGCAGTATAGGTATACCTACCGTCATTTTGATATTTCAATCTGAAAAACTATTTGATGAAAAAAAGGCAAATATGCAAATATATGCCAAAAAATATGCCAAAAATATGCTCTACAAAGTGAAATATGCATTCATACCAAAATATGCACAAATATGACCTAACGAATAGGGATCAAAATAGGTACTTAGTTTTGTATAAAACACATATTTATGTATATTAAAATTTTTTATGACGCCCTCCAAAAAAAACCTTCTCGGGCATAAATCCGGTTGCCCTAGTAATCGCTATTAATTTTAAACAATATCACTAAACCGCACTTACGATCACTTGTTGGAATTTAATGAATTGAATGCATTAAAACATCTCACGAATAAACCTTTTTTCTAAAAGACAAAATAGAAAAACTTTTTTATTTTGCAACCTTCAACTGCATTATTAACGAATCCTTCAGAAATACAAATAAATTAAAGCAAATTAAAAATCGTATGGCAACACCCCACATAATAATTTGTTCTCAAAAGCACCAAAACCGAAAGTTCTTTGACAAAATTCATAGAAACACCCTTAATGATGCGTTTTCATTGTATGCATGGTAACGACACACTGCTTATTTTCGTGGATGATGATATAGCAAGCGAACACAAAACGATCATGCCATGCTCATTCTGTCCGCACTTGTGTGGCAGAGTGGTTGTGGTGGGCTGTATGCGAATTTCAGTAAAATGACAACAACAATTCGTTGGTATGTCAGTGGTTTGGGTTTTATTTCAGTGGCAATTCTTGTGTTTGAGTGCCGTGAGAGTATCAACAGGCACCATTGTCAGAAAAAAAGCTTTCCCATAAGGATGTACTGACAATTTTTGTTGGACAGAGTATACTACCTCCCATACAAAAATATCAGATTTATATAGCTTTTTATGTTAAAAATTAAATTTAAATAGCTACAGTAAAGCTAGCAAGTTTAAACTTTGCACATATTGTTTTAATAATATTTAAAAATTTTTGACAAAAAATTAGCTTGGTCGAATAAAAAGTACCCTCCCATACAAATATATAATTTTTTAATACTAAAATATTTTTTTTTATTTTACAATAATAAGTACCGGGTATTTGAGCTTCGGCATAGTCGAAGATAATTGTCTTACTGGTTTATTTTTGGAATTTATAATTCTGACAAAACAATTATGACTTCAGTGAAACGGTTTCTTCTTGACTAATATTGCTTCGTTCTCCCATCATTGCTAAAGTCTGGCATGAGTGATGTCTCCAATAAGACGATTAAAAGGGTACTTTAAACAATTTACTACAAAACACTTTGAGTTGTCTTAAAGTTTTTTCTAATGCTGTGCCGAATTTCAAGTTCAATTCTTAATGCGTTGTAAATATCTGTAGGACTTGTATGTATACTTAACTCGTAATGAAGAGGTAATTTATTTCGAATCCTTCATTTTTTTTCATTTTCATTTTTATTTATTTGTGAATGCTTAAAAACAGTATCATACAATATCTTATAATTTTGCCTTAAGCTAATTTTACAAAATCCTTGAACAGGGTTCACTCATTTATTTCTCAGTTGTGTCGAAAATTTTGGATAAATGCCTTCGCCTTGGTTTATTTTGTTAGATATAGTGTTTCTGAAAACACTATCAGCCTTATTTATTAGAATTAGATTCTTCTTATTTTGTTTGTTCGTCTCTTCCTCTTTTTGTACTTCTACTTCTTATTGTACTTTTACTTCATGGTCTAGTTATTTTTTCACTTCCTCGTCTTCTTTTTATTATAGTTTTTCTCATATTTATTTTTCTTGGCAGCAGGAAATAAGGCCCCAATGAAATAAGGACCCAAAAGCGAAAATGAAATAAGGCCTCAAATTTTTCTTAGTCGACGCGACGCAAGCCTCTCCAGTTAACCCGGTTTATAGGTTGTTTTCTACACCATAGACGAAGTCTTACTCTTCTGTACTGGTTTAACACTCTGGCTTGGAATGGAAGACTTTGCCAGCTGAAGCGTTGATTTGATAGTCATTTACTATACAAAAATACTGTGCTGACTGTTTTGGAAATCTAAAGTATTGTGTAAATGTTTGCATGGTCAAATTTGTTAGTGATGAGGAACTAGTACATTTATTTGTTTTTTAGACAATCAACTAAGTGGAACAATTTCCCCTTTCAGTTCACAGTGCCAAGGTGTAAGTAGTTGGTTAAAGATAAAGAACTTACGTTGGGTTACCACCTCTCTAATAATTTTCAGAGACATAGTCATTAGAACCGCACCACCAAAAAGCCTCCAGTATTCAAATGCTTGCATAAAGGGGGTTTTGGTTAAGTGTATAAGATTTTGTTTCAATTGCTTGCGGGGTGGTCACAATTGTCAATCGAAATTTCGCTGTAAAAGCTCCAACTCTAGGCATCATACGCTAGTGCATCCACGCACAGTTAACCCAAATAACAACTTGCTCCCGGAAACTACCAATTATTCGTCTGAAATTAATACACCATCGTCTTCTTTGTCATCGTCGGCTCATTCAACTCATCTCGTGACAAACCACACCATCAATATCGCACAGTGTGTTTCACAAACTGTACTACCTACCTACACCGCGGTTGGTAAGGTTTTCGATAGCCAAGGAAGGTATCAACTTGTTTGCTTTTTAATAGACTCTGGATCACAGGTTTCTTTCGTCACCGAATCTTGCATTCAAAGACTTGGCCTTAGACGAACCAAAGCTCGCGTCCCAATAAGTGGGATTGGTACAACCTGTGCTGGAAATCTACAGGTCTAGCTTCGATGGTAATCGTCTCGCGTTTTGATTCGTATTTATAGTATTTCGTATCTATAATAACTTCGGTGATATCATCTGTTTCGTTCGACATAAGGCGGCGGTTATATAGCAACAAGCAACAAATGCTGTAGACATTTTGCTCGATGCGAATAAGGTATGGGAAATCCTTCTAGGTGAATTCTTTCAAATGGTAAACCAATTGCCCAAAAAACCATATTTGGCTGGGTATTGGCTAGGCAAATATCTGGCGCAGGGAAGAAAACATTAGATTCACTTACCTCGTCCCAGCACATACTTTTCTCGATGAATCTGCGTTTTGCTTATATGGTCTTACCATCAAAGCTGTTACTCAAATTACCGCAAAATACCAACAGTAGGTGTCGCCAGTATATTTTCCATCCAAACGTCAGAGCATTTGGGGCGAACCCGAGCGGCGAACACAACTTTTAGAGTTTCTGCTTCTTGTCTCTTTGTCTCTGTCTTTTTCTGTCTCTCTCTCTCTCTTTTTCTGTCGGCTTAGTTTTCGATCTTGTAGCAGTAACATCATCAGGCGTATTTTTTTGAGCCTCTTTACTATACTCACTTTTCGAGTCTCAAAAAAACATCCCCAACTCACTTCTAGCACACTTTATTTTTATTTGGAAGTTGGTACGCGTGTTTTCAACTTGACATATTAGTTGGAAATGGGTATGTTCAAAAAATTGATACTCATTATTGGAGAAACTGAAAATCGTTCTTAAATTGTATCGACTGCAAAGGTTCGTTAACTAAAAGTGAATGAACTATATTTCGAAATTCCAGCCCTATTCATACTGCTGGCAGTATTACTGTCGCCAGTAACGAGAATCCTTAATTAGTTTACGACCCCTAATGGTGATGGTGCAGATGTTCTATTGCTGAGTGCTACTGCGACTATCTGCGCTGCTAAGACATTATATGAAATTAAATTACTTAACCGTTTTAAAAAATATTTAGTTTGAAGGTGGAATAAAACAAAAATTGTCTAAAAAAAGTTTTTGCTCTATTTTGTTGATCCAATATGAGCATAAAAATTTAATACGCCTTGTTTACGGGAAAATGCGGTGAAATTATGTGCTCTGTTCCGGGTGAAATTGAATTCGTGCAGATTTCGAATTTTCATGCATTTTTGATGACCTTAAGTCGCATTGATTTTTGTTTTCTAATTCCATGTTTGTTAATTCAAGCCAATCAAGTCAGCTATTGTAAAAAAAAAACAAAATATTAAGCGAACTGATCACACAGAAAATTCGAAATCCTCACGAATTCAATTTCGGTCGGAATTCAGCACAGGGGTGATTATCTTTATAATATTCAAAAAGGAATCGCATCTATTACATCTATTGAATGTTCACGTTGCATTTTGTTACCTTGAATACAACAAATTGCAATTAACATCCATTTTTCAATAAAGTTTATGTAACATTTTCAATCGTATTTAAAATAATATTATGTAAGAATATGAAGTATTAAAAAGTATAAATGCATTTCAAGTTTCAACCAATCAGAGAATTACAAAATATTTTTATAATTCAGACAACAATCAACGAACACAACCCATTAGTGACAATTAGCCGCTCTCAACGTTCAAGAAAGAAAAATAATTCCTCCTTATTTACAACACCGCCATCTATGAATGAAATTTTTCAACTTTCCTATCTCTACTTTATTACTGCGTTAATTATAGCCACTTTTGGTTTTGCATGTAAAAGTAAAAGTGAGCTAGCTATAGATTCTCAAAAAAATACGCCTATCATCGCAGTTCATCGAAATGACATCTGATCTCGCCATTGCATTTGCCACCGGATCTCTCTGTACGATTCGAACGAAGACAGACGTCACGATTGCTGTCATTAGCCTGCTGTCTCCTGACTTTAAGTTTGAGTTCAGAATATTGAGATATCGTTTGGGACCATTCCCATCACGACACGTCACGAAATTCATCGGTTAAACTTATCAATAACTGCTCGTACGCCTCTGGTGAAATAACGCCGAGCGAAATAAGGCCGAATTTCTAAATTCGGCAACCCCTCCTGCTTAGGTTTACTGTTTGGATATGAGGTGGGTGCGAGGTTTTAGTCATCGTCATGGGCTTAAAGAAAGTTTGCATTAAAATTCGGCTTTATTTCACAAACAATGTTCGGCTTTATTTCGCTTTCATAATTGGAAATAAATCCGAGTTTAGAAATTCGGCCTTATTTCGCTCGGCGTTATTTCACGGCACCGAAGAGAAGAGAGCACTCTGATTCAGCTCTGTCTGTCCATCGGGCAATTCGTTTATTATCATGGTTAGCCTTCCCATGGTTCCGAAAATAATCGCAGCATAGCACAAAAGTCGTGAAGTTTGGAGTACTGTTTCATTCTATAGATCTGACATCTGAGATCAACTTGTGTCGAACTGCTCCACTATAAACCGTTAGATTAGGCGGCTGGCATGCCTGATAATCGTAACTTCAATAGGCGTATTTTTTTTAAATCTACATATAGCTAGCTCACTTTTACTTTTACATGCAAAACTGTTATACTCACTTTTGGTTTTGCATTTAAAAGTAAAAATGAGCTAGCTATATATTCTCAAAAAAATACGCCTAATGTTTGCTGTGATCAAGCGATGGATAGCTAAAAACTAAACACCATTGCTGCCGCTATTTTGTTCTTCAAAATCTCCCTCATTATGCGACTTCTTGTATATTATACCGCTCTCGCAAAACTGTGAAATGAGATTCATTTGTAAAAAAGAAAAATAAATAAAATTCCATATTAACCACATCACAGCAGGATATCAGTTCTATGTTCGTAATAAAAATGTCCCCAAAACAAAATGGAATCGGATACTTGTGTCCCGTCGCACAAAATGACCACTGCCATTGAAAATTAAAAAAAAAGAAAAACAGTCTGAAAAACAGTTTAGAAGGAAGAGAAAGTAAAAAGGATGTGCACTCTGGTTATGTTTTCATATTTTGCTTGTACCCAATTTTCTTATTTTATTCTCAATTCTTTCTAAGGAAACACCATCAAGGATTTGGTTCAAGGAGTTTCTTCTTCGACATTTAATGTGCAAAGTGAACATTTAAAGTCATTTAGAACGCCCTTAAATATCCTTGTGATAGTATACTTGACGGTTCGTCGGATGTTGCCAAATTTGCATCACAATACACGCGTTTTAAGCTTCAATCTTGTTTGTGTATAATGTTTGTGTGGAGGGATTTTTTTTTGTTATTTATTTCGTTAGCGCTATTATTGACGATGGATTTTATTTTCATTTTTTTTTCTTTGGAAATCGTTTTACACCCGCTTTCATCAGGCATTCGCGACCCCAAATTTGATGAAAGCTGTGTTGTATTGGGATGCAAAAAATATGTTTTTTTTTTGTGTGAATATGAAAATTAAGGACACTTAGTCGAAAGGGGGTAGTGAGGTAAATTAAACTTTCTTTTGTGACAAAATAGGAGATCGGTTCATTAAGAACAACCACGCTTGGTGACTAAATTTACTCTACACTCGATCACAGCACGACGAATTTAAAGTAAAAAAAAAATCACTTATCGAATTATCTTCAATGCAGCAAAACAGGATTATACCAACTTAGGGAGATAAAATTTAATAAAACCACATAACTGCCGTACTTTGAGAAATATACAACACACATACAAAATAATTGAACAATCATTCACAACGTGAGGCGGAAATTTGCCACCAAAATGGGGTGGTTACACCCCATTCTGTTTTTAATTATTGGAGCAAGCCTTAAACTGCCATATACTGATGCAAAGACTGCAATTAGTTATCGAAACGGTAAGTTTTGTTATATATGAAGAAGAGTGCAATATTTATTGTTTTATTAATTTACTGACCTTACCGACGATAGACGATTTGATAAAATATAAAATAGGAAGATGACTGACAGATGCTGTCGAATACTTTGGAAAACGTATATCTATTATGGGCCTTACCAATAATCATTTTTAATCCTCAACTTAAATATTTTGTCGGTCACAATAGATAAATTTATATGGAAATATTCGCCATTGTGACTTAGTAAAAGTTAGCCTGGACACTAAATATGATTATTAGTACCGTGCTATGACTTCGAACTAGGATGATCTACTTTGTTGCTATGATATCGATTCTCGACCTATTTTGCAATTCTAAGCTGGTATCAGGTACTTGTCTGTCTGTCAATGAATTGCATTTGGCCGCATTTGGCCAGTTTATCATTAACAACCAGGGGCGTAGCGAGGGTTCGAGCCTTGCGGGGTGAGTATTTTAGGAACTTGACGACTGTTTAAAAATCATGAAAATCGACCCGGCGGTTATCCAGTTGTATCTAACGTCATCGAATTTCACCCCATAGAAGATGCTTTTTGTATGGGAGGTTCCATGCCCCTTTGTCCAATTTTGACCAATTTTCACAAGCAATATCCCGCGCCAATACCTAAGATAACCTGAAAATTTGAGCTCAATCGATTCGGTGGTCTTCAGGTTATACGATTTTGATTGGAACACCCGTCACCCGTGGGCCAATACCAAAATTCCCATTTGAGCGACCAACTATCTACGAACGAACGAATATTCGCATGTTTTGACAGTCCGTTCACATTTTTTTTGTAGGTCGCGGCAGTTCACGAATTTCAGCCATCAGCTGTATTAAGAAAACACGTTTATAAACAATTTAAATAACGATATTTCGTTAACGGACGAATACACCCTTGCAGCGAATTGTCAAAGTTCGCAATTCACATCAATAAGCCGAGTTCCACAAACTAGCGAATAACATATTCCTTCGAATATAACCTCAATTTAGAAATGCCGACCGTTCTTTTTAATATCGAATCGAAATTTGCTAAATTTTAAGGATTTCAGTCGGCAAATTCACCGATGCCCGACCGTCCTTTTTAAAATTGAATTGAAACTCGCTAAATTTTAAGGATTTCTGTCGGCAAATTCACCGATGCCGACCGTCCTTTTTAAAATCGAAACACCTAAGACCCCTCAGTCACTAACTACCAAGCCACTGCGTCCGCTCAGACTAGTCTTCAAAAACCTTTATATGCCCCTATTCGCCTTATTCGCCCTACCTACACATTTATTTGTAGCTGCGAATGATGATACAGCTCGTGACTTCGAGCACTTAACAACAGCCGAACATACTACCTTGAGAAACAGCTACGATCGGATCGGACGCTCTCCAGCCAGCAAAAAAAAAAAAATGTAACAATGCCAAGGAACAGCTTGGATAAATATTTAAATAGTTGAACCCAGCTCTGTTCAAAATCGACTATAGCGTAATTCTTCTACAAATTACACTTGGCAACAAGTTGCGAGAAGCTAGGCCTAGGGTGTCTACCCGCCTGTTGCGCCACCTATTTATTTATTTATTTTTAACAAGTTCTGATACCAGAACCCAAGTTGTTTACATTCCGACAATTTATCGACAGTTTTTCGACAAAACTCTCCCAAGGGAGCTATTAACCCACTTCCTATGACATTTCATCTGTTCATTGACACTTCGATATCACAACAAAAATAAAAAAAAACTGCAAGCCCCCGATTTCCATTGCACTTCATTTGTTTAGCGTTCGATCAATTTGTTTATTGTCATTCGGTTTATATAATTTGCTGTATAGAAATATGGGGGCATCACACACTATGACACTGTCATTCATCGCAAAGATACGCATGCGGTTTTGCATGCGTTTGCAGCTATATGCACACCATAATAACGCAATCAAAAGTGATATAGACGAACCACAAAAGGCGCAACCACCATCGTCATCAGCCACAATACTTGATGGCAGACCGAGTTCACTGTTCGCTGTATCTTAGAATAACAAACAAAAAAAATTGTTTGTACTCAAAAAGATACAACACAAACTTAAAGGTGTAGATTTATGGAGGGATTATGCTTTTTCAAACAAACGGCTAGGGGAGTCGGCTTATGGGGAAAACCGTACAAAAAAATAACAAAACTGAAAGTGACGTTGCCAAGTGCAGCCAACAACTCACGGTTGGCTTTCGGTTGACACTGAAAATGGATCTCGATCTCGAATGTGTATTACATAGACTGTCGTCGTCCGTTGCCGGAATATGATGATCCTACAGTGAAATCTTAGACGACAGAGAAAGGAATTTGCAACCTCAACGTTTACGATGTTCATCAAAAGTGAAGTCAGCAAGCAGTGTCTTGCAGTTTTATTTGCTCTGGAAAAGAGGGAAAATATGACGGAGGGATTTCCATCAAGCGAAAATGGGAACAGGGAAGTCGAATTGTGTAGATGGGATTAGAGCTAGAGGAAGGTAAATTTTATCTGAGATTACAATTCAATTGTAATGGAGAGTACTTATAGTAAAAGGTAAAAGGATCGAATTAATTTTATCAAAGGCATATACAATGTTGCACGAAACGTCAACCGATAGCTCCAGACTACCCCAAGAACATTTCGTTTTGGGATCATTCATTCGCAACTACATATTTCAATTATGTACTCGATAACGTCAAAGAATATCTTTTATTGCTCATAGGACGTCTTAGATTAAGGACATGCGTTCGAAGTTAGCAAACCAACTAAACTTGACTAGTTTTGTTCGTAGAAGGAGCGGCTCTATATCAAGTACCTCACGTATTCTAAGCTTATCAACGAACTTTTTCTTTTAAATTGATACTAAGTTTGGTCTTCTTTATCATAAAATGACCCAACTGCCGCAGAATTCTCTCAGCCTGACCAATCCTACAAGAAATCTCAAGATAGCTCCTTCCATCAAGGAGGCTTTTAAAATCTAAAATTTAAAATTAAAAAGGCTCCTAGGGACCTTGGGACTGGGTATCATTATTCCAACCGTACCGATATCGCTGTACCTTCTCCAAGGCCAGGCCAACGCAAGCAGGACCGAAAGTCAATACAAAATTTTGCGTTAAAAATTATGGATAGCTTCAGTCCCCTTCCCTTTATGTCCATTGATTCTGTACCATAGGAGCGTCCATGATGAGGATTTTGTACAGAGTATATTAATCATTTCTTAGACAAGGATTTACTACTCAATTGCCTTCTCAAGCCCAGTTTATACTTACAAGAAAGTTAGATTATAAGGTTTCCAGCGAATTTTTTATATCTTTATGGCAGGTGTTGAACTGTTTTAGATATCCGTCGTACTTTGCATAAAGTAATAGTCCGTGCCAATATTGGCCCCTTCCAGAGGGTTGCGTTGAGTTGATCGCAATATGGTTAACTTTGTTGCCGGCATTTTAGATCCGGGGGCACCAGATTACGTATTGAAATAGGACATCTGTGGGGGAGACTTCCGCCGCGAATTATTTGACTTGTAAAAAATCTCTAGCTAAGACACCACATCACAGAGTTATTAAGATCAAGCCCTGTAGTATCATCCGCGATGTCTCGGTCTTTGAAACGGGGGTTCGGTCTTACTTGTCGTCTCGAACCTATATAATAATACTCCATACATAATTTTTACATAAGCAGTCATACAAAAATGGATTTTAATTTCATCATTACTAATAGCTGAATACCTTAGTCCTTGAAACGCTTTTTATCTTAGTTTCGGTGCATTTGCCTCGGCATTGTTGAGAGTCTTAGAGCTCATATTTGTTATTCGCTTTAAAATTAGTTAGTTGCGTCAAAAATAACAGAACGTTGCGATAAGGTCACCAAATTATAAACATACTCGTTTGGAATACATATTTTTGCTTATGCTAAATATGCTTGAATGCGTTTGAAGATAAAACGTCGTCTGGCGCTTATCAAGTTCTAAAATTGAATTTAGCTCTTTGTCAAATGCGATTGGCATCCGTTTTAATTATTACGTTACAATTAGCTAAGGATATTATATCTGTATCTATATCTGCATACATGCAAAAATCTAAGAAAACTTGTTCCAGTTAAATTGACTTGTTCACTGTTTAAGAATGAGTCGCTCAAAAGTGCGATTAGTTGGCTGCAGCATTGCACACAATAAAATGCATAAAGTAAAGTCATACTCACTAGTATGGGGTTGTATCTCAATTTTTATAATTGTTAGAGATATGCATTTGTCTTTGTTTAGCAGGAAGTCCACATAAATGACCCCAAAAGAAGCCAGTCCGTATATTTATTCTGCCAAAGCGCGCATTCGCACAGCAATCGAAACAGAAATCTAAGATCTACTCAAAAAAAAAAAAATCTTCATACGATGCGGTATCTGTATGTGGGTGTATAGGAGGGGGTGTTGCATACATATAGTCCATATGTGACAACAATAGATACACTTGCAATGACGTTCGGCATATGGTATGACTTGTTAGATACTACGAATATGCATCGCTATCATCACAGCATGTGCAAATTAATTGTTAATTATTCTTTAACTTCAGCATAAATCTTTGTCAGGAATGTTTGCGCATGCATTTTTTAAATGCATCTATGCGATAATTATACTACATATCTGGTACCTACTATAAGTATCTGACTCTGTAAATTGATGTGGATGAATTTGAAGAAAACGTGACAGATAGACCTTTTTTTTTTCTTCTCAGCTGAGCTGCGATCAGTTGGTGATCGCAAAATGTGTACATTAATAAAGATTTACCCCAAATACCTTTGAGAGATTGGTTGCGTTACGTGCGTGCGGCTACAATACAGAGGCAGCAAGTAGCATGATAGGGAGCGTGTGGTGAAATGGTTTAGAAAGGCTTAGCCTGATAAATGATATATTTGATATGTTTGCTTCGTTGGAACTTCATCGATTCGAGGAGTCATTAAGTTGATTGGGGCGCAATAAATTTCAGTTTTATTGACTTAATTGTGTATCGCTGTGGGACTCGTGGGACGAAATTGTATCTACTGTGTATTTACTAATTTTAGACTCAAGTTGATGTTTTGTTAGACGTTTCCTGTTTTTGATATAATAATTACAGATATTTTTGTTTTCTTGTATTTTCAGGTAAGTTATATTGTTGCACATGCTGACGCAGTGAGTAAATATATAAGTAACATATCTATCTACCTAGTTTATATTATAAAACCCATACACTGGTCGGCATAATTATTTTGACAAAACTAAAGTTAATTCTACTCATATTTTGAACTTGCTTCATGTAAATTTTGGCATCAATGAAAAGGTCATTTAAATTCCGTGTGAATGATACAAAACTTTCCTTAACACATTAAGTACCCATTGAAAATTTAGAACTTTTTTCTGAGATCATCCCATACTGAATTATGAGTAGAATTAACAATAGGCGCGTTTTTTTTTTGCAATCCTATATGGGATTAGCAAGTTTTCCATACAAATCGTTAGCCCGGATAATCATCGGGGCTTATGACTTAGCCCAGATAAAAACTGTGCTACCAATCTACGATTGTTTTAAATGTTATCGAAAGTGCTATCGATTGTGTCATAAATGACGTTAATTTGTCAACCAAAATAAATAGGGGAGACTGGGGCACCTTTGAACGTTGGCCATTTGAACATTGCTAATAAGACAACATTTAAAAAAATATTTAAAAGTACCTACATATTAACCAAAATTTGAACTTGGTAATACCGTCTTCTTTAGTCGTCAACGACTTTCGGATATCCTTTTGCCTGGAAGCAGCCGCATGAGGCGGTTTTTATGCTTAAATTGCATATATTAATTTTCTATTTGTAAAGCATCATTCACATGGGAGCGAAGGAATGAATTGTTGAAATGGGAACAAACCACTTTTTATGCATTTATAGACAAAAAATTGCACATTTTATTATTCCAAGTTCCAAGAGGAGGATAACTAGGTAATTATCAAATCAAAATTTATTAAGAAAACAAGTTTATAAACAGTTTAAATAACGAAATTTCGAATTCAAAACTTTTTGCTACGAACAAAAAGACCCTTGACGCGAATTGTCAAAGTTTATTCGCAATCCACATCACTTAATTCGCCATCCACAAACAAGCGAATAAAATATTCGATTGAACTTAACCTCAAATTAGACATTGCGGGTAGAAACTGATGGCTGAAATTCGCGAACTGCCTCGACCTAGATAAGTGTTCATAATTACATAAAACGATTTTATGGTGAGTTTTTCTTTTTGTTTAAAATATATCTTTAAGGCACAGCTTCATTTGGAACCGTATAAAGGTATGTTTTTTTGCACATTTTTCTGTCGCTTGGCCTATCGGGGAACGTTTGAACAAGTGGTCTGTAAGTGCCATTGAAATAAAAGCTAAGCTACCACCACCAATCAACGCTCCAGGAACATCGAGAACACCTAAATTCCTGAACATGTAACTCATTTTTGTTTTTATAAAGTTTCTTCAGTCATTTGTAAAATATTTCGTAATTTGTGAATTTCAGTTTGCTTCTGTTAAGTCGTTTTTTATTTTTTTTATTTAAAAAAATAAAGTTAATTTATTTTATTAAATAATTACAAAGCTCGTAGTAGCGTATTAGCTGCCAAAAGCAATTAGAAATACTGCCGTTCATAAGTACCCAGCGTATTTCAAAACTGTTCAGCATGTAAACCACGGTGCCCCAGTCTCTCCTAAAAAAAAAAGAAAATTAAGAATCCTTTTCAGGACAATTATACTATCGGTCTATCGGATGTCTGTCAGACGTTCGCGAGAGTGAAAAAAATCGTATACCCTATTCACACCAAGATGTAATTTGTGTTTTTCTGGGGATTGAATCTGATCGTGGTACTAATCAAATCCCTGAGCCGCTGCGCCTTATACCTAGCTTGATTAACAAAGAACCTTTAAAGTTTTATTTTATCAAAACTCCGATTTTTTTTAGTATTTTTTCTAAAAATCATTACCAATTATACCCTCTACAGGAAGGTACACATATTCACTTTGTCATAACATTTGTAACGCCAAGAAGGAATCACCGGAGACCTCAAAAAGTATATATACCTATTATAAATCAGGATCACATTCTGAATCGATTTAGCCATGTCCGTCCGTCTGTCTGTCTGTTGAAAACACGATAGGTTCCAAACGAATCGACCTAAGCGAATTAAATTTGTCTGTCTTTTTAAAACACGATAGCGTCCAAACTTAGGCAAGGTTAGCTTGAGTGTGCAAGGCGACATAACCACAGAAGGATAAGGTTGTTGTTCTCACTGCCAAGATCTATGCTTGGAAGACACTGCTTACAGTCCGAGAGGCGTACAAAGTCAGAATCCCCGAGCTCGGTTATTACTCGTGTGTGTCTTGCTTCAAGTTTGTTAATGGCGGAGCTTTGGAGGACACTGCTAACGTTTAGCATAATTAGCATCCTTAAAGACGGTTTCCATATTAACAATGCTGAAAGCTTCTCAAATGCCTAGAACCGCAGCTACTCTCTTATCTTTGAGTAATTTTTGTATTTAGATGCCTAAGCCTAAAAGCATGCGTCAAAGCTCACATTTCCCGTGATGTCAGTGTGATGCGAACAGAATTTTTACGAATTTCAGAGAATTCTTCTGTTGTTGCATAGTCGAACCATCCTGTCACTAAATGTAAAAATACTTTATCCTCTCGATGCCTGTTCCTCAAAAACTGCATAACCATTAGGATGCTGCCTAACGATGAATGAAAACGTCTGCAACTGCTGTTGTTCATATTATACATAGTTGTGTTTTTATGAAATCTCCCCAGCCAGTGGTTGCCAGTAGTTGCCATTAGTTGCTAGTAGTTGCCAGTTGAGGCACATTTCACATGCTTTTACAACAACATGCTGCCAACTGCTGGCAACAACTCTTGATTTTCTCCCCAGTCGGAGAGCTGATGCCTAAATTCACAAATAGGTGGCGCTGAAAGCAACAAGTGGCTTCGAATTTCCGTACAATTTGTTTAACTCATAATGGCGTTCTTATCTCATGCACACAACATTCCAGAGAAAAATGTCAGAATTTATAAAATATTTCTACCAAATGCATAATTTTATACTAAAACTCGGCTGGCTGGCTTCATCTTGCTGGCAATTATCCAAATGAAGGGCTGGCTGGCAAGGTTTCAAAAAAAAATATGCCTTATGAAATTAAATATCTAACTTTAAAATAGTTACCTTAATTTTGGCTAGTTGCCAGTTTTGTACAGGACCGGTTCTGATACAACCAAAAGTGTTGCATACTTTACAGAGCTAATAGCACGGTTTCTCAGCGGGTCATCTATCTACCAATTTCAACAAGTGGAGATTTGTTTTTCACTGCGCTTTCTCTTTTTACCGTATTCGTATTCATTATAATACCGCCAGCAGTATAGAATATTCCAAAATGATTAGACCGCATTGCTCTGGTCTAGAGATCTTGAATGATCTCAGACCCTATTGTCAATGCCTCCGGTACTACAAAGTATTGCATAATAACACTATAAAAATAAAACGTGACCATAAAGTTTTATTGCAATTTGTTTAACCACCATCGTATTGCATAAATTCTTAACCGATTTCATGCGACATGAAAAAGCTTTGTACAATAAATTTCCACCGATCACCACTGATTACGCCGATTGGGCTTTCATATTCCATTCCGTACAGCATACACTATGACTATGCCATTCATAAGAACTGATTATGCAGCTCAAAATCATGCTGACTTCACAATGTGAATTTTCACACCTCGCATATTAAGAGATATCATCACTTCTTGTTTCCCCTATAACATGTGACGTCGCATTACAAAACCTCACCAGCATTCATGTGGAGATGTAAAGCTGACTCCACCAAAATCTGAGTCAACATCTGGTTGGTGCACAACCAAAAAACCGTGACGAGCTAAGCCAAGGAGCACGGGTGATACAAGTGTCCATGTAAAGTGTATAATCTCCATCAGAGTATCTTTTACATGAAATGAAAATGTATTCATTGAAAATTGTACTTCTTAGTTACGCAATATATGTATCTGCTGCTGATTTCCATATTAGGTCGTAAAAAAAAATAAGGAAATCTAACAAAAACTCGCTCATTGGCATGAGTTTTACGCTTGGCTTGAAGTGTCTCTTCTTCTTCCCGAAGTGAAAACTCTAAGGCTATACTGTGCTCGGTTTACAATTACACATAATTTTACATTGTTTTGGCAAATTGGGTTTTGTTACGATGTTTGTTTCTAATGAAGGTTTTCACTTAGCGATGATCGTATTTCGGATGGAATACAATGCTACGATCATAATGCGTGCGCGTTAAGGAAGTGAAGATGCAAGTGAAGGCTTTTACTTGATGTGGTTTTATAGAATGACGGGGTGTAGCTGGCGGTATTGAATGTGTGAATGGTTATGATGAGGAAGGTTGATGATTGTAGTCCTAATTGCGGAAGCGCGTGTTTTAATCAAAACGGTTTAGTTCCATTTTCGTACGATAATTGCAGGGAGCTCTTATATTAATTTTCATATCATTCCGTAATTTTTGAATGTTTGAAGACCTGCCAAGCTAATTTGAGACCTCCTCTTATAAGTCGCTATAAGTGATAGCTATAGTACCCATAATATCCTTCAAGCGAAGTTAATTAGACGAATGCTTTTCTGCCTCTGGTACAGCTTTCTCCTTGATTTTCAAACGGTACAGAGATTGCAATTAGTTGCAGGGCTAGATCTAAAATTAATAAATAAGAATTTCATAAAAATTAATTCATTCTTGCCTATCCATTACAAGAGTCGTGAGTATAAGGCGTTTAAGTGCAATAACTCTCAATCTAACGCCACGGATTGGAAATCATCAAGTGAAATGGCCATTGAGACATTGACCTTCCACCTATACCTAGTTTTATGCATTCCGTAGCACGTCTTAAAATCCAAGTTGGGATCAGGTCGACAATAAATACCTACCCCACTTATTCTACTGATCCTTATGCGATCTCTCCAAATAGCCCCAGCAATACAAGGAATGATGGCCATTTTGGCAACTTGTACACCCTATCTATCTTCTGATCTGTATCCAAACCTTATCACCAATTTTTAGAGTTTGAACAAACACCGAGTGAAAGACCATCAATACTTAGGTTATGGGTACACCAAGTTGGGTCCTCCTGGAAACAGAATGACATTATGTCAAAACTGGCACACATTAACCAATCTTAAAGAAAAGAAAAGTATTCCCCCGAGATACTTAAACATATCCACCTGTTTTAAAAGCAGTTCAGTAACATGCAAAGTGCATTGAACAGGCGTTCTGGAGACGAACATCATCACTTCAGATTTTTACAAGTTTACCTTAAAATTGTAATTTTACGCCTATAGACTGATGTTTAGATTTGCTGGTAATATGTTCCCAATTTGTCGAAATAAAAAACATCGAGGGTTATAAAGGGACTGTATTGTTTGGTGCCTCATTTCCAGTTCAAGGTCTTTAAATATGCTTGTGCTTTCATCTCTACTTCATTGCATTAAAGGCGCTTTGAAGTATTATAATTACCTAATCGGACAGCCTTTCTCTCGCACACCTTCTTACAATCGTCGTTGTATGGACGCACTCTAGTGAACATTTTGTCTAATCAGCTCGCTACGAGGACATTGGCGGTTGCATATTTTTACATCTTAAGATGGGGTATGGTATATGGCGTATGGGCTATTGGGCATATGGCTATCGTCTCTATTTAACAGACCGCAGAAATAACTATTCCAGATTTTTAATACCGTCTACACTGTGATGCCCATATTATTGTCAGTGCATGGTTGATTTCTCAAATATTCTTTCCAGTCATAAGTCTCTTGAATCTTTTAGCAGCTCTACGAATCAGAGTCAACCTTAGTTGCGTATCCCATATAGAGAACTGACAAATTCACGTCCTCCACTTACAGTGTAGACAAGATGCGCATTATCACACCTCATTCACACTTCATCGCGTACAATTATTTGGCGGAGTTCTCCTTGATGTTTTTTTTTTAATAAACCAACTGTCACTCCAATGAGGAAGTTAGAAACCTATCACCGCAAAGAAGAGGGCTCCATGGAGTACCCACCCAGGGATTGTGTGTGCCCCAATAACAGGTGCCAAGCAAACGTCAATTCTTAGAGTACGAGTTGTGTCCTTTTAGGCGATAATACACCTAGTTATCCTGGCAAAAGTTGCATCTTTATGGAACGGGAATAGGGATTTTTTTTTTCTCAGAATCAGGTTGAGGAGTATATACGTATACATATATCTAACAGTTGTCACCCCGACACTGTATGGTGCACCCTGATTATAAAAACGAATATAATGTACGACTGATTAAATACGTGACTTAATCGGGACTCTTCATTCTTTCGCTGGTTGTCCTGCGTCTATTTGCTTTTAGCATATCATAGAGCGAGATACAGCAGTAGAATAAAAAAAAAAATGTCAACAAGCCTCACTCTCCTGAAACACCGTGTATACTGTATATGGATATCTTTCTTACCATTGAGAATGAAATGAGATTCCAAATGGATTGTGAAACACAATTTAAATATTCCTCACAGGATGACTGTTTGGTTATTCTTTTGCGAAGAAGAAAATGCACTTTTCACGCCATCTTACGCAGAAGAATACGAATGAACACCTTATTGTGGACATGCACTCCGAAAAGTCACAAGTCTATGCTAGGGTTTATCTGGTTTTCTATATAATACGTTGAATGTCCTGCGTTGAGGTTAGGCGGGTAACATTGATTTAGCCTCCCCAAAACCAAGCAAACAGTAATCAAGGAGTTTGCTGTTTTTTTTCGTTTATTTCAGAATAGGTAACATTTTGCTCGATTATATGGTATCGATGGTTAAAAAGTAGAGAGTCGCCTAGGAGTCGTTTTTATAGTGTATCTCGCAAGAAAGTATTCATCCCTGCGCTTCAATGGAATACAAAATACCCAAACTAACCATTTGAGATTCCTAGTTGGTACGGTTTTCTATGTTGGTTTTGAAGAAGTTTCTCTTATTTCGTCTCATTCGTGGTCATCTTCTGTCTCGGCCTTTTGTGTTGATCAACTGATTTCGCAGAGACCAATCGAGTTTTTGAAAGTTTATTTTACTTAAATAGTTATTTATAAATAATTATTTTATTTACATACATATTTCTTGAGCTAAAAAAATGGTTAGTCTAGAAAGCTAGAGGATAGATGTGAAACTTTATGAAGCTTGATAGATAGCTAAAATGGGGATGCAGCTCACCCTAATATAGGTCACAAGAATTTTAAAACATGATTTAGACTTCCAGATAATCTTCACATTATTGAACAGTTTCCTCGATTTTTTACAACCTCACTATTTCAACACATTACCAGTGATAACACGTATTGGGGATATTCACAATATAGAATGGCCATTTCCTGTCGCTTTTTCGTTTCATCCAAGTTCGGAATTAATCGCTCGTTTTTTTTAAGTGGATCGGAATAGTAATATATACTAGATTGTTTGTATGTATTAAGATTGCATTGAGTGCATACTCGTCATTGTTGATTAGAGTGACTTGACGCCCGTATCATCATAAGGATGCTCACATGAAATTTGTGTTGACTTTCGAAGTTATAATAAGGATTTATATTTTTTCGGAAACTTGTCGCTGGAGAGTCCAGACATTCACCAGTTTTTTAAAGTACTTTCTTTTAGAAATATACTTGCATCGTAATAATGAGATCTATATTATATGGGCGGCATAACCAGTTACCCTTAGTCCATATCTGCATATAAAATCGGGCGTCACATCAAACATTATATTTTGCAGCCAAACAGAGTTTATTCAAGGACTCTAACCATTAAAAACCATGGATTGACAGTGTTCACTTCTTGTTACGAGATTTTCGGTAAGAAGTCTCTTATTCTTATCCAAAGTCGAGTCTGTATTTCTGCCCAAAAAGCCCAACGCTATCAAATAAAGAATGTCAAACATTCTAATAGTGCCTTCTATCATGACACTATAAACTCATCACATTACAGTAAATACAGGGTTCCAACACAGATTCTTCTAAATTGGCATGAGCTGATGGCGGTTCCCCGGTTTTGTCCGAAACCATTTTAGGTTATGCCCAACAGTCTTTGTTGCCAACTTGTCACACACACTGCACAAGTGTCCACCTCTAGGGAATATAATTGAAAATCTCCCCCCAATGAGCATGCATTTCCTTCGTCCGGTTTTCAGCTATTCAATTCAACACGCTTTCAAAGAATTCTACCAAAAGATTCTCCTCGTATCCTTAGATTGTGGTCAACACAGAACATACACACACAATCGCGACTTTATTTGGTTTTCTCCTGGCAGCCTCCAGTGTTCTCTTTAATGTTTATTTATTTATTTATTTTATTTTTTCTACTTATTTGTTGTGTACACTGTGTAACTTCAGGAAGTAATTTTTTAAGCCCACACTGTGGAGCAATCCTTTCTATCCTTCGTCGGCCGTCTTCTTAAAAATGAAATCCCTTCAAGCCGGGAGAAAAGTCCTTAAAAAAAAGCGAACTATCAAAACTTTTTCTTCAATGCGATTAAGTTTGCAAAATGCATCGGCAGTTGAATAATGCAATTGATTTGCCAAAATTGTAAACGTCTATCCTCGTCCTCGAGAATGTGTTAATTAATTTGCTATGCCACCTCTTTTAATGTTCCAACTTAAACCGTCAGAAAGAACAAAGTTAAATATTCTTCTAAAAATTACGCGCTCTTGCAAGCGGACTATTCTATACAGCACGGATGTCCTAGCTGTCGGCCGGGTGTATCCGGTTGTGGGCTTCTAGCATCCGGGAATAAATGTAAAACCTACGGCGAATCTAGGAGTAGGGATATAGTCAGTTTACAAAAGCTGGAGATGGTTCTCAGATTACTGGCAGTTTTTTCTATTCATACCATTTTTTTTTTGTGTGTTTGTTGGCTAAACAAAGTAAATTGTCGGACGATGTGGATAGATGCCGGGGGTAGTTATTGACTTTTAAATTATATGTTCCTCGGCTGGAAGTTTTTGTAAATGTTTTGCAGTTGGCGGTGGACAGTTAATTTTTAAGCTATCATTCATTGAAATGGTGTAGAAGTGAAGTCGTGTCATTATTTTTTCTAAACATGAATTAATCAGAAGCAACTAAAGTAAAAAATAATCTTCTAATATCTAATGGAATGTAACGTTTTTTTTATCGATAGGGGTTTGTTTCATGTTTCCACTGTGATTTTTACTAACAGTAGGTACTGGAATTAAAGACAAATTTGATTTTCTAACAATGCAAATAGCATAATTAAGGTTATTCAGAACGAAGCTAATATTTAGTTACCCATCAGGACACGGTAGGAATATAAGAAGTGTGAGAAGAGCCTAATCGGACACATATTCCGTGAGTTTAGAGAAACGGGCAAACTTAATAAGCCTTCTGGTTTAGGAGCAAGAGGTTTTATATTCCTGCAAGACATTCGAATAATCTTGTGGTGGGAATCTGTAAAAAACGAAACGAAAACTGCTTTCGCTTTTCAAAACCGAAAATCACGCGAAAGGGAAAATTTGCTGTATGTACCTACCTCCATTAATTTTTTTCTTCCTTTTCGCAAACGTTTTAGAAACAGTGTACTTAGTTGAAATAGGATTTAACTAAGGAGTCAGTATAAATTTCTGCTTAACAGTTCTAGCAGCAAGCAGAAACCCCTATTTGGTGTATTCACAAAGTACAGCTGTCCCCCGCAATGGCTCGAACCCACGGCGGCGCTTGGGTCACAAGCAAAACACTCGAACCACTACACCATGCCCACCGCCAATCAATTGCGACATACAAACCATCCCGGGGATTTGTTGAAGCAGATTATTGGTGTGCTGAAAATTTACCTCCCAAGGAATGGATTTATACATCATTCCAACCCTTATCCGACAGGTGACACCCTGACGTATACCCATCAGGAAGATCAACAACTAACCATCATACGATAGTGTATCCAAATGTTACTCACAGCCATATTCTCCTGTCACTACCAGACTCGAGTCTTCTTCTCAACAGTCCATAATTACTTTGACAATTTCCCGGCTTTGATGTACATATTTTTATTTAATTTTTACGGAAGATGTCTGGCGTAGTTTTAGTCAGTTTGGCAACGACTTCCTCACAAAATTGTATCCCCGACTATCTTTGCCAGATTCTGATTGAGATTTGTAGCTCGCAGCGTGCTACTTTTATTTTTATCTTTTATCAACATTGCCTCCTCCTTACTAACTTTAAAGTCAGCTATATGTGATTGGCTAAAATAACCATGTCAGTGATAGATGAGTGATAGACTAAATGATATTCTATGCGAAACTATGACTACACGTGTAAAAAGCATTTAAAAAGTTTTCAAAACCGAAAATCACGCGAAAGGGAAAATTTGCTGTATGTACCTACCTCCATTAATTTTTTTCTTCCTTTTCGCAAACGTTTTAGAAACAGTGTACTTAGTTGAAATAGGATTTAACTAAGGAGTCAGTATAAATTTCTGCTTAACAGTTCTAGCAGCAAGCAGAAACCCCTATTTGGTGTATTCACAAAGTACAGCTGTCCCCCGCAATGGCTCGAACCCACGGCGGCGCTTGGGTCACAAGCAAAACACTCGAACCACTACACCATGCCCACCGCCAATCAATTGCGACATACAAACCATCCCGGGGATTTGTTGAAGCAGATTATTGGTGTGCTGAAAATTTACCTCCCAAGGAATGGATTTATACATCATTCCAACCCTTATCCGACAGGTGACACCCTGACGTATACCCATCAGGAAGATCAACAACTAACCATCATACGATAGTGTATCCAAATGTTACTCACAGCCATATTCTCCTGTCACTACCAGACTCGAGTCTTCTTCTCAACAGTCCATAATTACTTTGACAATTTCCCGGCTTTGATGTACATATTTTTATTTAATTTTTACGGAAGATGTCTGGCGTAGTTTTAGTCAGTTTGGCAACGACTTCCTCACAAAATTGTATCCCCGACTATCTTTGCCAGATTCTGATTGAGATTTGTAGCTCGCAGCGTGCTACTTTTATTTTTATCTTTTATCAACATTGCCTCCTCCTTACTAACTTTAAAGTCAGCTATATGTGATTGGCTAAAATAACCATGTCAGTGATAGATGAGTGATAGACTAAATGATATTCTATGCGAAACTATGACTACACGTGTAAAAAGCATTTAAAAAGTTCCCATCTCGCAATTAGGTGACTGAACCACAACCCAGTTGAGCAATGACAAGGTCCCTGCACAGTGCACATGGCGCCGATCAGTTGACAATTGAAAATGATTTAATGCATCCCTTTGCCCGATCGACGCCGACGTCTCAAATCACTTACACTTTCCGTACACGAGATACAGTGCTAGTACCATTTGGCATTCCATTAGCCACCAACCCTAACCGCATGATGTCAACCGATTAGCATAAAAGATGAATCTCGCAATGCAAATGTCTCCAATTACCATGATGAAGTCATCAATACACGATCATTACATTCAATTGAGTTACATGACTCGAGCGATCAATGCGAGCTGCTGCTGGATCGATACAGTCACACCCACCCACTTAAGTCGATTCATTCATGCCGACATGAACTGAATCATTTCAAAACTACCAATACCAACGATCTGTGCGGCGGTCATTCAAGAATCGTGCGATTAAATCTCCGAATAAACTAGTCAATCTCTGGCATTTGCATGTCCACAACCACATGAGTGTGCGCGATACTTAAGACTATACAAGTGACCAGCTGCAACATAGGTACTCCAACGGTCCAACTCCGTTCCGTACTCGTCTAACGTAGTGGCCCAGTTGACTGATCGATGATTGGCATCATTGCCACTTGTGGCCCACTACTCGTACGCACTACTCAGGTGTCAAGTGCTGCAAACTTCATGCCATACCCACATTGTTATGTGTTAATTTATTCAGAAACCATGTCATTGTTGCCGATGAGGGTGAAAATCGCACAAATCCATTCGCATTCGTCTTGGCAGAGTGATTATCTGGGCGACAAGCGCCTACTTTTGCTTCTTATTCCTAGGCTCGTTCTGTGTCGGTGCCAAAATGCACAATAGGGTGTTAATTGCGCGGACGAGAAGAGGCCCATGATTAGAGAGTGGATGTGGTACATCTTTAATTTTTTTTTTATGTTGTTGCTGACTTCACCCACATTGAACCTGAAACGGATGTAGTATACGCAACATAACCTATAGTGTCCGTCAAAATACCTAAAAAAAAAGGACTTCCGATTCTTGTTGTGCTCGGAATGTTATGTTTCCTATGTGTATGTCCGTCCTTTGATTCTGTGTCGTTCTGATTAAAGGACCGGATGGAGGAGTGTTGAAATGGAAACAGGATATACACAATGGCGGGGGTGAGTGAATCACTATGCCGGGTTCAAATATATGAGAAACATGAAAAGAAGGTATAGTTTCACGTGAAGGGGTTGCTGGGGATTTTCTCAAATTTGTTTGGATTTCGGTTTTAGTGGAAGGAGGTGGTGAATTTTTAATATTTAGAGAAATCCTTGGAATTGGTTTCTTCAAATTTAAGGATGAAGTGAAGCAGCGTTAAGTTCTGTCTGTTAAACTCATGAGTAGAGTAGCAGAATGTTTTATTTACCTACATAATATCGCAAAGATAATTGCGCTTGTAAATTCGCATTTAGATTTAGATGTGAAAAGTATGCAGAATCTCTTATTTAACTTGAAATTCAAGAAGAACATCGCTTTAAGCCGAAATCCGTTATGAGGTAGATCGAGCAAGGATTTACCTAAATAATGTATTGGTGAAGAAATTGTGTCCCAAAATTCACGCAAGATTTTAATTTTGCGCCACAGCGTAACGTAAACACGATGGCTTTTAATTGTTGAGCAACATTTTGAAAAATAATTATGTTTTGACAGTTATAGTTCGCGGTTTTAATATTCTGTGATGATGCATATTTTCTTCTTGGTTTGGTTTCTTTCTTAATCCTCAAATTTGCCCAATTTGGAGTTTAGAATATACACGAGTGATTGTTGAGAAAGAAATGCATCTACAACGTGTCACTGTTTGATGCAGATTTTTGACTATGCAACTGTTAATGATCCTCGTTTTTGCGACATGATTCTATTTTGTGTGCCTCAATTGCAAGAGACGGATATTTTATGAGATTTGGTTTCAACATACCTAATGCTTCTTCCATATATGTAGTCCGAGAAGCAATTATTCAATTACTGCATGAGTCATTTCCTCGTCGAGTAATTTCCCACGTTCAAATCAGGCGATTTAACGCCGTTGGAATTTTTTAAAGTCCAAGATCATTCAAGCCTTGAAGGAATAAATTGAGCGCTGTATCTATTAATGAAATTCAGCCATATTTATGTAAAACGGCCATGGTAAATTTCAACAAAATAGGACTTCTCTATACCAGAAAAGGCACTTTATCCGATATGGTATTGCATACATAACCCCTTATTGTATAGGTTAGGGAATCGAGAAAGTTCGAAAACACTGAATGAAAAAATTACTGGTGTTGTATGTCCACCACAGTATGCGATCTTACCTATTGAAGTCGATGTAATCAGTTTAAAAGTATAAAATATTTTGCTGAATTGGTCGACAGTGAATATAGAATACCAGGCACTTTCATACCATTCAAAGAGGTGATGTCTTTCTCATCACCCGGTAGTGGAACGACTTTAGCTTATGTTTGAAACCCTAAAATAATATTTCGAAAACGTCAAAAATCCACCGAAAATATACAATTTTGTTTGTTTTGGGTTGTTTAATGCGGCAATCGTTTTATTTGTAAAATACGAAATATATTTTGTCGCCAATAACTCGGGTCCCAAAAAAAATTTTCAAAATCCCAGAAATTGATTTTTTTATCTCTTCCCCTTCCCCATCATTACGAAGTTGGAAAAATATGGAGTATCTGACTAAGGAAATATTTGTATTTTAAGATTTGAGTTTAGACAACTTCTTTTTTCAACATTTATATGTGTCAGAAAATCAGCCGAGAATAATTATTCAGCGCAAATAACACATGCTTTTAAAACATAAAGTATACTGTATGTATACCTACCGAAATAGTACGCGCATTTTGGTCCTAGTTTTGTACTCTTTTTTAGATCCTATTTTATCCGGGAGAGTCCGGGATTTTCATGCTCGATAACTAATTTCTTCAACCCTAAGTTAGGGATTCCCTAACTGTGCGTCGCATCGCGTGGGGCTATCCTAGTGGCGTCGCTAGATGGGTACGCACACAACGTTCCCTCAGCCTTGAGCTCGATTTGAAAAAAAATTTCGGGTCAAGTCGATATGTTGGCAGATTGTGCCAGCCATTGTGTTTTGGTGGCGTCTATCTAATCTGATGGTTTACTGTTCATGTTCAGTCACTGATGCCAAACCACTTTTGCAAGTTACGATTTAAAATGAATGTTGCTGAGTGCAAAAGTAGCTCGTGACTATGACCATAGAAGCCTCCAATTAATTTTGGTAGAAAAATCATCTTTAGCGACAGGGCCTATTTTTGGATGGATGGCTATGTTAACAAGCCAAATTGCCTGAAATAGGACGACGCCAACCCACACGAGGTGGCAATTCATTCCTAAAAAGCTGTTTGGTGCGGATTTTAGACCGACCTACAGAACGACGCTAACCGATTTTTTTTTTGCCCAAATTGAAAGATATGGACGTAAACGATATTATTGATTCCGGCAAGATGTCGCTACGTGTCACACAACATATCTATGCCACGATGGACATTCTGATTTTATTAATACCTCGGACACAGCTTGTGTTATTCCTTTGCAAAGTCGACTCATCCTTATTGAAAACCCCTTTAGGGAATCTTCAGTAAGGTCATCTTCTACATATTCACATATCTGTGGTTTGTTCTGTTGTGTGGTTGTGTGGGGCGTCGCAAAAATATTATAGCCTGGGGTCTCATCGCGTAAGGCTAAAACGATCCAACGACGTCGTCTCGACGATGCTGCTACTTCGTGTAACAACCAAAAAACGATGATCGTCGAAACGATTGAACGATCATCGTTTCTTGTTGCTTCACGTAAACAATTTAACTGTCAAGTAGCGTCGTCGAAACGATTCGATTGAACGATGGCTCTTTGGCAATCGTTTCATCGTTTTTACTATATTTTGTTTCCATTTAGGGTTTTTAAAAGCAAAACAAATGTTAAAGAATATTACTTCAATCAAATTTTTCATAATTTCGACAAATAGTACACTCCATTTTGCATTAGTGTGGTGAAATGTAAAAATATAGAAAAAATATCCATTTTCTTCATTTTAGTTAATCAAAATTGGTACACTAGAAAGTTCACATCACACCCTTGTTGGAGTACACAATCATAGAATTGCATTCATTAAATGGTTTTTGAAAAATGCATTCACCAATTTTCTCTTATTTTACAACCCCTATCAATAAAATTTTTGCTGCAACGAAAAATGTTTACCTTTTTACCTATACATACATTTCCACATAAAAGACAACAACACACACAAATTATATACCCTTTTTATTGGTTTCCAGTTGTCACCAGTTTGTTTACAGCCCTGCTCAAACTGTTCAAAACGAAAACGATGGACGATTCGATTGAACGACGCGATTGTGTTGTTACATGAAGCTAACTTAAAACGACGTCGTTTTGTTCAATCGTCGAGACGATGATCGTCCGAAAAGTTACGCGATGAGACCCCTGAATAGGGAGTCGCTGTATGGAAATTATTGGGAACCCCTGGTACCTACTTTATGAATTAATAAAAACTTTACCATTTTTAATGAACTACCTGTGGTAATATGGCAGACGATTTTCACTCCATTTTGAGCTATATATGGAGGCACATATAACCATTTTAAATTGTAAACTTCTGAGCTATTACTGTTGTGTACGTTTTGGAAAGACAATTCGTTAGCGCACAAAAATGTTAAAAACTTTAAAACCTTGAACTTGAAGCCCTATTGTATTTATTGGAAATATTTAAAGGAACTAACAAAAGTTCAATTAATTTGGCAGAACAAAAATACCAGATCCTAATACACATTCGCATATCCTCAAAACTTGGAAATCATTGTATACGCTCCAAAAAATGGGTGGGGGGGGGTGGTATAGCTTATAGCCTTCCTGGAGTCTTAAGAAATATTTCGATAGAAGCTTCATCGAAATTTGTCCAGAAGTTTTCGTGGCAACCTGTAACAGACAGATGTTTTTATTGCGCAACATGATTCGTCTAGGCATACGCATCCTAGGCCTATCCCATTCGTTTGTGTGAAATTTTTATTTATTTTTACTTTTTGGAAAGTGCCGAATCCAAACGGCTGAACTGAGAAGCTTTTGGCAATTATACTCCTGAATGTTTGGCAGACGTTCGCGAGAGGTAATGCAGTAGAGATGTAAATTGTGATTTTCCGGGGATCGAATCTGAGCCCCTCGCAAAGTAGTCCATCACACCCCTAGCCAAAATGTATGCCTTAAATTTGCATTATCAAGGTTATACTGATTGTACAAAATTCTCCAACAAGTATTTAACCTCTCACAATCTAAAATAGCAAAGTGCATTTACATGGTTGATCGATTCAAGGCAGCAAGCGGCGGCGCGCGATATGCTCTACACTCCATATAACATTTCACACTTATTTACAGTCAATCGTAAAACTCTACCGATTTAGTGTATTCGAGTGGACGGCGCGGCGACGGAGTATACCGCAACCAAAAATCGACACAATTGAAATAGAAATTTCTATATTTTACTTGCCGTATAGGACCGCGTAAATAAATTACCTCATCACTAAATTGAAAGCGCAGCACAAGTGATGGCCCCACGCAACAATGAGCTAGATGCTATTTTATTTTTGAACTGTTGATATATTTTTATGATGCCAACATCTGTGGACTATTAAAACAAATCGTTCAGTAAAATAATAATAAAAAAAACAACGGCTTCAACAAATAAAAAAGAGTAAAATAATATTAATAAAAACAACCACAAGATCGGAAAAGATCAAACCACCCAACAACACGACAGCATCCATATCAAGTGCACACTTGCCACTGCTGACCCATTAGACAAGAGCGAGTTGCGCGCCTATGAGTGCGAGTATATGTGCATTACCCATTGCAATGCAACAAGCAAAATAGATTAATTTATCCGAATGGACCACGCAAGAGGAATTCGAATCATTTTGCTGGTTCCGCACAATGCGCGGCAAAAATCAAAATCACTAAAGTGAACGCACGCAATATGTGATAGGGAGACGGAATGCATTTATCAGATACAATAACGCATCCAGCATTCACAAATTATTTAAATTGAGCGAAACGCGTGCGGCAGTGGTATCTGTTTGCCTATGCCCGCATCTCTATATGCAATTGCGGTGGTGGTGACATTATTGAATCAAGTGATTGATCGGCACAACGATCCATCTGACAGTGTATGATGTCAATTGATGTTGCCCCTGCACAAAGAAAATTATTATGGCTTCTGTCTGAATCGCATTGTTTTGTATGGCTGGTCTATTGATTGCTGCGAAGCGGTTATATCATTGATGTGGAGCCACTTGCATAATGTATAAAAATATTAACCGATTTCAATTTAATTGGGCGCATGACAATATTTGCTATGTAATGACAGTTTTAGGTACCCGAATACTTCAGGAAAGCCAATTTTCGTCGGAAACTTGGGGCACTTAGTTATGTATTCATTGTATCATCGCCCATATTCTAGATCCTAATACAAGTAAGACCAGGTACGTAGTATCAACACCCTGTTCATAAACGACAAAATTGATTTTTCATACCACCGAAGCTCGACGCATTAAGATACTTTGCAAACACGTGGTAGCCCATAAGTTGTGTGCAGTCTTTTTAAAGGAATGAACTATACTGTGGTCTGTCAATAGCATAAGTAGTAGTGCCATCAAAGGCTCCCTTACAAGGGATGCCTGCAAGGGCTCAGGTACTGAGAAAACTTATTTTGGGTATTTTTCATCAAGCCGATTGTCCTGTGATCTGGAACCCAGATTAGACTAAGCGCATTCAGACTTCCGAAGGGGTGCCTGAATTGTAGCACTACCATAGTTTATTTTCTAACTAAACTGCCTCATGAACTTGAACAAAATAAAGATTGAAGTTACCATGTATCTGAAGTTCCGGTGTCATTACATCAAGATTATATATCCATAGGCAGGGGTTGTAAAAAATAAGTCATGCCAAAAGTGACCAAAGGATTGTAAAAAAGGCCATTCGATTCTAAAGGTTCCAGTGAAATATATGGAAGAGTTCTTACTGGATCAAATTTTGCACTTTTGGCGAAGTCCATTAATAACTATGCAACAGACAAATTCAAAATCAGAAACAGTTCCAAATTGATTCGGAGACTTCTCAAAAATAAATTTACAGTCCATTATGTATGCCATAGGTACGGCCCTACAAAGCTACCCAGCATTCTGTTAAAAAAAAATTTTTGCGCAACAAACTATAGTTGATTGACTGTGCGGTGACTGGAAGTGGTGAATGGTAACTCACAGAAGATTTTAAGTGGTCTGGATTTTAAGTAAAAGGGCATACTCAATTTTATGATTGAGTATGCCATTCATTGCTGATAAGAAGTTTATGTTGTTTAGCAGTAACGTGATAACAAATACAACTACTGTAATAAGGGAGAAATTTCTATTATATTTACTTATTTTACGTTTAGTCAATGCTAAATGATCACATGATCACGTATTACTAATTTGTTTGGAAATTGTTAGAAGTATCTCTTAAGTAGGGTTGCCAGAAATAATTTGAAGAAAGTAGTTATCGAGCATGAAAATCCCGGACTTTCCCGGACAAAATAGGATCTAAAAAATAGTACAAAACTAAGACCGAAATGCGCGTATTATTGCAATAGCTACTTCATGTTTTAAGGCCATGTGTAAATTGCGCTGAGTAATTATTCTCGGCTGATTTTCTGACATATAATGCAAGTGTTGAAAAAAGAAGTTGACTAAACTCAAATCTAAAAATAGATCTATTTCTTTAGTCAGATACCTACTCCTTATTTTTCCAACTTCCAATTTCAATCGGTGGGAAAGGGGAAGAGATAAAGAAAAGCAATTTCTTGGATTTTGGAATTTTGCTTGGAACCCGAATTATTGGCGACAAAATATATTTCGAATTTTACAAACAAAAATATTGCCAAAACAAAACAAAATTTTATATTTTTTGTGGTTTTTTGACGTCTTTCAAATATGATTTTAGTTTTTCTAACATAAGCAAAAGTCGTTCCACTGCCGGGTGAAGAGAAAGTTATAACCTGTTTGACTGGTATAAAAGTGCCTAGTATTCTATTTCATTGTCGAGCAATTCAGCAAAATATTTTAAATTTTTAAAGTGGTTACATCGATTTCAATAGGTAATATTGCATATTGTGGTGGACATACACCACTAGTAATTTTTTCATTCAATGGTTTCGAAACTTTCTTTTGTCGATTACCAAAGTGGGTATTACAACAATATTTTTCAGAATTCACTTGACACTTTCAAGCTCTGTTCTCTTGACGATGAATAAATGAAAAACCCGGACAATGTAGAAAAACTATCCCGGACGTCTCGCAACGCTACTCTTAAGGAATAATTGTTGTCCTGAAAAGGACATTATGTTGTTTTATTTGTATTGTTTACGACAACCTTATCGTGGTTGTGATGCCTTTAAGAAAATCGAGCTTTTGCATCCCTTCTCTATTGGTGAGAACATTCTGGACCTTCTCGTTCTTTCTGTCTTGCTTAGTTCGAGGTACTCGTTTACCACTTTTTACTTTCTCTACCTGCATTTTAGCTACAATTAGCTCTTTCGACAAGTCGCCGATAAGCTTGTAGACTCCTGCATACGGTTTGCCTACGATTGTTTTGAGGCGTCTGTGCCTTGCCTCTACGCAGTTTTGGGTCCTTGGGAATTTCTGCTCCTGTGCAGAAGCCGCAGAATAGACCAAAACTCTGGAAAAGTTAGGTCCTTTACCGGAAACATAGTTTTTTCGGAACCAATTTGCTACGCGTCTGGAATCAGGATCGCGAATGCTTTTATAAAAAAACATTGAAATATTCTTCAACATCTGCTGCTGGAACAAATGCCAATACTTTTAACATTTTAATTTTAATAGCAAATTCCTCATTTTCTCCATATTTAGGGGCTAAACCTTCGCGTTGAATTTTTCGCCAAACTATTTGCCCAAAATGGAGCAAACAGCCCTGGTATTTTGCTTGAGGCAAAAATTCTTTCGCAGCCCCTGAAATAGTCTTCTCGAAGTCGGAGTGCACGAGTTTTGGATTAATATGAACTTCATAATCGCAAGCTATTTTAAAAAGTTCAAAAAAATATTTCGGTGTATGCCGCTTTTGATTTTTCGAGTTTTTGGCTTTCGAGATTTTGTGTTTTCGAGATTTTGTGTTTTCGAGATTTTTTTTTCGAGATTTTGTTTTCGAGATTTTTTTTCGATCAAACGTACCCAACCCCTTTCGATAATAGAAGGATTAAGAACAGGAAGAAATGGGCTAAAATAATAAGTCATTCACAAGGACTCATTCTCTTGTCAGATATCTACGGCTTGTGTCACAACTTGTATGCAGATTGTACCTTATAGTTTGCTTTCGGTTTTTATATCATATTATCTGTAGGTATTTCTAAAGAGAACATGCAATATGTAGCTGTCAATAGTTCTTCTGTCAAATGCCAATAATTAGGATTTTTGACAAAAAACATTAATTGGGACTTTCCACACCCGCACTATCCTTGTCATTAATAGGGAGAACATTGGAAATAGTGATGATGATGACTGTAACTATTGTCTTCAATCAAAACCACAGTAAACGTCTTGAGAGTAATTTGCATGTCTAATCGTCGTAATGATAGATAATTTACTGATCAGAGATGTACATTGTACAACGTGAAGACTATCTTAGTTCATCATTACGTTTGGCAAATAAAATTGTTCCATTCTGTGGGAACATGGTCTTTAATCGTCCACTGAATTAACTCGTTCAACTCTTTCCTACTTTAAGCGATCACGAAATGATCATGTAAACACAAATTACCAATCATTATAGCACCATGCCACATGTTAGCCATTTATAGCCACCTGAATACATGTTTCTCCATCCTACAGTGCGAAGGGACTACATATATATGTCGAACAAATCGAATAATCGTGCCTATAAAATAGCGCCACAGAAACTCGTGACTTTTGACAAACACATATCTATGGCAAGGAAATTTCACAGAAAAGGATTAGTATTGTTCTTCCGCATGGAATAAATGAATAAACTGCTCTGTCAATGTCAACGAATTCGTTGCACTGCCTGATAAAATGCAAACATCAATAAAAATTTGCGCAACTCTCCAAGGGTCAACGAGAACAAAAAAATCCCATTCACTGGACTTGCCCCTAGTGGCTCATAATTTTTAATCACTTTCAACAGATAAAAATCACAGAGAATAAAAATAAAATGTAACACGCCTCGCCTCCCGCTTCCTCGTTCTCCTATAGTATACCAGTTGAATTGCTGCTTGTCCTTGTTGTTTGAAAATCTCTGATTTTGCGGTGTTACAGTTTTTGTATTACACTCGGTCCGATGGCTGGAGTGAAGTGGTCATCTAAAGTGGTGGTTTCGACAAATTAAATTATGCGTGAGTGAGAGCATACTCGGGAGTGAGCTATGTCTGTCAGAGTGTCAGTCATGGCGGGTGCCACTGCCACCTCACTGAAAATCACTTGTTTCGTGGTCGTCCTGATCATTTTGTATATCCTTGTGGATGCACATATGTATCTTGGCAAGAGAAAAAACAAAAATTTGCTTTTGATTCATTGGAATGCAAATTGTTTTAATGTGTGGTTTTTTTTTATTTTGTTCTTTTTTTATATGTTGGCCATTCCCGAAATCTGATTTATGGGACTTTTGAATGATTTTTTTTTATTGCTTATCACCAATGTGATTTATTAAGGGAGAGCAAGAGTTAAGTTAATTGACATATTGTTACTGATACGAGCACAATATGACAGATTGCACATGGAGGAATGTGGGGCAATTCTTTGACTTTGCTTTGTAACGGAAGGATGCACAATATAAACGTCAAATAGATAAAATCAAAATATCAATGTTTGTGGTATGCAAAAAATCTGGCCTTAGCGTGTTAAGGGTGCAATTCATTTTTGCCAATATTACGGGGTGAGTTAGTGGTAGGAACTCATGTTTATAATGGGTTCTAGCTGAATGACAGATCAGATGCAAATCTGATTCTTTACACACGCTGATGAAGCGTTGTATGTAGGTTCGCCTTTACCAGGAGAATTACATATTTAAAAAAAAATATAGGTATAAATAACACCCCGTCTTGCGATCGTCTGAAAAACATCCAAGAGTATAAGTGTTATAAAAAAGCTTCTCAATTTTGCCATTCGGACTCGGCATAAAATTGTAGGTCCCTTCCATTCGTCACAAAAATTAAACTCACACAAACGAATGGTTGTAAGAATCTAGGCTTAGGGTGCCTATATGGACCTGTTGGGCCAACTAATTATTTATTTTTATTCTAATTACTACCCAATTGCTAAACTCTCTCATATACCTTTTTGAAAGTATTTTATACGAAGCCTTAAGCCTTCGGAGCAGTCTCTTATTTCCCCTAAGCAAACTGGCTTCTGAAAGACGCTTCGTGACCTTAGCGTATTTTGCATGAGAGGGAGATAAATTTTCGTTGTTTTGGGGTATTGGCCTCACCATACTCACTGACTTACTCACTTTCCTGGTAGTTGGTTAGCTGCTACTTGGAACCAATGCTTACACGAACCCATCTCTGACCTACCTACCCACCTAAAGAGCTGCTCGAATCTATCGTATGAAAAGAAGGCGCATCGAAGGCGAGCAAATGCTCGAACATCTATGTCTATCCTTACGATTTCTGACCTATAAGCTTATCATCATTCCTACTTAAAACGGAAAAAAATTTAAATTTAATCTGTATAATGAGGATAAACATTTCGATTTTTCAGTGTAATTTCATAGAATAAAATATGAGTAGATAGGTAAGTAGGCTTTTGTGGCAATTGTCACAGGTTCACATGGACCATCAGTTGGGTCCATTGTGTCCAGTCACGGGAACCATCCATTGCATACCTGTTGGAGACAAAAAATGTACCGCTTTTATTTGAGTCACCTAGATTTAGTATTGATCACAGGTATTCATAAGCTCTAGTATCCAGATTTCCAGCCTGTCCTAAGTGTAACTGAATGTGTGGAGTTTGTTTATCTACTAGAACCACTCTGATTTAAGTATGAATCTCAGGAGTACCTTAGGATCCACATTCTCCAGATCTTCTAGTTCATCGAAGAAGAAGCTGTTAAGAATCCTATGTCTACTGTTTTAAGGGCTGGACATTCGCAAAGCAGATGACGAACAGATTCTATTTCTTCAACGCCTCTGCAAAAGTCATTGTGCAGTATGCCTAGCCTTTCCACATGTATTTCGATCGCACAGTGTCCAGTAATGACCCCCTTGAGTATGCGAATATCCTTGCGGCTCAGTCCGATCATGAATTTGGATCTCTTTTTGCTCACTTCTGGCACAAAAAAAAAAAAAAATATAACGAACCTGATAACTGAAACAAAATTAAAACTAGAAAAAATGACGATAGATTGAAAAAATACGTTCAATTCCCAACATTGAGAATCGATTTCCTGGAAACTGGTTCTGTAAGAATGGATGGAGTTGACGAAACGTCTCATTTTTCGATCTCAATAGCAACTAATCGGCGATTAAAAATCAGGTACCTCTACCTATTTATCACACTACAATCGGAGCTCAATATTGCTGAACCGCACCGCTTATAGCAACTTTCAATAAAATGCAAATCAACTACCTGTGCCAAAAGCAATCGCTTGTGCGCCTCACATTAGCCGATACGTTTTCCACCTGTCTGCAGCTTGTCATGTTGTAGATTACATTCTCGTAAATTGCATCTAGATAGCGAAGCAAAGGGGTTCGAGTTTATCTAGTGCACATCAGTACTGGGGTATCGGTGATCGCTAAATGATATCGCTGCTTATTTAAAGCTACTTTAACCTATCCCTTGGCTATATGTTGGTTTTTGATTAATAATTACTCCATTGCATCGCGAGGGGTTGGATTTGTTAGCATTATCAATAAATTGCATGGAATAGATTTGAGCGCGCTTTTGAATGCATGTCGAATTAATTGAATTTGAAATGCAAAGCATTTGATCTTGAAATCGGGAATATAAATCAATCGATTTGTCGAAGGTGTGTGCATACAAATTATGCATAAGTGAAGCAATAATGACATAGTCACGGAGGTCTATTTTTGCACAGATTTAATGATCATAAAGCTAGTGAATAGTGATGATGATGATGATGCTTAATGTAGTAAATTAAGGGTTTGTCGGTGTGAATTATGTAACTGGGTTGGTTGATCGAGTTAATGAATTTGATAGCTGTATTTACAGGTATGTATGCTATCGTGAGGGTAATATAAAATTACTACTTAGTTGTAATATTGTGCTAGTAAAAACCTTGGAATTTATCAAAGGCGTATCAATCTGGTCAATCCCTGCACTATGAACTAGACTTTTAGAACTGGTAGCCATGGTAGCTTTCACGATCCAATTTTGTCAAAGTTTTTTTTTTAATTTTTGGGCGAATGAAAGTGTTCTACAATTTTATGCCGAGTCCAAAGGGTAGTGCAGTAGAAAACCCTTAAGTTGTAACTTGTGTTTTTCGGGGGTTGAACCGGAGTCCCCTCACTCAGTTATTAGATATTTACTACCTATACGATTTTAAGAGCATTTTTTTTATTTATTTTCTTCGCAATGTCTTTGTTATATGATAGAAAACGGGCCTCGCTGCGTTTTTCAAGTCTCGCGAATATAGCCTCGTATACTGGGATGAACTCAATTGACACCCAACGCAATTTTTCTAAAAATTCAAATTGTTCGCGTTGAACTTAATCAAACCATTTAATTTTTGAACGCCTTAAGCCTTATGTGACTATTAAAAAAATATGTTGCCTGAGTTGTTATGGTCAAAAGTGTTTATGGTCAACTGCATTTTCCGGGTGGTTGCTCAACGTTATGATATGATAGGTATGATAGGTATGATGATATAGGTATCTACATCTATACCTACACGAGATCATTATATCGGATGTTGATCGAATTCGTAAACTATATAACAGGTTTAGCTTAGCTTCAATTTGACAGATATCAAATGGGGCGACCATGGCAGTAGTGATAGCACCAATGTTTTGAAATTAATAACTTTGTTTTTCTTTTTCTTTCCAGGTATGTACAATGCAAATGTAACACGCATTTCTTGTAACGGATCGGTAAGAGTGTTTATGGTCAGACGAACTTATTTGTATAAACTATCTATTTAGCGGGATGTCTGTATTACGATCAGTAATATTCAATACTAGTTGTGCCTACTACTACTGTGTCAGTTAAACTGACACTTAAAGTTAATAGTTCTTAATACAGTGCAATTTAGATTTTTGCAACCAATGAAAACATGATGCTGTTGCAAAAATCTAAAAGTTGCATTAATCGAACAGATAATTAAAACACTTTTAAAAAGGCTTACGCAATACCGTCTTCTGCTTAGAGATACCAGCAAACACCAGTGCAAACACCAAATTTACATTTACTACAACATAAAACTCAACTCGAAAATTGTCAAGCAGAGTGTAGTTGTTGTAATTCCGTGCCGTAGATTCTACTTTACTTTGCTGAGATTGATGTTCAATAAAACACAACTATTGCTGTGCGCGCCCCAGACTTCGTATACGCACATACCACTGATATTTGAATGGTCTGAACTTTAACTTTTCCACTCGAGCAACAGATGCCATTTGCTTCTTTTCTTCATTTGAGAGCACCGCAGAAATTGTAATCATACCGCCTATGGAAGCGTAGATACTCAGCATAGTCAGTCGTAGGCGAATACATAAAGCCTGCTTTTTTCTTATTGATCCAACGTTTTCTTAAGACACTATATGACTACATGAGAAACTCCTGAGTATGTTGGTGTTGTATTAAGAGATAGACGGGCATCGCGTTCTTCATTTCTCTCCAGACATGGAGGGACGGTCTTTCGAGCACGCTGTGTACTTACCCGAGACTCACTTTGGGTAGTAGATTTTGATGCGCGAGTTCAGGCCCGTTGTTTTCTTTACATTCTTGAGACCTAATCATTCTCATTTTTCTAACTTTTCTGCTATATTCATACACATTTGATTTTTTTCTTGAAGGCATTTTGAAGAATTATAGTTTTCCAGTAAAAGATATTAAATTTGTATTCCAAATTATTGAAATCCCTTTTTCTACCAATTAAAACACATCTATAGATATAAAAATGAAGATTCCGACTCACTGATCATCAACGCCCAGCCTAAATTCTTTATTGCTCTAGAAAGCTGAAATTTTGCACAGAGGTTCCCTTTATAATGTATACAAGCATTAAGGAAGGATATTTTGAAATTCAACCCTTAAAGGGGAAAAAGGGGGGTCAATGTTTGTATGAGAACATTTTTATTTTTCTTCTGATTGACTTCAAACTCGGTTTGTGTACTCTATTATAAAAAATAAAGATAATTAATTTGGCCGATTTTGGAATATGCTTATCACTTCACTTCTCTATAGCGTATGTACTGTATGTATGTATGTATGAAAGTGGGACACATCCTCGCGATATTTCTAGTTGCATATGTTTCACAGTATAGTTTCCACCTGTCACACTTGTTGCAAACTCAAGGCGCTGGATCTTATGTGCCGCATTCAATGGTGGTTTCCTCTTAATTTTTTCATGGCCAATATGGCTGGCCTTCTGTATCACGCGATGAACAGTCGATCTGCTAGCTGTAAATCCAGTTTCTGCCTTAATTTTAGCCTTGAGAGCCTTGAACTTGAAGCAGCTCTCAGTATTACCCGCCTTTCCTGACATGTTATTGCTTTGCTGACTCTTCCTTTGCGGTTTTTTCCATAGTTCTCAGGGCCCTTAATAAAGCTGTAAACAACAGTGGCGCCTCTTCCAATCTTGCTGGCTATGAAACGGATGGATTGTCCTTGTGCGCGGTAAGCTCGAATTTGGCCTATTTCCTCCTTGGTTGTTGATTGTATGAAGTTATTACTTTAAACTAAGCTCCCTAATACTCAAAGTATCCTTTTATTTGATTTAAAACATGGTAACAGGTAGATTAAGCCCCTGCTCGTAATCAAGTGACACAAAATTAACAGGTAAATTGTATGACCTTTTTGAGAAAAGCGTCATAAAAGTTGCATTTATCAACTTAAACCCATTTTTTTTTCTTTTTTTCAATATAAACATAATATATCCTTCATTCCTTGTGCATTTGGGTATTCCCGGATTAGCGAAGGATTTGAAAAATATCGCAAAATTAAAACAAAAAAATGCCTGCTCGTAATCAAGTGAGACGGAGTGTAAGACGTGTAGTCCTCCCCCAACCAAATGCAGACTCAGCTGCATAGTGCATATGGCTTATAAAGGAAATAAAGAAAGATCTGTGTTTATCCATACTGTTCTTGGGTAACCAGGAAACCCACATCATCTTCGTTTAATTTCGTTCCACCAAATGTCCAAATTACCATTTTTCCAAATATAAGCCACACACACAATCGCGTGATCAATCAATTGATTACTCCGCAACCATCATATTAAGGTCAATTAATCTAACCCTTCATATATGGGTATCCGCACACAATATTAACAAATGATACCATTTAATGCCACATAATCAAAAATCCCCTCACACACTAAAAAATATTTACATAAGCCGCGGCTGACTCCTTAAGGATGTGTCCCAATCCTGCTGGATGGCTATGCTATTATCATTCCACTTGACATAGAAATGAGTGGAACTCTAGCCCCTCTTGAGCGCAGCGCGAATCTCCTTCGGTGCTTGTGCCTTGTGGCTGTGATTGTGGCTTTTTCCCTTCCGAAAACTATACAAGGAGAAAATCAATTGCCGTGTTGTCTGGAATCATCATTCCGCATCGCATGCATGTCTAATAAATTACCAAGAATATTAGCATTCTCAAGCATTCTTCATCTGTTATCCTGATAGTTGTCGTTGGTGAATGAATATTAATAACCAAAGATCATGGCACCAACGTGTATAGTGGTTCCACTGTGGATCTATTAAAATCGAATATAATGTGTCCCCGCAAACAGACATGAAAACATAGAAAAATCCTTAACTCATTCACGTTCCCGCCGCTCCGCACTAGTCCAAATGGGGTGTTTATTGCGGGGTAGCTATAGAATAGATAGAGTATAGACAGACAGACAACAACTGTTGCAACAACACACATACACTGCGAGCAGGAGTACCTAATTTGATTTGATTTTACGTCGATTAAAAGTCAGAGGACATGAGTTTCTGTGTTTGTTTTTCGCCAAGCACAGGATGTTTACCAGGAGCGCGCGAGACACTGTAACGGTGGTTAATGAAAATGAATGGAGCTTCCCTGCACTTCCATGGATGGTAAAGGTATATTGTAGTGGCAGAGGTTAAAACCGACAACGCAAGTGAACAAAAAAGGAACCCAGCAAGTTGACTTATTAATGAGAGGACATTTTTAGATGAATTTCAACTCGGCGATTGGCACCAAGTGGCACTGAAAGTTCTTCCATAACGCGAAAGAGTTAACCAAACTGTGAGAGTTGGTTTTAGGTAAGAAAAGGGCTGGAAAAACGTGCGCCATTCTTAAAGGCAACTTTACTTGCCCCTTTAATTTTGTGTGAGTTTGTTGGTTTGGGCTGGGATCTGAATGTTTTTAAGGGTAAACGGTGTCATTTTGTTATGCAGAATTTTAGTTAGAGAAATCAGTCTTGTTAAGGGGGAGGCGGGCTAATTTAGGTTAACCATTGTCTGAGGTTAGGGTGAATCAATACAATAGTTCTAGTTTGGCAATCTCAGTTGTGTGTGTATGCTAATTTGTAGGACATATTTCCTGTTTTGATGACTGTAATTAAAAACAAATTCAAATGTATATTTATTGCGATACTGGGCACGTGGAAGTATTCAAAACTATTTTACGAAATAGGGTAGAATGTAATGAAGCTATAGCTGAGTAGGTCACGTTTGCTGTGTTTGCGCTTAGTAAGAGACTCGATCCGCGGAAAATACCAACCAAATAAGTCTTTGGGTTACGGCTCAAGATTGCAAGGAGTCTTTCTTGTTTGTGACGTAGGAAAAATGCAAATACGCCTCAAAGTCTTTAATAGGTTGTCTTCTTTTTGTATCTCAAAACGTGTATGGATGTATATATCGAATTCGTCTCATCTGGCAGATGAAATGATTGGATAGAGTTCCACATTTCTCAACTCAGGCGGACCGGTGGAGACATTGCCGAAAGATCGGGAGCTATGACGGAGCTACTACTACTTATTTAGCATAAAACATACATAAACATATGTGATCCTTGTGATGGATAGATAAGACATTTGAAAATAATATTGATGACAATTTTGCTGCGATCAATTTCGAACCCGTGAACAGATTTCGCCGGTAATCACATAAATTCAGAGTTTTCTTCGATGAAGCCTTTGGAATACTTTACTTATCACTTTCGTATACGTTTTCTGTCTTAAAATGTATAGCATAAGCTACAACAAAAAAATTGCGAAACCGTTGAACGCTGCACTTAGATGAAAACATTTACTTACTTACCTACCTAACGGGCTGCCGACCCGTAAGGAGACTGCCATTCATACATCGAAGATTACGGGCCCATTGCTTTCAGTTGTCTATAGCTAGAGCCGTAGTATCTGCAATTTGCAGATAGTGCAATGACTTGGTTTTTAAATCGTAGGATCGGTCTTCTTTTTCATTACGAACCTTCGGCTTGAGAGCTTGAGACTCAATGGCTGGAGGATTATTGACCATTCCTTCGCCAATGTAGTACCTATGCATGTTTGGGTATTTTGGGTTACATCCATATGTTTCTACATCCCTTCTGCCCTTATCGCATACAAATATCCGTCGAAGAAATTTTGTATCCAAAGAGCTGAGTTACCAGCTCTTCCTGCATCAGCACTGGCTGAAGCTTATGCAGAGCATGCATTTTGTTTTTCGTGCCAGGAATATTGAAACCATATTTTTGCCAAACCAAAACGGATTACTTGGATGATTCTATGCCGCATCTCCACTATGGACTATTAGTATCATTCGTTCAGTTCTATCTCACATAGAGTGTGTCTTCTAACAGCAAAGTTGCTCTAGGGACATAGACCTATACACGTGACTTCCGGATACATGCAGTGTGTTCCAGGCAGGTTCTGGCCGTGATCAAAGCTGGGGATCTACCTGATATGGGATCAATATCCAACAAGAATATCGCTATCTACAATGCATTATGCGCGCAGAACCAAGTCAGATTGTGTTGGGTACCCGAACACTGTGATATTGAGGGTAACGAAAGGCCTGGGGCCTGTACCACAAAACTACAAGTATTGTACAACAGGCGAATTTTAACAATTAAAAACTGGTTTTGTACCAGAAAACCATTGTTAATTGTTAAAATTCGCCTGTTGTACAATACTTGTAGTTTTGTGGTACAGGCCCCTGATGTTCTATAGCCAAAAACGGATCAGAGCTTCCACAAAATGAAACTATTGAGGCCATAGCAGGGCACAAGGTCTCAAAGGCCTAAGGTAGATGGGAAAAAATCTGTAGAATTATTAAAGCTCAGCAGATCAAAACTACGAATGGCAATAGGAATAGGTACGCTCCGAGCACTGTCTTCTAAGGAAGAACGATATGAGATTAGGCTTAACAGATACGGACACATGCCAGGTATTGCAAAGACTAACATGTCGCAGAAGATATATAAGATATAACTCATTTCCTCTGTGAATGTCAAGCTATTGCTCGGTACAGGAGGATATACCTTGGAAGGTACTTTTTCGACAACTTGGAGGAGGTTGGCTCGCAAACAAAATTGAAACAATTATATTTATGTTTTGTAGGGAAATTAATTGCTTGGGCGAAGTGGTTTAGGCTTTTGTCCGTTAAGGTTCCCCAGGGATGGCGATGGACCCAAAATGGTGCCTAGTCTAATTGGATAAACTCATTCCCTATTCAACCTAACCTAATCTAACCTAACAGCAAAGCTGCGCACGTAGGTACAGCTCTACCGCACTTAGGTACATCAGATCTCATTAAACGAAAGTCTTATTCGGTTCAAAGTTAAACTTCTTATTCATTTTCAAAATTTTAGCTATATTTTGACGCGGTTGTCTACCACTGGGGGAAGCCTGGGGTCTCAGGTTCAACTCTTTGAAAAATAAAATTTACACGTTTATGCATTTTCCACTTTCGAGTGAGCCAATTACAAGTCTAACTGATAAAGTCTCTGATAACATATCAGCCGGTTCAAATGGCTGTTAAAGCCTTTATTTGAAAGACAAGTAAAATATGTATTTATTAGAAATAGCTAAAAACAAAAATATTTTCAGAAGATTTTTTCATTGACGAGCTTAGATTGCGACCTCGTAGGAACAGATAAAACTTTTCCCAAGAAAAGTTTTTTGAAGGAATTTAATACTTCTTTCACGCTTGTGCTTTGCATTTTCTGAATTTGGAGTATTTTTTTTTTAACTTTATCCATGTTAAATTACCAACAGTAAAATAACACAATTCACTTAAAAACAAATGTTATGTGTATCGAAAAGGAAAAAAACAGCTTTGCCTTTCGCGGCCTTTCGTTCAAACAATTAGTGGCTGATAAATTTTTCTACCAAACTATCAGAGACTTTGACGACGAAATAGAAAAAAAATATCGCCAACCTTTATCTGTTGGATAGCCTTATATGTGAGATAACTATCCGAAACTTTATCCGGAACCTTTGAAACTGACCATTACTGTTCTGAGATAGATTTTAAATTTAGCCATTCCGAGCCTATATCCAGTCTTAAAGCCACCAGCGATAGTTGCTTGGAATTCTTATAAAACCTCCGGCTGTTGTTTCCAGCTCGTGAATTTTTGATCTAGGAGTTAGGAGACTGCGTGGACTCTCTTTGCCTATGCAATATCTTCTCCTCTTGGTCCTATGATGTTGGCCCGCTGTCTTTAGAACGAAGTAGCCTCTGAACTTTTTTGGTTATGTGTTCTTTCCAACATATGCTTCGCTTATGATTGTGTTGTATATATGGTAGGTATTACGACCCTTTGTCCAATACGGCCTTCATTTTGTAAATTACCTCGTAATGACAGTTCACATCCGTGTACCAAATTTGCCAAATATGCTGCCATTAGTGCCAATATTTATTGCCTCCGTTATACAGACACGAAGGTCCATATGATCGCGATCGGAAGCCTTCGTAATTTGTTTTTCATATATGTTTGTAGTTTTCCTTCCTCAAATCGCTTAAATTCGGGGATGCAACTCAAAAGCCACACCATTGTGAATAAGTACATATATATTCCTTGACGTGAATACATCACATGTTCATTTTTATTTGTAGCAACTTTTGATGAAGACACTCGCTCCGTACAAACTCTAATTCCATCTACACCTATATCTGCACATCTTTACAATTAATATCCGTTCAATAAAAGAATTAACTAGATAACATCACTGTCGCACTCATTTCCAAATCCGGAAAAGCTCCTCTCCCTCATACGTCATACACTCATACCGTATCCATAAATCGATTTGGGCTGCTGTTTTACCGGTAATTATCTGTTTTTGGTATAATTATTCACACGAAATTGACTTTGAAATTCGATTGCATGGCAATCGACTGTGTATGTCTATGACCCTGTTGGGGGTGGAGAAAGAACTGACGGAGTTCTAAAAATTACCTCATTCATTCCAGTACATTTAGAGCACCATAGAGTGTAGCTATTATTTCTACACCACTACAATAATAGACTGCAGTGCTATTTCAGATGGATGTCACTTTTGCATGATTCAATGTTTGCCAACAGTCACAGCACAGCATGACTCGTTCCATTGTCTAAGTTCGAATGAATTTGCTATAGTTGATTACTATATTCTTCTCGATACAAGGGACAGGCGTGACAGGAGACTCTTTTGAAAAATTAGAACCAAGCTTATTTGCTTAAGCAGTTTAACATTAGGTAATTTCTGTTTTCCAATGAATTTTAGAATGTGTAAGGCACATGAAGAATGATGGTTAGTTTTGTACACCCGTCTGGAAGTGTCGATTTGATTGAAGTCAGAATTCGTCATTAAGCATTATTTGTCACTTTTCGTGACAAGAATCAAAACTATACAAACTTTACACAAGAGATTCAAGAGTGTAAATTTAGGTAGGTATATAGATAGTCAATCAATTTGTACATACGTGGGAATGGATCTTCTGAGCATTTGCTCTGATACCACAGGATCTAGATAGATACCTAAATATAGAGGATGGCGATTGAGTCTCGCCCTTTAAAAAAAAAAATGTACACGACTGGATCGCACGAAACTTTATCTTTCATTACGAATAGCACACGGCATACCTTCTGAATTATTGGAGATGCAGCTTATTGTTTTGTTTCAGGTTCTCCTCACAATTTTTTTTTTTGAAATTGTTGTTACGTTAGAGATATCACCATTCGAAACTTGGCAACTGCAATTTAACGGCCCGAGTCTTTGTTGACAGTTTGGAATATTCATACATCCCAAACACCCGATCGCAGCATAATCAAAAGTCTGATGATCTGCTGATGGTCGTGTTCCTTAATATTGAGCCGCAGAAGCCAATTGTGGACGTGATATCACATAGGTTATACTACCTATTCACAGGTTCGCGTCTAACATTTATGTATTTCTTTATCGACTTTGGTACCATTGGGAGAAGCTGCTCTATAAATGGCACAAAACTGTGTCTTATAAGGATCGCAGTTTATCTAAATCTGTGACAATTTCTATGTATAAGATGAGGTCGGATAGCTTACTTTTATGAGAACAAAGAACTCATTTAAGAAAACCCGACCTTCTTCACTTTGGTGGCCGCTTCCGACAGAGTATTACTTACATCCGCGGTACCAATTTTTTCCTTGAAAATCATCATTATTAAGTACTACAAGTTAAAGTTCGATTAAATGTCCAGGAATAAGCTGTTTGTCTATAAAATAATACAATTTGGTCCAATGATTTTTCTTTTCCATCGCTCAAAAATGATATCTATCGCAAGACCGTGTTTAGGTCTCGTATTGATTGAAACAATTAAGTTCGCACAGCCATCGGAAACCCGCGGCAGTTTTCCTATTAGAATGGGTAATGCCATTTCATACTATTGGCTTAGTTTAAGCAACAGGCGCCCAGCGTGAGCCCGGGACTACTTTTCAAACAAACCATTATTCGATATGCTTAATATACATATATTTTAAATGCAGCCATCCATTACAACTCTCATTTATGTTCCTACTCCTGCAACACCTTCAAGTCGATTGTGAGTGTTTTCCTTGTTTACACCTGGTTTTTTGAAACCACTTTACACGCAGAATTAAATTTCCACTTTATGCCACCATAATCTGTTCACCTTCAACTTGTCATGTACAATTTCCTCTTTTTCGCACATAAAATGGATCGCTAACACACCCAGCATAACCATCGTCATTGTTGCTGTCAGTATTTTTTTTTTTCGCTTCCCAAAGAATATAACTGCATTATAGCAAAGAAAGAAAAAACAGCTAACAATGACGACAACCAAATAGCAATCACTTTCAGTTAAGTGAGAGCGCGCACAAAAGCCAACCAAAGGAGCAGCAAACCAGCAACAGTCGTCGTCTTTTTCTTCTTCCCAGATGCAAAGCCACCACCAGCTTAACAAGCACAATGCGACATCCTTGCCTTACACCGGCAACAGTTTTTATTTTTTTTTTTTTTAAATCTTCATGTAGTGAAGTGAGCGAGTTACGCGCATACGGTGTCAATTTGAGATGCTTGCTATTTTCTGTATAAGTATTCGAGTATCACATAACTGACAACAGTTTTCTATCGTGATTCCTCAAATGCAATAAAGAAAAAAGACTCCCATCCAGATATGTGTCATTTGGTGAGAGCTGGTGACTAACCGAATGAAAAGAAACGGAACTAAACCCTTTGGTATATCTGAGCACCTGTTAAAAACTCATTCGTCGAAGGGGTGGTATCAACGGATCAAAGCTATTTCCAAGGACACCGCTTGCACGACAAATCTTTCCAGTACTGAGAGGGGTGTGTGTATAGATTTATGAAGGTTCATTTGGGGGTTACCCTATTATCTACAAAATAACTAATAGGAGGTTGGTATTTTTAAAGCCAATTGAAATTGACTGTGGTGCCGGATTTAGAAAATTTCGGACTGAAGTATACGGTGATGTGAAAATGATTTAGAAAAATTGTCTATAAACATTCAATTTCATTGTTTCAGACTTTGAAACAAAACTTATATTGTGATCTACCACGACTGTCCATTGCACTATAATTCTTTCACCTTGTACTAATTTAAAAACAAAAGCCAACTCACGCCATCCCGCTTATAAATCCTTGTCTCCTGATAAAGTTTAACATTTTTAAAGCAAACAACCACTTCTCTCTTAGAATGAACAAAACTCCACTTAAAACTTTCATTTAGTTTTAAGGATGACTCTCTGCTTGCCACCAACACGACCCGACCACACAGCTGTTGCTTTCTCTTTCAATTGCTGAACGAAAGAAGCACTTTTCTGATTGTATACTCCACTACACTATTCTGTTCGCCTGGTACCAGAGATGATTGAAAATTCAACATTTTAAATTGTCCCTCACCACAAACGCACCACCGCTCTCAGTATTCCCACTCCTCTCTGGAGAAGTACATCAATAATGATATTTTCACCCTAATTTAACCGCAATTTGGCCAACAAAACACAAAATTTCCGCTGCAAGGATATTTACCCTTGCCAAAGGAGCACGAACCCTAATTCTGCATATTTCCTGCCAGTCACTTTTGTGTTTGTACGTCAGTCATTCACTCACTTCATCGTGTCATCATGTAAAGTGTTTAAGCAAAAATCAAACATTTTGCATTTCTATCGAAACTGTGCGGGGTAGTAGATCTCAGCTAACTCAGTCAGTGCAGGAGATACCTCAGAGTACGTAAGTCCATTAAGAGGGATAAAAGCATCTACTACTCCTGGATGCTGTCGTTTCTATGAGAATTTTCATCATTTGCAACCGGCAACCCCTTTTTAGTCAACTGCTTCATTATTAATTTCCTTGTATTGTGCTCAGTGGTGGCAATCAGTGTGAGTTTTGTTTTTTATATATAAATTTATGTTTATTATGTAGGTGTCTCGCTTTTTGAAACCATTCGTTTCGGAACGATCAGTATATGTAAAAATTCTGAAAAATGATTTAGTTTTAACGACCTCCAATTATATTAATATATATGTTTTTGTAACGGGCTATAGGTCTTGATTTAAACAATACTTTTGTTTTGTATTTTTAAATTTCTTTATTGTAGTGTCCGATATTTCGACTTTCTTCGAAAGTCATCTTCAGGGAACAATTTTTGTATGGGACATAAATTAAAACATTGTACACAATGATGGTTATATTATGACTGAAAAATTCGTACAAACTTTAACGTTTTGCTAGAGTTTTTTTTAACTACAATTCGTTGTAAAGAATACTCTTGAAAATTTAAACAATAATTCAGGTCAAAAATCCAGCAAGCATTTAAACTACATTTCTGACAGTTACCAATCTTTGTACTTGGTCCCTAAAAATTCTACCAATAATTCTGGAAAGTTGCTGAACAATTTAGAATTTGATATCAGACCTTTCTTTAACCCGAACATAATTCGTTTCCGCTTGAAAATTAAATAAATTTTGATTAAATTTGAAAGTTCGGCAAGATTTTTTTTTAAATTTCTAAAAACTTTCCTTATGCACCTAAACCTACTCGTGTAGGTGCACAATTTTTAATTTTGCAAACAATTTTCTTAAAATGGGGTTAAATACTAAAAATCGGTTACCATCAAATTTTTGGCAATTTGGTACCATGAATATTGTTGATACACACTACACAGTAATCGTCAAAAGTGTCTGATGTATTCATTTGACTTTGGAGTTTGGAAACTATTTCTTTTAAATATCTATAAAGACTTTTATCTTGTTAATGCTATTTCGTTATTAAATTTTCAACATATTGTTGATTTTTAAGAACTTTTTCAAGACCGTAAAAAAAAATTAAAAGAGCATTGGTGCTCACTGTATTGTTTTTTTTAGGCAATTTAATTTAATTTCTGTGGGCAACTAAATTCACCAAATTGCAATGCCAATTCTGCAAACTATTTTGTTAAACTTCTGACTAATTAGACACAATTTGGCTAGGCTACTTTACGTTTACATATTTGAATTTGCAATGTGCCTTCTTAAGTTAGTATACTGTAAACTCATGTCCGTTTGAATAATTTTGTAGATTCAACTTTTAATATTGTGACACTACAGTTAAAATTTCCGACAATTCACTACAATCATTGAACGTATTATGACGAGTTGTTTTCGCACATTTGCATGAAATGATAAAATAAATAAATAAATAAATAGGTGGCGCAACAGGCGGTAGACACCCTAGGCCTAGCTTCTCGCAACCATTCGTTTGTGTGAGTTTCTATTTTTGGGACGAATGGAAGGGACCTACAATTTTATGCCGAGTCCGAACGGCTGAATTGAGTAGCTTTTTCATGACAGTTATACTCTCGGATGTTTGTCAGACGTTCGCGAGAGGTGGCGCAGTAGAAAAAAAACCTTAAGATGTAATTTGGGTTTTTCCGGGGATCGAACCTTGGATAGTGGGATCCCCCGCACAGTAGTCCAGCACACTAACCACTGCGCTACTGCGCATGAAATGATATTAAGACGAAATCATTTCTGATCGTTTAGGATGGTGGAATTCCTACCTCTCACGAAATTATGACACTTAAAACAAAATGTTTGTCTTCAGGTTCTTGAATTAAATGAACAAAAATCCGAAATTTTGTTAAATAGTTTGAATGCTGTGGAAATTTGTATATTTTGACATGTTTTATGATTGTTAGCAGAAATCTTTATGAAGATACAAACAATTTCCTGAAATTCTATGTAATTTGACACATATTTTTAAATCCGGTCAGCTCTGATAACCAGTTTCATGTCGATACGATCACCATATCTTTTTAGTTCTACCCATAGAATGTTCTAGAAAATTAGGTGTCAATTTTGAATTTACCTAAATCTTTTCTGACGCCGACTACTCCATGTCGGACAAAATTTTATTTTGTTTGATTAATTCTCCTGAAAATTATCATAATTTAGAATTTCCTCTTACAATTCGGTACAAGTTTTCAAGTTCTGGTCAAGGGCCTTTTTGACGTGAATCAAGGAAATATATTTATACCCGGTACCTACCACACAGTGGTGAGGGTATATTCACTTTGTCATTCCATTTGTAACGCCCATAAGGAGGCGTTGTAGGTGTGACAAACTATATATATTATTGATCAGCATCACTTTCTTAGTCGATCTAGCGATGTCCGTCTGTCTGTCTGTCCGTCTGTCCGCACGATTACGGCCGTAATTTAAGAGCTATCGACTTTTACGAAATTTGGTACGTAGAGTAAGTGCGGCAAATGTGGCCCAGGTGGGTAATATGGCCCACCATTATATATCCTGAATCAAAAAGCGCAGGTAGATAAAAACTAATACATTTCAAACAAGTTAAGACCGGTTTTGTCTCTGTCGATTATGGTAGGCGTAGCTCGACGGATCTGTAAAATATAGACCATAGTAGCATTTTTTCGTTTTCGATGTAATTTTTTGGGAAGTTTTGTTAATTTTTTTCGCATTGAATTTTGCTTAAATTCGATAATCTTTTTCTAAGAGTGAATAATGTTAAATCTTTTCTTATTTTGTGTGGCATCAGAAGTTAAAAAAAGTTTATCAGTTGTATTAAAAATAAAAATGTGTGAAAAAATCACGGTGTGTTTAATATGGCCTACCCATGTAACCCAGTAGGCCATATTTGACACCTGATATTAATTGAACGTTTGACAGATAAAATGGCTTCTAGCTCCAACAAGAGCACAAAACAACAATAGACCCGGGTCAAAGAAGAAATAATTCTAGCAAACCAAACTCAATTTTCTTGAAAACGATAGTGTTTAAATATGGCCCACCATGGGCTAATAGTAGATAGCCACCCTGGGCCATATTTAACACAGGGTGGGCCATATTACCCGCACTTCTTTTACAATTGAAAAATTGAGTTCCTTTACGTTTTTTTTATATCTTTTTGTTACGTTTTTTGTTATTATTTTAGATAATAAAGACTGAAGTACAAATGTTTTGTAAAACTGTTTAAAAAAAACAGAAATGAATTCGACTTAAATTCATGGTTTTATTCTAAAAAATGTTAAGGGTGGGCCACATTTGCCGCACTTACTCTAAGCTTTTATCCACCAAACTGAGGCTAAGTTCGAAGATGAGCAAGATCGGATGAAAACTACTACTACCTCCCATACAAAAATATCAGATTTACATAGATTTTTATGTTAAAAATTAAATTTAAATAGCTACAGTAAAGATAGCAAGTTTAAACTTTGCACATATTGCTTTAATAATATTTAAAAAAATTTGAAAAAAATTAGCTTGGTCAAATAAAAAGTAACCATACCTCCCATACAAATACCTACATATATCATTTTTTAATACTAAAATATTTTTTTTATTTTACAATAATATTTTACCGGGTATTTGAGCTTCGGCATAGTCGAAGATAATTGTTTTACTGGTTTTTTTTTTGTGAGGGGAATTCGCAGGAAGGAAAAATCATCGAAAGACATTGCAGAGCTATTGCGCGAGGGATGCTTCTGCTTTAACCCGATCTAAAAAAAACTCCCGAGGGGACTGACTTTCGTCATCCCGAATTGGATTGCACCTAGTCGTTCGACTAATCGACAATTTATTTTTGATTCATTTTAAAAAATTTAGAGGATAAATCAGCCGTTTGTCGGATTTCTATACCTTTTTGATTGAAAATATTACCTACTTTCTTGGTCTTAGCTAACTCTTATAGATCAAGAAGTTTTACCCGCCTTAATCTCCTGACTACATTGTCAGTATTTAAAAGTTCTGTTATTTCTAAGTTAACATGGTCAAAAAGTCTACTTCTGTGCCTTTGGGCAACTTTTTTAACTTCTTCCTCAACCATTTCAATGTTTAGATCTTTATGTAGATCAGCGTTGCGTATGTACCAAGGTGCATTGACTATGTTCCTTAGTACTTTATTTTGGAAAACTTGAATTTTTTGCAAATTTGTTTGGCATGTGCATGCCCTGCCCACAACTGGACCCCGTAGGTCCATACACATACTAGTTTTAGAACTTGCTTGTATAGCAATAGCTTATTGTAATTGGACAGATATGAATATCTCCCAATAAGCCAATACATTTTACTGTATCGCATGTTCAACTCATCTCTTTTTACATGCGCTTTCCAACGGAGTTTAGCATCTAGAGTCATGCCTAGATATTTGGATGTATTTGAGTACTCCACTACATTGTTGTTTTTAAACGTAAAGTTAATATGGACTGACTTAAGGTCATTTAATCTAATCTGCCATTTTTTGTCCAATATGAGATATTGTCTATTGCCCTTTGCTATAGTGGTTTCCCCACTTTCAGGCAAATCGCTAGTGAATAGAAGGTATAAAACTAGACCACGCTGCACAGTGGTTTCCCCCATAGGCCAAAAGGTAAAATGCAAAAGTTAAAAGTACCCATTTTTTTGGTACAAATGATATCTCTGATAACGGTTCATGCTGATAACAGGCGAATTACTAATCTGAGAGTAGTTGTTTGTGGCATGATCAGTCGGCAAAGTTGAATGTTTTGTTGCAGTCTTTGGCAATTTTTAGTGCGGATTTTTTTCACTGCGATTAAATATTTTTTTTTTTTTTTTTGAGACATAGGCTGTGCAATTATAGTGATGGATATTGAAAACCAAGGTATGTAGATAATTATAAACTTACTCAACATCTTTATTGATGTGCATAATATTATTAAAACCGTTACTAAAGTTAGTGCTTCAATTGGTTTTTTCTATTGTCTTAAGAGAAATTCTGACAGGACATACCTTTTGATTCGTGTACTTTCGCCTAATTTAGTTTGCAAATTTGCTTAGGCGAATTTTTCTTTTTTAAGAACATATTTGACATTTTTTGCGAAAATTTGCTAAAATTTGCAAAATTTCACTCTATAAAGAACAACATTTTTCTTTTAAGGGTCAAATAAAATAATCGAGATACGTACTATATTTTATATATGGCGTAAAGTAAAGAAGGTTGGAGGTGCTACTAAGCATAAGGAAACTTTTGAGATCTTTAAACAAACTTACAACATGGAACACACTGAACTTTTACACAACAGGATATATTCGCTATGCCAATCCTTTTTGACGAGATGGAATAAATGCTCACGGAACGAAAAATTCTTTCTTGAAAAGTACAGTGACTGGCTTGACAGTACAGAGGACTTCACTGATGTAAGTAAGCCCAGTGATGCTAGTAAGTCTCAAGGAAGGCCAAAAAAGCCGTTCTTAGAATGCTCGTCCCGAACAAAAAGAAGGCGCATTGCTAGCATGGCTACAAAAGACCAAGATATCGCTTCTGCTTTGAAACAATTGCAAGCAACCGATATTCCGCAACTTGATGCAAATGACACCTTAAAATTATTAGTTGATGCTAGATTAACAAAAAAACAATATCAAGTTGTAAGGAATGTGGTTAACGAAAAAACAAAGCTTGATATTTTCCCGAGTTATGCTAAGGTACTCAAAGCAAAACAAGATTGTTACCCGAAGTTAGAAACAATAACGATCACTGATTCATCAGCCGAAATAACTCTCCAAGGCCTTTTAGATCACACCGCGAAACGGATTGTAGAATCACAACAAGATGTTCTCAAAATGGCGAAAGATGAGTTGAGTAATTTGACAATTATTGGAAAATGGGGCTTCGATGGAAGCAGTGGACAATCGGAGTACAAACAGCGAATTTCGGGGGAATTTAGTGATAGTGATATGTTCGTAACTTCTTATGTTCCTATTCAACTTTTTTCACAAGTTAATCCTGACACAGACAAGAGAATTATATGGCAGAATCCTCGTCCTGGATCGACCAGGTACTGTCGACCTATCCGTTTTCAGCTTAAGAAGGAAACTGCAGAGTTGAGCAGAGCCGAACAACAATACATACAAAGTCAAATTGAGGATCTATCTAGTACTATTATTACTATTGAAGATCAGATTTATACTGTAAACCATGAGCTCAAGTTGACAATGGTGGATGGAAAGGTGTGTAATGCGTTAACGTATACCTCTTCCCAACAGGTTTGCTATATTTGTGGAGCCAAGCCAACTACAATGAACGATATTGAAGGTTCCTTGCAAAGACAAATTAGTCATCATAGTTTGGATTTCGGTTTATCGCCTTTGCATGCGTGGATACGTTTCTTTGAATTTTTAATTCATGTATCCTATAGACTTGATTTCAAGAAATGGCGTGCGACAAAAAACGAAAGGCCTCTTCTGGACGCAAAAAAAGCACACATACAGAGTGAATTCAGACAAAAGACTGGCCTTATAATTGATAAACCGAAACAAGGTGGGGGAAATTCAAATGACGGCAATACGGCTCGCAGATTTTTTGTCAACCCTTCATTATCTTCAGAGATTACGGGCTTGAAAAAGTCCATAATTGAGAGATGTTCTGTAGTCCTCAGAACTATGGCATGTGGCTACGCTATTAATATCCCGGCTTTTGAAGAGTATGCCCTACAAACAGCGAGAGAAATTGTGGATGAATATCCATGGTATCCAATGCCAGCTTCGGTGCATAAGGTACTGATCCATGGTGGACAAGTTGCTCAACATGCGATTTTGCCTATAGGCCAGTTGACCGAAGAAGCTGCTGAGGCTAATAATAAAAACATAAAGTTCTTTAGGTCAAAAAACACGAGAAAAATATCAAGAGTAGCCACCAACACTGATTTATTCAATCGATTGCTTCTTGCTTCGGATCCGTTTTTAGCTAACGCAAAATGTTCAGAAAAACTTAAAAAATCAATGTTAAGCGAAGACGTTTTAAAACTTTTAATTTGAAAACTTCTTTTATATTTATTCAAATTCAAAGATTTTCAATAAAAATTTCGTTAATTTATTATCTTAAATGATTTTTTTTAATTATGACCATTGATCACATACATATGAAACCACTGTGCGCTGCCTTGTGGTACACCAGCTTTAATTTCTCTGTACTTAGTCTCTTGTTTAATTCTGAAGAATCGATCTGATATATATGACTCCAGAATTGTCGAATATTGCTTTGGCGGTTGCCTTTGTAGTTTGTGGATCAGTGCCAGACTTTATCGAAAACTTGTGTTATATCAAGAAATATTGTAGAGCACACTTTTTTCTCTTCAAATGCTTTTTCGATTTTATCTGTGATTCTATGCACCTGATCAATTGTAGAGTGCTTATTTCTAAATCCAAATTGGTGATTTGGGACTAGTGATTTTTCGTCAATTATTTTTTGCAGGCGTTTTACCAGCATTTGCTCGAATAACTTTGACAACATTGGTAGTATAGATATTGGGCGATATGAGGTTACCTCGTTAGGTGGTTTGCCTGGTTTTGGTATCATTATTACCTCCGCGACTTTCCACATGCTTGGAACATATCTCAACTTAAATGCAGCATTTATAATCTGCGCTATTTTTTTCAGACATTTTCGTGGAAATTGTTTCAAAATTTCTCCTGTAAGGAAATATGTATATAAGATTAAGACATTCGGTTCACATTCTTATACGTATCAAGAGACATAGTCGAAAGAGTAAACATGTACTTACATGACGGATTGCTTTGCATTTTCTGATATGTCACAAAAATAACTCCATACATTTTGGTGTCGACAAGCTGCCAAATTTTGTAACAAAAACAAGGAATCATGCTAAATGCTTAATCTTGTGTTTCTTTGATTCATGTCTCTCTGATGTCCCAGTAGGATTTATTTTTTTGTATCTCAGTACATATTTCCAAAATATTTTCGCAAGTGCAGAAAATGCATTATTTAGTCACGTATCTCATAGAATATAGTACAAGTTTCGAAGATCTGAAAATGCTACTTTAATTTAAACCAGATCATGTCAATCTATGCTTTGAATCTGAAAAGTAAAATTAAAAAAAAAAATGTTTTCAAAAATATCGAGTTCCACATTTTTCTCTAACAATTTGAAACAAGTTCTTAAATTTGGCTAGATAGTGCTCTGTAACGCAGTCTATATTGAAGTATCCTTTGTTTTGGATTAAATAAATAAATAAATAAATAGGCGGCGCGACAGGCGGTAGACACCCAAGGCCTAGCTTCTCGCAACCATTCGTTTTGTGTGAGTTTCTATTTTTGGAACGAATGGAAGGGACCTACAATTTTATGCCGAATCCGAACGGCTGAATTGAGAAGCTTTTTCAGGACAGTCATACTCTCGGATGCTTGTCAGACGTTCGCGAGAGGTGGCGCAGTAGAAAAAACCTTAAGATGGTAATTTGTGTTTTTCCGGGGATTGAACCTGGGATCCCTCGCACAGTAGTCCAGCACACTAACCACTGCGCTACTGCGCAGTTTTGTTTTGGATTGCGTGGTTTGTTTTGGATTGTATACAGAAAATAATGACAATTGTGAAGCTATACGATTTGCTCGAATTTCTTACAATTTAGTAACTACATCTACAAGTTATGAATTTCTGACAATTCACCTAAATCATGTTAGTATCTTTTTGTAATTGATTATTCCAAAGAAATCTTTCTGAAAATGTAGACAATTTTTAAGTTACACATTTTGCTCAAATTTCATATAATTTGGTATTGCACAAGAGTGGAAACTCGCTGTAAGTTATTTTCACTTTTCTCTTCATAATCATAAATGCACTATTTAAATTTGGCTGTTTGTTTTTCGAAATTTCTGACAATTTCGCAGAAAGTTTTAGAATAGTAAGATATACCTTACCTATACGACATTTTGAAGTTCTGACGGAATTTAGCTTCTGCAAACAACTCTTTTGGCTCACATTCTGTTTGGTTAAACTGGATTTTCATGTAGTTCGAAATTCTGACAACTGACTAAGTATGTTTCCTGTATTGTCAAATTATGTCATGAATCATGAAATATAAATTTCCCCATACTTTTATCATAGTACGAGGTCCTATTGCAAATGATGCCGTTTGACGCTCCTTACCTCAGCTCCTCTATCATGCCTACAATTATCTACACTCTAATCACCTCGATTGTCTCAGAAAAAATGCAGCACAAGTAAAACGAGAACGAGAAACTTTTCTACACCGCCATTTGTCATGAATCTACTGGAAATTGTTTCAACTGTGTCTTTCCGAATTTTTATAGAAAATAACCACGGAAAAGAAAACTCAATTCAATCCAACAAGAAGGTTAAGAAACTTGTAAACGTTGATATCTGTTGTTTGTTTGCGACGGAATCCAATGGAATGCCCATACATTAAAATCAGGCTTTAAAAGGATTCATTCGACGGAACCAAAGTTTTGCATTCTTTTGCAGCATTGCAGAAGTTTTACAACCAAATTCTTCAAATGATGATGATACCGCAGTAGTACCGCGACAGTTTGTGGGTGATTGGCGCCTTTATGCAAAATAAACAAAAATAAAAAAATACACAAAACGGACTCATCCTTAAATAATAACAACAACAGTGCTCACCGTTTTTAATGTCACGCAATCAATGCATACAAAACCGGTGTAGAGGTCCTTAAAGCGGCATAAAGCTGGGAAAATGTCAAACGATTGCGGTGGTGTGCGCGCATTCAACTGGCGAAAGTTTTCTGATTATTGTCTGCATGCAATGGGGCGTATGAGTGTTTTTCTTTTTTTTTTTCTTTTTTTGTTGCCTGGAAAGGTTGTTTGAAATTTTGCTAGCGAGCCTGTGCATCTCCGATGGGTTGATGAGCGAACGAATTAATTTGTGTGCGGTAAATCCGTTTGAAGGAATTAAAAGGACACACGCAACCTGTGCTGCTGTCACAGTAGAGGTGGCTGGGTAAATGTGTATACTGCCGGGAGTTTGTAATCAAAATGAAAAGATTCCAATCGGACATGGTTTTGATTTTTTGTTACAAGGAGCTTCTTCGAATAGCTTTATAAATAGTTAGCATGTGCCTATAACTACTGTAGATATCAGGAGATCTTTGATCTGACAGATTTATGGGGAAATGCAAATTATTGAGGTATTTCTTTTACACGTGTTGATAGATAGAAGAACAGTAGATACCTACACAGGTAAAGTCGCCATTTGCCGTATCTATAAGTTCTAAGGTAGCAGCAGGTATATTGCGGTTGTGGGCAAAGAAAACTAGTACATTTATTGAGCGATTAGTATTTTTATATGCACATCAGCCATCATCGATCGCCCAAATCGAAGCTAAAACTGACATTATAGTGCATTTGTACTTAGAGCATCATAATCCCCGTTTTATAATTTGTTTCCACAACGCTATACTTATGGAACAAATAACAAATACGACATCTCTAAAAAGTGACCTTTCATAATTGCTCCGGAAGGATATGACAGACGGCCTTTGAAGTTAATCTCAGCTAACTTTTTCATCCCTGTATTTGTGATGTTTTATTGGATTTCATCAAGTTTACCCTTTTTGATCAACTGAGCGTTAAATTACAAAACAAAAAATTGAAAACTTAGGTCATTTTACGTCAGTGTGATAAAATTGTTTTTATTTAACTTTTTTTCTTTGCCAACCAACCTCAATTCTATGAGCCACATTAATGTGACAATAAATCGGTCGTTGTGGAAGCTTATTAAAATATATTTTATGGAAATGCAGCAGTCATACATTTTATCTCCAAACACTGACAAATTATGTCAATGACGTTGTATTTGGCACTTATACTCGAGTTCCGCTTGAGAATTTTGCTTGGATTAACTAAAATTTACAAGGCGTTACTGTATGACTAACCAACCATCCCATCTATCCTCATTTTAGGAGGATGATACTCCTTTTTTAAACCAAAAATTTCAAAACCTTCAAACCTCCTTTATACCCCTAAATCCTCCTTTAACCCTTCAATCATTCTTCTTTCCTATGTCAGTTTTAATATGAATTTCTTCAACGAAAAATCAGTTCAAATTGTGCACTTATGAAAGTGTTGAAAAGAGACATTTACCAAACTCTAAATTTAGAATTGATTGAAATTCAGTATTTCATTCAAGTCAAAATAACGTCAACAAATTAGTTTAATAATAATTTAATAATTTTTATTACTTTTCTCCCGGAGCAGAATACTTTTTTGACAGCTGAAAACTCGTTCTCCACCACAATAGTGTCAGAAAATTGTCTGAGGATAATTATTTAGCGCAATTTACATACGGCCTTAAGAAGCAATATGAATATAGCGCCTGGAATTATTCTATTTGTTCATCAAGTCGCAGCCGGATATGACTCGCCAAATGTCATTGAAAACAAAATAATAATGTGGCTAGCGACAAACAAACTGTTGACGAAGATGAATTTGAGGAAATGGACTCAGAATAAGATACAGACAATGTATTTCATATTCAGTTCTTTAATTGAAATTTCATTTAAAAATTGTTCTCATCATTAAATCATTGATCCTTCATCATCCTTTGGGAGAAAAAAAAACACCCTTTTGGAAAAATTTGGAAGGAAAACCCTCTTTTTGACGAAATTGAGATGGGAAGGTTAGGATGACCCATATGAAATCCTGGACTAGTTTCGAATCTGCAACCGCTGGACGCACAGTTCGTTGACCTACTATTCTACTGGTACTTTCATGATAACAATTGTTGAGCTTTGATGACATTAAATTTTCAAAACTCTATTTCTTATAGACGAAAAAATTTTGGATCTCGCTTCGTGCAAAGAGAACTAACATAATTCATCCCTATCGAGGATGAAGTTCGTGAGACTGGTATGCTAGTGGACAACACTAAGGAGACCATTAGTCTTCGTGCGGTGCCACTGCATCCACAGAGAGTGACAGTTTTGTGCGGATTGTGGATGGGTGGCATCATTGGACCATTTTTCTTCGAAAATGAGGCTAGGAACAACGTTTCGGTCAACGGCGGGCGTTATAAAGCCATGTTAACCTACTTTTTTTTTACTGAAATTGAAGACATAGATTTGGACGACGTCTGGTTCATGCATAGTGGCGCATCATGCCACAATCGATCTTTTGCGCACCAAATTTTTAAATCGTGTTATCAGCCATCTTGGCGATGTCAATTGGACGCCTCAGAGCTGCAATTTGACCCCTTTTTACTTTTATTTGTGGGGAACGGTGAACGACCCATGGTATGCCAACAATTCGAAAACGATTCAAGCACTTAAGGCCAATATCATCCAAGCAATCCGTGAGCTACAGAGCGAAACCATCTACAAGATCTTGGAAAATTGGAGTAACAGAATGTGCTACTGAGAAGCCAGCCGAGGCAGCCACTTGAATGACATTCTGCTTCATAATTAATGGGAATGTTTGCTCTTACTAATGATGCCATAATACATGGAAATAATTTAATTTTGTTCATTTTATTGCATTTTTAAAAAGAAACTTGTATTATGGCCCACCCTTTATAATCGCGTTCATTTGACATTTGCATAATCGCAAAATATTCCGTAACAATTATTGGTTGACGCCTGTCGGAGAGCTTCGGAAGATAGTTCCGAATAGCTGTCCAAAGTTAATGCGGCGAAGTACGAAATCGGAGAAATTCCATTCCGAACGGATAGATTATGTAACTCGATAGGTCTGATTATATCTGTATATATGTTTGGCTTTCTTGAAAGAAGCATGTAATAAAAGGAAGTTATATTATCCAGAATTGGTATGCATTAACGCATTTGGTTAAACGAGTTAATAATTTTGATCCAAACTGAAGTAAGAGAGTTTTCCTAAACAATATTTGCACTCCATCTTCATTACGAGGGTGTTGTTCTCCTGTTCAGAAAATACAGTTATCCTCCCTTAATGAGTGGCTTAGCGCTTAGGCACAAACTTAATGTTAAAAAAACAGTATGTTCCTCACCTACATAAGCACACAACTGAAGTGGAACTTCCTTCAAATCACTTTACTTATACATCACTTTATAATAGTGACGATTGGACACGGATCATCAATTGTGAATTTAAACCATCCAGAAACCCACTCCAACACACATAAAATTTCAACAAAATCGGTCCAGCTGTTTAGGAGGAAAATAAGCGTTTCACTTTGATTTCCGTTTCACTTTCATTTAGGTTTCATTTTTTCGGACTTACACATCGCTAAAGAAGTTTCCCTTCAAGAAAGATGTATGTCTTCCTGAGTCCAATTTTGGTCAAAAAGTTTAGCTTCATGTCTAACATAACAAGAGAGAACTACTGTTGCAACAATTGTTACCGGCTTATTGGTAAAGATCATCAGAAAGAAAAAAGTCTAAACTTGTCAAATCGCATGAACTTTTCGAACAAGTGAGTCGGCTCTTCGTGAGATTAGGCGACTATAAATCGCCAAATACCAAACGAAAATTCCGAAATTGAGACGTTTTAGTTCTATTGCACACTGTGTGTCTTCGCAGCAGTATTTTCCGGTCGACCGCGAATTTCTTTGAAGTTTCCTTTCTAGATATAATGTATACATTTCCTCGGCTCGTCAAACGTCATATTCAATTTAATTCCGAAGACTCTTTGGTGTTACATCACTAATACAGAGCGAGTTTCATTACCGGCTTAGTTAAGTGTAGGATTAAACATAAACTTCACTTAAGCAGTTTTCGCTTTCACATTAAATCGCGGAAGACTGTGGCTTAACTTAAGCCACTATTTAAGCAAGGTGTATCCTTAAGCCGGTGCTGTTAAAAACAAATTTGTATAAATCCTGAGTTTATCGTTTGATCGACACTTAACCTCGTACTGTGAAATCGGGCATAAGTCTTTCTTCATGCGGAGTTACTTTCCTACAACTCACCTATGGCGAGGGCAGCTCATATTTTTTAGTAGCCTACACATATGCAACAATTGAAAGGTGGTGTAACGTCCACGGATGAGTTAGAACAGAGTGTTGTGTATGTGTACACTTGTACAGGTCTCGAATTTTCGCCTCACTTTAATAATTAATGTAGCTCTCCAAATCTAACTCCAAACCAAACAAAAACCTAACAAATATGCAAAAATTGAAAAAATCCTCTGTAATTGACGGAAATCCCCGAAAAGGATCTGATTAACTAATCATCTCATCGATTTCAAAAAATAAAAAATAACACCTCAGAAAAAAGCCCTGCAGGCAAATAACCAGCAAATTTATTTTGTATGTCCTACACATGGATCCTTTTATGCTGTGAATTTTTCCGCCGAATATTCCCCCCTTTCATTGTAGCCGCATATCGTTGGTATATGTTTTGGCTCATCTCTGACGGTGAAGTAAACAAAGAATTTCCGAACGAAAATATATGTGTGTGCATCTGGAATGAATTATCGTCAAGGATAACATTGAAATATCCCAGATATTGAATATCAAAACAAATTCTACACCCAGAAGCCGACAAGGGGGAAGAAATAGCAGAAGTGCCCATCAACCTCGAGGAGTAATCCTTTTCGAAAACAAATGTTCGTATCCAGCCGTTGGGTATGGTTTGGGGTATCTACCTATCTCAAAAGAAACAAATCTATGTGGGTTGCCACTCTTGTCTCTCCGAGTGCGCTGTGAGTCCTTAAACAATCAGATTACTTTCAAAGGGTATAGGAATCACCTGTTGGATTTTGTGTGAAAAATTGACGAAAGTTCATTTGTAACATCTTTGCAATGACCTCGTTATCCTTTTTAGTGGCACAAGTCAAAGCAGACGTTTTACAAAGTGCAATCAGCGCCTTTATCCCGCGCGCTAATTGTTTGTGTCACAAGGGGAATGCAAAGTCTAAGCTTAAGTGGGAGGGTCCTCAAGTGAAATGTGTTAGCTTTATGGCTAAAAGAGGGTATCCTTTGGCAAAATGCAGAGATTGCTACATCTTCCAAAAACAAACTCTGATTTTAATTAGGAACACACACACCCACCCGAACAGCACGTAATTACGGGAACATTATCCCTGGCCCCCGTGTATCCTTAACAGCTAATTAAATGATGTGACAAAAAAAAACGAGAAGATATAGAAATTACAAAAAACAACAGGATGAAAGGGATCAACATCCGTGTGTAGGGTAAAGAAATTTTTAGGGTGAAATTGAGAACTCCTCGAGGGTACGAAAAGGCTAAAGTGGAGGAAGGTTCAAATTTCGTGAAGCACAAGTCAGGCACTTGATATCTCGGAATTCCACTACCTACCGTTTAGTATAACACTCCTCCACAAGTAAGTTCCTCTTCTTATTGTACCAACACTGTGCGGGAGGCGGTGGAGGTACATTCGATTAACATGTTGCAATGCAAGTGTACAATGCAAGAAATAGGCTTAGACTTAGACACTTGCCATAGTTAAGTAGGTGTGCGATGCTCGTGCTACTCCGCAATCATGTCACGATCCTGGATGCAGATTTATGCGTGCATACGATTAGGAATGCCATTCGATGAGTGAGTCCGCAACTAGTTGACGTTGGGTGTTGTTCAGTGGGTTCTCTACTTGGACATGATTTTCCTCTGTGCGGGAAATTGATGTCAAAATGTTTTTCCTTATACCTATATAACATTGATTCGCTAGAAAATTGGTAATCATTTGAATTTCTTTTTTTTTTTTCTTTTTTAGAATGCCTCCAAAACGAATTCCAATGTCGAAGTGGTCACTGTATATCAGGTAGCAAACGTTGTGACAGCGTTCGAGACTGCCCTGACGGCGATGATGAGGAACAATCGTGTCGTAAGTACATTCCCTCTTTAGACAGCTCTCCACAGACCTATCTTTACACTGAATCCTTCTATTTTCTATAAAACTCTATTTTTTCCTTCTACTGAAACACTTTTAATTTCTTTTTACAAAACTTACAACTTTTTCTGTGATTTTTAATATTAATACTAATTTTGTTTTGTATCTTTGTTATGTCAAAAAAAAACTAATCATTTCAATGGGACTAACTACACATCATCACCAAAAATAAAAAATAAAATTATTTGTACATCACCCCTGGGATCGCACAACACAAAATATTATGGTTTTTCTTGTGTTACTAACAAAACAAAATTTTGTATAAAGCTACCGAATGTAGTAGCCTAGAATATCAATGTCGAGGCAGGCATCAATGTATAAGTGAATCTCTTTTATGCGATGGTAATTACGATTGCGCCGATGGCGATGATGAAGACGATTGTGATGCGAGTAAGTATTCTGAAAAAATAGACATTGTTTTTAATTTTCTCTTCTCGATCCTTAAATCCCATCCTCCTATTCCTTGTATGGTGTTAACAATAATTGGGGGCTATTGTTTCATTGACATTGATAAAAGTGAAAAGTTTGGCAAGTTGTTTTTTTTTTTAAATACAATTTTATAACTTATCACTTAGAAATCTAGTTTTTGCATTGCCTGTTAAGGATCGCAGTGTTTAGTAAGCTATTACGGAGCGATTTTTATGAACTAAATATCCTTTGGAAAACAAAACATCCATTTAAGCGATCGCCAAAAAATTAGCAACAGTTCTTCCCTAATTTTTAGAACTCTTCCCGTAAGCAAAAAACGCCAGTAAACTTACTTTAGGCGCAAGCAAAAAATACTCCTCTTAAAATCTATTCAGCAAGCAAGCGAAAATTGGAGCTTATTAAAAGTTATGTAAGTAGATCCCTTATACTTATGGAGCTATTAGAATCTCTTCAGAGATCTAGCCCACATTATGCCCAATTATGGCACGGTTACTTAAAAACTTATAGCGGCTAAAATTGGTTTATTGTAAAGAAGTTTGAAAATCAAACTTTGGCGTTGGATATTCATTCATGCCGGACTATAATTTTATTTGTTGGCAACTGCAGCTTTTAGCTAACACGACCAATTTTAAGTACGTACATATCTACTATTTTAATAACTCGCTTTTAGACCGCTCCCTTATTTGTCGGTGCGGCACCTGTGTTCGATACTTACAGCTTTACTGAAAGCAAACCTATATGCTTACGTGACCTAGAGTGACCATCAAACAAGTCTAGTTCATCCCCTTAGCGCTCAAGATGTTCCGTAGCTCAAGACGTTGACTGAACATCGGCTTGAATTTCGAGGGTAAAGGTCACACGTAGCTTTCGTTCGCACGTCGTGGATGGAGACCGCATTTTGCACTTGTACATCATGTAGCGTATCCCGTACTAGCTTTCTACATACAAATCTTGAAATACTTGCTTACATGTTCGGCTGACTGAAGAATATAATCCGCCGGATCAGCGACAAGTTCGTGCGTTCATATACCCAAATACTGTGAACATCTTTAAGTAGACAAACTTTTTTGTTGACCGGCACTTTCAGTCCCATTGCTTTCGACTGACTTGGCACAAATTGTGATAATTTCATTAAGATGGTCAGTTGAATCAAATTTATTTATCATATTCACAGTAGCTTTGCCAGGACATTAAACCATGCCTTCAATATCACCACTCATTGGGAGCATGCAGCGACCGTAGTGCTGATAGTAACAACTCTCTGATCGTTTAGCTGCGTAAATTGTTGCAAGAACTCGCCGTTAATGGCGCTACCTACTTTCACCTCGTTTTCAGCATAGATCAATACGCTCACGAATAGATACATTGTATATCGGTGTACTAAATTATGCCTGCAAAGTGTCAATAAATGGCAATTGGTATGTCCCTGTCAAACTGATCACAATCTGTCAAATTCTATGAAACATTTGCCCTCCACAATTTGTATATATTTTGTTCAATTGTATATACATATAATAATATAAATAATTATAATTAATAATAATTCTTATTCCCATTGCTGCGCATTTTGTAAATAAATAAACTATCATGGTAAAATTAAAAAAGTTATTCCGAAATTGAAGTATTTCTGTCCAGAGGGTAAATTTACTTGTCGAGATCTATCATGTATCTCAATAGTGGGTCGTTGTGATGGCAAAGTAGATTGTCCCAATGATCGTTCGGATGAGGAAGGATGTCGTATGTGATTGTTATTAGATTAGTTGTATGTGTAATATTATATTAATTCATTATTTTCATTTTACTGACAAAATCAAAAAACAAAAAAAAAAAAAAGCTTGCTTATATAATAAATGGCAATGTGATGATGGAACTTGTATAGATATCTCATTCCGCTGCAATGGAAATATCGATTGTAGAGAAGATATTTCAGATGAACGGAATTGTAATGGTGAGCCGGGTATTATAGTTTTCTTATATCAATTTTATCATCACATGTAGTTAGTTTGCATGTTTGCTTTGCTCTCACAAATTTGCCTTTCGACGCATATATTTTTGTAATAAGTTGTGACTAGTCTTAAGAGTCTCATCAATGGTGAAGGTAAGTCCTTAAATTTTGTATCTAATTTCGTGAATAGCTGCTATACTTGTATGTGTTTGTGCTAATTATATTTTATGAAATTACCTACACACCTTAAGTCTATGTCTCCCTTTTCTTGTTCACTTTTATAAAACGATCGGAAAATGTAACTGCTAAGAAATTCATTACCAACGTCCTGTTAAGCGAAAAATAACAAAAGTCATCTTGGCATTCCTACAATTATTATTTGTTATAACGAAATTCACGTCATAAATAATGTAAAACTATTTAGTGCATGCTCGTCACGCCGTTTAACAATAACTACAGAGTATCGAATTGCCTTTGCCCGCCATACTAGACACTATAAACAAAAAATTTAAAAACCGGATTTTTTTTATATTGTCTTCTTCGTATCTCTACTAGAGGTGTACGTAGTTCTTTTTCTTTCATAGGCGTAGTAGTAAGGCGTAGTACCTTCACAGCATAATTAAAAATTGTAAGTAGTTGTAGTTGTAGCTTGTTTGTATCCCTCTTCTGTACAGGGTGACACAGTTTATTTTTTTATTTTTTTTATACCTATACGTATAATCCCCAAATAAATTCATTTTCAAAGTTTTAAGAAGTTATGGATGATGGACGACTTACCTGATAAAAGAATTTGAGTGAGCTTGCTGAAGGGATGGTCTGTGTCCTAAATTGGTCTTAAAACTTTAAGGGATACCTACCTTCTATTCCTAAAAAATATAAAGTTCGTTAAACAACTTCTGCCTTCTGATGGTTCTAGCTGAAAAATGACGGAGCCAATTTGTTATTTGTACTAGAGTTACCCACGTTTCCGGGTTTTATCACTAGTCGTTGGTATTCCGGACTTTTTCAAGCATACGACAGTCCGCATTGCTATTGTTCTCTATTTAAAAAAGATGTTCCGGAAACCTTTAGTTAAAGTCATTTCGTGAGAGATCATAAAAATTTTTACAGATCAGCCTGTAGAAATTTAAACGTTTTGTAAGAATGCCTCAAATGCACGCTACAGGAAAAGCGATCTCATAACCGGTATAATTTACATCCTTGAAAAGTGTTGTAGACTATCTAAATGCCAGTCCAAAAAATCTCTTGAGCCCTCTTCGCTTATATCACAACACGATAAGAACAACCAGTAAAAGAATGATAGGATTTTTATTTTAAATAGTTTCACTCAACTCTCTAGTCGTTGAGTATACAGAACTGAGTTAGAACTTTGGCAATCTTTTTGTAATTATTTCTAACTGACGAGGGAATAGTCAAATGCTGCATGAAAGGACTGCAAAATATTCTGATTATTTTGACACTTGAAAGTAAAAAATAAAAGAAAACAAATCGGCAAAGACAAATTGATCACCTTTATTCTAGGACCCTATATACATATGTACAAGTGAATTTCTGCAAAAACGTAACACTGAGCTACAAGTCCTATGTCCTACACTTCACTTGTAAACTAATTCAAAGGTACCTTTAAGACTTCTCAACTTGGCTTATTATATCAGATTCTTCACCTTCGAATTAGCTCAAAGAATTCAAAACAAAAAATTAAAATATTGCTTTGAATGACCGTCTAAAGCTGGCTTCAAAACATACTTTTTTTTGTTGAAGAGCATCACAAATTTTAGCTGTTTAATAAATCCCATAAAAACGTGTTCAGGAGTGCCCTAAGCACATGCCCTTAAATTAACTGAATCTTAAGTAAGGCGTAAATTTTCGGTAAACATTTGTTCGCAACTTTTTGGCACAGAAAGACAGATTTCTGTGTATAATAAAACTGATAGAGCTGTATATAAAATGGAATAATTGAGTTTTGATTCATAAATTATTAGAATAAAAACCAGCCATTATAAGTATCGGAGCCACGATAGAGCACACTCATTAAAAATAAATCAGTATCAACTTGTATTGCCCCTTTCGTAACCTTTTTCGATTTCAGACAAAATCCTCGGCTGGCAGAAATTTGTAAGCCTTTTATTAAAAGTTGAAAGTGTTTTCAGGACATTACTCTTTAGAATCCAAGGCTTCTTTTGAAAGTTTCTAAAATATCTTTATTTATAGTAGTATCCCATAGAGACTACGGCTAGAGTAAGTCACAGAGGCCGCATAAGGAACACCAGAATATGTGAGGTACTCAATGTTGAGCAACTGCTTCTCTCCACAAAATCGTCCATGCCTCGGTGGTTTGTTCACGTTAAGTGCATATAGTCCCAACTTGGATTTCAATAACTACCATATTAAATGACACATTTTCATTAAAACCTAAGTCGGTTCTCACATTGAGGCAACATCAACAATCAATAAGCAACAGGCAATATAGGAAACATGCAATATTATCGCTCACAATTATTTTACATTGAATTAAATTAGAGGTCTCACAGAATTGTTCGGTTTATCAGAATTGTGTGCATAACACCTTGGTAAATGTGTAAACGGTTACGCGTCATCGAAAATAAGCAACATGTAAGTTTGTTAAACCAATTACAACATCCATAGAAATCATATGTATTGTGTGTTTCTGCTTACTACAGAACAATGACACGTATTCGAAGAGGGCCGAGTTACACAGAGAGCAGTATCAGCCCGGATACATCGGTTAAACGGAATGTGAAAGCCAAGAGCAGCTCAACGAAATTGATAAACAAAATTTATGAACGCACTAATAGCAGGTAAAACAACGTTTGCCAAGTCCGCTAGTGTTCTATAAAGTTTCGTAGAAATTGTGGAAAAATATCCCTGATAGCTAAAAAATTGCAGGCAATATTGTTGCTGATAATAGGATAAAATAAAGTTGCGTGTTGCTTATCGACAGTTGCTTATTGCTTGTTGCCTGAATCTGAGAGACGTCTAAGAAAATCATATATGTAGGTAATACAAAAAAAATTGATTTTTTAAGAAAAGGCATAGAAAATGTTCGCATCAGTTTGTAATAGAACTTTGGGACCAACTTTGACCGATTTATTTTATGCAAATGTCGTCCACATCCAGCTAAGTCAATTGAAACTGAAATGAATATAACAATGCTAAAGTAAGTTTATCTTATTTGCCGTCAGTCTTTATTTGCGAATGAAAAATCTGTTTCACCCTGTACCCATATATGAAGCTCTCAGCATCGCCATTAACACACATGTGATATCTCTGTACCATACAGCCACAGATGATAAAGAATTAAAACACAAAGTCTCGTGAGTACATTCGAGCATACTCAATACAAATAGCAGATGAAAATGCATCCGACCTTGTCGCCAACCAGATGTTTGAAGTGCGTCAAATATTTCTGTCTTAACTCTCTCGCGCCTGCCAGACGACGCAAACTTTTGTGTCGTCTGTCTGATGTCTGCTGACTGTCAAACAAATGTCACTATATGCCACCTAATCACGAAGGCTAGCATTATATGCACATTTACAAGCATAATCCACCTGCTTGGCTCGCTTTTTGTTATATGAACAATTGAACATATCTATCCGCAACAAAACAGCCAACAATGTAAATCAAGACGAAATTACGTTCAGGAATTTCAATATTTTATTAAAAATTCCAACGGCATGCAGGCTCCGTGGCTTGCACGGATAATATTTTAATCGCAGGTGCAAAACATTAAATTATGTGTAGATACTCCCTGCAATTGTATGCGGTGTTGATAATGCGGATTTGGAAAACTAATCAGCAACCACAGGGTACATGGTACAACCCTTATCATTCTTCGACGAGAGCGGTGGTAATTTTAATTTTCAACATTTCTTCTTTCGATTTGTTGCCATTGTATGTGCTTTATCCCAATATTCCTTAATCCCTATCCCCCAAGCTAACCAAACAAGTATCTAACGCGCTTCATACTTTACTAACTCTCACCCCTTGGAACCAATTTAGGCGGTGACGGTGATTGCAGCTTTAATCAATTCCGTTGTGACAACGGTCAGTGTATACCATACCGGGAATTATGTGACAACATTTATGATTGTCAAGATTACTCTGATGAGAAAGATTGTTGTAAGTAGATACTAAAACAAAATGCAGCTATATGTGTAGTAGACTGATGTATAAACTAATTTCTTCCGCTGGGTGATGGTGTGTTGCTTTTGTGTATTTTGTTTTTTTCATTTTGCTGTTCGCTCAACTAAAAGAGGGAATTGAAAATGATGTCCTGCTGTGGTACTTAAAATTATATTTGAAACTGGAATGTGTGATGTAAAGCTCTGCGAAAAGAATGTCGACTTAAGAAATTGCGTTAAATAACCTTTGTAAAGTTGATAGTCATTCATATCAGACTTGTCTTTTGAAGTTTTATAGGTTAAATTATTGCCGACTTACGTCTTTGGAAAGCCAACGCGAAGCGAGCTCAAGCTGCCTCTAGATGACAGTTTATAACCTTAACATTGGTTACTTTTCTCTTCTGTCTTTTTAGGACCGAGTGTTTTTGATGTCAATAGATGAGAGGAGTAGTTTTTAGTTGGGGACACAGTTTTAAATAATATCTAATAAACCTTCCGATTAGCTATGGAATAGATTTCGATGACTGCCTGACTTGAGTCTAATGTCAAATGAAAAGCAGCCTTCTTTTAAACTGCTTGTTAGACTGTTTTTCTTATTTCAAACTAGCGACTTCGTAGTGCAAAATGGAAAAATAAAAAAAATCTATTTGAAATTCATTTAAATTAGTGACAAACAGTTTTTATTGTAATGCTCTGTGGTAAAAAACATTTTTTTGTTTTTCAAAGAATCGTATTGTCTATCAGGACAATGCATAATTATCAATGTTACAAATTTTACAAACATTGGCTCCCATGACTGTCGAAAAATGGCGTTTACAATTACAATGTCCACGCCCCGTACCTACTACAATTTTTCCGATATTTACAGAAACATTTCCGGCCAATACCTAACATTGTCCAAAAATTTGAGGTCAATCGGTCAGATTTGGTAAGATCGCTCAGAACGGTAAGATTTGGAATGTTTTTTTTGTGTATGAGAGGAGGAGGGAGCCCCTTTGCCTAATTGTGACCAATCTTCACAGAAATACTCCAGGGCCAATAACTAAGATTGTGTGTAAATTTAAACTTTATCGATAAAGTGGTTTTCGAGATATGCGATTTTGAATGCATTTTTTTGTATGGGAGTTGCCACGCCCCTATAACTCATAAACCAATACACCTACAAAGACCGTATACACTTTTAAATCATGGTATTAACGTCACCTTTCATGGGAAATTTCCAGAATCAAAATCTGTTCACGCTTTATCTCTTCATCGATCGGCGCACTGCGAACTTATGATCTATTGTGCTTCCTGCTTATAGGTGCCTTGAAAAGGTTCATTCCCTTTTCCACAACTCCTTCGGCATCGCATTGTGGTGCTTTTAAGAATGGTTTTTGAGGTTACTTGCTCTGGCTTAGTCTAGCATGAATATGCTCTTTTGAGAACTTATCCAATCCAGTTTCTTTCATGAATCTAAGAATGATTATCTGATATGTGATAGATACTTACCCTGATGTTCAGTACTCTTATGCGTCAGAGCCGCACAGTATTCCAGAATGTGATCTAATATTTCGGCGCTTTATTGTAAAATTCGTGGGTTGTCGTTCTTGACTGAACCATTTTAGGTTATATTTCCCTAATAGTTTCTTAGCTTGATTTAGAATTTGAAGATTTTTCCAATGTTGTGGTTATTTTTCCCTCTTTTTGAACTTTTCTCTTAGTTGAGTCCTCTATCCCGCAGATTGTTTGCGGGCAAAACCGTCCCTTACTTTGTCAAAAAATCCGCTGCCTACAAGCATGGTATCCCACATAAGTTTAGACTTAATGACGAAGGTGTCAACTGCTCCAATGGCTCCTTGGCTATCTGTCATGAATGTATTGCAGTTTGCAATATATTGCAGTTTTTTTTTTTTTTTTGAGTATGATCGACCTTTTATAGCGCATATTTCAGCTTGATAGATGCTAGTATATTTACCCATGAGTTCGTAGTATTTATAGGTACTGGTCCAAGGCACCTTCGTCCGCTCTCGGTCCATCCGTACTTATACCACTTTATTGTGTGGTTGCTCAGTATTAGATCGTGAATCCATTGATTGGATTTTTTAATTGCCTACATTCGTTGTAAACTCTATTTTTTTTTAATTAAATTTCCGAGTAGGTACATGCTATGACTATCATCTCTGCCCTCTGGGTATAGCTAGAAATGGAAATTTCTTAAGCAATGCATCGAATTTTGTGAACCAATGCACTTTGAAGCCGATAGTACCGTATTTTACGCATCCAGTTCGGTTTTTCAATGGTCCTTAAATTTGAGGTCGAATCTACAAATATGTATGTAGTAATTAATACGGCGCTTTATACTGGTAAGACAATCGTATAAAAAGTAAACTAAGGTATAAGTCCTGCCGAGGTCGGGAATTTCTCGCTGTTTGTATCTTAAATCTTATACTAATTCTAAGTCAAATGGTGATGGTATCTTTTACAATAAATATTTGTTTGTGACTTACTACTGAAATTCTATATAAATTAAACTGGTGGTGGTACTTTCTTCTTCAATGTATTCTTCCTGTACTTTCCGTGTAACACGTCCAAGAAAACTTGAATGCAATCAAACGAACACTGATAACCAAAAATGTTTTTTTTTTATTTTCTCCCAATTTCGTATCGTATATTCTTATTTTACTTATGGTTTATGGAATATATTGCACGTTTGTTACTATTAATTTAATATTAACTGCATGGATATTATAAACAAACAAAAACAAAACACAACACTACAACAAACAACACAGCGCACTATGGCCCGAATGAAGACGAACAAGAACCTCCACCACAACCGCCCACATCAAGGCCACCCCACGAACACCATCACAGAACAACAACTTCACACTTAAAAACAAACACATCTACGATTACCATTGGTTCTGGTATTAAATATGAAAAGAAAACAAGGTGCCACCACGATCAGTTCAAGTGTGTGGAAACAGGTGTCTGTATTCCTATTAATCTGCGATGCGACGGATTTCGTCACTGTAATGATATTTCGGACGAACTAGACTGTGAGAATTATATTGCGCCGCTGATGACGGAAGGACCTTTACAATGTATGGCATGCAACATCAGTAACACATATTACACATTTACATTATCATTGCAATTTTGTTTGTTTTCTAACCACCCTGTAGATGAAGTTCTTGTTTTTTTTTATTGCATGTAGGGAGAATGAAATTAGATTTATAATTTCCTCCTCCTTGTAGTAATTAGATCTATCTGTCTTTACACATACACATACACGAACGCACTTAAACGAAAATTGTTTACATACATATCTAAATAATATTTTTATCCTAAAGTCCTCATAAATAAGTCACATTATATCATAGGGGATGAAGAATGCACGCAAAATGAATTCGCATGCCGGAATGACGCTTGCATTCCAATCGAGGCGGTCTGTGATGGAGCAGCAGATTGCCGGTATAGTGATGATGAGAGTGAACATTTGTGCTCATGTCATAGCTCAGAGGTAAGTTTGAGAGACATCGATACCGGGACATGCAAACATTTTTTTAGGGAACAGTCCAAAATATCACTTAAGGGCCGTTTGCTGATACTGATTTAAGTTCCACATAAACTCTTATGTGACAGTTTATGCCTTACAAAAAGTAGCCTATAAGAATTTAAGCAGAACTTAGATCGTTATGAGTCGTATCAGCAAACGGCCCTAAGTCATTTCTAATTCGTACTGATTGTACGACTCACCGAGTTTGGTCAAAAGGCGATACACGACGCGTAGCTTTTGAGTTCAACAGTACATACACCTGCTTTAATTGTTGGCAAGATATGCATATACTATACAGCCACGCCAAAACGTGGGTTCGATTATAAAGAAAAAATATCACTGTCGAGTTCGAATTAGCAAACTTTGTTGTAAGAATATTCTACGACAGTACATTTTTGACATGCAAATAGGTATCTGTAGTCGGTTCGCGATCGCACTTTGAACTGAACTGAACTCCCACAACTACGACTTTGTTAAATGGGTCTGAAACACTCGTTTTTTGAGATTACAGAGTGGTGGCCTTCATCGACTGCAGTTTCCAGTCACGGTCACCGTGGATTCACCTGGTGGTCTAAATGAAGCTATGGCAACTGTCACAAGAGCACACATTTACCTACATACCTGCCCTAAATGGCCTATTGCAGTTTGCAGACCTCTTTTTTATCAGCTCATTAGCCATCTTATTGTAAGCAACCTTCCGTAATCAAATTCGTATTATTTTGCGAGCCAATAACCTTCCGCTCTTGGGTGACTGATTTCAAACAGAAAGCCTGATTAAGCAGAACATGTTTAATTCCTCTGGTAAAAAGACGGCACCGATTCCACAGTTTATCTTGACCCTTACTTTCCGGAGCATAATTCGAAGTACCCCATTGCCAACCGAGAGTATAATTCTCCTGTGAAAGCTTTTAGTTCATTTGGTCGAATTCCAATGGTTTTTGTGATAATGGCTATTTCTGCATTTTGGCTCACTGTTCAGAGCCCCATTTCTAAAACCTTGTTCCACATCTCAATAAATATTAAAATTAATTTTCAAAATATTAGTTTAAATGTTTGCGTGGCGGTGGATGTGTTCCAAAATATCAAGTATGCGATGGAGAACGACAGTGTAAGGATGGCAGCGATGAAGATAATTGCAGTAAGTACTTTGGGTTACATTATATGCATAAATATTTTACAATACAATTTTATAAATAATAGGTACCTACATATTCATTTTGTAGTATATAAATATTTTGCACGAGTAGCTAAGCACCAAACACAATATAATATCTTAGAGTTGTAAAAGTAGACAATTCTGCATGATCACTAAGAAATAAATTTAAGATAATTTTTGAATATTATTATAAAAAAAATTTGAACTTTTTATTTAGTGTAATTTTATAAACAATACTTATAATGTAGAATAATGAAGTGTAATTGACATGTGTGATTGTTGAGTGTTTTTTTTTTAACTAGCCAATTTGATGATACTTAATTTAATTTTTATTTTTTGTTAATAATACTGATAACTAAAATAATTGAAGAATTTACATTTTTGACAAAGTCTCAAATGGGTACACTGACCCCACCTGTAGCTTAGTCTTTGGGGTAATGCGGTACTTAATAAATTGTTCTGAATTTGTTTTTAAAATGAGAAACAGTAATTTGTGAAATCTTTCTTTATTAAATTGAAACTTTTAAGTGTAAAAAGGAAATAGCATATTTACGAAAAAAAAAAAAAAAATAGATGAGAGAGATGTGACACAGTGGACCCAACCTTGTAATTTGTGATTTTCCTAAGGTCGAGTCTGAGACCTCTCCGCGAGCACACTTACCACTGAGCCCACTATTATTTACGAGCTTGGGCTTATAAAATAATTTAATTTTTTTTACAATTTGTTTGAGCACGGAACAATGGATAGCGATGTATTTTTGAAAAAACGAGATAAAACTTACAGCATCCGTACAGATCCCAACAGTGTAGGGAAGCTGCTTGCGGATTTGCTCAATTTTTTCGAGGCATTAGAGACGCAGCAGTGAGAACTCTTAGGCCCAGTTTCACAGCGGAAGTTTAAACTTCAGTTTAACAATTATGTAATTCGTTTTCACAGTTTCGTTTAAACCTTGAACAGAGTTCATTCTGTAGTTTAAGTTAAACGACAGTATTCTCCCGTTTAAACCTCACATCACCTGACACAGTGACATTTCCATTTCAAAGGTGCCGATTGTCAAAAACACAAATATTTGACGTTTTTTTGCGTGTTCTTTGAAAGAAAAGACAAGGATCGACTTTGGAAAAGACGAATCATAGTAAATAAGGCTGTAGGAGTCTTCTTTATTAGAACTCGCTATAATGCTTCTAAACAACTGTATGAGCAGGGCAGGAGCAGAGAAGATGGGAGCAGTTTTTTCGGTTTTTCCACCACCTCATCTCTACGGCTTCTACAAAAATCATTTGGCGTTCCCAAGCCTAGTTGGGTGCCTACCTATCAGATAGTGTACAGTGATGACAAATAATAGCACCAACATGATGTCTATTTAGAGAAATCAAACACTTAGAGCGTTTAAGATCCAGACACGTTGTTGTACCATTTTTCCATCTAAAGGCGTCTAGCTTTAGACTAACTTTACACGTTGCCTTAGCCTTAACTTTGTTAGTTAGCAAAGGTACAGTTTTTCCACATCTGGGGGAGTTCATCCGCCCTACAATTCCCTGGAATATCTCTCTGCCCCGGCATCCAGAACATGTGAATATTGAACTGCTCTGCCATCTCTAGGAGAAACGAACTTGGTCTTGGGCTACTTTCGAGTTACTGGAGAAGTATTCCAAAGACTGGATAGCTGCTTGACTATCAGAAAAATACGGATATCTATAGTGGATAACACGTTCTTCTTGAGCCAGAATAGGGCTTCTTTAATCCCCATTATTTCCGCCTGGAATGATTAGGCAGAAAGAAGGAGAGACTGAGATTGAGTCTATCGGAGAAAACACTACCACCCTTCGTTAGTTCTCGATCCGTGCGTGTCGGTTTAAAAGTGAACCATCTTGTCCTCAAGAAAAGCTCCTCCCTCCTCGAAAGACCTGGATGGTAGGCTTGAAGTTTTTGTCAAAGATTAACTTGGCAGTAGTGTAGGCTGTGTTTTTCGATTTCATAGAAGCGTGTCCAAAATCTTTACTGGACCATTGCGATACTGCTTTCAGACAAACGGCTGAATTAGCAGCAATTTGTCTGCTACACTAATGCACATCCCGGCTGATCGTTGGACTCTGTCTAGATAGTTTAGATTTATGGCCTTATCTATAGTGCAGTCCACCAAACAACCACTCAGTACGTGAGTACGAAGTTGCAAACCCCATTTGTCACTGATGGCCTTTTTGCAAGAGAAAAGCGGGATAGTAGCTTTAATCAGCTTCAGCAGTTGTCGTATTTGTATCGCTCAGTTAGCGCAAGTATTAAGGCCTAACCCACCGGAATACATCGCGTCCATTGCGGCAACGTATTCGACTGACAGGTTGATAGAATACACAGCATGGAAGTTGATCCATAAGCAGCGTACGTGCCGGATGCTATGGATAAAGTAGGTTTACTTTCTACTTTTCTGTCCGTAGGACCCGAGAAAGCACTTTCATTGGTGGAATTATTGAGAGAATGAGAGAAACCGTCAAATGCTGCAGATGACAGTTCAATCAAAATAATTTTGTGGATATTTTCGAATTTAATAAATTGCAATTTGTTTTAAATATTCCAAGTGCGGACTGCGGCAACGGATTCTATGGGCTGGGCGCTTTTGTCACTTGGTTAATTGACAGATCGAAATGCAAGGTTCATTTCATGATAGGAGAAAGCAGAAATGTCTCCCCAAGTGGATTATATACGGAGAATTGACTGTCAGAATTCAAACTATTCAACAACAATCTAATGTCGTTTTCGATTGGTAATCCAGAATCGTCCGGAAGCAATCCGAACGCTTCTGAAAGCGTTCGATTGGCACTCAACTGACAGTTCTTCTACTGAAAAGAAGAGAAATTTGCTTCTGGATTTGAAGTCAGAATCGCGGAGAGTTCTTCCGGACGCTTCTGGATTACCAATCGAAAACGACATAAGTAAAAGAAGTCTGATGATGAATTAGTGGTGTAGTTCGAAATAGCTATCATTCCTACCAAAGTGACTGGGTTGTTGTTAATGTTATACTCTGAACCAATAATTATTCATAGACTGAAATTCGACAAATTTCCCAACAGAAATTGTCAGGGTCAATCCCAACTAGCGAGAATCGTTGTTACTCCTCTCTTCCCTCTGTAATTGTTGTAATTGTGTGCTAAAGATTATTTTTTACTTTTTTCACTGAGAAAAATGTTCATTAAAACTGGCCTATTGATAGTGGGGCAATTGAGGCAAAATGACAACCTATTTCATAAATAAATCGGAGTTCACTGTTCTAAAATACCTTCAGACTCTTTCCCCTAATTTGAGTTTATGATTTTTCTAACAGAAAAGGATTTCACAAATTGTATTGTTTTAATAAAGCTTAGGTAAACATTTTTTGATATGTAATTTGTTACAGAACCTAAGAATAGAAATACATATTACAAATCCCACTGTGACGGCTCCGAACTCCAACCCAAGTTACTTTTCTTTTCGTTTTTTTTTACTAATGCATTATTTAAAATTTGCACAAAATTTTAATAATTTTTATTATTTTTGGTTTGGTTTTCTTGTTTCTATATGGTTATGGATACTTTCAAAATTGATTTTTTTTTAATTTCTTGCACTTAAATGAAAACAATTTTTTTGTTTCTCTATAAAACTATACTTTTTTTAAATTTGTTTTCTTCCATTTCCATACATTTTTTCTGCTTTTTTTCATCTTTTTTTTTAGATCTTCATCAAAATTATAATAATAGTAGGTTGAATGGGAATTGCTTGAGTTTCCAATATCAATGCGCAGATGGGATATGTATATTGGGTTATAAACGTTGTAATGGTATCACTGATTGTACAGACGGTTCCGACGAGATTAATTGTCAGGAGTCAATTAATTATGATTACAAAGATGAAAATTATGGTACTTATTTTGATGAAAAAAAAAACTCCCTTTGGGATTTTACTTCTATAACAGAGGATTCACTACCAGATTCAACTAAAACTAATCCAGTAAAATACCACCGCTAACTATATTAACATCTTCCAGTTAAAAAGAAACCAGACGCAGATTTAGTTCACCGAGTGTATTTACATTACCGTCCAATGTCCACATTCTTTAGGAATGCAAATTTAAACGTTTATTATTTATGCTATTCACGTGTATGCACCACTTTTCTACGCTAAACAAATAATTTACGCGGACGCAGCAATCAGAGCAAGGTTCAGATGGAAACATTTAGGATACTGCTAGGCTCACCTGGCCAGCTCTGGACACAAAGCGATCCAAGGGGCTTCTTCGACTTAAAAGATCCAGCATCTCGAAAGTCGTTAATGTCATCTCCGTTCACTGTATATTAGGCAGACACGCGCAAAGGCTCTTTGCAGTTGCCCTGCCCTGGCCAATCTAAGAAAGGCCCACTTAGGGAACTATTTTCTCAATGATCTCAGTGATCTAGGTAACACCAGCGCCGCTAACATTCTTAGCTTTATAACCGGCAGCAAATGGTTTACATGAGTAGTCAGCAAAGAAACAGCTCCCCAAATCCCTGTGGTACCTATGCACAATGGTCCTAAGTGTTTGTCTCATCGAGAGCCACTTTAAACTAACTAACTAACTATGCTATTCTCTTAAAAATGTGCATTAAAGCTGGTGTGCAATTCCGTCCGTCTCAGTCCTTTGGGTGTACATGCACATGTACACTCAGCTAAACGGTTTGAAATATTAGCCGTTTTTTATTATCAGCTATGATCTATATAGATCATCGATTTACATGCACTTACAACAACAACATGTGATCCTGCTTTTCATCGAGATCACGAAATATGATCTGAAAATTAATTCAACTAGTTCTCGTTGTTGTTTCGTGGCGTTGTTTATTTCATTCACTCAATGTTGGTGTCCCTGTAAATTATAGCCACACAGTAATGTTGCCAGACCAAAATATGAAACACAATTAACAACACAAAAAATCAATTAGCATTTTTTCTAATTCGAATAAGTTACTATTCCTACTTTCGAGATGTTTTGTTTCGCTATATAGCACAGAAATATAAATGGAAATATTAGCAGTACAATACGGTTAATTATGATGCATATTTGAACATAACATTTGAACATAACATTTGAACATAACATTTGAACATAGTTTCCCCCAAAAAAATAGTGAATGCTAAATGTATGCAGATTTGTATCCATATGGTAACACCCCGACACAACAAGCGAAATGTCAAACTCAAATATGAGCAAGTGCAATGGAGAAATCATCGCATTGTGACGTCACATTGTACCGTGTGGCTGCAAGATGGCTGGTGGAAATACGAAATTTGTCATAATTGGTATTGGATTTCATATGTGAAAAACAACTATTGCTACAACTCAATCAATGATCCAGTTTGTTTTATTTTCATGATCTGATCCGGATCAGATCACGCTGATAATAAAAAACGGCTATTGGCTTCATACTTTGTATTTGTACCTACCTTGGAACGAAATTTATGAGGGAAGTCACATACGAGTTGCTTTTAAAGTTATACAACAGTGCAGACATTTAAAATATACATAATGTATTATTGTAGGTTATTGCAGATTCTTTTGAACGGTGGTGTGCTTCTGCAAGTACAGTCGAGTCAGAAATGCTATGGAATAATCTGGCACTTATTTGCTGAGTTTGTGAACGATCTGTCAATTTTATTTAATAACAAAAGCCTATGAGGTTTGCTTAGTCAAAAAATGAGAACCCGATGGGCTTATCAGCAAAAATCGCTTTATGAGTCTTTTTTTTTTTGCTTAACCACCACATGATATGATTCATTCAGGTTCATTCATTCATTTCGTCATCCGCTCGATGCTTAAAGTCGACACCTACGTATATACTCAAAGCAACAAATTTGTAAACTGAGCAACATGTTTGCTTTTCAGCTGCGTTCTGGTTTCACTGGCAATTTAATTTTGAGGTCTGATGTCCAATTTTTTTTTGTCTCTAGCTGGAATATGTACCCGATCCAACTTTATAAAAAAAAATATTTGGCCGAAACTGGTTAGGTACAACTAAAAATTCACTTGTAAATAATTTTTTTTTAAACTTCTTTAAAAGATACATAAACACATTCGTCATACAAACTAACCCAATTCAAACATTTACACTGAAAAAGAAATAAAAAAAAAAAAACATTCTCACACGCATCTCAGACACATTTGACATGGAAACAACACACTGTGAGTTATATGAGTTCGAATGCGATCAAACACAATGCGTTCCAATTGACAAGCGATGTGATGGCTATCCAGATTGTGACGATGAAACTGATGAATCAAATTGCCCACAATTCACAGGTAACACGAAAAAAAAATACAAGACACAAAACACTCACCCAGCCCACTTACACACAACTAAAGATGCTACGCCCACCCAAAAATAAACCTGATAAGCTTAAACCCCCCCTTGCCCTAAAATGGAAATTCCTCTTACTTCTAAATTTAAGACTAACATCAAATTGGCTAAAAAAGAAAAAAGAAAAGACAACTCAGATATGAAATTTTGAATGTTCCTGTAACCCGTCCCGTAACACCCACCAATCCACACTCACTCAGATTAAACTATGCCCACCAGTAGTTATGATTTAAATTATTAAAAAATTATGTGGCTTTGTATAAATGTTTTAATTATTGTTTAATTTTGTTTATTTGTCATACAAATTGGAAATTACAAACACATCATTTCTACTGGTCCATGTTTAACCAAAACCACTCCACTTACCCATATTCGTAGTCATATTACCAATTCGAATTGAAAACTAACTATAAAAAAAAAAAATATTTTACTAAATTTAAAAACATAAAATCACAAAACAACAACGAAACCAACTCATTATACCATTCACAGCATATTGTTCAGGTAATGAATTCGAATGTGATAAATCATATTGTATACCAAAGGATCAACGATGCAATGGTGTACCAGAATGTGAAGACAGTACAGATGAATATAATTGCACTTACTGTCAAGACAGTGCTTTTCTGTAAGATCATATATTTTTTTTCATTTATTTTATTTTTTTTTTTTATATTTTCAAATTTACAAGGATATTTATGTTTAAAATGGGGTAGCGTTTGTCCATTTGATATGGACTTATATTTCATGTCCATTTTTTCATTGTATATCTTGCATACAACTAAAATAATTGGAGCACCATTCAATTGTTGCATTCGACTTCAGTGGCAGTGGATTTAGCCAAGTAAAAAGGCCATAATATTTGTTCTACTGTGACCTTTTGGTCTATTGTGCCGCACCTTAGAGAGGTATTAAGTTCCCTCAAAAGAGTCTCCCTATCCCTAGCATAGTTTATTTTCAGAAATATTGTTGAGAGCATTGTGCTCTTACTACACCTTGACGGGAGAAGTCCCTTAAGAATAGAAAATGAGAGCTGACTTTCGTGACGATTTTTTTCTCATCTGATAGTTAGTACGTGCTCAAATATTTCAGTCTTTTGTGGTTCAATGCCCCACAAGGTCCCAGAACATTTATACTAACTGGACTCATTGCAGACTCTGCAGATACCTTCTATTATACATATGTTTAGTTTCCTTATGGGTTTCTTGAGTCTACACAATCCTCAGTTACGAAGCCCATATTCATGAAGGTGGTGTCTACCTGGTTCTGGTAATAGCCAGATATTCAGGAACGCGGTTGATGGCTAGACAATGCTACATAGTATTCGATATGCTGGAGATCTTCTCAATTATTTCACGTTTGTGAACAGATATGGTTGAGTGTCATACTACCTATAATTGTAATTTTTTCTATTACCTCCATAGGACGGTTTTGAATTGTATCATAAATAGTACAGCGAAATCCAGTAGGCAAAACGGACAACTTCTGTTAAGGTGTCCTTATCTTCAAATTGTCTAATGCCTTCATAAACTTTTCGAGATAGTCAAGCCCAAACGTTTTCAATGCCATGGCAAAAGGCAGAGGTGCACTGGCCCTAGCACTGCGGCCTCTTTAAAGGGGCCTATTGTGCCTTCCCTTGTAGGGTCCTAGAGCCATCTTCTGTTGGGGCAATTCAGCAAGATTTGCTGATGTAACGATTTCTTCTCCAAGGATATTCTTTCTGAGGCGAAAGAGAGCCGGACATTCCGTGGGAATATGAAGAGAGGTTTCGTCACTCTCCAGACATAGTCTACATATGGGGTCCGGTGAGACTCCAATTCGGTGAAGATGTTTTTTCGTCAGTCCATGACCAGTAATCAAACCTGTAAGGAAAATGTTAGGAAGAATGTTGGTGCAGTTCTGCCCAGGTGTTTTAAGCTAGGCTTCATTAGATTCGGTTAGAGCTTAAGCTCTTGGTGTGCTTCCTGAAGCATCTCTTACTAACGCCGCAGAAGGGTTCAGGTCCAACAAGTAGCACTGTCGCGCCGACGTTGGCCAGCGTGTCAGCGTGTTTCGTTTTCTGCAAAGCCAGTGTGGGCTGGAATCCAGTGAAGTATGACTACGTTTTTCTTTGCAAGTTCGTAGATGGCCATGTATGTTTCCAGAACCAGCTTCGATTTTATGATAGACGTGTCCAGAGCTTTGAGCGAAGCCTGGCTGTCTTAGAAGATAAATATAGTTTTACTACGAGTATTAGAACCGAGGTAATTTTATACAGCTCTTATTTCGAAAATATATTCTACCAACACAAAACAATGGTTTTCTCCACATTCCGGGCCTAAAGCCGGGTAGGACCAAAACGATACTTTTCTCCGACCAATTATTAGAATTTAGCCGGGTTATGATCTCAACTAAGACGTCTCTCGCTACCTTAAGGATTTCGTTGAAAAGGTCATCAGATCCAGCAGTCCTTTTGAACGTAGGTTTGGACATCTCTTTATTTTGATCGGTTGCACGGAAGACTTGACGTTCATCCCACAAGTTGAATAGTCCCTTCTGTCCGACAGCGTTTTTTGTTTGTATTTGCCTTTCCTTATTCATCTCTATAGATCTCTGTCAGGGTCTTTTTGTCCTGATACGACATTTTACCTTTTGGTAAATCTTCCGAAAAATTTTATTGGAGTAGCAGCTCTTTTCTCCATGGCCTGCTTCTTGTGCTCTTTCTTTGTCTCTGGAAAAATAGTTGAGAGACACACGATCGCCAAATTTTCTGGCGGTTTGTTGCGATTACAGCCGTTTAACGTTAAATATTCTCACAGTTTATCTCCCTTGTTTGCGCTTCTAAGATATCCGCAATCCACATACCTTGGCTACAATTGGAGGGCCACTTTAGCAGAACGAATTCAGTATCGTAAGGCTCTACCATATGAGGCAGTGTTATATCTTCCAACGACTGGGCATTGGCATTGCCAAGTTGATGCCAATACCCTATTCACTCACCCACCCATAAACATAAATATCCTTCAAACTTTAAAAATGATTTTAAATTTTATTTATTTGCTTTCTAATTTTTTTTTATTATAATTAACTGGTTTGTTTCCCCAATTTTTAATATCACATTTTCTATTTTATTTTCATCTTTCAATCGCTACATAACACAAAACACACATCTCACATCACTGCCAAAAATACAAATACCTAAACATTGCCATTTGAATTTTCGAAAATTGAAAATCAATATACTTACAAAAAATTAGTTGTTTAAATGGCCAATGTACATTGAATACAAATCGTTGTAACGGTAAAAAAGATTGCGATGACGCAAGCGATGAATTACACTGTGGTAAGTGTTTGGTTTTGCATTAACCAGTGGAATAAAAACAAATGATCAAATAATTCTAATTTAAAATTTAACACTATGTGTGGTGCATGCAATTTTTGATGTTTTTATTTTAATTTAATCATTTTTGTTTATGTTCTTTTATTTTATTTTTAATATCATCATCGACACGAATCCTACATTTTGTACATATTTTTTTTTTTTTTTTTTTAATAATATTATTTTTAACCAAATTCAAGATGACAGTCTCGTTACTGATAGATGTCCTCTACTTCATTTCTATTGCAATGGTAAATGTTTGCTTTACGAAAAAGTGTGCGATGGTAAACCAGATTGTCTGGATTCTAGTGATGAGCACGGATGTAATGGTAATAGATAGTATTTAAAAAGATCGGTTTTAATACTAGTCAAAATTTATATAGATCGGTCCTATGTGTTTTAGAGTCTGTACAAATTTGCTAAAGAAGAATTTAGATGTAGAAAATTGTTCTGGAACAGAGACATGGGTAAAATCGAGGAAACAATTGAAAATTAATACAGTCATCAAACGGTCAATTAGGTTAGTTGAATAAAATACCGCAACAGACACGATGGATTCTCTATGCGTTAATGCAATGCTATGACGTAGAGTGAAGTTTAACGTTCACAGTATATCACGGAAATAATCCTAATTTAGAAGATGCATTTTTTTCGAATGAGACATAATTTACATCCAAAAAATACATTGGATCCCCTTCTTCCACCTTATTGTATTATTCTCAACTTGATTAAAACCTGCAAGTCTACACTTACAGTCATACTTTTCAGCTGCAGGCAATCTATGTCATTCCTCGAGCTACTGGCAGTTTTCTTGACAGCTCCGTTTGAAAATATCTACTTACTTAATTAATAATTTTTTCAAAATTCTATGTCTAATCGTAATGATGGACATGCCTTCATTTTGGGGGCGTTTTATTGAAAACATAATAACCGTTATGTTTCGACTGTTCCGTTTCCCCGCACGACATCTAAAAAATCCACAAGTCTTTGTGACAGCCACTTCTGCTTTCAGATTTTTCGATGCATTTAAAGCATTGACTATAAATCACACCGCTAAAAGGCTGCATCCTTCTCAAAAAAACTTCTTCTCAATGTGCGGTTTAAACAGGTATTTGTTCCTAATGGTTCATCTGCCATTATTTTTTTTTTAAATCAATATCCTTATCTTTATATGGAAGCCTATCTGGTTCACAAGCATTTTTTAAACATAGCAGCAAGCCTTTTGGTCCTAAACATAATTGTAGCACAAATGAGTTTCTTACTATTGCGCTCATCTACAATTGCGAGATCGTTCTGATGGTTTTTTTAGAGCACCATCTGCCATCATCTCTGTTTTATTTCCAGTCTTAAAAATATCTGCAGTGCTGTTGCTCCTTAAAGTAATTAAGGGTATTCACTTAAACGCGTAAAGCCTCATAAACTGCAGAAATTTACCACCTCGTAAGTGAACTGTCAGATTTTGGATGGAGAATAGTTTACGCAGACCTCATAATTTTCCGCGACGATTTGGGCTTGGAAATCAGCCGCGGAAAGTTACGCAAATCACAAATGTCAAACTTTGACAGACAGTCGTATGAATTGTTTGTTTGATTTCAGATTTACAGTCGATTTACGCGATTTACGCAATTACATTTCCGAGGGGTGTTCACTTAAAGCACCGCAGAAATTTATACATTTACGAGCTGCATAAATTTATCAGATTAAGTGAATACTGATAAAATAGAAAACTTCAATTTTTTATTGATTCATAGAGTATACAGATTGGGGTTATGTATGGAATTGCACATCGGATAAATGGCCGCCACGCCCAGCGGCTTTGCTGGCAAGTACGTACTCTTTTATTGAAATTTTCTATGACCGTTTCGCATAAATGAGGCCAACCTCCCAATTTCCTCTTTCAAGGCGTTGGTGGTCGTGGGCTTGTTTGCATAGACCTTTGACTACAAAAAACCCCAAGGAAAAAAGTCCAATGGCAGTAAATCTCAAGATCTGGATGTCCAATTCTGATTGCAAAAACGGCGGATGCGGATGTGGATGCTTTTGTTTCTCAACAATTACTCGTGAGTTTTCTGAGCCCCAAATACGACAATTTTGACGATAAACGTAGCCATCAAGATGAAAATGAGCTTCATCTCTGAAGATGATTTTGTTCGAAAATTGCGGACTGTAGCTAACAAACCTTCATCATTTTTTAAATATTGCTCAACAATGAAAATGCGTTGTTCTTTCGTATAGCGCTCCATTATAACTTACCCCGAACTGTCAGCTGTCATTGTTATCATTTTTTTCTGTTGGCATCACTGCACTATTAAATGGCGCAAAATTTAAATTCTGCTCGAATGGGACACCCTTTAGTATAGTATTCAAAGTACACCCATGTACGCAACTGTACCTATACATGAAAACTAGGAAATAAATGTTCATACAGGGAATTTAAGTTTATGTGTAAATTGAAGCAATACTAATGCAGATCCGCGGGAAAACATCTACGTATAGCATTTACATTATAGCGCGTTCATAAAAGTAGCTGCGCGACATAACTAAACAGGCACAGGGTCCTCTAAAACACATAGCTGCGTATTTTCGGACGAAGTCATTGTTTTTGTTAACTCCATATTTTCATTTTTATTTTCCTACACAATTTTTATTTTATTTTTTTTTTTATATTTATATTTCATTTAATTCATATACACTCAACCCACTCATCCGATTTTTTGCGTGTGATTTTTGGTGTGGAACTTAACAAATAAAATATAATCTAACTTCACTTTAATTAATAATAACAACACTCAATGTCACTGAATGTTAAACAAATACGAAAACAAACCATTACACTGATCAAGGTCGTAATGACACACCGAACAGAATTAATGGCAACTGTCGTCCTGACCAATGGGAATGTGACAATACAAAATGCATAAATAGTGAGTTTCTGTGTGACAATCACACTGATTGTACGGACAAATCTGATGAGGCTCCACGAATATGCAGCAAGGATGGTAAAACATATTATTTAACAAAAATATTTAAGGGCATGGGAATTAAATTTTATGTGAATGTTTTATTTGTGTGAAAATTGTTTGTAAATTTATTTTTTAATGATCATGCATAATGAAATTCAGAAAAAAAAGTGTAAAAAGAAATTTTCGGTAATATTCATATTTAAAGGGAAAGATAAATAATAAATAAAACTATAAAAAAACATGTTAACAAAATATTCTTTCAACTTTTTTTTGACAGCTCACGCAAGTATGGACGACTGTTCGTTCAACGAGTTCTATTGTGATGATGAGTGCCATCCAATTTCAATTCGTTGCAATGGCAATGCGGATTGTATAGATCAATCAGATGAGAAGAACTGTAACTACAATGACACGTCATATGGAGGCAATCGCGGCGGATATCCACCACAACAGTATCCCTGTGAAGAACTGAAATGTCCTGGAACTGGTAAATGCTTTAAATATTCCGAGAAATGCGATGGAACACCAGATTGTGAAGATGGTTCCGATGAACGCAATTGTAAGTAGGCTGAATTGCTTTTTTTAATTAATTCAAAAAAAAATGTATACCTACTCGTAATTAGTACATTGTGCACCTGCACATTTTTAAGCACTTCTTTGTTTGCACAATTAAAAAAAAAAAAAAAAAAACGTATTCTCCTCTTCTACATACTCATACACATTTTACATACCTACTCCGCGAACACAAAATGTTAGAAATTATATAAAAGTTGTAGGTACTTACGTACATAATATCCCTATCCCTATATACCTACGAGAATGTATCAAGAAGATTTCTATTAAAATTTATACAAGTGAATTTATTTTATACAAGTGTATCACATTTGTGTAATACAAAACTACTAGTCGACAAATAAAGGGTGGACCAAATACAAGTTTCTTTTTAAAAATGCAATAAAATGAACAAAACTAAATTTTTTCCATGTATTATGGCAAACATTCCTATTGATTTATGGACAAAACGTCGTTCAAGTGGCTGCCTCGGCTGGCTTCGAAGTAGCGCATTCTGTCGCTAAAATTTTCCAAGACCTTGTTAATGGTTTCGGGCTGTAGCTCACGGATTGCTTGGATGATATGGCATAACACGGTTTGGGAATTTGGTGCGCAAAAGATCGATTGTGGTATAGGCTGTTTGGACTGTTTGGGCTACACAGCGCTCTTTTTGGAAATAAGTTTTCAATATTTCTCAACGTTTTTCAAGCGTAAAACGACTCATTTCGTTATACGGAGGTATGACACTTACTTTCTGTAAAAATTTCGAGCGGGAAACAGCTGTGATTTAAAAAGAAACCACTAGACTAGACCCCCGACCCTTCTGAAAGTGTAACATGTGAAAATATTACAAGTGAAAAATTTTGTGATTATCCTCTCTCGGGAACTCAAAACAACAAGTTTAGAAAAAAGTAGTAAATCTCAATTGTAGACTAGTAGCTGAAAGACTACTACTTCTTTTAGGAGTTTTAATTTTAATTAGATATAAATAGTCATTTTTTCAATGAAACATTCACCTCTATTCCCTTTTCGGGTCGCTGTAAAACGATGTTCAGATTTTTTTTTAACTTTTGTTTACCAATTGTATTTTCTTTTCTATGTATTCACCATCATTTCAACTCATTTATCTCAAAAAAGTTACAAAAACAAACTAATTAACAAAGTGAAATATGAGTCGTTTACGACAAACGCCAATGGGAATAGTGGTGATTATTTCAATCGATTTTTTCGTCATAATTGTGACTATTTTTGTATTGAAAAAAAGCTGTCCAATGTCTATGTCCATAGTCAAAAATTGTGATTTTTAAGGATATGTATGGCTGTTTGTATTTGATATTTTCGAATCATAGTTCCTAGATATTAAAAAAAATCAAAAAATGCAACGGATTTCGCAGATTTTTACAAACTCCTAAATTAGGTACTATTTTTTTGCAATTTATATCGATCCCTTATTACAATTTTGAATTGCGCCATATGACGTCATGAAAGATACCCAAGGCAGATTATCTTTGTCGGAAAAGCCGGATTATGATTTCATATTTCATTATATCATTCTCCGTGAGCATCATAATCACAATGACAACTGATGGGCGTGATGGAAAATCGTTGGAGCTGATTTGATGAATTCTTTTGAGCATAGCTCAGCTTCTTGACCACACAGAAGGATAATTTATAGCTTAAAAGAATCAGGAACGAATTTAATAAGAACACATTTTTTTGTTTTTTTTTTTCAGCTCTTTACTTTTTCTGCCCCATAGACTTCTAATACTCATGCGTCTTTCTATAAGCGATAGAAAAATATATTTAACGTATAATCGTTTTTCAATAAACAACTGTGAAAAACGCATCAGAATCCGTGTTCATTGGTTCTTGAGATTAGCCCAAAGATACCAATAGATGTCCTCACAATTAGGTCTGTTAAAGCTCTTAACATCCGATTGGACGTTATTGAACGTCTATGTAACGTCAAGAAAGGCAGCAAAAAATGTACGTACTCTTTGTATTTGGAGATTTTTCTCCCAACGTGCTGTTCTGTTTCTACACTTTTGCAATAATGTTTTGAAGACATAAGATGTGAAAAAAAAGGACTAAAGTCGATTGCAGTAGTAGGCCGAGTTTCTAGCCTTGCTTATAAATAGTTCTTCCTACTGTGGAGCTAAAAAGCTTTAAAATGTTTGCAGCATTAGCAGAGAGGATGTCCCAACTTAACTCTTCTTGTGTTTTCAGCTAGTGCTGTGTAATCTAATCGAGAATCCCTTTTTGGTATCGTTGTTCGGATTCGGGGACTGACATGACTCTAGAATGTTGTGCCGTTGGAAATCCCTCTTGGTTCACTAGAACCCTCTATCTCATTAAAGAAATCGAAGCGTTTGTCTCGTTGTTTCTCTGTCTTGAATTTTGGACTGGGGATCATGACGTAATCTCGAATGACAAAAATCTCGATAGCTAAAAATCTCGAAAAGTTTTTTTTTTAATCTCGAATGCAAAAATTTCGAATGTACAAAAATCTCGAAAGACTATATCTCGAAAATAAAAAGTAAATTCGAGATTTTTTTTTTGCACCCACCCCATAACCAAACAGTAAACCCAAGCAAGGGGGCAGCATGCTCCCCCATACGTATCGAGATTTTTGTTACTCGAGATTTTTACATTCGAGATTTTTTTTCGTGATATCGGGGTAGACCCCTTGGACTGTATTTAGAAATTTCACAGTCGCTGTTTGTTGTACATATTGCCAGATTGAAATGTTTCTTAGCTTCCTTTCAAGTGTTGTCCGATGCAACCTTTTTAACAACGTTTCACTCAACTGTTTGCTGGATGAGTAGATAAAAGATCAGGCAACATAATTCACAACTCAAGTACCCTTGGGGGTGGGGTGCTATTCTACTACTAATACGCTCCTTCAATTAGGTTTTCTGATTAAACCTCCAGCATTGTAAATTTAAGCCATTGCTGTAGCTGGCGGAAAAAGCTCCGGCTCTGTTTTCCTATGTTTCCTCTATCACTTAAGAGATTTACCAAAAGCTACAAGAAAAACGAAACAAGTAGCGTACAAAGACCTGCGCCCTGAGGGATACCATTTATTCAGATGATGTATTCCACTTGTCTCTGTTGAATGAACGAATGAAATACTTTTATTTGTTCTTGATTTTATTATACAAAGAATTTCATTTGGTAATACATTTATCTCTCAGATAACAGAAAATCACAAAACAATCTTAAAAAAAAATATAATTTTCTTATATAATTTAAGGTTTTACTATTAAATTTGCACCAAATAAATATTAATTGTTTAATTTTATTCCTTTATGCACAACACACAAAAAAAAATAATTCACTGACGTGCACGCACTGAACTTTTTTAACATCTAAGGTCCTTGCAAGGAAATCGAATTTTCCTGCTACGACAATCTACTATGCATTAATCTGACACAACGCTGTGATGGATTCTACGACTGTAAAGATTTTTCCGACGAGCAAAATTGCCTTGGTTAATATGTTTGTTTAGCAAGAAAAAAAAAGTTAAATTTAGTATTTGTGTGATTTTATTCGTTTCTTGGTGTACCCATTTATGCACTTTCTATAATCTAAAATAGAGATGGACCATTTTATTCTTATTATTTTATTTTTGTATCCTTGAATGTTTTTGTGTACTTTGCATGCTCTGTTTGTTAAAATATTTATTGCTTTTGTATACATTTTACCAAATTAATCGATATTTTCATTCACATTAGGTTGCGCAGAAAATGAGTTCGCCTGCCGTTCCGGACACTGCGTTCCCGAGTCGGCCAAGTGTGATCGACGATCTGATTGCCCAGACGATTCCGATGAAGAGGATTGCCGTGAACCCGAACAAGCACCACGTGCCTGCTTGGCATACCAGTTCCGATGCTCAAGTGGTCAATGTATTAGCGACTATGCTCGATGCGATGGACGTACCGACTGCGCTGATGGCTCAGATGAGTGGAATTGTCGTAAGTTGAACTATTCGGTTATAGTGGATATCCTTTTTTTGCGAAATTCATTCCTATTTTGATGAAAAGTTAAAAAAGATGATAATTTATGTGATGTGTGTATAGCTTTATCTGTAGCCCCCACCACATATCCTGAAGTTGATGGCAAAGCTTGTGGCCCGAATATGTTCCGTTGTGAGAACGGTCCATGTATTCTGGCCACGTTGCGTTGTAACAATCGTGTAGATTGTCCATTGGATATAAGTGATGAATTGGACTGTGGTCCAATTAACAATCAAATTGATAGTAAGTCTTGAAATTCTAACAAAAAAACAAAGAAAAGACAAAAATATAACTACTGGTTTGCACTTAACAAAATTGGTAGCTCGCAATTATAACCATTGCTGGACTAATCCCTTTTTCTAACACCTAAATAATTAGACCTATTCGGGAAAATCTGTTATTCTGTTATGAATCATAAAAGATCTCGACCATAAAAGATCTTTTATAAATCTTATTCAGGGTTTCGAACTTTTATGAAAATCTGTTATGGAAGTTCGAAACTTGAAAATCTGTTACGAAGCTGTCAAAACAAACCGCAGAGTTTTTTTTTTATGCATAGACGGTAGGCACCTGATCAAATTTGCGCAAAAACATATTAAAATGCAGTCTGAAAAGAGTAAATTTTGAATTATTACAAACTAAATAATTGTGTAATAAATACTGGAACATATTTTTAAGAAAAAGCCTGATATGAACTGTATCCGTAAAAATGTAGTGTCGCGAGAAACTTGAAATAAATATCCAACTTTACATCGTCATCATTAGAAAAACACTTTACCTGAATTTGAAATCAAATGGTTGTATTCGTGTTTTGTAAATTGTTCCAATCCAATCTAAAGAGCTGAATAAAACTCATACATTAGGAAGATCAAATGGATTACTATTTATTCTTAGTTCCAGCAAAAGTGATCGGTGTCTTCGTCTAAACAAAAAATATTCATTCAATAATTTTCAATGGTCCGCTTATCCATTAAGTGGGTTGCGGGTATAGGTTGCTCAAGTGGACCCTCCATAGCTCTCGATTCTCCGACATCGTCTCTAAATCATCAAGGACAATCCGGGTGTAGAGGAGAGATTATGAACTTGATACAACCATCTCATAATGGGTCTACGTAGGGGACGCCTGCCTGATGATGGTACGGATTCCATAGGACGTCGTGCGATCCTGGTTGGGGACATGCGTTTAACATGACCAAACCACCGAAGCATGGATCGATCCGTCCGAAGAAGTAGCTACTCGACATTGATTTCCTCGCGAATTAAAGCAAAAGTAGGTACAAATTTCCAAATTATTTTCGATTACATACCCACTAATTTATGCACAATTATTACATTTGTCTTCTTTTGTAAACATTTCGTTGACGATAAATTATATATATAGATATTCATTTCAATTCAAAACTTTCTAATTAATAAAAATCTTTTATGATAAAAGTCACAAAATTCTGTCTTTTATTCTGTTATGATTTATAACAGATTTCATAAAAGATTTTTGCACGCAGAATACCAATTCTCGAGATCGTAAAAGATTTTTTGACAGTTCGAACTTTTGTATGGAAATTCATAACAGAATAACAGGAAAAATGGTTAAAAGATTTTGCCGAATAGGCCTAAATATATCCACAGTACATAAATGACGCCTTTTTTAAGTTCACTTGGAAATAATTCAAAATTGAGCAACACACTTAGGCCATAGGTACCTACTGGAAATTTAGAAAAATTGTCAAATACTCCAAACATTCTCACGATCCGCAAAATACCGCCAGCATTTCTCTATGCAAAGATTTCAGTCTCTAAAACAGACGTTCTATCTTTAGCTGGTTTAACTATTAATGAGCATTCGTCCGGTGTGTGGATGTTTTTTTTTTGTTTGTTAAATTGCTCTTCGACAGCTAAATATAAAGCGAATCACAGAAAAAACACTGCGAACTGAATGAAAAAGGATTTGTGCTTCGGCAACTACTTAAAGCTACATTTTAATCGCCTCTACTCTCTCTCTACAACAGAAACAAGTTATTAGAGACTATGTCAGCTCACAATTATTCAGAGAAAGTAACTTTTAAGTGCGGATTTCCAGGAATCGGCAGATCTAATGTGATTATTTCAGTGACTCCAGCGACTTGCGTCCATTTATCACCGTAATATGGCGTTCAAAATAAATGCCCTGTGCGTAAACCTCTAGTCTAATGTGGACGCAAATATAGTGGACAAATTTTCTTGATTTATTGTCATTAATTTGCCTAACTGCTAATGCGCTACGTCCTGAAAGGCGTATACTTTTACATAAGCGTGTTCAATTGAAATCAGTAATAATAAATTTATATATCTGCTCTTACCCTTAAATAAATTCCTTCAATGACCAACAAAGAAACGTTAGAGATCTTCTATTTAACTCCTTTCATTCCAGTCCTAGATCAATCAGCGCCTAATTTCAGATCTGTTAATTTCGTTCAAAAACGTTTCATAATTGAATTAGCTTCCGCACTAGTTGGAAGTGGACTTGAACTTTTTTCCACATACCAGGTTTGCCTTAGCTTCAACCATGCATTAGTGGGAGATCAACGAAGTTCTACGTGTGGATGCTACTTAATTATTTAGATGTCACTGCAGTCCAGTGTGGACTTGGGCCTCAACTAGTTGGCCTCTGCAGTTAGCGCAGACTACAATTAAATTTCGAATAGCCTACTCAGGGTCCGCTATCTATACAAATCCAGAAACTAAATGCTTGTACTACCAGTCAAATCCCCAACACTGAGGAAAGGTAGCACCAACCGTCTTAATAGCTTTTACCTCTAACCAGCTGTAATAACAAAATCTCACCCACTTAACTGTGCCTCAGTTTGAAGTTACAAATTTAAACCCGCGTTCTTTTTTCTCTTCACAGCACACAGTCCGACAGAACCCCAACTGAACTTGAAGACCTATCCCGATAGTCAGATCATCAAAGAAAGTAAGTTTTTAAATTTATTACATTTTATTGCCCCCAAACAAAAGAAAAAAAAATTATAAAAGGAATTACCATTTACAATTCTCCTTTGTAGTAATGTCACATTTCATTATTTTTAAACATACTTAACGTTAAATTTTCTCTCTCTTCTTTAACCAATACAAACCAAACAAATAATAAAAATAAAAAAAAATACTATCCCTAACATAAACTAAAAAGGATATATCATGGAGGGTAAGTCAGAATATCAAATCGAAAATCACAAAGTTAATTCACCAAAATAAATAGTAGATAAAAACCTACATATAAAAAGCACGCAACAACGAAATGTTTTTTCCCCCCCATCACGCACAAACAACAAAAATAAAAATCAGACTATGTATATTTCAAAAAAAAAAACACATTTACCCCTTAAAATCAGGAAACCCCTCAAACAGAAAAATAGATTGCCTCTGTACAAACAAAAATATTTACTTGTACAAATTACTTTTGTATCTCACAGCGCTTGCTGGCTGCTAGCTGCACCGACAGAATATTGGAAATGCGAACTTGTTTACATCGAAAACTAACATCATTCTCTTTTTCTATATAGGTCGCGAAGTGATCTTCCGTTGTCGTGACGAAGGTCCACTTAGAGCTAAGGTCAGATGGAGCCGCCCAGGCGGAAGGCCACTACCAACAGGATTTGTTGACAAAAATGGACGTTTGGAAATTCCAAACATTCGAGTAAGTTAAATAAAGTATATTTAAGTTAATTAAATTATTATATTTATATTTAAAGAGGCTGTCACATTTTACAATTAAATTTGCAAATTATAATTATTTATAAAGTTTTTGATCAAGAAATCTAGCGATATAGAGTTCCCAAATTTGTGAAGTTACTTCTTAACCGATTTACATGATAGTAGCTTTTTTCCCCGGTTTTGCTCACTCAGCCCTCAGGATTTGGAACACAGAGATTCCCTCACAGTCAGTTAGTTCTCTCTTTTATGTTTATATAGCTGTACCGGCACGGCTTTGTCCATGCTCAGGAATTACAATGCACATCGCAATTTTCCAAGTTTTACAACTTTAACTCCCATAAGTGTTGAGAAAAAGCGTTTGCAAATTTTGTTTTTGTATGGGAGGTGACACGTTCCTTTGTTCAATTGTAGTCAAACTTCACAAAAATCGTCTCATGCCAATACCCATGATTGTGTGGGTACTTAAGATCAATCGGTGCCGAAATCTTCGAGTTTTTGAAGCGTACACAATCCCATACCAACTTAACATTTTTATATAGAGACAAGCGGGCCCGGCAAACGATGTTTTGCCTGCTCGTACATTTTCATTGTCCGTCAATTGTTCTGCGGGCGTTTTATTACTTGAAATTTAATTTATGCTTTTTTTTATTCATATTTTTTTTTTTTGTGAGTGTATATTACATATTTGAAATTTTATTTATGAGCTTATTCTTGCTTTACCTACGGCTTGTTTTTATTGTTTTTATTATTTGAAATTTTGTGGAATCGGATCGTAGCGCCACCTATCGGGTACAATTGAGAATATAAACCATCCTTAGACTCATTGAAACACACACAAAAATTTTCATTAAAATCGGTCCAGCCGTTTAGGAGGAGTTCGGTTACAAACACGAAGAATTATACATATATATGTATAAAGATTGGTTGAATATAAAAGAAAAGAGTCCTAACTTTGATATAATCGATTCTCTACTTTCGTTTCACTTTTTTTATTAAGAAATCCGATTTCTATTGAGCGCACGATTTTGAAAAAGTTTGAGATCTTTGGTCCATTTGAAAGGCAATAGTCAGAACATTGATACAATACAATAGGCTCCGTGGTTAGTGTGCTGGACTGCTGTGCGAGGTGCCCCAGGTTCGATCCCCGGAAAAACTTAAATCCTAAGGTTATTTCCACTTCGTCACCTCTTGCGAACGTCTGACAAACATCCGAGAGTATAACTGTCCTGAAAAAGCTTCTCAATTCCTAATGCCGAGTCCTTACTTTCGTCCCAAAAACAAAAAACTTACACAAAAAATTGTTGTGAGAAGCTACGCCTAGGTTGCCTATACGGCACTGTTGCACCAACTTTTTATTTTTCTTAGATATATCAGAGTTTCGTCCTGGTTTGTCTTAACTCAGTCCCAGTCCGATTAGAGTAGTTCTTGAAATTGTTCACTTTTTACTCTTTAGATCACCACTTTGCAGAACCTAGCGGCTGGATAGTACAGCAATGGAGGATTACCTAGAATATTATTTTCTTTAGGTAGTGATGATAGTCCACTTTAGAAATATTTAAATATTTAAAAATAATTTTTGAATTTCAAATTTTATATCTAAAACTCTCTACTTCATTCTAGGTTGATGATTCCGGTAAATACATCTGTGAAGCTGTCGGCTATCCAACACACATCCAAGGACAATCCGTTTCCGTCCATTTGACAGTCGAAAGATGTAAGTATTACAGAGAACCAATCAAGTCGCTCGATAAGTGTAATAAAAAAGAAAATAACTATTCTAAGCATCAAAACAAAAAATTCCATGCTACATTCAGCTTGGGGAGTTCATAAATATCAAGCGCCGTCCACCAAGATCAAGTATGGCACTGTGCCGCACATCGGTCTTGAGTTCTTCGGCTTAGGTATGACAAATCGCTTTGGTCATGGAAGCGCACATGCGCAAGTTTTGCACGAGTGTGTGTTTCCATATGTCCAGCATAAAATCAGTATGATATACATATTAAAATAAATTTCTTCCTTTCGTCTGCATTCCATATTGATTTGGACCTTTCGGTAAATGCACTGACAAGGATGACTGTGGAACTAAATTCAGATCCTAACTCCAAATGTATTCACCCTTTCAGACAATCCAAACGCTGATCGACCACCTACAGCATGCCACGAGAACCAAGCTACCTGCATGAATGGCGAATGTATCGACAAAAACCAGATCTGCGATGGAATCCCTCACTGCTCGGATACATCGGATGAGCAAAGTTGCAGCTATGGCCGTAAATGCCACCCGAATCAGTTCTTGTGCAGGAACAGCAAGTGTGTCGATCGTATCTGGCGTTGCGATGGTGAGAACGATTGCGGTGATAACTCCGACGAGGACAGTTGTGACGCTGAACCAAGCGGCACCCCCTGCAGGTATGACGAATTCCAGTGCAGAAGCGGACATTGCATCCCCAGATCATTCCATTGTGACAGCACTAACGATTGTAATGACGGATCTGACGAAATTGGTTGCAGTAAGTTTTATGGCTTAATAATTACGCTCTAGGTCTGGAAACTAAAAAATCTTTGTTTTACAGCTGCTCCAGCCGTCATTCGCCCACCACCACCAAGGGTGATCCTTCCAGCTGGTGGAGTGTTAAATATCACATGTAGGGCAGCTGGTGTTCCAGTTCCACTGATCGTATGGCGCCTCAACTGGGGTCATGTACCTGAGAAATGTGAATCAAAAACTCACGGAGGATTGGGAACTCTTTACTGTAGGGATATGCAACTTCGAGACAGTGGAGCATATTCTTGTGAAATTATCAACTCCAAGGGAACCTTGTTTGTCACTCCAGACACATTAGTCTCGGTGGCAGCCGATGAAGGTGTGTGCCCAGCCGGGTTCTTCAATAAACTAGCTGAGCGCAAGGATGACTGTATAAACTGCTTCTGTTTTGGAGTTTCGAAGACTTGTAAGAGCGCCGAATTGTTCACCTATTCACTACAGCCACCAATCACGTCCCACCGCGTAGTGGGAGTCGAAATCCGACCTTATCAAGATGTGAGGATCACTGAATCAACTGGTCATAATATCATGGCTCTTCATCATGGTGTACAGTTCCGTGTGTCAGATGTAGGATACTCCCCTTTGCTGCCGTACCTAGCCCTCCCATCTGACTATCAAGGCGGACAACTGCGCTCGTACGGAGGATACCTGAAGTACGATGTTCAGTACCAAGGACAAGGACGTCCAACTGATGCTCCTGATGTGATCATCACTGGAAACGGCTTCACCTTGACACATCGTAGCCGCACTCAGGCCCAACCGAATGCAAACAACAAGATTACAGTTCAGTTCACTGCTGGCAACTGGCAGAAGCCCGATGGCCGACGTGCAACTCGTGAAGAGATCATGATGATTTTGGCAAATGTTGAGAATATCCTAATTCGTTTGAGTTATATCGATGCCACCGAGAGAGAAGTGGAGCTGACCAATATAAATATGGACTCGGCAGCGGTGAATGATCGTGGTCTAGGATCCGCGTCTTTGGTTGAACAGTGCTCATGTCCAACAGGATATATGGGAGACTCGTGTGAACGTTGTGCTCCAGGCTTTGTACGTCTACCTGGAGGTCCTTGGCTCGGCCGCTGTGTTCCAGACGAACCAACACCATGTCCACCAGGCACGTACGGTGATCCGCGTCGTTCAATACCCTGCCAAGCATGTCCATGCCCGCAAGCGAACCCACAAAGCAACTCTGCCAGTGGGTGCGCGCTAAACCAAGACGGAGATGTCATTTGCAACTGCAATCAGGGTTACACTGGTCGGCGTTGTGAGAAATGCGCAGAAGGTTATGTGGGTGATCCAATACGTGGAATCAGTTGCTATCCAAGACCAGAGCATGAGTGTAATGCCGATGGTACATTGATGGCCCGTCCTAATGGAACCTGTGAGTGCAAGTCCCATGTCACCGGTGCTCGTTGCGATGAGTGTGCACCATCTTCGTTCTTCTTGAACTCGTTCACCTATTCCGGCTGCGTGGAATGTATCTGCATGGGAGTCTCGAAACAATGCTCCAGCAGCTCGTGGTATCGCAGTTCTGTGGCCACAAACTTTGGACGTTCCCGTGCTCCGCATGGCTTCAACTTGATCATGGGCTACGAACGGCGCGATCCAATCGCTGTGCCATTCTCTGAAGTTAATAGCCAACTGGCTTTTGACCGCTCAGAGCCAAATGATGTTCTTTATTGGAGTCTGCCCGCTGAATTCTTAGGTGAAAAGCTCACTTCCTATGGTGGAAAGTTGAACTACACCCTGAGCTATAGTCCATTACCAGGCGGTCACAACTCGAGAAATGTCGCTCCAGATGTGGTCATCAAGAGCGTAAGTGTTCCTCATGTTAAAGAAAAACCCACTTCTATTCTACTCTATATATTTCCAGGCGAATGACGATATCCATCACTTCCGCAAGTCGCAAGTCAACCCAAGTGTCTCGCAAACCTACAGCGTTCCAATTTTGGAGAGCTACTGGCAGCGTAGCGACGGAAATACTGTTAACCGTGGCCAACTGCTCATGGCTTTGGCTGATATTCAAGCGATCTATATCAAGGCCACCTATACAACCGTTAGCAAGGACGGAACATTGACATACGTCAGTTTAGACACTGCTGAGCCAACTAACCGTGGATCTAGCCGTGCGTATGAAGTCGAAGAATGTCGTTGCCCACCAGAACACACAGGTCTATCCTGTGAACGCTGCGTACCTGGTTATAAGAAAGATCTAGAAGGCGGCCATTTCCTAGGCCTGTGTATACCTTGCGAATGTAATGGACATTCAACTGAGTGCAACTCTGAGACTGGAGTCTGTTCGGTAAGTTATTATGAATTGAATCTGAGCCGTATCACTCTAATACATTCTCGTATAGAACTGCCGTGACAACACCATTGGCGATTTCTGTGACGAGTGCGCCCCAGGCTTTTCGGGCAATGCCACCAATGGCTCCCCAAGAGATTGTCAGCCATCAGGCGAAGATCAAGGTACATGCAATCGTTGCAACGGTGCTGGAACACTTACTTGTGACCGCGGATATTGTGAATGCAAACGCAATGTCGTTGGACAATACTGCGACCAATGTCGTCACGGTAGTTTCGATCTGTCCGCGTCGAATGTCGACGGTTGCTCAGAATGCTTCTGCTCTGGAGCATCGAACCAATGCTACAATTCCAATCTCTACCGACAACTCATACCAATTCCCTTCCTTGAGTCCCTGCCAATAATAGCCGATGAAAACGGCGACCATTTGGATAGCGATAACATGGACCTGGACATTGGAAGCAACATGTATACTTACAGCCTTCCGTCATACACTCAGAAATACTGGAGTCTCCCGAATACGATCGCCGGTGATCGTCTCAAGTCATACGGCGGCAAGCTCACATTCATTCTCAGCGTCATAAGCAATGGTAACTACGAAGTTGGCAAGGATGTGATTCTCATTGGCAACGGGCTCAAACTGATATGGACTCGACACCCGAATACGATCGACAATGAAGAGATCGAAGTACGTTTGCACGAAGATGAGCATTGGGTCCGTGACAATGGTCAAAAGGCCTCACGCAGTGACATTTTGACAGTACTCTCGAACTTGGAATACATTCTGATTCGTGCCACTCCAAAGATCCCCACCCAGTCAACCTCCATCGGCAATGTGATCCTCGAGTCGGCCGGAGAATCCGGTACCGAAATTGGTGCGCCACGTGTCACCGATATTGAAGTCTGCCAATGTCCAGCTGGCTACTCCGGCAGGAGTTGTCAAACGTGTTCACCTCTGTACTACCGCGACATCAACGATCTATCTGGATCTGCCTTGGGAGCGTGCGTACAGTGCCCATGCAGTGAAGGCGCTGAATCGTGCAGTAAGAGCGATCGTGGCTACGTTGAGTGCCGTTGCAAATCAGGTTACTCTGGTGATCGCTGTCAAAATTACGGATCTGGTAAGTTTTCATTTCGTCTCCACTTTTCCATTTTCATTTTCTTCATTTACTCCTCACCCCCGCATACATTGAATAACAGGTCCTCCTGAACCACCAGCAAATAGCGTTGAGCAGTTAAGTGAGAGGCAGAGGTGTTGTGGCGGAATTAGGATATATTTGATGCCAAATGTAACAATCGTCTCAAATAAGACATACCATCTTGTTGATGGCAAACAAATAATCGGATCACTACTTCCAAGCTCGAATTGTTCGGGTAGTTTATGGCCACATCCATCATCATCAATTAGACCAGGTGCTCCGACCAAAAAAAAAAAACAAACCGGGACTCGTTTCGTATTTCTGTTCTGTTGTAGTTCTCGTAAAAGTCTGTCTCTCAGTCTTTAATATGTGTGTATTTATTATCCTCCATCTGAATCAACAACACAAAACAAAAAACCTACAAAATGTAGCTGTCCGTCTTTAGTCTTAATGTGTTACATGTGTAGAAGGAGTCGTAGAAAGACCGTACTAACAAGTTAGATCGGAACCGAACTTATTAACTCTACTATATGGGTTTATTTTAAAAATAAAATATGCACCGGGAAGTTGTCTTTCAATACTGTCATAGAAACTCGTGTCGTTTTTAAACATTTCAATTAAAGCTTTGTGAAAGCGACAATATGATTATAATCAGCTAAATTGTAGTTAGTAACTCATGGACAGCAAAAGTTTACCTAGTCAGTAAAAGTAGAGTCACGTAATTTCGTACTTTGCGAGAAATACAAGGAATGCGCTTCAGTTGTGTAACATGAATGTTGCAGACGATATTGCATATTGCATTCATGTTATACAACATAATTGCACTACACCTTTATCAACTTTGACAGAGGATTTAAAGTGCGGTAAAATGTCCGGGTTTTTCTGAACTATTGGACGTAAAGAATGTCCTATGGTGATACGGTACCTAATTATTGTTGGGAGTTCATTGTCAACTTTGAATATTAATGGATTCCATGTCACCTTGTTTTGTGTTAATAAGGCCAGCCTTATTTGATTCCTATACAATCATTGCTGATTAAACGCTGGCTTCAGGTTTTATTCTGCTTTTGAAAATGCCGTTTTATTCTTAAAAGAATTCAACAAATTTCCATCTTCTAAAATCCTGTTCTTTTTTTAACTTTCAAAATTTGAAACTGATCGAATTATTAAAGAAATTGGGATGGCGGAATATCGCACTCAACCCAGTTTCCCGGTGTGCTATACCCCTTCCTCATAAATCCTCACAATTTACAATCGAACCAGCCCCGGAACTGCATTCCATCCAGGAGTCCAAGATTTGCTCCATTAATCTTGCAGTCCATCTTGGATTCTCACCTTCAGTGTTGTCTGGTAATTTCTTAGGCTTCCGCTTTTATCAATTCTTTCGTACCTTCTCTTCTCTCTCATATGCGTATTCGTTTTATGTACAAGTGTTGTTGACAATAATTTATTAAAGACTAGTTAGCTATATTTCAGTTCTCCTTTGTGTTTTTGGTTCTACATTAAATAAAACTACTGTAAGTTTGGTTGGGTATACGTAAGCAAAGATTTGTAAAAAACAAAACTATGCCGAAGTATAAGCAGTCGTCTGCTCGCTGGGCGCCATTTAAAAAAATACAAGGAAATGGCAACGATAATAAATGAAATGTGTTTTATTTAGTCTACCTGAATATGTTCAAGTATAAAAACACATCACTTCTGAAATGAAAAAAAAAAAATTGTGTGCTTAATCCTTCAGATTTTAAGAGATTACCTTCAATCTAGTATTATTTACCAGGAAGGGGTCATTAATGCCATATGATCGCCTACAAATTTCGCGTGTTCTGCCTTACCTAGTGCAAAGGCTATAAAGTCTGAATCATTTAACTTCAATTCTGTTTATATTTACAAATCTAAATATTTTGTACTTGAAGTATCTACTTTCCGTATGCTTTACAGCGTCCCTTATTTAATTCGTACACTCTTAAGAAAAGTATTGTTTCTGCAGTAAAAATGCTTTTCAAAGTTTCTCTTTTCGTATGTTGTCTATTGGTCTTCTCTGCCCGCCCAGATTTTGGGGGCGTTTCTTATAAACAAAAACAAGACACTTTTATTTGGAAATAAATCAAACTGTATACTCTGTTGTGTTTGTTGCTGTTTTGATCAATTTCTGACAATAATTTCTCCGGGAGAGAGATACGATATTTTGCTTCAGATTTTTAGGCGACCTCTGTGAGACCTCTAATTTAATTCAAAGTAAAATAATTCTGAGCGATAATTTTGCGTGTTTCATATTGCCAGTTGCTTATTGATTGTTGCCTCATTGTGAGATCCGACTTAAGCATGAATTGTGAGCTTGTTTTTTGTATTGGATTCTATTATAAGATATAATCTGGGACCAAATCGTCTCTTCTATGAGCAAGATGATATAATAATTGGTTTTTGTTTGTATGAAAAATCGGCAGAAATCAGTGCCAAGGACAATATTATACATTTAAACCGTCTTTCATTTGTGTGTTTACAGGCTAAAATTGTCTCAAAACTTACTGGTATATCCACCGTGAAATAAAAAGTCACGAGTTGTTTGCTCTTCAAGAAAAGATTCCTCCAAGATGAAGTCCCTATGATGATTGCGTAGAACATATTGGTTGGTTTATTTCTTATGAGAGATCCTCTCAAACTTGGGAGAGGCAAAAGCTTTAAACTAATCAATCGTGTTTTATGTTCCATGTGCCAAGAATCATCTGAGATCCGAAATGAAACATGAAAAGTCACAATGAAAATCTACATAATTCAGATGTACCTACACAATCTTTTCTCTATTTTGTTTTTGTCAAACATTTTCGGGATATGCTCTCTACATTGTCAAATTGTTCCGCGATTCATGTGGAACCGTTTAAGTTTCTCTAGTATTGGCTTTATAAAAACTCAACTAATTCTAGCACTTTCTCTGATCTTTGTCTGATGTTTATCTCAAAATGGTCAGCATCAACAAAATTCATAAACATCACCAATCATGTGACTAACTCCATTTATGTATAATTATTATATTAATATCAAAATTATTTACTAAACGAAAATGTCCTTTTATACAAATCGAGCAGTCCCACAACCAACAACTACTCAATCTCCGCAATATGATACAGAAATCACAGTGTCTATCACAACACCAGAGATCAGTATCATACCAATTGGTGGAGCTGTCACACTGATCTGTTCCGGAATGTTCACCGTTAATAGGGTAAGTTTTCTTTTGCTAAATTATGACATCCAATTATTACGATTTACGTCGTAAATTATAGGTGCCTGTTCTTGTATCTTGGTACAAATTAAATGGACACCTACCATATCAATCCGTTCAAGAACGAGGATCTCTCTACCTGCGTGACCTGCAAATTCAAGATTCTGGTATTTACATTTGTCAAGCTAAGGGCGGAATCAAGACGTTCGAAGATCAAGTTTCCATTACTGTGTCACGTAAGTTTTTTTTTCCATTTTTCTATTGTAAGCAATTCCATAAAATGTTTACTTTACTAACATGTCTGACAAGGATATGCTAAGGAATTAGCTGCCAATTACGGTACAGATATTTTACATTATTAAATTATTAAAATATTTCATTCAGCTGGGCTGAATTGTGTTTTCTTCGAAAACGAATTGCTTCTTATTAATTTTGTTAAGCCTCGGATATTGTAAGATGTCAATTGCGGTTTCACAAAGGACATAGTCCACAAAATATAAATAACGTTATTCAGCTTAGCTGAAATGTGTGAATTTTATAACTAATAAAATTCAGCTTAGCTGAATTGAAGAAGATACCTACTAAAATATATTTTAATTGAGCTAAGACAAAACAAACAGCTCAAGTTATGTCATTCAGCCGAATGATTGTGGTATTGATTGATTTGATTTTTTACTAGCTGTGTTATGCTACTTACAATATTTACAATTCAATAATTAAATTTTTTTTGTTTAAGTACAAATATTTTACATATTTCATAGAAAATACTCATTTTGTGGTATTCATTGATTCATTTTATTTAAAATGATTAGATGCGGCACTAGAAAATTGAAGTGCGATATTGTTGAAACACATATGAACATATGCTATAAAGCCATTTTTGTATTTTCTCGGAAACACCAAACCTGAATAAAACACTAATTCAGCTCAGTGCGATCTCTGGCTATATCTCGTAGCACTACTTTCACTCATTTTTCGTGAATCTTATTTACTAAGATATCCTTTCCACAGCCCGAAGCCAAGAATCTGCACCAGTCATCAATCTCAACACTCCGTATGTGACAGTAGACGAATACCGTCCATTCGAAATCGATTGTGAAGTCGAGGGAAATCCGCAACCAACTGTTTTATGGACTCGTATCGGTGGAGCTTTATCCCGCGACTCGCACGTCGAGGGTAATCGCATTATCTTCTCCACAGTTCGCAAGTCCGATGAGGGCGCATATCGTTGCTATGCAGCAAATACCATTGGAACAGCTGAGCGTACCGTCAACATCTACGTAAATCAAGCTCCACAACCGACACCATCACCACCAGCACGTGATCTGGTCTTCATTGAACCACCACAGTTCCAGGGTGTTATTGGCGATACCGTTCGACTAGTTTGCAAACCCAGAACTCAGGCAGTTCTGGTCTATGATTGGACAAAGGACGGTGCTCCTGTGCGTTGGCATAGGAACTTCATGGTCAGTGGTAATGAGCTCGTTATACGAGACTCTTCGCTTCGAGATACAGGAAGATACATTTGTACCGGCATGGACCAGCGCGCCAGAAGGAATTATACGTCCACAGCCTATGTCACTATCGAAGAAAGACACGTTGTTATCGGAGGAGGCGGTGGTGGTGGCGGTCCAGGAGGGTAAGCATTTTAGGTTGACTCTCAGTCCACAGTCTTTTTATAATTTATTTTTGTTCGTTTCAGAGTTCCACCGACTGTTAAGCCACTTCAAGCAGACCACCTTATCACTCAAGGTCAGGACTTTAGCATCACATGTGAAGCTAGTGGCACACCATATCCAACAATCAAATGGACCAAGGTTCATGATACCCTCGACTCCAATATTCAACAAACCGGTAACGTGCTGCGCATTATCAACGCACAGCCCTCAAATCGTGGCGTCTTCCTATGCGTCGCAGAAAGTCCTCTCGGCTCTGATCAAGCTGGCACTACAATCGATGTTGAACGTAAGATTTTTTTCCTTTTTAATACAAGTCCTGTATGCCATATTGTTTATCGTAAAGCTAACCTAACATTTTCATAAAAAAACAAAATTATTTAACCATACTAAGCTTTCAATACTGGAGTCGGTAATACGATTGTTCCAAATCTCTATCTACTTCTTGTTATATGCTCATCAATTATTTACTTGATTGCAGCCCGTGAGCGTCCATCTATTGAGCTCTATCCAACAGAGCCTCAAAAGTTACCTGTCGGCAGTATGGCATCGTTGAGTTGTCACTTTGTTTCTGGAATACCAACACCGAAGCTGACATGGCGACGTGTTGATGGCTATCCCATGCCGTCGCGATTCAGAGAGGATTATCCAGGAACTGGAACGTAAGTTTGGGTATCGAAAAATCTTGGTCATCCTAAAGCCTCCTTTCTCTAGAATTACCGACCTAACACTATCCGATGCTGGTGAATACGAGTGCGTTGCTGAAAATATCGTCGGCAAGGTCTCAGGAACCATTAGCATCACTGTCCAAGAAGCACCAGTGATCACGCTTGAGCCCAGCGATGAAGATATCGAAGTAACTGAAGGTGAAGAGCTTAAGATTGTATGCTCAGCCACTGGCACACCGAGTCCATCGGTTCAATGGATTGATGGAACTACCAGTGAAGCTGATACGAGAATACAACCGTTCTCGATCTCATCACAAGCAGTTCTTGAAATCTACCGCGTTACAATGAAGGACGGCAAAGTATATATTTGCCAAGCAAGCAACGAAGCTGGTGAGGATGCCAAGTATGTGACAGTACGCGTTGTTCCTAGGCGTGGTGATACCGGTAAGTGGGGTTACAGTATGGGTCAATATCCGTGCTCTGTAATTCATGTGAAAGCCTTTCCCCTGTATTTATCCTTCCTCCCGCAATATGCCTAAGGCAATATAAAAAAACTTTCGCATGAGTTACAAAACGCGGACTCAGTATTCTACTAAGTTGTTCTCTTGACTTTATGCTGCGGGTGAAAGTGGGCAAAAGTGTCAATGCTGGTAATATTAACCCCGCCAAATGTATTAATATATTTAAGAGTGCTTTCAACAATTTGTTCTCATTTCTTTCGCTTAGGACTTAGTGATGTAGATCTGCCACAAACAAACCGTCCAGTGTACCGGCCACAACAACCACCCACAGATGCAACCAACTCCGTTTACCGCGTGGAAATTGGTGACACTGCTACCCTAAGCTGTGACATTGGTATGAGAATCGCCCGTTTGCAGGACCTTCCAAATAAACATTAGTTTCTAACCCTCCTATTTATGTCCTCCACAGAGAATTCTCCACACTTGCAAACAAGATGGGAACGAGTCGATGGACGACCCTTACCAAGAAGCTCACATCTAGATAGGAACAACTTAATTATCAGCCGAATTGAATCCGATGCCGTTGGACAGTATCGATGCAATGCCTACGATCCACGTGGCCAACCAGTGACATTCGTTATTGCTGAATTGGTCCTATCACCGATTCCGCGCATTACATTCCACCCAGAAATGCCAATCAATGTGCGAGCGAACGAAAATGTTGAAATGCTTTGCGAGGTAACCGGAGCGCAACCAATTGAGGTTACCTGGTATGCCGACAATAATCGGCCATTGCCATCGTAAGGGAGAGTTCATCTGTTTTTATTTATAAGAGAGATTGACGTGTGGTTTTTGTTTTTATTTTTAGGTCTGTTCGAACAGACGGACAATACCTGAGATTCCATGCAATTACACCCGCCGATGCTGGACGTTACTACTGTTCGGCGATTAACGCATACGGCAACACTACTAAGGTAGCCGAGGTTGTTGTTAACCGTGGAACTCCAGTGGAACAACCAGCAAATACTCGTCGTTATGAAATCAGCGAAGGTGAAGGCGTGAGGTTGGCGTGTGACATTAAGGCACCATTAAGGGAACAACTTCCATCGCACATTAGCGTAAGTGTTATTATTAGGGCATCTGATTTGCTGATCGCTACAGCCAGAGGCAATCTACCCTTTCCCCTGTTCGTAACCAAAATGATCATAGCTTTTAGAAATACAAAATTGTAACATGTATGCATTTCACCTATGAGTATGGTTTGTCTGCTTTTTAAAAGTAGCTCCACTCGGCAGTTGAGTTATCAACTTTAGTTATCAACTTGGAGGTTCAAATGGGAAGGCTGTTTTTTTTTATAAAATTACTACTTTTTGGCCAGCCGATATATCGATTATGTATTAATTACTAAGTTCGACCAAAGCGAGATCTGTGTTTGCGGCATAACAATCCAATTCTGGTGACTTAGCAAGCCTTTCCGATGAGTCATTCTTTGTAAACTAGTTGACCAATAGTTCTATTTATAGTTATAATAGTATTCCTTGCGTTAAGTCATGTAAAACGTTCCTTCAGTTCAATATGCAGTCGTTTCAGAAAAAATATTACTCATACGCCACCGAGTCTCACATCTCTTTGGAAAATATTACGCCAATCTTCAAAGTCGAATAATTCATATTTTTTTGATAATTTTTGCTTTAATATCTTGTCGAAATAACCACAACCCATTTAATATTTTTTTCTTTCCCTCTTTTCCACCCAAAACCGGGAAAATCATTAAAACAGTTTCATTTATGAATAGGTGCATATCTGATCAATAAATGATCTTTATACGTACTTACTTATTTAAGGTGGTGCGATGTCGCTGTACAGCCCCTACAGTTCGTCGTTGTATATACTCCTCCATTCACCGTCTATGCAGTCAAAACAACCAAGAGTAACCTCATTCGCTTTTGATAGAGTCCATATGCCTCTGCACCATAGAGAAGGACTGGGGTCTTATTAAGGGACACTTTAGTTGTTCGAGAGAGGGCTTCGCTACTCAATTGCTTTCTTAGCCCAAAGAAACAGCACAGTGATTGGCAAAAGTTATTCTTCGTTTAATCTCAGCGCTGGTGTTATTTCCTGAGTTCATAGGTAGACAAAGACCTTAACCACCTCAAAGTTATATCTGTCTATTCTATAGTGATACCTATTCTGTCCGAGACGTATCGGTGTTGGGTGTCCGTTCTTGATTGCAGCACATACTTTGTCTTGCCTTATTGACCGCCAAACACATCTTCCCCGCCTCCGTCTCAATACTCACGAACGCGCCAGTGATATCCAGCTGTGTTCTGCCGGTTGTGTCGATGTCGTTGGCGTAGGTGTGTAGATGGACGGACTTTTGAAAGATAGTTCTTCTGGTGTTAGCATTTGAGTTCTACTATTCTTTCAAGAACGTTCTTTATAATGATCTTTAGTGATGTTTTCATGAAAGTAGTGCAAATGTTATGATTCATTTTAAATTAAAAAAGTAAAAACTGAAGATGCCCCAAAGCACAAATCACTGAAAATGCATTGGCTCTTGGGCAACTACGTGTGGAGCGGAGCCCTTTTGAATTTTGTAACCGAGATACCCTTTTATATTTGAAAACATTTTTCATTTACATTCATTTTGTTTACATTTCTGCTTTCCATCTCTACACTTGCTATTGCAGATGATGCTTTTACGAATTTAATTCAATTACATATTATTACTCTGTATTTATATTTAAATTTTCTAGTTCACTTGGCGTCGCATCGACGGAAAACCATTGCCAGATTACGCATCCGTTAGCGGCCAAGAACTCTATCTGCATGATGTACGTCCAGACGATCAGGGCCGTTACATTTGCGAACTCTACAACTCATTAACGCGTGCTCATACCAACCCCAGCTATGTTGATGTCATCATTAAGCGTGAGTATCGACAACGCCGTAGCCGTACGCATAGAAAACGAAATTCATATTAATTATCTTATAACGATCGAGCGAAATAAATTTTGTTTAAAACAAAGGAAAAAAAAATACTAGATAACTTTAAGACGTAAAAAAAACCTTACTAGTAAATTTTATATTTAAACAAGAAAAGAAAATTGACAACTTGCCTGATTTTACTTAAACAGAAAAAGACATAATAATTAATTACTACACACATACCTACACCAATTAACAAATCGGTGGTGGGAGTTCAGCATTTAAACAAAATTCATTGAAAAAAGAACATCGTGAAGAGAAATCCCTAACTTTGATTGATGCAAAGTGGTGAATTTCTTTTTGTTGAAATTATTTTCATTAGCAAAAACCAAATACGCTGAAACTCGACCAAAGGACCTAAAAAGTCCTTTGAAAATATTTGTTTATTTTTTATCTTACAAGTTTTTTTTTTGTTTGCTAATAAGAGCTACAAAATGTCGAATGCATGCCATATCAATGAGAATATAAATATAATTATATACAAAATACTAAACCTATATATATATATATAAATATTTAATCATAAGGAAAAGAGATATATTAACATAACAAATAATTTTTAGCTTATCTAACGTTTAACATTTTTTTTTTAACTTAGAACGTTTATGATTTGTCGTTTTTGTATTAACAACATGAATTATTCTATATATAACTACTGGCTGCCATTGTTTTATTATTTAAATATAATGAAACATAATTAAATTAATAATAATATAATACATATATAAATAACATTTTTTTAATTTTACACATTTTGTTTGTTTTACTGCTAAAATTGAGTACGTTTTTTCTCTCTTTGTTTATGTCTAATCGTGTTTTTTTTCTTATTATGTTACTTGTGAGTGGAAATTAATAATTTGTTTATTCCATTAAATTAAAAAAAAAATTGGTATTTTTAATGGTGGTCCTTTGTTTCTTAGAAAGAGAGGAATAATAGATTTCTCTTTATGTTTAATTGATATTTTCTTTTAATTAAAATTGTTCAATTGGCTTAAGTTTAAATGTTGTCGGCAAGCAAAGTTTTGTGGAAAAAAATAATTAAAATTTGTTTGTTTAAGTTATTTTTTGTTCATTTTTTCGTTAGAAATTTTGTTTTGTTTTTTTTTTATTTACAATTGGTTGTGGTGTCTTCTTAAGTTACTGTGGTGACTACGTTTTACTTTCCGCTATGTGTTTGTCGGCGGTATTTTTAATTCTATTTCTTCTCTATTTCTCCTCTTCGGCTTCTTTTTGGTTTGTGTTTTTTTTTTATTTTATTTTTTGCATTTCATTAAACAATACATTGGCGGAAATTCATTTTTCAATCTTGCATGCAAGTCATTCGCAATATTTAATTTATTTATTTAAGATTAAATTTAAGTAAGATTTCTAAGCAAATTGTTGGTTTACTATTTGAAGAGCATTATGTTATATTTACGTTCCCTCGTAGGATCTATTTTTGTTTATTTCAGGATTCTTTTGTACAATAAAAGTAGAATATATGTTTTCAATTGCGTGCACTGATGCCAGAAGCTATACTTCAGAAGTTTAACGTTGCAAGCCGAAAATGGATTTATTGCATTTCACTAACAAATTAAAAAAGTCCGTACAATGAGCCCCAAAGTTATCGAAATCTTTGTCGGTTCGTAGGCTGGGACTTACCTAACAAGTCCAATGAAATGGACACTCTACATTTCACTGGCTTAGCAGTTAAGAGCATTTTATATATGAAGACTGCTCATTGATGTTGTTTTTTTTTGCCACTCATATACCACCAATTTTTCTGTCACTTGACAACACTATAGCACGGTGGACTGGTACTCTACCGCCAGCGCTGTGGCGTTGATATTGAATGACTATAGATTGCTATATAATCGGTGAGTATTTTTCTAGTAACCACTGTCGTCATCGAATTCTGGTATCCGTTGAATCTTAGCAACTCCTTTATAGAACGTCCTTTAGTAGAGATACATTTTAGTTAAAAAAAAACCATTCGAATAGACGAATTTGCTTACTTACTTACTTACTTAGGTGGCGCTACAGTCCAAGGTGGATCTGGGCCTCAACCAACACGCCTCTCCAGTTAGCACGATCTTTGACTAACCGCCTCCAGTTGCACACTCCAAGTTGGTTTAGGTCCTCTTCCACTTGTGCACGCCACCTAAGTCGAGGTCTTCCTCTACTGCGTTGTCCCCCCGGTTTGGAATCGAAGCGTTGGTTTCCATTCGCTCTACAGGTCCTAGCCATCTTAGTCGACTGATACGTACTTTGCGTATATATGATTATGATGGAGAAATTCATAATTCTCTATCTTAATTATTTGATCGTCATCTGGTCAGTCTTCAATTCCGATTATCACAGTAATAATGCTAGATTCTGGAGATTCCAACTCATATGAACAATCGTTCGAATAAATAAATAAAAATAATATGGGTCAAATATTACAGCCTTGGAGGACCCAACTTGATATTGATTTTGTCGCAGAAAATTGCGCACAGCCGATCTTAATTTCGTATGTTCACAAATCATTATTTCATTTGCAGATGCCTTCCCATTCAACATCTACAATTCCTACAATAAGCCTGAGTCTACCTCTGATCACAAATCCACATCCAAATAGATGCTGACCTTGCTCAATACAGTGGTTACGGTGGTAGATCACACAGTTTTTCACTTATTTTAGACCATTTCTTTTCCTGAATGGTTTTAATATCGGCATTATATTTGTCCAGCCTCTCCACTAATTGTTCGGCTGCACGCGGCCTGTTAGGGTCTGGACATTCAGCACTCTGACTAGTCCCCAAAAATCCTCACCGACCTCAGCTTCAAATAGATAGGAGTAACTCACGTAAGGTATCTGGCCGTACGTCCTCTTTCTGAGAGGTTCATGTTGGACTTCTGAGACCCGTTAAGCCAAAATATAAAAAATAAATAGATGACACAACATGTCCGTATAGCCACCCTAGGCCTAGCATCTCGCCACCATTCGTTTTTGTGAGTTTTTATTTCTTAAGACGAATATGGTTGGGACTAGGACATACTATTTTCTTCCGAGTCCGAACGATTGAGTTAAGAAGCATTTTTAGGACAGTTATACTCTCGGATGTTTGTCAGATGTTCGCAAGAGATGGCGCAGTGGAAAAAACCTTAAGATATAATTAGTGTTTTGCGGTGTCCACAGTAGTCCAGCGTTGAATTCGTTTTGATGAAATTTCACATAAATTAGGTTTTATAATTTTTTTTGTCAGATTCCTGAAATTCCCACGATTGTGGTGCTTTTTCCCTTTATCCCACGGAAGGCTTTTCCGACATCGAAATTCCCACAAAAAGGGATAAATCCCACGATATAACAACACTGATCTTGTGCAGATGCCAAAGACGCTGCTGTGTGGACAATCAGTTATGGCTCGATCGTCGATCGATCCAGATATCTTCGCAAGCAGGGGTATGCTTGGAAAAGTAGTCGTATTTATGTAAGTTATTATTTTCGACGAATTGAAAGTCCTCAATGACCATAAAAATGTCGGAAGTTTTGCGTCTGCCAAACGTTATCTCGCTTTTCAACTCAATTGGTGATTTCGTCAAAATATGTTCTAAATTAATGCATTCTAAATTGTCATATTCCAAGTGCATCTGCCATTCAACTTTTTTTTAGCTCAGTTCTTTGTGGCCGTAAAGCTGTTCTTTTATAAATTGATCTCTGTTGTAAACTGTGTTGTTGATAGCCTATTTGTTGTGTAAATAATCTATCTCGCCTTCAGAGTACTATGTAAAAGTAAATGTCTATATTATGTACTATGTATAACTAAAAAGAAGTATTATATTGCACTATTGTTTTCCGCACCAACACTTGAATTATTTTTTTTTGTTTATAACCAACATATTAAGTATAAATCAGTTCAAAATTGTATTCTTTATAGGAGTTATATGTTTTTGCATTCAAAATTCAATTTATATACTATAAATTCGCATAATCTTGTTTCTTATTTATTTTATGTATAAAAAAAACTATAATTTTACTTATTCTACTTTCTCTTTTTTTTTTTCTTTCCTCGATCTTCCTTTTATATACATTGAACTCTGATCAAAAACAATTTTGTATAAAAAAAAAAACATTCCAATCCTGTCTCTACTACTCTACCGCAAATGACAAAAAATATACATAAACAAAAAAAAAACTAACGAACTGGGACTAAACAAAAATAAATCTATATAAATACTCATATCGATCCAACCCCATCTATATTTCGTATCGTATGATTCGCAAAAACAGGACGTCTCAGCAAAAATGAGGTTGTTTGCATGGTTTTCTATATCTGTACAGGTGTGTTCTCAACTTAATTTTCTTAAACAAAAAAAAACATAGTTTCGAAAAAAAATATATATTTCTTATTTATTTTAATCGTAGATAAAACGTTGCCATTCATGTTAAAAGTAGATTTACATAAAAAACTCAAAGTAATCTTATATTTTTTTTGTACCGTATCTCTTTAGTGGAAGTAGTTTCCAATGTTTTTGTTTCAGTGTAGATGAGAAAAGTTTATGGTGACTTTATTGTTTTTGGAACCAAATTTAATTCGATGAAAATTTTTTGATTGGGTGAAATTTTCTTAAATCGCATTTTTGAAACCATCGATTTTTCTACAATTTTTGTGTAAATGTGTTGCGTACTCATTTCTGATAGGGCAGATTCGAAATTTTGGTTGGTAAAAATATGAACAGGCTATGTCTGGTAGAATATATTGGTATGCTCTGCCTTAGCAGTTAGTTTAGCAGTTCTATTTTAACTTTAGATGTATCTACGCTTCATCAAATAACAAAATAAATAGCCATTAGTTTTGTCAGTAACTTAACTCAGTTATGTAGTTGTAAATACATATTTAATATCTGTAGGATGTTTGTACTGGAAGAGGTTGATTTTTAGAGACATACCTTTTGGTAATTTAGATTTTATTGAGTCGATACTACAGAAATCTGGTGAATTAAAAAAAATATATGTAGTACCTATTCTTGCCGCTTTAAAAATGTGAAATGCATAAATGATGTACGTGTACCTTCGAATGTGTAGATTCTTCGGTATGAATGTCGTTTTATTGAGCGCGAGACTAAAACCCTGAATGCAACTACAGAAAATCCAACACAAACATTTAGGGCTTCGTTCAAAATTCCAACTGGCTTGTTATGATCGTCATGTCTTTAAGTCTGGCTGATCCTTCACGGTACTTTAGCATTTAACGGTCAGATTAAACAAAGGAGTCATATCACACTTTTAAGATCCTGTCATTATAATGTATATAACTAAATGATAGATACTTAAATCAGGCCAAGTTGTTAGGTCATTGTTTCCCTTTTGTAGGGGCATTTTGAATCTCCTTGTCAGAATACCTCCCGTGCCTCGAGCGCACGATAACCTTAAACTGCTGGCTACTGCTGGGCATAAATACAGTGGTCAATTTGCCGCATTCGGAAGCAAACCATATGTCATTGAGCTGTGTCGATTTTACATATAAAACAAAAAACAAATTCAGTCTCGTAGTACTCGTATACGGAAGAGGGAATTCCGGCCCTAGTATATGTACCGCCGTTTATACGTGTATCCTTTCTTACTACACAATTTAATGTTCCTCACTTCATGCTTGTAACTTCCCGCACTGGCACTGACCACCCTTCCCGGTGGCCCAATCTCCTCTATTATTTCAGTAGTATATAGATCCCTTTTGCGGTTCTCACACTCAACCAATTTTAACATATGAGGTGTCAAAAGAAAAAAATTTGTATTATAGCATATTTACTTTATTAAAAAAATTAACAATTAAAAACTATTGAATTGACGAGTTACAAGTTACGACATACGAGAGGCATCACACGACTATGTTGGTTTTCTATAAAGCTGTTCATCCGAGTGTCCTTCAACCCCGGTGTGTCCCTGTGTCAGCTCTTTTGAGAATCAGTTTTGTTGAACTGTTTTATATACAATACAATATTTCCTTATGGTTTACCATATATGCGTACTTCTAAGGCGGCATTTTTCAGCTCGCATTAGCTAATTCATTTAGCTCGCCAAGACCTTTCCAGCAATCTTGTCCGCTTCCTTTTTTAATCAACGTTTCCAGTATAAAACTCTTCATAGTTTCCAGTCTAGAAAAGTAGTGTAAACTTAGTGTAACTCATGTTGTGTTTATCTGTATAACCACCGCTCAATGTGTACGTATTACTATTTACAGCCCCAAATAACATCTAAATTTAAAACAAAAACCAAAAAGTACATAATACGATCGCATCTTCGAAATAAAATCAATTCATTAAAAAATGTCCACCAGCACTACTTAGCGCCCATACCTTCACGTTCACATACAAATAATCAAAAAAAATATCCATCCCCTGTCACAGGAACAAAAATCTCGTCCAAAGATCGTGCAACGTCATAACTAAACCATTTAAATAAACTGTGTGTCCTTGTAAACAAGTAGTTGAAGTGTTTCTTTGCCTCAAAAATAATCCAAAAGAAATATTTGAAAACCATATCCATTGTACATACATACGTAAAGACTTAAAGAAAACAAATTCTGGTTTTCAAATATTTATAAAAAAAAATCCGTTGACTAACTTTTTTGAATTCTTTTTTGTAAATTTTAATTTTTTTTCTCCAAAAAAGCAGCAAAACATTTTTTCTAATTTTTTTTATTCTTTTTTCCATTTTCCTGTCTTCTTCCTCAACTTTAAAAATGAAATGATTGTGTACAAAATATTTTATTTTATTTTTTTTTTTTTTTTAATTTTAAAATATGCCTGTGTCCTTGCAATGTAAATTATATTAAAAACAAAAAATGTCCTGAACCCCCCAATCATGTGAACATATGCATTTTGACAAAAAACAAAAATTAACACAAAATGTGGACCCAAAAAGACCTGAAACCAAAAACCATCATAACCAAGCCCGTTGCATACGTTTGCGAACCGAATGACTTTAAATGCATCTCGCATCCGCATACATGTGTCAAAGCGTCAATGGTATGCGATGGCATTCACGATTGCACCGATCACTCGGATGAGTTTAATTGCACACGTGATTCAACGAACCGATTCAAGCGATGGAAAAAGGATCAATACAGATCGAGATCAATTAGTGGTTTGTTTTAAACATATTTTTTTTTGCGTTTACTTTTGTTTATTTATTTTCTATTATTTAAAATTAAGCTTAATTTTGTTTAGTTTGTATTTAGTTATTTTGCGTCAACACACATATACACACATTGAATCTGTATACCTACACTTGATATAGAAAATGTAAACGAGATATTAGATACCATAAAATCTCTGCACTCTGTCACCATGCACAGTAAATAAAAAAAATATATATTTGTCAATAGAAAAAGTAAAAGAACACGCATATAGAACACACGCTAATTTTTTTTTTTTATGCACATTAAATATTATATTTTTCGCTATATGTATTCCATGCTAGACAATAGAAAGCTATAATAGGCCCCATTCCATATTTTGTTTGTCGTATACGACTCACTTCCTAAACATGGACTCCGACTCCGTAGCTTCAGCTCTCAAAGGCATAGGAGCGCACTTTCATCTGCAGTACAGTTGTGTTCAGTAAGTCATCCGTGCTATCGTTATCGATTTGAAATAACCGGAAACGAAATACATTTTTCGATCCAAATTCGTATGCACAATGCACATAGAGTATTATACGACAACGGGAATAGGGGTCACTATATAGAAAAAATATAGAAAATCTAGTTTTAAGTAAAAAAAATGCTAAAGAAAACAAAAATTCTTGTAATTCATAATCATAAAGTTGTAATAATGTCGTCTACAAAGGTCATAGCATAGTGCCTTAATTTTAAAATATATATCTAGGTATAGATACTTTACACTTGGATATCGGTTGGTGACAACTATTTGTATGTACCTACGCTGTGTGGTCAAAGCTAAATTTAAGTCCACAAACTTTTTTGGGTAATTTATGCTAAAGAATGACGGAAGGTCCACTTGAGAACGACCCTTATAATTGATAGAGGGGTCATTCAAAGTGATGATAGAATGTAAAAAAAAAACATCGGCAAAAACTAACTCCATAACGTTTGTTGCCCAAACTATTTAACGCACTTGCCTGACAAATTAGGTCTGTTCCTTTACTTTTGTAGTAAAAATGGAAAAGACTGGATGAAGTCTCTCTCAAAGAGAAAAACTTACAAAAACGTTAGGGAACGCTTTTTTTAGTACGCTATGAAAAATGACAGATGCATTTTGTTTTTCTATAAATTGCATGTGAGTGTGAATCCAAGTATATGGAAGAGTTTTTACAGACTGAAGACTGAACTGCATGCATTCGAAAAGATAACAAAAGCTACAATATTTTCCCGCCTTTCATACCAATTTCTTTCTCATATGGCAGGAAATCAAAAGACAAATTCAAATAGTCGTTACTCGCGTTTCAAATCAAATTTCAAAACATCTGTCAATTTTCAGGCGACTGGCAGTTGTTTAAACTCTACGCTTTTACGAATTTTTCAGGTTAAGGTTCAATGTCAGGTTCAATGTCATTCATTGAATAAAAATATGAGTAAAAATTCGTAAGAATGAGTAAAAATTCGTAAGAATGAGTAAAAATTCGTAAGATTTAAAAGTAAAGGAACAGACCTATTTTCATTTCATAAAATATTGACAGGTGACATAATTGTCAGTTAAATAAAACGACAAATTTGACATGACTAATTTTGCCATTGTCATATTTTGACAAATTTGTCCTAACAATTTGTTCATAGTGTTATAGATATTTTGACAAATTTATCGTGAGTCTTATCAAGTGATTGCTTTTTACGGTATTTTTAACAAAATGTACTTCGGTGCTGTTTTCCGAACACGCAATTTTTTTTTTAAATTTGAAATCACTTAATGCAATAAAACATTATTATTCATTCTTTCTTTATAGTCTCGAATGCGTTCTCCACGAAATTAGATTTGAGATTCTTCATCACTTCCGCTTGAAGAAATAATACTTGTCACTTCACTACCAATACTTGACCGAAACTCAAACGCCTGTCGGAATAGTCAATATCATATTGACAAAATTGCAAATTGTAAAATTTTATGTCCGCTGTCCCATAAAAAAATTGTCTGTACAAATTAGTCAGAAAATTCATGTCAATTCTCGAAAAATTCCTGACAATTAATTTTCATTGTCATGACAATTCATTTTCATCTGTCATAACAATTTTTTTTATGAAACCAAATCTTGACAATTATTGTCATCTATTTTCCGATAATAAACAAAATTGTCTAATAAACAGAAATTTGACAATTGACAATTATCCCATTGTCAGTTTACTGTCACTCCTGTCATCTGTCGCAATTGTCAATTTTTATGAAACACGGCCCTGCTATTTTGAGGATAAAAAATCCAAAATTGGACCGATCTTCATGATTTTTAAAATGTTTGTTTTTACGGCGGATTTTAGATAAAAAAATATTAAAATCATTTCAAATTATGTATGGGGGTCATGCCCTCTTGCAACCCCCTTGGTTGTGGTTACTGTGAATTAGTTATTTTTGTGTAGATTATGAAAAAATAATAAAAGTAATATAAATATGAAATGAGAAGTCGATTTAGTAGCGTAAAAAGAAGCTCTGGAGCTTTATTTGAAAAAATTCAATTTTTTCAGCATTCAAAGCTAAAAAAAAAAAACAAATAAAAACATTTTTTTTTAAATTTTTATAATTTTTATAATTTCATAATTCCAGCATAAAAATGAACATTCAAAAAAAATAGATCATGAAGATCGGACTAATTTTGTAATTTTGGTTTTTGTATAGCCAAGAAACTAGGTGACCACGAATTACCAACAATTTTAGCCTCCATGAATAAAAAGGTCCAAACCGCTATATTAGGAAGTACTCTCGGACGTTTGTCAGACGTGGCGCAGTATAAATAAAACCTTACAATGTAATTTGTGTGTTTTCTGAGTGTCTGAGTCCATCACATTAACTGCATCAGCTTTTTATTGAAAGTCACAATAGATATAAAATATGGAAACTTTTTAAAGACACAATTGGAGATGCGAAATTAAAAAAAAAAATGCATATTCCTGGACAATGGATTTTATTTCAGCTTGACCAACGTACTATATAGTTTGTCACCACGATTAAGTCAACCGAAATCATTTTTGCTAACCTATCGCAATGCTAATGCCTAACTTTAACTAATATCCCTGCTTAAAGTAAAATTAGTTACAATACCTTTTACACGATCTCTGTACATGTACACAATAGAATTTCCCAATCGTCATTGTTAAAAAGCAAATACCCCATATTTCATTACAAATCGTGATCCTGAACAACCACACTACACGAAGACTGATATACTGCAAATTTTAGTCCTTAAAAAATGTCTTAGGGCTAGTTTGTATTATTTGACAGATGACTGCCAATTTGTAATTTCTTCTATTATTTTGCGTTTGTTTTGAAAATTGATACAACAGGGAAAAGTAGGCAAAATTGAAATTTCTTAAAGTGTAGCAAATCATTTATAAATGTGCTGTTAATTTCGCTAATATTCAAACTTCCCCGAAAACGTCAGAAGTGCACGTTTTGAAAATGGGTTCTGAAATGGTTCAACGCTTTTTCGGACTTATTTGGCGATTTTTCAAAGAAAGAAAAAAAGAAAAGAAATTGGCCCAAGGAATGCGGGAACAGAAATTGATAACATATTATGGTCAGTATGATTACACTGCTTGATCAAGCTTAAAATAGTTCTAGAAGTAACGCCAGCCAACTGCAAGCAAAACAGCTTATCTGTTACGCGACATCCATGTCACCCATGTGTCGGCCGGGACAACAAATAAACTGACAGACATTTGCCCGAAGTGTGGTCATTTTATGCCATTACATTATGCCCATTACTCTGTTTTCCCTGTTTTACAGCGAGAACTGTTAAAAATAGTCATAAGTTGACCACTTTAAATGCATTTTAACCTTCACCTTGACGGTATACACCCGGGTGTAGATCCCAGTTTTCACCTTTAAATATCTCAGTTATTTTTTTGCCAATTCTAAATTCGTTTTAGCTCAGTGACTGAATTGATCTGTACTCCCGGAAAAGAGATAATAATGAGCATTTTTTGATATTATATTTTGCAGAAATTTCGAAATTTTTAGTATATTTTCGACCACATTGACTGTATACACCTGGGTGTAGATTTACATTTATCCGAAGTTGTATGAAGAATTCGTCTTCAAAGAATCCAAGGATAATATTGACAATATGCACGCACAAGTAGAATCTTGTGTTTGTTTGTATTGCAATCACTTGTTTCTGTAGTAGGTAAATACTGTAATGTTCAATAGTTCAATTAATGAAAGACAATTTCTACACCGGGGTGTTCGCTGTCAGGATGAGGAGTTTTTATTTTGCGACAAAGTGAAGGTTAATGTCAAATCTTAAACACTGACCCAACATTTTGCATAGAAACGCAAAAACTTAACCAAAGTAAATAATTGCTGACCCAAAAACTAGGTCTGTTTTGGCCAATATTGCCTATCATATCTATGACATTTTTCGCCCAGTTATCGAGTCATTAGTCACATTCATTCATTAAAAATGGTCGCTAGTATAATATATAAGATGTTTAAGTGGACACCCAATACTCCAGATCTTCCGCCACTAACTCTAAATTCTCAAGGGTAGTCCCCATACGTGTAGAGGTGAGACTTCGGACTTGGTGTAACCACCACCTCCTGCGCCTACCTAGGGAACCCCTGCCTCATGGCACTGATGGCATAGCATGTCTTAGAATCCTAGTTGGAGATATCGGTTAAACCACCGAAGCTGTACCGCTCCGTCCGGAAACGCACCTCACGTATTTAGTCTTGTTTTCACGACGCACGTCCGTCACACCAGCATTAGGACGAAGGAATTCTATTTCGGCGGCTTGTATTCGTACTCTTATTCATTATTTGGTCATTACCAAAATCATTACTCTCACAGCGACACAAAACTAAATAAAAAGTACGAGAACTCCCTGAACTATCAATTTGAAAATTTATTCACATTTTGTGAATACCAAGAAAACAAGTACCTACACACACAAATTCAAACAGTATTTGCATTCTTCCGTCGAAGATATTTAAATAGGTCTGCTTCCGTTGATCCCTCAGTAAAACACGTCAAACTTTAAATCTGGAAAGAGCCGGGAGAGATTCGCATTAAAAGAGGCAAATTACAGAAACAAATTTTAGCAACAAGCTTATGAAATTGTCAATTTTTAAAGCTGGAACACTCAGTTATCTTTTGTTTAATTTGACAAATTGCGCAAATGAGTAGAATTTTGATGGGTAGGTCATAAATCAACTGAAGATGCGCCACAGGAAGATGAACGTCCACTGCTTAGCAGCTTGCAGGGGCGTTGTGCAGAATTATCGAACTTCTTTTTTTTCTTTTTCGATCCTGAAAAGGTGAATAACCTAATGCACAGATACCTACTATTATTTCTGTTTTGGGCTGCGAAGACTTGGTCAATGAAAATTTTTTCAAATAATTCTGGGTCGTTTTCAACCTCTAGATTGAAGCTAAATACCTCCCAATAACCTTTGAATCACAAAGTTCCTTTCCGTAAAATACTTTCGAATAATGACACCCAACGTAAAATAATATTACGTGAACTTAAATTTAAGTGAAGTTACGCTCAAAAATTATACATCGTGTTCCGGTACAAGTCCACCTATGACTAATACAGTGCTGTCAAAACATTTTTCGACATTCGAGGCAAGTTTAGGCCCAGAAGCCTTATCCGATTATGTTGGACTGCGGTTAAGAAGCAATCTTTGCAGTTCAGTGTATAGTCAAATCGAGCAGGCACATTTAATGCTGTATTTAAATAAACAGGCGTTTAGGCGATTAGGTTTGACAGATGTTAATAAAATGGAAAAATTATAGTAAATACAAGTATTTATCGTTATTATGGTAGCTAATGCAAACAAGCTCCGTTCCCCCAATAAAATACATTAATTACTAAATTTACTTTAAAATTATGAACATCTTATTGTACAATATTACATAATAGGAAAATGTATGCAGATCCTTTAGCATTAAGTATACAAACATATGTACATATAGTATTCTAGATTGTCATTGCGTAAGTATGAGTACATGTAAATATTAAAATTGCTTTTATCCTATTAGCTTGATTTTCATTTTAAACATTTAAGTATTACGTGGCTTGTGTCGTTATGCTTTCCATTACATAAATTGCATGAATAGAAAATTATTGTTGAACTGGTTTTGGTTTGAAATTCCCACCTTCCCATCCCCGACCCCTGATGAAAGACAAAAAAAAGTCAAAACCCTACACCCCTCCAACCAAATGTAAATACAAAAACTTTTATTTGGACTTAACTTGTAGTTACCTTTGTAGAAATTTGAAAAAATATTACTAATTGCTTGCTACAGTTTTTATTAATTTGGAAATTCTTATAACATTATATTAAAAATATTACCAAATATTATCTAAAAAAAAAAAACTTGATACGAGACAGTTTAGTTCATCTAATAGATCCGCTAAACTATCTCCCTTTTATTTTCAAAATTTTCTTTGTTAAACATACGATTTTTTTAGTTTTTGTATTTATAACATTATTCATTTGATCAGGATCAAATCTTAATCTGTTTTTGTTTATATTTTTTTCTCCTATAAATATCAAATCTCTCTTGTGACTGTATCCTCTACCTGCAACAATCGACATCATATATCTCAATGTTTTCAAAAAACTCTATATTATATCGCCTATGTGTGTTTTTGTGCCTTTAAAAATCATCATCAATACAAAAAAAAACGCAAAACATGTGTTTGTTCTTTGTTCGCATCAATGTCAACTCGATATACAAAATCAAAATCATCATGATTATCATCAACAAAATGATTTTTCTCTCAAAATCAAAAAAAAAACACACACAATCGGATATATGTATACACAAAAACTCCGATAAACTTAAAAATAAAAAATAGCAGCGGCAGTACCGCCACCACGACCACCACAATGGCCGACATCTTCAGATAAGATCTACGAAAACGCACCAGTATTAAAGTTGGATCAACAGCATTCGAACTTGAGGATAGGAGAGTCTACTGAAGTTGAGTGTTATTCGTCGGATAATAGCTACACGGAAGTAGTATGGGAACGAGCCGATGGAGAGCCATTGCCATTGCATATTAAGGTAAGTTGTATTAGTAACTCCTGATTAATAGACTATGGGTACAACTTTGTTACTCAGCAGTGACAATAGATGGCTAAACAGATTAAACTCAAATTCAAGTTTTTGTCGATAAACTTCAGTTCTAGTTGCAATCCAGCAGAGACACACTTTTTACGGGAACATACTCGGTCTGTTTTCGACCCCCTCTAACGTCCCAAGCAATTGAGCCAAAAATTTCAGACTTACACCATTTACCAAGATCATTAAAAAGGTATATCTTAGGAGCATCTCTGTAGCGTTAGTGGTTCTCAAAATACAGGACTTCAAAAATCAAAAATCACAAAAACCGTAACTGACTCACTCACTCACTCACTTAGACGAGGATCATCAAAATTCTGAAGCACTTTTGGCCATTCTAGCATCGTAAAATTTGGGAGAATGCTAGATCCTGTGGTGGGAAAAGTCGAAAACTTCAGATTTTACATTCAGGAGGGGGGGGGGGGGCGTATACCACATACGCCCACTTTTAACAAATAGTTATCATTTATTAGTAGCATTTCTGATTGTCGTAGAATAATTTTAGTATACAACCACTTTTGAAAATCAGTTATTTTTTATTGGGGCTACTTCCGATTTGTTAGAATGTTGAAATTTGGCAGGACTTGCAGTGTACCTACAGAAAGGAAAACACAAAAATGTTGTATCCTCAATTCAGGGGGCGTGGTGTCCGCCCACTTTTTAAAATGGGTTATTATTTATTAGGTACACTTCCAATTTCCGTTGAAATTTAGTAGAGGGGTAGGACTTGGACTTGGTAGGACTTCAAGGCTTCCATAAAATGTCATAATATAGTGTTCTAAATAACTTTGCCATTCGGAATGTGCCACTCCCGGTTTTCAAATCTCGCCCACATTCGCTAGGTTGTTTGTTCGGAAAAAGCACATCAATGTTCCATATTACACTCCACGCCACTTGAATAGCACACCCCGTAGGTTTTCTATCGCCCACTGGTCCCAAACAAAATATGCTAATTTTTTTTTTTAAATTAAAGTTAATTTAATTGTTGTGATTTGACCAGAAGGAAGATTTAAAATTAGAGCTTTAAGTATTAATAAAAAAATATTAACTAAAAACTGGCAAAATGTGGGGTCCTAATTTTGCTCCACTTGAATAGAACACTTAAACGAAAAAAACATTTTAGAGAATTCTGCTTCTTTTTAACACAAACATTTAAGGTAATTGGAGTAGGTATTTTAAATTTTAAAGAAAATTGTTCAATTGTGTTTTGAGCCACCTTTCTGCTCCAAAATTCACCCATCCGGTTTGGAAGGGATGCATACAAATTGGCCAAATAATTTAAGGATAGTTCTAATATAGTCGAATACTGTTGTTGCGATCCATTATATACTTGACGTGTCAACCATCTCCAAATATTTTCGATGATATCCAAATTCGATGAGTAGGCCAGCTTAATAGCTCCACTTTTTGGTTCTCTATACTCAGAAAAAACGAGTTAAAATCAAGAATATCAGTGTCATTTCAAGCCTATTCGTTGACGAAAGTATGGTAAACTCGGAAAATCTTATTCCAAGTACAAAAATCTTATTTTGAACTCATTTTTTTAAGACCAAAAAATGTTCTCTTTAGATTTTTAGTAAGCTTAAAAATCTTACTTCAATCCTGTTTCGCGATTATTTTAAGAATGTGGTTCTTACATTATGCCTGAAGCAAATTTATTTTGGGTATTCAAGATGTAAGAGTATCTGGCTTTTATTCTTTTGTGACCATATCACAAATCATGAACAAGCTGGAAATAAGATTGTTTTGTCCTTTATTTGTGTTTCAATGTAACTTTTAAGATTGTTTCGGCTTAATTCAAGAAGAACGTCATATTAAGATTTAGTACGTAAGAATAAAAAAATCTAAAATCAAGCCTGATCATACTAGAGTTTAGGTTCTGAGTGTATATATGTATGTACGTTTTAACAATCCAAGGCAGAGGTCTAAAAAGGTTATGAAAGCATGGAAAGGCTTCTTTCAATATACCATTGTAAGAGAACGCATCACAAATCGGCTCCCATACCATCGCACCTTCAACTCTGCTATGCAGCCCCGGTCCAAATGATGAGTTTCTTTGCGGATGTTATGGAAATAGTAGCTATAGCCTTCCAAATTATTTTTTTTCCCCTGAGAAGACCAATGTTACTACGAAGTCCAGGGGCCAAATCACGTAAAATGAAAGCGATCGAACGACATCGTTTCGACAATAGAAGTCTCTGTTTATTGCCACAGATATGATAGAGACAGCATGCGTGAAATCGATATCGTTCAATCGTTTTTATTTTACGTGATCTGAATGCAGGTCACATATGCGCCACAAAAACGGAGCCGTTGCGCTTTTCGAATCGGGTTACACAAAACAAATAATGACAAATGTAGTGATGCCAAATTTTAAAAAATATTTGGTGATCACCTTACGCAGATGGAAAATTTTGTTTGATCACAAGTGATTGTCACATTTGAAATCACCTTAGCTGATTCCACCCCTGGTTTTTGAAAATTGTTGATGCGATACAGTCGATATACCTATATCCAACCATGTGGAGTTGATAAAACGAATAATATCTTGTATGTCTTTAGGCCTTTAGCCGAGATGTCACGTAACGCGAAATCTGGCTCTTGCCGGACATTTGCGGAGGAAATGTGAGAGAATTTCTTTGCGTCAGTGGTGATTGTATGGGATACAAATTTCAAGTTTATCCGCATTGTCTCCAATTGGCCAATGTCCCGTAATTATTGCCGTGATTCTGGCGATATCTGGGCGGGTTCTGTTTAGTAAGTCATTTGTTCTATTTTGATCGTAGGTAGGTCATATCTACTACCGGCTCTGGCACTCCTGTAACATTTTGGAGGATATAGTAGCCGAGTCAATGGCTTTAGTGGCGGCTTGTCTTTTTATGAGGATAGCAAGGTTTTGTTTGTGCACCGAAAATAACTTCTTACATTTGTTTATTGAACATTGCCGCGTACCCACCCACAAGAGCTTAGCTCTTTTCCATTCAATTGATTATATAACGAGCTCCGGATCCGGACCCTTGACCAGTCTGCCTGAGACACTGCTGTCTTCCATCATCTGTGATCGCAGGCTCGTTGTTTTCCAGTTGGCTAGCCCAAGCGCTCTGGAATTCGCAATGGTTTGAACTTTAACACGGAGGTTTAGTCTTTCTTGTCGTCTCGAATCTGAGGGCTGGGTTTTGGATTTCTCCATCATACGGAGTATTTCTCCGCACACAGATCCAAAACTCCGTCCAATAAATCCAAGATAAATACCTACCATAAGTCCTTCTGTACTGGTGCAAAGCTCCAGAGTACAGTTCCGTGTCTACAATTATCTGCATATCTCTATTAATGTAGTACACATGGACGGTTTAAATTCTCTGCATAATTTAAAATTAACATATTCTTATAAAATACGTGTGCATTCCTACCCATTTAATTATTATTTTTCCTATTTATCTAAACTTAATCCATATCCTCTCATCTCACCAACAGCAAGTAGGAAACAAACTGATAATCTCAAACGCTGATACATCTGACGCTGGAGAGTACGTATGCAAATGCAAGACCGATGAGGGTGATCTTTACACCACCAGCTACAAACTTGATATTACAGGTAAAACCTAAGCTCACAAAGCCTGCTAGCTTTCCATTAACAACTATATTCTTTCAGAGGATACAAAGCGCAAGTCCAAGCAACCAAAGATTGAATACGCCGAAGTTGGAACAAACGTTAAACTGAACTGTGACGCTGAAGCCAGCGCGTCTTCATTCAGATGGTCCCGTCAATACGGCACGCTCCAATCTGGAAAGGATTTATACAACGTTAGTCGTTCAATTTTTACCGATCCACGAACAGAATTTAACTTTATTCTATTTTCTTAGAACGAGCTTCGTTTGGATGATGTTCAAGCCCGTGATGCTGGAACCTACATATGCACTGCCACTAGCAATGGTGAATCAACCGATTATCCCACAATTCTAGTCGTTACCGGCGCCATTCCTCACTTCCACCAGGCACCACGAAGCTACATGTCATTCCCAGCACTGCCAAGTTCATTCTTCAAATTCAACTTTGACATTACATTCCGGCCTAAGCAACCCAATGGCTTGCTGCTCTTCAATGGACAAAAGAAGGGAAGTGGTGACTATATAGCTCTCTCACTGAACGATAGATACCCCGAGTTCCGCTTCGACTTCGATGGCAAGCCAGTTGTAATGCGTGCTGAAGCACCTATTACTCTTGACGAATGGCATACGATTCGCGTTAATCGTTTCAGACGCGATGGTTACATGACAGTGGACGACCAGCATCCAGTTGGCTTCCCACTACTGTCGAACATCTCACCATTAGATCTGGTTGAAGATCTGTATATTGGCTCTGTGCCACAGTGGGAAGACGTACCACAAGGAGCTGTTGAAAAGACGTTCGGCTTTGTTGGTTGCATTAGCCGATTAACACTGCAAGATCAAATTGTCGAGCTTTACAAGGATGCCAAATATAAGGAGGGTATTACGTCGTGTGAACCATGTGCTGATGATCCATGCCAAAACGAGGGCATTTGCTTAGAGAGTCAAACCGAAATGGGTTACACTTGCATCTGTCAGGATGGGTTTACAGGAAGAAACTGTGCCATAAAAGGTACCTCGTGTACACCAGGTGTTTGCGGAACAGGACGCTGTGCGAATACTGAACTTGGAATGGAGTGCTATTGCCCGTTGAATAAGACCGGTGACAGATGTCAGTACATTGAGCATTTGAACGAGGCCAGTTTATCGTTTAAGGGTGGTAGTTATGCCGCTTATAGGTAAGTTTAAAAGGTTTTGGTCGCACTTGTTTCCATTAAATCGGTATTCTTGTTTAGCACTCCAAGGCCATCGAAGTTGAACATAAAGTTCTCAGTTCGCCCGAACAGCTTGGAAGACTCTGTTCTGCTGTATATTGCCGAATCGAAACTGGTGAGCGGTGACTTTGTCGCCGTAGTGTTGCATAACAAATACGTCGAGTTAAGGATAAACACCGCAGCAAGTGAGTAACCTAAAAAAAAGTGTTTCCCAATAAATTGTAAACTCTCGTTTTATTTAAGGACTTAGACCGGTAATCATACGTTCTCTTAACCCACTGCCACTGAACAAATGGACTGAAATCGAAATCAATCGACGCTTTGGCGAGGGTATCCTCCGCGTTGGAGATGAACCTGAGCAAAAGGCAAAGGCCTCTGGCTTAGCACGAACCTTGCACATCAAGACTCCGCTGTACATTGGCGGCTACGACAAGCAAATCACTCTAAACCGTGACGTGAACGTGACTCGTGGCTTTGATGGATGTATTACAAATGTAAGTTTAAACTCCTTGAGTGCGACCCAGTTAAATGATTTTTTCTTCCCTGTTTAGCTCGTGGAATCCAACAGAAAGGTGAACTTAATCGCAGAGATTAAGGATGCTGCCAACGTACAAAACTGCGGGGATATCAACGAAGTCGAACCACCATCAGGAAGTGGATACGAAGACGACGAACTCGAAGGCGAATCATGCAACCGAGACCCATGCGAAAATGGTGGAACCTGTGCGATGAGCGGGGACGTAGTTGAGTGCAATTGTCCTCTTGGATTCTCTGGAAAGTACTGCGAAATCCGTAAGTTCTTTAAATAGTGTCATCCACACAAGCGGCGGTTAATACATATTTTCATTGCTGTAAAGATGTGGATATCCAATACAATGCTAACTTCCGCGGAAACGGCTATCTCGAGTTGGACCGCAATGTCTTTGGAGAGGATGTCGAGCAGGCGTCGTCATTCGTCGCCATTCTTTTCTCAACAATGGAACCTAATGGTCTTCTACTCTGGTGGGGACAAAAGAAGGGCGAGGAGTACAGCGGTCAAGACTTTATGGCTTTGGCTATTGTTGATGGCATTGTAGAGTACTCATTCCGTTTGGACGGAGAAGAGCAGACCATTCGCAGTCCGTTCACAAAGGTTGACGATGGCAAACGACACATTGTCATCTTGAAGAGATTCGACAACCAAGCTAGCTTGGAGCTGAATCATTTAGTGCAACTCGGCGAATCGATACCGACAGGCAAGAATACCATGAGTCTGCCTGGCAATGTGTTCATTGGTAAGTTTCCAATCCGCTGCATTAGAGTATGACGTTACTGAATCTCCTTTTGCTTTTCTAGGTGGCGGTCCAGACTTAGAAAAACTAACTGGTAACCGTTACCGACACGGTTTCATCGGCTGTGTACGAGTTGTCGAAGCCGAAAACAGCGGTCAAATTCAACTTAGTGATACTGCGATAAGCGCCGTCAACGTTGACTCGTGTCCAGAGTGAGTATTTTATTGATGCTTTTAATCAGTTAATTTCGTAACTACTAACTTTGAACTTCTTTAATGCATACTAACATTCAAGCAGTAGCTGGAGTCCGTCCAGTTTAGTGTATCAGGAATTCGATAGCGATTTTGGGAGTAGATTTGATCCGAACGCGTTCGACGAAGTCGATCAACCACCACCGGTACACATATTGTATCCGCGTCCAACATTTAAGACGTTTTATTTGAATAGAGTAGGGCATTGTTGTTGTAACTGGCGCATGGGTTTATTACTGATGAGCTGGCATTTGTTAAGGTTTAATATTTATGACAGTTTTAGAATAGAAGTTCGGTAAAAAGAATATCGTATATAGGTTCCGCCAATATCGGTTTGTACATTTTAGTTCCTAGGTATGGAGTTAGTCGAGTTATTCAAGGCACAACGATACAGTTTAAGAATACACTGGTTAGGTATACGAGAGATTGTGTTGTAAATAGTTAACATGTACTGTACATATTTTGTTGATAGCTGCACAATACAAATAACCTTTTTTAAAGCTGCATTCGCTAAGGGAGGGGTGTAAAAAAAAATTAAGAATGTGGAAAGGAATTGCGATATGATTGGCCTATAATTGGGGTCGTTGTATTATGTTCAGCTTTAAATGTTTTCAAATTTCAATTAGAATTGACCGCATTATTTCATAAGTTGCCGCAACGGCTTAGATTGAGTCTATTGTGCCCATCGTAAGTTCTTATCCCCACATAAATGTATATATGTATACCTGCTTTCTAAAAACGCCTTCCTGCTCACCCAATCATTATCCATATTCCCCCCAGTAAGTGCAAAATCTGACATACAAACTAAGTGCATCAGGATTTGCAATCGCCTTAAATCGATTCGCATATCGGTAGGAATCATCGGAATGCGTTTTAAAAACGACTTTGTAAATATAAATATGTATATGGTTTAGAGATACTTGAAACCAATTTCTCTACTGCAATGCAAGTCTAGCCGCTTTTCACAGCCGACACGTGGATTCAACTTTCCTAACAGAGCTATCGGAGACCCAATTTACATTAAAGCAAGTATGTCTATGTGGATCTTACTGGCCGCTCTAATAATTTTCTATTATGGTGTCAAGGGGTCACACAAAGGAATGGTCCTAGCAAGCCTATGTTACTGAACTAGCGGTTCCAGTTTTAATCATAAAAAAAATATATTCAAATTGTCTGTAGGTACTGTAAATATTTTTTCTTACTTATAAATTCAATTGTTCTTAAAAAGCTTTTGAATTCAGCCCTTCGGATACGACATAAAATTGCAATTCCATTTGTCCCAAACGTATCCTGGACGCAGCTTGGTTGAAGTTTAACTTCTTAAAAGTTGTTGAATTCTTAGTCCACTGATAGTTACGTTTCCACATTTTCATCATCGAAATCTTTTTTTGATCCCATGGGTCTGAGTTCTCGAACTTTTTGCCGCAATACTGGTTTTATGTTAAACTACTCCCAGCCCAGTGCATAACAATCCTCCTACCGAAAATTTGAAAGACGATTATTAGATCAACCAAACAAAGTATAGATTCATACTCAACAGCTTGAGCATGCTTGCTTCCTTTCCATCATCTCCTTTTCCTATTGCTTCCATATTGTTGCACAACAAACACAAACATTTAATCAAAGTTAGAAAAGAGTCAATTACAAATTGACCGCTTTCCATTGACCTCTATATGACTACCGACCGTCGATTGCTTCAATCCTTTTCTGCTCCGCATGAATCACCTTTCCTCCACTTTGTCCACTTTGCGAACAGATTTCCTCAGAGGCTCCCATGGTACATCTGCAGCAGTAGCACTGTAGATAAAAAATAGAGAAGTGACTGAAGGACCGTTTTCAAGTTGGTTTTAACCGGGTGCGGAGCATTTGTCTTAGACATGTGTAAGACAAATGTGTGAAACATGTTTCGTGCCTATTGTGTTGTTTTTATGACATAACATGACTCCTTCATGCGTTAAGTTTGTATGTAGATTATGTTTTCCCTTCAATAAATAATAATTTATGCAATAATCCAACAAAACAGTTTTGTGTTTTTTCTGTTTGCTGCTATAATTTTCATATTTTTTTTTTTGTCCCGGGTTTCACATCTAAAAGTTGGTCACCGTAACACTAGATTTGGCCAAATTTTTAAAAAAATGCTCAAATACATTATCGTACAGAATTGACATAACCTGATATTTTTTTTTTATTATGAGAGCGGTTGGTTCACGCTGCCTTTAACCCAAACCTTGTTTATCTCGCTTGATTCTTCCAATTCTTGCACTCTTTGATTTTCGAAGCAAATCTTTGCTTAGCTTCGGCTAGTAAGTCGTAGGTTATAATCCTACTTGTCGTTACTTCTATTAATAATTGAAAATGTATCTATTAAATATTTAATTTTAATTTGTATGTATACCTAAATTATCGAATGCATTTTTATAAGTAAAAAATAATATTATTTACTATTAGGAAAATATATCCAAATGTAAAAGTGCATACCTTATCACAACTATTAAGCATAAATTTAGCTTTTCAAATCAAAAAATTAACTGCATACTAGCAAGTACTATATACGAGTAGCTACATAATAAGCGGCAGCACTGAATAAGAAACGCATACAAGTGTAACTCTTATTCACCAATGCTGAAAATATTAATATAATCATAGGTAGTTAAGAGTTATTTAGGAAGAGGGTTGGGAGTTATCACCAAAGGATGTGTTGCGCTGTGAATTAATCAATAAATTTCAAAAACAAAAATGTTTCTGTTAAAAAAATTTATGTTTATTATGTTAACTATTAAAAAGAAAAAACTACACGAAAATGTAAATAAAATATCTAATGAATGTAAATATTAATTATTAAGTTTTAAGAAATAGTTTATCGAACAAAAGCTTGCTAATCTAGGTAAATTTAATAAATCAAAATATTATGTGTGGGGAGTAATTTAAAATGTGTAGAAAAAGCTGCTATACTTGAGTTAAAAGTTAACAGTTAATTTTAAAGTGCAGTGTTGAATGCGGCAAGTTATTACATATATATATAAATACATTTTTTTTGATATTCTTTACTTTAATTTTTATTTAACTCTTAATTTTGTTTTTTATTTATACTTTTTTTAATTTTTTTTAGGGACGAAGACCTTGAAGGAACTGAACCACCAGTCGTATAATTATAAATACTTCGAATCTTTTCTTTAATTTTAATTAAAGCGCATAAGTTCTAAAAAACAAAAAACTACAAAGCGAATAGAAATCACTACAAGGCCATTTTTTACATTTAGAAGGCTTTGAGTAATTGTTTTAATTTAGTTTTCAAAACAAAAATAAGCTTTTTATAATAATAACTTAAAAAATCGAAACGAACAAGGAAGTTTATAAATATATATAAAACAAACTTTTAGTCATTATATAGCCAAGTTATGAAAAGATAAAGAGTATATTAACAGAACAGCCCAGTACGAAGTAAAGAAAAATAATTACCAGTGTGATTTGTCTTAATATTTTTATATATAATATATATAAAAAATAATTGAGGAGAACTTAAGGAATTAAGAAAAGCGAAACTGAAAATAACGCACGAACATACACAAAGTAAAAACATTTTTTATGGAATTTTCACGAAGCAAGCAATTTATTTTGTTTTCACGGAAGAAATAATCAAAAAATGTGAATTGTAATTAAATATTTAAATATTTTGTTCGTTTTTATTTTAAATAAAAAGATATTGTGTTCTTCTTCATTATTATTATAGTTATTATAATACTATTGATATTTTTTTATTAATTAATTTGTATACCTAATGTAAATCACAAAAGAAGAAAAAAAAAATTAAACAAGATTAATAATAATAAAAAAAAACGAAGAAAATAAAAACCAATTGTATAAAGTCGAAAGTGGAAACGAAAATAAAAAAAATATATATAAAACAAAATAAGCAGCCTGTGTGTTTTAATGAAAAGGATCTAACATTTTCTAGATTCAGCAGCTATTAAGTTTACTGAAAAACTGACATTATGTGGGGTTAATCTAGTGTCACATGTAAGTTAATTTTCTTAAAATAATACGTTACTATGGTATATTTACAGAATGATTTGAATTTGTCTCACCGTCGGTAAAAACACATAAAAAATTAGTTACAAAACAGCTACAACAAGCCTGGGTAGAGGACAAATTTACTGTTGACAATACTGCAAAACAATAAATACAACGAACTTCGGATCTGCATCCGAACAATTTGTAGAGACTCAAAACTGCATTAAGGTCGACGTAACTGCCATCAAGAAAGTGCGATCGGACGGGCCGAATAAAGAGGGGATGATTTTATGTGTATTTGAGTGTATTTGTCATACGCGGTAGGCGTAGGCAAAAGTCTGTATTGAACGTTTTATGATAATCCGTATTAAATCTAATTTCGCCAATCTTACCAAAACCAGTTTCTACCATTTCCGATTACGACGCACGTTAAGATCATAATTCGCCCCTATCATGTTCATAGTATCCGTTCCGTTCAGAGAGTAATTTTCTCCAATCGGAGCAGCGTTGTTGTGGTCGTAAATATCGTATAATTGTGACGATTTTGGAAAGCAGTTAGCAGATATAACGCTCCGATTCGCATTTTTTTAAATACTTCACACAGGAAAGGCGAACAGAATCTGATAAGCATTCCTTTTGCACTTAATTTGTTGTAGGGTGTTTGTAGTCCTCTGGAAAAATGTTTGCAGGATGCTATTTACAAAGTTTGCTTGTTTTATGCTTTCCTCGCGATTGTCAAGGTTTCAGGTGAACTGCATTAGTTGTCTCATGTTACTTGTCTCAAAATCTGTCGCATGTCGAGGAATGACTAAGTTCCTCAGAATTATATTCCTATAGAAAGGTAAAAGGCTTGCAGGTCCCAATGGTACTTTCGCCGGCTCCTGGGCTATAGCGCTAGATTATTACCTTAAAAAAATATTACCTGCAACAAATTTGTATATTATATCGTTCATTAACTGTAGAGTTATTTATTATTATAGATCAGTGTTATGAGAAGGCGTTAGGCAATAACGCCCAAGGAAATAGCGCCCAAATCTATTTGGAAATAACGCCAAAAAAAATCGTACAATTTGTTGCAAAATATTTCGACATTTTGGGTGTTATTTCGTTTCCAGGGTTCGTTTTTTTGACAAGTAGTAGCCCAAAATAGTAAGTGGAAATGCATAAACAGTGGAATAAGTATGGGGGCATGTTGCCCCCTGCAACCCCCTGCTTGGGTTTTCTGCTGGATTTTGGAGTAGGTGGAAGAAGTGGAAGTACTGTAAAAAAAAACCTTCAATGTATCCAATTTTGCACATACTCTAAATCTGACAGTAACCCCAAGCAGGGGGGGTCATACGCATTAAACTGCAAATTATTTTTGGGCTTTATTTCCATCTTGTTGTTTATTTTTGGGCGCTATGCATTTTTTTGGGCGTTATTTCCAAATCGATTTGGGCGCTAATTCCTTAGGCGTTATTGCCTAACGCCATTTTTAGGCGCTATGCATTTTTTCTTTATAGAAGCCCTAATCTTGACAGCAACTCTCGACTTGTAACGAGTTTGATATATGCTGTCTGATTCCATAACTAGAACTATTTCTACTGAAAACAGTATGAGGGTACAGGGAAAATGCATTTGTCCAGCCCGTCCCTAAAAAGGGCGAATCTTCTTCTCCAATTACCGACCCTTCCATTCTTTCTAAGGTCATGGAAACGCTGATAAATCGTCAGCTTTTGAAATATCTTGAATCGCGGAAACACCTCAATGACCGACAGTACGGTTTTCGTGGCAACAGGTCCACTGATGATTTGATGACTTATCTCACCGAGAAGTGGAACCAATCTCTCCATCACTTCGGTGAATCGAAGATTGTTGCGCTTGATATTTCAAAGGCATTTGACAGAGTTTGGCACCAAGCTCTTTTGTCGAAAGTGCATGCTTATGGGATCGATGCGTCTCTTATTCAATAGATTAGAAACTACCTTTCTGGCCGTTCAATTCAAGTTGTTTTGGACGGTTTCAAGACTGAAACTCACCGTATAAATGCTTGTGTTCCCCAAGGCTCCGTTCTGTTTCCGATTCTCTTTCTCATTTTTATAAATGATCTCATGTTTGAAATCTAATCCAATTCATTCCTTCGCTGATGACAGAACTCTTAGCTTCTCATAATATTCTTTCCAGGACTCACGTCCATCCTCTTCGGCCGCAGAACTGGAACGGCAACGTATGTTAAGCATGTTAAGTTAATTTACATCATGCGTTTTTCATGTTTATCATTGTTATTAACCATCGCGATCGTGCAGTGTTTTTTATTTTGTGTCGCAAATACGACTGCAAAAGAAGACAAAAATTCGGTTGGCAGTACGAAGCCGTGTATACACCTGCTAGCCTGTTTACCAAAATAAGACGGATTGTATTTTTTTAGTAGCGAAGTGAGGCGATTGCGGATGCACTCGGTACATATTACACATGTAAGTAAACACGCCATAGTAAATATACTATACTACTATATACTTGTCTAAAGTAAATGCACTGTAGACAATTATTTAAGGCCCTTTCAACCATATTGAACCGGTATAGTTATAACCACCGCACTTAAAAATTAAAAATTTATTTAACCAAATGCTGTTAAACGGGGTTCCTACCAGCTGAAAAGATCTGTGTAAAGCGGCAATTTGCAAGGTTAAGTTTAGTATTATCGCTGTATCTATAGTTGATCACCTTGCAAAAAAACGGTAGCAAAGTCGTGCCTAAACATTGCCATATTTACCCAAAAATTACCCCCAAACTCACGAGATGTGATAGAATCGGCAATGGAGCTTTGATATAAACTCGGTTGTTATTCGTAAGGATGCACTCTCGATTGGAGTTCGCCGGAGAACTCCTCTTTGCTACTCTTTATCGGGTTATTAACAGAAGATAAGCCGTAACCGTAACCGCAATTTTATAGAAATCTTCCAAAGGATCTTTGCTCCAGTTTCACTAATGCGGGAGGAGGAAACGCCTTTGAATGGCCAACCGCGCTTTTGTAAATGATCTACCTTTTGAAGAATATATCTGCACATCTAGGTATATCGGCACTCGGCTATTTGAATTGAAAATCTGAATTTTGTTCCGTTTTTGAATTCGTACTCTGCGAAATGCAAATCCACTTGTTAAATCCACAAACCCAAGGATCTTAAAATCATTCCGTTATTGCATTTGTTGTAGAATCAGATTTTCCATATTTCAATGCGTTTTAAGATTTCAACCCGCTTTCGAAATAGAGAGTACAAAATATTTGCTTTTGGAAAATTTCACTTTTGGAACGAAATGCAGAGTAGGACCCTGGCATATTTGCTATAATAAGCCTGTTCCCTTTGCTCAGGGACATTTTTAAGATCTATAACTTGTGGCAGAAAATTGTCTCAGTCAGTCAAAGTACGGGAACGCATAAACAAACTCATCAAATATTCTGTTTCACTGACATAAGTGCGACCGTTAATTTGTTTTAACTATTTGAAAGGTGGCGAGGTCTCAGTCTAGAGACCAGAGGCTTTCGACAAAACTGATTGCCTAAGACCGTTATACGTGGTGAAGAGCCACATCCTGCACGAGGTGCCACTGCTTTAAACGAAATATAACGGATCTAGAGGGGAATAACTCGATAAACCCCGTAATCCCGGGTGAACAACCGTGCCCATGGGATGTATGGCACCATGTTATGTGTCTTTTAGCGGTGAACTCTAGATACCTGGGGACCTCTAGTTTCAATCCAATTCCCCTTTTCTGTATACAGGGGGTGAGTACAGAATGACCTCTCCTTCCCCCTTACTCGTGGGTCCAAAATAGATACTTTTAAAAAAACAACAAACAAAGGGACTGGTGTAAACGAATCGGGCACCAAGACCTTCAGGAAAGCCGATTCTCAGACGACGAATATGACGGAGGAGGAAGAGAACCTCTTACTCCAAGAACCGTCAACCAGTAAAGCTGCTTCGGTTGGGGGAAGCGAGGGAACGGTTGACCTCGGACTTGAGAAACTTTTTCTTGAGGAAGATGACAATCGCTCCATCGCCAGCTCATCCATGTTCTCCATAGCGTCTACAGCTTCAATCAGGAAAAAAGTTGTCAACTGTAAAATGACGATAAAGAAGCTGCAGAAAAGACAACAACTAGGAGACGCTGACAAACGACGGCTTCAAAACGCTCTTGACTTCTTGGAAAGTCAGGCTTTGGAAGGTGATGAGCCCTGTGCTAATACCCTACCGAAAACTGACTCCCCAAGAATCTCGAGCGAGGGAGTTCTTATGCGACCACCAATGCCTGTGATATGCCGTAGCCTATCGGGGCACGGGTCTGTTGCATTAGACCCCGCGAAAGACGAAGCAGACAAAGGGGACAGAATTGTTTCACCGGGAGAGGCAGACTCGACCTTGGACAGCGCAGTTACTGTTGTGGATAAGCCATGTAAACCAAAGGACACTGAATGTTTGGACAAAACCGAAGCCTCAGTTGTCATTGCGGCGAGCATGGTGAAAAGCAACAAGCTGTCCAGCACACCTACAGTAGAAGATCCACTGAAATTGCGTAGGAATGCACGTCGGCTGCTCAATAGGCTTAGGAGACGTACCCCCAGTTCCTTAACGGAGAGGGAGACGTCTATGTTAGCTAGGGCCCGAGAGACGATGAAGTCTACTGTCGGTGCGTGGCGCAGCAGCCAACAGGAAAAGAAACGGAACCTGACTGAGAAAGGGAATTTGACTGGACCAAGGGAGGAATGCCTCTTGCCTTCCGCTTTGAGTAGGTCAAAACCTGAAAAACAGGGCGTCAGCTCAGCTAAGGATTCGTCCAAGGCTGAGGAGGCACCCTGCTGCTCCAGGAAGGTTCTGTTAGCTAAAAAACAGGAATTGAGCAAGCCTAGGGCGCGTGCCTCTGGAGGAGCCGGCATGAGATTGGAAGCAGCGAGGGCGAAATGCCGCTTGCCTTTCACTTCGACTGTGACCGATCCCAAGCTACCTGGAACTGTCCCAGATAAGGATTCGTCCAAATCCGAGAACGTTCCTGGAGTCTCTAAAAGAGGTAGGCATGATGACACAATCTCCCCGGTTGTAGGTAGGCAGGCCAAAAAACGAAAATACGCAGAACAGGTGAAGGAAAGTCTTCGTGTCGCAATAATCGACCTTGGTAATCCAAAGCGAAGACTTACCGTTAGCCAATGGGAACTCGTTGAACAGCGAATCCTAGATGGTGTGAATGAAGCCATCGTGAAGGCAGATGGCAAGCTTCCACTCTTTGGACAGCTAACCACCTTCAAAGGATTCAAAGTCATAGAATGTGACGATAAAGAAACGCTGGAATGGTTGAAGACCTTCGTCAGTAAAACTAGCGCACCTTGGCCAAATGCCGAACTTCGCGTTGTTGACAGGAAGGAGATCTTAAATATCACCAGACCAAAAGGCCGAATTCACATTCGGGGACCGTATCTACCCGCAGACAGGATAGAACGCAACCTGCAATTCCTCAATCCGGAACTTCAAAGCAGGGAGTGGAAGGTCCTGGAAACGGGCGAATACAATGAAAATGGCATGGATGTGACAATACTCCTGAGCCATAAATCACTGCCCCTGCTACGTAAGCATGATTTTAAGGTCCGCGTAGGCATAACGCGGTGTAAACTAAGGCTCTTGGCGGATGATGAAAAGAAGAGAGGAGTAGAAAAGGCTGCCCGTGATGAAGATAGTACAAATAAATCTTCATCACAGTAAGGCGGCTAGCGCCAATCTGGTTCTCCTTATGGAAACCAAGAAAATCGATGTCGCCCTAATACAGGAACCCTGGATCCTTCGTGGGAAAATAAAAGGGCTGAGCTCTAAAGACTTACTGATCTATAACAGAACATCCGACAACGGTAAGTCTCGAACATGTATTGTCGCCAGAAAACAGATTAAACTTTTTCTTTTACCTAGCCTCAGCGATGCCGACCAAACTGCTGTTAAATGGGACAGGGCAGGAAAAAGTGCGCTGATACTGGCGGCAATATACATGCCATATGAATCGGACAACCCACCTTCCGATCTATCCAACTCATTGTTAAGAACCGCAGAGCGCGAAAAATGGGACTTAATCTTAGGCTGCGACGCCAACTCCCATCACACACTCTGGGGTAGTTCCGACATCAATGACCGAGGTGAGTCCCTTTTAGAATTTATTATAAGAAATAACTTATTAGTAGCCAACGTTGGCGACGAACCAACCTTCATAACGAGGAATAGGCGTGAGGTCTTAGATATAACCCTCTACAGCAACTCACAAACTCTTACTGTGCGGGAATGGAAAGTGTCCATGGAACCATCCTTCTCTGATCACAGAATTATAGAATTCCTCATTGACGAGAAAATTGCCCCATTGGGCAAATACAGAAACCCCAGGATGACTAACTGGGATATATTCCTAACAGAAGTAGGGAAGAGTAGCAGGAAACTAAGTCTACAAAGAATAGGGACACCGGCCGAAATCGATGCCACAACCGAAATGCTAAACACAGTTCTAAGTAAGGCATACGATAAGGCCTGTCCTTTACGGACATTGAAGAATAGGAAATCTGCACCATGGTGGACAAAGGATCTACTTGAAATTAGAAGAAGAACCAGAGCCCTTTTCAATCTGGCTAAGGCCACAAACTCGCAGACAGACTGGGACATATACAAGGTCGGCCAGAGGAAATTCAAAAAGGCAGTAATTAATGCTAAACGCATAGCCTGGCATACGTTCTGCAGTGACATCGAATGCACCACGGAGTCAGCCAGACTTCGTAAAATCTTGTGCAAAGAGTCCGCAGTTCCTGGTTATCTGAAAGACAATAATGGAACGTGGACACAATCCTGCGAAGAGACTCTTAGTCTGCTACTACAGACCCATTTTCCAGGTTGTACCACAACTCAGACAAACCAGTCTAGATCTGATACCACAATAGCGGCAGTTCCAAAAGAACTGGTAACTGAAGAAAGACTTAACTGGGCAATCGATACGTTCTCCCCGTTCAAATCCCCTGGAAGCGACGGGATCTTTCCAATCATGCTCCAGAAAGCTAAGACCATAATTACGCCGGTCCTAAAAAGACTTTTTATTCGCAGTCTGGAATGCGGCTACATTCCCAAGGCATGGCGAGACGTAAAGGTCGTCTTCATCCCGAAGGCGGGGAAAGCCAGCCACTCTACCGCCAAAGACTTTAGGCCAATAAGCCTGACATCATTCGTCTTAAAAACCTTTGAAAAACTAATGAACATCTTTATACGCAGTCAACTAGACGACAATGCGATCTCCTCAGCTCAACATGCCTATATTAAAGGCAAAGGGGTGGAAACTGCACTGCATGAGGTCGTTAGCACTATAGAGAAGTCATTAAAAGACAAAGAATATACACTAGCTGCGTTCCTGGACATTGAAGGCGCCTTCAATAATGTTAAAACGTGTGCAGTGAAGAGAGCACTACAGAATTCAAACGTTGATCAATCCCTCACTAATGTGATTGTAAATTTACTTAGCGAAAGGAACATCAATGCGAAACTAGGTGACACAGACCTGAGAGTAACCGCTTCGAGAGGCACTCCACAAGGAGGAGTCATCTCCCCCTTACTCTGGGTTCTGGTTATTAACGAGATACTAGTGAAATTCAAAAATATGGGAGTCACGGTAACTGCATATGCAGATGATGTGGTACTGCTTGCAAAAGGAAAGTTTCTACCGACCGTAAGCGACTTGCTAGGAAGCTCACTAAGAATACTCAGTATGTGGACAAGAGAATGTGGCCTTGGGGTTAACCCCCAGAAAACTGAGCTTGTTCTGTTCACAAACAAGAGAATTATACCACAATTCGAACCACCAACTCTTGAGGGAATACCCCTAAAGGTGACAGATAGGGCGAAATATCTAGGAATTATCCTCGATAGGAAACTTAGTTGGAAACCGAATGTCAATGAAAGAGTGAAGAAAGCAGCTAACGCTTTCTACGCATGCAGCCGCATCTTTGGCAGGAGATGGGGACCAAACCCCAAAATAATCCTGTGGATGTACACGGCAATCGTGCGGCCAATACTCACATATGGCAGTATAGTCTGGTGGCAAGCCGCAGGCAAGGTGACCAATCTCAGATCAATGACAAAAATACAAAGACTAGCATGTATAGGGACAACCAGTGCAATGAGAACCACACCTACAGCTGGAATGGAGGCAATTCTTAATCTAACTCCTCTAGACCTATACATGGAGGAATCTGCTACCAAAAGTGCCCTAAGGATTAGCCAAACTAAAACTTGGAACCCAGGCAATTTTGGCCATGCACAGATCCTAGGAAAATATATTGGGAACGCTGTCACTTCGGACTATATGTCTCCCCATCTAAACTTTGATAGACCATTCTCTTGCTCGTTTCCGAGTAGGGATGAATGGACCACAAATGAACCCACTAAGAGGAAATCGATATCCATCTACACGGATGGGTCAAAGATGGACTGTGGAACCGGTGCCGGTATATTCTCAGCGGAACTAAACATACAATGCTCAATCAGACTCCCTGATAGCAGCAGTGTCTTCCAGGCAGAAGTTCTGGCAATCGCGGAAGCGGCCCGACAGGTGTCATTGTTGGCAATACCGCGTAATGATATTACCATTTTCATTGACAGCCAGGCGGCTATAAAAGCAATCTCTGCTATTGAAATTAAATCTAAGCTAGTTCACCGCTGCCGCGAAGAGCTCAAGGCTCTCTGCTCGCAGCACACTACGAATCTCTGCTGGGTCCCTGGACACAGTGACAAAGCCGGCAACGAGAAGGCTGACGAACTGGCGAGAGAGGGATCTACAATGGACCAGAATAGAGCATTACAGTCCATCAAGCCCCCACTCTGCAACCTGAGAGAACGAGTCGAGAACAAGATTCGTATGAAAACCAACAAAAGGTGGAAAGAACTAACGACCTGTGAAATATCACGGAAGCTTTGGCCAGAGTACGACAGTGGCCGAACCACCAAACTTCTACAGTTTGACAGGTCATCGCTGTCTAAGCTGGTAGGGGCCCTAACGGGGCATAACTTCCTAAGAAATCATACAATGAAACTAAATCTCAAAGATGACGATATATGTAGAGGCTGCGGAGACGAAGAGGTCCATGAGGACACACCTCACTTCCTCTGTCACTGCCCGAGTATCTGTCACTTGAGGAACAGAACACTTGGAAGTTACTACTTCCATGACCTACAAGAACTTTCTGATATCTCACTTTCCGATCTTTACAGGTTCTTGAGGACATCAGGATGGCTGGACGGCGTCGAGTAAATATATGAAGGATGGACACGTAGCTAACCAACCCAACACCAATGGTTAATCCCCCACGAAAGGGCATCACAATGGGTCCACGAGGACCTAAGTGAGGTACAGTAGGGTTCACCTTACTCTACCAACCCGTCAACCTAACCTAACCTAACCTAACTATTTGAAAGAGTTGTCTTCAAAAGCAGAGTCGAGGTAGATCTCAATCAAAGTGATAACTGTCTATTGTGATGTTTAGTATGCTTTGTAGATGTTGGATACAGGATACCTCTTCTTGTAAATATCATATACCTACTTGTTTTTGCCCCGTTATTCGTGGAAGACAATAATTCCTAGTAGGAACTTGCATACTCCCACTCCCAGTCTGAGGGAATCAGTAGCGATTACGAGTTGAGGGACTCAGACTCAGTATATCTTGCCTCTGGTGTTTAAAATAATACGAACTGTCTTCCACCAAAGATAGTCACCATTGCCTGTTCGCATACTCGATCTTATAATGGTATCCGTTCCGAAAGAATCAAAAATTCTCCGATGGTAATCGTTCCGATCAGCCGTTCGGAACATTTGACCGACAAAACGTAACGCACACGCACAACGGCATTTGCATTGCATCTGTTTTTGACAGCCACGCGTTAATTTCTCTTCGATGGTCTCTGTTCGCCGCGGAAATATTTTAGTGAAAAAAATGTGCATCACGTTCGAAAACGGATACTATGGACTATGGACATAAATTCAGTCTCTGACAGGTGTTGTTACAAACTTTTTCTGAGAATCGTGTTTTTGGGATTCATTGTGAAAATCGTAATTATCGTACATATTTTGTAAAAATGTTTATAAGTATAGGCTAGGTGGCCATTCTAATGAATCTGAATGTCATAAGTGGACACCGTTCGATTGCTAGATATGCCCAAAGGCTGGGTCTGAGTATACATACCCTATACCGACTTCTGCAGAAGTCCAGGAGCAGGCAGTATAATCACCTATACTATTCACTGGTAGCACAATGGACCTATTCTTGTCTAAATTGCACCTCGTCGAGGGCCACTTAAAACCGACTATAGCCTTTAGGACCTAAAAATAACTTAGTTTCTATTAGTTGGGTGCGAACCTTTTAATGTATACTTATAAATTTCAACAGTAGTGGAACTGTGACAACTACAATTGCCCTAACTATTCAAACTAAGTCCCAAAATTGCGAAATTAATATTAGTTCGATATCGAGTTCGAATAATGGTGTTGAACTGGTAACATTATTATTCCGAACAAACATCTTGCTCTTGTCAGAAACACTGTAGGTAAATTAGGTGCCTTGTTGAGGCAGTCAAAGCGTTCTTGATTTTTTCGGTCTAGATTACCTACCATAAAAGAAACCGCAGAGCATATATCCCCAAAACCAAATCCCAAGAAACAAAGACACATACTCTTCGTTTTACTTACTAAATTTTAATTATATTTAAAGTTAAATTTAAAAATATATAATCGCTTCTTTAGGAAAATAATTATATACTCGTACTTATAAACAATAAATGCAAATTGGTTCTTTTTTGTATACAACAAACTAAGCAAAGGAAGGCAAGCGGAAGTAATGATACCCCTCACGCCCCAAGTGTTCCTCAGACCCCAGCTCTCCTTCTCTGTTCTCCTAGTTTGCGGGTACTTTCCTTAAACTAATTTTCCGCATTCACACAGATTTACAAACATCCACACATGCGTTCAGCCCTCTACTTCATGGTTGGCATGGCGACGGCAGCCTGAGTGTGGCTCACATCAGTTTGACGCCACAATTGAGTCACAGTCTTGGTTTGGGTGTAGAACTTCATACCCATCTTGCCGTAGAAGTGATTATCTCCCAAGAAACTGCCACGGGTGCCAGTGAATGAGAACATTGGTAGAGGCACGGGGATAGGTACATTTACACCGACTTGGCCCACATCGATTTCATTCACAAACTTCCTGGAGGTGGCTCCATTGGTGGTGAAGATGGCGGTTCCGTTTCCATAGGGATTGTTGTTAATAAGCTCAATGGCATCATCGATGGTGTCAGCGTTCAAGATGACCAAAACGGGTCCGAAGATTTCCTCCTTGTAGCACTTCATGTTGGTCTTGACATTGGAGAGGATGGTTGGCCCAACAAAGTTTCCGTTCTCGTAGCCGCTAACTTTAAGGTTGCGTCCGTCCAGAATCAAATCGGCACCCTCCTCAACTCCGGACTGTATCAAGTCGAAAATACGCTGTTTAGATTGTGGGCTGATGACTGGTCCCACATCGGTTCCGGGAATATGTCCAGCGTTGACCTTCAATTTGCGGGCACGTTCGACCAAGTCGGGGATCCACTTCTGGGCTTCGCCCACAAAGATAGCAGTGGACAGAGCCATACAACGTTGACCAGCAGCACCAAAAGCAGCTCCAGCAAGTTGGTTCAAAGTGTTCTCCTTGTTTGCATCGGCCATGATGACACCGTGGTTTTTGGCGCCCATGTTGCTCTGGACACGCTTTCCGTTGCGTCCAGCGCGTTCGTAGATGTATTTACCAGCTTGATCGGAGCCGACAAATGAGACAGCCTTGATTTCAGGAGCGTCACAGATGAAGTTCACTGCGTCGTGAGCACCATGGATGACATTTACAACACCTGGCGGGCAACCGGCTTCGTTCAAGAGTTCCATTAGCATCATTGTTACTCCAGGTACGCGTTCTGATGGCTTGATAATGCTGGTGTTGCCACAGGTAATGGCGACAGGGAACATCCACAAGGGGATCATAGCTGGGAAGTTGAATGGAGCAATACCGGCGGTCACTCCCAAAGGCAGCACCAGGGAATAGGTATCCATATCCTTGGCAACATTGGCCACAGTCTCGCCCATTTGCAGTGATGGGATGCTGCAGCAGTGTTCAACGACCTCTGTAAGAAGATACATTGTGATTAGCTGCAATAAACCCGTTATTATCTATACACTTACGAAGACCACGCAAAACATCGCCCTCAGCATCCACCAGAGTCTTTCCCTGCTCCTTGGTGATATTTTTGGCCAGTTCTCCCATGTTCTCCTTGATAAGGGCTTGCAACTTGAACATCACTTGTTGGCGGGATAGTACAGATTGTTGAGACCAACTTTTGAAGGCTTTCTTGGATGATTCCAAGGCAGATTGCATCTCACTCTGAGTGGCTTTTGGCACACGGGTGATCACCTCATTGGTGGCTGGATCATGAAGATCAATCCACTCCTTGGTCTGCGATTCAACGAATTTGCCATCGATGAAGAGCTTCGTGGTCGGGGCGGAAGTGGATGAATAGCAACGGTGTGCCAAGTAACGAGCCTGCAATATAAATAAATGCGTTTTAATGAGGGTACTGCTACTGCATAAATAGGTTTGCTAATGCTTCAGTGGCTTATTGAATAATGATTCGATAATGTCTTATTGAATACAGTGAGTCAGTGAATAGAATTACATACTAGAAAAATTCCGTCGGGTCATCGTGTCGATTATTTTGGCCATTATTGGTTGTCTTGAAGATTTGTTAATTAAGAGTAGACAGTCAACTCTTCAGTTGATATTCGAATTTTTGTTTGCAAAACATTAACACTATGTACAGTACACTGGTCGGCATAAGTATTTTGACAAAACTAAAGTTAATTCTACTCATAATTTGAACTTACTTCATGTAAATTTTGGCATCAATGGAAAGGTCATTTAAATTCCGTTTGAATGATACACAACTTTCCCTAACCCATTAAGTACCCATTGAAAATTTAGAACTTTTGTAAAAGCCTACTTTTTTTACTTTTTTCCTCGGTCCAAAAAAAAAAATGTTTTGATGCAAAAAGTTTCTTCAAACAATTCTAATAGTGACTGCAAAAAAAAATTTTTCAAAAATCTCTTCGCTAACATTTTTTATGATTTTTTGAATGGGATGATCTCAGAAAAATTTTGTATGAAAAGGAGGAAAAAGTTGCTAAAATAGTCATTTTTAGCAATTTTCAAAAAAACATAAAAAATATTAGCGAACAGATTTTTGAAAATTTTTTTTTTGCAGTCACTATTAGAAACTTTTTGCATCAAAACATTTTTTTTTTGAAAAAAAGTCAAAAAAATAGACATTCACAAAAGTTCTAAATTCTAAAATTTTTAAATGGGTACTTAATGGGTTAGGGACAGTTTTGTATCATTCAAACGGTATTTAACCCTAGAACACTAACCATGAGTCAAATTGACTCACAAGGTACACATAACTGACCATGAGCAGTTCGCATAATGCACTAGCGCACTGTTGCGCCACCTAAGGTTCTACTGGTTAGTGCCTGTCAAGACGCCGTGTACGTTGTGTCGCTGCTGTCAGCCTGGATCCTGTGACATCATTAACAGCAAAAATAAGTGAGTCAAAATGACTCATGGTTAGTAATAAGAGAATAGAAATATACAGAGGCAGAGGTAAGTGAACCTAGGCAAAAAAGAAAATTGCGAGGGCCCAGCAATGGCCCTGGCCGCTCACACTTTTGCTTTCACTGAAATAACAGCTCCTGAGACTTCAGCTGTCTCATTCGACTCGTCTGATTCAACTTCCAGCATAATAACTTTTCCAGGGAGTACAGTAGCAAAAACTCTACCTACGTAAAGTATTGATGTTTTATAAAAACGAAAATTACTGAATTTATATTGTAATGATCAATAATGATTAAAGTTTCTTTTACTGTTTTACTTTGTTTAAATAAAAAATGTAATATTGAACAAAAATGCCTTTTATTTACGCAATTACACTTGTTTTGGGCATGGGTGAGTCGATTTGACTCATGGTTAGTAATAACGTACTAACAACTATGGTTAGTGTTCTAGGGTTAAATGACCTTTCCATTGGTGCCAAAATTTACATGAAGTAAGTTTCAAATTATGAGCAAAATTAACTTTAGTTTTGTCAAAATACTTATGCCGACCAGTGTATATTATAAATGTCATAACACACAATATATATGTAGTATCAAATCAACACTCAACATAATTTATCAGTTCGTAGAAAAGAATAATTTAGTTTGCTTGTGCACTGACCTCAGAGGCTTTAGACAATAACTTATTATTTTTAACTTTATTGCTTGTCATAAAAACGAACCCTGTCAAGGAAATAACACCCAAAATATTTAACAATTTTGCAACCACAAATTTTACGAAATTTAGACGGTATCCAACAGTTTGTTTCAAATAAAACAAACGTCGTTTCACTTGCGAAAGGGACCTCAGTATAGGATCACTTTAAAGACATCCATAGTATAATCGTCTAATCGCGTTAGTGGCAATAACTTAAGGCCTTAGAAACATACCAGAGCTCAGTTAAAACCCATGAAATATACACCTACTTAGTCCAGCAGAAGTTGAGGCTTACGCCGGAAAAGATAAAAGGTGCTTCAATTTGATCACAGATACGCCAGATAAGGTAAGCGTATCGATTTTTCGACATCCGGGCATTGTATGTCAGTTTCCAAAAAATTCTCAAATTCGTAGCCACCACAGGCTTCTGTCCGTGAAAATTAAATAAATACATGTACAGAATCATAGCGCATGGTTATGATTAAATAAAATTCGTTTGCAATCTAATTATGTACCTTCTATTTAGTGATAGCATGTGATCTTATTTTTCGTTTCTATTCTAAATGCGTCAAGCCACATATTTGCAAAACAGCGACACACACGACGCACTTCAGATAAGAAATGACTTTACAGGCCCCCCTGCTGGCTATCACTTTTTCGCATACCTATACCTACTTATCAAACCTCAAATAAATTTTGTTTAATTTTGAAAGTCTAAATAGCAGATAATGTTATCTTATTATGAAATAAACTTCCCAATTAGTGGGCCATATAAATAGATTTTTTTTTTTAAATGGTATTGTAGCCGGGTGGTAAAAAACAATATACCTAGTGATTATAGAATATTATAGTATCGGTGAATGACTTCTAATTCTAATACCAATAGATATAGTTAGCACGAAAGCTATATATTATAGAACTAGGCCTAGGTAGCTTGTCGCAACCTTGCCTAAAAATAAATATGTATATAAAATAAAAGCCCTTTAATCGATCAATTTGTATACAAATTTATAGCTATATTTAACGGCTATCTATATTCTATACTACCGTACAAAGAGTCCTTATAGTCTTAAGTCTCACGGTAGCGGCAGACAAAATAATATTCACACATTCACATGATATTTTGTGTAGCTATGCCTTTTTGTTGTAAATATTTATCTTACTTTTTCAAAATGTGCAAACGGACTACAACGGGACAACGGGTGATCAGGAATCAGGGCCCAATACTCAATGCATTGAACCAAACAAATGAAGATTCTTGATACTGTCACGTCACGACCATTACGATATTTTACACCCCTGATGTTTAATACTACAGTGTATCTTAACATTCCTATTCGTTTTTTACTGCCCAACCTGCGAAGCCTGACAAAGACAAACATCCGAGATTAATTAGTAAGATGTGAGGTGCGTAGACGTACGTATGTATATTGAGCTATAGAAGCTTTATTAACCCTAGATTTATAAACTATATTCTTTGTTAAACCGTTCATAAACATGGGTGAGACCCATTACCTTCAAAGTTATCTTATTTAGTCTCTATAAAGATTTTTTGGGAAAAAACACATAGGTTACTTTGAGGAACATTTATTTTAAATAAATAGAAAAAAAATTAAATTTTTCCATCCGGCGAAATTATGACACAAATTGCCACAATACTCCCCGCACATGGGACGTTTATAGGAGGCACAGATAAATCTTGTCTTACGCATCTTTGTGTAATCGTAGGAAATTCAATTTTTTCTGGGTTGTTTTTAAGAGTTTACTGGAATACAAGGCAAAGTATCACCTAAAATGGCATCAATATCTATTCCTTTTTAGGCATCGCCTCAAAATTGGTAATTCGCTACCATATAACCCAACGAATGCTCTACCGATTTACATGATATCTCTTTCACAATTGCCCCCGTTGTCAATGGTTTTTGTTTATTATGGCTGCTTTACATAGGTGGATGACAAAAAAGTTGACTATACCAATATTCAATATGTCAAAAAAGTAACATAGAGGCGCAACACTAAGCTTTCTAATTTTTAGGAAGGTACTGTAAGGTACGTGAAAAGAAAGAGATACAAATCGTTCACACCACATGCTATGACCGATTAATCAACGAGAGGGTCTGTAAGACCCATGTTTATGAATCTAGGATTAAAGCGAGGATTAAAGCGAGAATCTTTCGATTATGGAAAGAAATGCTCAGTATTTACATTAACATCATTTATGATTAATGATTGTTCCCCGTATAATTGAACTCAGATAAATGAGATACCAACAGTGACGAAATAGTTTTTTCTCTTTTTTACACAATTATCTACGGCTCGAGATGTAGATCACGTTATTACATTGCCTCAATCATTTAAGAGTATGTACCTATCTCGAGAGAGATGTCGTCTTCCATATAAGACGTAAAGAAGAAGAACATCTCTTTCTATAATTTTGGAAATTTTTCTTGGGAGTTGGGATGGGACCTCAGTTATTAGCGACGGGAAAAGAGGGATTCTGTTTATACGGGGGACTTTTTTTATCATCCTATCGAACGCGTAGCAAATCACACTAGGTTAGGTACTTCTCTGTAACGGGAGGGAAGTCGCGATTAAATGGTAGTTGATTATAAACGCACATATTTTACACTTTTTATTACATTAATTGTTTTACTCATTCGTCCCAAAAATAAAAACTCACACAAACTAATTTTATTTAATTGTGTTCTTTTTAGTTTATATAAAAAAATTTTAAAAAAATAATTATATGTTGCTATACTACCGCTGAATAGACGGTATAACTCTGAAAAAAATATCCACCAAACTATTATCAATAGTTCATACTTTTAGCCAGTCCTAGTTAGACAATGCAGTTTATATCAAAACTTAAATCCAACGATGTGTCTATCAGAAACAAATCAAAGCAAAGTTGATGTCAAAATATAACTTTTTATTTTGTTTCTTTTCTTTGTTGGAGTTTGTAGTTTATTTATTTATGTAAACGACGACTTGAAAAAAATAAACATAAAAAAGTTTTTTTTTTTTTTTCATGAACGATTCCGGATGGAAAATCATTAATTTCAAAACTCATGTATCCTGGAACATTCATTTTCAAAACAACTCTATTCCAAAATGCATTGCTAAATATTTCCAAGACCTTTTGAGTTTTCACAATAAATTGAATTTAGTAAAGTTTAAAAACCTATGATAAGATATAAAAATTAAATATGTAGTTATTATTTAGTTATTATTAAGAAACGTTTTCTTCGAATGTAAAAATGTAAATGTAAAAGTGTATAAAGTTTAGGAAAAAAAAAATAGATTAATTTGCAACGGATTTTACTTTGGCATACTCGCCATAGATCTTTTTATGTTTTACTATTGTTAGATCATTTTCTCCATCATACATATGTAGTTTTATTTGCTGTGGAGTACGTTAAGCTACCAAAATTACAATTCATCTTTCTGCATTTGAATTATTATTTTAAGATTGTCATCATAATTAAAAAAAAAAAAAATAGTTGACGCAACTTGTCGTAGGAACCCTAGGCCTAGTTTGTTATTTTTTGGGACGAATGGAAGGGTCCTACAATAATGCCGATTCCGATTCCAATCGGTTTAATTGAGAAGCTTTTTCAGTACAGTTATACTCTCGGATGTTTGTCAAACGTTCGCGAGAAGTGTGGAGAAGTGGAAAAAACCTTAAGATGAAATATGTGTTTTTCCGGGGATCGCAACTGGGATCCCTCCCACAGTAGTCCAGCACACTAACCACTAGGCCACTGCGCCCACATATCATAATTTTTTTTGTATTATTATTTCCAAGTACTAGCCAAGTAAATCATTCAGAACTACACAATTTAGTAGATTGTAATTAGGGACCTGATAATCTAGTTCCGTCTTATTTAAACAAGCTAAAAATGGATGTTGACTTTATGAGTCGTGAGTTTAAACATGTGTGTTAATTACATAATTCAAATGATCAGAAAAAAAAACCGAACAAGCCCCCAAAATGCCTATACAGACGCAAATTCACTATAGACACTGCCAAAGCGGCATAAACAGGTTATCCGCAATCTATTTCGAATGCCACATATACCAACGTTCAAGTGCGTATGACGTGCCACAAGTATTGAAAAAGACAAGAACATGACGTCTAACAAAATTATACGCCTTCACTTTTTTAACCATTTTTTTTTATCCAGCTCATCAGATTTTTCTGTTTATTACAGTTCACTTGGTGATGATAATAATTCCCTTCAATTGATATGACATTGTCCTACATCTACGCTGTACCTACTGTGCAACATCAAATAGGTATGAAAAAACACACCCCCACCCAGCACACGCACCCCTTTTTCATCCGATTCCAACAAAGTCTAGGCATTTTTTTTTTTTATTTTTAAGCTTGTATTTATATTATATCACCACACTCTTGGCAAATAGACAATTTAATGCTAAACGCAAATTGTTATCAAAGTTACCTACATTACGTAACGCCAACTTGGGAACTCGCAAACTTTCTTTTCTGTGGACCATTCAAATTTGGTCACTCAGTTCTATTTGATGAGTTTTAAATGTGAATTGTCAAAAATAATGACTGCGACACTTACCTCAGCTCCAATCAAACGTACTAGAGACATTCTTACACAAGGCACTTAGGGAACGCAAAAACAAAAGAACAAATTTTCGGAGGAACTGATAGAGGGTACCGAACAATCTGATGGTTTCAATGGAACTGAATTAGTCGACTCGAAATCGAAGTGGTTCTATTTTGCTTGTGGCGCTGGAAAAAGTGTGTTTGGAAAGACCGGTCATAGATGTTGAATTGTATATGGCTGTGTTGTGTATATTGTGGACAACTTTATGAACGAAATGGAATACGCAAATAAAACGAGATAAAGCTGTAGTGTAGCTGTAGAACAGTGAAATCATTTCCAATGGTACCTAGGTGCACTTTGCGATTTTACTTGGAGCAAGCGTGTGTGTTTTTGTATCTTTACTTGGCCGTATTTGCTGGGTACATTGTACACAGTCTAACTTGTATCGTAATTTTGTAGGGTGTAGATTTGAGAAGTGAAGATGAAGAATGAAGGAATTAATTAGGGGGTGTTAATTGGCGTTTTGTTAAATTGCGTCGTGATTAAATTTACTTTTCATGCATTTTATAGACCACCAACAACAATCTCCTATACTCTATATAGGATTTTATATATGTATGTGCTTAGACTTTTGGCTGTTTAAATCAACCATAGACGGGTTCTTATTACACATATCTCATTCCCGTCAACTCCATATGAAACGATCGAATGACAAAGGAATCATTTTAAAAATAGCATGGACTGCACAGTACATTTTTATTATTTGTGTTGGGGGTACCACGCCCATTTGTCCAATACCGCCCATATAACCCACGTTATAGTTGGATGAGGACTCGGCATTTATGATAAATGAGAAATGTTTTTATAAGCCTGACGATTCCCTTATTTCTATTTTTAATATGGACTATTATGAAAATTATGTCTCAAAGAATTTACTTGCCTCGGAGTCCAGCTTAAACCCTGGTCCTGGATGGCCTTCCTTCTATTTGGCTTAAGTGCTGTTCATAGTTCATAGTGGGTTGCCAAATTAATAGGAACATTAATCTGCATTTACCGGTATGGAGTAATTGGAATATTTTGGTCCAAATTTAATTTTAATCTGTTAACAACAGATTTTGAAACACCCGTAATAGAAGTTACTTGTCTTTGGGAATGACTCGAATGAATTACTATAGTTTTTATTTTGTTTTTTTTTTTTTTTTTGCTTGGAGTGATATCTATCGATTCCTCGACGCATTCTTGTTCCGAAAAAATGTCTAAAATCATTAAAAAATTATTTTTTTTTTTTTTTTTTTTGAAAAGCTTTGCTTTAAACAAAATAAAGTGCTTTACTTACGTTTCATTTAAAAGACGTTCAAAAAATGTCCACAAATAATTTTCAATAAAAAGCACCTTTTTTTAATTCTGCCTTCGATTGCACTTCAAGAATAAAAACAGTTTTTCCCCGAATAAAATCCGTCGACAATGAACAATAAGCTGTAAAATAAAAATCACCTCGTACACTTAGAACCAAAACAAAAGCTCAAAAGAACACTGAAACATGAAAATTGATACAAATTTATAATGTACCTATTAATTTGGCAACCCATTGTATTTCTCAAAACTTTTTTCTACTTAAGGCCGACCACACTCTTATACTGAGATAATATCGAGAAAATGACTTAACAAATTTCAACACACACGTTAAATTTTCTCAAGTTTATAACAACCGTTCGCAAAATTGTTTCTACACTTGCAGCTTTGTGGAAAGTGAGGGAATTTAGAATTTCCTAATATTGTTAACGTTTGCTTGTACAATTGTTAATTGTAAATTGACTTGTAGTTTTGTGGTACGAAAACAATTGTTAATTGTTAAAATTTTCCTATTATACAAGACTTGTAGCTTTGTGGTCTGTCAAGAAATTCAATTTATGTACCTACCTTACATGTAATCCAAAATAGAAACGTTTGTATCTAGGTACTCATATAAAACTTTATTTCAACTTCGTCGAATGAAAAATCTCGAAAACCGCATAGGTAAAGTTGAAGTTTGCAACGATCCTCACGCACCATGTCTTTTCGAAAATTTTACGTACGTCTCCAGTCTCCACACATATTCTCATAATTTCTACAAAATTTCTAGTTGTGATTGTTCAAATACATGAATTGTGTCACGCCACATCACAATATGATCAAGCTGCTTAGTCTAATCACCTCATACATTTGAACTATTTTAAGACACCAATACAATCGCGTCAGACTTATACGTTCCAATCGGAAATTTTTCAAATAATTTGTTGTGTTGCTATCAAAATAATATTCCGAGCAAAAACGTGGAGCTTTTCGGATTTCCAGGCGCTATAATTAGACAAAATATATTTCCAGCCGGGCGGTATATAGATTATTGGGTAGTGGTAGTGGTAGACCATAGTTCTCAGCACGTTCCAATTTCAATATATTTCAATGCCAATGATTTAAAGAGAGGTACATAGATAAGGTGCACACATGCGGCTTTTTATTGGTACATAATATATAATATACGCGTTCATAATCATATAATACAACATTTAGAAGTTATGTTGTTTATGTCATGATTGTGTATCTTTGGGATTGTTTTGATGCTTTATTGGGTGGCCAGTGGGGTCATAAACGAAACACCTGTTGGCTTGTACATTATATACCTACCACATCTGACTTATTTTCAGTTTCGATCCCCATGTAGGGAAACAATTTGGGTGTCTTCAAGGCATATCATACCCCCTTCGGGTAGGGGTTAGAATATACCCGAGGTAGGCATGCCTGTCGTAAGAGGCGACTAAAATCCAACTAAGGGTTTGAGGCAACGGCTAGCCTATCCTCAGTAAATCCCTCCCACAGGAGCCAGTGGTAAACACTCAAAAACGTTATGAATGGAGAAACAAAAGGAATTGATTACTCTAGGTGGTAATGGCAATAGCCAAAATCCACCCGTAGTCTTCTCGACTACGGCCGGGACACGGATTCTGGAGGTCCCAACATTCATACCTGATTTCACAAGCGACTCATGCGGCTCTATGTCTGATTCATTCGGCAAATTGAGCATGAGACAAGCTGTGGCTCACTGCACTGCCACTGACGGTCAGACCCGGGACACCTTGGTTGAACGGGCTCCTGAAGAGGCGGTCCTTGAGCTGTGCCTGTCTAAGGGACAGCGGAAAAGGAAAAGGAAGAAGCTGAGGGATCTGCGGCGCAAAGAAGCTGCACCTGCTGAAGGCGCAAGCACATCCGTCAGCTCTTCGGCGGCGCCTTTGAAAAGGAACCGGTCGGTGGAAGTCTCACCAACTGAAGCCAACCAACCCCTTGGATCTGACGCTGCCTCCTCTTCTGCCTACCCGAAAAGCAAGAAGAAGCGACCCAAGCTCGAAAAGAGAATAAACCCCCCTCAAGTCTGTGAGTCTGTCCGCGTGCGGTCTCCTAATGAAGCCGGTGCTTCTACCAGAAATGGAAGCAGTACTGGCGGAAGGAAACTGGACGTCGCAATCGCACCTACAGGCGAGAGCTCCCGAGGCCCTCCAATCGTTGGAGCTACCTGTGCACTGGTACTGAATGATGCAGGTGCTGGAACCAACCCAGGTTGCAGTACCAGCGGACAGAACTTTGTTGATGCGGATGGCTCTGTCGGTCAGAGTGCTTCTTTCGAACGCAGAACAGCTAAGGTGCGGGACAAGAGGCCATCCTACAAAGATGCCGCTGTCTCCTCTCTAGCAGTTCGTATAGGGAAAGCAGGCAATGACAATAGCATGAGCGATGCAGAGTGCAAACACTGTAAAGCACATCTTTTGGAGCTTGCCGCGGCAACTAATGCTTGTATCCAGGTTGAGGGATGTGAGTTCAAGGACGGAACCTTCACGGTGAATACCTCCTCGCAGCTTACCTCGAAATGGGTCAGCAACATGGTGCCGAAGATCCCTCCCCACGGGACCACAATTTTTGAGGTCTACAAACCACCCAAGCTCACGCGTGCTGTCTGCTGGATTCCTGGGAAACTGGGGAAATCGGCGGACGTGCTAACGCGTTTGCATGCCCAGAATCCTGGTCTCGACACAAAAGCCTGGATTGTCCGTTCTCACAGGCAGAGTAAAAACCGTCACGATGAAGATGGTAGCTCTCTGGTTGTGAGCATAGACAAGGCTTCTGCCGAGATCATCAAGTCTAGGTACGACATGCGTCCCTATCTGCACCTTGGTAGGATTAATTTCCATTTCAATGTCAAGTAGTGCTAATAGTGGTCGTAACCCAGAGTTTACATCCATTTTGTTCACTCAGATCAACCTACAACACTGTAAGGCTGCTACTGCTCTTTTAAGTAGGAGGCTTGCTGTCAGTAGGACAAAAAACCGCATAACATCCATCCAGGAACCATGGGTGTGGAAAAATCGCATCTGTGGCCTTGGTGAGTTGAGCGGTGCATACCATGTTCTTTACGATGAACTGTCCGAGAGACCTAGGACATGTCTTGTTGTATCGAAATCCCTCACGGCAGTTAAAATCAAACGGTTTTGTGGCCAAGATTTGGTTGCTGCAACTATCACTTACCATGCAAATGGCAATTGGGAAACCTTTGTTGTTGCATCGGCTTACTTCCCCTATGACTCTCTAATTCCTCCACCACCAAAGGCAATTGTTGAGCTCATAGAGTACTGCGAGGTCAAAAAGATTGGTCTTGTCTTATGTTGCGATGCTAATGCTCAAAACACTGTTTGGGGCAGCAGCAAATGCAATATACGAGGAGATCGTCTTCTGGATTTCATCCTATCGTCTGACATCACCATCAACAATGTGGGTCGTCGGCCTACATTTGTTACAGCCAGGAGACAGCAAGTAATCGATATTACCCTGTCCAACAGGCATTCCAAGACTATCATCAATTGGAGGGTATCGCCAGATAGCACTTTGTCAGATCACAGATACATCGAATTTCAAATCTACTGTGAAGTTTCACCTTCGCAAGAGAGGAGAAATCCGAGAAAAACGAATTGGGCACGGTTTAAGGAGGAACTTGGCAATTCTGTTAAAGCTCCACTTAAATTAAGGTCAATACAAGGGGTAGAGAGGTCTGCTCAGGATCTGAACAGCGTCCTTATCCGTTGTTTTGAACAAGCGTGTCCGGTTACAAAAAACTCCTGCAGAAAACCGGTACCTTGGTGGAATACCGAACTGCAGCTTTTTCGCAGAGAAACCAGGAAGCTCCTAAATCGGTCTTTAAAAACCAACTTAGAAGAAGACTGGAATCTGTATCGATCGAAGCAAAAAGAATTTAAGAGACTGATTCGTAAATCGAAAAATGACTCTTATAGGAAATTTTGTGAGGAGGTCGAATCACTAAGTGCAACCAGTAGACTTGTTAAAGTCCTCAAAAGGGACAGACCAAGTAAACTGGAATCGCTCCAAAAATCTGATGGCACCTACACTGAGACAAAGGCGGAGACTTTCAGTCTTCTGTTGGAGACTCATTTCCCGGGAAATCAGATCACTACGCGCTCTTCAGTGGTACCGGAAACGGTGGCCACCACGGAACGGACAAACACCACGCGGCGTAGCTGGTATATTGCATCCAGAGTGGTGACGGATGACGCTATCAAATATGCAATTGCATCGTTTGAGAGTTTCAAGGCACCTGGTCCGGATGGAATTTACCCGGCTATGCTGAAACAAGGTTTTAGTCAGCTGATGCCGACGTTGAAAAGAATTTTCACCGCTAGCTTGGCCTTGGCCTACATACCTTCTCTTTGGCGTATGGTTAAAGTCGTGTTCATACCAAAAATCGGTAAGACTGACTACACTCTCGCCAAAAGTTTCAGACCCATAAGTCTGTCTTCCTTCCTGCTGAAAAGTTTGGAAAGACTGGTTGAGCTGCACGTGCGCAATGTTGCTCTTCGATCGCATCCTCTTTCTGAGATGCAACATGCTTATCAGCGCGGAAAATCCTGTGAAACTGCGCTTCAGAACCTTGTTGGTAGGATCGAAAGCGCTCTTGATCGGAAGGAGTACGCGTTGGGTATTTTCGTCGATATTGAGGGTGCTTTTGATAATGCGACTTTTGACAGCATGTGTAACGCAGCTAGACATCACGGTATAGATGAAACATTGGTGTTGTGGATTAAAGCAATGCTAATGTACAGGACGTTGATTGCCGAGGCGGATTGTGGCAAATGCGTCATGACAGGGGTAAACAGGGGCTGCCCACAAGGTGGTGTTCTGTCTCCCCTTTTATGGTGTATGGTAGTAGACTCTCTGCTAACGTTACTCAATCTTCCTGGAACCTACACACAAGCCTACGCGGACGATGTCGCCGTTCTGTCTGTCGGCTCGAACCTAAGGACTGTCTGCTCTCAGGCGCAGAGATCCTTGGGCTTGATCGATGATTGGTGCACAAGAAATGGGCTTTCAGTGAATCCTCTTAAAACTACGGTTGTTCTCTTCACGAGGAGGAGGAACTTCACTGGTCTGACTCAACTTGTGCTAAAAGGTGTCACTATCCCGATCTCTGACGAAGTCAAATATCTTGGAGTAATCCTCGATAGAAAACTTCTTTGGTCCAAGCATGTTGAATCGAAAACCGATAAAGCGCTGTCGACTTTCTGGCAGTGCAAAGGCGCTTTTGGTAAGACATGGGGCTTATCTCCGAAAAGGGTCCTTTGGATCTATACGGCAATGGTAAGACCACTTCTCTCATATGCATCGGTTGTGTGGTGGAACAGGCTTTCGCGGAAACGTGTTACTGCCTCTTTCGCCAAACTCCAAAGAACAGTTTGCCTTGGCTGCACAGGGGCCTTCCCCAGCACCCCGGGTTCTGCTCTAGATGCTATGATGAATCTCCCCCCCCTTGATATTTTTATCATGGGGTGTACACTGAAAACCATCTCCCGTTTAAAGAGAGGTGGCTTTTGGTACCACGCGCATTGGAATTTTGATGAACTTGTGCGAGAATTATCCTTTGACCCCTGTCTTATGGATATGCCGTCTGATGCAATGACACCAGAAATCCTACTGCGACAAAACTACCACGTCAACTTTCCTCAGGCAACGGAATGGCTTCGGCCGGACTCTGAGCCAGGGAAAGAATGCCATCGTGTATTCACGGATGGCTCTAAAACCGGACAGGGGTCTGGTTCTGGAGTCTTCGTGGAATGCGAGAACATTAGACTACACTACCCTTTAGGTAACCACGCGACTGTCTTCCAGGCGGAGATTTTCGCTATCCTTATGGCTATGCGCTATATTGTGACAAACAGGTGGAGGGCTAAAAGTATATGCGTTTGCAGTGACAGCCAGGCTGCACTAAAAGCGCTGCTTAACCCTCTCACCTCGTCCAAGCTAGTGCTCGAACTCAAGCTTGCTTTGAACTTGGTCGGTAGGCTAAACACGGTCAAACTTGTTTGGGTCCCAGGTCACACTGGTATCCAGGGAAATGAGATCGCTGATGGGCTTGCCAGGCTGGGTTCAGAAGAAGCTCTTTCAGGACCTGAACCCGCGCTGGGTCTGCCTGCATCTGTGGTTGGGTCATCCATCGATATTTGGGTTTCTCGCAAACACGAGCGTCGGTGGCGTGATTGTGCTGGGTGCAGACAGGCCAAGCGACTGCTTCCGGACATCTGCAAAAGGTCCGCGTCCTTTCTTCTGTCTCTCAGGAGAATCGACTGTAGACTGCTTGTGGGCGTCCTTTCGGGCCACCAAGCTTTCGCCAAACACTTAAATGTATTGGGCTTGAGCGACACCACCATCTGTCCTGCTTGTGGAGAGGACGATGATACGGCGGAACACTTCCTCTGTAGTTGTCCTGCCTTTGCTCGCATCAGGTGGCGGATTTTTGGGGCTGACGTGGTGAGTGCTGAACATCTAAGCTCTTCATCACTGAAGCTCCTTCTTATCTTTCTTCGAAAGACGGGAAAACTAAGTACAGCAATGTAAGGTGTCTGTTTGGCAGTACAATGGACCAGTAGTTGTGTCTGAGTGCTCCATCGGATAGTAACAACCTCCGACAAAAAAAAAAAAAAAAAAAAAAAAAAAAGGCATATCAGGCAGAGTTGCAGATAGAACTGGGTTCTAAGTGTTAGTAGGTATATGAGTAGATACTTATTTGCATTTTATTTCTCAATTTGAATAACAAAATCAAAACAATAGAGAACAGCAGTTGAAGATAAGTACACTGAACTAAAAAGATACGTTATGTTAACAACAAAGTTCATAATATTGAAGAAAAAACTGTTATTTTTGAACCGACAAAAACAATTTGAAAAATTGTCAAATTCTATTCTGAAAGATACTGAAAAAAAGTACATAAATAAATAAAAACACAAACACATTAATTTTAGTTTAATCCATTTTTTTAATCCATCTATTAAGTATATAAGTGTGCGGGTCTATAAGAAATGTATATCTACAATTTAAATAAAATATTTTTTTTACATTGCCTTCTTTCAAATAAAACATGCTTAAAAAAAAATTCCTAAAATGGTGTCCAGCTATCGAGTATTTTAAGTTAAACAAAAATAAATGCATAGATACAGCTCTTTAAACATTATTAACTCTAAATTTGAAGCCATCGAAATATATATCTAAAGTAAGCACAGTACATAGGTACTCTTTTTTTTTTTTTAAAAAAAAGGCTGCATCGTTTCGCTATTTGATGTTAAAAAGCTGCAGTGTTTTTCCAACTTCAAAGCGAACGATTAAAATCCTTATCGATCCAAAGAAAAAAACCGATAAATTATAATTTGGACATTATAATTAGTAAATAAGGAAATATTTTATTAAAAATAAAATAGAAGAAAATTAATTTACCGTTACTAAATTCCTGTTTTTTTTTTTGTTTTCTTTGAAGAAATATGTTTCCATTTCACTCACAACGTTCTTCGAGCTCTATTCAAATTGAAGAATTATATTTTAATTTTTTGTACAAAAATTGCACAGAAAGGTACTTCTGTACCTACATATACCTACCTAATGTCAGTATGAATAATAAAGAAAATTAAATACCTTTCTGTTTTTATGTAGTCAATATTCAATGATGCCCTAACATTTTATTTTTTGATTTTAATTTTTTACATCTATTGCATTTTTTAAAAGAATTAAGAAGAAGAAATAAATTACTTCGAAAAATATATATTTAAATCTTTTTGAAATACTTACGTATTTCTTATAAATATAATTTTAAACTGAAAACACACTTACCTAAACAAAAATGTTGCAAATACTTACTTAATTTGATCACTATTTATTTTCAACACTTTCAAAATGTAGAGCAATTAACTCGGCCACTTTCAAGAGGAATGAACAAAATGTATATTGTCTAGTCAAGATTTTAGTTTGAAGACATAACAGTGCTTAAAGAGGCATATTGACTACCATGATTTTTAATTGAACGAACGCGTCATTCAATGTGACGATGACGACTATAAAGAACGTTTATTATATTGACAACTGTGATTGTCAATATAACAACTAAGTTCATCAATTTGAAAATTTCGAATACCTCTGTTGAGCAGTTATCTACTTTACCGTTTATGTTTTTATTATTATTATTATTATTAATATTATTATTATTATTATTATTATTATTATCTATTATTCCCACGCCTCTCGCCCCCCCCCCCCCCAGATCCCGCGCGAGCTGGGGTCCATTTACACCGAGTACGACTGCAGTTACGATTTGCAAGTCGTATCGGTACTTTTATTATGGTTGCTCCAAGAACTTTCGAACTATCCTGCAAGTTATTCAGGATAACCGCTTTCGACATTTCGTGTACAAGATGTTCACACTTAAATTTTTTCAGCTCGTCAATAACGACTTGTTCGACTACTCCTGTGCTGCATATAATGATAGGGACTACGCGTATTTGATTTAGCCTTTCTCGTTGTTTGATTTCACGTGCCAGTTCAACATATTTCCCGACTTTTTTTCCATAGGTTCTGTTGATGTTGACAGAAAGTGGTACTGCTACATCCAAGATATATCCATTTTTCAACGACTTATCGATCCACACAATGTCAGGTCTATTGGCGAGTATTGTATGATCAGTAGTCATCGCTCGATCCCAGTATAATTTAGAGTTGGAGTCGATTAGAACCTCCCGTGCTTCATACTGGTAGTACGGTTTCTTTCCCTCGACGAATTTACATCTCATGGCAAGCTCTTGGTGTATGATTTTAGCTACATCATTATGCCGCTTGAGATAGTTGTGGTTGGCAAAAGTTGTACACCCATTTATTATGTGGTCGATGGATTCTATCCCCTGTCGGCAGAGACGGCATAGATTATCTATGTCTTCGTGTAAGATTGCCCGCCGGTATTGCTTTGTAGCGACGATACCATCTTGAATAGCGATAGCAAATCCTTCCGTTTCAGGAAACAGTTGATCTCTGCGCAGCCAGATTGTTGAAGCTTCCTTGCTTATTCCGTGCCCCCCAAGATGATGATGGTATTTCCCATGAATTGGTTTGCATTTCTATTGCTCTATAATGCTGCGTAACATAATCGCTGTTTTCACACAAGATGTATAAACATCATCAGCATAAATACAGTGTACCTACAGTGATCCAGAAGTTTGTGTTCAGTGATTATTTTACTCAGATCATCAAAAGCTATTATCAATAGTACTACCGATAAAGGAGAGCCTTGTGGAATACCGTTGAAAAGTGAAACGGAAAGTGAATAGCAGTTATTTGTTTTAACACAATTTTTTCTGTTACTGAGGAATGACTTGACGAAATTATAATATATTTTGTGTCCAATGTCCCAATCTTTGAGTTTAGATAAAACTAAATGTATGCAGGCGCGTGGTGGCCCTACGGGAAACTGGGGGTTTTCCCGGGGCGTTTCGTGTTTATGGACGTTTTTTTTTTCAGGAAAAGTTGAAAATATTAGAGTAATATGTACTACGTTTTCACCGGAGATTAACTCCGAGATTAGGATTAATTTTCGTTAACCTCGTATAAATCTCGAGATTTATCATACAAAAATTAATCTCCTAAAAAGGAAATTAGAAATTAATCTCCTAAACTGACCAGGTTTACATGTAAAGTTCGGTCTCTGAACACGTTCTTCACAGGTCGAGATGTCCAAAACTAAAAACAAACAGAGCTGAATTTGACATTTATGTCAGCGATTTTTTTCGGAATATACCTAACAAAATAGCGATTTCTTACCAATCCAACCCTTAAAACGTTCATACATAGTTTTGAGGACAAAATGATGCGGTAATAAAATTTTTAGAATACTGCCACTCATATTTTGTTTACACTTTTAGTTTCGAAAGTAGAAACTGTTTAATTTTTTATCATTGTCACACTTCGATTTGGCAGCTAATGACAACATGTGGTGAAACGTCAAATTAATCTCTTTTTTTGTTGATGGAAACACTTCAGGATTAATTTTAAACCTCTTGCACTTAATCTTGGGATTAGCGTCCGGTGGAAACGTAGCATAAGTATGGCCCACGTTGGTAATGTGGCCCACCCTTATATATCCTCAATCAGAAAGAGCAGGTATACAAACTAATACATTTCAAAACAAGTTCAGACTGGTTTTGTCTCTATCGATCGTGGTAGGCGTAGCTCGACGGATCTGTAAAATATAGACCATACTAGCTTTTTTTCGTTTTCTTAGTAATTTTTTGGGAAGTTTTGTCAATTTTTTCACATTGAATTTTGTTTAAATAGTACAAAGCCACCCTGGGCCATATTTAACATACAGTGGCCGGCATAAGTATTTTAACAAAACTAAAGTTATATTCTGCTCATAATTTGAACTTACTTCATGTAAATTTTGGCACCAATGGAAAAGTCATTTGAATTCCGTTTGAATGATACAAAACTTTCCTTAACCGATTAAGTACCTATTGAAAATTTAGAACTTTACTTTTTTCCTCGGTCCAAAAAAAAAATGTTTTGATGCAAAAAGTTTCTTCAAACAATTCTAATAGTGACTGCAAAATTTTTTTTTTCAAAAATCTCCCATTTTTTGAATGGGATGATCTCAGAAAAATTTTGTATGAAAAGGAGGAAAAAATGGCTAAAATAGTAATTTTCAGCAATTTTCAAAAAATCATAAAAAATTAGTGAAGATATTTTTGAAAAGCATCTAAATTCTAAAATTTTTAAATGGGTACTTAATGGATTAAGGAAAGTTTTGTATCATTCAAACGGAATTCTAATGACCTTTCCATTGGTGCCAAAATTTACATGAAGTAAGTTTCAAATTATGAGCAGAATTAACTTTTGTTTTGTCAAAATACTTGTGCCGGCCACTGTAGGATGGGCCATATTACCCCCACTTATTTTAAAATTGAAAAATGGAGTTCCATTACGTTTTTGTTTTTATCTTTTTGTTACGGTTTTTTTATTATTTTAGTTATTAACAGAAACAGAAATGAATTCGACTTAAATTCATGGTTTTATTCTAAAAAATGTTAAGGGTGGGCCATATTAGCCGCACTTATCTACTCTAATTTGCCCAAATTTTATTGTTGATTCATTTTTCTTATTTTAAAATTAGTTCTTGGCATTTTTGTACTGGGCATTGAACTTCATGAGATTTTCAAAATAATTGAGATTTTGAATAAAGTGCAAATATAACCGACAAATTCGCGGTGGATTTATCCCAGCTGCGATTTTCCCCCTAAAAATATTTTGTTTATAAAATATTTTTGGTATAATTGTTTTTCAATTTGAAATTTTTTAAAAGAAGGGGAGGGCCTTAGAGGTCATAATCATGTTCCCCTATTTTTTATCTACATATTGTCCAATTATTGATAAATTTGGACATCGTGCTAAATATCCTTACAGTTTATACTACGAGTATGTACATAATGTATTTAATTTTATTTGTATTTATATTTACCTCCTTACAAGAAAGAGGTTTCTGAATATTTTTTGTAAAGTTTATAAATAGACTTTCAACATCTCTTCAGATACGTAAATAAACGTTGCTGTCGATTAGGGTTTTTTTTTTGTTCAATAGTCAACTAAATTTACCACAAACCGAGCCACAACAACTCTAGTTAGTGGCTACATCTACCGAACAAACAAACCTATGCTATACGGACTACAGGTCCTTTTTATCGATTTTTCCCGACAGGCAAGGACTAGCTATCAAATTTTCTCATCAGTTCCTTGTGCGCACTTCATGATTAAAGTCGCCGTAGATAGTGAAAGCAGTTTAAATCGGAAAAAGGACATCGCAAAGTGAAAATCTGCAAGGAAAATATACCAAAAAAGAATTTAATTCCTGTCGAACGGATACAAAGTCCTTTAATTGCTTCGCAGGCAGTATAATCCGCTCTGATAAATCAGCGAATATATCGCTTTGTGCAAAAATTAAAATTTCATAGATACATCCTTGTTTGTGAGTGCGTATTTTTTTTTTGTGCTAAAACGGAAATCGTTTTTCTTGAATTTTTTCTTAAATAGTTTATTGCCCTAATTCTAAAGAATGTCAAAGTGAAAGTCCGAAATCCTTCGAGCCCTTTAAATCCTCGTTCACATTGCTTTGCTACAGACAAGTGCGAAAGTATCATCGTGCGAACATTAACCCAAAATGTACAAAACCATCCGCCATGGCGAGAACAGCCTGCAGTACACAATTCTTCCTCAAAACGATGATTTCCGAATTGAAGGCAAACTAACAAGTGCCAGCAGCAGTGGCAGCAGTAGTGGTAAATCAAAATCGAAACGTTCTGCGAGAAGGCGTTCCTTCTTCGCGTATCTAGGACTTTTGTTCGTATGTACTGTGATCATTGGAGCTATTCTGGTGCCGTTCTTGGTGTCAGCCGAATGCCTACCTAATCCATCGGATTGGTTTTTGAAAACAAAGGCCGCTCTCACTGGTAGTGCCCGACGATTTGGTGCAGCCAGTACGTCAATGAAAACATCGACGACAACGACGACTACCAGCCCCACCACCACCACCGATGCAAGAAACAATAATAAACCAATCGAGAGTACAATTCAGCCATATCCTGTGGAAAGTAGTAGTTTAGTATTACCACAAATATCAGATCCACAAATAGATGTAGGAGCAGCAGCTGCTGATGCAGTCAGCACCATAGCCAGTAGTAATAATAATGGTAAGTACACTCAGGACTCCCAGTCAAGGATTGGAAATGATTTCGTTGCCGAGGTACGTTTTGAGGGTGTGCGGGGTCAAATCGCAGCAGATGTGGCACCGACCATTGTTGTTACCACGGTGAGAAACAATGACCAAAACAAAGAGGGAGTGGTCGAAGGAGGGATTTTGGCCGCAGCAACCACAACAACAACAATACCAGCATTAAGGCCACTTGCGGTGTCGGGTGGTGGGCAAAACATTACGAGTCGTGTTATGCAAGTACCCTTGCTGAAGTCGGCCTCCAAAAAGCCCATCATACCACCGGTATTGGCTAAAACGAATTCTCTCGGTCGTGAGAATGTTAAGGCATCCGACAAGGGCGAACAACAGCAGAAGAACGACAAAAAAGATCCGAACGGGCCCAATGATTGGATACGCTCGCATTGGCCGTACATAGATCCGTCGACATATTTCCAATGGACGGTACGATGAGACAAATGTTTTAGCCCTTTCTTTTCGATTTTACATATTCCAAACATTTTAGGGTTACAAGGCCGAAGACAGTGTTCTGCTGCCAGCTATTCTGGGAATTGCATTGATTGTAGTCATTTTGATAATAGCTCTGTGCTTGGTAGCACGCAATAAGCGGACGATTGTCAGCTCGGTAAGAAAGCGGAATCGAAATGTGAGTATAATTGAGGCAAACTTATTTCTTTTCGTCAGTACCAATCTGTATCTGCATCTAATTAAGTCTGTCTTGAATTACCGTCTTACGGAAATTTTAAAATACAACTTAAGTATAAAGACCTTCCTGTTTAACGGTAATTTGTTATGATTTCTCATTATTTTTCTAAAGTAAAACTTTGCCATCCCTGTGGGCCTATACACTACACATGCCTGCATAGTGCATGCACAAGCACAAAAATGCGCAAACACTCTTTCCCCATACACTACGCATGCAAACTGTACAATATTCAGTCGTGTGTTCCTGTTCACCGCTGAACAGAAAACTTTAAAAAATGTCAAGCTCCGACTTCCGACACCGCTGTTGCGGCAATTTTGATTGCTTTAGCAATAAAAATTAAAAGTAGGAAAAAAAAAGAAAAGAATATAGTGCAAAGAATGGCTCAAACTAAGAAATGAGCTGGGGCATGTCAAATTGTTAAAAGTGCTAGAGGATTCTTCAATGCCTGACTACACAAATTTCTTGAGGATGAACAAGCAAAGTTATATTGAATAAAGTCACTCCAATTATAGTTAAAAAGACAACACTACTACGAGAACCTATTTCTCCACATGAGCGACTATCATTGACACTCCGTTTTCTGGCAAGTGGGCAAACGTTCGAGGACCTAAAATTTTCAACGCTTATTGCCCCACAAAAAACCGGGAGGCTTTGGTACAGTTCCAAAAATTCAGTCCAAAACTTTTTATTTGTCAGCGACATTTTTGAACAACAAAATTCGACGCAAAAACAAAAATAAGATTCAACAAGCAACACAATTTCAATCTTATCTCGTCCCCAGACGTCCGCTTCTAACAAAATCATCCCTTGACTGGGCAAATGTAGCACACACACCACACATGTTTGCATGCACAAACAAGAAAATATCAAAATTTGTTGATATTGCTCATGCCACTTGCACAAACACACAGTTCACACCATACACATGTCAGTTTGCATGCGCAAGCACTGAATGCGCATGCAGGCATGTGTAGTGTATGGGCTCCTTAACGAACTATTGTTGGTTAGTGTACAACAGTGGCGTGGCGTCCATATAACCCGATTCCTACCGGGTTACCTTTTAAAAGTTTCAGTTTCAGCTACACAACAATGTTTACTTAAAAACGAGAAACATAAAACCCACGGGATAAACTTAATAATATGTATCTATTCATCTGCGCAAGCTACATACCCCGACCCCACCAACTCAATTGAACTTTATACACACCACACACGGAAACACACACACTTCGGGCCTTCTTCGCCTTTATTATTATTAGTATTATAACTGCCCACACTCTCTGAGCATAATCTAAAATAACCCGAAATATGACGGCCGACGGGTTATAAAATCTCTCACTGGATAGAACAAATTTGTCTCCTTTCTCTTTTGTACACTTGCGTTTATCTGAGTTTAGTCCTCTCTGTTCAACGCCCGCTTTCTTATGCAAAAAAATAACCCGATTTTCTTCGGGTTATTTGGTGGGTTTTGTGTGTATCTTTTACCGCTGCGCTGTGGTGTAATTGAGTATAAATGTATCTGGAAAATAACACGCTTTTCTCCGACATATTTGGTGAATTTGAATTGTGTGTGTATCTCCTATCGCTGCGCTGTGATGAAGTCATAGTAATAGTCAGTTCCCTTTTTTACCTAATCATTTTCTGAGTTTTTCTGAGGGGAGTATCCTCTGTTCAAAGGCCGCTTTCTTATGCAACAAAATAACACGCTTTTCTCCGAGTTATTTGGTGAATTTTGTAGATATCTTTTAAAAAATAAACATACTGATGTGTTTATAAAGTTTATAAACAAGTCGCTAAGTGAGAAATCAAGTGTTTTGAGTCTTTGGTATGATCTTCGTACCTATGTAAATACGTTTGAAGAAATGTTTCAAAGAGTAAGTACATAGACGATTTTGCTGAAGCTCCACAAAAACCCCAAATGCTCGATTTAAACACTCATTTAAAGAACCTTTATGTAGAAATAAAGGACAATATTATAAGACAAGATATAAATCATGTTTACACGAAATACATATGAAAGTTTTGCACTCAAGATGGAAAAATATCTTCATTAATTTAATTTCTTCCTGGAGTTTTCGATTGTATGGCTTTAAAAAATAACTGAAGGTTTTGTATACATAGATAGGTACTACCTACATCTTCCCTTCGACATTTTGATATTTTTCGACTTCGACTTACCATTTAAAATTATTCACGCCACGCCACTGGTGTACAATGAACCGAAGGGAATGTTGTTCTCCTCACCGACACCATTCCATCCGTTTTTGTTGTTGCTGAAACCGTTCCATAGCGATGACACTTTACTCCAATTGGAGTAGAGTTACTTCACTTTTTCAGAAATTTCAGAAATCTACTCCCTACTTAACTTATTTCTAATTTCCCATTGTCTACTACAATTTCAAATTTGTAATCCATTTCCGTTTTTTTTTCACAAAAGATATTTCACAATTTTCTAAAATGTGTTTTAAGCCATTAAATGTTTTCATTTAATAGACTTTTAATACTTTTTTATGTTTCTAATGAAATAATTTTATTTGTAATGGCAACAACAATAAACATTCAAATTAACATAACTTACATTAGCAATAAAACTATTTGACTAGAAAAAAAAAACTAGAAATTGTCTATGACAGTTCCATTTAATAGGGTAGGTGACAGGGACAGTGACATACTCATTTATTTTAGTGAACTTTATCGGGGAAAACCACTAGCCCCAGGTAAACCTATGTATAGCAAATTAGTAGGTAACGTAATTAATGATCGAAATAAATTATAATTATAAGCACAATTTCACAACTTTTTTTTTTTGTGTTGGGAATTCGCTGAAAGGAAAAATTATCGACAGACATTGCAGAGCTATTACGCGAGGGATGCTTCTGCAATAGTGAGGGACTTTAACCCGATCTAAAAAAAGTCCCGAGTCGACTGACTTTCGTCATCCCGAATTGGATTACACCTAGTCGTTGGACTAATCGGCAATTTATTTTTGATTCATTTTAAAAAATTGAGAGGATAAATCCGCCGTTTGTCGGATTTCTATATTTCTTTGATTGAAAATATTACCTACTTTCTTGGTATTAGCTAACTCATAGATCAAGACGTTTTAGCCGCCTTACCAATTATTGCATTGTCAGTATTTAAAAGTTCTGTTATTTCTAAGTTAACATGGTTAAGAAGTCTACTTCCGTGCCTTTGGGCAACTTTTTTAACTTATTCCTCAACCACTTGCGTATGTACCAAGGTGCATTGACTATGTTCCTTAGTACTTTATTTTGGAAAACTTGAATTCTTTGCAAATTTGTTTGGCATGTGCATGCCCACAACTTGAGCCTGTAGAGTGTAGGTCCATACTAGTTTTAGAACTTGCTTCTAAATTGGACAGAGATGAATATCTCCCAATAAGCCAATAATTTTTCTGTATCGGATGTTCAACTCATCTCTTTTTTTCTTTACATGCGCTTTCCAACGTAGTTTAGCATCTAGAGTCATGCCTAGATATTTGGCTGTATTTGAGTATTCCACTACATTGTTGTTTATGTATATACTGGAATATATGGTACGTTTTTAAACGTAAAATTAATATGGACTGACTTAAGGTCATTTAATCTAATCTGCCATTTTTTTTTGTCCAATCTGCAATATGTCTATTGCCCTTTGAAGCTTTTTTGTTGCTACTTCGACAGTTGCTCCCACAGCAAGGACAGCTATGTCATGTGCAAAAGTAGCTATAGTGGTTTCCCCACTTTCAGGCAAACCGCTAGTGAATAGAAGGTATAAAACTGGACCTAGCACGTTGCCTTGTGGTACACCAGCTTTAATTTCTCTTAATTTTGAGTACTCTGTCTCTTGTTTAATTCTGAAGAATCGATCTGATATATATGACTCCAGAACAGTGATGGGTAATTGAAATTTTAATTAAATTACAATTACTTGCAGAAGTAATTGCCATGTAATTTAATTACTTCGCAATTACTTAGTAATTGTAATTGGAATTTCTAATTACAATTACAAGTAATTATAATTAGTAATTCAATTACAAATGTAATTACAGATGTAATTAGAATGAAGTAATTAATCACGTAATTAAGCTATTCTTTGTCCATTTATTTAGTTTATAAAAAAGAGCATTAGCTATTTTATTGCTCTAACTAGCTACTCGCATTTATATTTCGAGTTAGCTTTCAAAATTTGCGTCGGATAGTTTGTTCCGATGATTTTAATTACATTCTTAATGTGACCAAGGGTAGTACTTTTGGTCATTTGTAAAAAATATTAAGAATTTGGCCTCGTCAGCGATCCCAACGCTAATTTACAATGACACCATAGCTGTCAGCTCTTTAGACAAAGCTAAACTAAATAATAACAATACAAATAATAATTACGTGATTAATTACTTCATTCTAATTACATCCCTAATTACATTCGTGTAATTGCAATTACTTATTGAAAGCTTGTAATTCAGTAACTAATTACAATTACAAGTAACTGAGTAATTGTGAAGTAATTAAATTACATGGCAATTACTCGCCGAAGTAATTGATTAACTATTTAATTACAAAATTAATCGTTACAACCCATCACTGCTCCAGAATTGTCGAATATTGCTTTGGCAGTTGCCTTTGTAGTTTGTGGACCAGACCTTTGTGCCAGACCTTATCGAAAGCTTGTGCTATTTCAAGGAATATTGTAGAGCACACTTTTTTCTCTTCGAATGCTTTTTGGATTTTATCTGTGATTCTATGCACCTGATTGATTGTAGAATGCTTATTTCTAAATCCAAATTGGTGATTTGGGACTAGCGATTTTTCGTCAATTATTTTTAGCAGACGTTTTGCCAGCATTTTTTCGAATAACTTGGACAACATTGGTAGTATTGAGCTAGTTTTTTTTAAACCTTTTCGAGGAAATTGTTTTAAGACTTCACCTGTGATTAAATCGCACCCGTGGGCCTTTTTTATATTTATACCTTCTTTAATTTCTTTGGCAAGTTATTTAGCTGTTACTGGCTGAATAGTTCTATCTTCTTCACACCTTACTTCGATACCTTGATAATCTTTATCTTCATAAGGTTTGTCGCAGTCATCGAAAGGAGTTGGCAGCACCGCGCGTTAAAAAGACAAATCACAACTAGAGGGACTCAGCACGAAAATAAAAGAAGTTCGCCAATTGGCTGGCCAATCAAATGTCTTCTTCTATATGCAAAATTACATTTTTTACTGTGCGTGGGTGAGATCAAGTCAGATCAGAGCGGAGTCAGTCTTCGAAGAGCAGCGGCAACGGCAGGAACAATACAATTTTAAAACCAACGTAAATTCAACAAATACAAATGTAACCAAAAAACTATAAATAAAATACGTACAAAGAAGACTCAAATTTATTTTAAACGTTTTTACAAAGTTTTTAAAATTTTCCTCGCCGGTCGCTGCTTTAGTCTATGTTAATTTAAACGTCTCAATTTCGTCAAAATTATTGTCACCGTCTCGTCTACACTGTGCCGTTATCGCTGTTGCATGGTATTTTAACTGTGCCTATTGCTGTGAATGCAGGATTGTTGCTGTACTTTTACCGATCGCCATCGCCACTTGCAAGATTGCCTGCAGTATTTGCCTTCAGTATTTGCCTTGTTTTGCCGTTCTGCTGTGGCTCAATCGAGCTGCAGCAGCAATTGTAAGTACCGCCACACTTTACACAGTGAACATTTATTGTCCATTTGACTTTGCAGCCAGTCAAATTCACACGCCGCCATTTCGTTGGATATTTCGTCGCATGTGGCATGTCAACTCAGCCGCGTACAAGCGCACGTATTAACAAAGGCAAAGCCCCTTTACGATACGGTAGGAGTTCTTCTGACAGTCGCCTAAATACTAATTCAGCCACATCCTTTAACAAGATGAATGAGGACCAACAGCCGCAACAACAGCCGCAAGGACAGCCTAGACCGCAAGGAGAACAGTTATTAACCGCACTAGTAGCCCAAATAAGTGCGCTCAAGGAGTCTGTGGATCAATTACGCACTGACACAAGCGTCTCGCAAGCCGAAACGCAGCGTTTACGTGAGACAGTCAACCGACATGCTGAGGGTGCTGGTTTGGAAATAAATCCACGTGTGGCCGAGAATAATTCGGTATCGTCAGGATCAAGAACCCAATCAACGTTACAGTCCCCTTCAATACAGAATGGATTAGCAGTTGTTCATCAACCCTACAAAAAACTGTACGACTTGCCATTGTTTTCGGGTAAACCAGATGATTGGCCGCTTTTTCTGGCCAACTTTAAAGAAACCACAGATAACTTCCAGTACTCTGCGATGGAAAACACAATTCGTCTGCAAAAATGTTTACAGGGCGAAGCCAGAGAAGCAGTGTCATGCTTACTTATTCATCCGGACAACGTGGAACGAGTCATCAAAACCCTTTCATTTCGTTTCGGACGTCCAGACCTGCTAGTAAAGGCACAACTGGCCAAGGTCCAACAATTTCCACCGTTCAGCGATGCGCGTGTTGACCATCTCATCCCATTTGCCACCATGGTTGAGAACGTGGTAGCATTTTTGGTGTCCGCCAAATGCGAACAACATCTAGCCAACCCAACACTGCTGGATGAACTCATCACGAAGTTGCCAATGACCAAAAGGTTTGACTGGGCAAAGCATGCATTGGATATACAGCCTTATCCCACGCTCAAGGACTTCTCCGCTTGGCTAACTGAATTTGCCAAAGTAGTTCAGCTTATTCCACAAAGCAGCAACGCCGCCGTTACTAGAACACAGCCGCCGCATCCACGTAGGCTGATGCACACAACTGAGAGGACAAACAATGAGCCCAGGACTACCGACAGAGTTTGTGTTTGTTGCGGGGGCAACCACCAGGTGAGTGATTGTGAATATTTCAAAGATTTAGCTATTGAAGACCGTTGGAAACTCGTGAAAGACAAACACCTTTGCTTCTCATGCATCAAACTTGGTCATGGCACTACAACCTGCCGCAGTAGAAAAAGATGCAATGAGAATGGATGTCGCAGATACCACCATAAGCTTTTGCACGAAGGATCCACTGAAATTTCACAATCAGCTCCACTGCGGTTGCATAATTGTCGCACGCTGGAAGAAAATGTACATCTGTTTCGCATTTTGCCTGTTATCTTGTCCGGTCCACGAGGAGAAAAACGCATATATGCCATGTTCGACGAAGGTTCATCGCTCACAATATTGGAAGACAAGATAGCAACGGAATTGGGCTTCACCGGTAAATTGCAATCCTTGGCGTTACAGTGGTTTGGTGAGAAAGTCGTTCACGAGCCATCCAGGTCAGTCGCCGTCGACGTTCGCGGAATCGAAAGAGGGGCATTGAGCTTCTCTATGAAGAACGTAAGGACCGTTCCGAATCTTGGCCTGCCGACTCAGTCTTTCAGCAAGGAAGGGTTGCACTACCTGACAAATATTCCCGTCAGTGACTACAACAACGCCAGACCCGTACTCCTCATCGGATTGGACAATTGCCACTTGGGTGCTCCCATTAGTGCCGCCATCGAGGGAAAACGACATCAAGTAATTGCAACACACACAAAGCTGGGTTGGGTTGCCTATGGAGCACAGGTTCCCAAAAATAATGCCCGACCAATTGTTCTTCATATTCGTGAGGATGATGCCCTTGGCAAGATCGACGAATTAGTCAATTCCTACTTCACCGTGGAGAACTTTGGTGTTTCCAAATCAGAACGAGTCCTGGAGTCCGACGATGACACTCGAGCCAGAAAGATCATGGAAGAATCGACAAAACGAGTTGGCAAACATTTTCAGACCGGTCTGCTATGGCGACACGACGAGCTTAGCTTGCCAGATAGTCTACACATGGCAATAAAACGATTGCACAATATTGAAAACAAAATGCGAAGAGACCCGGAGTTTGCCGAGCAATACAAATCCCAAATAGCCAACTATATCAACAAGGGATACGCCAGGGAATTGTCTCCACGAGAGGTAGCAATCAAAGGTCCGCGAACTTGGTACTTGCCGCACTTCGGGGTCGTTAACCCACACAAGCCGGAAAAGCTTCGCATTGTTTTCGATGCTGCAGCAGAAGTACATGGTGTTTCGCTAAACTCCGTATTGCTGAAAGGACCAGAACAAGCCAAGCCGCTATTGTCAGTGCTGTTCCAATTTCGCCAAGGGATCGTAGGAGTCGCTGCTGACATTAAGGAAATGTTTTCACAGGTCAAGATTGTTGCAGAAGATACAAATGCCCAAAGGTTCCTGTGGAGAGATGGACTTCAGGACCAGCCAATTCGCACGTACGTCATGTCCTCAATGATATTCGGTGCTGCATGTTCGCCTTGTGCAGCCGAATATATTAAGAACCTGAATGCCAGATCATTTGAAAGTGAGTCGCCCGAAGCCGTCAACTCTATAGTGAACAACCATTATGTGGATGATTTCGTTTGCAGCTTTCCCAGTCAAGTCGATGCTGAGAGTGTAAGTCTTGAAGTCAAGCGAATCCACGCTGAAGGTGGCTTCACTCTTCGAAACTTTGTTTGCAACATAAAGGCTGTGCAGGACAAATTGAACAAGCCATCATGCCTTGTGGAATCATCAATGTACAGTGTCGAAGTAGATAAAGGCAATGAAAAGGTTCTTGGTATGCACTGGAACACCGAAGATGACACATTTCGCTTTCGACTGAACTTTAATCGAATTGCCAAGGAAGTCTTGCAATTATCGAGGCCGCCAACAAAGAGGGAGCTGCTTGGAATTGTGATGGCTGTTTTCGACCCTTATGGGTTTCTCGCTGACTACATCATTTATTCGAAGCTACTTTTGCAAAGCACATGGAAAGCCGGTATTGGTTGGGATGACCCACTGCCTGATCCCCTATATAACCGTTGGAAACTCTGGTGGACAGAGTTGGAGAAAGTGAGTCAGTTTCGAGTCAGTCGATGCTATTCGCCAAACTTATTAATTGCTGAGCAGATCGAACTACACATTTTTACTGACGCTAGTGAAAGCGCATTCGCAGCGGTTGGATACTTTCGCATAATACGGAAAGACAGAGTGGATGTGGCCTTCATAGCAGGCAAGACCAGGTGCGCGCCAAAGAAACTACTTTCAATTCCCCGATTGGAACTTCAAGCCGCAGTCCTAGGGAGCCGTCTACAAGTAACCATCAAAACGATTCATAACATCCACATCTCACGAGTAGTTTACTGGAGCGATTCTAAAACTTATATATCGTGGATTCACTCTTCAGAGCGCAGATTTAAACCTTTCGTCGCTCACAGAATCGCAGAGATTTTGGACGCATCGGACCCTTCGGACTGGCATTGGCTCCCAACGGATTTAAATGTGGCTGACCATGCCACGAGAGCTGCAAACCCCCCGGTTTTTACTACCAATAGCCGGTGGTTGTCCGGCCCAGAGTTTCTTCGCCTTCCTGAGCAGCAATGGCCACAATGTTTTGGGTTTTCCGTTCCAGAGATGCTTGAAGAAGAACTCCGTCCCAGAATTTTGCATATCTCTCAGGCAAGTAACCCTTTAATTAACGTTGCTAATTTCTCTTCGTTTTCGAAGGTAAGACGAATAACAGCCTGGGTTTTGAGATCCTTCGCATCATTAAGCCGTGCACGAAAGAGAATAGCAGAAAAGGAGCATGGAGAGTCAACTCGCTGTAGCAAAAAAAAACGTCACCGTCTTCCCAAGAGTGAGCTGACTGCCGAGGAAATCTGCGTTGCCGAAAAGTTCCTATGTCGCCAGGCACAGCAGGACAGTTTTGACCAGGAGATCTTCGCACTCAAAACAAACAAAGGCATACCAAAAACCAGTGCCATATTTCGACTCACACCATTCCTGGACCCAGACGGCCTCTTACGCCTAAGTGGACGAATTGACGCTGCTCTGTGTCTGCCAGCTGATGCGAGACACCCACTTATCCTACCACAGAAGCATCCACTCACCCAGCTTGTTGTCTACCATTATCATCATATTTTCCATCACCAAAACGATGCCCTTACCATCAACGAGATTCGCCAGCGCTATTGGGTCCCATGTATCAAATCGGTACTCAAGGGCATCAAACGTGACTGCTATAAATGCAAACTTGCTAGAGCCAAACCTGCAACTCCGCTCATGGGACAACTGCCAAAGGACCGACTGACACCGTTCGTTCGTCCATTCACATACACTGGACTGGATTACTTTGGTCCGTTGCAAGTTTCCATTGGACGCAGACGGGAGAAGCGTTGGGTGGCATTGTTCACCTGTCTAACAATCAGAGCGATCCACCTAGAGCTAGCTGCAGACTTGTCTACTGATGCCTTCGTTTTATGCTTACGGAATTTTATCAATCGACGAGGGACTCCAGTTCGTATTCGAAGCGATAACGCTACGAACTTTATCGGGGCGCAAAGGGAGTTGACACTTGAGTCAAGGCTATTCGACTTCGACCGAATTCAAACCGAGATGTCTGGCAAAGGAATTGATTGGAAATTTATTTGCCCATTAAATCCCAGCGAAGGAGGCGTGTGGGAGCGCATGGTGCAGTCGGTCAAGAAAGTGCTAATAGTGACTTTGAGAGAGGAGGCACCGCGAGTGGAGACGCTGCGAAGTCTATTGATCGAAGCCGAAAATATAGTTAACTCTCGACCGTTAACAGAACTGCCGCTGACGTCGGAGGAGGACGAGCCTTTAACGCCCAACCACTTTTTAATAGGAGGTACGAACTCTACGCAGACGCCTAATCTTGATGACTCACCTATATGTTGCCGGAAGCAATGGAGAATTTCACAACAACTAAAGGACCGTTTTTGGAAACGATGGGTCCAAGAATACTTGCCTATGTTAACAAAACGAAGTAAGTGGTACGAGGCAGTGCCGCCTCTAGAAGTCGGCAGTCTAGTCATCATATGTGATGCCAGCCAGCCCAGGAGTAAATGGCAACGAGGAAAAATAGTACGAGTCTACCCAGCCAAGGACGGACAAGTAAGAAGCGCCAACGTCAAGACTTCGCAAGGTACATTTCGCCGCCCTGCTTCAAAACTGGCTGTCCTACGAGTCGGTGGTGAATCTCTTCAAGACTTCACGGAGGGTGGGATGTCGCAGTCATCGAAAGGAGTTGGCAGCACCGCGCGTTAAAAAGACAAATCACAACTAGAGGGACTCAGCACGAAAATAAAAGAAGTTCGCCAATTGGCTGGCCAATCAAATGTCTTCTTCTATATGCAAAATTACATTTTTTACTGTGCGTGGGTGAGATCAAGTCAGATCAGAGCGGAGTCAGTCTTCGAAGAGCAGCGGCAACGGCAGGAACAATACAATTTTAAAACCAACGTAAATTCAACAAATACAAATGTAACCAAAAAACTATAAATAAAATACGTACAAAGAAGACTCAAATTTATTTTAAACGTTTTTACAAGGTTTGAAGACGTCTTCAAGATATTCTACAAAAGTGTTTGCTTTCTCTTGGCTTCTTCTTGTCCAGTTACCCTCTTTGGTTTTAACTGGCGGAATGTGAGCTATTGGTCTGTTAATTTTTTTTATGCCTTCCAGAGCGAGTAGTCGGTACTAGCATCATTTGTAAGACTGGTAAAATATGTTTTCAAAGACTCATTATTAAATTCTCTTATAGATTGTTTGAGCTTATTATTTAAATTGTTTAGTGTGGTTTTGTCGCTTGGCGCCCTTGTCTGTTGTCAACGTTTTCTAGCTTCCCTCTTTTTTGCAATAATTTCACAGACTTCGAGAGGATAGAGGTTTTGTTTGATCTTGTTTTTTGTTTTGGGAGTTGCAGCCCATGCAGCTTTTTGTATATTCAGTGTAAATACTTGCACTGCTTCTTCAAGTTTGAATAGCTGATGATAATTGGATACTTTCTTCCAACTTCTGTTTGAAGTAGTCAGTCTATTAACTAGTATTTGGCTTTGTTATTTTATTATTATTTTATCGCCAAGTGTACATTTATTTTATTTGAAGATATATTTTTAGATATAAAGAAGTCCACAAGATCTGGTAGGAATATGCTAGAATACAACTTTATTTATTTGGAGTGTATTTTCAAATAGAAATGTTTTTAAATCTGTCTATCTGTCTGTTGAAAGCCCGATAATATCCACACGAATCGACCTAAGCAAATCATTTTGTGTGAAATACTTCTTTTTAGCGTCGCGTTTGTCAGGTTAGTATTGAAAATGGGCTATCGGTCGCGTAGTTAAAAATTTCGGTTGGAAATGGCGGACTTCGTAGATGCCCCTATTTTGTTTAGGAATATCAATTGTGTACACACACTTAAGGATTGACATACATATTTTGTTTCTTATATCTATGTATGTATAACTGGTTTTAGCTCTAACCATGAAGAAAAATTAGCTAATATTTTTACTTTAACCCAAAAACTGTAGATTTCTCACTCCATATATTTTTAGTACGTACTAATAATTAATTCTACAATTATACAGGATATCGAAGAAGCTGGCGAGGACAATACAACCCTCCTAACAAGCTCAAATTTATCAGACGATGATTAAAAGAACCCTCCCAAGTCTAGGTAAATGTCTAGAATTATTCAAAGTTTCAACTAAAACATTTAAGCAAAGCTTATGCCATCTTGCAATATAAAACAAAAAATGCAAATGATCACGCAATCAAAACAAAAGTTTAAAACGTAAAAGAAAATAAAACGCGCAAACATTTTACTAAATTTATGTTCGATTTAAAAATCACCGAACGTTACATATATATACACACTTAACTAAAAACATATATACTCTCCACTCATTTACTTACTTATAAATTAAACAACACAAAAACAACATTAAATTATACATACAACAAAAAAGTATTTAAACAAAAAAATTAAAATATAAAAAAAAATGCAAAAAGACTGTAAGAGATAAAAAAAATTAAAAACAAAGTAATATTTACAAGCAAAAAAATAATAATAATATATGTATACATATATATTATTACAGCTGTGCAATATATTATATGTATATCAAAATAATGTGTAAATTTTTCCCGGTATAAATTTAAGTTCGAAACTTCACATTTTAAAGCAGCAAGCAACCGCGTAATGTAAGTTAAAAATTTAAAATAAATTAATAATAATGAAAAACTGGATACCTATATTCAAACCAAAATGATACAATATTATACAAACAAAATAAAAATAAATGAAAAATATAAAAATTTTAAAATTTAGCGAGAAAAAAATAGTTATTTTTGTAAACGTGTGATAGAAGTAGATAGAATTATCTTTTTTCTCAATTTAAATGAAAATAAAAAAAAATGTGTACTAAAACAAAAGAATACAAATTTTATGTGTAGCGCATCTATTTAGAGCAAAAGTATCTGGATTTATTTTAAACTCTTAAGAAGGCAATATTAGAGCAGGCACTGTGAAATTTAACAATAAATTTACTTTGGTTATAGATACTGCTTAATGTGGATGAGGATGACATATAATTAAGCTCGGCGAAGTTGTTGGATGATATATACATATTTTGAAATGTTTTTCTAGGGAGTCGGACAGAATCCCGAAAAATGTAATCCCGAAAGCCCAAAATCCGGAAAATCCAAAATCCCGAAACCCCAGAATCCCGAAAAGCCACAATCCGGAAAATCCAAAATTCCGAAAGTCCAAAATCCCGAAAGTGAAACTAAAAATTTTATTGTAGCAACAAAAATATAAGCAAAATTTATTTAACAAAATAAACAAAATAACAAACTACAAATAAATAAAACATAACAAAAACAGTTCAAGTCTTATTAACAAAAACATATAAAAAACGATCCATGACAAAACAATATCTAATACAAGTTCATATTAGGCGTATTTTTTTGGGAATCTATAGCTAGCTCACTTTTACTTTTACATGCAAAACTGGTATACTCACTTTTGGTTTTGTTATACTCACTTATGGTTTTACATGTAAAACTGTTATACTCACTTTAGGTTTTGTTATACTCACTTCCCAAAAAAATACGCCTATTGTTAGAAAACTTATTTCATAACGCTCGTTCGTTACGTTCCGCGTAAATTTTTTTAATTTTTTTCCTTCGTCACATAACGTTTTCTTAGTTGTTGCGTCTCACCGGCAATTATTTTAGCCAAACATATTTTTTTACACGGATTTGCTCTTCACATAAAAGAGCAATCAGTGAATATACACCAATGTGTGAAGTGTGATGTGTGATGAGAACTTTCAGCCGGCGGCGCGCGGTGCCACGCCTCTACGTTGTTCTGTGTCCGCACAAGATTTTGTTTCAAAAGGTTACAAACCGACCAAAACTTAGGGGAGTATGCAGGACTACCTGCAAGTCCGTAACGTTTTCTTTTTCTACTCACTTTGTATTACGATGTTCACTGGGTAACAAAAATCTAGTCTGTCAGCTATCACACTATATGAGATCAGCACATTGCGAATTGCAGCGCAACATTACAAAACATTATTACGGTAAATGGAATGGACAAACACTTGTCTATTTTACATTCAATACAAAAACAAAATAAAGAATCCCTAAAAATTATATAAAATGAAAAATGTTCGCAAAATTTGCGAGATCCCGAAAAATTATTTTATAAATTTGCGCAAATTTTTCATTTTATATAATTTTTCGGGATCTCGCAAATTTTGCGAAAATTTTTCATTTTATATAGTTTTTAGGGATTCTTTATTTTGTTTTTGTATTGAATGTAAAATAGACAAGTGTTTGTTTCATTTTATATAATTTTTCGGGATTCTTTATTTTGTATTGAATGTAAAATAGACAATTTGCGCAAATTTTTCATTTAATATAATTTTTCGGGATCTCGTTTTCGGGATTCTTTTTTCAGGATTTTGGCTTTTCGGGATTGTGGGTTTTCGGGATATTAGGTTTTCGGGATTTTGGTTTTTCGGGATTTTGGTTTTGCGGGATTTTGGATTTTCGGGATTTTGGTTTTCGGGATCGTGTCCCCAATCCGTTTTTCTACTATGTAAGTGGGTGGAGGAGGTTTGTTGGTTGATTATTTATCCTTATCAAAAAGCCAACAAAAATTGACAGAGTATATATAGCAAAGCTAATGTGACAACTAACCATAAAATAAATGCTGAATTTCCCAAGTCTATAGTTTTTTTACCTACATCAGTGATCGAGTAATTAAGTAGCATCCAAAAAGTCATTTATCAAAAGAATATCTTCACAAGCAACAAATTACTTATAAAGGGAGATTCGAATAAAAACCTTTGCCGCATCACTTAAACGATAGTCCTAGATCCTAATTTCCTGGTCACGTATTGCTCCATAACTTACTCATGGTAAATCGGTCCCAAAATGCTTTGAATAGACTATAGGCATGCTCGGACTCAGCTCTAAATGTAAAAATAGAAACGCTCATTGATTCAATTTCAGCATCCAAGATTTTCGCTTTAAGCGGGAAAAATTGCGAAAAATTAGCTTTCCATCATTAGGCAAAATTTTCAATGTGGACGGAGACTTCATTACTGTTCCCTAGGAATTAGGAAATATAAGATACCAAAATGGAAGCCGTCCAAATTCAAAATCATTCGTCATCATATCAGCGAAGTTCAAGTACCGGGTCTGGGTTGTTATATTCTACTGAAAATTAAATTGAAAGAAAACAGAATGCAGTGTAGAAAAGACGAATTTTTGGTCAATCCTGTGATAGGTCTTTTTGAGCTACAGCTACAACCCAACGTAGTGCATTGGTTAGAAGCGTGTAACATAATGGGCCAATTCCGATTTATAATTATTTGGTGCGAGGCTTTTAATATCAAATCCAACTTCAAGAATCTTCACAAAGTACATGCATGTAATTGTTTGCCTTCCGAACGCAGCTAGATCTGGAAAAACGGCTGACTCTACAATCTATTATGTAAGCTCTTTACGAGGAACGTGGTAGCCCAAAAGTTGCCTTTGATTAATAGCGAGCAGTATTTTAAATCGGGGCTCAGTTGGACACTTGCTCATACTTGACATCTTCCAGCAAAGACTGTACTTATGCGTCTAGCTGGTTCTGAGAAATCAAGTATACGTTGGCAAGTAGCCCATCCTCAATACCAACCTGACGACGATAAAAATAAGTCTTTTCACAAAATTTCGTCTAGATCGATTCGTTTGGACGCTATAGTATTTTCAACACAGACAGACAGACGAACATGGCTATATATTGATTCAGAATTTGATCCTGATTCAGAATATACACGTATACTAAATTTATGGGGTCTCCGGTGACTCCTTGGCGTTACAAATGTAATGACAATGACAAAGTGAATATACGTTCGTCTGGAGGGTATACAAATATGAAGAGAATATCCGAGAAGACAAAACAGAATCTGTTGAACACCCTCTATGGCCCTATGTCATTGATCAGAACTCTGCTTCTCTGACATGACAGTCAGCTACCACCCACATAAGGAAGTTTGATCTGCGTGAATGGCAGACAGTAGTATATCAACTTTACTATTTAAGCTTAAAACGTGTTTTAGAAAACGTTTTCGGATAATCGGAGACGTGTCATCTACATCCACATTGATAGAAAAAAAAATAACCTTAAGGGTCTGCGTGTAAACACTTTATAAAATTTTGTTCGCCTTTAAGTTAACAGAGTAACCAAAGGAAAATTTCACTGTGTACTAATAACGCTAGTTCCATCCATAGTTTGTAATATTTTGCGAAGTTTCCTTTTTCCATAATAGTAAATCTTTTTGTTTCCTGTTCTGCTAACGTACCCTAAATAAAATCAATCTTGAAACCATTTCGGTTTAAACAATTACGTTTCATATTGATGGGAATCTAGAACAAAATATTTAGTAGAACAATAGAAAGGAAACACTTTTTATAACTAGATCCATTATAAACAAAACAGAATCAAATGTATTTCTAGATATATATATATATATAAAACAATAACTGTGTACTGTAGCGTAGGATGTGTAACGGAAATCTAATTTTCATATATAAAAGCATACAAAAAAAAAGAATATAAAACAAAAAGAAAATACAACTGAGAACATCTATATATTTATACGAAAACAGAAATCATTAAGAAAACATAAATATATTTATGTTTAATTCCGCCTTAATCCGCACTTCATTGTTACTACTAAACAAAACAAAACAAAAAAACGCTCCCATTAGCTCACCAATAATGTTAAAACAAAAAACATTCTATATAATATAAACTGTAGTTAAAAAGTAAATATAAAAACTTATATTTAAATGTGCTTGTTATAGAATATTTAAAACAGATCTAATTGATTTTCAATACTTCTTCCTATAAAAACAAAAAATAATAAAAATAAAAATTTGTGTTTTTTGATTAGCAAATAAGTATTAACAAAAGATAACCTACTGAAGGAAAATAAAAGACACAAAGCAAATACATCAAAAATATTTTCAAAATACACCAACGTATTTATTGGGCATTTTGTATGTTGAAATCCTATCGCTAAATGAATTGAAATACTTATGTTTAGGATGTAATACTATAAAATAATCCATGAACGCTTTATTACTCTTATTATCACTAATATGATGAGTTATTTATTTTTAATTTTTTATTTTTAAATTAAACTTTTTTTGCAGAAATTATGTTGGTTAAATAGTGAAAAGTGTATGATTACAAGATGGGAGTGTTGTACCATCTGCTATGTTTCAAATTGATATATTTCTTTTTAGATAAATATTAAGTGTAACTCTATTTAATAATAATTAATACATATTATTGATTAATTAATTGGCATCGTCTCACTCATTGCTCGCTGAGAAGTAGTGTCATTAGGTCTATTCCTTTACTTTTAAATCTTATGAATTTGTACTCAATGTCGTTCCATAACTTGAGAATTTCGTAAAAGTGAGCGGCTTCAAAAGAGTAAGATATTATTCCTCCACGGAGAATCTTACTACTTTTTAATTAATAAATTTCTTTGATTGATGATTTGGCTATCAGTCAGAAAATTGACAGATGATTGGAAATTTGTTGTCGTATTTGGCATGCGCATGTACCGACTATTTGCAATTGTGTTTTGATTTCATGCGATATGAAATCAAAAATCATAGAGCTCAAAAATCTCTAATTTCCTGTTCTTTTCAGTGCTGCACAGATTTTAAAAATCTGCAGCTGGGCTGAAAATCTGCAAAATGCAGACAAATCTGCATTTATTGCAACGCACACCGCAAAGTTTTCGTAAGTTGTTCTCTTTGAGAGCGAGTTTATTCCCACCACAGCCATTTTGACAGTATTTTCCATAAATTTTATTACAAAAGTACCTAAAGCCGGTCCCAAGTCCGGCTAAAGGAGGAGGGTTTGAGGTAACGGTTAGCCCATCCTCAGTCAAACCAACTGTTAGTGTATTCTAACCCACCAGGAGCCAGTGGTTAACACTCAAAACATGCTATGAATGGAGAAACTAACGGAATTTTGTACTCCGGGTGGTACTGGCAATAGGCATAATCCATCCGTAGTTTTTTCGACTACGGCCGGGGCACGGATTCTGGAGGCCCCAACATTCATATCCGAACCCACAAGCGACTCTTGCGGCTCTATGTCCGATTCACTCGGCAAATTGAGCATGAGACAAGCTGCTGCCCACTGCACTGCCATTGACGGTCAGACTCGGTATACCTCCATGGTCTCACCAACTGAAGCTAACCAACCCCTTGGATCGAGCACTGCACTGCAAGCTGCACTAAAAACCCTCTTACCTCGTCCAAGTTCGTGCTCCAACTCAAGCTTTCCCTGAACTTGGAGTAGACCCACTGATTTGATTACCAAACATATTTCTAAAAGTGGATTTTCGGTGCATTTTCTGTGCCACATACCTTTCAACTCACTGAAAATCTACTCCTTTCTCGCAAACACGTCACGTTCATATGCGACGTATGGCCGATTAAACATGACAGCGTGCCAAGATCTGCCATAGTGGTCAATGGTGGACTTTGTCGGAATAGAACCGCATTCATAAGGGCCCTAACAGGATTTTTTTATAGATACAAGAATATTGTATGCGATGTTGGGCAGACTTGCGTCTCTGTAAGGCGCAGATCAAGCAAGGGATCTCCTTTCTTCCTAACTAAACAAACGATGTTGGGATTCAATTTATCATGCACAAATGATTAGTTGGTGTATGCTCCCTAATAACCCAATTATCTCATTCAGATTTGAAAAGCTCGGCCGTTAAACCGTCAGCTACCGTAGTTTTATAGGATTTAAGTTTATGTATGAATTTTTATCTATCATCATCAATATGTGACGTATCTAATACACATTTTCACTATTTAATCATAGAAGACCCTACTAAAGGTGCCATTTTTATCAACTTGTTTACAAAAAACAATTTTTTCATTCGTAAAGCTCCTCCGTTAAACAAACTCAAACACGTAATTGTCTTTTTTTTTTTTTATAGTTAAATTCAAATACAAATCACACAAATATTACAGTTAAGCAGCCCGAATCGGAATTATGTCAGTATTTACTTAAGAAAATATTTAAATGGCCTATTACGCATAATTTTTAATGCTAAATAAAAATAATGATACTGAATGATAAACAAACAACAATAACAAATAAAAATTATTAATTTAAAACAAAATGGTTTTCATTTTTATTTATTTGATTGAGACTCGTTACCAAGATTGTTGGCATTGGTCTTGCTTCATTAACGGCTAGATGATTGACAATTTGATATCAAACCTCATACAAAAAACGGCATCTGCACAAATAATTATAAAATTATAATTTAAAAGAAACACGAAATATAACCCTGGGACCAATGATTTTAATATGTATTGAAAAACACATTTCTTTTAACGTTTACCAGTGCAGCAAATTCACAGAAATATGATTTCACCCAAATGACAGTTACGATTGACAGCAAAATCCAGCAGTGAACTCTTGTCCTCCGAATACCTAGGGTCAGCTCAGTGCTCAACTAGGGCGCCCCAACCCCAACCCAGTACTCACTTCGAACACATGTTTTCATTGTCAGTGCGAACTTAGTGCTATATCGAACGCGACAGGAAAAGGGCTAACCCAATGCCACGTCCACGTCAAAGAAACCTTTTGTTACACTAAATTTTGTTGTTTTTTGTGTAAGGGAAAAATAAGGAATCTTCATTGGCCGAACCACAGCTTGTTGTCATTCGTCAATTCGTCTCTGGTTCTAGGTCCGACGAAATGTGCCACTTCAGTTGGGTGAGTCCATAACATTTTTGGGGTTAATGTAGTTGGTTTCGCCGCGCAGTTAAATACTAGGTGCGTACATCGTGCGGGCCTCCGTTGCAGTCTGGGCATCTGTTCTCGATGTTGGGGTTCTAGGCGGGACATGTATGTATAGCTATTTAGTAAGTGAGTGGCACAAGCCCGAGCTGGTTGTTGTACGAGGTAGTCTATTATTTCTTCTTGGAAATCTGTGATGCACCTTTGTATATTGCGAGGCGGTTTGGTAATCGAGTTGAGATTGTGGTTAGGGTGTTCCGGTAGATGGCAAGACAGTAGAAATTGTTTTGCAAGTACATAGTATGATGTTGTTTTTTTTATCGGGAGCATCATTGTGTGTGAATGGTATTTTTTTGCCATTAGGTGGTATCCTGTGATGATTCGGATGGCTGTGTTTGTGACAAGTTTGAAGGTGCATCCAGTTGGCGTAGCTTAATTGCGGGGTTCAGATAGGTGCCGCGTAATTGAGGACGGATCGACCGATCGCTTTGTATGTATGGCGAGGAGCGTTTCTTTGTCTTTTCCCCATGAACTTCCGGCAAGTAACTTGATGACGTTATCTATTTCTGGACCTAAGATATGCATCTCCCGGCTATTGATATGTCCAGTTCGCGTCTCACTTCTTTTGTCCAGGATGTGAACAGCGTTGCAGTGGATTTTTCTGATGAGAGTTTCAGATAGCGGTTGTTGAAGAATGTTTCTATTGTTCCTAGGTATGAGTTGATGGATATGCAGAGGTGTTGTGTGTTAGGACCTGAAGCTCTTATTGTACAATCGTCTGCATATGATACTAGGTTTATGCCTGGTGGTGGTGGTGGTGGTGGTAGCTTTGAGATTTAGTAGTTGAAGCGAAGAGGGAACAGTACCCCGCCTTAGGGGGCTCCTTGTTTGGCTTTCCTGTGCTTTGAGTTGGAGTTCCGGAATTCCACATATGTCTGTCTGCCGCTGAGGTAGTTTGCAAGCCAATGTTTGATGGAGGGTTGACTCAAGGATCTCCTGGAGCAGAATATCGTGGCTCACTGTGTCAAAGGGTTTGGACAGGTCTAGGGCCACTGCTATGGTCCTGTGATAAGGTCTTGGTTGATTAAACCCATTGCTGATTTGACTGGTGATTTCATTTAGGGCTGACGACGTATGGTGCTGTGGAGTTTTCGGAATCCATGTTGGTGGTTGGCTAGATAGAGGTGAGCTTTGGGAGAAGAAGAGCTTCGGGGATTTTCGCTGAGAATTGGTCGATATGAGATATGAGTATACCTACGTACTGGTATTCCCGGTTTGAGCAGTGGTATCACTCTGCCGACTCTACTAGGACCCTGGGATTAATAAACTTTATATTGACAGGTTGAGGATTGATATTAGGCATTAGCATCGATATTTTATCAGGTTCGAGCAGTGTTGCCAGCACGGGCTATTTATCGCCAATTAGGCTACTCGGATTTTTCACTCGCTCCATGAAATTGCGATTTGGGATTTATCCATATTATTTTTTTTTTCATTGCGAACTCGTAGAACTGAAACTTTTTAAAAATGTAATTGTGAATGAGTCAACTCCAGTTTCGATATTGTGGTTACACTCTCACATTGCATGAATATGAAAACTCATTATTTTCCCAAGTATATGACGTATGCCCATAGTATATCCCTCCCAGCAAAAAGTTTTTTTTGTACATTGTTAGATTTATTTAATGAAAACATTTATGCAAATTTGACTTCAGAAACAACGGAAGAATCAGCTGTGCATGCAAGCATGTGTGGTGTGTGTGCTACATTTGCTCAGTCTAGGGATGATTTTGTTAGAAGCGGACGTCTTGACATTTTTTAAATTTTTCTGTTCAGCGGTGAACACACGACTGAATATTGTACAGTTTGCATGCGTAGTGTATGGGGAAAAAGTGTTTGCGCATTTTTGTGCTTGTGCATGCAAGCATGTGTAGTGTTACGTTAGGTTGCTCTTTTATCTCGGTTGTTGAATGTTGGGAGTTCGTTGAGCTGTCGGTTGAACAGCTTAGACCCCTTTTACACGCAGAGTGTTTTCACTTTAGTGTCGAGAATGTGTAGGTAAAGGGGATGAAAAGTGCAGGGGATAGCCGAATACTGATAGGCCGCGAATTCCCATCCGATTCTTGTATTCTCTTTCGCTCTCTTTCGTTATTTTCAGCGTTGCTTTATTCTCAAACCGTACTCAGTCGCGACGCGATAGACGTCTGCATTTGCTCTATTTTCGAACTGTATGCGGTCTGCGGTCGAAAATGCAGCTACCACCGCGAGCGACGAATGAGAAAAAAAAGGAAACAAAGACAATTTGTCAGTCAAGCCACTAAAGTGAAAACACTGAACGTATAAATGCACCATAAGTGCCCAAAAGAGAATTAAGAAGAGTCATGAGTGAAAAAACTCTGCGTATAAAAGGGGTCTTAGCACAATTTATCAGGTTGTTCTCGGGCTCTCCATTGAAAAATATGGCCATGTTCATGTTGTTATTAGTATTGGTTCGATTAGACAGAGCTTTTATAGTGGACCAGAGTTGTTTTATACCCGAGGTTGCAGTTTCGCCCACTTTTCTCTACGGTCGGTGTTCATCTACAAAGCGTTTGATGCGGTTGTTTAGTTGTTCAATTTTGGAAAGGGTCTGAATCTGAACCCTGATGCTCTCGTGCTGGGAAAATTGGGCGTATTTGGGTATTCTACCAGCAGGTACGAATCGTTGAACGGCTCTTTGCATTGTATTGCGAAAGTTTTTCTCGCCTACGTGGACGTTTGTTAGTTGTTATGGACTGTTGAATTTGTTTTCTGTATAAGCTGTGAAACTAGTCCGATTGCTTTGTTGAAGTTGAGGGAGGTTCTTTTTTCGGAGAGCTGGAATTCACGTTCGCTGTTGTAATGGTGATTGGCAGGTGGTCGGAGTTTAGTGAGACGCTTGTATTCCATATGGTTTTAGCTAGCATGAATGTGTGTACAAGGCTGATGTCGGGAGAGCTTTAGCAGTTGCCCGTTAATCTGGTGGGTGTTGCTTCGTTGAGGATACCGAAATTTGAGCTGTCTATTTGATCTGCTATGTGTGTGCCGCGATGGACTCTAGCAATGTTCTGATCCCTTGATTCGTGGTGAGCATATTGATGTCGCCCAGGATGAGGTTGGCATTGCGGTTGAGAATATTTTTTAAGGAATTTATGTGTCCTGAGGAGCAGCTTCTGACTGGAGGAATGTAGATGTTGGTGATCACAATAATTGTTGGTACGCATGATGTTATTGCGATGGTTTGCTGCTGGAGAGTGACATCCGGGTTTACGGGCTGTGGGATGGGTGTATATTGTATACTGTCGTGCACAATGAACGCAAGTCCGCCGCCATGGTCAGTAGTTCGGTAACGGCGAATGATTTCGTAATCTCCTAACCTTTGTAGTGAACGGCATAAGTCCAATGTTGATTTCAGACATGCAATACATTTCGATATATTTCACAACTTTTCTAAATTATACCTACTGTACCTATAAGTTCCTAAAAAAATATAAACAAATTGTCAAAAGTAAAAAAATAAAATTTTCATTTCCTGCTGAGAGCAAAGATTGTTTATTATCAATAAAATAATACAAATAATAAAAGTTAATTGCTGAGAATTTTGCAAACATAGTTTTCTTTCCATCAAAAGTTACCTAAATCAGAAGGCACCTAAATAAAAAAAAATCTATCTAAGAATATCGTGATAAAAGTCCTAACATCTCTAAACTTCCTGTAAGAGGAATTACATAATTTTGGTCCGAAAAAAAAAACGATTAAAGCAGAAGGAAAATTAAAAGAAATGAACGGAAATATTGTTGAAGACAAGAACAACATAGATTTGTAATACAAAACAAATTGTGAAATAAGCTATAGGTATAAGAAGAAATATCAACCAAAATATCAAACAAGAAATTATAAAAAGATTCGTCGGACCAACAACAAAACACAAGCCTGACAAGAAAAATATTAGTAAGTGGAAGCTAAATTCATTATACTAGATCAAGATCAAAAGCGAAATTTCTTGGTCGAGAATTTTAGGTATACATAATTAGTATTTTTTTTTTAATTTGTATTTTCTCTTTATCCAACATTTTTGACAAAGACAATATTTTATAAATATGGTATTTTAAAATCTTTTAGAATTGGTGGATGTTGCAAGGCTTTGGTGAAGCCTAAGTCTATAGTTTGTCAATGAAGGTAGAAGTCGATTGGGGCTGCAATAAATATTCTTGAGAGAGCACTAACATCAATCGCTCTACCCACCACTAAATTTAAAGTAAAATATAGGGACATGAAGGCCTCATTTTTATTATTTGAAACTGTTTAATGCGTAACGAGCCGTCCAGGGTGACCGATAGCAAGAACCCCCCATCCGACGAGCTAGGACGAGCAGAAGCTAGCATGCCAAGCTGTCGGTAACTGGACACCCTTCCACTTTTGCTGCCCGGACTGACTCCATGTACCTGTAAACATGGGATCATAACGGTAGCGAGAAAGGTGGAAGGGAGAATAGCAAATTTCGTAACACCTTCTAAGTGTGTTTTTTTTTTTTTTTTTGGATGAGTTTGGTTTCTTGAACAGTTGCTATGAGGATATTGTTACGATCCATGTAATGGGTTAGTTCAGCGACCTTTCCTGAGAGACCATTGCAGTTAATCTGTATCACCTTGAGTTCGGTGAGGGGTGTGGTGTTCTGTTGGTGGTCCGAGGGGGTTGTAGTTGTAGTGTATTAGGAGTGGTGAGTAGCGGTTGTGATGGGGACTTGCTTGTGGTCTGTTATTGTTGGCTATCTTGGCAACATCTACCAATGAAACTTGCGTGGACCACATTCTATGACTGCTAAGCCCTGCGCGGTTGCGTAGGTGACACCATTGTAGGCATTGGTAACATTTTACTGAGGTGGAGTTTTGGCGCATTGTGTTGTGGCATGTTGATCATATCCACACATGGCCTTTGGACTGCTGTTGCGGGGTTCTGGTGGTGGTGTGCCTAGAGTGGTAGCACCGACTTTTGAATTCAGTGGTCCATTCTTTGTGGCTGTTCAATCCCGATCATTTGCGTAGGTGGCACCATTCCAAGCACTCGTTGCTGCATATCAAATATCAAATTGGGACTAATTAGAAACTTTTTGAAGGCTATGAAAACAGATATCTATTTTTTCCGTTTACGTTTTTTGAAACAGAGGTTCCCTTCACTACGCAAGGCAAAAATTAAAGAGGGGAATTTGGTGCGTCCAGATATAAAAAAGGTTATAAAAGATCCATCATTTATACTTACAAACACACCAGTGGTTTGCTTTTGTGAGAGTATAAAAAAATTATGTCAAGGAAATGCAAGATGCTTGTTACAAAATGAGATGTAATAATGTAACATGTTTATTTTTTACATTCTAACCTCAATTTATTTTTCAAGAGAATATGGGTGACGGAACAACGAGAACGAGAGGTTGCAACAAATCAAGATATTACTGCGATAGTGAAACGGTATCAAAGCAAATGGAACCTATTTTCAGTAGGTACCTTATACTATATCTGTTACATTTTTAAATTCAAATAAAGAATTTTCTCCAAATAAAATTTTAATATATTTTGTCCAGTGTTCTAAGTTTTAACGGATATTTATTTTGTTTACAGGTATGTAGAGAGTTTGACATTATTTAGACGTGTCGCTCTCTAATCGTTAGTCATCTAGCGGTTAAAAGAACTCGGCCATTGCTGTATACTTTGGGTGCAGCTCGCTGCATCTTTTGTTGATTTTGACATTAATTTAAATTAAGTTTATATATTTAGTCGTGTCGAACTCTGTTGCCATAAATAAAATTTAGGCAGACAAGACCCACAAAAAAGAGAACAACATACCTACAATTACAATCCTACAATTCACCAGAAATTGTCACGATATTAAGGTCATTGCTCGTTTCCTCAGGATTAAATTCAATTTGCTACAAGAATCCCTTACAAATTGAATAGCTTTTTTAAATTTTACAAAAATACCCTTTTTGGCAACTATGGGCAAGCGGAAGATCACCCAGAAGGAGCGCAACAAAGACCCGCTGAAATACTACAAATCCATTGCAGTATCAATTGGAAAAATAGTCAAGACCTCCAACAATGACGACTTTCGCAAAAAATGCGAATCTGTTTTGAACATCACTAATGCCGCTGAAGTCGAGGAACGTCTCATTCAGCTGATGCAAGAACAAAAAGTGATATCTGCGCCAGTACAGCTAAACTAAGTCAACAATTTTATTCATCTCTAGAATAAAGGCTATAACATAATTTTTGCGTTCCATTTCTATTTATCCGTATTCTCAGACTTCTTTTCAGCTTCCTCAAGGAGCAAACTTTTGATTCCTACTTTTTTTAGTTCTTCAATCAAGTCACCACTTTGATGCATTTGCATAACTATATCGCAGCCGCCAATGAACTCGCCGTTTATGAAAATCTGTGGAATTGTCGGCCAGTTTGTAAAGTCTTTCACTCCTGCAATTAAATCGATGTTAAATGCACAACACTTTCAGTGATACTCCAACTTACCCTGTCTCAGTTCGTCGCTCTGTAAAACATCGTGTGCGTCGTAGGAGACTCCGTGCATTCGCATTATTTGTACTACAGCATTACTGAATCCACATCGCGGTTGTTCTGGGTTGCCCTTCATGAATACCACGACTTTGTTGGTCTGCACCAGTTTGTTAAGCGTTTCTTTATCGAATTTTAAATCTTGTCCGGCGCTAAAGTTCCTTGCGGGGAGTTGGAAATTTGTTCGAACACTTTTGGCAAGGGTTTGTTGGAGGATTTGCCGGAAAATTGAAGTCATTTTGTCGGGATGGATTACCTGCACTGATAAATTACTTCTAGGTTGAATAGATTACGAAATTTATGCGAAAATTTTTGAGAACACGGAGATTTTTTTTTTCTAATATTTTTTGACAATCAGCTGGAGCGGCAACGGCAACATGCAAAATGTGGCAATCAGCTATTAGCCGGTAGATGGCAGGCTTAGGGATTTTATATTATAAACCTAAGGGTGTGCACAGATTGAGTTGGGAAAATAAATGTTTAACATGCAAAAGTTCTTCAATTTGAACTCATAGCTGCCGAATGGCAATTTTTTTTTTATCTTAGGCTTCAATTATAGCTATCAGTAAAATGCAACCGAAAAAAATATTTTTTTGCTTTTTTGGAGGACTTAAACTTAATCGTTGAACTCAATCTTGGTCTTAAAATGTTACTTTTGAATTATAAAGTCAGTTCATCTAAAAAAAATAAGCAATTAATCAGCGAATTTATTAATTTTTCCGTACGAAAAACTTTTTCTGTTCAACTTCTCATTCAGTTTCACGAAGTATTCCACTGAATTCCTATGACATTCTATGGTTAAATGTGTCAGTTTTGTTCTGTTTCATATTTTTACGGATACATTTTACTGATAGCTATAATTGAAGCCTAACGGAAAGCGAATTTTTTTTTTGCAATACCTAAGTTAGTTGCACCATTCTGGAACCCAAAACTACACAAATCAGAATAGAACATCTAAAATTATTACACGTCTCTCTGTGACATGGAAAACATGCTAACGAGCGAAGAAATTTCTGGTAGGATAGTTAAAATGTGTTGGGATTCGCTTCGTGAATGCATAGAATTTCTATGTAGATTATAGACCACTAATGATCCCTCGTTCAGCTCAGTGTAGTTATGTATAGTATAATTAAATGGACACACGTACAATCTACACTTGGACAGTGAACACTTTACGCGCCCTAAATAAAGATAACTAAGATAAGAAAGAAAGTCAACACTGTATTTATTATATTATATTGGGATGAAATGGCATTAACAATCTATTTAGGTAGGTATTTCTATTTAGAAACATTTTTTAAAAATAATTATATAAGAAAACAAGCAAAAGTTTGAAAGTCGCAAGGAAATTCAAACTGTGATTCCACCCAAACATCCGAAGACGTCTCTCATAAACGTCAAAAAACTATCATCGGAACAAACACACCGAATCGCAGTTGTTTTCACAATTTTTATAAAATTTTGTTTAATTTATCATAACTTCTACCCTACGACTACATAATGGCCTCTACATCGAGCAACAATAAGCAAAAGGCGCTTCTTACTGAGCCAGCCAACTCCCCAATCTGCATAATTGTACTCGGTATGGCTGGCTCCGGCAAAACCACCTTTGTGCAGAAACTAACCCAAGTTTCATACGAACACTTTAAGCCGTATGTGATAAACCTCGACCCAGCATGTCGTGAAACACCTTATCACGCAAATATCGATATTCGTGATACAGTCAACTACAAGGAAGTAATGAAGCAGTACAAGCTTGGACCCAATGGAGGCATAGTCACTTCGCTGAATTTGTTTGCTACAAAGTTCGAGAAGGTCGTTGAGTTGGTAAAACGTGCCGGGGATCAGGGGCACAAGTGGTGTATCATTGACACTCCCGGACAGATTGAGGTGTTCACATGGTCTGCATCGGGCACAATAATTACAGAGGCGTTGGCAACAGGTTTCCCCACGATTGTGGTTTATGTGATGGATGTTGTGCGATCAACTAGCCCTACTACGTTTATGTCGAACATGCTGTATGCGTGCTCTATTCTGTACAAGACTAGGCTGCCATTCATTGTGACTTTGAATAAGGTACGTAATGAAAATGGTAACTGGTGATCTATGTATTCCACGGCCCAACTTTTAGATAGATGTGGAAGACCACGACTTTGCGGTGGAGTGGATGCAGGACTTTGAGGCTTTCCAAGAGGCATTGGAGAAGGAGCAGTCGTACGTTAGCAATCTAACTCGCACCATGTCTTTAACTCTGGACGAATTCTACCGGGACTTGAAGACGTGTGGGGTTTCATCAAAGACCGGAGTTGGTTTTGATAAATTTATTGACTTGGTTATGGATGGGGCCAAGGAGTATGAAAAGTAAGACAGTTGTATAGCAACTGAACACGTTAATAAGATCAAATATTTCCAGCGACTACAAAGCCGAGTACAACAAGCTGCGCCTGCAGAAAGTGGAAGAGGAGGAGAAGAAAAGCAAACAAAAGCTGACGGATATTGCTTCGAGCTCCGGTGCTGGTGCAGAAGTTCCACTCACCACCATGATTGAAGAGGTAAGCTAAACCTGCACGCAATGAACATCTCTGTATAATTCCGTTTTTCTAGATTTCTGCTGGCCGTGAACTCTCTGATATCTACCTAAAACATCCCGGCAACGAGAGCTCCGAGGATGAAGAAGGCAATGAGGACAAACCAATTGGGTTCGCCGACGACGAACTGGAAGAGCAGAACTTCAACCAGTTCATCGCGCAGCGAAAAACCTCCCAGCAGGAGAAACACAATAAAGCAAACACAACATGAGTTAATTTCATATATATCTCCACTTTGTATTTCAAACCAGCGTACAAACAGTTGCTTAACAATTTTCTATGATTTCCATGGGCGAGGTCCTGAGGGAGTCCACTTTTGTCTTGGTCACCGGATAGACTGTCATTTGCTTCTTAAAATGCTTGATATTGGGCAGCGTATTCTCTACGAAGCTGGGGATGTAACCCTCGATGACGTCCTCGCACGGCTCAGGCTCGTCGTCGTCGTTCATGTTGAGGTCATCGGCCTCCTTCTTGTAACCGACCACCTGCACCGATAGCTTTCTTAAGTTATTGCGCTCGTTGTTCATCAGGAAATCAATCACATCCTGTTTGGTGATCGTTCGTAGGATCTCCACCTCGCGCTTTCTTCGATCGAAGAGATATTCCTCGCACGAAATCTCGCCCCAATTGCGATTAACCTCTTCGCCGAGTGAGGTGTCGACCACCTGCTTGATTTTTATCAACGACTCGCGCACATGATCGTACTCTTCCTGCTCCAGGTCATTGAGAATAGTCATCATATGCGTGCGGAATGATTCGATTCGTTCCTCGACGTACTGCGCGGTGAACTTTGTTTCTTGACACTGCACAGTAATGGAATAGCCCGCAACGGCGTGGTTTATCCTAACAGAAGCGGACACATCGTAACCGAGTTGCTCTTTCGTGCGCAGATGGTCGAAGAGGGGCTCCTCTACGAACATCATAAGCAAGTCGAGGATGCCCTCCATACGAAGGGAACACGGCCCGATTTGGTAGAAGTTGCAGACAACAGAGTTTTGATCAGCGGTGTTGATGGCATTGCAACGGACATAGTTGGAGCCCTTGGGCACTTGACATGTTCGCGATTCGATTAAATGCGTCTGAAAAGAGAGCAAAATGCTTTAATGGTGGACTAATATGGCTGGATTTCTACTTACATCAGTTATCCTTTGACAATTCAATGTTGTCAGTACGGAGTTCATGACATTATGCGCCGTCTCCTCTGTCAAGTTGCCCTGCATCAGTGCCTGCACGTATAGCTGCCGCGTAAAGATGGATGCAAACTCACGCATGTCCTCCACGGTGATTTCCGGTAGAACTGTGAATTTCTCTACCATCGACCAGCGGATGTTCTCCAGAACGCAAAGACGGATGTCCCTGAAAATGAAAAAGTTTTAGCTCGCAAAACCTGCGATCGATGTTTGCATGCTTACTTATTCAGCATCTTGGGCTTGATGACCGCATTGAAGTAAGCTTTTTTCTGATTTACCCTGAAGCAAGGCAGCTGAATCTCGCGCAGCTTGTTGTCGAAGTTTTCCCCAAGAGAAACCATTGTCTTGGTGATGGCATCGACCAACAGTTGTAGCTTCTCATTGTAGCCATTAACCTAAGCAAAAGTGGGATAGCATAAACAAACTATTAAAATGAATAGAAACCCACCTTTAGGACGACTCCTTTCTCGGCTGGGTAGAAACTGTATGACATTCCAGCCACTGTTGCCGGATACAACGCCTCGGCTAGGTCATATTTGATATACTGCACATAGAGCGCGGTCATAACGTCGTTCTTCGCACTTATCCGAGGCAGAGGCGAGATGAAGTAGAAGTACATCATTGCATCGGGCAGCGCAAATTTATCATCTTGGCGGAACCACAGCTCACAGACGTCGGTTTGAAGGATTTTCTTAGGATGTGCCGAAATCTCCGGCTCGCCGTTTTCCTTCCAAAGAATTCGAAAATCATGAGCCACATAGATGTTCGTCTTGGGCACAAAGAGCTCTGCGTATGTGGGACAATTGTTCCACGCGTCTATCCACTCGGTTGGCATTGGAATGAATGTGTACTCTGTGCCGAACCACTTTTCCTTCTGGTCATAGGTCACGCCTGGGTACTTCTTCTCTGTTGTGACCATGATGTTAAATTTAAATTCGTTTAGCTGACGGATGATCGATTGTATCTGATCAGCATCGTATTCGTAGTACAGTTCCGGACCGGTAATGATGTCCTTTGCGGGATAGTACTTCATGTTGACAGCGATGTTCTGCACATTATCAAAGGCGGTCTTCTGCGACTGGTAGCGGAAACCGGTTTCTTCGATGTACTGGAGTTCCTTATAGGACTCTTCTAAATTCTCGCAAGTGGAAAGGTGTTTAATGTAAGCAAAGGTTGCTTCGAGGACCTGAAAAGCAATTCTATATCAGATTGGGACGTAACACACATTTTGTAGATGTAGTCTTCTTCTTCTTTGTTTTCCTTATTTTTGATTTCTACATTTTGCATCCATAGAGATCCATACTCGTTTATCTAACTGTCAAAATGCAAAGTGTGCAACTGATACGCAGGTATGTACATAGTTTAGAGAAACGAAACGGGCTATCGGGGTGCAGATGGACTGTCACCACGTGATTGCCTCAATTTCATGTCATGCACATCTGGTATACGTATACGTATACGCGTAACGAATTTCTAGAACAAATCTCTTCACAGGGGTTATAAATTGTACTGTTGCGTCTACAGTTGGGGATCGAACGTAGGAATGTAACCAACGCCGAAGAACAGCTAGAAAGGTCGTGGGTATACCCAGTCAATATTGGAAATCAACATTGGAAAAGCCGACAATCCTACCGGTTATTACAAGATGCAGATGTTTCTTCTGTTTGAATATGTGAGCTCTGACTCAAGCCCTTACTCACCTTCTCCAGATTAACGAATCCCTCGTCCGTTAGGTAAATGCAAAGGTTGAACAGCGAATAAATGGAATTTGTGTCGAAACCAGAATCATCAACACCACAAATCAGCTCCAGCGCCCACAATCTAAGAACATATATAAACCCGATTTAAGTTACAATCAAAATTTTATGACCGATTTTTACATACTTGCTACGCAAGTAGGCGCACAAACTGCCTTCTCCCTCGTAACCAATCAGATACGACAGGAAATGATCGGGTTTACAACGATATTGCTACGAAAAAAATAAAATGCTCTTCAGTCTGTCAAAATTGAGTTAAAAACTTACCTTCAAACATGGTGGCAGCACCCAAGTTAACTCCACCTTGCTTACGTTCTCTACAGGCTTGACAAAGTACACGTTTTCATAGAACTCCGGCCTAAACGCATCGCGATAGTTGAGCACCGAGAAGTCATCACCATTCTTGTGATTGTTGGGAATGTCTGAAAAATGCTTCACAGCCAGTTGCTCCAAGTCGTCAATTGGCAGCCTAGCTTGTATGCATACATACATTCGATGACTGCTGTAGTGCTGTAAGCGGTACTCGTGTGTTCGCTGGTACAACAGCTCATCGTCGATGTTCTCCTTTAGCGACTTTAAATTACCCCAAGCGAAAATGTGATTCGGGTACTTCGGATTCGAGAGGGAAGCCAACAGTTGATCTCTGCGAGCCTCATCGTCTAGGATGGTGTTTTGAAATTCGGATTCGACGGCATCTCGCTCTCTGGTCATAGCTTCTTTCTTCATGAGAGGCGCTTTAAAGAGTGCTGAAAATATCTCCACGGTACTGTCCAAGTGCTCCTCGGAGCACTCAAAGTAGAACATGGTTTCTTCACACTCGGTGTGCGCATTGTCAAAGCCACCGCACTTTTTTACGTGCGAGTCAAATGCATTTTCTGCTGGGAATTTCTCTGAACCCATGAATATCATATGTTCCAGAAAGTGAGACAACCCTTGATATTCTCTGGGATCTGAGAAGGATCCCACGTCTATCATAAGCGCGCATGCGGCCAACTTTTCATCGCCTTCCTCATCCGAGTCTTCCTCTTCGTCGGGGTCTATGCCCGCGAGAATTACGTCTACATCATCATCGACTACCTCTTCTTCTGCTCCGTCAGACTCTTCAGCACACGAGTCGTCAGTTGAGTCGTACGATGATGTTGTGAAACCATCATGAGGCACTGGACTGGGGTCGGATATAAGCAGAGCTAATAATCCGTTTGAGAGCCTTATCGTCCTGGAAATGGGGGAAAACGTTAGCGTTTGTTAACACCTATCTTGAAAGAAAGTGCCTACTTGTATTCCTTCTTGTCGTTTTCCGATTTATCGGGAGTTTCTAAATATTGGACATCATCGTTAGCAGTTCCATCCATGCTGGCTCTTGTTGTTGTTGGGTAATTAGAACGATTTAAACGATTTTGTGGTGCGGTGTTAACGAAGCGAAATCGTTTATGGTTTTGAAATTTTGTTATTTTGCTCAAGACACTAATGGTTTTAACGAAACGATTAATCATCAACTACCTAAATTGCAATAAATACTTTATTTTTATTAAACTACTGGTCATCAATGATGATTTCTCAATTTTTTTTTAATTTGCCTGAGGAGATGAGGAATTTATAATTGGAAACGTCAACGTGATGTGAAAGGTGTGTTTGTTTTGTTAGTTGGAATACTTGGTGACATCTTGTGGACAATAGAAGAACCAACTGGAAGTGTTGCCAAGTTATTGAGTGCCTGTTGCCAGTAGAAAAACTGATGAAAATGTTCGTAATACGCCACAGTGAATCGGGAAATACTTTTAAACAATTATTGAAATGTTCCTATTGGATGTGATCACTATAATAAGTGGCAAAATACGTCAGGAAATATTGGAGGTGTACATTGTAAAATAAATAAATCTTGCTGAATCAACCGTGGCTCACTTGTATATTAATGCAAATACACATATCTTATCGAATTTACAAATATTAAAATCATAGACACAGACTATATCACACCATTCAGTCTCTCAATGCAATTCTTGTCTATTGCGTGATGTAGATTGAAATTTCTCTGGACGTTGGACTAATCCAGGGGTGCGTTTTGTTTCCTCTCCTTTTCATTGGGAGATATGGGGATGAGTCACTTGCTCTTAGCTGATTATTTAGTTATTAATGGGTCCTCTCACACTAGCCGTTTGTGTTGAAGCTGAGATGATAGTAAACGTGAAAAAATCTGAAGTGATGGTCGTCTCTTCAATGGACTCTGCGTCTGCATGTTAGTGGGTGTGTAAAATAACGATTTTATACTTTAGTTTTTATGTTTGTTTGAGAAAAATGCATTGTTCAATTTTGATATTCATTCGATTTAAAAAAAATTATAAATAGAAAGCCGACAGAAAGATGATATTTTTTATACTGCTGAAAGAAGGAAGAAATGGTTTCACCAAAGGAGAAAAAGGGTTATCGAACAGTGGGGTCCAAACTGGTAGAGAAATTTAAGTATCTCGGGGTCTTATTCACCAGTGATGGAATGAGCAGTATGCTGAGTTTTTCCTGTAGGTTTGTTCAGGTTGGGTCAATTTTGAGACAGCTATAGCATTCTGTTATTAAGAGGACCAAACTTGGTCTTAAAAATTGTCCTTTAATTCGGTGTTTGTTTAAACTCTTACCTAGGTTCATGAGAATGGGCTAATGCCCGAAAGAATATTATCGCGGAATTCTTTTTTATACAAAATCTTAAATCAAAATAAATCTAAGCCATAATAATCGTTTTTCTTTTTTAGTCCAGAGAAGTCTTGAACTGATATTTTTTAGCTGAGATACATCAGAGCTGTGTATTTATTTGTTTGCCCTCCAGCTCAGAATAAATTGGATAGGCATTCAGAGTAAAAATCTGAGCAATGCATATTCTGAAAGCGAACCCTCATTGCTAATTAATTAGAAACGTGCTAATTGTTACAGAAAATGAAAGTAAATTTTAAAAAATAAGGGACTACATATATTATGCATCTGTTGCGATAGTCAGACTCCACTTAAGCTTTGCTCAACCTTGTAACCCGTTCCAAACCATTATGGTAATGGAAAAGCTCTTTAAACTCTATGTCTGGGTTCCCGGTTAAGAAGCTGGGATTGCGGGAAATAAGCTATCCGATAAGATGGCAAAGGGAGCGGGTCATAATTCTGCATTTCAAAATTCGGTATCGACAAAATTCTGTATATTTATTTTTTGAAAATACTGTATGAACAAAATTCTGTATTTCAGAATTCTGTATTTCAAAATGCTGTATATCCAAAATGCTGTATTACCAAAATGCTGTATATCCAAAATACTGTATTTCCAATAAAATACTGTTCCAATAAAAAGGCGTTTGCATAACAAATAGCAAGCTTTGATATAATTTTTAAAATTTATTGAGAACAAAATATTTAAAATAAACTAAAATTCAGGTGCCTACATAATTTAACAAAAACATAAGCCAGAAGACAGTGGCAGTGGCGTGATGACCAAGTGGCAGGTGAATTGTGAATTGTGGTGACGGCGACGGAATGGAAGTGGTTTAGTTTAAACTAGTCATATCATATTGTAGGGGCTGGTGACGACGTGGATTTTTACATTACAATTCCGTATTTTTGTTTACCCGAAAACTAAAAACATGCGAAACGACCAAGAATTAACAGGTACGACATTTTAAGAACTGATGAATTCGTGGCAATATACGTTGTTTGCCACTTAAGTCCCTTTCATACCACTTGCCGCCCTTCCATCGCCACACCACTCCTATGCCACCGCTACGCCACTGCCTCACCACTTCGGTGAGCGCCTTGTCTAAGAGTAAACTTAATACTTCAAAGAAATAATATGAATTGCTGCATAAAGATAACCACAAGTTCTAAATTGATGCAAATTAAAATTCTTTAAGGCAAGCGCTAAAGGTAAAGCTTTGATTGCCGTAGCAAAATTCTAAAGGTATTCGTCGCACTTTGTTGTCATAAATCTATGTTGACATTCACGGAGACAGTAAATTATACAAAAAATTGAATTATAGAAGAATTCTGTATTTTAAAAAAATGGTTTTGATAATGTAAAAAAATGTGCACTTATATACAGAACTAGCTGACCCGGCAAACGTTGTTCTGCCTAAAATAGTATATAGTAAAATATTTCAAGATCTAGTTTGATATTTTTTGTTCAATTATTTTTTTGTAATAAAAAATGAAGGCGGCCATTCTGAGAAAAAGATACAATTGCAATTTGGAATCAATTTGAGAAACAAAACAAATCGATTACTTTTACGTTTTTTTTCCTAAACCTTCGGGTAGCAATTACGAACAAACCCGTAGAAGATCCAATTTGGTCGCGCCATGCCCCTTTGTCCAATTTTGGGCAATGGCCACTCCTAGGCCTTTGATTGTCTGCAAATTCGAACTGAATTGATTCGGTGGTTTTCGAGACATAATATTTTGAATGTTTTTTTTTGTATGGGCGGTGCCACGCCCTTTGTCCAATTTTGACCAATCTTCACAGCAACACTAATGGGACATACCTAGGATTGTCTGTAAGTTTCAACTCAATCGATTCGGCGGTTTTCGAGATAAAAGATTTTGAATGTTTTTTTCGTATGGGCGGTGCCACGCCCTATGTCCAATTTTGACCAATCTCCAGAGGAGCACTCCTGGGCCAATACCTAAGATTATCTGTACATTTGAGCTCAATCGATTCTGCAGTTTTCGAGATATACGATTTTGAGTTTTTTTTTGTATGGGAGGTGCCACGCCCCTTTGTCCAATTTTGACCAATCTCCTTCAGTGCACTCCTAGGCTAATACCTAAGATTATCTGTAAATATGGGCGCAATAGAGTCGGTGGTTTTCAAGTTATACGTATCCGAACACATTTTAGAACTCATTTTTATATATATAGATTTTGAAATACAGAATTTTGAAATACAGTGTTTTGTTCATACAGAATTTTGAAACACAGAGTTTTGTTCATACAGAATTTTGTTCATACAGAATTTTGAAATACAGTATTTAGAAATACAGTATTTTGAAAACAGAATTTTGACCATACAGTATTTCAACCCCAACCCCCAAAGCTTAGAACCCTCGTTGGGTCTTCGTGCGTCCTCGGCTTCTATTGGCGAATGGGTTTCTTAATAAAACTATTGTAAATTCATGTTCCCGAACCAAAACGAATATAATAAATACTGCTGGGGCTCAGCAATTGAATTAAAAGGTCTGTAGAATGTTTTGGCGTTCTTATCCGAAACTATTCTCTCTGCGACACTTGTAGAAAGGACGATATTATCGGTCTATCGGATCATTTCCTTCGCCCTGCATTTGCTCTGTTCAGGGGGCGGATCGTGGTAAGTGCTGGATACTGTGAGCTCATCATCGCTGAATTGATATACCAATGAACATGCATATTTCTAAGCCCCTTCGGGCGTTAAATCATAAAATCTTAACTTGCCTAATTTATAACGATTTTGGTTGCCTTTGGAAGAAATTCAGAAATAATTTGAAATTATTGATAGGTCTTTTGTTTGAGTTGCTTTTTTGTATCTATACTAAAATTTGCTACAAGAGGCCCAAAAATTCTTTTGAATCCGGAACTACATTTGGAGTTTCAACTATAGTTATATTTATATTTCCCTTCAATGGAAGGGTTTCTATGCACAGAGTTATGATTTGTCTACTTGTGCATTATTGTATCGAACAAGTATGATGGGACAGCGTTCTCTATAATTACATATCTTGCCAAGTACATTAGGAATGGAATTTGTGGATGGCTAGCATCAAATTGTATCCAAGTGTACCTACATATTGCAATTATGTAAAAATGTAGATAAAAGTATCTATAACGTGTTGATCTATGAAGTGGCACCCGCAATACTCGAGTTCTCGAAAAACATTTTGTCGACTGTGAACTTTCAACAATTATTCGAGAGCGTTGTGATGAACAATGAATCTTTTCTGCTACAATAAAATGTTATGTTATGTTGTATTCTGAAAAGAAAAATCTTCTCAGCACAACCCTTTATATATAGGATAAAAATTAGGTTTCTAAGGTCGCATTTGAAGTCATTTGTGCTTCCTTCTGAAGAAATGATTCACATCTTCACAGTCTAAAAAAAAATTGAAGTTCCAAATAGCATTAAATAAAAATATTAACTTGTTTTCGTTGCTCCACTTGTTTCCCAGACTGAGAAGTTTCACTCCAGATTTAATACATCGCCTTATGAAACGTGAGTATTATTATTCATTCATTCTGTCATGATTTGAAGAGTTTTTATTTCAGTTCTTGAATTCGCCATTTCATCATCATCACTTATCTCCATCCATGACTGTCAGCATTTTGCAATTTTCTGTGCTGAATGAATAGGTTCGGACTCACACTGAAAACGGAGAGGGAACATTTTTGTCAGTGTTGTTAATGAATCGAATGAAAGACGCACTTAAAAAATATATGAAGCTTAATTACTTAAATCGAAGAGGCTTCGCTTACTTTAGAAACATCTACGTCAATCTACTACACAATTTAACAAAAACAAAAATGAAAGTGTTTTCAGTGAACACAGTCGGATTAAGGTGAAGGGGAGTGACGTTCCAAAATCGATTCTTAATGATGTACACGTCAACAGTTTTGGTATAATAGAATGACGGTTTGTCTTTGGTCTGTTCAAGGGCATTCACCCAAGTCTTTTAGGGACTTAGGATGAGACTTGTTGAGTGCTAAATGTTAATTAGCATTCAAAATTCACGATGATTTTGTCCTTTTCTTGTCTCATTATTATTTCCAAGAGGCATTTTCTTAAGGTAAACTGAGATTCTAAGTCCTGAAACATTCAGACCAATACCGGATAATGGTAATACCAAGTAGAAACCCCACTTTTTGGCTGAGGAGATGTCGAATTACAACCGCCATTAGGGAAGTTTAAAATGTGAACGATAGCAATGAACATTGCAACCTTTTCCATGGAATTTTATACCTGAATGGAGTTAAGGAACCACGTGCTATCGATTTATATCTCATCTACAAGTTCCTACAGTTTATCTGGTATTTGCCAAAATACATCAGCTAAAAACATTAACGAATATCCCGACATCTCCAGATAAAAACAATTTCGGCACACACACCTACCGGTTGTGCGCAAAGGAATTTATAGCATTTACACGTTATTATATGTAGCGTGCGTGCCTTTACCAATTCATATTCCTCTGACAGTGAATATATATAGAGAAACATTAGACTAAAGGTACGACACTTTCAGACCTTTTTGTGCAATAAATTTCATACTTCCGTATTTCATCTGTGTAATTTTTAGCAATATTTTTAAGGAATTTCTTTGCGATTTACTTTTTGTCAAATTATAAATCTTTTGTGTAGATATTGCCTTTGATAAGTGATAAGCCCTTACCAAAGGGATTCTGGGAACAAAGAGAGATTTGGGATACAAATCGTTTTGCATTTTAGAGCTTATGTACCCGGCAAATGAATTATAAGACCTTTTCCATAATACAAATATTTTTGGTCCTTAATAAGCAACATGGAATGGAAGTTCTAATACATCTTTAACGTAGACAATCTTTTAAAACTATAAAAGTTTAAAATATTACGAAGCTTTATTTATAATTTAGAAAAAATGATTTAAACTAAAATATAATCACAATTTGTGTTGGCCTCGACTCCAGTAATGCGTTTCGCTCCGATGTGGTGGGTGGGCTCATCAGTAGACGACCACCACATCTGATCTAGACGCACTGTTTGCTCGATTTTCACCGAGACTATACTGATTTTCAATCAACAAGTGACTGTGAATCATACCTCAAGACGAATCTTTGGTTCAAAGACTATCTCCGAGAGGATTTGTTTTATGCCCAGTGCCTGTCTTGTCTATTAAATCAACCTACTTTCAATCATAAACATATTTATGAATTGAATAACGTTGGAGTGTACGATTGTCATCACAATTTGTGTTGGCCTCGACTCCAGTAATGCGTTTCGCCCCGATAAAATATAATTTAAAAATGTTAGGAAACGAAGAGAACCTTTCTTATTATAAGGGGGCCTTCTTAAGAATAATTATTATCAGCCAAAAATTCAAATACCTCTCTAATGCCACGAATTTGTTTAAAGAATAGGGTGGGGAATTCCACTGACTGTAAACTGCGACCGCTTATGCAGATGATGTTGCTGTAGCCGTCTCAGGAAAGCACTTAAATATTCTAAAATTACTCCTACGAAATACTTTAAATATGGTAGCTAGTTGGGCGAGTCGTTGTGGTTTAGGCGTGAAGTCCCACAAAACTGATCTGGTGCTATTCACCAGGAAATATAAAATTCCGACAGTCGACCCTCCCTCACTCAATGGTATCTGGTATCTATCTAACTTTCTCTGACAAAGCAAAATATTTGGGTCTTATCCTGGATAGGAAGCTTAGTTGGAAACTTAACCTCCAAGAAAGAGTCAAAAAGGCTACAGTAGCACTCTTCTCTTGCAAAAAAGCTATTGGTAATAAATGTGGTCTACAACCTCCAATAACCCACTGGCTCTATATCTCAGTTATAAGACCGCTACTCACCTATGGGATAATTGTCTGGTGGACAGACTTGAAGAAAGCCACACATAGCATATATCTAAGCAAAGTCCAGCGCACAGCCTGCATGTGTATAAGCGCTGCACTACGCACAACCACCTCTGCGGTACTGGACATATTATTTCATCTATTACCCATTGATATTTTTAGCAAGCAAATGACTCGCACCCATTCGCCTTAAAGTTACCTCACAATGATCAAGGAAAGACTTTGGGCACGCCTCTATTCTGAAGAACTTCGAAATCTCAACCGAAAACACTGACTACACCACCCCATCTCTAAATTTTGACAAGAGCTTTCTCGTCACTAACCCCTCCAGAGCAATCTGGAATAAGGAAGTTTCCCGGAAGATGAATCAGTTCACTTCTACACCAAACCAAAGACGGAGTTGGTGGAGGTGTTTTCTCCGAAAGTCTTAATCTTAAGCTCTCCATCCGTCTACCAAATTACTGTAGCGTGTTCCAGGCGGAAATAATGTCGATTAAAGAAGTCTTATCTTGGCATTTCCGCCAAGGATATCTGCATATTTTCGGACAGCCAAGCAGCCATTCAAATCCTTGGATTCGATCTGTATAACTTCTCTAGTAGCCCTCGACTTCCGATCGTCTCTTACGGAGATGGCCGAGCAGTTTAACATTCACCTAATTTGGGTGCCGGGGCATAGAGACATTCCAGGGAATTGTAAGGTCGATGAACTCACTAGAATAGGAACAACTCATCCCATCCTGCCGGAAAAAGACGCCATAGGGATTTGAAAAGCTCTATGAAATTGATTTCTCTCAACAGATTGCATATCGGCAGCACAATAGGTGTCATTAGTGGACACTGCCTATGCCTAATAGGAAAACATGCCGCAAGGCTAGGCCTTTTCGCAAATGACTTTTGCAGAAGCTGTATGGATGAGGAAGAGGGGGAAACTATCCCTCATCTTCTTTGTTCCTGCCCAGCTCTCTGCCGTAGAAGGAAGCTTCAATTAGGAGCCTTCCATTACAACGACTTGGGCGATCTGACAGACATCCGAAGCCTCTTACGCTTTATAAGGAGCTCAAAATGGTTCAACTAGTACCTATGCTGGTCTAATTCTAATTGTGTTGGCGTTTCCCAGCTGGCAGCCACTTTCCTGTAATGCGGGAACACCCAACTAGGTTGTGTGGAAACCAAGACGAATTCGCATTTCGCAAATAGATTTTAAGTATTCAATAATGTTATTAGTTCTAAGCTGGACACTAGTGTTTTATACGTTGCTGGACTACTGTGCGAGGGGTCCCATGTTCGATCCTCCCCGGAAAAACAAAAATTACATCTTAAGGTTTTTTCCACTGCGCTACCTCTCGCGAACGTCAGACAAACATCCGAGAGTATAACAGTTCCGAAAAACCTTCTCAATTTTATGCCGAGTTCGTTCCATTCCTTCCATTCGTCCCGAAAATAAAAACTCACGAATGATTGTGAGAAGCTAGGCCTAGTGTGTCTACATGCCTGTTTTATTTATTTATTTATTTTTTAAGCATTCGGTTTTAAATTTTTCGCATTTGATATCCGACAACTTTAAATTCATATTTCTTCCGAATTAGTCGGGCAATTGTGATGAAATAAAGACAAGATGTTGCTCCATTAAGCCTTTATTAGAAATACATAGGGATTCCCTTGTATGTAGGGAAAGGCATAAGTCAATTGGCAATAATTTTTGGCATGCAAATCATTTCAAAATATTTAAGCTTTACAAAATTAAACTGTAATAAAATTAGTTAGCAAAATAAATTTATAGAAAATAAAAATTAAAATGTCAAAAGTAGAAAAATAAATTAGTCATTGCTGCCGAGAGATTTGTTTCCTAAAGTTTATTGCCGAAAATTTTGAAAAATATGGCATTTCTTTTCGAGAATTAAATTAAAAGGCCTTAAGATAGAGAAAAAATTACTATATGAATAAAATCAAGATAATAAGCATATCCTCTTGGATCTTCCTCACAGAAGAAATGTACCATTTTGAACCGCAATACAATTAAGCTGGTGAAAATAAAATGAAAAAGGAAATATTCTTAAAGTAAAGAATTAAAAAGACTTTTTTTCCTTTGATATAAATTGGAATTTTTACTTTTTTCTTTGTCCTATAGTAAAGTAATATAGCTTAAATTCTTTTTGTAGAGATCCGCCAAAGCTAAATCAGAAAATTTAGTGGACAGAGGTCAGTTAAATTCGCCACGGCAGCGGTTGTGCATTATTCTGGATTATTTTTTAAATAATATAAATTGGTAAGTGACATTTCCGTTTCTAGAATATTACATATAATTTTGGCGCGGTCCATTTGTTTTTATTTTACGTTAAAAAAAATCCTTGATAACATTTATATGAATTTTTATCGTTAATAACATTCGGGTTTCCATTCTCAGAAAGTTTGATATGAACTTAGTTTATATTAATTTACAGTGGCCGGCATAAGTATTTTGACAAAACTAAAGTTAATTCATTTATAATTTGAACTTACTTCATGTAAATTTTGGTATTAATGGTAAGGTCATTTAAATTCCGTTGGAATGATACACAACTTTCATTAACCCATACGGCCATACCCATTGAAAATTTAGAACTTTTGTAAAAGTCTTCAAACTATTCTAATAGTGACTGAAAAAAATGTTTTCAAACATCTCTTCGCTAATATTTTTTATAATTTTTTGAATGGGATGATCTCAGAAAAAATTTGTATGAAAAGGAGAAAAAGTGGCTAAAATAGTCAATTTTAGCAATTTTCAAAAAATCATAAAAAACAAATGAGTTATTTTGACATTGACTGGAAAGTTAAATATAAACACGCTACACATAAGATATGTTAGGCAATTTGTTTGTTTGGCTAGAAACTATAAAGAAATTAATTATAATTAATAATTTTGGAAATATCTGCTTCAAGCAAGACGAGCCATACAATCCATTCAAGAAATGTTTTGGCAATGTTGTTTAGCCTCCGTAAGCTTTCCGCTAAGCGTCTAGGGGTCTGCGAAAAAAAAAGAATGAACCTAGTTTTATGGCGTTAGAAAAAACAGAAATAGGTACATAGTTTTTTTTATACCCGGTACCACACTGTGGTGAGGGTATATTCACTTTGACATTCCATTTGTAACGCACATAAGGAGGCGTTGTAGTTATGACAAACTATATATATTATTGATCAGCATCACTTTCTTAGTCGATCTAGCGATTTCCGTCTGTCTGTCCGTCCGCACGATTACGGCCGTAATTTAAGAACTATCGACTTGAAATTTGGTACGTAAGCTTTTATCCACCAAACTGAGGCTAAGTTCGAAAATGAGCAAGATCGGATGAAAACTACTACTACCTCCCATACAAAAATATCGGATTTATATAGCTTTTTTATGTTAAAAATTAAATTTAAATAGCTACAGTAAAGATAGCAAGTTTACACTTTGCACATATTGTTTTAATAATATTTGAAATTTTTTGACAAAAAATGAGCTTAGTCGAATAAAAACTACCCATACCTCCTATATAATTTTTTATACTAAAATATTTTTATTTTTTTACAATAATATAGTATCGGGTATTTGAGCTTCGGCATAGTCGAAGATAATTGTCTTACTGGTTTCTAGATGAAATAAACTTAAAATATTTATTTCTTGTAGACCTACTTTAAAGTAAACAAAATAGTGGTACAAATAAATAGTTGGCGCAACAGGTCCGCCAAGTCTAGCTTCTCACAACCATTCGTTTGTGTGAGTTTTTTTTTGTAATGAATGGATGGGTCCTACAATTTCATGCCGAGTCCGAATGACTGAATTTAGAAGCTTTTTCAGGATAATATTCTCGGATGTTTGTCAGACGTTCGCGAGAAGTGATGCAGTGGAAAAAACCTTAAAATGTGATTTGTATTTTTCCGGGAATCGAACCTCGAACTTTGCGAGGGACAGTAGTCCAGCACACTAACCACTGAGCTATTGCCCACTTTATATTCACTTAAATTAAGTAGTTCTTTCTTGTATAATTTTTGGCGGATTTCGAGGCAATGTTCCTTCTTCGTATTCTTTCAAGTGTCCAAATTAGTGACAATTGTAAGATCGATTCTAAGAATATATCTAGGTGCAAAGAGAAAAAAGTCATTCACTTAAGTCACATTTACAAGAACCGTATTGCGAAGAACTTAGCCTCTCCTGCCGCTTACCTATAACATATACATCACCTTCGTATATTCCAGTTCATTGACATCAACTGAATATCGTATAATCATAACAATAAAACTTATAATATAACAATGAACTATAGCAAATCATGTTCCAAATAAATATACGCACAGCACCCCTAACACAATTTAGCTTTTTTCGCACCACACCAAGGCACACCCGCAATTTAAGCACCCTACTCAAATAAATGTATTACAAGGGTAAATCATGTACACATAATATGCGCTCCTCTCGATCCCAGTGCTAGTGTTCGTATGGAAGTGGCACTAAATAGAACTGAGCGTTATCAACGGGTTGACTTTAAGCCATTATGCATGTCCTTGCTATAAAGAACCGTGCAAGCTAAATAAATTATTCAGCAAGGAACAAAATACATTACATCTCCCTTACAAGACGCAGGGCAGTTAATTGATTTTATGTTTTTATCTGCCACGTAGGATACTGCACTTAAATAAAGAGAAGAATATTCACTTTAATATTAAATATTAAATGCAATTAGCGGAAGTAATATTTCCTCTCCTTGAACAATATTTATTGTGAGGTCATTGAATTTTAATAAGAAAAAAATTGTATGAGTTTCGTGTTTATAAAGTTCTACCTTATTTGTGTACACAGACCAAGAAAGTATATATAGTTACTAATTCGTCATAAGGAAATATCAGATCTGAGTACATTCAGGTATCTGTTTTGATTTCAAACCTAAGGCCGCTGCTTCATCAAGGTGGGTGAGACCTTTAAGGATTTAGACAATAACGAAGAGCGCTGTCATGTCATGTGACTTTTTGACATCATTATAAGTAAATGGATTGTGCAAAACTTATAGGTCAGCACAAAAGCTACTATCTTTCAAGGTTTGTTGAATTACTTGCATACGCCGATAATATATAGTTGGTAGAATACTGAAAGCTGTCAATAGTGCCTTTGCGGTGCCATGAAATAAAGGCTTATGCAAAAAGGTCCAAAACGTAAATTTGGACTTTATTGCACTTCTGAAATTGCAATAAAGTCCTAAATGAGTTGAATAAACAGTAGAATATGTATGGGGAAGGGGGCATGCTGCCAATAAAGTCAAACGCGTTTATGCAACTCATTTAGGACTTTATTGCAATATCACTTTTGATTCTGCCAGGCATCCGGCTAAATAAACTCTATACATTTTTTTTGCATTACAAATGTAATAAAAATAGAGCAGAATGTCACTTCAATTGGCTTACATAAAATTTAAATTATGGGTGGGGTGACCCTTAAAAAAATTTTGCATAGTAAACTTAAGTTAGAAATAGATAATAATTAGTTATAGTCCAAAGAGTTTATCGGGTATAGTATACCATACAAACCTTCTGTTAATACTGTCAATGGCTTTTCTAAATCAGTGAACAGCAGACGCTGAGGTGACTGGTATTCGACGCACTATTTCCTAATGATTCGCAAAGTCTTGATGTGTTAAGCATCGATTTAATTTTCTAGATGTTCTTTAATTCGATCTTACATAGCCGTAGTTTTTATTTTTACGTTCGCAAACGTACTTAGTATAAAAATGGCTCTCCAGATTTTGCACTTCTTAAAAACCATAGCTTTGTAATAATACCCTAATAATGCCACATTCCTGCTTTTCGTAAGATATTCGGTCTCGTTACGAGTTTCAGAGGTAACGAATCAACGACGATAAGTAAGCAATATATTGTTCGCGATATATTCGACAGCTGGAAAACTTCCGGGAGATGAGCTTGCTCAATTGTCCCTCAGACTAATCTCTAAGTCTTTAATTTTTGCACTTACATATATCTATAATTTGATGATTTAAATACTGTACCAAAGATTTAAAGTAATTTATGCTTTACGATGGGAGATATTACTCGACCAAAGTCTAGCTCTATAAGTTAAGTCTATTAGGTTCCTATAGTATTGTCTTGAATACTGACGTTTCACACTAAAATATACAATTTTCTTTAAGAATAGATGCAGATCGTGCTTGTTGCTTTAGTTTAGTTATTTTCAAAATTAGATCTTAGATATATGAAGTGTGAATACAAACTCGTATGTTAGACCAAGCTTATATGTCAACACTAGCGACGGTGCTAGTGGCGTTTTGGCTAGAAGCCAATTCTTCATTCAAATAAGCACTGCATGGAAGAACAATCTCGATAATGGCCTTATAAATATTTGGCCATTAAACATAGCTGTGTGCAAGTGGGTAGGTCCCCTTATTCGAACAATCCTCAGGTGGCATGTGCAGTTGAAATTTTGATTATAATACATTTTACATTTTAGTTATGCTCATAACCAGCTTCACAGTCACATATTCTGAAGCTCCTAAGGCTCGCTTAGCACTTGTAGGGGCTTATGATATCAACTCGCTTTGATTAGATCAAATTTACTTTATTCAATATGTCATTCCTTGCCTTTCAGATGTATCTATTTTACTCGACACAATACCAGCCCATCCGCTGCTAATTGACTTCAATAAATAAGCATTTCCATTCCCATCGGACAGAAGGTCCTTTTCCTTTCATTGTTTCCATGTTATATAGTATATTTATAGCGCACAATGTCCAGTGCCAATTTTACATTTGTTAGCAGACATAGTCTAAACTGCTCTGCTTCAATTTGACTACCTAAACCCAAATTATAGACTATGCCCAAAGGAATTCAACATGACTGGGAATTTAATCCCCACAAACCTAACATAAAATCATACCCAAATATGTAGGATTGTAGGTAGCCATAATATGCTTTATTGTAAAGGATTTCGGAAAATCTCTGTTGATTGCGCACAAATTTGACCCTGGATACCTATGTTGTAAAGAAAGGAAATCAATTTTGTTTTTTTGGGCTATGTGGTATGGGAGAATTGAATGTACTTACAATTATGTATGAAGTACGACCGCAAAAGAAGCGTAACTATTGTAGAAGGGTATTTTACATTTTGGTGATATCGGTCGATACGAATTTCTCTAGCTATGGCTAAAGGTTACTCCATTGATTGGGGTGAAAAGGCAGAATAAAGTAGTCTTTAGAAATAACTATTTAGGAAAAAAATGTTGCAATAAGTCATTTTTTTAGATAATAAACAACATTTTACAAAAATTGTTGGAGTTTAATAGGGTACTACGGAAAAAACCACAGCGCCACTTGAATAGCACACCCCTTAAAGTCGGTTTTCTATTGTCCACTGGTCCCAAACCAAGCATGCTAGGTACCTAATTTTGTTTTAATAAAAGTTAATTTAATTGTTGTGATTTGGCTGGTTTAAGGGTAGTGATGCGATTACATGAGAACACAAGCGTTCCCACTCTAGCCTCTCACTATCAACTCCTACTCTCACCTCCACGTTGGTGACTGGTGGGTGCCTAGTACCTCGACCTGAGATGGGGTAACCAACCCCTGTGGAAGGTCGTTGGTGGCAGCGAACGAGAGAGGGGGGAGGAGTGTCTACGCACTAAGACATTTCCTCTTGTTTCAGGCGGCAGCGGATGAATTCCATGGAATCAACGGTGGCGTTTACAGTTCCAGTCAGGTCGAACTAAAGTGTAATCCCTATATGAGATGCTTCGACTTATTTGGATAACAGGTCTATAGGGATCTCCAATACTGAGCCAGGGTGTTGGAAAAGAGTTGGTGGCGGATGAACCCTAAATGGGTCAACGGCAGCGCTCATATCTCAAAATTGGGTTACTGACATCGGAATGTCCGGCCCGCTGTCCTAGGGTCAAAACAGGGCCTGGCCCTCCAGGTTGGGGGTTGTGCCGTCGGGGTAACTTCCCGACCATGGAAAAAAAGACTAGTTATGAGAGAGACGCAACCAGCCTCGGATAACGAAACTCCTCAAATGGCAACCAGACCCGGAACGTCAATGGACTACGATATGAGAGTATGCACCTGGAATGTAAGAACACTCTACACCCCAGGTGCCACTCAAAAACTTGAGTCTGTCCTCACGCGGTACAAGGCAGACATTACCGCGATCCAGGAGATACGATGGATAGGATCAGGCATGATGAAAAGAAAAGATTGCGACATTTATTACAGCTGCAACAAAAGACTGCATGTATTAGGATGCGGATTCGTCGTGGGAAATCGGCTTAGGACAAAAGTTATTGACTTCAAGCCGATAAGTGATCGCCTTTCTGTGATCCGCATCAAAGCTACTTTCCAAAACATAAGCCTAAACACGCCCCTACCGATGAGGCTGAAGATCCCATCAAGGAGGAGTTTTATGACCTCCTGGATGGAGCCTACGGAGCCTGTCCGGAGTACGATGTAAAAGTTGTACTCGGGGACTTCAATGCTAAAGTCGGAAAGGAAAACATCTTTGGCGGGTTAGTTGGTAAGCACAGAATCCACGAAACGACAACAGACAACGGCTACCGACTAATCGATTTTGCAGCAGCTCGTAATACGGTGATAAGTAGCACTAGGTTTCCAAGGCTAAGGATCCACACAGCAACCTGGCGCTCTCCAGACGGTCGAACCGCCAACCAAATCGACCATGTGCTAATCGATGCGAGGCACGCATCCAACATCCTCGACGTGCACACATTCCGAGGGGCAAACGTCGACTCTGACCATTTTCTCGGCTCGGCTGTCCAACGAGAAGAAGCTGCGAACCGCCCAGAAGAAGAAATTCGACGTTGGACGCCTTAGCACACCTGGAGTAGCCAGAGCCTACAGCGAGCGCCTGAGCATGAAACTCTCCTCTGTGCACTCACCTACCACAGACGCCAACAATCAGTGGTGCCAGTACCGCGACATCATCAAGGAGGTAGCCGAAACCACTGTAGGGTACCAGCCACCCCAGAGAAAGAGCCCGTGGTATGATGATGAATGCGTGTACAGGAAAAAGGTGACAGAAGATGCACACAAGAAAGCGCTGCAGCGCAAAACAAGGGCAGCGAGAGAAGAGTATCGAGCCAGGAGAAGAGAGGAAAAGAAGATCCTGCGTAGGAAGAAGAGGGCTTACGCAGCTTCCCAGCTCAAGGAGATCGAAGAGTCGCGCGATCGTAATAACATCCGGAGGTTTTATAAAAAAGCCAAGCAACTGGCTGCTGGCTACAAAACCGGAACGCAGGCTCTTCGAGACAGCGAAGGAAACCTAGTCACCGAAGCGCAGGGAATAGTAGATGTGTTTAAGCAGCATTTCCAGCAACTGCTAAATGGGCATCATGTAGAGAGAGTAATAGGGCAAGAAGAGAACCCGCGTCCAGTCAATGAAGAACTAGTTCCACCACCTAGTATAGAAGAAGTTGGCCTAGCTATAAAAAAGCTTAAGAACAACAAAGCCGCAGGCTCTGATGGTTTACCAGCGGAGCTCTTTAAATACGGTGGTGATGTTTTGGTAGGGAGCATGCACCGAATCATCAACCAAGTATGGCTGGAAGAAAACATGCCCGATGACTGGACTATCAGCTCCATATGCCCCATCTACAAAAAAGGCGATCCTATGTCTTGCAAGAACTATCGAGGCATATCCCTGCTTAATGTTGCATACAAGATCCTATCCAACGTACTGTGTGAACGTCTTAAACCGTTCTGCAACACACTAATCGGCACGTACCAGTGTGGCTTCCGGCCCGGCAGATCGACTATAGACCAAATTTTCACACTGAGGCAAATCCTGGAAAAGACCAACGAATTTCAAGTCGAAACTCACCACCTATTCATCGACTTCAAAGCCGCGTATGATAGCATACATCGTCAGGAGCTCTATGTGGCGATGGCCGAATTCGGAATCCCGGCAAAACTGATTCAGCTGTGTCGCGTGACGCTGGAAAACACGCGCTGCAATGTGCAGTTTGGAAGCAGCTCCTCCGATCTATTTCAAACTTGCACCGGATTTCGGCAAGGAGACGCGCTGTCATGCGACTTCTTCAATCTCGTACTGGAGCAGATAGTGCGAAGGGCAGGTGTCAACACGGAAGGCACTATCTTCAACAGATCCGTACAGCTACTGGGCTATGCGGACGATATTGACATCATCGGTCGCTCCCAGCGTGCCGTGATAGAAGCGTTCACGGCGATTGAAGAACAGGCGAAGTTCGTTGGCCTTCAAGTAAATGAGGACAAGACTAAGTACATGCTATCAACAAACAAACAAGCATCTGTCCACCGCCTAGGACAAAACGTCACTATTGATAGCAACAACTTCGAGGTAGTTAAGGAGTTCACCTACCTCGGAGTAAACATGAACTCCACGAATGACACCCTAGTGGAGATCCGGCGAAGAATTACCCTAGGAAACCGTTGCTACTTCGGTTTGGCAAAACAACTGGGTTCAAAATTCCTAACTCGAAGGACGAAATGTGTGCTCTACAAAACCCTCATCCTGCCAGTTCCGCTTTATGGCGCCGAGTGCTGGACGATAAGCAAGAAGGGAGAGCTGATACTGGGCTCCTTCGAAAGAAAAATACTTCTGCGGATTTTTGGTCCTGTGTGCGAGGAGGGCGAATGGAGGAGAAGATACAACCGCGAACTCTATGAGCTGTACCAAGATGTGGATGTAGTCCAAAAAGCCAAAACACGTCGACTACATTGGCTCGGCCACATCGAGCGAATGGACAATAATGCTCCAGCTAAGAGGATCTTCAAATCCCAGCCCCCAGGTTCGAGAAGACAAGGAAGACCGAACCTCCGTTTCAAAGACCAAGCCATCGCGGATGCCAGAGCGCTTGGTCTCGATAACTGGAAGCAGCGTGCCCGGGATCGTAGAGGATGGAAGGCTGCAGTGTCTCAGGCAGAGACTCTTCACGGGTCGGGAGCCCGATAAGTAAGTAAGTAAGATTTGACCATAAGGAATATTTAAAAATAAAGCTGTTAACTAAAATTTGACATTTGACAATTTAACAAATTTGTTAACTAAAATTGTGGGTCCCTAATTTTGCGCCACTTGAATAGAACATGTATTTAGTTTGACCGTTATCTTTGGCACGTGAACTCGTATTTTTCTTTGATTCAATTTTTTTGTTAATTTAGACTATTAAGTTAACAAAAAAAAATAAAATGGGTGGAGGCCTTAAAAAGGACAAATCAAAGATTAAAAGCCTATTTATTGCCAAATTGGCTAAGAAAATGGAGCCGACACGTTATATCCATATTTTTAAGTAATGAGTATAGATAAAAACGTGAAAGGCCGCATACCTACATAGTGTCCCTACAACTGCGGAAAGGCGACTTATATTAGGAAAAGCGTCAAATTCTCACGACTCACGAAGAAGACACCTCGCAAGCCTTCGTTTTTGTGGCCTGGACTTCGTAGTGGCACCGTGTGGTCTTTTTCGACGAAAAAAAAATATTTTGGAAGGCCCCGATGGCTATATTTACTATTTCCATAACCTCCGTAAAGAAACTCATAATTTGGATATGCCGTGGATCTAACAACATGATAAAGCGCCAATACATACAGCCCGGGTTCTTAAAACTAATTTATAGAGCCAAATTGTGCAGCTATTAAGCTGAGCGGACTACTCACTGGATTTGAATATCATCGAAAATGTTTGGCAATGGGTGACACGTCGAGTTAATGGATCGGGAAAACAATATTTGACTGTATATAAATTAAAACTAGCCCAAGACATCGAATTAGCTTGGAGCTCGATTACGCTAAATTATTTTGACAATTTGTATATGCACCCCTTCCACGCCAGATGTATAAATTTTGGAGCTCAAAACACAAGCGAACAATTTTTTTAAAATCTAAAATATTCCAATTACCTTAAATTTAAGTAAAGTTTGTGTTAAAAAGAAACAGAATTCTCTAAAATGATTTTTTCGTTTAGGTGTTCTATTCTAGTGGCGCATTTTCCTGTTTTTAGTTAAAAAATGTTTGTTAATACTTAAAGCTTTATTTTTAAATATTCCTTCTGGTCAAACCCCTACAATTAAATGAACTTTAATTAAAAAAAAAATTAGTTCTCTAGCACGCTTGGTTTGGGAGTAATTCTATATTCTTTGTTTGGGACCAGTGGGCGATAGAAAACCGACCTTTAGGGTGTGTGGCGCGGAGTGTACATGTTTATTTTCAAAATCTCATCTTTTCATATAACAATATTGTCCAGCTATACTAGTTTTTTTTTTTACAAAACACAAAATTCACCCCAAAATACTTCCCATTATTCAAAAATTAATATCGAATTTCGAAAGGGGAAATAGTTTCCCCCAGAATAAATAGGATATAAAGAAGTTTTGGAATCTTCTTAAGAGGGAACGTTGGAAAGGACTTCTGAGAATGATGACTGTTCTAATTCAATCCCATGATCCTTTCCAATCTGGTAACCACCTTCTGCAAAGAACCGCAGACATGCACTCTAGCTTGACGATAGGAGAATCGGCGAATGGGTTTTTGCTGAGAGATTGTCCGAGAGAAAATCCACCAAATATTTAAACATTGGTTTATTGGCCCTATAGTACTGGTGAAATCTAATAAATAACGAATTGTGCAATAACTATATTGCAACGCTATTTAATTTCTACTTACAATGCCTGTGGTAACTCCAAGGGATTGGATTTATTTCTTAAACTTTTCTTTTATGTTTTCACCGAATCGAACACTTTCTTCACTTAAGTAAGGATAAATCCAATTGGCGTCTTCAACTACTCAACTTAACGCAAATTCTTAGATTAACACAAATACATATTTGCAAAATAATCCCAAATATGAGCTTAAATGACAACTGAATAAACATAATTGACAACTATCAATTAATTCGAATATATTTTCGAAAAATTGCAGGGGAAATAAATTCCGATGAAAATTTAAGATAGGAGGAATATTTTCCAGGGAACAAACATTTTTCGGGGGGATTTTTTTTTTCCTCGGAATTGCTGATAGCACTGAAAAGTGAAAATCTTTCACAAGTTCACGCATATCGTTCGCTTTTAGCTGCCGCTTTTAATAAAATTCAAAACATATTTGTTGATAAATACATACTGACAGCCCTATTATGGCTATCAAATATCAATTAGTTGATAGTTGATAAGATCTATTAATTCATTGATAGTTTGGTATTATGAGTATCAATTGATACATTTTACCTCATTGTGAATACTTATCGAAATTTCATTGAGAATGGGTTCTGTTTTGACGTTTGACGTTTCTGGTTTGTAGTTGGTTTTTGTTGTATGTCTGACTACTAGTTTTGGTTAAATAATATTGTTATTTTTTATAAACAAAAGTTGTTTTTTTCGCAAATCAAAAGAACGAACAACACTGTTGATTGTGCAATGCAAATGCTGAAGTTATTCCCAACGCTCAGTTGATAGTTTCCTCATTGAGTAAATAATTTTAAAATCGCTGCTACTCGTGGTTTGAGTACATTTGGGATGTCTACCGAAGACATTTCGGTCTAAAGTCGTTATTTAACAATAAAAACGAGGATATAAATTTTTTAATTTGATGCACCGAATATTTGATACGTATCAACGAGAAATTTGTGGTTGATCGAAAATTTGATGAACATCAACTTTTTTGATAACCGTAATACCAAGTTTATCGATAAAACTATTCACAATAGATCTTAAATCTAATACAATTCACAATTCATCAAAAATGTTGATAGGTTGATAGCCATAATACCGATTCATTCATTTTGTTGATACGTATCAATTATTATCAAATATCGTGTTGATATTTGATAGCCATAATAGGGCTGTGACTTTCATCTGATTTTTTACTTAATTGTCATGACCTTTAACCACCAAAAGATGCGCTGCATACACTACAGCATGAAATCATATAATACATAACTTCATGATATAAGTAATTAAAATTTTTTAAAATAAATTAAATTCTCGTAATCCATTTATACATAACAAAGGCCTTGAATTACAGAAATAAAAGACAACAATATTTTAATAACAACAATATATAATTTGCATTAAATAACGTATCCTCAAGGTGAATAAATAAAAGGTTTAATATTATTCGCTTTATTTATTTTTAGTTCGACCGTAACATTGATTCATCAATGTGATTCCGGTCCTTTCCGCATTGATATTTGTTTTCATTGAATACTTTAATTAATTATGCTTGCAGACCAGTGACAGTGCATTATTCATAATTGGCGTTTCCTTCCTTAATAACAATGATTTTCATTTTGATGTAAAAAAAAATGTCAGTTGCAAGGATCTATATGAATGCAGTTTGTTGGTAAGGGCATCACTTAAGAACGGCTGGACAGATTTGACCCTTTTTTTAAATGTTGGTAAATAAAGTCCAGATAATGGTTGAAGGTTGAGTTTTTATAGGAACTCGCGACCATACCTAGCTCCCGCTATGATAACGTATATAGGGACGAGCTATACAAAGTCATGTCACGTTTGGGCATTCCTGCCAAACTCGTTCGTCTGTGCAGGATGACGATGGAGAAATCTCGCTGCTCCGTTAAAATCGGCAAAACCATCACCGACCCTTTGATGTCGAAAAAGGTTTGAGACAAAGCGATGCGCTATCGTGTAACTTTTTTAACATCATCCTCGAAGCAAATGTATAAAACTCACAAGCCAACATCAGGGGTACTATTTTTCAGAAGTCTGTTCAACTGCTTGCATATGTTGACGATATTGACTTTATCGGAAGTTCGCAGCGAGCTATCAGTGGCGGATTTGCAAGTACTAAAACGGGGTTGACGAAGATGGGTCTGGCTGTAAATGAGGACAAAAAGAAGTATCTGCTGTCAACGAGAAATGAGTCTCAGCATCAACGACTCGGACAAAACGTCACGATGGACAGATACAACTTCGAAGTAGTTAAAGACTTTGTCTACCTAGGCTCCACTATCACCTCGCAAAATGACATCAGCGCAGGGATCAAACGAAGAATCAAGATTCTTCGGACGATATTCGGTCCAGTTTGTATCAATGTAGGAGGAGGGGAAGATTTAACGACGAGCTTTATGTGCTATACAGCGACGTTGATCTAGTCAAAAAACTGAAAATACAACGGCTGATATAGCTGGGACACGTGGAGCGTATAGACAGCAACGCACCAGCCGAGAGTACCGCCGAGTCTTTGAGTCCACCTCTGAGGGACAGTGTAGCAGAGAAAGACCCAACCTTAGGTAGCGCGCACAAATGGATGGCGACCTCAACCAACTTGGTTGGCAGCTAGCTAGGGACCGTGCTGGCTGGAGAAGCTTGTTGGTTGAGCCCTGGTCCACCCGGGACTGTAAGCGCGCCCAAAAGTAAAGTAAGTAAGTTGTATTACCCTCCCCTGTCCAAACATTAGCTGCATTTTGTGTTTATTAACTGGTATTGACTACTAAGGGAGGGGGTAACGGATTCAAACCCCGGAAAATACAGATTATATCTAAAGGTTTCGGAATTCAACTCTAGATAATCGTCCAGGTTGAAGGTTCGTTCGTATGGTTTTCCAATATACACATAGAGCCAACTGGTAAAATGACTGGTTTTTGGCTTCCTTCCAAGAAGTTACTCATTTAGCGCTGTAAATGAAAATAAGAAGAAAATGAAAATAAACAAATTTAAAGGACGGATAGACTGGGCCAACAGCTCCCTGCAGTTCTTGACAATCTTGTATATAGCGAGGCTTGAATCGAAAGCCTTTATCTCGGACTTGGCTGTAGACGAAGATACTCTTTTTGTGTAGCGATGTTTACTTTGGCCAGTGGCGTATACCAGCAACAGAGACATATTGCATCTTGCACGTTGTTTTGGGCATAAGTGCTCATCCACCTTCAACTCTATTTCAACATAAAGAGAAACAAATCACCTTGACAATAACCTGTATGTATAACTATTCTATGTGGGCGCAGTAGCGCAGTGGTTAGTGTGCTGAACTACTGTGCGAGGGATCCCAGGTTCTATCCCGGAAAAACTCAAATTACATCTTAAGGTTTTTTCTACTGCGCCACCTCTCGCGAACGTCTGACAAACATCCGAGAGTATGACTGTCCTGAAAAAGGTTCTCAATTCAGCCGTTCGGACTCGGCATAAAATTGTAGGTCCCTTCCATTCGTCGCAAGAATAGAAACTCACACAAACGAATGGTTGCGAGAAGCTAGGCCTTGGGTGTCTACCGCCTGTTGCGCCACCTATTTATTTATAACTATTCTATTTTCATTAAGGGAAAATGGATTGCTCATTTCTGTCCTCAGCATGTCACATTCATCCTGAAAATTACTGCCAATTCATTCCACCTGCCATATACTGTCGTTCAACGTAAAGATTCAAGCAGCAAGACAAACTTTTTTAGTTGCAAAACTTATCCCACACACCATCCATCTTTTCGGTGGTGGTTAGTTTTCTTCTTTGTTTAAGAATGCACGCAACAGTTGTGTATTTTTTTTATCCATTTCCGCAGGAAATTTAAGGTTTCTCTTGCACCATCCAAGCAGTTCTCTTGAAATAGAGACATTCTTGCAGAAAGTACCACTTCTTGTTTTTGTGTGCGTTCACATTCACTTATCCTTGAAATGACAAACGAGCGAAAATTGCACGAACTTACTCTCCAGGCAGATGTTCGTGCAACATATCTGAGGTGATTTTTCAAAAACTTCAAATGAATATTTACACATACACAACTGGTGGTATGGATAAGGTGACATTCCCAGTAATAATTTTCTATCGAATGTGAGATTTTCTTTTTTTATATTACCGTTATAACGAAGCATTCACTATACCGTTATGGGAAGCAGGGAATTGCAAATACAAAATGAAAAGTGATTGATTAAGATTGTTTGTCACAAGTTGGGACGAAGGACATGAGTTGGGTTACAAGTTGGACCCTTCGTCCGGATTGAAATTTGAGGAGCTTTGTCAATACTGAAAATATGGTGACGTAGAACTTTAGTTGCAGAGATAACAGGAAAGGATAAGAGTAAAAATACACTACTGGGTTATTGTACCTGAAATAGTAGATTGATTCAATATGGTACTTACAAATTTAAAATAGTATTGAAATTATATTTTAATAAAAGGTATCCTTTGACTACTTATGGGAAAATGTACTTCCTTTGCCATATGGGGATTGGAGAAATTAAGAAGACGTATCAAAATCGGCACATATTTGGCAGTATCCATACCAATGCTAATTATAGGATATACTGCTATTAAAATTTAAGGAGACAGAATAAAAGGCACACTTCATAGACGTTCCATTCCAAATGCCTATCCTTTCTCATATTTTAGATTATTGGGGGTAGGGCTATCTCTGGAAATATTCGGCCGATTTAGTTTTTGGTTTTGAAGATGAAAATCCCGAAAGACACAATGGAATTAGAAACCCAGAGTAGATGTGGGATTCTAACCGCACTAAAAACTCCTTCTTAATCATGACCAATCAAAGAAAGATCGACAAATGATTTTAGTTTCAACGTTGAGTTGCGATTGAGAAAATATTATAATTCAAATACAGGTTCTCATATTTTTTTATTCTTTTTTTAGATTAGGTATAAGTTCGTGGGGTTTGGTTCTTCTTAATCTGCGAATATTATATATATCGTACATTTACGACGTCTTCTATCTCGGGATTAATATGCATCTGCAGACGCTCATTGTGACGAAAACTTTTTAATTACTTCCGTTACAATTAAAATTAAATTATTTTACTTTCTTTTTCATGTGTTCCTTCCATTTCAGTTTAGCATCTAGATTCATACCCAGATACTTAGCTGTGTTAGAATAAGGAACTACTTGGATATTAATAACCACGGGAACATTCGTGATTTTTTGTTTGTAAAATTGATATGGGTGGACTTTGACTTATTAAGTTTAATTCGCCAACGTTGTGCCTGTAGTGACCTATGCTTAGAACATGATCAAAGAGTAACATCTGTTGTCTCTCTATAAAAGAGCTTGGTCCGCATTTCTGTCAGTCGATTCTGAGATGTGGAGCTGAGCACATCTAGTTGCTGCCGATCACCGGTCATTATTGTGCCCATATCACATATCTCGTTAACTGAGTTTTGTAGTCTTACCCACGCATCTATCAGTTGATAGAAGAGGAGTGTCGTCTGCGAATGTAGACGTTCTTTAAGTTCAGAATACGTTAAGCCATAGCTAACTCTAAAGAATCTATTTGAAATATAAGATTTAAGTATTTCATAGTACTATCTAGGTATAGGTCCCTATGAAGTTTAAACTCTAAGCCCTTATTCCAGACTTTATCAAAAGACTGGGGCCAGATTATGTAAGACGAAAACGATCAAACGATATCGTTTCGACAATAGCCGTCTCTGTCTATTGCCACAGATATGATAGAGAGAGGTTTAGTGAAAACGAGAGCGGTTTTCGTTATTAGTTATTAGGTCATAACCTGGCTATTTTCTATTAGACATGTTGTGATGTCTTTTAAGGAAACAAAATTGATTGCGTCTTCATCTACTCTATCAGATAATTCAACGTGTTCGTTTGCCACATTAGGTGGAAAAGGTTTAAAAACATTTGTCAAATGTTCCGAAAAAAACGTTGACCTTTTCTTTTGGGTCGCCGATCCATTTCCCAGCAGATGTTCTTAACGGGGGATCTTGCGCTTGTGGTCTATGTAAATATTTGGCCCCCTTCCAAAGGGAGTAGTCTGTGACTTTGTCAGCAGTTAAGCTGCAAAGATATTTAGTAAGGGATCTATTTTTAAATTCACCGATCCGATTTTTTCAGCCTTTTATTTAGTCTATCGAGCTCTTCTCTTTTCTAATATTAGTTCCCTAATTTCTATGGGATATTTAACCGATATGCTTGTCTATGTTGTTGGTAAGTTGGTGTACTATCTTCTGCTGCTTGCTGTATATCAGCAATGAATTGTTCTACTTCTATGTCTATATGCCTTGTTGTGACTAGTGGAGATCTAAGGTTAATAAAGCCTTCGAGTAATTCTTTAAATTGACACCAGTTCGTTTTTTTGTTGGTAAGTCTTTCATTGTTTACCTGTTCTACTCTCATGTCGTTGACCGTTCGGATTATGGATGTATGATCCGAAGACAAATCATTAATGCTTGGAACTTTTAGTTCTTCGCTATTGATTCCTTTCATTATGAAGAAGTGAATGAGGGCTGGTGTTTTCGCAGGGTAGGATGGCCAATAAGTGGGCGATCCAGTCGAAATAAAATAACAATTAAAATTTCGCCCTGCTTTGTAAAGCTTCTTGTCTCTTGTCGTTACTAGTCTTGATCTCCAATAGGTGTGGTTTGCATTGAAATCACCTCCAATGATAAAGTTGTTGCCTAGAGCTCGAAAGAGGTCATTAAGATCTTCATCTGTAGGCGAATGCCTATAGGTCGGCAGTATATAGCAGCTATGTTAAATTGCTTGTTTTTAGTCAAAATGTTTATTATTTTAGCATTTCACAGGGTTTCAAAATACTTTTTTACAATTACAGCACTACCTCCACTGGCACTGTCAGATGGATGAGGAGAGTGGTCTTTTCTTGATATTCTTTTGCGGCCGATTTTAAAAATACTTTCAGCGTTTTAATGGAGACATTCTCCGGATCAGTACAGGCTACCTCCCTTCGGCAGGGCTAAAGGGGCGCTGGCGACTGCCTACTGAACTACTCAGCCGATTTTAAAAATGCAACTAACCTAAAAATCTACCTGTCTCGCCTGAGACGACTTTCATGAGAAGGCCTATGATGGGTCCATTTCCATGCACATTAAACATGATGCGAGGCTCGAACGAAAATCAAGGAATAGTAGAGGGCAGCAAAAATAAATCACCAGTAGCTGCTCGTCCTTCAAAATTTGGTTTCTAAGCGTTATGGGCTATATATATATACAGCATCGGTAATTTACATTCTTTCACTGACGCTGAAAAAATTGCTACAAAAGAATTCTCATGCCACTCGAATTCGTTTTCAGCATACCGTTGTTGCAATAAACCACCAAACTACCGATCGAATTAATTCAATACACCCGAATTTCGGTTTCCAATAAATAAATTAACTTATTTCCTAATGACTGTGGGTCATTTGACCGCACGGAAAATCTGTAATTAGCAATTCGTGTCGGTTACAGAATTCAGGTAAATGCACGTGCCATTGGTAAATGCGTTTTCGAAGGCAGATTTGGAATGAAGCTTGGGGATACATTTTGTTCCTACGTGCTGACATTCGATGCAAATGTGATATCAAAGTTGTATCTGTGTTTTCGAAGGTATGCTGCATGCATTCTCGTTATTCATATAAATGCATGCATCTATCGTGTATGCGATGCTACATTTACTTCTGTTCTTGCTGTGACACAACAATTTGGCCCAAAACTCGGCATTTATCTGTAGCTTTATAAACAATGCATGTTATAACTGGCACAATGAATTTTCGTATAATTGGGACAAAATTACGCACGCACTACCCCAGGCTTTTGAATTGCAGTAGGACTAAAAATGATGAAAATATGGAAACAAATATTTACCTACTCATGCAACAAAATACTTTCTTTTCAATGGCAGTTTCAAATGTTTATATTTGTGAAGGGTATTTGTTGAGCCTGTTCGCACATCACTGCATTGTGCAGTGCAACAGAACTGAATGTTACATATATTTATTATTTCGGTTTTTGTTACTGAAGTCAATGGGCCTTACCAATAATCATTTCTGGAATCTCTTCGACTTTCGGACAAAGCCGAGAATGCACTTCAGCGATAAGGAGTTTACAGTATCAGCACTCTCCACATCAGCGCCAAACATTTACCACCTGATCCGACCAAAGGCAGGACAATAACAAAGGAAATAATCTGAGGTATCGTCGCCCTCTCCACAAGCGTCGCAGACAGGAATATCACTTAATCCTAGCACACTAAGATGCTTAGAAAAAACGAAGTGTCTCATAAGAACGCCAATAAGTTTTCTACAGTCTTTTCTACTGAGAGACAGCAGAAATGCTGCAGACTTCTTACTGACATGCGTTTAGTCTGCCCGCACATCCTGTAAAACTGTTCGTTTGAGACCCAATCGTCAATGGAAGCCCTGACCAAGGGCGTAGGAATACCCATCACAGGTTCTGGTCCAGATAAATTATCCTCTGAGCCTTTTCTTAGCAATCTCGTCGGTTATCTCATTATTCCAGCAATCCCAGTGATCTGGGACCCAGGCAAGAGTCAAAGAGTTCTCCCAAACTATTATGGAACGGGTCACAGGATTGAGCAAGGCCTTAAGCGAAGCCTGATTGTCGCTACAGGCGCAGATACTCCGACCCCGACCAACTAAAAAATAAATAGGTGGCGCAAAAGGCGGTAGACAATTTGTGTTATGTGATAAATGTATATCGGAATGAAGTCCTCATTAACACTGAGTTAATGATGGCATGCTAATACTCAAATTTTGGATTCCAAGAAAATTTAAGTGAAATTTAATAATCTCATATGCCTATGCCTACTAAGCCCTTTCCCGCAACAAATAATCTAAAAAGTGTCAAAGGAATACGAATACAATAGTATAATGTACAGTAGGTAGGTTTTAGGTACTTACAATAACATTCTGTGTATGGCTTACAAATATTTTGTAAGATGTGTATATTTATAATATGTAATAGGAACCTAATTAATTTGTCATTTAGAAGCGCCTTATAGAAGTGGTAAACTTTAATGACACAAAATATGTACAATCTCATTATACATCTGTTTAACATTAGATTCCAAATAGATATATGTATTTTGAGAGTATCATTAGAAATTAAGCCGAACGATGTTTTGTTTGTATATAAGAATTAATTTTAAACTCTTTAAATTAAGTTTGCTGGTGGCAAATTGTCTAGCTAAGCTATATATACTTTGTATGCATAAACAATAAAATTCCACTTGTTTTTTAATAAATAAATAAGGATATGTAAATATTAAACAAATTCACTCGTCTTCGATAGCTAATAATTTGCATTTCAACATCCGATCCGAAGAACCAGCAGTTTCATAGTCAAAGTGTTATTGCCCTTAGGAATACACTTGAATAGGGACAAGATTTCTTGTTTATCTTTTGCTTATTTTCAATAAAACATAAAATTTGTGTAGACGTATATATTTGTTTAATGTTTAGATTTTAGTTTTGCATTAAAGGGAAAACAAAATTGCACCAACATCTTTCCGTTATTTTAAGCAAATGGTTTTTATTAAATTTAGTTTGAAAAACTGAATTTTTCGCTTGTCGCACTTGAATAGGGACAGTAACTGGAAACAAGGATCAATAACAAAAAGTTGCAAAATTGAGTTCAGAATCATTTCTTTTTATTGGAAGAGAAGGTAATGTCGCTCTATGCGTACTCGTATACTTTTCGTGATAATTATCCCCAAAAATTCTCAATTATATTGAGTTCAGGGGAATAAAGTTGCCACTCCAGTAAAGGCACACTTTAAGTATGGATCCACTTGTGCGGTATGAACGTGATCGTTAGTAAGAGTAGGTTTTTATTTTAATTTTAAGCGTTTTGGATGTCCATCGTCCTTGAAGCAATTGTAGGAAACTCATAAGCTAATATAAGAGGTACAAACGATGTATATGCTGTCAACGAGAAAGAAGTCTCGGCATCGACGACTCGGACATGTAATGTAACAATGGATAAATGGACAGATACAACTTCAAAGTAATTAAAGACTTTGTCCACCTATAGGCTCCACTATCACCTTGCAAAATTACATCAGCGCAGAGATCAAACGAAGAATCACTCTTGCCAATCGCTGTTTATTCGGGCTAAGAAGGCATCTAAGAAATAAAGCCCTCTCATAGAAATTAGGAGATATTATATAAGACCCTAATCATCCCAGTCCTGCTGTATGATGTAGAAGCATGGACTCTGTCAAAATAGGATGAACATCTCCTGGGATGTTTTGAGAGAAAGATTCTTCAGACGATACTCGGTCCAGTTTGTGTCGATGAAATGTGGAGGGGAATATTTAACAACGATCTTTATGGGCTATACAGCGATCTTGACCAAAGTAGAATTAAGTAGATGTCCAGCTCTATGAACTACTCATCTATTTGCGAGGTGGAATAGTGAGAATTTGAGCATCACTAACAATCCGTCTATTTTCGGTGGGCCTTACCAATAATCATTTTTAATCTGCAACTTAAATATTTTGACGGTCACAATGGATAATTTTATGTGGAAATTTTCGCCATTGTGACTTCGTAAAAGTTAGCCTGTACAATAAAAAGAATTATTAGTACCGCGGTGTATGTTCTGGCTGTTTTGGTCCTCTCTTTCGTGTTGTTTCCATACTTGCACTTATTTTTAAGAAAATTGCAAAACACTTTTTTTGGCAATATAGACTACACTCCTTACCTTATAGCCAACCATTTCTCGCGCCTTTCTCTTCTGGAGAAAGCTCCTTTTAGAGCTCGACAAATTGTTTTTATATACATATATGAGATTATAATAATTCATCCGCGTATGTTTTTGCGCATCTCCCGTCGACATTTATCTTAAATTCATACAATTCATATTAGACATGTATCGCCTCGAGTTCTCAAATGAATTCATCGGCGAACTGAGTGGGGACCCGCGTTAGGTTTGGGAAATTTTGTCGAATTTCATTTTCAGTCTATGAATTAATGTTTGAGAGAATAACAATAACAACAACTCGTAGACACAGACATATCAGTATCAGTCACTTATTACTTATTACAATGAACTCGAATCAAATAAAATGTGAATCGATTGGTTTACTGAGATTTTACTTGTACAACTTTTTTAGACCGAACTTGACTGAGGCACTTTTACGTCATGCCCTTTCTTCACTTTATTAACCCGTGCGTCGATGCAGCGGAATTTATATAAATACCTAAAGCCAAAAAATTGGATTTTTTTACCTTTTTTGCAGTTTTTAAATGCTGCGATAAGAAAGTTTGTTATCACAGCCTCAGACTCGGATTGAAAATAAATAAATATTATGTAATTGAAGCTACAGAGCCCTAGCCCTCTCGCAACCAATTGTATTGTGTGAGATTTTATTTTTGGGGCGAATGGAAGGAAAGGAAGAGTCTAAACAGCCGAATTGAAAAGCTTTTCCAGACAGTTATATTCCCGGATGTTTGTCGGATGTTCGAAAGAGGTGGGGCAGTGGAAAAATCCTTTACAAGTAATTTGTGTTCTTGTGTGGCTTCAGATTTACTGTATTAAATCGCCAGTAACCATTATTCGCATTCCTAAAGAGTGTACATCATGGTATGTCTACGAATAATTTATTTGTACAAAATAAAAAAACTGAATAAGCTTCGTTTTAATATTAAATGTTTTAATTCAGTTTGTCATCATTACAAAAAACATTCCAGCGACGACCTAAATATTACGCGATGAGCATTTAAGTTCTTCGCTCATTAAAAATCACATTGAAAGTCTGCAGCATCAGAATATAAACATAGCAATTAGGTTTACAATAAAACGGTCCTTCCTTTGGCAGTCGTAATCCCTGGAACGTCCTTTTCAGTTAAAGCGCCCAAGTGATGACCTCTAAGTAATGTCTCATTTCACTTGCATGTCTCACTTATAATGGCAAAAATATGTCGCCCTTTCCTTTCACAAAAACCAACACAGAGTTGACTTTATGATTTAAAAGTTTATTTGTCCTTCTCTTTGTGCTAAAACGTTTTATGGACTCTCCTATTCTTATAGGTATCTTGTGACTTGACTGCGAGGTTTGGACAACGTGAATGTTTTCATGTTTGGTGAAATCTGGGGATGATGCCCATGATTTGGTTTCTTAAAAAACCAAAAATACTGAAAAGTCTTGACCTCATTGTTCTTCCACAAAATTAGATTTCCACCCTTCGTTATTCAATACAATATTATACAAAAAGACCATCCGCGGTACTAATAATCATTTCTAGTGTCCAGGCTAACTTTTACGAGGTCACAAACTCACAATGGCGAAAATTTCCATATAAAATTATCCATTGTAACCGGCAAAATATTTAAATTGAAGATTAAAAATTATTATTGGTAAGGCCCAATATCTTTAAAATAGAAATTTGGAAATTCACGGACGATTGTATAAATTGATTTAGGAGGTGAAATGCGGTAAACAGGAATCTGAAAAGATTAGCAAAATTGCTGCGAAACAAACAGATTGGAACGGCGAATTGAAAGGAAATGATGGATTAAAATAAAATGGATTAATTATTCGTTAAAGAAAAAGACCACCACCCATTGAATTTTCAGAATCGAGGCGAATAGGATAAAAGAAGCTGTCAAATTCTTGCACGTGAGCTAATGAAAATTCAAAATGCAAGTTTTTGCACTTATTTATGCACTGCCAAAAAATTGTCATTAGGGCTTTTCAGCACTAGTCAGGGTGTTGAAATAGAGATGGTGGTGGTATCGCTAATATCCCCGAAGCGGTTTACTGACTCCGGAAAATCCGGCCCCTTTTGTCCAAGGGGTTCAGCAAAGGACCTGGCCCTCCAGGTTGGGGGTTGTGAGTCGGGGTAATTTCCCTACCACGGAAAAGCAAGCCTCGGATATGGATGATCCAAATGTTGACGACCCCAGCAAACGAAATAAGGACAACGAGCTTCGGATCTGCACGTGGAATGTCCGGACCTTAAACAGACCGCGTGCAGCCGAACAACTTGTGGAGACCCTGGACAGGTAAGGTACAAAGCCGACATTACGGCCATCCAGGAAGTGCGATGGGATGGAAAAGGCACAAGAAGGATGAACAACTGTGCCATATACTACGGCGAGTGCCGCAGAGAGCAGGGTCAGCGGTTATTTGGATGTGGATTTGTGATTAGAGGAAGACTTAGGCAAGAAGTCTTCGGATTTCGCAATGTTAGCGACCGCCTAGTTACAATCCGCATCAGGGCCAAATTTAAAAATATCGCGCTGATTTGTGCTCACGCCCTGTCAGAGGAGAAAGACGACTCAGTCAAAGAAGCATTCTACGATCTTCTTGATAAGACGTATGATAAGTGCCCGAATTACGACGATAAGATAGTTTTTGGTGAGTCGGAAAGGAGGGCATCTTTGGCTCTACAGAAAAGCACAGCCTGCACGGCAACACATCCGGAATCGGACTTAGGCTAATCGACTTTGCGGCGGGGCGAAATGTCATCATTGCCAGCACACGATTCTCAGACCTCAACATACACAAGGGGATTTGGGGGTCTCCAGATCAACAAACCGTCAACCAAATTGATCATGTTGCGATAAACGCCAGACATGCCTCCATTTGGATGTCGGAACGTTCCGAGCGCCCAACATAGACTAGGACCATTACTGGTAGTAGCCAAAGTACGGATGCGGATATCCAATACTCCACAACACCGAGAGGATACTGTAAGAAGATTTAACGTTGCAAGGCTACTATCGCAAGAGACCGCCAAAACCAAAACCATCCTCAGCATCATCAGCATCAAGTAAAGAGGACCAGTGGCAACACTGCCAGTGTGCCATCAGGAGTGCAGCGACCCTTGTTTCGACAGGAATGCCGCCAAATACATGCAGCCAAGAAAGAGGCCTAACAATAAATGCTGCAGACAAGAACCATAGCGGCTAAGAGAGCTGCCTGCATGCTCTACGGGCAAAAAAGAAGGGAGGAACACCGGCTTCTCAGAAAAAAAGAAAGAGCACGAGAAGCGAGCGGTCGAATCAATTGAGGGACGCTACTGCAGAGGCAATGTTTGAAAGTTCTACCACAGGGTAAAACGATCCACTCAAGGATATAAAGCCCGAACAGAAGCCAGCAGAGATGAGCATGGGAATACAGTAGTAGACTCACAGTCGGTGCTGAGGATTTGGAAAGAACACTTCTGCAGACTGTTAAACGGCGGAGACAGCCAACAACCCGCTGTCAGGCAGAATGATCTGTTCAGCCTGGACGATGATAGCCAAAATTTCAAAGCAGCGGGAGATGGCTTGGTAAGGTTCATGCACCAACACATCTGTAAAATTTGGTCGGATGAAAGCATGCCCGACGAATGGAACCTCAGCATCGTGTGCCCCATCCACAAGAAAGGAGATTCTCTGAACTGCGCCAACTCCAACTACAGAGGAATAAGTCTCCTGAATGTCGCGAATAAGATCTTGTCGGCTGTATTGTGTGAACGCCTAAAACCTTTCGTCAACAAACTGATCGGCCATAGCAGTGTGGTTCTAGACCAGGAAAGTCAACCATCGACCAAATTTTCACACTCCGACAGGTCTTGGAAAAAACCCAGGAATTTCAGATCGATACACACCATCTATTTATCGACTTTAAAGTCGCCTATAATAGCGTATATATAGGGACGAATTATACAAAGCCATGTCAAGTTTTGGCATCCCCGCCAAACTCGTCCGTCTGTACAATTACTCGTACAATTGCATGCTTTAACACCGCAAATTTAAACCGCAACTTGAATTTTATGTATTTCAATAGTTATTGTTTTCCAACTTCAAGGCTTAACCTGTAAGATGTTTTCACTCTAACCGCCCTGCATAAGCTAACATTCACCTGATGAGTGCTCACTTCACTGGTATGTTATTTTTACTGATGGTTATGCTAGATATGAACACATCGTGTTCATCATTGAAAGAACCCAGTCAAGGACCCATTACATTTTTCTATTGCACTTGAAAAGAATGTATGTAACTGACACTCATATCTAGGAGGATGCTCTTAGAAAATGCAGTCTTTAATCCTAAGTAGTGTGTATGGGGAAAGACGGAAACGTAATAAAATATTCAAGCTACGGAAGATGTGAGGTATTTCTCGAAGAGATTAAATTCCATACAGTAAAGTTGGTAAGCTTCTTATAGATTATGCATTATGCATATCGAAAACAGAGATGCTGACTTGAACAACATTATAAATCGAATTAATGGGATATACATATAAAAACGCACAAAGTCTGATGTACCTCCTCCTTCGATGGAGGTAGGTGGACAATAATTTTTAGACATGTGCGATGGATCGGTATGAGGTTATGGTTTACTATATTAAGTGCTTCCATGGTACATGTATCGAATGTGGGGAATATGATTATAGGAAACACCATAACCTGAATTATTTTTATAGAGATACGTATATTTTAAAATCAGATGTCACAAGCTTATACCAGCAAATTAACCACAAAAATATTGGATTAATAATTTACTCGGGTATTTTGTGTTTACAAATACCACAATTAAAATGCAACAGATTTTCAATAATAACATCAACATACTCGGCTCTTATGTGCTATAGATACATTCTTTGAAACCAAAATGTGTTTTCATACACTTCAATTACTCAACTGGCTGCCCAAATTAATACACATACGAGTACAGTATATTATCGAATTTAAATTCACAACCGCTACAGTAAAATACGCCATCCCTATCGTTGAGAGGATGTGTTGTTTGACAATGGTAGGCACCAGCCTCCTAACCGGAAAGCGAATCGTTATTAATTAACGAAAGGTTATCGTATCAAATGAACGTTGTGTTTATAGAGTAGTTAATTAAATGCTAATTGAGAGTTGAATTCCATGCATGAAGAGTCAGTTTGGCATAAATGGTATTCGCCACAGTGCAGTGTTGCAATTTGTTATCGTTTAATAGTATAGAGGACCCTTGATTTATGTAAAGTGCAATCGATTTCAGAGTTTATTATCTTGTTCATCGTTTGTAAATTTTTTATACAAAACTAGCTGACCCGCCGAACTTCGTTGAAAATAGTAATTCCTATTAGCATGCACATGATGGTTCATTTCAGTCAATTCAAATCCTTTATTCAAAAGTTCTTTTAAATACAATGGAAATATATAGCTTAATCATAGGTTCGTTCGTGTACTTTCATCGTAGAAGAATGAAAAATGTCAAATCTCAAAAATCGAGAGAGAAATCTCTCAATTTCAAGAGAAGTACCTAATCGTTTTTTTTTTTTGCAAAAAAGGCTGGGCAGCCGGTTTTACAGTGCAAGTTTAAACTCCGTTTAACCACATATCAAGTTTAAACCGACGTTTGACACGAAAAGGTGTATTACAGTGCTAGTTTAAACTTAATCGAGAGTTTAAACCGAGTTTAACTTAACCCGCCGTGGATGGGGGTTTAAACTGAGTTTAAATATGTCTGAGGCCAAATCATTTCGTAGAATGGAGTGATTTAGATTTCGAAAAACGATTTCGGCTTACCAAACTAACTGCTCAAATAGTTTTTAATCAAATAGAGCACAGAATAGAAAACAAAACGAAATGGTACGTAACAAATATAATTCTTCAGAAGAAATTAGTGATATCTTTTATGTATCTTATTGTAGGAATAATGCACTGTCTATGAGGCGTCTATGTTTCTGCTGATGTTTGTGCATGGAAGATTGGAAGTGCATAGAATTGAGGCGAATTAAGAACCTTTCGCTCCACTAAACTACAATTTATTTGTTCTGGTGTTTCGGTTAATTTGCTTTGTATATAATTCAATTCGAATATGTTAGGAAATTATATGGACTTATGTTTTATTTCTTCGCTTGTGGTTACCCAACTGAATTTGACCGTAGGTTGTCTTCTGGTTCTGATTCATGCCCGTTCTCTTATGATTTGTTGTAGTTTGAGGAGGCTTGTTGTTACCATCCGGAGATTTCTGCGGTGTATCCAAATCTGCGGCATTCAAGGTACCTACCTAATAAAAAAGACATCAGTAGCGATTTGCATGCTACGGCACCAATATTTTAAATTTCCACAAACCGAAGAGGAATTCAATGCCGCAGTAATGAATTTTATTTATTTTATTTTTTGTTTATTTCACTTTTTTAAATTGCCAAACTGACACAATAAACAAAACTGACGGAAATTTCAAATACAGTGGCGTACAAAACAGACGAGAAAAGTTAAACCGAAGTTTAACTAAACGTTCGTTCAAATTCCACTGTAATACACTCACGGTTTAAGTACTTGGTTTAAACTTCCTTGCGAGTTTAACTAAACCTGAGTTTAAACTCGTACTGTAAAACCGGCTATAAGAAATGAAATGAGCAGAAAAAGGATATTTTTTAATTTTTTTCTATTTACTCAGTACGTGGTCGCATTCACACAGTTTCTTAGCAAATTTTTAATAATAATTTTACGTTTGCAAAAAAGTACCCGAACGAACCTATAATGTCAATGTGTTTCAACCAAACCACAATTACGTGTCTGTCAACCTTTCGCTTTTTCGCTGAAGCAGTGTTCGTAAGTCGTGGGAAAATAAAGCCATCGCTTGGGAAAATTGGAAAAAATGGGACTCCAATGCTATTCCGTGGAAAATTTAATCAATATAAAGAAGAACTTATACCTATTCATATAAATTTCAACGGCATTTCAGTACGATAACTACGGCGCCAAAAATTGATAACGGTATTTTGTAGAGGGGTTAAATACAAGCATTCTTTACTATGGGAGGGGAATCTATCTTGCTTCATTTAGGCGGGAGGGGCAATTTAAAAAAATAATACATACTTAAAATGAAAAAAAAAAATTTAAAACAATGGCAACACTTACAATAAAGGACTTTAAAATTTTGGAAGCCAGGAATCTGTTCTTTGATATTATTTTTAAATCAAGTTATAGCTGTTAATAGTTTTTGAAAAAAATACTTTCAAACTTGAAATTTAAGGTAAAAAATTAGAGAAAAAGTGGTATGCTGATTTTTTCAATATTAAGAAAATTGATATTTAATTTGTTTGTGGTTTTTGCTGCCTAAATTAATTCTTAATCAAACACTGGAAAATAGATTGGTTTATGTCCTCTAATTTTTGAGAAAATTTAAAATTAATTTTATATGTCGCTCCGCTTAGAGCACAAATTGTTACCCTTGCGCCTTGAAATGTGTATGGGGGAGGGGGGCAAGGTGTCCCCTGCAACACCCTCTGCTTGTGGTCACTGTTGGATTTTGGGATGGGTGCAAGGCTGAGTATATGCAAACTTTCTTTAAATTATATTAGTTTACCCAATGTCAACAGCATTTTTCAGCTACAATCTCTGGCCTGAAATTTCACATTGGTAGACACAATTTTGTGATTTGTATTTTAGACAATTTAGAACTGACTTTGAAAAATACTTTAGTAGTATAGTTCTTTGTTGTAAGTGTTCCCATTTTTTTTAATATTATATTTTAATTTTATGCATAATTTTTTTTTAATTACCTCTTCCGCCTAACCGGAGCAAGATAGACCCCCCTCCCATAGTAAAAAAATGCTTGTATTTAACATAAATCCATCATTACTTTTCATCGCCAAAATGATTGTACTCACCCCAATTCTTGTCCTTAAATTTCAAGTTTGAAAATGTTTTTTTTTTCAAAAACTAGCTATTAATAGAAATAACTTGACTTACAAATAATATAAAAGAACAGATTCCGGGGTTTCAAAAATTATATAGTCTTTTATTATAAGTGTTGCCAACTTAAATATTTTGACGGTCACAATGGATAATTTTATATGGACATTTTCGCCATTGTGACTTCGTAAAAGTTAGCCTGGACACTAAAATGAATTATTAGTACCGCGGATTGTTTTTTCATGTATTTTTTTTCCTTTAATGTATCATTTTCTTGAAATTACACCTCCTGCCTAAACGGAGTAAGATAGACCCCTTCCCATAAATCCCTTTTTGATATCATCCAAATCCACGTTAATGGAGCAAGTATCCTGACGAATGTCTGCATATCTGCTGTAAAATTTAATACTAACTTCGTGGTTGATGTTCTTATGTGGTGCACAACTTCTAAAAAATATTTTCTAAAATATATTTCTATGGCTGTCTAGCTTTTTGCCATAAAAGTAAACAAGTACTTTACATGGTCTATAATAAGGCGGTGACAGGAAAATGCTTTGCATTCTCACATGCATGCTAGTTGGCATCAATTTCGATTATCACATACTTTACCTTGCCGCCGCCTCTTTTTTAAAACTACTACCATGGCCTCGACCATGGCTACGCCACAAAATCAATGCCAAGTGCTGTTCATTTTATTTTAGTAAACCTTTTATTTTTATTCAACAGTTACAATTATTCATTGACAGTAGTGGTAGTAGTAGTACAACAGCATAGTATCCATAAGTATAATAATACTTGTCTCATATAGTACTTTTTATTTTTGCAATAAAAAAAGCATAATTAGAACAAATCCTTTTCACCTGGGAGACCAGCTCCTCTCAAGGATCAACAATAAAAACTTTAAATTTCTCTACGCATTTGCAGGCATTTTATAGGAAACCGCAAACCACAAAACAACTCACACAGCTTCTCGTAAAACGTTTTCTTGTTCGCCCTTCTAAGGCAAGCCAAATTCGTTCTTCTCTCCACACATATGATTAATGTATAAGACTGGGATTCTCTGAAGGTCCATAATCCCAATTAAAAAGCCAATAACCACAATCGTTGGGAGTCATAAATCAACATCACACCTCAGAGTGCACTTGGGCACATATTATCTGCTGATGTCCTGTCGGTGGTCTCTCTCTTTCATTTGACTCGTTCCGCTCTTCGTCCTCATCGTCGCTGCCATTTTGATTATCATCTCTCGGAATTACAACGTCCCGTGTACAGTCCAATGAATCTGCTGTGACTTGTGTGTCTTGAGTGTGTTCGTCCTTCCCAGCTGCATCCTCATCATCGTCGTCTGATAAATCCTTCGCGACAGTCTCACTCCGTAGAAGCTTTCTCTTTCCACTACCAAGGCGGGGAGATTTCGGCATTGCCACTACCACAGGTATTGGAATGTTGACGTCGTCCTCAACGGATTCAATTCTGTCCAAACTCGGTTCCATTTCCTGCAGCACTTCATGGGTCAGCATGGATTTGAGTGCGTGGTTATGGTTGTTCTTTCTAGGCATCGGCACATTGTCCAGGGCCAATTTATTTCCATCGTTAAACAATTCCTGACTAACTCCGCCAGCGGTAAGCATTGAACCTGTCTTGTGGTATGGCTCATCGACGTGTACCAGTACAAAGGGTAGTTTCAGCGACAACTCTCCACCCATACCGCTCAGGGTCAGCTTTACCTTTACATAGTACGACACATAGATGGCGAACACGTTTCGATCCTCTGGATTTGAGGAAGTTATTGCCGTCAATGGTGCTACGGTGGGCGAACGGATAGCAGAAGCTGCAATCGCTCCAGTTATCTCCTCTGGTTCGGTGCTACGTTGCAGTGTATCCTCCAGGGCTATCCAATTTTTTGTTGGTCCTACAAAAATACACAGGAATTAATGCAGCTCTTTGCAGAAGTCTAATTTATTGTTTTACTTACCTCTCTGCGGTTTGAGAATGTATGTCGCAGTTAGTGTGCTACCGGGAATCACGGTCCGGTCAACCGGAGAGTTATTGTCCGAATCGGCGACGATGTTTTTGAATTTTCCATTATTGAACATACAAACGTCCACGTGTTGTATGGCACAGACCTGTGGTTGGCAAAAGGGAAGAAAACACAGAAAATTTCCATTAGCAAGATTGGGGATTGTTTCCTTTTATCGTGGAAATAAAACGCACGTGCAGTTGAAATTGAAACACAATCATATATCCTTCACAGTAAGTAGTTCGAATTCGGAACTCATTTCGACAATTTAGGTAGAGCTTGGTTAGTGTTGTTGTTGTTTTTTTTTTTTTTTTTTTTTGTGTTTCATGGCTATTTGGGGGTTAAAAGGATTTAATTGGCCATGGATAAGGGTATGGTTTTTGTTTCCAATAATGTCTGGTTACAGGTAAGGGGAGGTGCTTTATAAATGTTCCTTCTATGGTTTTCCATTTCTGGGAAAAGCTATCTGATGAAGAGGAAGGAAATGCTAAAAAGCTAAAAGAAAATGTTAAAGAACATTGAAATAATGTTGAAATGTATGAGAAGGTAGGAGTATGTGACTGAAGGTAACTTTCTTTATATTTACTTATATAGCAATGTTGTACCCATACTTGTAAATGGGATTAAAGAATGTAATGCTGTTTACCTAAATGTTATTCCCTTGAAGGAACATAAAATTCGGAATATTGCTAGCAAAACGTAAATATATATTAGTTCACTGGGGCATGTACTCGGTTTATTTAAAAAAAAAAGCTTAAGAAATAGGTACATAGACCTGCAGCGTGGTAATAAAGAGCATTTGTAATAAATTTGTAAATATTTTATAGAAACTGCTCAAACAGCGAATTTTCGACTTTTATTTCGCCGGTCTTTGAATATTCCTTTAAATAGGGTAACGTCTTCATTGAATGTTATATACCTACATTTACGCTAAAAATGTGCACCAGAAATAGAGTGCACCTTTAGGATTCTGCTAGAATCTACGCATGTCCCGTTCACTAAGAATGAGGGAAGATAAAACCCGACAAACCTCACTTTTGAAGCTAAAGTGTTTAGGTACACACGACTGAAGGGTAACCAAATAAAAACATTTGGAAGCTAGGGCGTTAGGCAATAATGCCCTAGGAAATAACACCCATATCGTTTTGGAAATAATGCCCAAAAATAGAGAACAAGATGGAAATAAAGCAAAAAAAACAAAAACTGGGCCGATTTGGTTTACAACATTTTTTTCAGTACACGGCTCGTATCGTATCGTCATCGTCGCGGTCGTAGCGTCATACGAAAAGTAATGAGATCTAAAAGTAGGTACGCCAAGTTCTTAGCTTAAGAAGGTTAAATGTTAAAAAAAATTGGTAGGTTCACTGGTCAAGTTTTGAAATTCTAATATATTCCATAATATAATGAAGTTATAAACGAAAAACTTGCCAAGTAAACCTACCAATTTTTTTTTTAACATTTAACCTTCTTAAGCTAAGAACTTGGCGTACCTACTTTTAGATCTCATTACTTTTCGTGGTTGACTAGTTACGCACCTAATTTTTGTTGTTCTATATATAAGAGAATTTGGCTCGTTTTTTTACATTTATGATTTTGGTGTGATTTCACTACTTTTTGCGAAGTTTTTTTTTATCAGATTTCTCAAACGTTGAAACGTCTTTGCATGTCAATTGACACTGACTACCATCACTTTAGCTTTCTTTTTTATAAACTATTCATTAAAATTATATTCAGCAGGTAGATTAACTTCTATTCACATTTTAAGTGGGCCCCTTAAATGGACAATTTTAAATTTTTGATATTTCTTCTTTTGTACAATGCAGGTCCTACCGCTATACCAAATTTCAACATTCTACTACAGTCGGAAGTGGCCCAAATAAATAAAAACTGATTTTCAGAAGTGGGCGGATACCACGCCTCCTGAAGGGAGAATATAAAATTGTTGACTTTTTTCTTTTTGTACACTGCAAGTTCTACCGCTGAACTGAATTTCAACATTCTACGTCAACTGAAAGTGACCCAAATAAATAATAACCGATTTTCAAAAGTGGGCGGATACCACGCCTCCTGAAGGCAGAATATAAAATTTCTAATTTTTTTCTTTTTGTACAGTGCAAATTCTACCGCTGAACTGAATTTCAACATTCTACGGCAACTGGAAGTGGCCCATATAAATAGTAACCGATTTTCAAAAATTGGAGGATACCACGCTTCCTGAATGTAGAATATACAATTTTTGATTTTTTTCTTTTTGTACACTACAAGTCCTACCGCTGCACTGTGGGGCAGCTGTATGGGGACCGGTGGCAAAAAAAGCAAAATCCATTTGTTGAAATGAACGGTTTTTTTATTGCTAATTGATAAACAGTAAACCCATGCACTTGTTACAAGTAAGTAACTAACGGCCAGCACTTTGGTTATTCAGTGACTGCAGTTCAAAGTTGTATGTTAAATAGATCGGAAGTCAATTGAATAACTTGAGAAGAATATAGTGCATAGTTGAGGTGTGATTTTCTGAAATACAATTAAAGAAATAAAATAGTTTTGATATGGATCTTTTACCTGAAGGTATTTAGTCTTACTTAAAATGTTTTTTATCCAATTTATATGTTTCATTTTTTTTTAATCGAATTTAGTAAGGTGACTTACAGTTAGCATACAAAAGAAAAAAAAATTGAAAAATTCGTAGTCTTTTAGTAATAAGTAGGGCAAAGTGGGGCTATATTTTTTACACCAATTTATTGGTAATATAGTTTTCTCAAATATACAATAAAAAAAAGGTGCGCGATTTTGCGCCTTTTTCTGTAAATTGGAATTATGTTAAAAGAGGGGGTCGTACTATAAAGGCTCGAATTACGACATGTTTAATATGTTGTTGGTTTTTTTTTTCATTCAGACTCACCCGCAAATGAGCTCATATATTCAAGACAACAATTGTGGCATATAATGAGAGCAAGTACATCAACAAAAATCGATGAAAAAATTCAGTACTTACGAGATTTTCTGGTTAATGCAACGAAATGCCCCGATGATTTATTTCTTGACCAGAATCCCAAATTTAAATTTTTTGTTTGGGATTTTAAAAAAAAGTGGATATCAGCTCAAAGAAATATGGAAGGAGATGAAGCATTGGCAATGATGGTGGAAGCTAAACTAACAAGGCATCAATATGAGATAGTGAGAAGCAAGAGCAATAAATACGTATGAACAATTTAAAAAATGGTTTTACTAATTTGTTTTTCTTCACGATAAAAGGGGGCGTAAAAGTGGGTGGGGAAAGCAAGTGTAGATGATAAAAATTTGATCATCAAAAAATCTTCTTTAAGTGTTTAATTTTGAAAAAATAGGCACATTTCAGAAAAGTGGGCGTTTTAGTGGGCGTGTCGGGTGGGAGGGTCTAAAAATATTTTGGGACTGGTCTCAGAAGCTATCCTGAAAAATTTCAGGTTTTTAGCTGTAGCGGCTGATTTGATGCCACATTTTAAGGCATTCTGCCCCACTGTGCGCTGCACTGAATTTCAACATTCTACGGCAACTGGAAGTGGCCCAAATAAATAATAACCGATTTTCAAAAGTGGGCGTATACCACGCCCCCTGAATGGAAAATCTCAAGTTTTGGACTTTTTCCAGTGTATGCACCACAGGATCTAGCATTTTGCCAAATTTCACGATTCTAGGATGGCCGGAAGTGCTTCATAATTTTGATGATCATCATCTAAGTGAGTGAGTGAGTGAGTAAGTCAGTTACGGTTTTTGCGATTTTTGAAGTCCTGTATGTTGAGAACCACTAATCCTATAGAGATGAAATTTAATGAGCTATAGGTAAATGTTTTAAGTTTGAAGTTTCTGGCTTAAATGGTTCCGAAGTTAGAGGGGGGTCGAAAACAGCCTGAGTTTGTTCCTGTAAAAAGGGTAAGTGCCTTTACTAGAGAACTTGGCTTGGGCACTACCGTGCCCTTTGATATAAAAATGTAAATTACGACTCACTGATCATCAACGCCCAGCCCAAACCCTTTGCTCTAGAAAGCAGATATTTTGCACAGTTATTTATGTAATTTATGATATTATACAAAGAAGAAAGAAGGATATTTCTAAATTCAAGCCTAAAGGGGTAAAAAAATGGGAAAATTTGTATTTTTTATCTAGTTTGTGTAGTCTATTATCTATTATAAGAAATAAAGATAATCATTCTTGATCAATCTTAATAAATTTTGATAATTTTGCTTGGGGCCCGAGTTATTGGCGATGCATATAAATTGCACAGTATAGGGAGATCTGGGCAGCGTGTAATATAATTAAGGATTTGGTAACTAAGAAATATCTTGTGTCCCGTAGATAGTAGCTCAGTCTGTGGCCTATTTCACCAACTTACAAATTTGTATTTTCAAACATTTTTCAACAAAATTTGCGAGTTTTTGATTTATTTTGTTTCACCAAACTCTGGGTATTCGAAAATTTTTCGTTGTTTTAACAAATTTAAATTTGTGAAAGCATTTATGTTTTTATTTCACCATTACAATAAATTATTTGTATTTTACAGGCCAGGTTTTGAAACTTTCACAGTTTTTGTGGACTTGCGTTTCACGAAGCGAAATGAAATTACAAAATTTGTACAAATTGTTGAATAATTTTATATGAGAAAGATCGCCTGTAGCTCCACTTACAAGTCGTTTTGCAATCACATTTCATTCGAAAATGTATTCGCGACGAAGACATAGCATTTTATTAATAGTGAAAACGAATAATTCATTTTGAGTTCCGGAAAAAAAGTCTACCGACAACGTATAAATTATGTTTTTTGGGAATTTTATGAACAATTTCGAAGTCATTGCAAGGCAGAAGAAATAATTTTATTGTTATTGGATAACATTCAACTCCAAGACAGCAATTTTTGACTGGCTTGCTTGTAATTGGCAATGGAGGGCAACATACCGTAAATATTTCCAATCATTGTTTCCGTAAACTATTTAAGAATTATTGAGTTCACGCAAGACGTTGTCCATGTCTATAGTCATAATTAAACAATGTAGTACTTAGTTTGATGAACGCCACCCAAAAAACTTTTCTTGAAAAAAGATGTAAATCACAAGTCAACGGAATTTCTGGTGAAATGGTAATTTGTAGGACTTGTGATAAACAAGTTGTTTTCCCACAAATTTTTAAGACACTTACTTGTATTTGCTGAAACAAAAATTGGCATTACAAATTTGTAGTTGCAATATACAATAACAAATTTGTGGTTTTAAATTGTAATTGGTGAAATAGACCACTGGTGTAGTATGATCTGTGTTGAAAAGCCAGCGCTGTACTTACAAATTGATCATACAGTCAGTGGCAAAATTATTTGCACAAAAGTAAAGTTAATCTAGCTACTCATAAATTTGAACTTACTTCAGTAAATTTTGGCATCAATGGAAAGGTCATTTAATTTTCGTTTGATTGATACAAAACTTTCCTTAACCCATTAAGTACCTATTGAAAATTTGGAACTTTTGTAAAAGTCTACTTTTTTTACTTTTTTCCTCGGTCCCAAAAAAAAAAAAAATGTTTTGATTCAAAAAGTTTCTTCAAACAATTCTAATAGTGAGTGCAAACAATTTTTTTCAAAAATCTCTTCGCTAATATTTTTTATAGTAAAAAAAGTAGACTTTTACAAAAGTTCTAAATTTTCAATGAGTACTTAATGGGTTAAGGAAAGTTTTGTATCATTCAAACGGAATTTAAATAACCTTTTCATTGATGCCAAAATTTACATGAAGTAAGTTCAAAATTATGAGTAGTAGTAGTTTTGTCGCATAGACCATAGGGTGTTAAACATATTTTTCAGAGACACTAACTACTGCTTAGGTACTTTTTTGTTTGCTGCGTGATATATAAATATAAAAGAGGAAACTAACTGACTGTAAAAGAATCTCTGTGTACCAAATCCTTATAAAAATTAAAATTTTGCGAGAATTATGAGACACCCTTTACTCGAATTCCTGGTTGGTCAGTTTTCAGTTTGTGCCACTAATTCAAATGTTTACACCGCTTTGGAAACGCTTCAAAAATGTACTTAAAAATATTGCCTAATTCCGAAAATACAACTTTAAGCACCCATACCTTGTAACATCCCTCGAAAGACATACAATTTAAAGCCCAAAAATAAAGGTATGCAGTGACCTACATAGCCATTAGTCATCCCTTATAATTTCATAATTCTGTTTTGTTTCTTTCTCATCCTCCAGAATATTCGGTAACGATATTCCAAACGGAAGGACCTCTCCCCTGGTAACATTCGCCTGTATTCATTACAGGTTAAAGTCCTTCGCATAAATCAGTGTCGGTAGTGTTGTCCTTTGGAATGTTTTTGTTGGCGGGCGTGGAATTTAATCTTCAATTATGCTTTGAGAGATTTTCAGTTTTGTTCCCGTTGTAATGAGCTGAACTAAAATAATTGCAAGATCTATTTAACCAATTGCATATCGTTAACGATGATCCAGCCTCGTTATTTCGGCCATTGGGTCACTAATTAATTTAAAAGTCCATCAAGTTGTCATTTGATAGCACTGGGCCACTAGGAGACAGAATCCCCTTGTTTCCATTGAAGGACACGCGTTGTTTCGATCGACTGTCGGATATTTGGCTGAACATCTGTGCGTGATACAACAAAATTAAAAATGTTGCTCAAGGACAACTCCTCAGACATTTCAAATAAATACTCGCATGTTTGATTACCTACATCCCATAACACTTCTACCCCATTCGTAGCTAGGCTAGGATATAATGTAAGCAAAATCATGGCTAGAGACATGCTTATAATGGAGAGAGCGATTGTGTGTACTAATGTTGGTTTTTATGGTACATTTCACCTGCGAACAATGATGCCAAATGCGTATTTGTAATGCTTCAGGGATTTGCAGACTCACACCCAATTTAACCTCACAATTCCCGGAAGCACTTACATAAGTCGCATTGCAGACCGCATTATAATGTGTATGGAAATTTGTTTTCGAAAAGTACACACTTGTGCATGACGGAAATATTGGTCTGTCGCGGAGCTACAGATTGACGCTCTCAGACATCACGAGCACCACACATCCGACATCTGAGTACAATTTCGTTAGGTTCTCGTTCCTGGCAGATGACACAAATAGCTTTTGTCACGAAAGATGGGAATGTGTTCTTAATGTGTTAAGTGAATTATATATAGGTGGGTGTATTATGTAAGCTTAGTTTCACTTCACATACTATTTGGGGGCTTGGAGACTTGGGTTAATGTGTCATTTGCACTCTAGTGTAAAATGGCGAAACATTTAAGCACCGAAATAGAAATCATTTTGTTTAGATTTGGTTATGATGCGTGGCATATAACATGGCTGTCACCAGTGATATTAAATGTTTCCACGCGATTCTGTGGTGGTTATGCACATAGGATATGTGTTGCCATAGGAGACAAATCTAACAAAACCATCCTTCTTTGCCACCTACTGGGAAAGCGGAATCTAGGTGCAGTCTTTGGTATTTACGAGTTAATTACTTGGTGAACGCCTAAGGCTTCTAATGACAAGTATACCTTCTGTATGAATACACAATTACTACACTGTTCTGAGAAGTGTATTTACGAGCTATTTTCGTTTGATTTCTGGGGCCAAGAAATGCAGAATTAAGGAAGTGGTACCAGTGTTAGGCCCATTTCCATATCGAACTTATGTGTGTTTGCGACTAAAAATACCAAGACCGATTTTAAGCGGCCCCTAGACGCTCAATATTATTGTGAAATATATTGCACAATATTATTGGCTGAGCGTCCCAGACGGTGCAATATTTTTCCCAATAATTTAGTTGACTGCTGATATTTGTGTAGACAACATGTTTTTTACAGACATTTTCACTCGCGGATATGTTTCTTTATCGACACTTGAAACATAAATGAGCAAATATGGTGCAATATTACCCACAGGCGATACAATTTTTCTAAATTGCGCAATAAATATCAAAAGCATTTTGATTTTCTACAATATATTGCACAACCCTGCAATATTATCTACAGACGAACAATAATATTGTGCAATATCAAATATTGCACAATAATATTGAGCGTCTAGGGGCCGCTTTAGTCATCATGGCAGAAATAATGCTCGTGCTCGATGCTTCGTCTGGGGGGAAATTACAACGAGAAGGTCCAGAACTGGCAGACTATACTCGTAAGTGGGTACCTTTGAGTTACATTTTGCATATAATCGAAAATCAAGGAATGAAAAGATGGCTTCTGGGCCAAATCCAAAAGCTAGAGAATGCCCAAGAGATATTTTATCATATCAGAGCTAACAGACTATGACTCAAAATTCCTTCGCTAGGGGCAGGGACCTTGACGTGTGCGCCTTTTTATAATGCCCTGGTGCGAAGGCTTAATGTTACAATGACTCAATGGCCTATGCTGTCGGAGGCGGTAGTCGTCTGAAGGGTCACCTATGGCAGACAGGCCGTTGAGGAGCAACTAACTAAGAACTGCCCATGGGGAGTAAACCGCATGATCAACTCTCTAATCCAAGGTGGAACAGCATATGCTGAGGGATGCGTGACTAAGAGAGTGCTTAGTTTCGCTAACTCCGAATACCAGGCGACCTTCGGTTTTAAACCAGCCTTCCCGTGCCGTACCGGGCTCCGACATGGGTGATGTTTCTTTCCCGGATACTCGTGGGATCAATATTTCAAACCTAATTAATAAAAATTTACAGACAGATGCCTTTGCAAGCGCATCAACCTCTGGGTCTGCTGTTGGGCAACCAGGAGAAGAACAAAGTTGCGCAGCCCCTGGGCTCCCTATGGTCGACAACTTCCTTGTTGTAGAGCATGACTCGACCTCAACTTCTCGGTCTGCCTTCGCGCAACCGAACCCGCCGCAAAGTAAGGATGGTAGTGTCAATTGGACCCCATCCATACAAGGCTGCGTCAGAAAGGGAGATGTGGAATCGTCCAGCTCTGACTCCGACACATCCACTCCAGTTGACAACTGTAGTCTAGTATCCGAGAAATCGGGATGCTCTGCAATTTGGCAAGAGTCTCGCTGGGCTGCAGATTCAACAGGGTGTGTACGTAAAGCTGTTGTGCTGCAAACAGGCGCTTTAAAAGTGCCCTGCGGAATGGTTTGGACAGAGAGAGTGCTCTCATCCTAGCCAAAGCCGTTCATAAAGACAGGCCGAATACCAAAGGGGTCAGATCGGAAGATCATACTCCACCTGCATCGACTGCCAAGAAGGTTAAGAAAGGTCCTATACCTGAGGTCCCCACCTTCAGCCAGGTGGCAAACCTAGTTAGGTTATGGTCAGGGAATATAGTTTTGGGAAATTATTTGAGGTAGAAATACTGGACCGCACGAAATGGGCCAATGGTGTTCCGACACTGGACTCTAAAACTCTGGTCTGGTACACTGACGGATCGTCTTGAGGATGAAGAATCCTCCGAACACATTCTCTGTGATTGCCCGGCACTTCACTGCTTAAGAAAACGTGTGTTCAAAAGGGAGACACGTACACCAGCAGAGGTTAGGAACTCCGCTACTAAGGACATATTGGCCTTCGTCTCTTAGAATAACTATATCCCTCTTCGATACAATAGACCTCTTTATGTCCCAGTGTCAGCCATATGGGCAGGGAACTTAAAAAAAAAATGACTCAAAATTTGAGCTCAATATCAATATATTCTGTTGTTTTCGTGGTATAAGATTTTAAGTTTTTTTTGTATGGAATTTGTCCAATATTGTGGAAAATCTGTTCCCATCATCGCCTTTACAATGGCATAGCGACATATCTCCGCCGACATATCTTCGCCAGTACATTTTTCGAGCGGAATTATGTCGCTTTTTTTCTGGCGGAGTTATGTCGTTTTGAAAACGTCATATCTCCGCGCGGAGCTATGTCGCATTTAAAACGACATATCTCCGCCGAACTAAGAACGACATATCTCCGCGCGGAGATAGGCGTCTGTAAGAAAGTTTGGTGTATTTAATGTATGGGGTGGGTGGCTCGCTTCGCTCGCTAACAGGATTTTAACCCTTTTTTTCGCAGGGTTTAGCCGCTCACGCGACTTCGTCGCTCCGCTAAGGGTATGTCAACAACTGTCTGGCAGGCGCCTGGAGCTAAAGTTTAATTATATTTACTCTGGGGTATTTAGCAGTATGTATAATATTTTTAGTCAATAAAAATACATGCACTTTTCTGTGTTTTGAAAACGTCATATCTCCGCGCGGAGATATGTCGTTTTAAAACGTCATAACTCCGCGCGGAGATATGTCGCTTGAAAACGACATAACTTCGCGCGGAGATATGTCGTTCTTAGTTCGGCGGAGATATGTCGCGCGGACTTATGTCGCTACCCCTTTACAATGTTTGAAAGAAAGAACAATCTCTCGGAAAAAAAACTCCGCCAGTAGGTGGATTCTTATAACGTTTTTGGTATTCCGATTTATCTCCGATCTGTGACTGTGAATATGATCCGCGCGAGATTGCAAAATCCTTTGCAACAATTACGTTTTTTAGATAAGTGAATACATATATATGTAGTTTCAACTTCAAGTCTTCAGAAAAAAGCCAGAGATCTCTCGCGACCCATAGGGATGTAACCAACATTTCAACCAAGGTGCAGTGATTGTGATTTAAATTTGTCCCACCACCTGATAATCTGTTACAAAAAACAATTGTAATCGTAGCTGCAAACCTTTTTAATCCAAAATCTCTATCTACCTATCACCTAACAAAAACTCCATCAACAGATTTCCAATCATTCGCTTTGGTTATTACAATGTACCTACATAACTAGCTATGTCACTTACCCTAACTTTGCGCACCGTCTTCCTGCTATCGTTTCGAATATTTACATTCACAATGACATCCTCTCCATGGGTATACCATGCTTTATCCAAGCTCGCCCGAAGGCTAACTCGTCCCTCTTGCAGAAGAAATGGTTTATCGACAGCACCTTGTGGTCCTCCACTCTCATACTGAAATTGAAAACGTACGGTTACAATACTCTATATAGTGTAATTAAAAGTGAAACCTAAACTCACCTCCTGGAAGGACTTGCTGTAGTTATAGAACGGATCGTTGGGACACTTCTCGATTTCACTTTTACTTCGACCGAAGCGACCACTAAAACGAAATGATTTTGGCGAGAGTCTCAGTTTTGGAAACGAGTCGCCACGTTCCGATTTACGCGGCTTCGTGCTGCACGTGGTGGCGGTGCTGGTTGTGCTGCTGGTGATATTAGCTGTTGCGGATGTAGCCAACGTTGATGTGTGACCGTCTCCGGATGGAGTTTTGGCAGGATGTATCTCTACTGGATTTGTCGGATGATGGTGAGAGTCGACTGGCGGTGGGGGTGATAGGAGTTGATCACTTGAAACTGGTGGCGATGCTTGACTATTGATTAGGGCTGCGAAATTTTCAGGAGCACTGCCATGGTGGACTTCTGTGCGATAAATCACTCGCACACCCATTTTAACAGATGCACGTCGATGAAACTTCTCGTCCATTTTATCAGCTAAAGCGAGAGAGAGAAAAATTTAAAGTTGACGCATTTAATTGATTTTATATAAAGGGTTGCGTGAAGGACGTTGTGTTAAATTTGACAAGGGTACCTACTGTACACAAATGAGTGATCTAAATGATTGTAAGGATTTGATGACTTAATGGTTGTCAGTTTAAATATCAAGGATTTTTAATTTATTTGGCAGGCTCTTTTATAGGTTCTTCTTCTTGTCAATGAATTAAATTATTTAAAGGAAAAGCGCTTTTTAAACGATTATCCGTCTCTTCACATGTCAAAAGGACGAATGGATTTTAATAAATTTTTGTCATTTGTTGTTGTACAGTATAGACCTTTCATAGGAGAGGTCGCTGTAACTAATATTTTCAATCACTTATCAACAAATTTCTCTTTTTGTATAAACTCTGATGTGCGAGTTAAAACAGAATCGTCCAAATAATCTCTCAGAAGTTAAATATTGTCTTTTCTTTGCGATATACATGGTACCTTCGCGAGGTTTGGTATAACCAGAAATTTTAGACTCCGTGGCATCTGTACCAAACTTTGAGGTCAATATAGGATATTAAAGTCGAAAATTCTGAATCAGAGAAGTGAAAAAGGCAGAAACCATCGCTCTTCCCACACCAACATGAAAAGTTTCATTTGTCGTATGTCCAAGTATGATCGGAGTTTTTTAAGCTTTCAATTCCCGAAACGGTTTTAAAAGTCGATTCTCTAAAATAATATCTTAATTGACTATCTTCAACGGGTTTCCAACGATTTATGTTTCGAAGCCCCCATTCTCTTCATTAATTTCATAGTCAGTAAAAGGCGTGTTTTTCTGAAACCTCGCCAGCCAGTAGTTACCAGTAGGGGCACATTGCACATACATATCCATATCCATACTACTTATAAAATGCAACGTCCGTCCGTCTGTTCGTCCCTCCATAACTCGAGAACCATTCGTCCGATTTTCATGATTTTTTTTTCTTATTTGTAGAAGTGGGGCCAAATTAGGCCGTAAGGTAGGTAAGAATTATAGAGAATTAAAGGGGTCGCGAGGAGCAAGGGGGGTCTCACAAACGGTTACTCACAAACGGTTAGCCGTATGAACTTGAAAGTTTGTATGTTGATACATAGTAAGCCAAAATTATTCATTGCCTTATTCATCGTTTTCCAAAATTCGTCCTATAAGGGTTGAAAAAATGGGATGAAAACATTCCTACAGCGCTCAACTTGCCAATAGACTCAGAATTCATAAATCTATATAGGTGAACTTTTGATTTTCTCCCAGCAGGAGAGCTGCCGGCTGTCTGCTTGCTAGGAATTCATAAACAGGTAGCGCAGAAAGCAGTTGGTGTCACTTAAGACTTAACAAATTGTAGTAAATAAAGCATGTAGCTTATTCAATTCACTGCGCGTAGTTAATGATAAAGAAAATTCGGCCAACAGTTGACGTTGTCGCGAACTCCTCTATTGCAATGAAATAAAATTTGGCTGTGATGCTAATAGAGAATTCTATGTAAAGCCGAAGCGAACACCCGTTTTTGATGTCCTCACTCTATCAACGCATATATCAAATCAAGATTTGAATCGAAAGCGCAATGGTGCGGAAAAGAACCTTCATGTTCATGCGGAAACTATTTCTGAATGTGGATTTTCGTTGCACTTTCTGTGCCATCTACTTGTCACCTTTCTACTCACTCAAAATTTACCTGTCTCGCTGGACACAACGTTCATGCGAAGGCACAAAGTGCACAGTGCAAAGTTCACTATTCACGTACCTGCCAAATTTTATCTCATTTGCAATGACGCCTTCTTTATGTGTGTAGCCAAATGCAAATACATAGTTTATTGGAATGAAAGTTATGTCCATGATTGTCTGTTTATGCACAAATGAAATCATGCGCATCAACTTGGCGATGTAAAAGTTTTGCTGGCTTCAGCTTGATGGGAATCGCCCAAATGAACTGCTGCCTGGCGAGTTTTCAAAAAAACACGCCTATTGCTCAACCCACATCTTGGTTTGTATTGTGTAATACTGGCCGCGTTAAATACGCTTTTGCCTAGCTAATCAACAAGATTGGTCGATTTGACAGCAAATCTAGGCAAGATTTTCTGCCTAACTCTATAATAAACTGTCACCTAAATATTTAGGTATTTAATGGAGCCACTTTCGGCGAAAATTATGTAGCTATACGTCTTCCTGTGATGCTAATAGAACCAGCTGACATCCTCCGTCTGAGTGCCCTTGTAACAAAAACATCATTAAAGTTATGTTCCACAGTCCTGGGATCCAAACATATGAAGTTGTATACGGTATACGTATACGGTATACCATTCAGCGCTATTGTCTTGAAAATGTCGATAAGTTCTAAAGAGCTTGAAGGATAATACGATAAATAAATAAAGGCTGATCCTTTCTTTTACGAAAGATCCAACATCGAGTTTCCAGTTGAAGCCGATTTATATCCTTCTTGGTGGCGAAGCAATTCTTTTCAAAAACAGTCGATGAACTTGGAGCAACATTCTGCAAAATTGAAGAGGCAAAGAGATCTTCTTCTATCTTAAAAAGAAGGCAAGTTAAAGAGCTCTATTCTGTAGCCACAATCCAAGGCAATAACTGTCGCTACATCGTAGGACCTTCCTTGAAAGATCCCCTCTGACAGTAGGTTGGCTCTTTAAGAGACGGAAGGATGAAGGATCTTTATCAACAAATGACTTTAATGTCCTTTTATAAAAAAAAAGTGAAATACAATGTAGTTCTTAAAGAATATTCTACACTTCGTCAGATGACATCAGGAACGGCCAGATAGACTTATATTATCCCGCACAACAAAAGCACGAGTTATTTTTAATGCCTTAAGGCTTAAGCAGTAGTAGAGTAAGCCTTATCAATATAGGCTACATACATGTTGGTCCGCCCTAAGAGACTGACTTGAGGGCTCTTAATTTAGGGGCTGGTAATTATTCCAACATGTTTTCAAAGCGGATATTGGGAACATTTATCAGAAAGTCCTAGTTCACACGGACCAAACGTATTACCATGACAAATTACTTTCACTTATAACTCCGTTACTCCTCTTTAGACACAAAGGGTAGTGAAATTACTAACAAAGTTCACGCACGTAACAAAAGCACTCCTGTTACATCAGAGTTAGCTGAACACTTCAAAATCTGCATCGCATTCTCCTCCTAGGAAGAGCTTGTCTTGTCCTTTTCTTTTGAAACAAAAACGACTTCAGTTAATGCAAATGGGAAAATGTTTGCCATGCCCATGACCCATGGCTCTTATTCCCCTGACAACGATTGACATGAATTATACATTGCACTAAAGCAACAAAGGTTATATATTTTACGAAAATTTCAACAGCGAATTAATCTATAAATTTCAGTTTAGCGGTCGTGAGCGAGAAACATAAAACGCAAGCTAACACAGATAATTTTTAAAAGTCAGTAAAGTATCCGTAAATGCTTTAAGGGCGGGTTTATAATTTAATTTCTATTGCGAAAATAATTCTTCAGCCACTTTAGCCCGCCAACTGCTAAAATAACTTCTTTATTGTTCAGAGGATTAAATTAACAACCAACTTGTAAAGTGCAACACAAAAGTTATTACTGCGTTGTCATAGTTTGTTCTATGGTAGCAGTAAAGATTCTGTATTATATTCTTCCGTGCAACTTTGTGATATTAGATTTCTCTTGAATGGCTTTGCTAAGGCGAATACCGTCATAGTAAAAGGAGGAGGGAACTCTTCCTGATCCACTTTAGCAAAGTCATTCAAGTGAAAACCAATACCACAAAGTTAAAGGAAGGGACGCTTATTAACTTTATATATGTGGCTTCTTTAAGTTGGAGTATGCGCCGCGCCGGTCAGAAGCAATTTATAAGAGCGATGAGTAGCTTAGTTTAAGCGAAATCATATTATCCTTTGAAGTAGCAAAAGAAAGTTGATGGGATGTTGGTCGTGGAAGCCTTCTTGTTGTAAATATTAAGTATATAAAAAGCGATTTGCATTCTTGGCAGTTATATATTGTGGAAAGATAATGTTGGCCTGGTTCCGGACTAGTGCGTCCCAATCATACAATGTTATGCCCCTACATACTACCTATCGAAGATAATGAAAGTGACTATTTCTTGACCCAAATAAGCGGCTTACCGGCACACAATATACGCTTTGCCGAATGGATAAATCAGCTTCACGATGGGGATCAGACGTGTGACCGGGAAGCACAAGTTCACCGATTGCAATGACAATGGAAAATGGCTTATCCATTTTTGTAACAATAATCACCGACCGTCCCGACATAGGAGGGTCAATGTTTGAGCACAAGGGCTGTTACAGTCAAATGACAGACAAACAACTTCCAACCAAATGGTTTATTATGGTTATCAATTGACGATTCATAAGTTGATCTTAGACGTCAGAAACAGAGGACTAGCCGAAATGATGTTAAGAGATCAGAATTTTATGGCAGCTATTCTATAACCCAGGAGTTCCCTTACTGTGTGTCGCGACGCCTTGGGGCGTTGCAAGATGGGTACACACACAACGTTCCATCAGCTTTGAGCTCGATTTAAAAACAAATTCGGGTCAGGTCGATGTTGGCAGATTGTGGCGGCCATTGTGTTTTGGTGACATCTGTCTAAGCTTGAGGTTTACTGTTCAGTCATTGATGCAAACCACTTTGCTGAGTGCAAAAGTTGGGACCTTTGAGCCCATTTTACGGCACACGCGGTGGCTCTTGAAAGTCGACTATCCAACGTTTGGTGACCAAATTCAAAACAACCGGCTCGGGAAGAAATCAACCCGTACTACAAAGGAAGGCCAGATTGGCTGAGAACACTGCCGCAGTCAATGAAAAGGAGAAACCGAGGTACTCAATTCCTTGCTGTGCACAATAAGTCAGCATTTTGCAGACATCAAATTGTCGAAATTTGCGTCGGGACGGCCTATACCCGTTCAAGATCTAACTAACCCAGCAGCTAAAATTTTTGATACGTAATGACCACGACCATAGAGGACTCCAATTTTGGCCGAAAAATCATGTTGAGCGACAGGGCCCATTTTCGGATGAATGCATGTTAACAAGCCAAATTGCCGTAAATAGGACGACGCCAACCTATACGAGGTGGCAATTCATTCATAAAAAGCTGTTTGGTACGGATTTTAGACCGGCCGGCGCGCGTGCGGCGTCATTGCTCAGTAATTTTTCTTGAAAATTACGTTGGTGAGGTTATTACCATCAACGGCGAGCACTACAGAACGATGCTACCCGATTTTTTTTTTTAGCACATATTGAAAGATATGGAGGTAGAAGACATGGCATTCCGGCAAGACGTCGCTACGTGTCACACAGCAGATGCCAGGATGGACATTCTGATTTTGTTAATACCTCGGACACAGATTGTTTGATTCATTTAGAAAGTCGACTCTTCCTTATTTTAAAACCCTTTAGAGAATCTTCAGTAGGGAGTCACTGTATGGAAAAGATTGAGAATCCCTGCTATAACCATTTTGAAGACTCTGCAATTGAATGAATGCCCAGGTATACCATTAACAAAGTAAGTAAGGAACTCCCCTGTGCACCAACAATTAAGAGAATACCTTACACAGAAGCGTAATTCATCAGCGACTCACGCACGTCTATCTACCGGCAACCATTATTATTACAGAGCTGTGTCTCCAGCTACACATGCGTTCCAGGAAGTATTGTCAGGCTAAGTAGATGGTGATAGTGGGTAGCCTTGGTGGAGGTAATATTTGCTTGGTGTTATGTACATCCTACATTGGGACGGAATTCGTATCTGAATGCTCCAGGATTGCAAATCCACTTTATTGGAAAAGTTGACAGGGAAGGAATAGCACGGCGAAAACGTTATAGGAACTTCTGTGCTCCCTGTAGTTGCTGAGGTTAGTTTCAATGCTCTGCTGGAGAGAATAAAAGAACATTTGCAAATGCACTCGAAGTCGAACCAGCATTGGTCAAAAGTAAGAAACCTAGCAGTTGTTTGATGCCGTAAATGAAATGAATGAGTGAAGCAGGGCCGTAGCCAGGATTTTGTTTCGGGGGGGGCTTGCTTCGAAATCTTACGAGGAATTCTTTAAATAAAAAACTATCCAGGGTGCCGCAGTTAAGCAGTACAATCCTTTAGGGAAGATTCGTGAAGTGCCGCCGAACAAAAAATTGTATGGCAGGGGGGTCTATTTTCACTATATTTCCCGTTATGGCCCTTCAAAGCATGTGAACTTTAATTTGGAGGAGTTACCACTTAAAACGCTATAACTTCTAAACTATTAGAGATACAAAAATTGTTTTGTGCATTTAAAAAAAAAAAAACAATTTAGAAGCGCATACAAGTCTTATGCACTTAGGGTATACCGTATACATAATATGTGCAGCTACAAAAAAGATATGGCTCCTTAAACTCAACATTTTGAAAATTTGTTGTTACATTTTTTTACTTAAAATGCTTTTTTCTCAAAATGTTTACTTAATACATTTTTATTTTTTTATGAAATTTTTATCCTTGAGAAATTTTCTAAAAATGATGTCCAGCAACTTTTTTACGTACGATCAACAGAAGTTGCTGTAAAAGTCGTTTTTGTTAAAAAAAAAAACAAAAAAAAAAAATGGTCAAACAAAATTAAGTCAGAATAATAAACTAACGTAATTATGAGCAATGGTTAACAGTTAATTGTCGAATATGAAAAAAAAAAAGCTTAACATTGATAAGTTGATCTCCACAAAATTCAAATTCAATTCAATATTCAAAATGTGATTACGCGGACATAGTGTTTGTAAACGGGTTCTGCCATGGAAACGCTTCGTTGGCAAGATAAGAGTCCAACGCCGATACGCAAATCGTAGTACACCATGTAGCCGGGTACTGATGCGTATCAGCGCCTTGTTGATACCGGGTGAGCTCCTCGAAATAAAAAAAACGACGTTCAGACGCAGCGGCGGCAGAAATTGAAGGTAGGATTTTACGTGCTGTGGAAGTTAAGCCTTTAGTCAGGTTCGAGGACTAGCTGTCCAATTGGAACTTCAGAAGCAGAACCAGGATCCACAGAACTCTCCAGAGTAATAGGTTACAACCTTTCCATTTAGCACCGGTACGGACACTTCCTCAAGAACATTCTGTGGACTGACGAAGCGCAATTCCCAAACAAAGTTATAAAGCTACAAACCTCCACAATTTGCACCATTGATCAGACCCCAATCCCCATTTAATACACACAGACACAACAAAAAATTGATTTTAGAGAAATATCGAGGATCTTTTCGACCAGTTTTGTCTGACAAAAAAACGGCGTTTACTACAAATTCTGTTGATCGTATGTAAAAAAGTTGCTTAACATAATTTTTAAAAAAATTCTCAAGGATACAAATTTCATAAAAAAAAATAAAACGGGAAATATGGCGAGAATAGAACCCCCTACTGCCATACAATTTTTTGTTCGGCGGAACCACAAACCAGAGAGAATAGACCACCAGCTTCGGGCAAAAAAGAGAATTCCATAGAGCCATTTTTGAAATGAGTAGCGCCGCCTCTTTTTCTATCTGTGAATACGTGTTGTACCACAGAAATAACTGTAAATGTTATTAGGTGCCAGTGTATGCGTGACCAATTTACTTTAGCATGGCACACATACTTAACCACCTAATAACTTTTTGAAACTGGCTCTATGGATCTCTCATTTTTGGGCGGAGCTGGTGGTCTATTCTCCCTGGTTTGTGGGCGGAAGTTCAGGAATCTTCCCTTATAGGATTATACTGCTTAACTGGGACACCCTGTATATTCCAATTCATTGATTTTTATTAGTTTTTAAATCGTATGTACCTAAACGAACTAAAATTATTTTTTTCAAAGCAGAAGACGTCTTGATTTTTTTTTTTGACATGACATGATGGTAGAACGTCTTCGTTGGCCATGAATCTGTCCGTAAGATTTTGTATTAACGAATCTATGCAATGAATCAGTATAGACACTCTAAAATAGGCTTCAGTAGAAGAGGTTTCTGGATTGGAACGCGTTGTTTGTTTCAATGAAGTTCTTGGGGTTCTTAATTCAACTTCAAATAAGTCCTCGGCAAGTTGGGATTCGGATTGAAAAGCCGCTCGGAAAAAATCTTCGGCATTTTCTCTGATGTTCTTAAGAGAATTCAGAACTTCTTTTGTGCGGTCGATAGCAGAAACGAAATCTAAGGATTTTGTCTGTAGGAAAACTGGTTTTTCGCATACAATGAGGCTTACTAGGAAATCACTTTTTTGGATCGCTGTCAAAAGTGGTGATGCTTTCGAAGACATCGCGCACGTTCTGCTGATTATTTCTTCAAGACTTATTGAGATGCATTTGAAGAGCTCTACAAAGGAAATAAGGCACAAATGCTTAGAAGTAGAGTTTTTCGGCTCTCTGGTGCGTGTTTTTTAATGATATTTTTTTAAGTTATATTTGCATTTAAATGGTTGCAGGAGTTTTAGATTCTAATTTTTTGTTTAGCGTTTCGGGGGGGCTTCAGCCCCTCAAGCCCTCCCCTGGCTACGTGCCTGGAGTGAGGAAGTGAAGTATTTTGTCAATTTATTGATAACTTCAAACTTCAGCACAATAGAATATACGTACAACCAAGAATTAGATAATCATGTTCATAATTTAAAGAACCTACGAATAGTCCTTAAAATTTGATAGGGGAAGTGGGGCAAAACCGCATATTTAGTGTGTGTTCACTTTATAAACCACTAAAAAACCTTTTTTAACGAAAATAAAATCTTTATTCTGGAAGCCTCATATTTCATTTAGGTATTTTGAGAATTATTATAAATAAATATATAACTTAAAAAAAGTTCAATAATTTTTAAAACACATCAACAAAAAAACGGGGGCAAAACAGCCCTATTGAATTTTAGGGGAAATAGTTTCTCCCTTAGAAATGCAATTCAATTGCAGAAGTCAGAAACATACGTGACATCTTCATCGACTCCTGTACAAGCTTTATGAGCCCACCCTGGACACTTGGTACATTTAATCCAGCCGACAGTTAGGTTCGATTTTGAAAAAAGTGTTTTGGGTGAAGATGCACTTGCAATCTTCATCAGCAATGTCCTCATGCTCGCTTTCAGCAATATTTATGTTGATACGCCACAGCTTAGTTCTTTTGCCGACTTTAACGACTTGTTTTGCTCTTTTCAATACCGAGCACTGGGTGGTTTTGCCCCTATTCGGTTTTGCCCCCCACGGATCTTACATGAAATTGTAGAAATTTCTCTGAAAAATATTATATTTGAGCCGGCTTTCACTCACTTTTATGAAATTTATATATACGCCTTCCGACAGCTAAAAATAATTTATTAATTATTTGAAGTTTTATATTTAAAAAAACTCAACTTAATTTTCACACGAACGATAACGTTTTGACAGAAAAGCATAAAAATGAGCATCATATTTTGACGTCTTCACCGAGCTATCTTATCTTGGCAGATATGAACTGCCATATCATAAGCCACGTGTTACCATTTAAAGTATTACCAATTGAATTTTTTTTTCATACAAAATAGTACGGAAACGGTTTTGCCCCCATGTGCGGTTTTGCCCCCACTACCCCTAACACAATTTTAAGACTTGTTGCTCGTTATATCAAAAACAAACTTGAGTGAATTATCATATAATTCATTCTTAAGACGATTCTGGTTCATAATGACACGATTACATGAAGCACAGCAATATTTTATTTCTCCTGTCGGTCATCCCTAGAGCCCTTAGACCACAACGATAAATATACAATTTGACAATTTAATCCACTTTCTATAGAAGAAACTTGTACGATATATTAGAAAGGCAAATACATACACAGCTACTCTCAATAATGAAGCTGCAAAGGATCGAATAAATTCAGTCATTGCAATAACACTAGTCAACAAAAAAAAATATTTTTTTTATATCGCAAATAATTTCATGTGATTCGTGTTCTATGTGCTAGAAATATTGCAGAAAGTCAAATAAAATATGTATTTCTATCACGTTACAATTTTATGATATATCAATTTTTATTTTCTTACTTTTTTAACAATTTTTATATTTAAATTCATTTATTTTGGACTAAAAAAAATGAATTCTTCATTTTTTTCGTTTTTCGATGGTACTATGTGGTTGGGGTTTCCCTAATTAATAACTACCATTCGTTTTCTAGCATCGCAGGGTTCCATTGTCCTTGATATCGTTTTTCAATGGCAGCTATATGTTGATGGAATGGCTCTCACTCATAGCTCCCATATTTTCGGGGAAAAAATCTAAATGCGAGTGCAGAAAATGTATTTTCAGAGACATGTTGCATTTCATTTTATAAAAAGCTTGCAAAATTTTTGTCAACAAGGTGAACATATTGCGGGGATTTATGATTCCCTAAAAAGTTTTCAGTGATTGCAACACACGATGACCAGACTTCCTTTTCTACATCATTTAAGTATGAAGTGAATTCGTTATCTTTTATTACCAGGGAACGGATTTTGTTGACGTAAAAAATTAAAAAAAAGTCAAAACTAAGCCTTTTTTAAGGCTTATAATAACACCGTATAACCAGAAACATTTGGCAACGAACGCCTGCGATTGTCCCTCAGGAAAGCTTTGAAAGATCTGAAGAGAAGACATGGGCAAAGACAAGTGGAGTCCAGTTGAAATACGTCTTTCCATCGACTGCAATATTTGAAGGCAATTTGAAGTTTTCAGCGCCAATTACTACATTATTTATTTATTTGATTGTCTTAAATCCTTCATTTGCAGAAAGGACGGCGTGCGCCTTCACCGCAACTTCAGCAGCTGATCCTTTTGCTTTTTGCAATCGATTTCATAATCTCATCGTTCCCATTCAAAATATTTAAAATATCTCCAATCAATTGCACAGAATATAAGCCTAAAATGTACATCTACCCTTAAATAAGTTTAAAAATATGAATTTTTCGGAATTCAAATATTATACCGTAAGGATAATAATATTTTTGGGGTAATAGGAGTGAGTGTGCCTACGAAATGTACTACATGCTTTTTACGATATTTTTTTGATGTTGACTAGTGTAATTTAAAGGTAGCTACTTCATTAAAAGGTGGCGGATAATGACGCAGTGTTTTTTTGAGGCTAGTGACATTAATAAAAATAAAATTACTTAAATTCCATAGCATATGTAGTCGGAGTCTGTAAAATATATGTATACACGTAAAAAGGATACATGTATCTGTACCTATCATTCAAAGCAACATCATCATCTCGGCAACTGTGTTAATAAATATTAAACGAAGTAATACATATCCGTTCACCTGCGATGTGGGAAATGTACCTACCTATTTTTTTCTTTCTTCTGTTTGTCATTTCTATCGCGGCAAGGGTGGGTTGGATTTATCTTACATATCCTTCCGAGTTATGGGGATGAGGCTATGTGAAACATCAACCCAATTGAATATGTTGCAGCTGTTGATGTGATGCTATGGTAGTACATAATATAGTTATTCATTATGTAGGTATCCTTGTTATCTATGGAAAAGTGACACGGGAGCCAGGGCACGTATTCTTTTTCTTCGTCTAGGAACGTAACAATTCTGTTAGCATGGGACCACAAAGTGTTTTTACCTGTTGGGTGTTAGAACTTACACAGAAATCCGCCAGTTCATGGTGGATGTATTGAATTCGTTTACCTACCTTTAGTAAAATGTGGAGTTGCCGTATGGGCGTAAAGAAATTTGTCCATATTGACTTTATGAATATTACCTATGTGTGTTTCAGAAGGATGCTTTTAAGGAAACTCCATTTCGAGATGGAAAGAAGGCACGAGTAGGTATGATGAGAAAAAACTATAACTTAGAGTACCTATATTATGCGGAATATCCTGAACGGGTTGAATCAGAGGAATAGATATTTGCCTAATGTTTGAAAATAATTAAGGGACTGGATACCAATAAATAAGTAACTCATTCAATCCTGAACAATTCAATTGTGATGGTAAAGTAGTAGAAAAGACTGACTCAATCTAAGTCAATTCATGTTAACGGGACGAAAAGTATTCGGATACAAATACAATAGGTAGCTGCTGTAAAAACGAATCCGATTCATCTTCATCCAGTCTTTAAGAAAAAGTCTAGCTGGTTCAAATCGCAAGATCTTGGTCAATTCGCATCACCTTTGCGATAGATACCCTCATTAATAGTGAAGGACTCACCATCGCCATTTTTAAAAAAAGTACAATCAAAAGACGCCGGCCGTGCCGATCCAAAATCTGCACCAAACGCAGTAACTTTTTGTGAATGCATTGTCACCTGGTAAGCCGCATGTGGGTTGGCATCGGTCATTCTATAGACATAAAATTAGTCTTGCCATGTTCGTTCATCCAAAAATGTGCCTGGTTTCTAAATATGATTTTTCGGGGGTCCTCTTCCAAACGATTTGAGGCCCAGTCACCGAACAAACGACGTTGCATATAGTCATTTACTTTGAGCTCCTGGATCAATTGCACCTTTTACGGACGGGTGTAGGCCAAGGTCCCGTCACAAAATTCGCCAAATTGAAGTCTGTGCAAGGCCGACTTCTTGTGCACGTCGATGAATTAACTGCCTTCGGTTCTTATGTATACCTATACCTACACTTTCATGGATCGCTGGAATGTTCGTAAGGTGTGTAAGGGTGTTAACTGATTGTTTACTGAAGAAGTTGTCTCGAATTTGGCCACAAAACTTCTGGCACCAGTAATACAACGGACGAATCTTATTTCGACAGCTTTTATCTGCAATCTTATTCTTTCGATCATTACTCGAACACTCATTTTGATAATTAAGCTTTATCAGTTGGCATCAGTGACGGAATAATAAACACATAAGACAGACGCCACCAAAACAAACATGGGCGCCATAGGCTGACAACGTCCCAATTGAAAAACTGTTTTATATAATAATGGGCCGGTCTACTATTTGCAACCGCCCCAATCAACTACACATGCGAAACGTAATTCAGCTAATCTGCACAAACAACCTATACTATGTGGTTTGTGCTAATCTGTCTTGCAAACAAAATGAAACACCCTTCCAATCATTGACAATAAATTGTTATTCCAGGAACTCAATTAATTATGAAAAGCCTTCGTTAATATTTTCTTATAAATTCGCCCCTCATTACTGTATACTTTGTCTGCCCATATAACATATAACCCACCTACTCTACCTGTCAATATAGAAAACACGTTTGCTTTGCGCAACTTGGCAGTAAATAAAGTTAAACCCTAAAGGAGAAGAAGAAACAAACCTTCCTTCCAAGGAAGGCCCCTTAAGTGTAATAAGTTTGCATCAATTAATTGCTATTATTCAGGTAATTAATCGAATTGAAGTACATAGTATTGATCAGTATATCCAACTCCCTTCGGACTAATCTCTTATCGCCCAAGTCTGCCCCAGACTGTAGCGTAGGTACTATATCCATATAAACTTACCGATAAAACAACGAACGTCGTAGCTGGTGCCTATGGGTGCACCATAGTAGCGCTTGGCCGGTACTAGTTGAACACTTGGTGGTGCCTGTGGTGTTAAATTCAATGCAAAAGGATGTGCTCCCTCTCCCAATCGCTTGACAAGAGCATCCTGTAAAAGGAAATAAGCAAGACAAATTTATTATATAAATACTCTCCGAACATGTATCTATAAGTAAAGACAATAAAAAACAGATTAAAATTGACGCACGATAGCAAATACTATCCTCTGTCAAACAAAGTTGTATTTAGGACTGTAATGCCGATATAGAGTGTATCTCTATATTGGGTATATGATATCACTTTAAAGCAATTTAAGGACACATCGCAAGTGATTTATTTCGTATGTTCAAAGTTAACCATTCTGTTTCTTTGTCATCTGCTGTTCATATTAAGTACGTCGTATCCTGATTGTGTGTTCTGGGGTGCTTTTGAATTTCGAAATATCACCTCTATCACTTCAGTAGTATAGATATCCTTTGCGGTTCTTAAGCTCAACCAAACTTAACAAATTAACCCCCAGTTTCACACTGAAAGTTTAAACTAAAGTTCAACTGAATCTGAACGTGAGTTTAAATTTGAAGTTCAACTCGTTCAGTTTCACAATATAATCTAAACTTCAGTTCAATTGAACTCAGTTCAACTAAATTTAATGAATGAATTTGATAGTATTGTACAGTACTTAGCTTTTATATGACTTTTCTAAAATCGTTCCTTGTCTTTTCTTTCAAAGAATACGCAAAACAACGTCAAATATTTGTGTTTTTGACAATCGGCTGATCTGAGGTTTAAACGGCAGAATACTATAGTTTAACCCCCAGTTTCACAGTGAGAGTTTAAACTACACTTTTAGTTTAAACTTTAGTTCAACAATTAATTCTGTTTCAGAATTTCGCTTAAACCTCATTCTTTAAACTATAGAATGAACTCTGTCATTCTATAGTTTAAGTTAAACTACAGTATTCTGCCGTTTAAACCTCAGATCAGCCGATTGTCAAAAACACAAATATTTGACGTTGTTTTGCGTATTCTTTGAAAGAAAAGACAAGGAACGATTTTGGAAAAGTCGTATAAGTACTGTACAATACTATCAAATTCATTCATATAATTTAGTTGAACTGAGTTCAATTGAACTGAAGTTTAGATTATATTGTGAAACCGGACGTGTTGAACTTCAAATTTAAACTCACGTTCAGGTTCAGTTGAACTTTAGTTTAAACTTTCAGTGTGAAACTGGGGGTAACTTAAACTATAGAATGAACTCTGTTCAAGGTTTAAACGAAATTCTGAAACAGAATTAATTGTTGAACTAAAGTTTAAACTAAAAGTGTAGTTTAAACTCCCAATGTGAAACTGGGGGTAAGTGACAATAGAAAATGATTTATATGAGGTATGCATACTACATACACCTGATTGTTTTTATGATTTTATTGCAAACAGGAAGACTTCAAACTAAAACCCACGCATTTAACACAAACAGTCACCAGGATTGAATATTCATGATGCATAAATGCTTCACAATGACACTCAATTAATGACTTAACTAAACTACTCTTAAATATCGACTGTGAAAACGAAAACTACTGAAGTTTATGTTTTATCCAACACTTAACTAAGCCGATAATTAGGGCCAGTTTCAAAGGTTTTGGATAAAGTTTCGGATAGTTTGCCGACACATAACGCTATCCAGCAGATAAAAGCTGGGTTGGTGATTTTATCTCCTTCTCCAAAATACCCTGTGCTGAAATTCCTTACTCCAAAAGACCCTGAGAGAAAATCCCTACGGCACAAAATTCCCCATTTTTATATTTGGTGTTATTAATTCTGTCGCCGCGACACCTAAAAATGGTGTTAAAAAGTGAGATACGTATGGGGTGATTTCTAGGATTTGGAGTAGGTGCAAGGTTTAGTTTAATTGTAGGAGATTTTGGCATAGAGGATTTCGTCCCGGGAGATTTTGGAAAAGAGAAGAAAAAAATGAGAGATTATGTCCAATAAAGGATTTTGGAAAAGGAGATAACGTAGGGATCCCATTTTTTCTGTTTCATTCTGTTATGCGGAAAAATTTATCAGCAAAAAAGTTTGTTCCGATACACATGTCATTTTGTTTTGTATTTGTTTGTTTCGTTTTTTCTAGCATTTTTTGTTGTTGTAGGTAAACCAAAAGAAAAAAGATGTTTGATAAATTAACGGAAGAGAAAATTGAGGCAGCAAAAATCCAAAAAAAAGGATTCTAATAAAGAAGCTGGAGCAAAAATGAATACGAAGAAAACTTTTAGAAAAGGAGTTGGAAGACAAGGACGCTATTCATGAATTAGAAAAACAACATCTTTTTCTTAAAATTAAATTGTTAAAAAAAGGTTTATGAGAAAAGTGAATAAAATATTCCTTTCACAGTCGCGTTTTCGGCCGTTTTAGTAAGCCAGAATGGAATATTGAAATCTTCATCGTCGAGTGTTTCAAAAGAATTTGGTCTTGAGCGAAATACTCTGTTCCTACGGGTAATATTATGATTGTAATATTCTTCAAACTCATATTCTAAAAATTGAAACAAATCTATGTTAGGACACCTGTGACTGCTGTCATGCTCATCAAAGAAAGAATACACTGAAACTATATTTTTTCCAGCCACTTCAAGTAAAATATTTTGTTTATCTAATCTAAAGGATTTAACAGCCACTTGAACCGGCTGCTACTCTATCCGAGACTATATCTGTCAGATATCACTATCCGAAACCTTTGAAACCAAAAGTTGTAGTTTTGCTGACAGATAAGTTCCGGATAGTCTACCCGAGACTTTATCAGCTAGTCTTGAAACTTGCTCTTAAGCTCGCACTGTGAAACCGATTATTATTAAGGTATCCATTTAAATAGAAAATTTAGAATTTTTGATATTTCTATTTTCGACAATGCAGGTCATACCGCTTTACTAAATTTTAACATTCTACGGCAATCGGAAGTGGCCCAAATCAATAATAACCCATTGAATGAAAAACCCTGAATGAAAATCTTAAGTTTTCGACTTTCACAGTATATGCGTCACATGATCTACTATTCTACCATTGTAGGATGGCAGGAAGTGCTTCATAATATTAATGATCATCATCTAAGTGAGTGAGTGAGTATTGAGTAAGTGAGTCAGTTACGGTTTTTGTGTTTTTTTAAGTCCTGTATGATGAGAACCACTAATGCTACAGAGATGGAATTTGATGAGATTGACCTTATTATTAAATTTGGTAAATGTTCCAAGTGTGAAGTTTTTGGTCAATTGTTTCCGAAGTTAAATGGGGGTCGAAAACAGACTGAGTTTGTTCCTGTAGAAAGGGTGTGTGCCTTTACTAGAAAGCTTGGCTGGGGATTTTTTAAATAATGATTTTTTTATATTAACTAATTTATTTGATAATTAATTATCCGATTTCGATGAAACTTTTTTATTAGTTAACTGCACATTTAGTTAATTTAAAAAAAAAATTATTTTACAAAAAATCGACTCTTCGTTCTTGAGATTATAGCGACAAATTTCTTTGGAAAATTGGAGCTCAGCGCAATAAATTCAATCGGATTACAAAAAAAGGTAATTTTTTTCGAATGGGCAGTAAAGTAAAATATAGTCCTTTTTATTTTCAATTTGGCACACTATACTTTTTTGTTAATTAAATGAAGTAAACATAACAATGGTATATAATTATTCATTACTTTGTTTCTGAATAATAGTCGTTAGCGTGAAAATAACAAAATTTAAATGGTTTTATTCATTAATAACAATTATTTAACGATAAATATGCAAATTACCACGAAAAAAAGCGATTTATTCGATCGGAGTTCATCGATTGCGGGGGTCACCTATATAAAAAAAGGTCGGCGCTTTAATGTTCTCAATACGAGGAGTTATTTCTCATGTCTTCAACTGAGAAGAGAACTCATGTTTTCAACTGAGTCAACTTTATTTAACACCTCACTGACGCCGAGGCGTACAGGTTAAACTGGCGTATTGATACTTCATTTTGACCACCGAGATGTAAGCCGCCTGGATGTGTCGAGGTGTCAGCCGATTATAAGGTACTGCTTGCTTTAGTCCGGTGATGGGAACCGGTAGCGTCGCGTCGGTGACATATCTATTTAATCAAAAAGTTCCATCCTAGATGGAATTTAGCAGCTTTTTAAATAGCTATACCTACTATCCTAATGGCTATGCGCTTTGTTGTGTAGAACAGTGCACGAAGCTAGGTATATGGATTTCATGGCACACTGAAACTGAAAGCAGTGCATATGAAAGCTCTGACAGCTTGTTAGAAAAGAAGCTTAGGTACTCGCAACCTAAACTTATGTTAGTTTAGCCAGCATGCTTAATGCAAACATTATTGAAGTTAGTGTAAACGTTCAGCTGTAGTAGCCGTGCTACTAAAAATCAGAAGGACACACCAACTACAGACTATGTTGTTAAAACTGCATACTTTGTTTGCTCTATCATCATTATAAAGTTTATGACCCTTTTTGAATTTCAGATTTTTTTACTTGTACGATGCGTCATTTAAAGCATTTTATTTGTTACCTAGGTACTTGAATTCAAATACCACTTGATTCCATCCCTGACTAGAAGTAATTACCACAGCCTTAAAGGAATTAATTTTCAACGTTAACATCGTGTAAACCTGAAGCGTATTAATTGAATTGCTTGCAAATAATCTTGTCTCTGAGCTTACGCATTTCCCTGCTCGCTTCCATTTGTTTAGGATATGAAGCGTCATTTATTACCAAGAAAATGACTATACCTCAGCTGAGGAATTTCTCTTCTATATCACATTCTTGTGCTCAACACATTTAAGTGGTTGTGCCATTATTTAGTCTGTCACCATTTAGGCAACCAACACATTATACATCCTGACGTTTCCTGGTAACGGAAAGTATATAATGACGGGAGTTTGTTAATCGCTTCCGGCACTCGTACATGAGCTCAACATTTTTTGGATGCCCAATATAAAGTGATGTACTCTATAAGATCCATCAGACATTTCACAAGATATGGAATAGGAATAGGAAATCGAAAAACATTTCCATCCTTGCAAAATAATCACACGACTTTTGGTTGTTTGCCTCTAGGGTGGTTATACAAATTACATATTTAAGATATGGATACCTTAGGATGGTCATTTTTGGTTTTGCTAAGAGCAAAAAGGATCTACCCAAGCGTAATTGATGAAAAATGAAACGAATTGAAAAGCTTTATGAGAACGGTTATAGTCTCGGATATTTGCCAGGTGTTCGCGATTGGTGGCACAGTGTAATTTTTGATTTTCCAGGGATTGAACCTAAGATCCCGCGCTCAGTCATTAGTCTAGCACTCTACCTATAGAGCTACTGTGACAATTCGTCTGTATGTTTTTTATTCTCACATTGCCATTGATCCTTTCGCCAGCAAACTCATCATTCGTTTGCAGTAATTTACATAATATATGCAGCCTCTTCCGTCGACTTAGTCAGTCAGACGGGATCTCTCTTTTGTACAATCTCCACACACTAGCAGTCAGGACATGACACTCTGCATGTTATTTTCACGTACATTTGTTATCCTTTAGGTATTTCCATTTTTGAATTAATAATGGCCATTTCAGTCGGGTCATTTTTTTTTTGCTGTCCAGCAATAACACCAAAGTACACTGCAGAAGTCTAACAACGTTCCACAACAAGCCAGAATAATCAAGATATATGCCCTATCGTGTTCCCAAAATTAATATACATTTTCTCCCAGTCCCACAATCTGAAAGGTAAGTGCACCAGCAAGCAAAGGTTATAATAAACACAGGCACTTAAAAGCCCCACAATTTGAAAATCATCAGTTCGAGACAAATTATTTAATAAGGCTATACCAATATTAGAGGTGCCACTTTATACCCAATTTTCCCCACCTGAGGCACCCGAGCAGAAAGCCAAGTTCGCACCGAATTATTCCAATTAGATAAATTCTACGTATTGACGCCTTAGCATGAAATTACCTTTCAAATTACCACTTTAGATCCTTGTTGTACCCTTGTATAAGATTTACGTCACACTAAATTAACATTGACGTCAGTTTTAAGCCGCACGATGGGCACCAGCTAGTCACCAATTGTGTCAACTTGATTAAAAACTAATGAACGATTTACAGGCCAGTTGCGTGAATTAAAACAAATTGATTTCCCATTAATTTTCAACTACCAACAAAGGGATACTCCTACCCAAGCCGACGAGAGTAAGCTTGTCAGCTATAATTTGTACCTGTAATGGACTGAGTGACTCCCTCGACGGTTCCTCGGCTCTGGGCCATACCTGATGAAGTGACATTATTGCTTCATTACAGAAACGTAGGCCCATGACTTCTTCGTCCTCGCGGCCATAGCTGTGTGTTGAGCAAAAAAGGAGGAACATTTGAAAATAAAATATCTTAATAGAATTCAAAGTAAGTAATTTAAGGCACTTACCGAAAAGTCAACGTTAGCTGGGCATAAATCCTGTAGCCCTGCACGGTCTTTGGATCCACGAATACAATTCCACGCAGGATTGTCGGATTCGATCCGGATAGGATGATTTCACGCGTTGGCAAGTACAAAGTTATGGTGCAGTTGGGGGAAGTCTTTTTATAGACGCGCTGTGTTCCAAATGTTTCATCTTTAGGGGATGCCTGTGGCTTTGATTGTTGCTGTTGCCTAGAATAAAAGAAAAATAAACAAAAAACATAATTTGAAAGGGTGTTTTGGAAAGTTAAGCCAATTAAATTGGTGCCACTAAGTTTTGAGTACTTTTAGGAGAGAAATTGAAAATTAATTTTGTTCGTCGACGGCACTTTCCGGGATTAAATTAAAATTGCCTGGGATTAATGGTACCCTCAGTCTAGAAATTATGGAGTTTTGGAAACAAATATTCTATTTTGAAACAACAATAAAAAGAAAAAAATATATTACAGAAAGCGGGACGAATTGACGCACGGAATTGGAAGATTAGTGTCCAATTTAAGCGACTTGATGTAGGTACTTAGGCAAAGTTCGTGCTCATTAGAAGAAGTTTTAATCGCGAGCCTAAAAATTAGGCGTACACAAGTTGCACGACAAATATTTTCTGTATCATTGCTCATTAGGAGGGAAGCTATAGGGGAAAGCATGAAAGCATTCAGTTGGGAACTGTAATCGATAAACTTGTTGCTGTTGTTATCGAGAAATGTCTCGATATAAATTGGGAAAGTTTCAACAGTTGAGGATTAGATTCTACGCAGTTTCTTTGATCTTAATTGCAATGCTTGAAATTGGGAGTTTCGTTTAGAAAAATATTCGCACTTTCAGCTGCCCTCAAATTACTTCAATATTTAGGAATTTGTTTATTTATTTAGCCTATTTATTAATTTACCTACCTAATTACAAATACTATCACTTTTGCACTTTTATTATCTTGCCTGTTCAGTAGAAGGTTACGTGCTCAAATCTGGACCAATTCCACGAAACCATTCCTATAATTAAAACGAATTAGAAATCAGGAGCTTCGCAATACGAAGTATTAAGACCGCCTTCCCTAATGTCCATGCTTCTGTGCCATATAACAGGATGGGATGATGAGGGTCTTATATAGAGTTTCTTTAGTGACTTTTCAAGGCCTTGCTGGCTGATTGATGTCGCTCTTGTATAATTTGGCATTAAAATCACCGAGTACGATATTAACGTCATACTTAGGACGTTAGCAAAGTTTCTTTAAATCCATGTGCACCCAAACTCGCACCTACTCCTCAAAATCCAGTAGTGACCAATCTGGGGGGTTTGGTCTTATTTCCGCAGTTGTTCAGTAATTAGTGTGCTGTACTGGAGGAAGATGTTTCAGGTTCAAACCCCAGAAACACAAATGATCTATGTACTTCTTTAGGTACATTTTTTTAATAGAAGTCTACTAATCGAAAGGAGCTCGCCGTACAAGATAGTGCAATAGGCTTTTGTGTATTAGTACGTATTGATTGCCCAGATCAATTTTATTTCTGCTTCCGCATATAAAAGACGCTCCTAGTCACCTTTTTAAATTTCTAAAAATGTATTTCTGCTAAAAAGATTATAATGTAGTACATATTTTAATTTTCTCCTTTGGCTGCCAAAAATTTTCAGAAGAAAAAGTTCAAAATAGATTGTAAGACATTGGGAAAACTTTGAGTGGGCCTGAGGAGATGGAATTTAAATTAGGTTTTATAATACTTTCGAATTTATTCCACCCATAAAAACTGGTGAATGATGATAAATAATGATTTTCACGGATGGATCCATGTGATGGATGGCGGACCGGGAACCGGTATCTATTCTCAGAAGAACTGGCACAAGCCCGTCACATTAGCCCGATTGGGATATATACCGCCATATACAAGGAAGAAAATGGGGCATATTCATAGATCTTTGATAAGCTATTACTATGTAATAACTAAACTAAACCGGAGTTTGTAATTCATAGACAATTTAAACCCATTTCTAAACGATAAACTGGAGTCTAATATTAATCACGACAAAACGTATGTTTAAGTTGTTTTTAACTCTATTAAACGTCAAAACCAAGTGAACGAAAAAGATTTAAGAATTTTGCAATGCTTTGCTTTTTAATTAAATATTGTGATGTCTGTTTTCTTTTTTCTTTTTTTGGAAATTATTTTAATAAAATTTCTTTGATCGTCTACGACTTTTTTTAGATACCTTCGGACCAACTCATGCAGCGGCAGGATTTTGTTCCTGCTTCTGACCAATTCTTTTTTTTTGCGCTCAACTTTTTTTGTTTACAACAACAAAATAAAAATTTCAAGTCAAATTCATCGACATTTTATTGTCAGAAAGTGTATATTGTAATAGATTTTTAGTAGATTAGGGGAGAGTGGGTATGTATGGGACACTTTTCAGTAAAAACTCAACTACTCGCAACTTATAAATCATATCTGCACAAAACAGTTTTCTTAAGATAATATAACATTGTGGCAAGCTATTAAAAACACAAAAGTATTAAAACGTTTACCAGAATAGAAGTTAAAATTCATTCCATGTACACACCTAACATTGTCCCATTCCTCCTGGTTCAAGGAGGATTGGGACAGCTATGTGGTGGAATGGGACGGCTATGTTAAAATATTTTTTTCTATAACAAAAGACGATAAAATAACATAAGTTTTCGGTTTACTTACCAAAACAAAATATATATTATTCAGTTCTAACAAAAAAGAGTTAAAAACATACAGCTTCAAAAGCGTATAAAGTAAAAAGGAACAATTCAGAAAAGTGGGTATTCATGACAGTGATACAAATTTGGATTTTAAATCCACACTAAAGGAATAAATATCCCGTGGATTCCTCTTATTTGGTGCAACATGCTGAGGTTGAGGTTGAGGACACTCTGTCCCATTCCTCCTGCATATGAGTGTCCCAATCATCCTGTAGGGCACCTTATCAAGATAACCCAAAATATCACTTTAAACATGGCACAGACTAAACAAAATTAGAAGTAAATCAATTCGTAATAAATGTTACTATATATTCGATTCACTTTTTTGTACAATAAGTTCACTCATTAATTTTTTCTTTGACTCAAAGTTTGCCCAAGGATTTTACTTTTTATATACAAAATACTTTTTTTTGCTCTCCACTGCGTAATTACAACTGTGCACAAGACCTGCTTCGTTGACCGGTGAGTACACATTAAAGAACAAATTTGTGATCAGCACAAATGGAAAAAAGGGTATAGCGTTTGGGAAAATGCTCGTGTCCCATACCTCCTGTGTCCCATACATACCCACTCTCCCCTACACGTTAGACTCGGATCTAATTAAACAGAGCTGGCAAGTTCTTTATGAATAGCAGTCGTGTTTTACCTGTGGGTTAACTTTAGAATCGAGTTTAGTGAGACTCGGGTTTATAGTATGACTATGAATATGCCCCAATATCTTTAATGAACTGTTTTATGAGTCTGACAAGGCAGTGATTAGACGCATGGAACAGACAAACATCACAACATCATTGACACTGTAATGTGTATTGAAACTATTGAAAATGAAGTAACACTGATTTGACGAAAGGCGAACTCCCTTTAAAACAGGAGTCAACTGTAAGGTTGCTAGGACCAGAACCATTCCCTTCAATTAGTAGAACGGTTGATCAACAAATCATAGCAGAACACCTGAGAAGGTGATCAACCGAAGAGCAATGTAGACAGGCAAAGATGGCAAACAAATTACCTATTCCACTCAAAGAATGAGTCGAGTCTGCAGGACATAGTACTTTCGGATATCTTTTACGGAAGATGGGCCTTATGTAGAGGATTCTTCTCTAAACCATATATACATAGAAGAAGCTGAGACAGCACAGATAAAGTGTGTCAACGTCCAATACTACTACTTGGAGAAAAATAAAGATCTTAGGACTTCACAGGATTAAATGAAACCCCAATGGATGAATCAGGGGCCGAATCGTTTCTTCCGTGAACGAGCTATACGTTCGATCAATCGATTTTACACGCAAAGCAAAAACAAATTCCGTCACGTATTGCTCGTGAAGAAACGATTCGGCCCCAGATCTGATTTAAGCAGATGCTAGCGTTGACACTAGGAATCGAAACTAGGTAAGAACTCCGGAGAAATCCGAAATCTTTCAAAGTAAAGAGACGATAGTGGCTGTACCCACCCGACTTTTCCCGTCCTCAAAAGTTATATTGCTTAAATATTAAATGATGTTCTTGTCAATCCGAACCAGTCCACAAAAAATTACAAAATGAACGGTTTTGATACAAAACCTGATGGCCGATCCACTGCATACAAGTCATGCAAAATGTTTGTCATGTGAGTTAGTATGTAGGTACACAACACATGGATCTAATATTGCTTTTGTATGGGAGGTACCAGGGGGCTTATTCCCAAATACGCGGCGGATCGCTTTTCATGGCGGATTGGTATTTTTGTATTTTCAAAAGCGATTTGATCCATTCGTCACAAGAATTTAGTTTATTTTGTTTCCACAATAAATCCGCCAGCAATCCGTCACCTAAATAGCTATCGCTTTTGAATGGATCGAATCGCTTTTTGGAAATACAAAAATACCAATCCGCAATGAAAAGCGATCCGCCGCGCATTTGGGAATAAGCACCCAAAACTACTTGAGCGACATTTTCAATACCAACCTGACGACGATAAAAAGAAGTCCTCTCATAATATTAATATTGCATTCGCCTAGGTCGATTTGTTTGGAAGCTATCATGTCAGACAGGCGGACAGACAATCAATCGATTCAGAATTTGATCCTGATTCAAAATATATATACTTTATGGGGTCTCCGGTGACTCCTTCTTGTGGAGGGTATAAAAATATCAACTGCACACTTTTTGTTGAAAAATAACATCACTTGACAGGTGAAGCTGATTGGATTCTGTCACGTGCAACAAATTTTAACGATTCCCTCTTACCAAGGAGTTCTTAAATTTATATTTTCAATATAAGTATGTGGCCCAAAACAACTTCATTCTTCCAAATACAAGAAATACAGCCATAAATTAAGATCGTAATTCCTATTTCCTTTGCTTCTGCTCTTTTAAGTAGGAGCCTTTTTATACTTCTTAATTAATTGAAAAGAAATAACCGTTTTCCTTTCAAACTATTTGCCAATTAAAATTAATGCAAATCCAATTGTCTCCAAGTAACAAAAACCAACAAAGCTCGAAAGTACATTACGTATTATATCAGTTAGAAGTCCCATAACGCCTTATGTGATTGCAAGCACTTCAGAACTGCTCAAGGAATACAAAAACAAAATAAAAATGGCAACAAACATTAAAATAATTACAAGGAAAATCATCCCTAAAAAAACGAAGCAAGACCCACAATAACAACAGAAATCGAAAGTAGGTATACAAAATTGAATAAGCACTTTAAGGACGATGTCTTTTTATTCGTTAGGTAGATACATAAATCGTTTTTATTCGGTGTAAGCAAAACAGACATAAAAACATACACAAGTCCTAAGTGCGGAAATTAGGATTTGTACCTACTACTTAATGTTGAGTTATAAAAAAAGGAAACGTCTTTTGGCTGCTGTTTCCTTTTTCATTCAAGGAACGAGAATCGATAGAATTTTTTTCCACAATTTGCGGTTTCCACTCGAGTTGGTCGACGAGGCAATTGCATTTTGTTGATTTTTAATTAAAATTGAAATGGAAATTGAAAATTCCGAGAAACTCGCCGCAATATGGTCGACTGAGTCAGCTTGTGGAAGTTATGTTTACTCTTTATCCTAAGAAGAACAAATTGTATATATTTCCAGGAAATGTTTTGAAAAGGATAACATTGTGCGGCAATGAAAGACACGTGTTACAACATTGTTACCAACTTAAGGGGAAAAAATATTACATTTTTACAAGCACATATTTTGCTAACGCTCGTATGTCATGGGTACTTTCAGTTCCTTTCAGAATACGAGTAGGTACAAAGGTGTTATGTGAGTGGGGAAGCGAGGAGTAACAACGATTCTCGCTTGTTTGGGATTGACCCTGACAATTTCTGTTGGGAAATTATGTCGAATTTCAGTCTCTGAATTATTGTTTTGAGAGAATTACATTAACAACAACTCGTAGACACAGTCACTTTGGTAGGAATGATAGCTATTTCGAACTACACCACTAATTCATCATCAGACTCCTTTAAGTGATTGTTTGAATAGTTTTGAATTCTGACAGTCAATTCTCCGTATATATCCACTTGGGAAGACATTTCTGTCTTTCCCCTGTCAGGAAGTGAACTTGCACCTCGATTTTCTCAATTGACCAAGTGACTACCACTTGCGCTAATTGAGCGACGAATACAAGCCCGCCAACTGGTGATTAGAACGGAGGAGAAGACCAACCTCTGTGCGTTGTTGTTGCTACGAGGTGTTTTTGTTTATTGTCGTTCTCTCGGTTTTCTTCACCTCTTCCTCTCTTTTTTTCCCCGCAAGCTGTGAGATTTTCAACAGATTCATACGAGTAGAGAGGTATTATTGGGAAGAATTCGTTGGCTAATACCCAGGCCATGGTTTTTTTTTTGTTAACTGAGTGGGGAAGCGAGGAGTAACAACGTCTTCCCAAGTGGATATATACGGAGAATTGACTGTCAGAATTCAAAACTATTCAAACAATCACTTAAAGGAGTCTGATGATGAATTAGTGGTGTAGTTCGAAATAGCTATCATTCCTACCAAAGTGACTGTGTCTACGAGTTGTTGTTAATGTAATTCTCTCAAAACAATAATTCAGAGACCAAAGGTGTTATGTTTTCAAAGCGTGTGGTTGTTGTATGCAATTTTTTGACTCTATATATTATCCTGAAGTGATATGCAAAATGCTTTGGATTATATTCATTAGATGATTTTGTCAGAGAGTGATGCTCGAGTGTACACTATAGCAAGGATAAATAACACAATTAAACACCCTGTATCCAAATACCTTCTATATTTCATGAATATAATGCAAATGAAAATGGATAGCAACGTGGCTGCTGCTCAAAGTTTGACCATACTCCTCCGGACACTGTGGTTCCTCACAATGTAAGCAGAAAACAGACACATCATTTGCACTTTGTAGATATGGAAGCAAAAAATGGTGAAAAAAAATAGCATAAATTCAAATGAAGTAAATTTATATTCAGAATAAAACTTTATATTTTCAAAGTTGTTTTTTTTTTATTATTACTTTCCTGTCCAGAATATAGTATTATGAGTGAGGGAAGTATACAAATTTTCCGACAGCGAATTAGTTGGAGTAAATTTTAATAAAATATTCAACCAAGTGGAGAATAGAATAATAGATGCGGAGGATATTAAAACATTATATAAAGCAGTGTTTCGTGTGAATATACAAAGTATCTATGTATCTACTGGAATTTTGGAAATTCAGGAGTAACAACGATTCTCGTTTCCATTGACAATCCCTGTAGTAAATTATAGCTTTTACACCAATTTTTAATCACTCTAAGTTTCTTAATCCATTAATTATTTGAATGTTTTAAATCTGACATATACCTACGGACATGGGAAAACGGAAATTCATTCTAAAATTAATATATGTTTATACGGAGAATTTACTGTCAGAATTAAAGCAATCTCAACATATATAATAAAATTGTAAATTTTAAAATGTTTGTTCCACTAGGTACTTATTCTCCGATTTTATACGAATAGAAGATTTTTGCGAGGTATTCTTCCGAACGGAATTTCGTACCCACAAATAAGGACTGTTCGAAAAAAAATCCGGAAAGAGAAACTAAGCCTGACAATTTTTAATGCTGAATGAAATGGATTATGTTTAAAATTTGTTAAACTACTATTTCTACATTTTATTAGGCCGCGCTGAACAATTATCTTCGGCTAATTTTCTGACACTTACGAAGTGTTGAAAAGAGAAGTTCACCAAACTCAAAACTTAAAACAGATATTTATCGAATGTCAGGGTATTCATTTATTGAAATTCAGTGTTTTATTCCCTCTTGAATATTCTAGCAAAAGAAAATGTAAAAAATTAGCCTATAGGATATTTTTTTAGCTTGCTCACGGAGCAGAATAAATTGTAGATATACAGTTGAAAATTCGTTTTCCACCACGATACAATTCAGGTATTAAAGGCGCTAACATCCATATATGTATACACGGACAGTCAATCAGCTTTAAAAGCCCTTAGCTCGCACATTATTGACTCTAAATCAGTACTGCACTGCTTCAGTTCCCTCCAAACAGTTAGTTCCAGGAACAAAACCAGATTATGGTGCGTCGACTCACGGGAGTGCAGACTATGTCTTGAAGAAGAGGAAACAGCCAAACACATCACATGTGAATGTCCGGCCCTTTGTGGTATAAGAAGGAAAACATTCTTCAGGAAAATAATAAGTACCCAAGAACTAAGGTAATCCTATGCTGAATGCATTATCAGCTACATTAGGAAAGTAGAAGCGCTACTAACCTAAACTAAACATATTATACCTGACGGCAAGCACAATAGATCTCTTAGGTCGACTTGCATCTTAATGCTCCGGCAAGTCAGACGTTAAAGAAAAAAAAAAGTCTACAAGTGTAAAAGTTCAGATGGTACTATCGCAATTTTTGAGGGACTTACACTGAGTGGTTTTTGTTGTCACCAGTTTCCTACTTTGTGTAGAGAATAGACTTGTTGGTATCGCGTTTAGCCTTTGACTCGATGATAATCCGTTTTCCCGCTTTATTGCAGCAGACCGACTACTGAAAGTATATATTGTCGGCCTTTCATCATGAATACTTGACCTATACCTACAATGTAATCTAATTACCTCAAAGGTTTCATTCTACTGTTACATGTCATTGTGCCCAGTTCATGCGAGTACCTACATACCTATTCTTTTGGCATAGGTTCATTTAACCATGAATACAATTTAATAATTTCAGCTAACACTCACAGTCACACCGAGGTAGTATAATTTCATTCGATTCGAATGTTGTAACTCTAATTAATTCTACTTGAACGCATCACGCACAAACCATCTAAAGGGTCCTTTAGCATGAAGACTGTACAATTAATTAAGAAAACCGCATACACATTTTCACTTGAAAGTACATCAACAGCTTACACTATCTCTTTTAACAATCGTTCTACCTATTGTCCTGTGTTTACTGTTCACTCTCAATCTCAACAAGCAGCTTGTATTCTCCTACGAGTACATATATACACTCACTCCTCACACACTTTTCTAGTGAACAAAATCACAATAGGGTTATTCTCAAAATAATTTTCTCCAGCACACGACGATTTTATTTCATTATACAGTTGAGACAATTAGAGTCGTCGACGGGATTCCTATTCAAATGAACGACGCACTGTTGTAAGGATAATGGCTAACTTATCTGTGCAGATTTGTGGATTTCTGAGAACCCTTGCAAGCAAAATGCTTTCCTTTTAAGAAAGTAATTCAGTAAACGAAATAATAAATTTCCCACACTCATGAAATATTACTGTCATTTTATTCACAAACCCTGTCCCTTTCCTCATCGCGTGTACATAAATAAAGACAGTGTTTCCATCCATAATCAATCATGCATATCCATTCAATTAAAAAATCTAAATATAGCATAATTTACAGGAAAAGGAGCTCTTGCTTGTACGAGTAGCATGCTCTCACTTCGATCGAAAGTATTAGTTTTTAATTATCCCGCTGAAAGGAGAGCATAGCTAATGACGCCTCCATAGTCCATATCGATGTAGATGTAGAGGGTGGGTGGAGTGGGCAACAGTGCAACATTGTTGAGTTTTTCAATTAGGATACCAAATGGAATTACGCGCGCAATGAAAACTTATCACAAAAGTTGAAGGATGCGAAGAGATAGAGACAGATATCCTTGTGTTCGGATTGCATTATTTTAGTCCGGGAAATTGGGTCGAACAATGCAGCAGCAGAAGAAGGCAGACCCAATGCTTGGAGTGCTATATTCTGCGAAGAGTGATATGTACGGGGAACTTGCTAATGTGTTCGCCATTTTAGAATAACACGGAGAAGAGTAGTCAACTTACTGCTAATGAACTGTATTTAGGTTGTCAGCGTTGCTGATAGTTGAAATATGAAATTCCTTCTGAAGTTAGATTGTTTTAAAGTATAAAGATACTAATTACCATGGCAAGTGTTGTCCTCCTGTTTCGGTCTGATGGTCGGGGCAGAGTCCAGTGAAAACTTTTCCGTATATGGCAAGTGCAAGGAATACCATATGTTCAAATTGATAGATCAAGTTTTAGCAGAAACGGTGGCACTCTTGTAGGGTAGGTATCTGGCATAGTTGAGTCATTCCAATTCGATGTTAAGGAAAATGCACTAGGTCCTTTACGTGATGGTAACGCGATAGTGAACTCAAATACGTTTCACATTATGTAATGTATAGATATACAGTGGTGGGCATAAGTATTTAGACAAAACTAAAGTTAATTCTACTCATAATTTGAACTTACTTCAAGTAAATTTTGGTATTTTGTACTAAACTTTCTGTTATATAATGTACGAGGGTAACACTTGTTGAAGCCGAGCTGAACACAACCATACATCGAGCTGTCAATATAGAATGACGTGTAGGCTGTCAACACGACGGATATTGGGAGATATAGCAACGTGGCCAATTGGTTAACCTTGAACGATTAAATAAAAAGTGAATTAACCATATAATTTGTCTGGTCTTTTATTCCCGAACATAATACTGGCGACGAGGTAAAAAAAAAACGAAAAAAAAAAAAAAAAAAATAAGATAATTAAATATAATGAACGAAAGCGTCATGGCAAATATAAACTCGGGTGCAAGTGCAGCACCAGTGTTTGGCAGACTAGAGCAGTTTCAATCGTCTATGTCCTGGAATAATTATAAGGAAAGAATGGAATTCTATTTCGAGGCAAATGGAATAAAGATGGAGGTACAGCAAAAGGCAATATTCTTAGCATGCGTTGGTGAGACCACGTATGAAGTGATTCGCTCATTACTCACACCATTGGGCCCGAAAGATGTGACATTCCAAGAAATTCTGGAAAGGTTGGATGAACATTTTCATCCAAAGCCTAACGAAATTGTTCAAAGGTTTGTTTTTCACAAACGATGTCAAAAACCAGGCGAATCAATTGCAGATTTTGTTAAAGATTTGCGTAAATTATCCGAACATTGTAATTTTACCGAGCTAAATAATATGTTACGTGATCAAATCGTATGCGGAATTACAGACGAGGCATTGCAGAAACGTTTGTTCAGCGAGACTAAGCTCGATTTCCAAAGAGCCTACGAACTAGCATTGGCACACGAAACCGCAACCAAAAATGTATCAAATGTTCGAGGTACAAGTGCCGGCAGTAACGAGGTTATGGCTGTGACAGCACATGGTTCAACATCGAGGACGTTTGGAAAATGTTTTCGTTGTGATGGATATCACCAACAAGAAAAATGTCTTTTTAAAGACAAAAACTGCGACTACTGTCACAAAAAGGGTCACCCAATCAGAGCGTGCTTTAAGAAGAAGGCCAACGAAACTAGACAAAAAAACAATGGTCGCGAGATTCACGGTTTGCAAGAACACACCGAAGAGAAAGAACCAATACAAGACGATAACTATTTCTATGAAATAAACAATGTCGACGAAACACAATCGCACAAAATAATCACCAAATTGATCATAAATGATGTTACCGAAGAATTTGAAGTTGATTCGGGGGCATCTTGCACTGTTATATCAGATACTACGTGGAACCGTATTAAGACAACAAATCAACAATTGAGTACGTCATCACTCATTTTACAAACGTGGTCGAAGGAAAAACTCCAAGTTTTAGGAGCGTCACTGGTGAATGTCAAATACAATCAAAAAGAATTTAATTTGCTAGTTGTTGTTATTTCAGGTGGCGGAAGGAGTTTGTTGGGTCGCGATTGGTTCAAACCTTTGGGAATATCGATCAGAGGTGTGCATGAAATGGAAACAGGTGGAAATTGGAATTGGATTACGGAAAAGTACCCGCAGGTATTTAGAGAAGACTTAGGGGCACATGTGGGGCAACCAGTCAACATCGAACTACTGCCAGAAGTGAAGCCAATTTTCTTAAAACATCGGCAAGTTCCGTTTGCTTTGCGAAAGCAGGTGGAGGAGGAAATTCACAAATTGGTGCACCAAAAGATTCTCGAGCCAGTCGAATTTTCACGTTGGGCAACACCTATCGTTCCGGTTCTAAAAAAAGACGGATCAATGAGAATATGTGGAGATTATCGGAGTAATGTAAACATGGGTATTAAAGCCAATGCATATCCCCTACCATTGTATGCGGAAGTTATGGCTGCAATATCAAATGGAAAGGTGTTTGCCAAACTGGATCTACAGCAGACATATCAACAGCTGATTGTGGGCGATGAATCTGCTAATGTTTTGACACTCAACACCCACCTGGGATTATTTAAGGTAAGAAGATTGCCTTTTGGGATTGCTGCGGCACCAGGTATTTTTCAAAAGTTCATGGACAATTTATTGCATGGAATCCAGGGGGTTAAAATTTATATAGACGATATCATAGTTTCTGGCAAAGACGAAGATACACATAACAAAAATTTAGAACTAGTTTTAAAAAAATTAGCGGAAGCAAATATAACCGCACGAAAATCTAAATGCATTTTTGGAAAATTCCAAGTTGATTTTCTGGGGTACAATATTTCGGGTGAGGGAATACGACCGAATAAATCAAAAGTAGATGCTATCCAAAGGGCATCCCTTCCCCAAAATAAAGAAATGCTACAATCTTTCTTAGGAATGCTTAATTTTTATAATAAATTCCTTCCAAACAAGGCTACAATGGCAGAAAAACTGCATCGACTTTTGAACAAAAATGTGAAATGGCAGTGGACTAACGAGCATACGATTGTTTTCAACGAATTAAAAGATCTGTTGCGGTCCGACAGCATTTTGGCACACTACGACGAATCTAAGCAAGTTAGTCCTTTCATGTGACGCCTCACTGTATGGCATTGGTGCAGTGTTGGCACACCGAGATGTAGATAACAATGAACGACCTATCGCGTTTGCCTCACGAACGTTGGGATCAAGCGAACGCAACTACGCACAAATTGATAAGGAAGGGTTGGCTATAATTTTCGGAATTAAACACTTCCATCAATATATAGCGGGAAGACAGGTGTTAATTATAACCGACCACAAGCCGTTACTAGGCATATTCAACAAACGAAAACCTATTCCCATCATGGTATCACCACGTATGTTGAGGTGGTGTTTGCTTCTTTCAGCTTATGATTACGAGTTAGAGTATCGACCCGGCAAGTTAAACGCCAATGCTGACTGTTTAAGTAGATTGCCACTTCAATCATCAATAGATTGCCCTTCTGACCTGGGAGATGTATTACTTCTTGAAAAACTGAAGCATTCACCCATACGAGCCGAAGAGGTGGCCTCCGAAACCTCTCGAGACCCCGATTATGCGAAGATTATACGATGGATACTGCATGGATGGCCAGACAAAATTGAAAAAGAATTCAAAAATTTCTTTGATAGAAGAACAGAGTTATCCACACATAAAGGTTGTATGTTATGGGGTACTCGTGTTATCATACCGCCGGCATTACAACCAAAGATTTTGAACTTACTTCACGCAAATCATCCAGGAATGACGCTGATGAAATCTTTGGCTCGCAGTTATGTTTGGTGGCCACAATTAAATCAACAAATTGAGGAAGAAGTGCGACGTTGCGAGCAGTGCCAAACCAACCGTTCAAATCCACCAAGTGCCCATCGGCAATTTATATCGCAAGAAACAAATCCGTGGTCAACTTTACATGTTGATTTTGCTGGACCGTATAAAGGCCATATTTTCTTGATCGTCGTCGATGCAATGTCTAAATGGGTGGAAGTTAAAATTGTTACGAATCAATGAACTGCAGAAGTTATACGAAAACTGCGAGAGATCTTCGCAACGCATGGCCTGCCCAAGAAAATAATATCGGATAATGGGACAGCATTCGTTTCCGAGGAGTTAATCAGTTTCTATGAAAACAACGGAATTAAGTCCCACACAACAGCACCTTATCACCCATCCAGTAATGGCCAAGCGGAACGGATGGTTCGGTACACCAAATCATCACTCTCATCGCTGGCAGAAGGGGATATTCATCTGAAACTACAACGATTTTTATTTAAACAACATACCACTCCCCACAGCGCAACTGGAAGAACCCCGTCGGAGTTACTTATGGGAAGGAAGTTGAGAACAATGTTGGATATGCTGCACCCCGATAACATCAATTTGAAAAATGATAGGTCGCAAGGCAATGAATCAGTAAGATCATTTAAAATCGGAGCCCCCGTGTTCTTCAGAAATTATTCAACTGGTTCTAAATGGTTAAAAGGTACAATTTCAGAAATAACAGGACCGGTGTCTTATGTCATAAAATCCACAGATGACCGGATCTTCAGACGCCATGTAGATCAAATGTTTTGCAGAATCGATGACGATTTCGAAAGCCCAAACGAATTACTTGAAGACAATACTTTAGTCACAAATCCAATCACAGCTAAGAGTGTTCCAATACCAACATCACCTGTTTCACCTGATACACCCGATTCACCTGTTTCCACAAAACCTCAGTCATGCCGAACCGACCCGCAAATTCCAACCAATACCAATAACGACCAAACAGCAGCATCGTGCGAGATGATACCTTCCGACCAACACCAAGCAATTTCAATGTCCGGGTCCAGCGGGGAACAAGCCTCGAGATATGGAAGAGTCATTAAGCCGCCGACTCGTTTCGGTTATTAACCAACATCTTAAAAGGGAGGAGTGTTATATAATGTACGAGGGTAACACTTGTTGAAGCCGAGCTGAACACAACCATACATCGAGCTGTCAATATAGAATGACGTGTAGGCTGTCAACACGACGGATATTGGGAGATATAGCAACGTGGCCAATTGGTTAACCTTGAACGATTAAATAAAAAGTGAATTAACCATATAATTTGTCTGGTCTTTTATTCCCGAACATAATACTTTCCTTAACGCTTAACCCATTAAGTACCCATTGAAAATTTAGAACTTTTGTAAAAGTCTACTTTTTTGACTTTTTTCCTCGGTAAAAAAAAAATGTTTTGAAGCAAAAAGTTTCGTCAAACAATTAAAAAAAAATATCAAAAATCTCTTCGCTAATATTTTTTATGATTTTTTGAAAATTTCTAAAAATGACTATTTTAGCCACTTTTTCCTCCTTTTCATACAAAATTTTTCTGAGATCATCCCATTCAAAAAATCATAAAAAACAGGGGGCTATTGTCAATTGCTGGTATTCAATTACTTTTTTTTAAACTTCAAGAAGATTGAAAATCCAAAAAAATACAGAAAAAAACAAATGCTTAGAAATACCTCATGGGTACTATTTCATAAAAATTTCGAATTGCGACAGGTGACAACTAAGAAATTGTCAAATTTCTGTTTAATAAAAAAATTGTAATTGCAATGAACTTACAGGAATTTTCCGCGAATTCTCATTAATTTTCTGACAAATTTGTAGTGAACATTTTTTTATAGGGTAAATTTAATAATTTACAATTTTGTGAGTATATAGGATTGACAATTCCGACAGGCGTCGGCGTTTTGGTCAAGTATTTATAGTGAAGTGACAAGTATGATTTAAAATCATAAATATTATTATTTCTTCTGTGATGAAGAATGTAAAATCGAGTTTCGTGAAGTATCTACGCACCCGACACTTTAAAGAAAGAATAAATAATAATCGGCCCTAGCGAGGTATCCGTCGGAACGGAAATTTCTCCGATTTCATACGAATCGGAGGATTTTTTGCTTCGAGGTATACGTCGGAACAGCTTTTCGGAACTTTGCGTTTCAGTGCGATCAAGTGAAAAAAGAAGCACTTAATAGGAAAACCCCGATGTAGCACGAAACAACATCATGTCAAATCAATGCGTTGTCTCATTTTAATTATTCTTTCCGAAGTCGGATACCTCGAATGTAATTTGAGTCTCCGACGGAATATGCGTTGCGGAGAATTCTCCGTTCCGACGGATACCTCGCTAGGGCCGAATATTTTATTATTTTATTTAAGTAGATAATTTCAAATTTAAGAAAAAAATCAACGAGCAATTTTCAAAAATTAGTTCTTAGGTTTGGATTTTCATTAGGTACACGTTTTAAACTTGTAAATGTATATCTACCTATACAGTCGGCATTTTCAAAGGTTCCACATGAATTCCTTAAAATTTAGCTAGCTTCGATTCGATTTGAAATAGGACTGTCGGCATCGGTGAATTTGCCCACTGAAATCCTTAAAATTTAGCAAGTCTCGATTCGATTTTAAAAAGAACGGGCGGCATTTTTAATTTGAAGTTAAATTCGAAGGAATATGTTATTCGCTAGTTTGTGGAACTCGACATATTGAAGTGGATTGCGGACTTTGACAATTCGCGGCAAAAAGTTTGGAAAACGAAATTTCGTTATTTAAACTGTTTATAAACTTGATTTCTTAATACAGCTGATGGCTGAATTTCGCGAACTGCCGCGACCTAGAAAAGTGTTCGTATGAACGGACTGTCAAAACTTGCGAATATTCGTTCGTTCGTAGATAGTTGGTCCATCTCATGTAAATGGTCCTTTAGGTATTGGCCTCCCATACAAACAAAAACAATAAAAATCTTATATCCCGAAGACACCGAATCGATTGAACTCAAATTTACAGGTGATCTTAGGTATTGGCTCGGGTTATTTCCTCTGAAAATTGGTCAAAATTGGACAAAGGGGGGTGGGACCTCCCATACAAAAAACATATTCTATGGGGTGAAATTCGATGACGTTAGATAGAACTCGATAGCCGAGTCATGATTCATGATTTCATGATTTTCAGCCCTATTGCAAAGATCAACTATCAACTGATAGTTGATACTTATCAATCAATTTTTTGAAATGGTATTGCGACGATCAATTGTCAATTTAGTGTTGATCGATTGTGAACGTGCATCAATTAGCGATAGCAATTTTATTGGTAGCTGTCAATTTGTCAATCAATCGGAATTTCGGTGTTGATAAAGACGACTGTTAAAGAGAAATGTAAGTATTTTTAAAATTGTTGATGATCAACGTTTTTAATTGTTTTTTTTTTTAAGAGCTAAAATAGTTAGTAATAAAAGGCAACTTAATAGATTGGTTGATTTGATGGAGCAGAATCTTGATATCGCGAAAGGTTTATTTCCAAAACTGATGCGCAGGCGAAGTGGGGAACAATTTGCGAGATTGGGAGAAATGGCAAAGGGTACCTTGTACAACATTTCCAATAACTTTATGATCAATTTAAATTTCTACATTTGTTTAGGTATGGATCGACCTGAAATGCAAAACAAAAAAGAAAAAGGTTGAAAATAAAGTCGAAATATCTGTAACTGGTTGGGCCACCAATGTCACCAGATTAATTATATGGAAGAGGCTGTGATTCGTATCCTTGAATTGAATACTTGTGCAATGAATTCGGGTTGAACGAGCCAGATGCAGCGCTAATACCGAGCTCCAGTCAGCGAAGATCCCCAAATTATGTCATCCAAATAGCAGAACAAACAACAGCTCAAACAAAAGCAAAAGCAACACCTCGAAGCATTGCAATAGAATCGCATGACACTCTTAGAAGATCAGACTTCTATTCAAAACCACTGTTATGACAACATGACAGAATAAGCCAAATTTCATTCCTTCCTTCGGTTTTCCAGTTCCAAAAGATTAGATGCATCTCGCAAACTCCTCGGTATAGAAGCCAATTCCGCGTAATTTGTCTCGCCACTTTGTAATTTGTATTTCCACTGATGACATGTTTTTCAATAAATTGCACAATCGCAGATTTGTAACACTGGTAATTATGTATATTGTTTAAATAATTTGTTTGAAAGTCGTAACAATCACTCTTCAAATTAAAAATATTTTAGAACTGTCAGAATTGAGTTTTCATTCACAATAACTTAATTTTTTGCGTTATGTTCACAATAGCTTATATTTTTATCAATCGTATTTCACAATACCAATATCAATCTTAATTGATAAATTTTGTCAATCGTCAACCGATTGATAGTTGATCTTCGCAATAGGGGTGGTTTATACACTCGGAAAGTTTCTGAAATAAGTCGGCATTTCAGTGAAAGTCAACCCCCAAAGGCTCGAACCCTCGCTACGCCCCTGTATGTTTATTTAATTTTTAATGAACAAAAACTCACTTATAGTTATTTTCCAGAATAAAGATAACAATTAAATGCAATTTCAACATTTAGTGAAGGAAATGGAAAAAAAAAATTTCCTTTGGCCAAGTCATTCACAAAGGGTATAAGAAAAAGGGATGATAATCGGCAATGGGATGACATAGCCTTGTATCTGAATTGTCTTGGCCCTCCTTTGATATTCTAAAATACATTTTAAATTTGAAAATAATTGTGATTAAAACATAGTTTCTAAATTTATATTATTTCCACCACTCACTTAAAACGTGGGGCTAGCCCAATGGATTGGATTTTGTTAAAATATCCCTCCTTCCTTTTCTCTTGTTTTCTCCTTCGTCACTGCTTTCAAAAAACCATCTCAACCACATCTCAACGCTATTCATTTTTAAATTGTTTTAATAATTTATTCACCAAGTCATAAAAATAGCAGACCAAATATAAATTCGTCGACTGAAATGCCAGACCACATGTGTCATAAGTTCGTGGAATGTAAGAATTCTGAGAGTCATGTCGTTTCAGTTACGCAATTCGAAATTACAAACGCCTCGACACGACAGTAAGGGTGACTCTCTTAAGACCCACGACAATTTTTTTCAAAATATCTATAACTACCTATGACAAAACTGTTAGAACAAATTTGTCAAAATATAACAATGACAAAATAGTTATGACAAATTTGTCGTTGTAATTAACCGACCATCATGTCACGTGCCAATATTTTATGAAATGATCATTTTTCAGACTAGTGCGAAAAATTTAGAGAATTGTCACCTGTCAATGTTTATGAAGAAGGGCCCTGGACCTGGTAGGTTGGAGATCTTTGCGGACACAAGCAAAGTAGATAGATTGAGTGCTCAATAGCCCCCTCATGAATGCAGCCTCTGCGAAGCTCCTCTTCCGTCAGGATCCTTTTTGTCATGTGGTGTCGCAGGGTAATGTACCAAGTTATTATTCCTATACGTGAGTGGAAGGGAATCTTCTATCTTTACCTATAAGAAGGTGGCCTTTGCCTCTATTGCAGCGGGATACTTACAGAATAATCAGCTTGTTCTGAAAAGGTACCGAGCCTTGTCTTGCTAATTCGTCCACTCTGACATTCCCTGGAATGCCTTCATGTCCGGTGAGTCCGCAGATACCTTCTGCCGTGTTCCAAGCACCTACTGCTACAGTTGTAGCTACCTGACAGTTGATAAAGAAGAAAATACCTACCAGTTGTATTGGCTGTTATCACTGCCAAAACCTCCGCTTGAAAGACACTGCTATGGTCCAGGAGGTGTACAGAAGTTGTTGATAAGTGATTCAGCGAAGATCTCTGACCCTTTCCCGGTGTCCATTTTTGATCCGTCATATAAGGTAATAGATAGCGCATAATAGGCGTTAGGTATTAGTCCTCTTCTCCATTCTACGTTGCCCGTCTTCTAAGTATGGCAAGGTGTAGGTAGTCCGTGATAGCTACATGTGTTTCTTCAGGATTTTTGAATGACCCATACATTTCCAGGAACAGCTTGTTTGGTAAGTATTGGGGTGTTGTTCGCTGAGTGTTATCAGCATAAGCAGTGGTTCCGACGCCGCTGTTTTTTAAGCTTTAAAAGCACTTCATTTAGAACTACCTCCCTGAGGAGTTCCTCTAGACCTAGAGTCATAAACCCCAAGTTTGGCTATAATATGTCGTACTTAAAATATCCTAATTCACGCTAGCAATGCTCAGTTTACGTAGCGTCCCACGTAAGATATCAGTATTGAGATTTTTGAAAGCTATTTCGATGAATAAGAACTCACCTCTTTTATCTTTTATCCATTAGTAATTTTTCAACAACACAGTGTATTCTTGAATTTCTTAGCGTTATTGTAACTTTCTTTGTCAGCCTTATGTATGTATACGAATAGCCTTCCCTTCTTTCCAAGTTCTTGGAATATATCCCTACGTAAGGTTGCTAATGTATAGAGCTGACTTAGTACCGCGTCAAATCCTGGGGACTGTAAGCGTGAGAAGAATAGAATAACGCCATTACATTCTGTCCTCTGTAACTAAATCCGCAGGAAAACTTGGTTCCGTCTGCCACGATTGGCGCTTGGGCTTTTGAATTGCATACATTAAGTTCCTCTGACTGGTGTTGCATAGTTCCCTGTCAATGCCAGATTTTGTCCACTTTGTCTCCTTGTGTCCTTTTTTATTACGGCCAACTACTCATTATCCCAGAGGGAGGTGGTATTTTAGTTTTCTATTTTGCCAGTAAACAATCTTTACCAAAAACCTCTTTTAAAACAGTTAGCAATTTTGTTTGTTCATAATGTCTAGTAGGTAGTATTATATTGCCTGACAAATTGATGACAATCATAAAGGATGCCAATTTAAAAACAAACCTCTAATAAAACCTTGCTGTTGTCTCTAATATTTCAAAAATCGGGTTTTTTATCAAAAAAAATCGTGTTTAGTAACGAGACATCTTGGCCCAGTGGGTACATATTATGTGACCAAACGAAATTGCAAATTCACAAGGGACTAATAAAACTTAAATACACCGAAGTGCACTCTATGGGTTGGCATAATATATCCTTTTTTTTGGCACGAGTACGATAACTACGGCGCCAAAAATTGATAACGGTATTTTGTAGAGGGGTTAAATACAAGCATTTTTTACTAAGGGAAGGGGGTCTATCTGGCTTCGTTTAGGCGGGAGGGGCATTTTAAAAAAAATAATACTTAAAATGAAAAAAAAAAAATTTTAGAAACAATGGCAACACTTACAATAAAGGACTTTAGGATTTCTGGAAGCCAGGAATCTGTTCTTTGATATTATTTTTAAATCAAGTTATAGCTGTTAATAGTTTTTGAAAAAAATACTTTCAAACTTGAAATTTAAGGAAAAAAATTAAAAAAAAAATGTTTAATGCTGATTTTGTTCAATATTGAGAAAATATATACTTAATTTGTTTATAGTTTTTACTGCCTAAATTAATTCTTAATCGAACACTGAAAACCAGATGGATTTATGTCCTCTAATTTTTGAGAAAATTGAAAATTACTTTTATATGTTGCTCCGCTTAGAGTACAAATTGCTACCCTTGCGCCTTGAAATGCGTATGGGGGGGCATGCTGCCCCCCTGCAACCCCCCTGCTTGGGGTCACTGTTGGATTTTGGGATGGGTGCAAGGCTGAGTATATGCAAACTTTCTTTAAATTATATTAGTTTACCCAATGTCAACAACATTCTTCAGATACAGGCTCTGACCTGAAATTTCACATTGGTAGACAAAATTTTGCTGATTTGCATTTTAGACAATTTATAACGGATTCCTGGCTTTGAAAAATACTATAGTTCGTTATTGTAAGTGTTGCCATTGTTTTTTAATATTTTATTTTAATTTTATTTGTAATTTTTTTTTTAATTACCCCTCCCGCCTAACCGGAGCGAGATAGACCCCCCTTTCCTTAGTCAAAAATGTTTGTATTTAACTCCTCTACATAAATCCGTCATTAGTTTTCATCGCCAAAATTATTTTACTCACCCCAATTTTTGTCCTTAAATTTCAAGTTTAAAATTGTTTTTTTCAAAAAATATTTAAAGGAATAACTTGATTTAAAAATAATATGAAAGAACAGATTCCGGGCTTTTTAAAATGGTATAGTTTTTTTATCATAAGTGTTGCCATTGTTTTTCAATATATTTTTTTTCCATTTAAAGTATCATTTTCTTTAAATTACCCCTCCCGCCTAAACGGAGTAAGTTAGACCCCCCCCTCCCATAGTAAAAAGTGTTTGTATTTAACCCCTCTACAAAAAACCGTTATCAATTTTTGGCGCCGTAGTTATCGTACTCTCCCCTTTTTTTTAAATGAGAGCGGAGTTAGCGTTTTAGTTAACGGCCAACTTTACCGGACAAATGGTATCTATAAGATCAAGATGGTGATTTAAACAGAAATGACTAATTAAATTTGCTTTCAACTTCAAGTTAGCCTAAAAATAGTCATCTGTCCTACGCAAATAAATGTAATCAGTTATAATTAAAAATCCAAAAATCCTTAATGGAATAGGAATAAATACCCACTTCCATCATTCTCCACGGGTACACCCACAAGGACATGTCAAATTCATCTATGCGCCACGCTCTCACACCCACCGAGTCTGATGAAATCAAATACCAAAACCAAATGCCCCGTTAAATCGTCTATATATTGCAATATATTTATTATTACCCGACGAAATGGAGAAGGATACTTAAAGAAATCCTTTCGTTTATGACAGTATATTAAGGACATCACACAATATAAAACATCATCGTCGTCATCATCATCGTTGACATAAATCTCAGCTCATCGCTCACATGCGCATTTGACGATTTATTGCCAGAAAAGCATATGCAGGAGTTTGTGTCCCCCCCAACCACTCCATCTTCATCACCTTCTCCCTCCCAAATTGGCTGTTTGAAGAATTCCACATGAATTCGCGAGATAAAATAAGCATTCCCTCCTGCGGCGAGCACTTTTCTATGCAAAATGTTCGTACTTTCACATCAGCTCTGTGAGATGGGTGGACTCGCAGCAGGAGGGCTTTTTGCCTCAGCGATCGTTAGCGTAAGCGAATGGAAATAGATTGAATTAAGCAAAGCGGGTATCAAAGTTGAGCATTTTCAGTGGATTTTTACATCAATACAGGGAATGACAGACAGAAATGCGTCAGGAATGACGGTTGCGGCAACTCGTGCCTCTGTAGAAGGACACTTTTTCAAAAGAATATTTGAGACTCAATTCTGTCGGAAGCTTGACGAGTGCTGCACATGACAGTGATGTGGGCATATTTGACGAATTTGTTTTGTGGATTTGGTTAGTTTGAGCACTTGTGGTGAACAAGCGGAATGTTGTGCGTCGTATATGACTGAAGAGTTAGCGGAGCATTACATAAGTCAATAAAGGAATTGTGTGCCAAAAGAGCGACTTTATGAGGCGTGATTTAAGGATTGACATTGAATATTGAAAATTGAATTTGGCACTTTGCTTCACGGAACAATATGTCTGAGCTCACACATAAAATCAATAGCCCTTTTGAGAGTAGCCATAGGAGCAATCAGAGCGTTTAGCTGCCTATATTGCTTCATAAGAATAGCACCAAAAGAAATGTTATGCCGAGTGGCCACCTTGATCACAAAAATACACCCTGCATGGTTTTAGACTGGTCACTTGAGTCAACTCTCCTACTCCTACTCTCCATTTGCCTACCAGAAATGTCAAAGAATTGAATCATTTTTAGAATTCTAAGTCTTATCGAAGTAAATAATACTCCTAGTCGTTACTAGTCGAACTTGGTTGGATGCAGGTATTGTGAGAACCTACCTATTATCCTGATCTATACTTCTACTATATAAATGTCATGGCTGATTCACAATCACAATGCAGCGAGAGAGCGAGACGAGAGTGAGATCGACTCATTGCCTCGTCTCGCGACCGACGCGAAGAGTTTAGAAAATTGGAAAAATCTCGCCCGAGACACCGATGACAATCATTTACTATCTGTGAGTCGGAAGCGACGTCATTTTCATAGAAATGTGCTTAATGTTGCCACTTGTGTTTTTCAATTAAACCGGGCTGCACTTTTATAATTTTTTTTAATACATATTTTGATACGGTTTGATTATTCTGAGAAATTTTTTAAATAATTTTTGTGTTTTTTTTTTTTCGATGAATTAACTTTATAATTCATAAACAACATTTTAGGACAAAGATTGAGTTCAGTCATTAAGTTTAGGTGCTCCAAAAAAGCAACACAATTTTTTTCGGTTACATTTTATAACGTCTATAAGAAGTGCGAATTGCTTGCTCTTAGAATATTCAAACAATAGTGCTATAAAGCAATAAAAATCCAGCTCTGTTTGTGGCAATATGGTTTGCAATTTCAGTGATCAGTGGTCTCTCTATTCGTAGACCGCGACGCACGTACTTTGTTTCATTGTGAATATTGCCGGCCGATGTTAAAGCGAAAACGAGGCTAGAGCGATTCTCGCTTCCGCAATTTAGAGAAGATTGGTTCCTTGAACAAAGTTGAAGTCATATTATAGGTTTTATAGGGAAATTAGGTGCATGGGCGAATTGATTTGGGGTTCAGACAGCGATGGTATCCTATACAGGGATCGCGATGGGCCCTCTATAGCACCTAATGCGTTATTATATCCTCATAACCTTACCTAACCGGAAAAACATAAATTACATCTTAAGGTTTTTTCTACTGCGCCACCTCTCGTGAACGTCTGACAAACATCCGAGAGTTTGACTGTCCTGAAAAAGCTTCTCAATTCAGTCGTTCGGACTCGGCATAACATTTTAGGTCCCTTCCATTCATTCCAAAAATAGAAACTCACACAAAACGAATGGTTGCGAGAAGCTAGGCTACCGCCTGTTGCGCCTATTTATTTATTTAACCTTACCTAACCTAACCTAACCTAAGCGCAGTGGCTAGTGTGTTGTGCCCAGGTTCGATCCTCGGAAAAACACAAATGCAAACATATTAAGGCTATATCCACGGCGCTACCTGTCGCGAATATTTGACAAACATACTAAAGTAAAACTGTCCTAAGAAAGCTCCTCAATTCACCCGCTCAGTTGTACATCCCAAAAATAAAAACTAATACAAATTGTGGGAAGCTAGGCCTGCGGTGCAGTTGAACCAACTATTTATTTATTTATAACCTAAACTTAATGGTCGGATTATCAACTCCAACATCTGACATCTGTCAGTAGAGGCACTCCGAACGGTGGTGTTCTATCCCGCCTTATTTGGAATTTGGTGGTCAACGTGGATGATGTTGCTATAGCTGTCTCAGGAAAGCACCTAAATACATACTCTAAAAGAGCTCATACAAAATGCTTTAAACAAGCTAGTTAGCTGGGCGACTCGGTGTGATTCCGACAGTCGACCCCTCCTCACTCAACGGTATCAGCCTAACTTTCTCTCACAAAGTAAAATATTTGGGTCGTATCCTGGATAGGAAGCTTAGTTGGAAACTTTACATCCAATAAAGAGTCAAGAAGGCTACAGTAGCACTCTTCTCATGCAAAAAAGCTATTGGTACAACCTCGAATAACTCACTGGCTCTATATCTCAGTTATAATAGATATATCCCATAGATACTCACCTATGGGATAACAGCCTTGGAGAAAGCCATACATATCGGCTATCTAAGCAAGGTCCAGCGCACGGCCTGCATGTGTATAAGCGGTTCACTACGCACAACTCCTTCTGCGGCACTGGACATATTATTTCATCTATTACACCTTGATATTTTTACCAAGCAAATGGCAGCAAGTGCACAGCCATTCGTCTTAGCTACCTCACAATGGTCAAGGAAAGACTTTGGCCACGCCTTTATTCTGAAGAACTTCGAAATCTCAACCGAAAAAACTGAATACACCACCCCATTTCTAAATTTTGACAAGAACTTTCTCATCACTAACCCCTCCAGAGCAATCTGAAATGAGGATACTTTCCCCCGGAAGTTGAATCAGTTCACTTCTACACAGACGGCTCAAAAACCAAAGACGGAGTTGGTGGGAGTGTTTTTCCTCCGAAAGTCTTAATCTTAAGCTCTCCTTCCGTCTACCAAATTATTGTAGCGTGTTCCAGGCGGAATTATCTAATGGCGATAAAGAAGTCTTATATTGGCTCAAGAAAAACGTGATATCCGCTAAAGATATTTGCATATTTTCGGACAGCCAAGCATCCATCAAATCCTTGGATTCGATCTGTATAACTTCTCTAGTAGCCCTCGACTGCCGATCGTCTCTTACGGGGATTTCCGAACAGTTTAACATTCACTTAATTTGGGTGCCGGGGCATAGAGACATTCCAGGGAATTGTAAGGTCGATGAACTCGATAGAATAGGAACAACTCAACCCATCCTGCCGGATAAATGCACCATAGGGATACCAATCGCTACTCCCAAACAAAGATTGAAGCTGGATGCTATCGAGAGTGCAAATCTTAGATGAACAAGTGGCAACACCTGTCTAGTGTCTAGTGACAAAACAAATTTGGCCTAAGCTGGTTTTGAAACGCTCTAAGAAATTGATTTCTCTCAACAGATTGCATATCGGCACCACAATAGGTGTCATTACTGGACACTGCCTATACGCTATACCTAATAGGAAAACATGCCGCAAGGCTATGCCCTTTCGCAAACGACATTTGCAGAAGCTGTATGGATGCGGAAGAGGAGGAAACCATTCCTCACCTTCTTTGTCCCTCCCCAGGTCTCTCCCGTAGAAGGAAGCTTCACTTAGGAGCCTTCGATTACAATGACTTGGGCGATCTGACAAACGCAGACATCAGAAGCCTCTTACGCTCTATAAAGAGCTCAAAAAGGTTCAACTAGTAGGGAGATCTTATATGATCCTTTTTTTCGTGGTATCACAATGGACATATGCTGGTGGTCCCAGCTGGCAGCCACTTTCCACCAACCAACAATAACCTAAACTAAACAATTCTCTATTTGATTTATATTACACACACTTGAATAGTAAAGCCTCGGAAACTTCACATCCATTGATAGTGATAAATGCTGTAGAACTGATAGCCATTTTGCATCTCCCAAATGTCGAATAAAGAGATAAACATGAATGTTTATATCAATTTAAGTGCGTTTTTAACTTATCATGAGGAGTACACAAATTGAGTTCTGCTTCCAGAATATCCCATTAAAATGTAAGTCCTTTTCGAATAAAAAGAACTGATAATGAGCCATTTTCTTTTTATTATTTGAAGTTTATGTGCGTATCCTTGAGATGCTAAAAACAAAAGTAAGTGTACACTCTCGTCTTCATTTTGGACTTTATTTGCGTGCTGCTTATGATATAGGGAGTTAATAAATTTAAGAAATGTCAACATATATCCGTTCGTATATAAAATTGGCGCTTCAGGACTATAAGTAGGCACGCATGTAAATGTTTTATGGATGAAAGATTGTCGCATCGATAGCCGTAATTACCACCACACGCCTCAAATTTTATGTAGGGTAGTAAGTGTATAATAAACCCACATACACGCACATGACAGAATGGCAAATTAAGTTATCCAGCCATATGGTAAATTCTGAGAGCTAATTCAAAGGATAGTAATTGTAGTTCAATGGCGAAATGGGTCATATTGTCGAATATTTTATGACTCTCCGTCTCCGGGCCCCGCATAAATGTATAGGTAGGTACGTACATATTTATGTGAATTTCAGTGCTGATATAATAATGGGCATTAAAGAATGATAATGTAGGCCGTTGGTATTTGATGGGCTCGGTAACGATTTCGACATGACGCCAATGTACACCCAAATATTTTTAGCGCTCAAACTTGACTTGTCATATCAAACCAATTAAATTGGTAATATTGTTAGCAATATTACTGACGGCATTGCAGCTTTCATTTAGTTACAACAGCCACGAAACTACCTGGTTTGAAGAATAGTACCGACTAGCCAATGCAGCAAAATAAGGTGCATATGAAGCAGAACTACAAAAGAGGTCTAGATCTGCTCTCCAGTTGTACAAGTAAAAGAGACAGGACTATCGCCTCCTCGGATGGGAAAAGAAAGAAGAAGTGAAGTGTGCACAATCCCCATTTCATTAACTTTTCAATACTTATTTAGAAATACATTTCATAAACACATTTCAATTTGACAATCTTCTCTTCCTGCATTTTCCACGTTATTATAAACTTTTCAGATATTTTTAAACAAAATATACTCGTAGCTCTGCCATATAAAATCGATATTGATTTCCTGCAAGTTTTTTTAGCTGTCATTTGGTTTTTTCTTCTTCTTATTTCACACTAACGTTGTCGGGCACTATTCTAATTCTAGTATAATGGAGGAGATGGGCCAATTTGGTGATAAAACGCAGTACCAAAATCTCACAGCCGGAGACATCTTTTTTGTATTCGTATGTGATTGATAGTGATTTAAAAAAAAAATAAATAAATCTTTGGAGCAACAGGTCCGTATAGGCAGCTTCTCACAACCATTCGCTTGTCTGAATTTTCTTTTTTGAGACGAATGGAAGGGGACCTACAATTTTATGCAGGGTCCGAACGGCTGAATTGAAAACCTTTTTTACAACAGTAATACTCTCGTATGGTTGTCAGAAGTTCGCGAAAGGTGGCGCAGTGGAAAAAACCTTAAGACATAATTTGTGTTTTTCCGGGGATCGAACCTGGGACCCCTCGCACATTTAGATGTAGAAGACGTGGCTGGTTAAAATTGGAAAATTTCTGGTTACTCTGTTCAAAAAGGAAATTTTAAAGCTGCAATGCGATATCTTGCTGAAATTGAGAGCTTTTGCCGTAAATAGTTTTTGGAGCCTAGTTTGAAAAAAAGTCCACATTTGTGGAAAGTCTCACTTAGTTTTTTGTCCCAGTTAAGAAGTATAATCCTTTAAAGGAAGATTCCTGAAGTTCCACCGAACAAAAAATTGTACGGCTGGGGGGGTCTATTCTCACCATATTTCCCGTTATAGTCGATCAAAGCGACCTCTAATTTGGAGGTGTTACCATTTAAAACGCTATAACTTCTAAACTATTGTAGGTACAGAAATTGGTTTGTACATTTTGAAAAGACAATTTAGTAGCACAAACAAGTCCTAAGCACTTCGGGTACATCTGCGTATCTACAAAAAAGTTATGGATCCTTAAACTCAAAATTTTTCAAATTAGTTGTTACCTACCTTAAAATGCTTTTTCTCAAAATTATTAGTTAATACATTTTTATTTTTTTATGAAATTTGTATCCTTGAAAAATTTCCTAAAAATTATGCTGAGCAACTTTTTTACGTAAGATCAACAGAAGTTGGAGTAAAAGTCGTTTTTTTCAGACAAAAATAGTCAAACAAAATTAAGTGAGAATAATAAACTAACGTAGATACCTATGAGGAATGGTTAACAGGGGTCTACCCCGATATCTCGAAAAAAAAAATCTCGAAAGCAAAAATCTCGAATGTAAAAATCTCGAAAAAAAAATTTCGAATTTAAAAAATCTCGAAAAAAAAAATCTCGATGCGTATGGGGGGGGGCATGCTGCCCCCCTGCAACCCCCCTGCTTGGCTATGGGATGGGTGCAAAGAAAAAATCTCGAATTTACTTTTTGTTTTCGAGATAGAGTCTTTCGAGATTTTTGTACTTTCTAGATTTTTGCATTCGAGATTTATCAAATTCATTTTCGAGATTTTGACCATTCTAGATTTTAGTCGTTCTAGTTAACGTCATGATCCCGGTTAACAGTTAATTGTCGAATAGAAAAAAAAAGCTTAACATTGATAAGTTGATCTCCACAAAATGTATTCAAAAGGATTTACTACCAGGAGATGCGCAAAGAAGAGTGGAATTTTGCCAGTGGCTACTGCGTAAACAGGCAGAAGACGGACATTTCCTCAAGAACATTCTGTGGACTGACGAAGCGCAATTCACAAGAGATGGGGTTACAAACCTCCAAAGTTCTGGTCTGTTTTAAATACAACTAATCAAAAATAAAATACGTCAGTACATATTTCAAGTTGCTTTATTTTCTGATCAGCGTCAGATTCCATTGATAATAAAATATTGCTGTATTTTTGTATTCTATTCATCTACTGAAATGTCCCATCCAAATTGATCCGTGTGAATATGAACATCCTAAAATGTGTATTAATGTTCTAACCCGTTTGTATGTTCTGGGCCGTGTATATATCAGATCCGGCCATGTTGGTAGCAATAGAAATCTCATTTTGATTGTCATTCTTCTATTATACTTGAGAGTGCTTAATGGGCTTATTGTATTGTAGTTGTGCTATTCTTTGGCAAAAGAGCTAAAAGCACTTAAGCTGTGTGCTGGGCATACCCACTTGCTTTATGATATATGAGACTCACAATAATAATAACACCAAACAAATTATTTAATATTCGATAAGAGTCAAGGTCAAGGACGAAAAGAAGAGTAAGGAAAAATAATGAAACTCCTACGAAGCCAGATTCGTGTACATAATTAATTTGATTTTGTAATGAAAACAGATGTGTGACACAAAATGTAATTGGAGATTTTTCAGTTAACTTATCATTAGTAAATTTTACCATTTAAGGTAACGCGTTACCTGTAATTTAGAATGCGAAAACAAACACAACCACCCGCAGATTTCATTCTGTATTCGATTGTATACGCCAGCTTATGGCATTTGGTAGTAACACTGTTATGTACCTGTCAATATTTAACATCTCCCCGGAGTCGACATCGATTGTTAGGATTTCACTTTGGAAACTGACACAATTTGTCATATAAATGGTGGCTCGAAGCTCTTCGCCTAAAATGGCGGACGTTGCCATTGACGCTACCATGGTTGGCGTCGTTGTTATTGTTGGCATCCCCGTTGTTGTCACCGGTATCAGTGAGTGACTTTTGTCGCGTGATATACGCCCAACCGCGTCCACCAAATGCGTAAGGACATTCCTGTAATAAATGTTTTTAGAGAATATTGTTGTATTAGTAAATGGGTTAGCCCGATGTGTTACCGTATTGCTCTATAGCTATATGTCACCTGTATTGAAGGGCGCATAAAAGGAGTGTAAACAATGCGATGTGAGATTTTTTATCGATTTTTTATGTATTTATAAATTATTCATATAGCTACCGACCGACTTTATATATGAAGGGTTACTTTCGGTTTTTTTATTTTTTTATTTGTGTATTTATTGTAGAGTTTTACGGAGTGTATAGTAGGTAAGCACTCCTTTAAAAATTGAACTGTTTATATATGTATATATAGATAAGCATTCAAACAATATTTGACCATTGTATTAGTTTTTGAAATTGTTTGAATTTATTAAAAGCACTTTTCATGAGCTGTTGTTAATACACTTAGATTTGTTGCAATATTCGGATATACCTATTATAGAAACTTATAATAAATAGAATTTTACCTACTTAAGTCATATAAAACCATCTAAAAGCTTTTAATGACATTCACATTCAGAAATTAATTTAATACACTAATGATTACAAACATTGTTCGAAGACAATCTGCAATAAGGTAGTTTCTATCCTAATAAACCGTGCACAGCAGTTTCACAAATAAGCCGAGGTATTCCGTGCACAGAGGCAGATTTTTACCAAATATGCGACTGGACAACCAACTAATCCAATAAATCAGCAATATAACCAACACCAACACCAAGTATCATCTTTTGAATTGCATATATAGAGCACCAACCTGCGATCACCTCAGGCGCATCCTTGATGCTAAATAAAAAGTTATTCAGAATTTTGTTATTAGAAATAGTTTATAGGTTTCTCCACTTCCCACTGTATTTTATTTCCAATTTGTTGATATAAAAAGTCGTTCTAAAACTAAAGCAAGTAAATTCATCAAATTCATTTCTGAATAGGATAAGCCAAGCAAATGAAAATGTATACATAAAATATGAACTCTCACAACCACCCACCACGAATCTTTGTATGGTTGTGAATAGACGACAACTTAAGGAAGGCAGTGGTATTGTGAAATCCAAGGTCGATGGTCCAGAGGACTACTTCGTAATAACTAAAATAAATGGAATCGACTTTCACAGGCTCTAGGGGGTTTAACATCCAAGCGCACGAAATACCATCAGCTGCTTGATGACATTGTAGCTGAGACGCGAAAGCAAGCTTTGCTTGAAACATTCTCATATCAGAATGGTGGCGAACAATGGTGCCCAAAACGTACAAAAAACTCAGAACTTTTATGACAGTATACCCACCTGTCAGCGAAGAATATACTCAGAGCGACCACAGACATAAATGCGGGGTGGACTTGGCCCTCGACCAACAAGCGTCTGCAACCAGGACGATCTTTGCCCAGCTGTATCCAGTTTCGCACGCTAAATTTGTTAAGGTCCTCTTCCACTTGCGTGCGCCACCTGAGTCCCGGTCTTCTTCTACTGCTCCGTCCCTAGGGTGTGGAGTCGAAGATCTTCCGCGACGGAGCATTCGCGTCCATTCACTCTATATTACCCAGCCACCTCAGTCGTTGGACCTTCACTCTTCTACTACCCAGGGCGATGTCGCTGTACAGCCAGTTCGTTATTGCATCTTCTCCACCATTCACCGTCTATGCAGATGGGACCGAAAATTACTCGAAGAATTTTACTCTCGAAACAACCAAGAATAACCTCATCCGCTTTTGATAGTAACCAAGCCTCTGCGCCGTAGAGAAGGACTGGGTTGATTAATGTTTTATAAAGGGTCACTTTGGTTATTCGAGAGAGGGCTTTGCTACTCAGTTACTTTCTTAGCCCAAGCGACCACATAGTGAGATTATATTCAACAATGACAATCCCCTGGCTTCTCTTCTAACTAATAAGGCCGCAGTAGAGAGAAGCATCTTTCGATGTTTAAGGAAATGATTAACACCGACTCTGCACCCAGCATCATCTGGCGCAAACAATCCCCACAGCGATGTCTAGCAAATCATCTAAATAGTACAAGGGGCAATGTAAGTGTTTCGCCCTCCTTCAAGATAACACTCACATAGGCCCGATCTTCTAACCTTTATCGATTGGAGGACTGGACCCAATGACACGACTCGCGTAGAAGCCAAAGTAATTTCTATTCACGACGAACATTATATATGTAATAAGTTTTAGATCTACTAAACTTTGAACCGTCAACCATCTCCTTCTAATGTACAATGTACATAAACGGGTGGTTAAGATCACGCTAATATTCACATAAACTAATGGTTATTTAAAGTTAAGCCAAGGGTATATAACATAAATATATTATGTACCTGTTGACGAATCCTTTATTTTTTGTTAGTAGACCACAGTTAATAATGAGCCTTTAATGTATAAAATGTCAGCTTTTTTATTATCCGTAAACCACACGTAAACCACAAGTTAAGAATCAAACCACCAGAGCACTCTTATTTGAGCTGATGTATACATGTAGTAGCTTTTAAACTTCTCATTCAAGCGAAATGTTTGGTGATTGCGAAAATGGTATTCAAATGGTTTTCTTCTTGAACCTTCAGTTTAACTTCACCCAGAATCAACATGCGCGTGTTGATTCCATTTAAATAAAAAAACGCGTACCTACTTTTGGTGGTAAAATTAAGAAAACAACATAATATAAGCTTTGCATATAACCAACATTGCACCTGCTCTAAATCCTACATAGAACACAGGTAGGGGGGCAACATGCTCCCCATGGGTTCCCTACGTTATCTCCTTTTCCAAAATCCCTTATTGGACATAATCTCTTTTCCAAAATCTTCTTCTTTTTCCAAAATCTTCCGGGACGAAATCGCCTATGCCAAAATCTCACTTTTACATACATTTTTATTAAATCTCTCGTTAAAATCCCCTGTTCCACAGTTAAGAATCTATCCGTTTTTTAAACGCGTAGTTTTGGCAGTAAAACTAAGCAAACAACATAATATAAACTTTGAATATACCCAATTTCGCACATATACCGCAAATCGGACAGTAAATCCAAGCAAATGGAAGATTTTGTCCCGTGGGGACTTTCTCTCAGGGTCTTTTGGAGTAAGGGATTCCAGCACAGAAGATTAGATATGTAATAGAGGATTTTGGAAAAGGAGATATCATCACCAACCCGCTCCCCATACGTATCTCACTTTTTAAAAATATTTTTAGATTTGTGGGATTCTAAAAATTGGGGATTTTGTAGCGTGGGGATTTTGTCTCATGGTCTTTTGGAGTAAGGGATAGCAGCACAGGGGATTTCATACAAATATTCTGTCTGTTTATGATCTCATAATCTAAACAGTAACCAAACTTCACTTTGTCTATTAGGTTTTTAAATTAGTTCTGATTGTTAAAAATCATTTCCTAAGAGTAACAATAAACCCTCGACAATATTAAAAAAACTGCACTTCTCCCTCCAGATTATGTAAAACTAAAAAGCTACCCCAACAGCAGATACCGAACCCACTCTTAATTAGTATTGCTATACAACAAAAACCTATATAAATACAAACAAAAAACCCACAACCACATTTTTAGGATCTATTACTGCCTGTTGTCGTAATCCAATCTGACTGGTAAGAATTGAACATTTTTCGATTTACTATTTGAATACAAATCAACTAATCAAGAGGAACTAGCAGTGATAAAGAAAGATTCGTCATGCACTAAAATATGTGCTACAAATTATTTTTAAAGCCACAATAATTTCACATATCCCATGAGCCCACAGGGGAATCGTGTGCAACGCCGTTTTATAACAGGCTTCCTTAGCGTTATTTATTCTCTTTGTCGTTTGCATTTACGTACAAAATAATTAATCCTCTTAAGTAACAGTAAATTACACTTGATTTAGTGGAGGTATTTGTTCATTTTCTTTGACTTTGTTTTCATTTCCACTACCTCCGTGTATATGTGTTCTTTTCTAAAGGATCAAAGGCTAAGCGAGTGCAACGGTGAAACAACAAAACCACCCGTCACCAGCAATCACGCTACTTCTTGACCTGATTCATACCTCTATGTTCATGGGTGTGTGTAATTATTATTCGCCTGTGGTGTTTAAAATATCCTGTGGTGCGTTGATTAAAAATTTGCTTCCTTTGTTGAGTTCCTTAGTCTGTTCCAGTGAAAATGTAATCATAGCGTGCATTGGTAATACCTACATGATTAAGCTTTTAAGTTTTGTGATTTTTTTTATAGCTTAGGGGAGGAGTAACTTTCAAAAATAGAACTCCTTAGCGGAAGCGAACTTTCTAATCAATACATGTAGTTTATTTAACTTGGAAAGGATGTGTGGTTCGTGTACATGTAATTAAATTGCTAATGGGTATCAAATTAATTAGAGAGTAATGAGCATTGTCAAGGCAAAATGGAAGGGGAAGGGAGGGGGAACTAATTAGAAACCAATAACTTATAATAGTTAAATGAGAACGGTCCGGTGGTATCAAATTATATTTGACCCTTGTGCCGAAACATTTGGATTTGGCACATCTGAGCATAGAATATTTCATGTAAATTTTTTAAGCCATGTTCATTTAGAATTTACTTTATATTATAGAGCCTTCCAAGAACAATTTGTTTGCGTTTTCCTCAAATACTAAGGTAAGCTCGTCGTTGCCCTCAAAGAAACGCATTCCATCTTTATTCGTCCAGCTCTATTTATTCGAAAACCCTAGTGAAGAAACGAGTGGACTGTATGTATGTCTAGCGGATTTCGGCGGAACCCTAATCGCATTATGTATATGTTAAACCGTATGAAAATTTGTGTGTTTGAAAAATAGAAACATTAAATTTAGTAAGTATGAGGAACGATATTAAGTGTCACTTCCGACATCGCTACGATCAAAAAAATGTGCACGACTGTGTCGCACGAAACTTTCTTGTTTATTGCGAATCTCGCATAATCTCAGATTCATTTCAGCAAATTTTACGTTTAAAATCATACCCACTTAAGATGTTGTAAAGAATTGAAAAGTATCTACATATAAATAAAATTAACATCCCTGCCTGAATGGATCTTGCCTTACCTATAGAGGGCGCGCATGAAGATGGAGAAGAGATAGCTTACCAAGAAGGAGGTGAAAAAGATAACAGAAGAATATCTACGTGAATAAGAACGCTTAAATTTTTTGAGTACTAAACAAAAAGTACTGAAAAAAAAACGACTTTATGAATTAATAAAAAGTAAAAGTACTGCAAATTAGAGTGTTTGATTTAATTTACAATAGATGTACTGTGGTTAATAACCGAATCCTTGTTAATTAAAAACGTAATACATACTACATAAACATACTTATTAACTACAACACTTTATTACTTTCAAATTTCACCCCGAACTGACATTTCCTTCAAGGCAAGTAGGCGATGAATTTCGTATTATATTGCCACCGAAGTTTTGGGCTTTGCAAAAATATACCGGTTGTGATCGGGATTTGGGCAGTCATTTTAGAGAAATATTCATAAAACGGCTATATTCGAGTTGTCTGAGAAAAACTAAGTACGTGATAATGTTTAGAATGCTTATGTTGTCTTAAATATGTATTTTCATCAAAATCGTTAGAGTGGTTTTTTGTAAAATTATGCTGACAAATGTTACAAATTTGGATTCGAAAAGCACTGTTATTAAACTGTTTAGCTGAAAACTGAGTACGACGTATTCTTAAGGATATAAACATTACCTAGCAGTTACATTTTCATCCAAATCGAAAATGGCGTAATCGAGATATGAACAGTTTTTAAAGTACCATTTTTAGCGATTGAGGTGGAAATCGAAGGACGCATTCATGGTTCAAAAAACACTGTTTAGCTCAAAACTGAGCAAATGGTATTACTTTGGATTTAAGCACTACCTGCCAGTTACATTTTTATCATAAACGAAAATGGCGTTTTTGAGATATGAACAGGGGTCTAATCGCGTAAGGCTAAAACGATCGAACGACGTCGTCTCCACGATACTTCTACTTCATATAACAACCAAACAAGGATAATCGTCGAATCGATAGGACGATCATCGCTTTTTATTGCTTCACGTAAACAATTATACTGTCAAATGGCGTCGTCGAAACGATTCGATTGAACGATGGCTATTTTGCAATCGTTTCATCGTTTTTGGTGTATTTTGTTTATGTTTAGGTTTTTTAAAAGTAAAATAAATATTAAAGGAAACATTTTCCAATCAAAAGCATACATAATGTTCACAAAGGACACTGCATTAGCATTAGTGTGGTGAAATGTGAAAATATAGAAGAAAAATCCATTTTCTTCATACTTGTTAAAAGACAGTTCGAACCCTAGCTGTGTTCTCTTTTGAGGATGCAATCATAGAATTGCATTCACTAAATGCTTGGCTGTAAATGATGACAAAACAAAATATACTGTCAACGAGAAAGGAGTCTCAGCATCGAGATATTATGTATATAAGACCCTAATCATCCCGGTCCTACTGTATGGTGCAGAAGCATGGACTCTGTCAAAATCGGAAGAATACCTCCTTGGATGTTTTAAGAGAAAGAATCTTCGGACGATATTCGGTCCAGTTTGTATCAAAAAGCTGAAGATACAACGGCTGATATGGCTGGGGCACGTGGAGCGTGTATGGACAGCAACGCATCAGCCCTACGAGTCTTTGAGTCCACCCCTGAGGGTGAGGGTCGACGTAGCAGAGGAAGACCCAACCTTAGGTGGCGCGCTCAATTGGACGGCGACCTGAACGAACTTGGTGATCGTAACTGGAGGCAGCTAGCTAGGGGCTTGTTGGTTGAGGCCGTTGTCCACCCCGGATTGTAAGCGCCCCCAAAAGTAAATTAAGTAAATGCATTAAGCAAAATGCATGCACAAATCCTCTTCTTCCTCTTCTTTTTCTTCTTTTACAAACCTTATCAATATAATATCTCGTGCAGCGCACCTATTATGCTTATTTTCCAAAGTATACTTGCATTTCCACATAAACGAGTAAAAACAAACAAAACTAATTTTATTAGTTTTCAGTTGTCACAGTTTGTTTACAGTCCTGCTCAAACTGTTCAAAATGAAAACGATGAACGATTCGATTGATCGATGTGATTGTGTTGTTATATGAAGCAAACTTAAAACGAGGTCGTTTGATACAATCGTCTCAACGATGATAGTCTGATAAATTACGCGATTAGAGCCCAGTTTTTTAAAGTACTATTATTAGTGATTTGGGTGGATATCAAAGGACGCAGTCTTTAGATTTTTTTAAATCATTAAATTTAAAATTCGACATTCGAGAATCGTTGTTACTCCTCGCTTCCCCACTCAGTTAACGAAATCGTTTTTACCGTTTTCGAGAAAAAGCCAATTTTCAAAACTGCCGTTGCTGGACTTTTTAACGAAAAACTGGGTATGCAGTCATGTTAAGCATGCCTACATTAACTCAATTATACATTTTTTTCAAATCGTTAGAGCCGTGTTCGAAAAAATCTAACTTGTTTAAAATTCTGTAAAATGTTTATAAGGGAACTACCGTTAATATTAGGGCTAGAATAAAAAAAAACTCCTCCTAGCGGGAAGCGCACAAACTCTAAATACGAAGTTTGAAACAAATCCGTCCAAGCGTTTTGGGACAGACAGATATATCTACAGACGGACAGAAATGCGAGACCCAGTTTTTTGAGTTCCCTATCATCGCTAATATTGAAATAGAATAATTGATCAAAATCTCGAGTTCGAAATTTTGTACAAAAACAATATCTTTCTCTTACTACTAGTAAGAGTTACTACGTAGGTATACGAAAAAGTTAAAAAAATGTAAGTGCAAGGTCGATTTCCTATATTGTAAGCCTCATTGTAAAATGGAAAATTCCTTTGAAAATGAGAAAACTATTTCTAGAAAACTAGAGGAAACTTTAAGTCCACTTTCTCTATCACAAGTACAGAAAAACAAATTTCTTCTTTGGACTCAACATTTTCAACCAAAAACCTACCGCAATCCTGTATTGCCAAAAGCTTGTGTGTGAAGAACATTAAAGGCAGATATAAGATAGGATATTTATTAATACCTACTAAGGGCAACAGATAACGCTATTCCTCGACACTATGGAACTAAAGTTGTAAAATATGGTAACATTGATATGTATTGTCCTAATAGTCGAGCGGATACGACTTCATAGAAGAATGCTGCACTTGGATTTAACTTTGCTTTAGGTACTAGGACTGTTCCTCGAGTTAAACACCTGTTTAGGTGTTCAGCAAATAAAACATTCTATTCTCCTGTAAGTGATGTGGTGTAAATTTGTAAATTGTTGGGTTGTAATCATCCATAAACCAGCTCCCTCGATTCTTTTGCAGGGACGTAGTATATTTCTCGTAATAATATCAGTCACTTTGGCGGTTGCATACGGTCACATTTTAGCCTAATGTATTGAGATTTGCAAGCTTATTCTCCAAGATCCCGATATGCTATAGTCATACTCGCTTAAAAGAAAGCGAAGAGTTTTCTTAAATTGTGGAGCGGCTTCAAACGGGTTGTCATCGGCTTACCGAACACGAGCACGATTATAGACTATTCGGTAAAATACCAGCCTGAAATTCGAGATTTCAGGCTTTAGTTGGAACATTTAGGGAAAGTGTAGGTACCACAATCTATACAGTACCATACTAATTACCACGGACTGTTGCAGCTTATTAGGATTATAAGGTTCAACCCTAACTTATAGTAACTTAACATACTTAAGTTTATTAAACCAGATCCAACGAAGCGAAGTGTTGGCAATACTTCAAGACCAACACAGCGAAGTACCTACTGGTACAACATCAGGAACCCCACGAAGCCGCTGTATAAGTTGGTAATTATTACTCGTTACAAGTTCGCGTTGGATGCCTGACACTTGGGCATTGGTTTGTTGGTGCACTGATGAGTGACGATATAATATGACAGTGTAGTCTACACCCTGGAAAAGTGAAAAACCAAATAGTAATGAGCGAATAGTGGGGCCAATTATCGACCCACTCTTGGAGAGTTAGGTGGTTGGTGGGACTCCTTATCTACCTTGAACTTCGAGTATCTATATACATATATTTTATAATATAGATTAAAATGAAGATTCCGACTGACAGATCATCAAAGCCCAGCCTAAACCCTTTGCTCTAGAAAGCTGAAATTTGAAACAGAGGTTTCCTTTATGATGTATACAACCACTAAGGAAGGATTTTTCGAAATTCAACCCCTAAAGTGGTAAAAAGGGGGGTCAAAGTTTGTATGGGAACATTTTTATTTTTCATCCGATTGACTTCAAACTCGGTTTGTGTACTCTCTATGAGAAATAGAGAAAACTGATTTCTCCGATTTTGGAAATTCGACTCTTAAAGGGGTAAAAAGGGGGGTCAAAGTTTGTATGGGAACATTTTTATTTTTCATCCGATTGACTTCAAACTCAGTTTGTGTAGTCTCTATGAGAAATAGAGAAAACTAATTTCTCCGATTTTGGAAATTCAACTCTTAAAGGGGTACAAAAGGGGGTCAAAGTTTTTATGGGACCATTTTTATTTTTCATCCGAAAGTTTCCCTGAAATCACTGGCTCTAAATAACATTTTTGAGTAGGCAGTGAAAATTAAGTAAATTATTTAAAACTAAAATGTTTTTTGAGAATTTTTTACGTCCAGAACGTCAAAATAGTGTAGATATACTAAAGTCGTTTGGTCTGGCTCTGAACCAGCGTTGTTATATGGTCGTAAATATCGTAATTGTGACGATTTTGGAAAGCAAATACGACGCTCCGATTTTTACTTAATTTGGCCTTATTTCTACGATTTGCTGATTTTTTGTTCCGATATTTACGATTTTGGAAGCAGTCAAATACGACGTATAAAATATATATACAATTACAAATTTCAAAACCCTGCCGTAACTACTTCCTTCCGGATTTTAAAATTACGAACGAACAAATTTAAGACCAAATGTGCAAATCAAGAAAAGTTAGAATTTATTTTCGCATTATTTTTAAATACTTCATACAGGAAAGGCGAACAGAATCATTATTAGGTTTGCACTTAATTTGTTGTAAGTTGTAGTCCTCTGGGAATATGTTTTCAGGAAGCTAGTTACAAAGTTTGCTTGTTTTTTACTTTCCTCGGGATTGTCACGATTTCAGATGAAGTGCATTAGTTATCTCATATATCACATATCTCATAATGTGTCGCATGTCAGAAAGTTAGAAGGGTTGCATTAGTTAAGGCCATTGCTTGTGATTGTGACCCGATCAGCATAAATTTGAAGACTGCAACTATGCCACCGATCAGTTGATTGACCATTTTACAAACAAAAAAACGTCATAAGCCTTGAAAATGCCTTATAATTTTTTTTTTAATTTTCTGGGTCGGTATGCGGTTTGGGTATGCTATACAAGATGCTGTTTCCAAACTTAGACCAGCATGAAAATATACACAACATACGTCATTCCATTTTAAGCCCTCCGACTCCAAACGTCAGTGTAGCGAACTTGTCTACTCATAATAAGAACTGCTTCAGGCCTTCAGGTTATTGATCGTTATGTTGCAAGTTGCTGTAAGTGAAGTTGTTATACTTCTTTTGGCTTTTTTTTGCAACATTACACAATTTCATTCGAAAATTCCGCCACTTACTTTAAAGATATGCGCCTTAATTCTATCTATCGTCTGATCACTGAAGAGGACTCTATTCACAGAGTAGCTAGTTATCATTTACGGACTACGGAGACAGTGCGTTACCCTGTATTTTAGAACTACTCATTGCCGCTTCCAAGTCATAGAAAAAACGCAGCCGTGTAGACCCCATTAAACTGTTTACCAAAATAAGTCGGGCTGTATTTTTTAAGTAGCGAAGGCGTGGTGATGGCGCATAGTACTAATAATTTTGTAGTAGAATATAGAATTACTGAATAGTTAAGGTAAGCGTTTAAAATGATTAATATTAGATAAGTCCCACAGTCCTGAAGCTTTTCAATCGCCTACCGTTGTAGTCAAAAATCCCGCAAATAAACATGCTAGCTGAACATAAACGCCTTGAATAGGGGAAGTGGGATTAACCCAGTTTTGAAATTGGTGGTCATTTGAGTCCAAAAATGCTGATGACTTTTTCGAGTTCGATATCAAAATATCTAATTCCAATTTCTCAATTTTTGGACCTAGTTTGCACATTTAGGGCAAATGTGGTTACACAGTGCCACTATACTGTTAAAATTTTTACTGTTAAAAAAAGTATCTATACTTTAAGAGGTTCGCATCTAACTAATAGAAACTAAGTGTTTTTGTGTACTAAAAGCTATGGTTTAATTGGTCCTCGATGAGGTGCAATTTAAACAAGATTAGGTCCATTGTGTTTCGAATTTTCGAATCCACACCCGAGGGACGGCGCAGTAGAAAAAGACCGCGACTCAGGTGGCGCACGCATGTGGAAGGGGACGTTAACCAACTTAGTGTGGGAAACTGGAGACAACTAGCCAAAGATGGTGCTGTCTGGAGACGCTTGTTGGTTGAGGCCCAGGTCCACCCCGGACTGTAGCACTACCTTAAGTAACTAAGGTCCATTGTGTTGCCACTAAAAAGTATAGGTGATTACAATGTCTGCTCCTGGACTTCTGCACCTTCTGCAGAAGTCGTTGAAGGGTAGGTATACCTATCAATCGCACAGTGTCCGCTTATGACATTTGTTAAAATGGCACATCTTTCTAAACACCCTAATACGTCCCTACACAAATTTTTACAAAATACGATAATTACGATTTTCAAATTCCCAAAAATACGATTCTCAGAAAAAGTTTATAACAACACTGCTCTGAACTAAGATCCATACCAATCGGGTTAGTAGTAATTACGAGATAGTGGAACAAACATTTTAATTACAAAGCCAACTAACTGACTGTGAAGGAATCTCTGTGTTCAAATCCGAGAACTGCGCGAGCGAAGCCGCGGGTAAAAGCTAGTAATAAATAATTACAATTCAGCAAAGCCAAACAAAGTCACTCTATTTGCAAAAGATGCTTGTTTAAAGCTTGGTTATTACTTTCACTTCCCAAAAATACTGTACACTTTATTAAAAAGAAAATTATGTCGCCAGTTTAGTATCATTGCCTTCCTAATTTAAATTCACCTCACATGTCCTGAGATGCAAAATGCAAAAATGGAACAAAAGTGAAATTTACGTAAACTGCAAAGAGTCATGTACTCGTATTCACACCGAGCAGCTACAGAATATGTGCCAACCTCAAATAAAGTCTCTTAATTTCCATAATAGGGGGCAGGACTGGCTTATTACAAATTATGGGCACTCTCTAGGAGAATTCACACATAAAATAGTTCGACACGGGTGAATTCATATTCATAGAACTGTCTGACTATGGCAGAATATCCGAGATAACGTGATCTCCTTCTCCGCGGGTTTTGAATGTGAAACACCAACCAGCCCATGGAGAACTGTTTACTTATTTATTACAGACCCTCGAGCGATGACGACAACCGCGATTCCTTTAATGAATGCAAATCTTCACTAAGTGCCTGTGTGCGGAAGGAATGAGCTCCTTTGGCGAAAGGTTTCTTCTCAGTAGCGCTCTTTGCGGTGGTGACAGAGAATCGTAAATGTATTTCTATATTCGCCTGGCGATAAGGGGTTGCGAAATTTGTTTACTTAGGCTTCAAGATTGCTTGAACTTGTAATCAAGTACTATGATTGTGTGCGTGTAGTTAATAAATATTAATTAGTTTGGCAAGTTCTTGACCAAGCAAATGGAAAACAAGACCCTTTGATAGAGTACGTTGATGTATCATTAGTAAAATTGAAACCAATTATTGAAATTAGGTATATACGGTATACTCTTCACAAGGGGTTGAGGATGTTTAATTTTTCTTGGTAAATTTCTAATTGGTCCTTTGAAGAAGTTTAGGTTTAAGTTTTGATTGGTGCTGCTTATTAGAAATTCTGGGAAGATCTTGACAGTCCTTGTGCAAAGAAGAAGGTTGTTAGGTACTTAAGAGCAACACAACTTGTCCACAACTACTTTGGTTGAAATTAGAGCTTTTCAAACTATACACAACATCGTTAGACTCATTTAGATGATTCTTGAATTCCGTCAATCTCCCCTTGGAAAGAAAGATATTTGTATCAGGCAAATTGTCTCGAAAGAAGTAGAATTAGTATTTTTTATAGTACATGGACCCATCAGCAACCTCACTAGCTGATATTAGTCCTTTTCGGGCATACGGATTCTATTGATTTATTCTGGCAAAGGCTTTATAGCTCTTTTAGCTCGTCGGAACCCATCGTTGTAATTTCAATAGCAAAGACATACTTTCTTTCCCCAACTTTTGAATTTTAGCTTTACTACTGAATTAGGGATAAAGCAGAAAAGTCCTGGGTCAGGGAAAAACTGGTTCCCATCCCATTTCATCGGCTATTTAATATTAACGCTTTTTCATCCAGCTATGGATAGTCTATCCACTGACACATTGCGCGCGGTACCTAATAAAAAAAGGCGGAACAGCTCCGTGGGATCCTAGTATAAACTTTTCAGTTTTCACTATATGTACAATCATTTGTGTGAAATCATAAACACTATTATCTGCGTGGGATAGACGACAAATCACATAAGTCGCCATGCGATATTTGTCCTGCAAAAACCGGTCAACTGCTTCATAATTTAATTTAAATTAATTTATTTATAGAGATGCTATGCCATCGACTCGGCTACCATATCCTCCAAACTGGTGCAGGAGTGCCGGAACAAGCTTGCCTCTCTGAGCGAACGTTTCAGGGTCACACTTCTCTGGGTTCCAGGGCATACTGACATATCAGGCAATGAGCGCGCGAATGAGCTGGTCAGGAAGGGCTCAGCACTACACGCCTCGCTCTCAACGAGGGTCCACATTCCGCTAGGAGCGGTTAAGGGACAATTACATTCATATTTTCAGCAGAAAGTTAATCTCCAATGGTCGGGATTGCCAAATTCCTTATATCATGGAAGATATAGTCTACCTACGATCAAAATAAAATAAAGAACCTACTAAACAGAACCCGCCCAGATATCGCCAGAATCACGCCAATAACCACGGGGCATTGGCCAATTGGAGACCATGCGGCCAAACTAGGTATCCCATATAACCCTCATTATTGCCGAAATACAAATGAGAAAGAAACCCTCTCTCATTTCCTCTGCAAATGTCCAGCTCTAGCAAGAGCCAGACGCACTGAACCAACGAGTACAAAAGCACGATATGCAAGGCAGGCCATCATAAATATTACTTTTTTTGAGTAACTCACTTCTGCACAATGCAAAATCGGCATTTATCAAAAAATACATAAGGCAATTAATATTATGTTAAATATATGTAACAAGGACAAGTCCATCCAGCAGCGGAGATCACTTCGCTTTCGCATTAACTGTCGCGAGCTATCATTACAGTACAGCCTGCCGTGTAGCAATGGCTAGAAAGATCATCTACTTCAAGTAAAAATGCCCATGGGAACGTGCCTTTGACCGGTTCTAGACTGAGGCCCAGTACAACGTTGCCATATTCACAGTTTTAACTGTAAATTACAGTTTTTGAGACAAGCTTACAGTTTTTAAAATGACCTCCTAGTACAAATTACAGTTTTTTTTTTAAGTTCAGATTTGAAAGAATAAATTAAAATGTGCTTTAAATCGTAGTGCTTCGTATTTAAGCATGTTATTTTATATAAAATGAATTGTTTTGTGTTATTTTTGTTTAATAAAACTAAAAAAAAAACCGTGATTTCAAAAAAATCGTTTGGTTTTTGAAGGTTACAGTTTTTTGGTTGAAAATACAGTTTTTTTTTGGGAATTTACAGTTTTTTGAAAAAAAAAAAATCTGGCAACATTGGGCCCAGAATAAAATGCAAACCATACCTACACCCACATATCGGAATATGCAGTTCCTAACCATGAATGGAATCGGAAGAATCTCTACGAAAACAACCACAGGGGTGACTCAAACTCCCAGTCAAATCAGAAAGCACCGATTCTGATAGAAGGCAAAAATTACAAATACATTAGAAAACATTGGTGGTCGTGGGCTTGTTTGCTTAGACCTTTGGCTTCAAAAAAAACCCAAAGAAAAAAGCCCAATGGCGTTAAATCGAAAGATCTGGATGGCCGATTATACGATTATGAAATGACTCATGCAGTAATTGAATTGTTTCTCTGATGGCCGTATGGCATGTGGCACCGTATTGTTGAAACCACATGTTGGTCACATCCATGTCTTGTAATTTAGGTACTAAAAACTGGGTCATCATGTCAAGATAACGAGCACCATTAATTGTTACTGCCTGACCAGCCGCATTTTCGAAGAAGAATGGTCCGATAATACCTCCAGCCCAAAATCCGCACCAAACAGTCACGCGATGTGGATGCATTTATTTCTAAACAATTACTCGTGGATTTTCTGAACCCTAAATGCGACAATTTTGACGATTAACAAAACCATCAAGATGAAAATGAGCTCCATCACTGACGATGATTTTTTTCGAAAATTGCGGACTGTAGCTGACAAACCTTCCATTATTTTTAAAATATTGCTCAACAATGAAAATGCGTTGTTCTTTCGTACGGCGCTCCATTTTTACTAACACCGTCAGCTGTCACATTGTTATCTTTTTTCCGGTTGGCATCACTGTACTATTAAATGGCGCAAAATTCAAATTTTGCGTGAATTATGGGACACCCTTAATAATCCAACAATTTCGGATGTAGAAATGAGCAGCTCTGACAGCTTAGAAAAGGTTAAGTTAACAAAGGAGCAGCATGAAATGTAAAAACAATTTGCCGGCTAGAAAGAAGGAACTAAGTTAATTAAACTACGAGAAAATAAATTGTTTGCTAGACTCTTGTATAAGAATTGAGGTGTACAAAATATTGTAAATTTGATAAGAAAATAAACATTCATTCATTCATTAAAAAAAAAAGCCAAACATGGCCCCAACGAAGCCGCAGCAGGCCGCAGCGGGCAAACAGAATAGATCAGTTGGATTTTTTCGGTTTTAGTATGTGTTGAGAAATCCTATTGTCCAGCTTGATAATAAAAAGAAAGGTCAATGAGGTCAAAAACAACAACCATTCTATTATCAAGCATCTTAATCCAATGACGAGCATCATCCACTTCGATGAGCACGTCCATAAAAAGAGATTTCTCATCGATCTCTAAGTATTCAAGGATTTTCCGGTATCTAGACACAAATAAAAATATATATTTATTTGATTGACTGGCGACACTTAACTGTTCTCCAATGGAGAGAGACAAAAGATAAATCCTCCGCAAAATACCCTTTCAAAAATGCAAAGTCCATTCAGTAATCCAACACCCGACAGAAAAGTATTGAACAGATACAAATTGGAAAAAGAGAATCCCAACAGGATTATGTCTTTCACTAACATCACAAAACACACACTCTCTCTCTCTGTTGTTTGTTTCCTCTCCTGCATCTAGCCAAGTGGGCAACTTTAGAAATTCCTTTGCTCTCATTCTTTCGGCAGTTTTAATACAAATTCAGGGCAAACAAATGAATTCACTTTTTTGTTTACTTTTTTACTGAAATGAAATTTAAATTACTTTCAGAAACTTATGCTAAGTACAGAAATAACAGCAACAATGAGAAAAAAAAACTAAAAAAAAATCCCCAACATGAAAGGGAATATGACGAGAAAAAAAAAGATGTTTGCTCATTGTGTTCCCTACCCCAGGGGGCAAGACAAAACTAATTTGAATGTCATTCTCTCTTGTGGAATGCTGAAGATGATGAAAAAGCCAGTACGAAAGGAAGAGGGACACAATTCCGTTGCGAATATGGGATGCGTAACTAAAAAGAAACTTTGCCTCAAAATGTAAAGTGTAAACTCCCTCAAGTGCGGTGTGCGGGACCTTTTCTTCCCTGTAACAATGTGATAAAGTTTATTGCTACTATTATCTTTTTTTTTTATGGTGGTGGTGGTAGTGTTGTTATTGTTGTTGCAGTAACTACATACTTGATATTCAATGGGTTCGCGCGGTTTTTATGTGTCACGTTTCATCTCAGGGGGAGGTTTAATGTTTTATATATGACACTTCACCCTACAGATGAGCCGGCCGCAGAGTGGGGAGATGAAAAGGGACTCTCCGACTGGTTAATAGATTTATGAGTGCACTACTTGCTATGCATGAAATGCTGATCTGAGCATATTAATTTACCATGCCAAAAGGCAAACCACTACGTCTGTGGTTGGTGGATAAAGCAAAATGACTTTCACTACTCGTGTCTGCATATGTATTTTAGAGCTCCCGGCAATGTAGACTTTATTATTTTAGTGGTTTGTGGATTCCCTATGCTAATAATGCAAAAAAAAAAATCGATCTAGGCATACAGGCCCTGAAGCAAGATATAAATAATAGAAGTTCTCTCATCCTATCTCTTTGTTCTGTGAGTGTGTGCGCCACCTGAATTCTAATTGCCTCAAGAGAATGAAAATTAATTTATTTTGTTCTCAAGTCATTTGACAATATTTCTGTGCAAAAACTATTATTAACAATGTTATAAATTTAAACAATTTTACATGGCCTTACCGCTTAACTAAAAAAAAGTGCACTTCGCCCTTATATGATTGTACATACAACAAACATAACCCTTTCGTAGACATCCTTTTCGACTTGGTGTGGATTCTTAGTAGGTGCCTATTGATAACGGAAGGAGATTGCAGCAAGTACTCCCATACTGTTCTCCGAAGGAAGGTTTTCCGAAGCTAAGGATAGTCAATCCAATTCTAGTACTGGTGTGAGTATTTATGTAAACCGTGCAGAGGGATGGAACCGGGTTTTAGACAGTCATTAACGAGCTTCTTCAGGTGCCGTGGGCCGTTAGGCAATAACGCCCAAGGAAATAGCGCCCAAACGATTTGGAAATAACGCCCAAAAAAACTTGTACAATTTGTTGTTGCAAAATATTTCATCATTTTGGGTGTTATTTCCTTTCCAGGGTTCGTTTTTTTGACAAGCAGTAAAGTCCAATTTAGTTAGGGTTTTCTGCTGGATTTTGGAGTAGGTTGGAGTTCGTACTGTAAAAAAACCTTCAATGTATCCAATTTTGCACATACTCCAAATCTGACAGTAACCCCAAGCAGGGGGTTTACGTATTAAACTGCAAATTATTTGTGGGCTTTATTTCCATCTTGTTGTTTATTTTTGGGCGATATGCATTTTTTTGGGCGTTATTTCCAAATCGATTTGGGCGCTATTTCCTTGGGCGTTATTGCCTAACGCGCGCCGTGCCATTGCAGGGCCTGTCGTATTTAGTGACTTACCCCAGAAGATCCGGATAGGTTGGGACGCGCAATTCTTCACCGGGCTACTCGTGGGAACTGCACATGGACATTAAGAACAAATCAAACAAAAACAACCACAACAAAATGTGTTTTGAGGAAGGATACAATGATAACGAAAAGTAAAATGAACCGACCGACACAAAGAACTATAGAACAACAATAGACGACGCGACGACGAAGAATCAGTGATCCCATCAGACTTGGATTCCAAATCCATCGACGCGTCTACATCGGACGCGAAAGTTAAAACAAAAGCCGCATCGGCATTTGCTGGACGGAAGAAAAAGTTCAGCCCGAGCGCAAAAAAAAATGCAAGCAGGTTCACGATGCTACGCACAAACTGGCGGTCTAAGGCTCCTAGATCAAATTGACAGGGACACCGCATTCGATGTGCCGGCGCGATACTAAATGAAGGGAACAGTCAACCTGATACGGGAGGACACGTCTCTCTACTAGTGGCTGTAACCAGCCATCGAGTAGCGTGGCCAAGGGGCGTAAGCCTTATCAAACCTAGAGGCCTCCTCTGAACAGAGCGGGTCCAATAAAATCGACAGCGAGTTCATCAAATACGGGAGCACACGCCAAAGCAGCAAGCAGGGGAGTCCTATTGTTTCAGGAGGGCCCTCTGTAGCTGCTGCCAATAAGGACTCCACGTCCAAAAGGCCCAGACCCACTTTTATTGAAAAATCTCAAAGAAAGTGAAGAATGGTGATACGGCGCTCAGACCCTTCAATGAGGTAGTAAAGGCCACGACGAATGCAAAATGAGCGGAAAAAACTGCTTGAAGCTCAAAGCGACCCTGGCTGGAGAAGTCCTAAAATTTCTCGACGAGCAACATTACATCTAGCAAAATTGTTGAGCTTAGTGGGTCAGTTGTTAGTGCATCGGATTACTAAGGGAGAGAAATATACTTTTTTTTAATTTTAAGTACAAATTTTTGTATAATGAGAATTTGACCTCCGGATTCATTTCAGACACTTCGGATAATAGGTTATTATGATACCTTTGCGATAATAGCATAATCTTTGACGTTGTTTTTGCAAGACAAATATAAAATCATCTGTCTGTGAAATCCCATAGCTATAGGTGCGTATCAACTTTCCGATGCCTTTGAAAGGCCAGCCATTTTTCTTGTTCAATTATTTCTATTTCTGAATTGCAATTCAACGTTGAACGTTAACGTTACTGCCACGTTAATTTTCAAAGTAAAATTATCAATAATACCGACGCTAGAAAAACTACACCAAATAGTCACATGTTGGCGGTACATTTGCAGGATGACCACGAGGACACTCTTGTTATCAATCAGCATGCCAATCGCACGACAAACTTGCGGATAGCATGCGTTGTTGGTGCATTGAAATCTATTTTCAAAACTCGTACGGTTTTGGCAAAACGGAATTAAGGTTGCAAATATCGAAACGTTTTTCAAGCATAAAGCGATCCATTTGATACTATGTTTCTGTCATTTTTAAACAGCGAAAAAGATGCCAGTGTCAATATCACATGTATACATAATTTAAAAATAACCACCAAATGGATCCGCGTAATTCTGTCAAATACATAGTATGTTGAGTTTCAAACATCTAATTCTATTTTGTGAATAGTACCTAAGCACTTTTGCAATTCGTTGGAATTTGGCAATATAAATCAGGAAACGCAATGAATAAATATATTATCAATATCAATGTAATCGCTGCAAAAGGTCTCTCGGCTCTCGCTAGTTCTGGGAATTTTATTTGACCAATAATCCCTCAGTTCGACATAGATATATTTCCCTCGAGCATAATTTAGATAAATGAGATTGAAATTGAAACCGCAGTCGTGTGTGTACCTGCCAACTTTTCTCTGACACTCGATTCGTATTGGTTCCCGGGACCTCCTGATCAAAGTTGACAATATCCGCACCATCAGCTTTCCCAATGTAAAGTGTCACTCTGCTCCCAACCTTGTCCATCAAAATCAATAAAGTTGTCATTTCACTCCGCCTCCGCTTATATATGTAGAAGCTACTCCGCGTTTTGATTAATGAAAGGATAAACTACTCGTAGCATGTAACCCCATCTGTGCCCATATAAAAAGTCAAATGCAGTAGCTACGGAAACTCAACTGCTACGACGAACATTGAAGTTAGCTGTCATTTGATTCTAGCTTGACATACAAAAGAGATACTCGTACATGGTGGAAGTCCCACACCGGTTGACACTTGTAATAAAATAGATTCCAGAATAAACAAGACAAAAAAAAGATACTTCACAGTGTGTATGCGTATGTTTACAACCTACCATCAATCGATTTTTGTCTTCCCGCTCTTAGCTCCAACGGTGGAGGCCCTTTGCGGCATAGTATGGCATGGGCCATTATGGGGTGTGAAAATGAAACAAAAGGATTCCAAGGACATTGTCTTGTGTGCGGGTGTGTGTATTTGTCGCCCAAAGGGTAGTAAGCAGTTCTATAAGCTTCACCCCGATATGAGTACCTATACCTTTAAGTGCCTATCGTAAAATGTGTATTGGTGTTTTGTTGGTCTCCCCTTAAAGGAATTATTGTCAATCCTGTCAACCGTATCGTTGGGACGAGATAACTGGTAGCTTGGCTAGGTTGCCTGTGATATTATTTTTTGGATATTGATTTCGTTTTCCATATTGGAAGCAGGTGTGCGCATAAATTTATTTACTCCATCATTTTACTGTGTACCTTTACTACCATTTCATTATATAATTGGCGGGGCCTTACAGCGAACCAAGGAATTTATTCGATTTGGTAAGCATACACAAATGTATTTCTCGAAGTTATTTCATTTTTCCATTATATTACCATTGGGATAATAGGGGTCGGTTAATTCGATTTCGCTTACTTGAAATACTCGTATACTTAAAAGAGTCTGCACTTGGCGGTTGTTGTTCAAAATATATACAAACAGTGACAGTCATTGAATTTTATATGAAATCGAATTGACAAACCAGGCATGAGGTATAATATTAAATAAAGAACCAAATGGAGCATGGTACTGCCAATGGAATTTGGCTTTTTGAGAATTTTCGTGCTTGCGTACTTATTGACTTTTAAAGGTATGCAAAGTTATTCAAAAGGATATCGACATTGGAGATAGCTTTTTTATATTGTAGACTAACAATGGCATAAATACTTCTATTGATGAATTTACATGGTAAACGCATGCATTTGGCATGGACTGTTGCTGGTGGAACCTACAATTGTGTACCTACTTAAGCGATGAGCTATTGTTCCCTTCATAGTCAATCAAATCCGAGTTCCACCAAACCCTCCATTTTGTCCAACTCATACGGTGAACGGGACGAACTTGAGGTCACTTTTTCAGTTTAAGGCCGTGTGTCAATTGGGCTAAATAATTATCCTGGGATAATTTTCGACGCTATCGTGCAGGAGCAAGATAATAAATCATCCTATAGGCTAATTTTTTGACGTTTTCTATTGCTTGAGTTTACTAGAATGTTAAAGAGGAAATAAAACACTGAATTTCAATTGATTAATATTGTAAAATTCGATAAATTTCTGTTTTAAGATTGGAGTTTTCTTTTCTTTTCTTTCTTTTCGACACTTTCATAAGTTTCCGAAATTTACAAGGCCTTAGTATGAGCAAGCAAAATTCTGTTGCAATTGCAGAAACCGGATTTTGTGACTAGAAATATTTTTATAGTTACCGACCGACACGTTTTAAAGAGAAGATTATTCCTGACGTAATTTTTATTCTGTATTCCCATGCATAAATCTGGATTTGCTAAAGGTTTTAAAAAAAAAAACTCTGCCAAATTTGAGAAAAAAATATATTTTTCTAAAACATATAGAACAGCAGCGCATTTTCAAAAAACTAATAAGTAAAAACAAAAATTTGGAACAGAAACAACAAAGTTATAAAGTTCTGATTAGAACTCTGGAAGTCATGGAGGAGCTCAACAAAAAAGCCTAATGAAATAATAATAATGAATAATGCAGTTTCAGCGAGTTCCAATGAGTTCTGATTACAGTTCCGGTAAAATCGTCTAATGCCCAATTGCACAGTCAGAGTTAAACTCTCGTTTTAGTTTAAACCTTCGTTCAACAAATTTTCGGTTTCACTGTGTTCGTTTAAACCCAAAGTGGAGTTCAACTCTCGGTTTAAGTTAAACCCCGGCATTCTGCCGTTTAAACTTTCGTTGAGCATTTTAAGGTTTCTTTTGACAGCTGCTATTTCATACAGAGAGATGAGAGAGATAATAAAAAAGAGAAATTGTCTGGGTGCTACACTTCTTGAATTTGTATGAGTAAAAACTAGAGTTATGACTAGTTTCAGCATTACTGCGGTACCTAAGCGCACTGTTAAAAAATGTCATCAGAAAATTTCAATAGATTTCCAACCAATATACGTTTCAAGGAAAAACCCTTTTTTTCAAGTGAACATCAGGTAGATTTTATCCCAAACATAATGTAGACAAGCGAACAAAATATATCTATACATAGGTACTTATATCTTTCACATTTCGTTTTGGCTGAAACTACCTACTCTATGTTTTATACAATGCAATTTTTTTGTCCGATTTTCTCGGGACAATGCCTGTAAATTTGAGCTGGTTCAGTTAAATAGTTAAATAGAGTTCATACCATTTTTGTATACAGATCTAGATTACATTTTTGTATAATAGGAACAAGATAGCGCAGATTTTCGCAGAACCACCAGCAAAAAACTTTGCGCGTACCTATTACCAGACAATGACCCTAATTAGAGGCTCATAAAATCCTTTCAATTTTCATTATCATTCCTGGCGCCGTGTGATCGGATCTGGTAAAAACCCAGCGAGTGACAAGAAGCAGTACCTGTGATCGCATCCGTCCGAATGCCCACTACATTTCAACAACTAGCTACATATTATTAGGCGTATTTTTTTGGGAAGTGAGTATAACAAAACCAAAAGTGAGTATAACAATTTTTCATGTAAAACCAAAAATGAGTATAACATAACCAAAAGTGAGTATAACAGTTTTGCATGTAAAAGTAAAAGTGAGCTAGCTATAGATTCTCAAAAAAATACGCCTAATAATAGGCATACTTTTACTTTTACATGCAAAACTGGTATACTCACTTTTGGTTTTGTTATACTCACTTTTGGTTTTACATGCAAAATTGTTATACCCACTTTTGGTTTTGTTATACTCACTTCCCAAAAAATACGCCTATTATTGAAAAAAAAAAACAAAAATTAATTACATACTGCAATAATTAAATGGTGAAAGTAGATGACAGTTCAAACATGTGTCAAAAATAAATCAATTCACTTCGTTAATACCGAAATACATAATGTAATAATATTGCACACATTTTCTTTTATTTACAAATGGTAAAATAGATAAAGTTGAGAAAAGCAATAACCATTTATTTGATCAAAAGTGCGCTGGTAGAAAAATATCCCCTTAAGGGAAATTGAACTGCGCTTCCACAACTGCGTTTAGTTAACTGGCAGATTATTTTGAACTGTGAAACTGAATGAGTTAAACCAAAAGTTTAAACTCTCGGTCAGGTTTAGTTAAACTTCAGTTTAAACTCTGACTGTGCAACTGGGCATAAGAAAAAATTCAAAAGACTTAGGAGCAATATGAAAATCCGATAGATATTGGATACTCAAATTATTACCTAATAGATAGATAATAAAGTCTTTAAAAAATAGGATTCAAATAATTATGCTCTTGTTATTGCAATTCGGTGCTTTCAAGGAGTGAGTGAATATTTACATTATCTAATATCCATAGTCCATGAACCATGAAAATAGACCAAGACATTAGGATTTCCTGTTGAGTTCACCGAGAACTTTTCAGAACTCTAAACAGAATACCTACATAATTCGGTACTCCGAAAAAAATTCTTTTTCAATTGGCTCCATCCAATTTTTTTTTTTTGTTTGTGTTTTGTCGTATATTTCAAAAGGATTTTTTCTACAGTTTCTCGAGAACTCTAATCATAACTCACACTATAGAAAAAATATTTTTCCAATTTATGACATTTTCAGAGTTTGAAAATCATTTCTTCTTTAGAGAACTCCAAAACTATTAAGGTAATTTTGTAAGAAAACCAGTAAGACAATTATCTTCGACTATGCCGAAGCTCAAATACCCGGTACTATATTATTCTAAAATAAAAAAAATATTTTAGTATTAAAAAATTATATATTTGTATGGGAGGTATGGGTACTTTTTATTCGACCAAGCTCATTTTTTGTCAAAAATTTTAAAATATTATTAAAACAATATGTGCAAAGTTTAAACTTGCTATCTTTACTGTAGCTATTTAAATTTAATTTTTAACATAAAAAGCTATATAAATCTGATATTTTTGTATGGGAGGTAGTAGTAGTTTTCATCCGATCTTGCTCATCTTCGAACTTAGCCTCAGTTTGGTGGATAAAAGTCGATAGCTCTTAAATTACGGCCGTAATCGTGCGGACAGACAGACAGACGGACATCGCTAGATCGACTAAGAAAGTGATGCTGATCAATAATATATATAGTTTGTCACACCTACAACGCCTCCTTATGGGCGTTACAAATGGAATGACAAAGTCACCACAGTGTGGTACCGGGTATAAAAACACTTTTTTCACAAAATAGAAAATGGTATGTTGTCGTATTTTCGAAAAATATTTTGGTTTTGCCTAATTTCACGAAATACTTTTGAATGTTTTCGCAATGGCAAATAATAGGTGTTTTTGGCTATTCTATATAGGCAAAATAATTTCATACAAATTCAATTTTATATAAATTTCGTTAGCCCGGATAATTATCGGGCTTATCCTTTAACCCCGACAAAAACTGTGCAACCAAACTATCATTGCTTTAAATCGGCGGTTCCCAATCTTTTTTGGTCGCGGAGCCCTTTTCTAGAGAGAAATTCCTCGCGGAGGACTTCGTTGTCCGTACGTATCCCATTTTTCGTAGTTATGAAAAGCGCAATTACTATTTTCAGATTTTTTTAAATTTTACTAAATTGAAGAAATAAGTAACATGTACAGTGAAAGTGAGTGAAAACCAACGGTGAGTGAGTGAGTGAAAACAAACGGTTTTTTCGTAATCAAAATTTTTACAAAATTTTACATTTTGTTGGTTTTTAGACCTGTTTCCAGACCCTAAAGAAAACTCAAAGAAGCATCGGTGTTTACTCACTTTTGACGCTCACTGTATGTGATGTGACTTGTACCATTTTATAAAATATTTAAATTTAGTAGATAAGTACATATTTAAAAAAAATAATTCAAAAACATTTTTTATTAATTTTTGAGTTTGCCAGAGAATAAGAAAAACTTTAAAATTCCAGTTTCCAAAACTTCTAAAAACTACCAATTTTTAGTGGAATAGCCTTCATTTTTTTAAAACGGCAGACAATCGTTTCTAAAGACTTTCCACTAAAATCCGGCATCTTAAAAATAAATAAATATTTTCGCGCAACAGGTCCGTATAGGCACCCTAGGACTAGCTTCTCACAACCATTGGTTTTGTGAATTTTTCTTTTTGGGCCTAATAAAAGGGTCCTACAATTTTATGCCGAGTCCGAACTGATGATTGAATGCTAAGGTTCGTTGTGGTGTTAGAAATCATTATGTTACTGGCATGTATGAAAAAAAAGGGTTTTCTCTAATATGCTTCTATAAGAGTGTTGATCAAGGGTCGACCTATATACAACTAATTGACCAACACCGAACCAAGAAAATGCACTGCAGACCATTACTTTCTGTCCTCCATGTTTTATGGTCTGAAGCGTGTACTTTTGCTGCAATTCTTTGTTTGTAAGACCCTTACATACACTTTTCCATCGGATCCAAATATGTAAATTGAACTTGGATTTGACAAAGAACTTTTTTCCAAAATTGCAATGGTACTTGTAAGTGGAGTCTTTCGAAATTCCGGCTCTTCCTTAGGTTTTTGTTGACATAATGTGGAATAAACAGCCACGAGGATTTTGTTCTCCGACACATCGCCTAACAGCCCTGGCCATGAGTTATTGATGGAGTTTAGGTGCAACAATCTCCCTAATTTGTATGGACATCAAAAATGGATTGGCTTTACTTGTCCGGTAAACCTTTCTTTGGAGTAGATTTGCGTCCGATTTCCTTCCTTTTGCGGTTCTCAAAACTTCCGGTCTTCTTAGAAACAACTATTTCCCTGAAAACAAGCTTCGTAGAACAACCAAATCTTTTCGCTATCAACGCCATTGACAATGGCGTTGATAGCGAAAAGCCATTGATTGACTGATTCGTTTCCATTTTGATAGCTCTGAAGTTCTGGAGTACACGATTTATTTTTACTCATTTTAGTACTATGTGATCTATACACAAATTCCATTGCTGCGAACAAAATGACCAAGTTCCAGAAGCACAAAATTAGCTAGTCAGATGGAAGTTTCATTTTCTCCCATCTTTCCGCGGAGCACTTGAATTTTCATGTCGGAGCACACTTTGCGAAACTCGGCTTTAAATGTTACATCGACATCACCAAATTCATTAAAAATAAAAATAAATCAAAGCAGTTTGCCAATAATATGCCTATAAATTACCGAATTTTTATTTTTCTCTGCATTATCCATGTTTATAAATTATTTTGATTTGCGTGTAGGTATACTGTTTGTGGATTTGTTTTTCCTTTTGTCTTTTCAGAATTTTTTTTTTGGCTGATGTTTTTTATTTTTGTGAGTGACATTTTACGAATTTGTGTGATATGAGTGCTGCCAAGCTTTAATGAAGAAAGAGCTAAGCCCCGATTTTTTTTTTAATTTTGTAAAGCTATATAGAATAGCTAAAAAACACACCTAATATTTTAAAATTTGTATCAAGAACTCTGGAACTCTAAAAAAAATATTTTTAAGTTTCTCCTATACGTATAGTAAGAGAAAGATATTGTTTTCGTATACAAAATTTCGAACACGAGATTTTTATCAAGTCTGATATTACCATGATATGGGAACTCAAAAAAGTGGGTCTCGCAATTCCGTTCGTCCGTATGTCTGTCTGTCCCATAGGCTTGAAACCTAAACGCTTGGACGGATTTGTTTCAAACTTTATGCTTAGAGTTTTTGGGCTCACCGCTAGGAGGCGTTTTTATTTTATTTTATGCCAGCCATTGAACTGAACTGCCATTCAGCGAGATTTGCATAAAAGAGAAAATTTCGTGCGACCCAATCGTGCACTTTATTTAATATAATTAGATATCAGCATTACTAACGTTAAAGATGAATTAAAAGCCACAAATGAAAAAAGAATACATAAAAACACTATAAATGTTAGCCAACCGACGCGACAGTAGCACTACTTGCATGACAATCAAAGCTAAAAATCTTAAATGTACTTCTAATCCCTTTTCGGACCCTCAGAACTGTAAAAAAAAGGATCTCTGTTGTACTGTGGGACGACATTTGCAGACAGAAATGGCGAACAAATATAAAATATTATACAAACACAAGGAAACCAAATGCATTGAATAAATTGAAGAGATCGATATATGTGTGCATGGGCATGCGAAAAATAAGTACCGTAGCATAAAAAGCTATATGTTGTACGTACCTACTCTCATACAATATTAGTCACCATATAAAGTAAGAGCTAGCGACGTTTTTTCTCAAGTCATTTAGCAAGGCTGTAACTTTGTGAGCTTAGTTCGTGGTGACTACTGAACAGGAAAATACATTTCTGGCAGCGCTGCATTGGTTTATATTGGAATGCCATAACCTCAAAAGTGAAAGAAATTTACCTCATTTTAGCAAACTTAAGATTTTGGTATATGATGAAACCGGAGTTTTGGTTTAGCTTTGAGGAATTAGTAGAGTGATAATATCTCTAACATAATATCAAAAATTTGACTTTGCTATTATGACTTACAAATTTATATTTACAATTTTCTGCGTAAAATTTACAAATTTTAATTGTAACTACATATAATCATTACAATTTAATAGTAAATTTCGCTTATATTTTTACTATTTTCATTTGTAAAATGTTAAATTTTATGGATAGGTCCCTCAACGCCAACTTGGTTGTATCCATTTTGTGAAGAATTTCAATATTTTAAGCTGTATCCCGAATTCTTTTGTCTGGAAAGATTCGATTCTGATGTCACAATGCAGGAAAAGCGGTTCCCCCACACACAGAAAAAAATTGTAAAGGCTTTACTATCCGAATTGTAAAACTATCTATTTACAATTTAAATAGCAAATTTGGTTAGTTTACTATTTTAATTGCAACTTTTTTTTTGTTTTACTATTTTAGTTTTTTTTTTAATTGTGTTTTTATGTTTTTTATCGTGCTGGCACTCATAGAAAAAAATTGTAATATTTACAATTTTCTGCTTAAAATTTACCATTATTAATTGTAACTATAGTCATTACAATTTAATAGTAAATTTCGCTCATTTTTTTCCTATTTTAAATTGTAAATTTTTTTGTTTTCTTCGATAAAAAACATAAAAACACAAATTAAAAAAAAAATAATAAAATAGTAAAACAAAAAAAAAATTACGATTAAAATAGTAAATTAACCAAATTTGCTATTTAAATTGTAAATAGATGGTTTTACAATTCGGATAGTAAAGCCTTTACAATTTTTTTCTGTGAGTGTAGGGGGCCCCATAGCGAATCTTAAAAGTAAATTAATTGTAGGAAACCCTTTATGGTAGGTATTACTTCATTCGCCGTATTATAAATACGTGAGCATATTTTTAGAAGGAAGGGTAAAATTTCCAATTGGCCTTTCCACCCTCCTCAAAAAAAAGTTTTCAAATTGCATCCCACTTTGATTGACTTTCTAATTTTAGATTTTTCTTGCAAGTCCATTATATTTGATGCAAACTATTTTGTGACTGGGCAATGGGCACCCTCAAAAATGTTCTGCGCCAGTGATTTGACAATGGCATGAAAATTTCCGGGACTATACCTCAAAGGTTCCAAGTTATGTAATTAAATTTAAAATCCATGCACCAGTGCTCCGAGAAGTTCCAACTTTGATGTAAATGTTTCAAAAACGAGTTAACCTTTATAGTTTTTTTTTTGTCTAACAAGATCTTCCACCCACGTTCGTGACTGTCTTCGTTCGTTTGCATGTCAACAATCAGAATACTTTCAATATAATCTGGCCTAAAAATTGGAAATGGAAATTTAATTTAAATTTAATTATATTCGCCTCCATGAGTTCATATTCAAATCAGAAGCAAGTCACAAGCCCCATGATAAGTAAGCATGGGGGTTTCAAGGAAACAACAAATTTAAACTTGCACTCAGGGAGTGGAGGCCCACAAAAAATGCTTCTCTACAACGGACGGGTTAAAAAGGAATTTACAAAAACTATAGTGAAAGCGTCTTTTTTATATGTATTCACTTTTGATTCGCTACAAAATCCTAGTAATTGCCAGTTGATGCAGAGAATTGTATGCCACTGCCATCGGCAGCCGGCATCAAAACAATCCAGCATCAGAAATTCTACTTAATTCCATCGAAACCTTTCCGAAACGGCAAATGGGATGAAACTGTGGCAACAAAATAACCTGCTGAAACAAGTAGTTCGTATTTGATGGCAAAGCATATATAGGGACGCCTGGGCAGGACTATAGTTACCTCCCATCGAGCACACTTTCACCCATCCATTCTGTTTCATTTCCCTTTGTAAGCAATAAAGCTCCGTCGCATTAAAAAGTCGTTAGAAACTTAAGCACTATCAAAATGTTTGCACATAACATTTTTGTCATGATGGTTATGTATTTTACTCACCCACCCACACTGACAAAAAGAAATGAAGGCGTCAGGCCAGCTTCACCCTCGGTTCCCTGTTGCATATTCAAGATAATAGCCATGACCGTAAAATTGCAACAATTGTTGCGGTACGTGTGATGTGATGAGACAATGAATGCACGCGTACAGACACAGAGTCAAACGAAGAAGGAGAATTAATGAGAACGACAAAGGATGTTTTGTACTTTGTTGGCTATGGCAGATAAAGGGATTTGCACATCGTTCCATGTTAATCCCAATCAGCCAATTAGTGTAAACATTTATCACTTGTCACTTTGGGGAGCAATTCATTTGGTTGTGTTCTTCGCCTTCCAGCATTGCTGGCGATGTTGTGTATATTACATCGGGTCGTTTGTCCCTTAGGAATGGGATAGGACTTCAATAAGCCCCAGAAATTACAAACAAAATTATAGCAAAACAAAAACAAGCTGAGTGCGGATTATAAGTCCCTACTGTCTAAAGACCATTTGAATCACTTTATGGAAGAGGGAGTTGTTTTTGAAAAACCTTTTGGCAAAGTAGGTGTGATCGGAAGCGAAAGATAATGTTTTGAAAACTGTTGTATTTATACAATCCCCAGGCGAAATGTTTCGCAATAATGGACCCTCCTTATGGCACAAAAACTGAGGACCCACCAAGGGGCAATTAAAATGCTTGAAGATAAGCTTTCAGAACTAGTGTTATTTACCATGCCGACTTAATTTCGTTGTAAAAATTGACACATTCCTATGCGGAAAAATCATGCAAACATATATTCGCCACTAGGGACTTCTCTCTGCTGTGTCGTATTTGCAGTTCTTCTAAACAAAACCCATGTTAAAAACCGACAGCGACGGAATTGAAGTTACTACGTATGTGGATGACGTGGGTGTGCAAGTAACTGAACAATTTTCAGACGTGACAATTGAAATCATACAACGTGCTCTGGGCAAGATAAGCACATGGACAATGAGTGTAGTGCTTTAAGCACAAAATCCAAATAAGAAACCTTCAGACTACTCTGTAGCCAAGTGCACCGAGTGCGAAATGCAAGCATAGGTTTTAACCCCAATAGTAAAACGTTTGGCTACAGGCATTGCTGCATTGTTTTACATTCATCTGTCAGACGACAAAACTGATGTGACGGATTCTTTGGATTCTAACAGCCCTATTATGGCTATCAAATATCAACACGATATTTGATAATAATTGATACGTATCAACAAAATGAATGAATCGGTATTATGGTTATCAACCTATCAACATTTTTGATGAATTGTGAATTGTATTAGATTTAAGATCTATTGTGAATAGTTTTATCGATAAACTTGGTATTACGGTTATCAAAAAATTTGATATTCATCAAATTTTCTATCAACCACAAATTTCTCGTTGATACGTATCAAATATTCGGTGCATAAAATTAAAAAATGTATATCCTCGTTTTTATTGTTAAATAACGACGAGCGAAATGTCTTCGGTAGACATCCCAAATGTGCTCAAACCACGTGTAGCAGCGATTTCAAAATTATTTACTCAATAAGGAAACTATCAACTGAGCGTTGGGAATAACTTTAGCATTTGCATTGCACAATCAACAGTGTTGTTCGTTCTTTTGATTTGCGAAAAAAACAACTTTTGTTTATAAAAAACAACTTTTGTTTATAAAAAACAACAATATTATTTAACCAAAACTAGTAGTCAGCCATACAACAAAAACCAACTACAAATCAGAAACGTCAAACGTCTAAACAGAACCCATTCTCAATGAAATTTCGATAAGTATTCACAATGAGGTAAAATGTATCAATTGATACTCATAATACCAAACTATCAATGAATTGATAGATCTTATCAAGTATCAACTAATTGATATTTGATAGCCATAATAGGGCTGTAAGACACATTAAGGCTCTCGATTCAACAACAAAGATTTCCATCAAACTCGTCGAGCACAGCAAAGAGGGAATGGCTTAGTTTAGAGTTTTAAGATCACTATCCTCTGGGTTCCCGGCCATATAGGAACCTAGAAGGCAATGATAGAGCGGATGAACTGGTCAGACTACAATCTTCGCGTATAATCTGTGAAGAGAAAAATCTTCTTTGAATTTATTGTAAAGACGGAGACTTTGAATGAATCGCATCATTTCCAGGAAGATTTGCCCTATACACAACATACACGTCCCAAGCTTGGCACTCCTCATTATACCCACTGCCGAAGTAGCGGCAAAAGCAGATAAGATCGAAGAAAAAGTACTGCTCACTGGTATATGGTCGGCACTAAACTTACTTGGCAGCTCATTAACATTACTTCTCGGACATGTCAAGCACAAATTTCAAGAGAATCATAACCAACTCCATGGGTTTGTTTCAAATGTCACTTCCGTTTAATTCTTGTGTTTATTTGCAGATCTTGTGAGTAGTAGTCACAAAACGGCACTTAAGCGGTAATTATGTTAATTTTCGGGAAACAAACAAAAACATGGACATATTTTGACTACCTACCTAGACTAAAAGGCATAAAACTCAAAATCAATTTCGGGTTCCAATTCGGCCCATAAGGTATGCGTATATGGATTTTATTATCCAGAGTTGGACAGATAACGAAAATATTTTTCGAAGAAGATGAGTCCTCCAGCCCAATGATCGCAACAAGTAACTTTGCTTTGACCGACTATTATCACAAACCAAGCAGACAACGGCGCACACTGGGGCCGATTGTATGGAGAGCTTGCTCAAAATGCAAAATTGAAACTAACTGTTTTTTATGAAACAATTGTTTGGCTGTAAAGTTAATACAACTGTGGATCATTACTCAAATTTTCGCAGTGCTGGAAGTAAGTTGTGTACTAAAGAATAAGCGGTAAAATAAAGATTAGCTGTTATTAGCAATACCGAGTGTTTGTGCGTTGAATATTTCAAATTAAAATTTAAAAAAATTCTGATTGAATTAAAAAAAAATTAAAATATGTCTGGATTAAACCAAGGTCAGTGTATAAGAAAAGCGTATTAAAAAATAAATAAAATGTTGTTTTTGTACCAAATGCTTATTAAAGCGAGAAAATGTGGCGTGAAATGTTCAATGCTATTTTTCTATGATTTGCGCGAGAGGCTTTTTAAACTGAATGTTTTTTATAATAGCATACATATTCCTTATTAAGAAACAAAAGCCAGAAGTGAAAGCCTCTCGCGCAAATTACAGAAAAATAACATTAAACATATCACGCCACATTTTCTCGCTTTAATAAGCATTTGGTACAAAAACAACATTTTATTTATTTTTTAATACGCTTTTCTTATACACTGACCTTGGTTTAATCCAGACATATTTTAATTTTTTTTTAATTCAATCAGAATTTTTTTAAATTTTAATTTGAAATATTCAACGCACAAACACTCGGTATTGCTAATAACAGCTAATCTTTATTTTACCGCTTATTCTTTAGTACACAACTTACTTCCAGCACTGCGAAAATTTGAGTAATGATGCACAGTTGTATTAACTTTATAGCCAAACAATTGTTTCATAAAAAACAGTTAGTTTCAATTTTGCATTTTGAGCAAGCTCTCCATACAATCGGCCCCAGTGTGCGGCGGTTAATATACTTACTTCACTGTAAGAGGTCTGTTGAAATTGGTCTGGTAAAAAAAGAATGAAAAACTGAAACCCATGATTCACGCAAAATTTGAATTTTGCGCCATTTAATAATACAGTGATGCCAACGGAAAAAAAGATAACAATGTGTCAGCCACAGCTGACAGTTCGGGGTCGGGGTTAGTAAAAATGGAGCGCTATACGAAAGAACAACGCATTTTCATTGTTGAGCAATATTTTAAAAATAATGAAGGTTTGTCAGCTACAGTCCGCAATTTTCTGACAAAATATGACCGTCATACGGCCGATTTCTTCACATGAGTACTAAGCTGCTTTAGACCAGGGGCCTGTACCACAAAACAACAATTTAACTTTTTAACAAGTACTTTCTTAACATATAAATTTAACAGGCGAAGTTAGTTTCTGTACCACCAAATTATTCGGTATGATAGTTAACAAGGAAAATTTCCCTTAACACTTGTTGTAGAATTTTGCAAAACTAAATGGTGATTCAAAGAGTGTGCGTTGGGAGAGTAGTTTAGTTTAGACTAATATACATTTATAGTTCTAAGCAGAATACAGATTATGATATGCACGATTAGAATGAGGAATTCTTTAGAATAGTGAAATATTCATAAATAGTAGTCTGAAAATTAAAGCAAACGACAACCTAAAGACAAAAAATCTAAAAAAAAAAAAAAACTGTTGTCAAATACGCCTGCCTGACGAAAAGCACATAGATATCCCGAGGGGAGCAACGAAGTTGTATGAGCAGGACCTGCTACATGCGATAAGAGAGTTTAAATCCCTTAATCACATGAAGCGGGCCACTTAGGTACCTACTGTTTAATAAAATAATTACTATAGTCGCCTGTTTCACTACTTGATCAGCCTTGGAGTTTTTGCTGCTGGAAATTGCAGTTTGTAAACTTTGGTTTTGGGATTTTTGTCTTATAAAAGCAAAACAAACATTAAACAGTTTATAATCATGATTCGAATTGAATAGAAAATAAAAAAGCAATTAAAAATCTCGAAAACCAAATCAAGAAATATAACTTGTTACGAGCTAACAATTTTCTATTCATCAGTTAGAATTTTGCAACAATTTAACAGACAATTTTAACAATTGTTGTTTTGTGGTACAGAAACCGAGAATTCATCAAATTTCCCACTTGTTAGAAATTGTGTTAACAAGTGTTAAGACGATAGTTAACTTATGTTTTGGTGGTACAGAAAATATTGTTCATTGTTAAAATTTGCCTGTTTAACTAGACTTGTTGTTTTGTGGTACAGGCCCCAGGTACTAGATCTGATACTCGGTACCAACGAAATGTTAATACTTGTGTATTTCTTCACGTGTACCTACTAGTACCGGAGCTAAATTCATCAACCGTACTAACGACTAATACGTCTAAAACTGATCTAGTAGCTACCCATTTTAGCCTGAAATGAAATGAAATGAAATGTCATAACGGTGACATTTTTATTGCTCATTGGGCGTCAAACATTTTGCAGGGTATTTGCATACGCCGATTTTACCAAAAATCAGAATTATTCGCAGTGTAGGGAGTCGCCAAATAGCGTGTGTTCGAGTACCCAGAGTGACCGATTAATATACTATATGGCTTCCAAACTCGCTGGCCTCAAATCGCGCGCGTACATTCGAGTGACGAAAAATTGTTTAATCGTGTACAGATCCAGTACATCGTCGATTGCACCAATTGTCCGTGGAAACTGTGCAAAGCGACAAAATGCAACAGCGGCTTTGAATAAATTGGCGTATCATGGCCATATATAGGTACTAAATGACCTATATTATAAATTATATAGTAATTGGGTGTCTATGCCTAGTTTTGTGTCCATAATAATATTTTTTTCACTTCTGCTTCATATAAGCAAACCCTATATTATCTACAGGGAGCTCTTGCTATAGATATTCTTTGTAAATGATATCGCTTGTGGCTTTAACATCGATGAAAGAATTAAAAGATAATAAGTATCGATCTGGGCTTCTTAGATTTTCTCCAGAATCTATCGTAGTTTTTACTGGGCCTAAAACCGCACTGATAGCTATGGGCATATCAGTTAATTGACATATAGTTTCATATATTCACAAATATAGGTAGGAGCTGAAGTAATGAAATCGACGTAATTCAGGTACTAAGTTCGTTAGGCTGCCGATTTTGAGGGTCCAGCTAATACCGAGTACTAACAAATAATTCGTTGAGTGGATTTTGGAACAACAACAAGTGGATGCTGTTTTTTCGTACAAAATCATTATCAGTAATGAAACTCATTTTCATCTTGATGGATTTATTACTCGTCAAAATCGTCGCATTTGAGGTTCAGAAAACCCACGAGTAATTGTTGAAAAAGAAATTCATCCACAACGCGAGACTGTTAGGTGTGGATTTTGGGCTGGAGGCATTATCGGACCATTCTTCTTCGAAAATGCGGCTGGTCAGGCAGTAGCCTAATCATGCAATAGGCCGTTTTTGCGATCAGAATTGGCCATCCAGATCTTGCGATTTAAAACCTTACTTAGATGGCGCTACAGTCCGGGGTGGACCTGGGCCTCAACCAACATGCCTCTCCAGTTAGCCCGATCTTTGGCTAACCGCCTCCAGTTGCGCACTCCAAGTTGGTTGAGGTCCCCTTCCACTTGTGCGCGCCACCTAAGGCGAGGTCTTCCTCTACTGCGTTGTCCCTCCGGGTTGGAATCGAAGACTCTTCGGGCCGGAGCGTTGGTGTCCATTCGCTCTACATGTCCTAGCCATCTTAGTCGACTGATACGCACTTTTCTGACCAGGTCTATGTCGCTGTACAGCTCGTAGAGTTCGCTGTTAAATCTTCTCCTCCAAAGCCCGTCAACGCAAACGGGACCGAAAATCACTCGAAGAATTTTGCGTTCGAAACGACCAAGAAGATCTTCATCCGCCTTTGTTAACGTCCATGCTTCTGCGCCATAGAGTAGGACTGGGATGATGAGGGTCTTATATAGAGTCTCCTTAGTGTTTCTTGACAAGGCCTTACTAGTCAGTTGCCTTCTTAGGCCAAAGAAACAGCGGTTGGCAAGTGTAACTCTTCGTTTGATTTCTGCTGTGGTGTCATTATCAGAGTTTATAGCGGAGCCGAGGTAGATAAAGTCCCTAACCACCTCAAAGTTATAGCTGTCTATCGTGACGTTCTGTCCGATTCGCCGATGTTGTGTGTCCCTTCTTGTTGACAGCATGTACTTTGTTTTGCCCTCATTCACCACTAAACCCATTTTTGCCGCTTCTGTGCTAATACTTGCAAACGCACCAGTAACAGCTCGCTGCGTTCTGCCAATTATGTCAATGTCGTCAGCGTATGCAAGTAGTTGCACAGACTTTTGGAAAATTGTGCCCCTGGTGTTGGCTTGCGAGTTTCGCACAATTTTCTCAAGTATGATGTTGAAAAAGTCACATGACAGCGCATCACCTTGTCTAAATCCTTTTTTGACATCAAAGGTCTCGGTGAGATTATTTCCGACCTTTACGGAGCAGCGAGCGTTCTCCATCGTCATTCTGCACAATCTGACAAGTTTGGCAGGGATGCCAAAACTAGACATGGCTCTGTATAGCTCGTCTCTATAAATGCTGTCATATGCGGCTTTAAAATCGATAAATAGATGGTGAGTATCGATTTGGACTTCTTGGGTTTTCTCCAGGATCTGCCGTAGTGTGAATATTTGGTCGGTTGTGGACTTACCGGGCCTAAAACCACACTGATAGGGACCAATCAGCTCGTTGACAAATGGTTTCAGGCGCTCACACAGTACAGCAGATATGATCTTATAGGCGATGTTGAGGAGACTGATGCCTCTATAATTGGCGCAGTTTAGAGGGTCTCCTTTCTTGTAGATCGGGCAAACGATGCTGAGGTTCCAATCATCAGGCATACTTTCCTCTGACCAAATTTTAGAAACGAGTTGGTGTATGCTCTCTACCAAGTCATCTCCCGCTGCCTTAAAAAGCTCGGCCGGTAAACCGTCCGGTCCTGCAGCTTTGTTGGACTTCAGCTTAGATATTGCTATCCTTACCTCATTTTGGTCAGGTGGACGGAAGTCTTGGCTTTCATCGCCCAGGTTGAATGGTTCATTCTGCCTGACAGCGGAATATGTGTCGTCTTCGCCGTTTAACAGTCTGCAGAAATGGTTTTTCCATGTCCTCAGCACCGACTGTGACTCCACTACAAGGTTTCCTTGTTCGTCTCTACAGGTCTCTGTTCGGGTCTTGTTCCCGTGACACGTTCTTTTTACCTTTTGGTAAAACTTCCGAACATTGTTCCTGGAGTAACACCTCTCTATTTCCTCGATCGCGCGCTTCTCATGCTCTTTCTTTTTCCTCCGGAGAAGCCGGTGTTCTTCCCTCCTTTTTTGCTCGTAGAGCTCACGAGCTGCTCTCGTCCTTCTCTGCAGCGCCGCTTTGTAGGCCAGTTGCTTCGCTGCATGTGCTTGCCGGCACTCTTCATCAAACCAAGGGTTTCGTGGTGGTGGTCGGGTGAAACCGAGCACATCAGTTGCGGCTTTTCTGACGGCTTCTTGGCATCGATGCCACTGGTCTTCAGCACTTGATGAAGGCTGCAAAGGACTTCTCGAGAGGTTGAGGGAGACGCGATCGGCAAAAGTTCTGGCGGTTTGTTGCGTTTGTAGCCGTTCAACGTTGAATCTCCTCACAGTATTTCCTCGTTGTTGTGGTGTCTGGGATATCCGCATACGTACCTTGGCTACAACAAGGTAGTGATCCGAGTCTATGTTGGCCGCTCGGAAGGTTCGAACCAGGGCTGCCAGAAATCATGATTTATCATGATTTTCATGCTTTTTGGACTCAAAATATGTTTTAATGTTTTCGAGTCCAAAATCATGTTTTATTTTTACTAAAAAAATAATTCCGTCCTGTTCACGGAAAAGAAGCATCACGGGCAACCTATTTGTATTAGAAAAACCAGACTCACTATCTATGATGTGAGTTTTCAAGAAAGTGATATTGATTACACTAGACAACAGTGAAATGGTATTTGAAATATTTTCAGCCAATTTTTACTTGACTGACCATGCAGAATGCAGATTCATTTATAAAAGTTATTTCTTAGTTCGGGTTTTCGCGATACGTTATAATAAGTGACAAGCATGGAGAACGCTTCCATCAAAGTATCGCTAGCATGGAAAAACGCTATTAGGGTAAAAATAACGTTTTTTTTGCATAGTGCATTGATTGCAGTGCCCTAAACACAAATATGAAAAAAAAAAATTGGCGCTCTCTTACCGTTTGGGCGTGGCACGCCCCCAAAGTTAAAAAAAAAATACCATATGAAATAGTAGATACCAAAATTATAAAAAGGAGTGTCCAATTTTTCTAAATGTGCGGTTAACTTATAAAAAAACTTTCATCAAAATCGTATCATAAAAATCGAAGATATGAGGTAATTTTTGTACTATTTTATATGGTATTTTTTTTAATTTTAATCTTACCAAACGGTAAGAGAGCGCCAAATATTTTTTGCAGATTTGAGCTCAGCGCATTATAGTCAATCGGAATAAACAAAAAAAAAATATTTTTTTTCGAATGGGCAGTAAAGTAAGATCTAGACTTTTATTATACAATATACCATATTTGTGAGAAATACAAAAAATTATTTTCAAAAAAACTGAAACAATTTTGTTTTTCGTACACATTTTCGTATTCAGCGCTTCAAAATCTATAAGAAAAGTTACTTATCATAAACAATACCATTTCAAAGTACAAATTTGTTGACTAGTGTTATAATAAGACTAATTTAATCGGTTTTGGTGCTGATGGTGCTGCAGTGATGATGGGTGTCAATTCATCAGTTCGGACGTATTTGAAAAAAGATATTCCAAATTTATTTGTCATGAACTGCATTTGTCACTCTTTTCATCTTGTGGCTTCATATGCGGGCACAAAATTACCAAGTAGTGTGGAAGATCTATGTCGTGATGTGGACAATTATATACAATACAGTCCAAAGCGAATTTTGTATATACAAATCTTTTCAGAATATTTTAAACATAAAGCCAAGGAAGCTTCTTCGTCTGTGTCAAACGCGTTGGCTTTCAAGGCTAGAGTTTGTGAATTCTGTTGTCATGCAATTTGATGCCCTTAAAACATTTTTTGTAGAAGAAACAGCAAAACCAGATAAACTTTTATCCTGTCACACTATTTTCAATATGTTGAACGATCCGAGGCATTATATGTATTTGAGCTTTCTTAGTTTTGTGTTACCTTTTTTTTACAAAACTCAATATGTACATGCATGCAAGCTGAAAACCCAAAAGGCCAAAAATACATCAAGTTCATTCAGAAGTTTCTTTATCAATAAAATCAATTTTAAGTTGTTATTTAAAAAAGGGATGTTTAGGCAGGACTGCAATTATTAATATATTTGATTAATCCTCGCAATCAGCTACCATACAACGAAATGTATTATGGTATTAAAGTGGGTCTCTTTCTTGGAAAATGTTGTAGTCGAAAAAAGCGGTTTACATAGCTTTCAGTGTGATCGCTTAAGTTTTTTTATTGAAGCTACTAAGCAAATTTTTCTTAGATTTAATTTCAAAGAAACTATTCTTAAAGACATCGAAATTCTTGCTCCACAAAATATATTGAAGAGTAACTCCATTCTTTCACTTATAAAGCATTTTCCACATTTAGTGAAAGAAGATCAGCTTCAGCAAATAGATAACGAGAGGAGAGCATTGAAACACATAGATTTGAATTTAAATGAAGATGCTGATGCTGACGAATTGTGGAAAGGCGTAAGTAAGATAAAGAAAGCAGATGTCACTCCAGCCTTTCCAAAATTATCACAATTTGTTTTCGAAATATTTTCTTTGCCACATTCTTCGGCCAATACGGAACGCATCTTCTCGGAAGTATATATAGTAAAAACCAAATTAAGTAACAGTCTTGGGACTGATTCACTAAACGGGTTATTGCATAGTAAACATATGGGTAAAAACAAAACATGCTTTGAATTTAAAGTTAATGACAAACTTTTAAACAGATATTACAAAAATATATACAACAAAGAGTTTACATAAATTAAGTAGATATTTATTTCCAAATTAGTTTTTTCATGAACTAAAAAGTTACGAAAAAAGTAACTATGTATTTATTTTTTTGTATTTGTAAGTGCTATTTATTAAATTACAGAATATGTAAATAATATACTTTGAGCATACATAAAAATGTATAATATTTGAATTTTATGAATAATTTATTTAAGTTTTGTTCCTTCTTTTTGTAATGTGTATTTGAAAGTAGGTATCTACTTGTCATGATGCGGTTTCACCATTTCTATTTACCTTTTTCTCTTTTTACCATTATCCAACTACGAAATGGAAATCATGCTTTTTGAACCTAAATCATGCTTCAAAACTATGTTTTTTTAATTTTTTTAGTGGCAGCACTGGTTCGAACATCTAGAATACTGGAGGAGTGCCTTGCGTCGATCGCAACATGGTCAATTTGATTGACCGTTTGATGGTCTGGTGACCGCCATGTTCCTTTGTGAATATTGAGGTGAGGAAACCGTGTGCTAGCTATAGTAACATTACGTCCCGCAGCAAAGTCTATTAGCCTAAGTCCGTTTCCAGACGTGTTGTCGTGTAGGCTGTACTTCCCGATTGTACTACCAAAGATGTCCTCCTTTCCTATTTTGGCGTTAAAATCACCCAAGATGATTTTAACGTCATACTTAGGACATTGCTCATATGTTTTGTCGAGGAGCTCGTAGAAACATTCTTTGGTAGCATCGTCTTTATCTTCGGTAGGGGCGTGAGCGCATATCAGGCTGATGTTGGCGAATTTAGCCTTGATGCGGATAGTTGTAAGGCGTTCACTAACGTGTCGAAAGCTCAAGACTTCTTGCCTAAGTCTGCCGCTTACAACGAATCCGCATCCAAATAGACGCTGCTTCTGTTCTCTGTAGCAATCACCGTAGTAGATGTCACAGTTTTTTATCCTTCTTTTGCCCGGCCCATCCCACCGCACCTCCTGGATGGCGGTGATATCTGCTTTGTAGCAGCTTAGGGCCTCCGCTAGTTGTTCGGCTGCACGCGGTCTGTTCAGGGTTCGAACATTCCACGTGCAGATCCGAACGTCATTGTCCATATTTCGTTTTGCAGGGTCGTCAACAGTGAATCCGTCCTTATCCGAGGCTCTTGGTTGCTTCGTAACCATATTGTTTTTCCGTGGTTGGGTAGTTAACCCCACGCACAACCCCCAACCTGGAGGGCCAGGCCCTTTCTGTGACCCCTTGGACGAAAGGGGCCGGATATTCCGGAGTCAGTAACCCGCTTCGGGGATTTGAGTGCTGCCGTTGACCCATTAAGGGCTCTTCCGCCACCATCTCTATTTCAACACCCTGACTAGTATTGAAAAAAAATCCTTAATGGCCTCAGCTCCAAATACGTCGAAGTAGCCCATTAAGGTATCTGTCATGCCGACTGTTGACGTCACCGTTGATTCAATCGCGTGAATTTATCCGCCGTACGTCCTCTTTCTGAGGAGCTCATGTAAGACTTCTGAGACTCGTTCAGTCAGTCTTTCCGACAGAGCATTATAGTGTTGCTATTTTCTTCGTGTTCAACACTCGCGCTTATAAGTTTAGCAAGCCAAGCCCGGAAGGGCGAGGCCAGTACCCGGTGGTTACCACGCGGAGGTAAAATAAGCACAATTGATGTGTATGAAAAAGTTACAACAGCTGGGCACCGCCAAGTTGATGCCAGTCAGCGCCTACCCGATTCATACACACCCAACCACCTGCGATTTAAAACCATTGGACTTTTTTCTTTGGGGTTTTTTGAAGTCAGCATACAATGTTTTCGAAACGACTTGCAACACACGACCAACATTTACTGTGCAATAAAATATGAAGCTCTGCATAAATTTGGTTAGATGCGGATACAAAATCTCCACCCCAATTATCCAGCTCAGATTAGCCATAGCTCTATGTGGAATTTATTTATTTTGCTTTCTATATTTTAAGTAAGGGCGCATAGATGTATTTAACCTTTAAAATAAATGAAATATAGAATCCACGGGGCGTAAACGTAGACAAAAATAAATTGTGATTTTCTTAGTCGTCTTCAATCTTGCAACAGCTCTCTGTGATTGAAAAGGAATTTTTTTCTCTGTCACAAATCACAATATAAAGTCGACATCCTTTTTGTTGTTCTCGTATCTGCTTCTATTCTTATTTCAACGTAAGCAATGACTTTATGATTAAATCATTCTGAGACATTCACAAAAGTCACACATGCGTGTATATTTCACCTATGTATCATATACCCATTGTAGGTACTTGTTGCCTATCGGCATCGCATCGCATTTGTGAATGTTTACACTGTATATAGACTAGACATATGGCATTTACCCCAGCATAACTGTGTCCTTTAGCAACGCAAGGAGCTGCCTAGTTGAGCGACTCAAATTAAATTTAAATCAGATAAGTGGAAAATAATTGTGTTTACTCGAGGGTCGATGAAAATACCAGTTCTTGTTGTTTAAACTGAACTCACGTGACGTCCCGAGAACTCCTTTGCGATACATCCCAGAAATGGATCTAATTTAATTGGGGAATTACTCGAATGTCAGTCAAATGTCATTTATCATTGTATACTTGCTTTAAGAATAAATAATAATAAAGGACATTCTCAAATTAAAAGCTAAGGGTATGGGTGTGTGTGGCCGTGTTATGAATAAGGGATCGCTTACCTTTTCTAGGTAATGGAGAAGAAACAGCATTTTTGAGGATACATTTTATTAATTCAATCAATCAATCTGAGAATAAAAATATCCTTATCTTTCGAGGTGGATAAGGACGTATTTAATGAATAGCTCTCTTTGTGTTCCTTTTTCTCTTTTAATTGAACACATCCAACTAAAACATTCTTACAAAGCGATTTACAGTGTGTCGGAATTTTAATTTATTTTTCATCAAAACGCAAGGATGGGAGTATTAGATAAAGCTTAAAATTGATCCATTTGAATGTTGTTCTCTACATGGAATTCCTACATTTAAGTTGCATTTTACATCATATAACAAGGAAAATCCATACCCCAGTCACAGATTTAGCACAGTGCAAAAATAAATAATTTATGTTACGTATACGCCCCGTAACTTTTGATATGATTGTGTTCTATGTCAAATTGCACGACTAGTTGCAATCCGCTCAAGGCAAATCTGAAAACTAGTTCCATTTGATGGCAAATCTCTAGATATTATAATACAAAAATTGGGTGGAAAATAATTTCATACATTCCGAGAATTGGTTACACCAATGGCTCAATGTGATCATTAAATATGTAAATTTGTACGACAAAAATTAAGTTTCGACCTGTAGATGTTTCTGGTTTTTCATAGGTAGCTAAGAGCAGCTGCAGATTTCTGAAAAGCAGCCATGGCACTATTTCATAAAAATTGACAATTACGACAAAGTGACAGTTGACAACAGCACGATTGTCAAATTTCTGTTTCATAAATATTTAATTAGACAATTTTGTAGAATTTTCGAAAATAATAAACGACAGTTGTTGTCAATTTTTCGTTTCATAAAAAAGTTGTCATGAATTTTCCGAAAATCAGAAAGTTGATATATTATAGAAATCAAAAAATAATATTTTCCAACGGTTGCTCGGTTAGAATTATACGGATATAAAAAAGTGAAAATAAATAATACATTTACTGATAGAATACTAAAATGATGTCCATTTAATTAAAACTATGAATAAAATTGTTTCGTTTTGTTAAAATTGGTGTGTAGCTGGAAGTGGCTTGAAGTGTATACACGTACTTTTGGGTGCATTTTACGCTATTTGAGAACATTTCGCTCAAATTTTTCAATTTGACAATAATTCTGACAGGGGATTGAATTTATCATTGATAATGAAGTAATAAGTACGATTGAAAATGTTAAATATTATTTCTTTAAGTTGTCGTGATGAAGGAATCTCAAATGCAATTTCGTGTAGTATATGCACTTGGCATTTTAAAGAAACAATAAATAATGATTTCATTGCATTGAGTGACATCCTACAAATGTAAAATTTTGTACATTTTACATTTGTAGAATGTCAGAATTTGACAATTACAATACTGATTTTAAAATGTTGTCTTTGTATTCACCTTTTAATTATTTCATCTGCCAAAATTTTCAACGAAATGAAAATTTGTCAGACAAGTGCGACCAATTTGTACAATTGTAACCTGTCAATGTTTATGTAATAGGGCCCAGGGCATTTTAAAGAAGCGGCCATATTTGTAATTTTTAAGAAAGCATGTGCATCAGGTCCGGCAAACTATTGAGGCATTTTATTCTTAAAAGACTCCTACAATCCTAATAAAATAGTCCTAAATTGTCGTCTATCGACATGAAGTAAAGAAAACAATTTGCTAAAGGAACATCAAGCGGAGTACAGAGCTAGATATTCTACGTTTGACCACTTTTTTGTTTTATTGTTTGAGCATACCTGATTCTAATATTATCTTACTTACTTACTTAAGATGGCGCTGCAGTCCACGGTGGACCTGGGCCTCAACCAACAAGCGTCTCCAGCCAGCAAGATCTTTGGCCAGCTATCTCCAGTTTCTCACGCTAAGTTGGTTAATATTATCCGTCTTTATTAATTTTAAGGCCGCCTATGATACGTAGGGTATTTGCCGACAATGTTTAGACGGATACTGCAACGACTTTACGAAGGAATCATACCAATCCATACCATCGGTATGGAATGGCATAGATGCCATGGTTTGAAAGGACCGTAGCCGGGAGTAAGGCAGGGCTGTCTTAGTCTTCTCGCGCTGTTCATCGAAGGTATTGGAGAAAATCTGCGTGGTAGTGAGGAATATGCAACCTTTCCAAGTCCAAGATCATTGTTGAGAGAAGATTTCGAAATTTCCACAACGAAGTTAGATAAATGAATTGAACAATTTTATATCAATTTATTCCGTTAAAAATTTCCTGTAACAAAATTTATAATAAGCTTAATATAATAATAAATCAATGATAATTTACTTTAGTTTTCTCGTTCTCAGATTTAATCCCAAGTCCGCCAGTTTCCTAACCCCAAATAAGTGCAACACAAAAAAACGCATGCCTATAGTTTTCGGTTTGACAGCTTGTCATTGCACTTTAGGGTGCATTCAGGGCTTTTACTGCTGACGTTGCCAGATCCGTCGCAACACTCCCCCCCGGTACGTCCTTCTGAGGACTTACCACATCGTTCAATCGACGGATATCAAGTACGGCAAGTTTCGTTGCCGGCCTCGTGTACAATCCAGCAGCAGTTTTTACTAGGGCGCTTCTTACTCGGCCATCTGGACTCTTTTTAACTTCAACGACTCTTCCCTTGGGCCAGCAGTTTCTTGGGCTATCGGGATCAACTATATACACGATGTCATCAACCTCGATATGTTTCACTTCGTCGAACCATTTACAGCGCCGAGTTATCACAGGCAGATATTCTCGCACCCACCTTTTCCAGAAGGCGTTAGCGAGCTGTTGCGATGTTTGCCAATTTCTCCGAAGTTGTATTCCATCACTTACTGGTTCTGCAAGAGGTTTTATGCCAGTGGAGCTGCCTAGAAGAAAATGGTTTGGAGTCAGAGCTTCCTCCTCCTCATGACTGATGGGTATGTACGTTAGTGGTCGGGAGTTCACGATCATCTCAACCTCCATTAGAGCACCACGCAGTAATTCCTCGGTAGGGTTACGCGATGGTAGGACTTTATGCAAAACATCCTTGACCGACCTTACAAGACGCTCCCAAACGCCTCCCATGTGGGGTGATGCGGGAGGTATGAATCGCCATGTCATAGAAGAACTGGTAAAGGCCTTTATCATTTCATTTTGATTCATTGTGACAAATGCTTCCTTCAGTTGTCGTTCCGCACCCTTGAAGTTCGTTCCGTTATCGCTCCACAACTCTACCGGAGAACCACGTCGGGCCATAAAATTCCGAATCGCTATGATACAGGAATCAGTTGACAAGGATTGGGCCACTTCTAGATGGATTGCTCTTGTTGTCAAGCAAGTCAGTAATACGCCATACCTCTTTTCGCTGCTTCGACGCACAGATACGAACATAGGCCCAAAATAGTCCACTCCAACATAGGTGAATGGTCGACAGAATGCTGCTACACGCGCTGGTGGCAGTACGGCCATTTTTGGTGGTAACGGACGCGCATGATGATTTTTACAATCCTGACAATTCCGCCGTACTTTGCTTAGAGTGGCTCTTAGTCTCGAAATCCAAAATTCCTGTCGAATCTCGTTGACCACAGTTTCATGGTTGACGTGGTGGTATCTGCAATGGCGATCAAGAACAATTAAGGTGGTTACATACTCACTCCTGGGCAATATTATGGGGTCTCTTTTGTTTTCCAAAGTCACCCTTCCCCCCAGTCGAAGAACGCCATCGGTGTCTAGGTAGGCCGAGAGTTTGTAGAGAGGGCTCGCTTTCTTAATTGAATTTCCTTTTGAAAGCAGCGTTATCTCCTCCGAGTAACTATTAGCTTGAACTTCTTTGTACAATATGGTTTCAGCCAACAGTATTTCGTCTTGGGATGGTGAGTTAATCTTTACTGGATTCCCGTGAACCTTTTCTCTCCAGAAGCGGGCAATATGAATAACCGCAGCAGTAATCTTAAGTAGCCTTTTCCATGTAGAAAATCGCTCAGGTTGAATTAATGGGTTTGATTTGTCAAAGATTTCCTCAGTCACGTGGACTCCAACATACTGGGCACGAAGTTCTTGGTCCGTGGGTGTACAACCTTTTCCATTTTCCTGTGGCCAAGCGCTCGGATCTTCTTTAAGGAAAGCCGGTCCTTTAAGCCACCGACTGTTATTGGAAAAATCTGGGATTTTTTGCCATTTTGTGGCTTCATCCGCCACATTTTCAGCAGTAGGTAACCATCGCCAGTTAGATAAGTCCGTTAGCTCCAAGATTTCGCTAACACGAAAGGCCACGAACTGACTGTAGCGTCGATGATCAGAACGAAGCCAAGATAATACTGTTAGAGAATCTGACCAGAATATAACCTTTGATATCTTGATGGAGTGAGTTGCGATGAGAGTCCTCGCCAGTCGTGCCCCGAGCACAGCAGCCTGAAGTTCCAACCGTGGCACTGACATCATTTTCAAAGGCGCCACTCTTGTTTTAGACCCCAGCAAAACGCAGTCGACGACATACCCATCAGAGCACCTCAAGTAACTAACAGCAGCATAGCCATTCTCGCTGGCATCAACGAATGTGTGGAGCTCCATACTGGGGAGAAGGCAAAATTCCGACTTAAGGTAGCACCTGGGTATCTTCATAGCCGCCACCTCAGGCAATAATCGAAGCCACGTCTTCCATTTTGAATACTGCTCATCATGAATTGGTTGATCCCATGTGCAACCTGACCGCCATGTCTCTTGAAGAATTATTTTTGCATACATAACATAGAATCCAAGGAGGCCAAGTGGATCGAATATGGTCATAACCAGACTAAGCACTTCTCTCTTCGTAGGTCGTCGGTTCCCCAGTAGGATATCATCGTTTCTATAGCGTTTTGACATCTTGAATGTGAAGCAATCATCCTCAGTGGACCACCACATGCCCAACACCTTCTCCGTAGTCAGTTCGTGATTCCCATTCAGATCCAATGCTTCAGTGGTTTGGACATTCAGAGCATTTAGAACGGTTTTCGAATTTGATACCCAGTTGCGCATCTGAAATCCACCCTTGGAGTGCACTAAATGAACTTCCCTTGCCAGCCTTATCGCCTCTTCTTCAGTGTCCACGCTGTCTAACATGTCATCGACATAGTGGTTCTCCAGAATACATTGGACAGCCCGGGGATATTGTTCGCGAAAATCCTCTGCGTTCCTGTTTTTAACGAACTCAGCAGAGCTCGGAGAGCACGCAGCGCCAAACGTCATCACCATCATGACATATGCGGTCGGAGTTTGAGACCCTGGTTCGATCCATAAAAAGCGCTGATAGTTCTGATCTACCTTTCGAACCTTTACCTGATGATACATCTCGGCGATATCTCCTCCAATAGCTACACGCCTCTGTCGAAATTTGCGAAGTGCTGACACCAGTGACGTTAACTGGTCCGGTCCCTTTAAAAGCATGGTGTTCAAAGATACACCATCGACTTTAGCCGCAGCGTCCCAAACGAGACGAAGTTTTCCCGGTTTGTTGGGATTGCTTACTGGAAACACTGGAAGATACCAGCAATTTGTCTCGTTGATTTCATCTGGCCGTAACTTGCGAGCATATCCTTTCGCTAGGTAATCGTCCATCTTGCGTTGTAGGGCGTGGGCGAGGGACGGATCTTTTTGCATTTTCATTAACATACATCTGGCTCTCCTTTTAGCCATGGGAAGACTGTCAGGAAGTGAAGTATTGCACCCGTTCCATAGCAAGCTGGTTTCAAAATGGTCTCCAACTCTTCGAGTGAATTTCTGCAACTGCTCATAGGCACATTGGTCATCTTTGGACAAGGCCGCTCCACTTTTACCTTCGGTTCCCAAGTTGTCGAGGCAGATATAGTTTTTGACAGTCTCGAGCAATTTTACGGTTACAGATGTGTCACAATCGCAGATGTGTAGACCGCAGAAGTGATTCGTTTTCCCAAAGTAGCGTGATTCACGTTCAGTTAATTGGCCCTTTATCGTCCAGCCTAATCGGGTTTTTTCCGCCACTGGCTCGAAGGAGGCTCCCTCTTTAGATTTTAAGCTTACGCTAAGACGACAGTTGTTCAGACCAATAAGAAGCTTCGGTACGGCATTAGTGTATGATTTTAGAGGCAGTCCAATTAAATGCTTATACCGATCCTTAAGTTTTTCCGCATCCAAAGTTTGCTGTGGAAGACTTAAGTTCTTCACTGTGTGGACGTCCTTGAGTGGAAATCGCACTGCTCTATCTACCCCGGATATTTCTAGGTTTACAAGCTTCGAATCGTCTTCGTAGCGGTGTGTGTTTGAAGTCCATTGTAAATGTAGTGGCTGAGTAGTGCCTTTAAGGTGTAGTGCTGCCATCAAGTCTTCATCGATTAACGTGAGGGACGATCCTTCATCAAAAAAGGCGAATGTTGATAATTGTACCCCAGTTCCGTAAAGGGTGACGGGAAGCACTCGAAACAGAATTGGATCATGGTCTTGACGATGAGCGTTACAACTCATATGAGTGGATATCGAAGTAGTAGCCGAAGTTGTCCTTTTGTGCAGGCTAGGATGGTGGAAAAAGCGGCACCCATCAACACCGCATGTATCAGAGAAAAGGCATGCACGCGGATAGTGTGGGTTGAGGCATCTTCGACAAAGTTGGTTGGTCCTTACAGCTTTCCACTTCTCAGGTCTACTTAATTTTGAGAAAACGTTACAGGTCTCGACGTTTAAACAATTACCCTTGCAAATGACACATACCTTGGTGTTGACATCTTCGGACAATTCAGTGTGGGTATTTAGCATTCCTCTCCGACGAACCTTTGATGACGTACTAGGGATTATTATGCTGTTCGCGCCTTGTGCTAACTGAAACAACCAGTTGCTAAAGTCCTCTAGCGTAGTTGTTGATAACGTCAGTTTGTGCATCCCCCAAAATGGGCCTAAAAGGCCGGGAAGTTTGGAGACTAATTCTTGTTCCAGCTCCGGATTATTTAGATGATTAAGCAAGCCAGATGCTTTCATAGTGGCGCATATGTTCTGCACTTCAATAGCAAAATCGACGAGAGTCTCCGGGCGGTTTTCTTTAGGTGGTGGCATTTCTCTTATCTGTGACAATAAGGTGTCTATGATGAGTTCAGGCCTTCCAAACTTCATACGCAGGGTAGATATTATTTGCGGTACACAAGAGGCATGAAGCAACAAATTCTTAACCGCACTCCTAGCAGAACCATCTAAAGCCTGACGGAGACGAATCAAATTTTCGTGATCAGAAAATCCACAAATATCAGTGGTTTGTTCGTAGCTGGCGATAAATAATGGCCATTCTTCAGGTTTTCCCATAAACTTTGGCAGATCTTTGGAGAGACCGTTGCGTGCAGCTAACTGATCAGCATTAATACGACGGGTATAATTTTGGTCGGTTTGCGGGACGGTGGTAGCGTTATTTACTGGTGCAGCACTAGTCACATTAGATGGGACTATACCAGGCAGCCATTCGGATGAATTGTTTCTTGTATTTTCCACACACCTCATTTCCAGCGCAATAAGCTTCTCAAGAACTTGACGCAAAAGCGGATCCTGCTGCTGTACTGTTGGCGCGCTGCTCGGTCGCCCGTCATCCCTTACTCTTGGTTGAATATTTGTTTGCGCTGCAGTTGTACTTTCTGCTCCCGGTGCTCCAGTCGGTAATGAGTTTGCTCCGCACGTTTCCTTCAACCAGGTTTCGACATGAGTACTGCTTTCTTCCTCGTCTTCAGATTCTGAACATTTCTCTTCTTCTTCCTCCAACTGCACTACTAGGTCTCTTTGCCGGCGTAACAAAGTCTCCCTTTGTCGAACTAGAGTCTCTTTTTGCTGTAAAATAGATTTTTCTTCCTGCACAAGCTGCATTTCAGCCTGCAATCGACGAATACTAATGTTCGAGCCCTTGGAAGTCTTGGAGCAGGTTGATTTAGCGGCACCTCTGGCAGTTTGTTTGCCTGCTAAAGTGATGCTGCGAATGGTAGTGGATGCAGGAGCACTAAAAACTGCAAGTGAGTCACCTACCTTAGGCAAAGATCGTAAGGAGGGACTCTGTAAACTGCATCCGTTGGCAGCAGAGCGTCCGTTAATTTCTTCACCAGTAAGAGATCTACGACGATCTGTTGACCTTTCACCACCATTTATCTCCATATTACTGTCCCCGCGGTTGACTGTGTGGGTATCACTTGCTCCTAGGGTGTGTTGGGATCCCGTGATTGCGATTGTCAATAGATCGGAACATGACTTGCATCGCCAATCCTCGTTCGCAACAGCATCCGTCACTCCAACGCATAGATAATGATACCAGCCATCGCAATTATCACAGCACACCATCCACTCGTTATCCTTGTTGTTGCACGCAAGGCAATTGTAGTTCCTACGCTTGGTTCCAGAAGCTTGGGGTTTAGGGTTCTTTGGCGCCATAAAGAAATTTTTAATATGTTGAGAGAAGATTTCGAAATTTCCACAACGAAGTTAGATAAATGAATTGAACAATTTTATATCAATTTATTCCGTTAAAAATTTCCTGTAACAAAATTTATAATAAGCTTAATATAATAATAAATCAATGATAATTTACTTTAGTTTTCTCGTTCTCAGATTTAATCCCAAGTCCGCCAGTTTCCTAACCCCAAATAAGTGCAACACAAAAAAACGCATGCCTATAGTTTTCGGTTTGACAGCTTGTCATTGCACTTTAGGGTGCATTCAGGGCTTTTACTGCTGACGTTGCCAGATCCGTCGCAACAATCATGATCTTTTAAAAAAAAAAGTGGTGAAAAACCAAGTATGTATTGAGAAGAGACAGATTGTCCTTCAAAGAAATAAAATTTACATGAAGTAAGTTTCAAATTATGAGCAGAATTAACTTTTGTTTTGTTAAAATACTTGTGCCTCTGGGTACTTAATGGATTAAGGAAAGTTTTATATCATTCAAACGGAATTTAAATGACCTTTCCATTGGTGCCAAAATTTACATGAAGTAAGTTTCAAATTATGAGCAGAATTAACTTTAGTTTTGTCAAAATACTTGTGCCCCCCACTGTATGATGTAAAGGTGCCGCCTTAGGCAGAATTCGTTAGATTACTCAACGAATACCACGTCAAACAAATAAATATTGTGAGAACGCCCTTCTATATCGTCAACGAATAGTCAATGTAATATATTATAATCTAGAAGCTTTCCCAGGGCATGTATAAAAAACCTTAGCATGTAATTTGTGTGTTTTCCGGGGATTGAACCTAAGACCACGCGCTAAGTAGTCCAACATACTAGCCACAGGCATTAAATGATTAATTTTTGAAATTCACCACATAACGAAGATCTCTCGTCACCAAATCAGTAGAATAACATAACGGCACTTGCAGACTCTAAGAACCTACTAAAGTTAAAAGTTATATTTATACCAGACGAACAAAAACATCACTACATTTTCGAAATACATAACTGCAAAGTCACGATCGCAGGTCAGAACAGAAACCAAAAAAATAGATTCGACAAGAAATAAACGTAGCCATAGTATGGGATGGAAATTCTACTTCCGAAGAATTTTCAACTTCAATCGGAGTAAAGCAAGGATACATCCTTAGCTCGCTGTTATTTATTCTGTACATAAACGATTTAACAGACAATATAGGATGTGGCATTAAAGTGAATACGACCTCTATTCCTTAATGTTTGCGGGTGATATTGCTCTTTTATCCGAGTCTGTGAACAGAATGCAGATGATGATTAATAGGCTAGCTGATTACTGCAAGAAGTGGAATTCGGCTGTTAATTTGGCAAAAACTAAAATGATGATATTTAGAAACGGAGGCGCGAGATACACGAGAAGCGAACAGTGGACCTACGACAACGGGATCATGGAAATAGTAAGGGAGTATAAATACCTAGGAGTTCTGATAACATCTAACCTGAATATGGAAAAACAGTGAAACTGTCAGAAGCTAAGCGTGCAATCTGCGCAGAATGGGGAAGATGTATAATTGTAATGTTGGCAACACTTACGGCTGTCAGAGTTATGGAGCGAAGAGGTTTTTCTGACAAGCAAACCACTCCTCAAAGGTTAACTTTACAAAATACTGGAAAAAACACTTTTGTATGTAAAGTTCGGAACTGCACCCTTTTTCACAAATTTACAATTAAAAAAAAATACCTATATCTATATGTATAGTAAACGTAAACTAGATCTCACATTAATGACTGTTCTCAATAAGAACTTCATCAAAATCCGCTTTCAACTGCATAATTTTTTGCTCTGTGAGCAAATTCTTTCAATTCTCCTCATATAGGTATTTGTTGCTTGGATTTTATTTCCACTTCGATTCGGCACAAAATGTCTCTCCAGAAAAGATTAACACCTGTTGAGAAACAAACGGCAACAACTTTCTCCTTATTTCTTCGAAATAAAGGCGGTGCTACCGTCACGAGCAAGGAGCAGTGCTGGTCAATTATTTTGTACTGAATCCACTGAATGGGAGTTATTTCTTATCCAATCTGATAACTTCTTCAACGCACTATTTCAGAATAGCCTTATTCTATACTAATCTCTGGTCACAAAAATATTCTAACAAAAGTTGTAACTATGGCGCTTAGGTAGTTCTCTCACTTTCAGTTAAAATTTCATATTAATTCACTACGCCCTACATGCTTGGGTTTCAAGCAAATAGCTACATAGATTTAAAGAAATAAACAATTTGAGAAAGACGAACTTTCGACCAAAAAATTATTATTCACAAAGCAACATATGTTGCAACCCACAAAGTTACCAGCCATCACTAACAACTACGATGCCTTGATATAATAGTCTTTATAAATGACATACGCTTTCAGATTTTATTATTTTTGTTTCCCCGAGGCAGGGATATTATCGACATCATTCCTGTCCAGATATTGTACATTTCCACATGTTATGCAGGATTTTTTTTATTATACGACATAACTTTGTTTTATGCCATCTCCGAGGTATTTATCACTCACAGCAGATTTTCTTTATGTGAATCGTTTACTCGCGTGCTTTTTGAAAAAAAATGTTCTGCCATATAGAGACAGAAGTCTAATGGCTATCTATATAAGTTTTACGAAAACGCTTTGTATTCATATCCTTCACCTTAAGGAATAGGCGAGACCTTGACCGAAACTGATGAGTTTTCATCCCCTCACATAGAGCAAATTAATTCCTGTCACCAAAAATAAACAGACAAAATTCCCAGACACCCTTTTTTCTGAACACAATTAGCAACAAAAGATAACATCCCTTTACCAGGTCCACATTATTTTACGGGGATTAACCAAAACACAGCCAACTGTGTTTTTATTACCCGAAATATCCTTTCACTCTATCTACACCACAATTGGTAATCGCCCTCAGGTTTACTCAACGACATGGAAGGAATGACATACAGAAACAGTCGGAGAAACGGCAATGATACATTCGTTAATTCCACAAAGTCCGCTTATAATTACACCGACCCATAGCAATACATAAATGGCCGGAAAACCTAACACATGTTAAGTAAAGTACACACATTATCAACCTATTCCTGGGTCCTCCGCCTCACCGCATCAATGGATTGGATAGATTATGACATGCATGAATAAACATCGAACGAAAAGTACCTACACAAGCACATGCATCCCAGTTCGGGAACTTTAACTGGTAATAGACTTACCTTTCATGGTCTTTATCCTTCTCCTTGTCCCGTTCTTTTTCCTTATCCTTATCGTTCTGCTTATCCTTGTTCTCGGTCATTATGTGACGTCGCAAACAGTTGATATCCTTGAATATGTTAATTTTTTCCACACCGAAAGGAAAAATGGAAATCGAATCAAAAAACAATCACCACACCAAGCACTACCGTTACCGTCGGTCGAAAACAACGCGCCGTCCACCACCGTGAGCGTCAAAGAAAGGTCAACTCAACAGTGTCTCCTGTTCCCACTGCTTTTTAACACACCGTAGGGGCAATTATTTCGTAGGTAAGAATATTTAGGCCGAAAGACATACATAGGCACACATGGGAACCGCTCGCAACCTTCGTCAAATAGGTACGCTTGTGGACCACGATTAATCGATTGGTAATCAATTTTTCATTAAATCGATTGCATGTGGCGGCAACAAATTGTTGGGCTTGTCCTATATAAAGAGCAAGGACATTAATCTCGGTTTTGGTTCGCTCGCAACGTTCTTTCTAAAGCGATTCCATTGAAATTTGGACAGTTTGACGCAGATCGACGATTCGTAGGAAAAAAGATCGCTAAGCACACATTTCATATAAACCTACTCAAAAGGATTTTCTTCTTTTTATTTTTCCACAGAACATTCAACAAATATACACATTCACAATCAGAAGTATTTATTTCATTTTCAAGGATAAAACCGCGCAACCGAACTATAGCGGCGGAAAAGATAAACTTTCACTTTTGTTCCCTGTTGCTTCTTAGCATCAGACGAAAATGACAGAGTTGAAGTTCCGGGCTAAGTGTCCTTAAAACTGCAGGAAAAACTTATTACGAGAGTTTCAAAAGAACATTAAATGGTGTGGCCTTAAGCAAGAATTGATTCTATTTTTTATAAAATATTTTAAAATTAATTTTCTACTAACATAACCAACGAAAGGATAAACACCAACTGAATGCTGGCCTTCCGCAACAACGGTATTTTAAGGATTTTCTTGCGCCGTTGTGCACATGGTTGAATAAAAAGTTCAGAAAAGCTTTCATCGGAGAGAAAGAAGCATGTTCTCTTTCAAGGAAAGAGAATGTCCTTTCTGTGTGAGAGGAACCTGCGGAACAAATTATTTTGATGGATTTTTAATGGAAACGAACTGAGTTTTTATGTGTCGCTTTACCCATGCATTTTTGCGGTGGCGTTAATGGCTTATTTATGCAACATTAAGCGGATATGATGAAATTGAATATAAATTTACATTTGACGGTAGGTAAGTGTGTTTGTCAACAACTTTGAAATTTTCCATATTTTAAGTAAGTGCTTGCCTAATGCGTTTGGATTTTATTGCACTTGGTATAAGTTTCACTGATCTATTTATGTTCGTCGGAAGGAATGCTTGCAGTATTTTATTTTAGACGTGCGTACATTTTAAAGCTTGCGGATATGCCGCTTGAATTAAAAATACTGTAAGAAAGGTCGACTTTCAACGGTTTTCATAGGAAGAAACCATGATGGAATAAGTATAAGGTGGTCTCGTCGGCAAAAAATAGTCCCTTAACGACACGTTTTTCTCTTTATTCAGCGTAGTAAGTGTACGTTAACGAAGCGTTAAGGGACCAAAAAACGAACGAGTCGGCAGCCGACGAGACCACCTTATACTTATTCCATCATGGGAAGAAACTGTCAGAATATTTGTCGACCCTCAAAATTGTATAAGTCAACAATATCAGCAGCTCTCGTCTCTGATATGCTACGTTTTACCATATCCTTCTTTCCATCACCCAGCTCGAGATGGCAAGTGCCGATGGGAAGAAAAACAATTCGCCCACAAAGCGCCGCTTCTCAAAAGGACGAGAGTGAAGCGATAACGCACAAAAGAAAAAGGAAGAGCATCGGCTCCTCCGGAGGAAAAAGAAAGACCTAATCGAGGATGTAGCTGTGGCAACAAGGAAAAACCGCTTAAGTCGATTTTGATAACTTTTTCAGGAAAGCACTTTTAAGATTCGACGAAAAATTTGAAATTACAAATGGTTCTGGTTAATCCGCGGAAAGTCTGATTTTCCTGAAATAAAGGTAATTTAAGTCTCTTTCGATCTAACGTTTCATAATCTATTGATCATTATTATTTCGAGCGTGGTACGTAAAATAAACACTTTAGCTATTATGACCTAACACGAGTTAGGGTACTGGTCTCGCTCATCCGAGCTTGACTTGTTGAACTTATAAGCGCGAGTGTTGAACACGAAGAAAATAGCAACACTATAATGCTCTGTTGGAACTAACTGACTGAACGAGTCTCAGTAGTCTTATATGAGCCCCTCAGAAAAAGGGCATACAGCGGAAGAATCCACAAGATTGAATAAGCGGTATTGTCAACGGTCGAGATAGCAGATACCTTGCATGAGCTATACTCTGACATATTTGGAGCAAAGGTCAGTAAGGATTTTTCAGCACTAGCCAGGGCGCTGAAATAGAGATATTGGCGGATGAACCATTTATGGGGCAACGGCAGCACTCATATCCCCGAAGTGGATTACTGCCTAGAGTTGAAAATTAAAATATCTACCCGGGTAGATACTGTCCATGTGAGGGTTAATAAATAATAATAATAATATAAATGCGTTTCCCTTAAGTCGACTTAAAATAATGAAGTTCGATTTTTAGCTTGTTTTTTTGTAGTTAAGTTGTTTTGCCTTAATGATGTAAAACTCGGACTTTAATGTTTTGTTTTCGGGACATTGAAATTTGAAGATAAAGATATAAAAAAAAAACGGCTTATAGATTTGGACATGCTCAATCTAATGGTATTAAAAACTGAATTTCGTCCAAACTCGACGATAGTTGTTTTTGTTTGTGGCCACAGATGTGAGGTGATACTAACTATAGGAATTGATATTTAACGAAATAATAAAAGGAACGTGTCAGGACAACAAGACCTGTAGAGATGACGAAGTTTCTTCCTTTACTGGTCAATGTGACAGTTTGCATATAAAACCCACATCCAAGCCAACACTTTTCAAGAGTCTGTACAATTACTTGCAGATGCATCAATTGACACTGACATCATTGGAAGAACTCAGCCAGCACAGATGTCACCGGCGCGAATTTCGTGAATCGTGACGTTCAAATGACAGCAGACGGCACTTTGACAGTAATGTCGTTTTCGATTGGTAATCCATAATCGTTCGGAAGAACTCTCCGCGATTCTGAATTCAAATCCAGAAGCAAATTTCTCTTCTTTTCAGTAGAAGAAGACTCATTTGAGTCCCAATCGAACGCTTTCAGAAGCGAAACGACGTAAGTGACACAAAAAGTGACACTTCGATAGGTAAAAACACAAACAAATACATATACCTATCAAATTATTAATGCCTAGTTGCACAGTCAGAGTTTAAACTCTCGTTTTGGTTTAAACCTTCGTTCAACAAATTTTCGGTTTCACTGTGTTCGTTTAAACCCAAAGTGGAGTTCAACTCTCGGTTTAAGTTAAACGCCTGCATTCTGCCGTTTAAACTTTCGTCTCGCATTTTGAGGTTTATTTTGACAGCTGCCATTTCATACAGAGAGATGAGAGAGAGAATAAAAGAGATAAATTGTCTGGGTGCTACACTTCTTGAATTTATATGAGTGAAAACTAGAGTTATGATTAGTTTCAGCATTACTGCGGTAAACCCACTGTTAAAAAATGTCATCAGAAAATTTCAATATATTTCCAACCAATATACTTTTCAAGGAAAGTGAACAACAGGTAGATTTTAGCCCAAACATAATGTAGGCAAGAGTGAATTGTATTAAGGTTTTAAATTAAATTAATTATTTTAGTGTGTGGAAACGACGATTATTTTTTTGTAATGCTATATACTAGCGATTTCTTTAGATTATTGGCGAACAAAATATATTTATACATACTCAAATCTTTCACATTTTCTTTTGGTTGAAACAAGACACTACCTAACCTATGCTTTATAGGTACAATACAATTTTTTTGTCCGATTTTGAACACACTTCTCGGGACAATGCCTGTAAATTTGAGTTTGTTCAGTTAAAAGTTTCGGAGTTCATACCATTTTTGTATACAGATATAGATTACATTTTTGTTTAAAAAAAGTATAATCGGAACAAGATAGCGCAGATTTTTGCAGAAACACCAGCAAAAAAACTGTGCGCGTACCTATTACCAGACAATGACCCTAATTATAGGCTCATAAAACCCTTTCAATATTCATTACTATTACTGGCGACGGGTGATCGGATGTGGTAAAAACCCAGCGAGTGACAAGAAGCAGTACCTGTGATCGCATCCGTCCGAATGCCCACTACATTTCAACAACTACATACATATTATTATTATTGAAAAAAAAAAAAAATAATAATAATAATAATTACTGCAATAATTAATTGGTGAAAGTAGACGATAGTTCAAACACGTGTCAAAAATAAATCAATTCAGTTCGTTATTACCTAAATACATAATGTAATAATATTGCACACATTTTCTTTTATTTACAAATGGTAAAATAGATAAAGTAGAGAAAAGCAATAACCATTTATTTGATCAAAAGTGCGCTGGTAGAAAAATATCCCCTTAAGGGAAATTGAACTGCGCTTCCACAACTGCGTTTAGCTAACTGGCAGATTATTTTCAACTGTGAAACTGAACGAGTTAAACCAAAAGTTTAAACTCTCGGTCAGGTTTAGTTAAACTTCAGTTTAAACTCTGACTGTGCAACTGGGCATTAGACATTTTAAAAGGAGTGCTATTGACACCTCTCCCTGGCTGCACTCGCCCGTAATTTGATTTTAATCCCCACATTTGATCCGTTAAATTAGTGAGTGCCTATCAATGATTTCCCCTCCTTCTATACGGCAAAACATTATGAACAAACAAAATCCAATATCATCGTGCACTTTACGACAAGGTGAACCCATAATTCCGTTCGTTATTACAAAATAAAATTGGTTGCAATAAAACTCGAAAACAAACACCAAAGCCCCTCATAACCTATTCCGACACCATATCCTTTCTAACAGTACATCAATCTCATCTGCACCACCCACGCCTCGTCCGTCTATACACACTACGGGTATCCTTGTCCCCTTTTGAGTTCAAGTGGATTCAGCTGTTTGCATTTTTTATTCATTCCACGTTGATACCCCACCACCCTATTTCACTGGTTATGTTTCTCCTTCCATAAAGGTCATCAATTTTTCAAAATGCATGCTACAGTTGCACAGGAAGAATCCTCCGCTGGCACACCGGCTGAGTGAGCACAAGGAAGTCATTACGAGGTTATATCATTTTCTATTTACGGCAATGTTTCTTTTTGGCACTCTCTTCCAGTGGACTTTCAATTCCATTCCATCACTAAACAGCCGCCCAGATTGCAGCCAATGTAACTTGAACAATGAACACAATGCATTGGAAATACTTGACTTTGACATATTCGTCACTTGGATATTTTTTCCTTTGCACTGCTAAGTGATGTTATGGCACTAACCGTAGACTGCCTAAGAGCGAAGTGCAAACAAAAAATCGCAAGGAAAGCCTTGAAGTACCATACACTTGCTAGGCTCTATAATTCAAGGTGCATTCTGACGTACATACGTTATAAGTGTAAACAACGCTCGAGCTTCAGAATGAATACGAGTGCCAAATGGTTGCAATTGCAAGTTGGATTTTATTTTTTGTTGGTTTGTACTCACTCGTACTACCCTCACAAAATATTATGTGCTCGTATGAGAAACGTGCGCTAAAGAGAGTTCAGTTCTTGCGCGAACTTTTTGAACTTTGAATAAGAGACTGACATGACGTTAATTGTGTTTAAAAGTCTATAGCGACTGCTACAATCAACTAGTACTGAGCTTATTTTTTAGCGTCTAGGATCTAGGTCTAGGATGGAATTTCATTTAGCATTTTACAGCGCATCAGTCAGATTGTGATTGACTATCTGGACTGCGGCCGAAGTCGGTCGTAAATAAAAAATACTTTATTCCCTTCGAAATTATTACATTACTCAGAGTTCACGAAGTTCAGGCTGAAAAAAAGTCGTTGGGTTCATGGATGTAGTACCAGCTAAAGTACAGTTCTAAAGTTCAGGAAAGCTGAAAATAAAATTAAGTGATAATCAATACCTTTAGACTTAGCCAAAAAGGAATTATTAAAGGCGGACTATGTGACCAAATAAATTGCAATTGTTTTGAGAATAGTTATTCCACTTCCGCTTTTTTGGTCAAATTGGTGATGCAATAAACCACTGTTATTCCATTAACTTTTCCGACCGACGCGACGCGACGGTTCGTCAGGGGTTGCTGTCTTCTTCAGGGGATCCTTAATGTACAATTTAAACAAACCTACACTAAATGAACTGAACCTACATAAAGAAAAAATTACATTCACAATTCAATTTAAGTAAATTTAAACGTTAGCTTGAAACTGAACCATATCTTTCAAAGTCTTATAATATGGACATATGGATATAACGGAAGAACTAGAGAGTTGTATATCGTCCACATGGTTCGGATCTCCTGCTTCCTGTACAGAGGCCTCAAGTTAAACCATATCGGTATCCAGACAGTCAATTTTGGAGTCGACCGAAGTCTATGCGCTTCAATTTGTCGGGTTTTGATTTGAGTTGAGAAAATAGTGATGCCAGGGTCCTAGTATACGTGTGTGGTAGCTTAACTTTCTTGTGGCACGGTTGAAAATTATCTCTTTGAAATTTGTAGCTAGCTTCGGGATGTAGACGACGCTTTTGTATACCCCATCCTTGTTTGTAGGAATCTTGTGTTTTTGACGGCTAATTAAGCTATTTTTGACATGGATAGGATAACTGTTATTAACGACGATGTGAGTGATCTTTTTTTACTGCCAGAGTGGAACTGCCCATCGCTTAATCCGAAAACTTTGTTAGTTAGAGACAGAGTATTCGTAATTTGCCAGGTTGGACCGAAAAGTGACAAGTCTTCCAGATGGATTTTGACATCCAAAAACGCTTCCGCCCTATTTCTTTCCGTATCGATCATAAATTGGATTTTGGAATGGAATCCATTAAGGCACATCAGCACAATTAGCTGCCCTTCTTGTATCAATTCCTGGTTACCCCGAATAACTATCCGCATACAAAAAGTAACTATGCGCAAGATGAGAATACAAATGACCAACTCACTCTGAGTGCTATACAAATCAATGGAGATTATCAAAGACGCGATTTATTTTAACCAAAAAGATGTGATTCCAGTTTTCACTAAGGAGTCGTTGTCTTAGCTGCACTACAATGCTATGTAAAATAGGAAAGGATTCCGACTTTTTGCAGAATGTACCTTGCATTTGATTTTTAGGGCTTCATTACCATTTGTGCCAGCGCGCAACATACAGTTGTTACAGTTTGTGTGAACGACCTTCAATTCATTTTACTAGTCAGGGTCTTCTTCAACTTCAATATTGGGTATTTGGTACTGCAGGCTGTGGATTATAGCCTATGGTCCTCCTGGATACCACCAGTGCGCTTCTCACGCTCGGGTGAAACCTAGCACATCAGTTACGACGTTTCTGATGGCTTCTTGGCATCGATCCCACTGGTCTTCAGCACTTGATGCTGGATCTACAGGACTTCTCGAGAGGTTGAGAGGGTTTGTTGCGTTTATAGCCGTTCAACGTTGAATCTCCTACCAGTATTTTCTCGTTGTTGTGGTGTCTGAGATATCCGCATCCGTACCTTGGCTACAACAAGGTATTGGTCCGAGTCTATGTTGGTCGCTCGGAAAGTTCGGACATCTAGAATACTGGAGGAGCGCCTTGCGTCGTTCGCAACATGGTCTATTTGATTGACGGCTTGTTGATCTGGTGACTGCCATGATGTGCCTTTGTGAATATGGAGGTGAGGAAACCGTGTGCTAGCTATAGTAACATTACGTCCCGCAGCAAAGTCAATTAGCCTAAGTCCGTTTCCAGACGTGGTGTCGTGTAGTGCTGTGCTTTCCGATTGTGCTACCAGAGATGTCCTCCTTTCCTATTTTAGGGTTCTGAGGCCTAAGACGACTTTAACGTCGCACTTAGGACATTGCTCATATGTTTTGTCGAGGAGCTCGTAGAAACATTCTTTGGTAGCATCGTCTTTATCTTCTGTGGGGGTGTGAGCGCACATCAGCCTGATGTTGCTGGCGAATTTAGCCTTGATGCGGATAGTTGTAAGGCGTTCACTAACGTGTCGAAAGCTCAAGACTTCTAGCCTAAGTCTGCCGTTTACAACGAATCCGCATCCAAATAGATGCTGCTTCAGTTCTCTGTAGCAATCACCGTAATAGATGTCACAGTTTTTCATCCTTCTTTTGCCGGGTCCATCCTACCGCACTTCCTGGATGGCGGTGATATCTGTAGTAGTCTAAGGCCTCCACTAATTTTTGCGGCTGCACGCGGTCTGTTCAGAGTTCGAACATTCCACGTGCAGATCCGAAAGTCATTGTCCTTTTTTCGTTTTGCAGGGTCGTCAACAGTAAATCCAGGCTTTTGGTTGGGTAGTTAACCCCACGCACAACCCCCAACCTGGAGGGCCAGGCCCTTTCTATGACCCCTTGGACGAAAGGGGCCGAATATTCCGGAGTCAGTAACCCGCTTCGGGGCTTTGAGTGCTGCCGTTGACCCATTAAGAGCTCTTCGGACACCATCCCTATTTCAACACCCTGACTACTATTGAAAAATCCTTAATAACCTTAGCTCCAAATACGTCGAAGTAGTTCATTAAGGTATCAGCCGACTGTTGACGTCACCGGTGATTCAATCGCGTGAATTTATCCGCCACACGTCCTCTTCCTGAGGGGCTCATGTTAGACTTCTGAGACTCGAGCAGACAGTCAGTTCCGAGAGAGCATTATAGTGTTGCTATTTTCTTCGTGTTCAACACTCGCGCTTATAAGTTCAACAAGTCAAGCTCGGATGAACGAGACCAGTTCCCGGTGGTTACCACGGGGAGGTAAAATAAGAACAATTGATGTGTATGAGATAGTTACGACAACTGGACATCGCCGAGTTGATGCCAATCAGTGCCCAGCCCTATTCATACAAAACCCAACCACCTGGTTGGATATTCCGCATAAAGTTTGAGTCTAGTGCTCTGTGGACGTTTTTTTGAGAGTCATAATCGATAGCTGAAGGTTTTCTACATACTAAATATCAAACAGTATCCTAGAGGAAACATGTATTTTTATTTTGGGGAAAACCTTTTCCATATGCATTACAACTGACACTATTGGTGAATTATTCGTGAATTAATCGCAACAAGTTATTTCTACAATGCCAGTTTAGTCATTGAATCTAATGGATGTTCCATTTCGTTCCAATAAGTTAAAGTAGTTGGCCGAGTGCCGAGACGTAATGTGTTGTACATTATGCAAGCGCACAGAGAGTCACGGAGAGAGACTGTGAATTTTACACCTTGATCTAGAGGGAATGAATGTACTGAACCCCGAAAGCTGCATTACACACTAAAATAAAATTATAAAATATTCACGACAAACTTGCACATTTCATTCGTTGCAAATAAGATTTTCTATCCTTTCTCTATTCCATTACATTATATTGAACTAATTATTCTCATTTTATTTTTTCATTAAATGGATCCTATTCCTGGCGAAAATGTGCGGTCTTTCTCATAACAGCGTAATTTAAATAAATCGATACCTCTAATTCCATTAGAATACCTATCGTTAAAAATATATGCTCTCCACTATCTCGCCGCGATATTTATTCAGGTACAGTACAGAAAAAGTCCTTGCGATGGGAAATAAAGCCAACAGGCAACAGGAGCAAAAAAAACGAATCGAAAGAAAATTGCCATTTTAAAAATCACTCCGTCCAGAGAATGACAAGAATATATAAGTAGATTTCTGGTCCATGATGGTAAGTGCCTTCGCTATTCATAGCAAAGGATGTCAATGCCACAGAAGGAGCATAAAGCGAAGTCAACTCAACAATTGGCCATTGTGGTTGTCCTTTTTACCGGTCGAGTGTGTCCTTCAATGAGAAATGGTTCAATTTATAAGATGAAACGTGCAATCCATTTCCTTGAATCCTTTCGATATCAGGACTTACTGATTTGTCCAATTAATTCACATTCTGTCAAATTCAAATTCAGTGAATGTTTCCATATGATGAATGACAAATGGCATTCGCCACGAGGCAAACTGTCCGACAGATGTGATGAATTCACATTTTTGTTTTGAATAAAGCTGGGAGAGTTTCGTTATGATTTTTAGATAGAATCCAGGACTCATTAGGAAATGTGATATGACGGTGATGAATTACACAAATTGTACTGCACGCAACACCATTAATACTCAGGTATAAGGTACTCGTATACTAACCCCTATTATACACATAAGTATTAGAAGGAAGGAAGGATGTTCGAAAACGTATTGTTTTATTATTAATAATTAAGGTTGTCATCAAGGTAGTTTTGTCACGTTTACATGAGGCGATGCGGTGTAATGAAGATACTCGCGTGCCGGAGGCGGAGCGCCTAAGTTACATTTCTGGAGTAAATCCTATTAGTTAGTTTAAAGTCATTACAAAATGGAGAACGTAAATTCGTAAGCCGTAATGACAATTGCAGTGACATTCTTCTGTGCAGCTAAGCGAATCTACTCCTATTTTTAGAGTTTTGAACAAAGTTTGACGAATCTATTATCCAAAATTTACTCCTAAATTATGTTGTTTAATGGACAAATTCGTTACATATCAATGGTCTTAAAGGCCAAGATATTATTGCGGTTTACTTTTTTTTCTAATTAGTTATTAATATGTGGGCGTAGTAGCGGAGTGGTTAGTGTGCTGGAATACTGTGCGAGTAATCCCAGGTTCGATCCCCGGAAACACACAAATTACATCTTAAAGTTTTTTCTACTGCGCCACCTCTCGCGAACGTCTGACAAACATCCGAGAGTATGACAGCCGTAAAATTGTAGGTCCCTTCCATTCGTCCCAAAAATAGAAACTCTCACAAACGAATAGTTGCGAGAAGCTAGGCCTAAGGTGTCTACCGCCTGTTGCCTGTTAGTCTTTTTATATGCTTAGCATTCCGCATAGTTGTGAGACTTGATTTGATAGCACATTTTCCCTGATTTTTGCCAAAGAGTCTGGAGAATTTGAAGCATTTTTAATATTTCATGTTTTTATTCATAGTTTTTTATTCATAGTTAGACTCATTCATTCATTCATTTTCAATGGTCCGCTTGTCCATTAAGTGGGTCGCGGGTGTAGGTTGCTCAAGTGGACCATCCATAGCTCTCGATTCTCCGCCATCGACTCTAAATCATCAAGGGCAATCCCCATACGGATAGAGGAGAGATTATATGAACTTGATCTAAGCATCTCATCTTGGGTCTACCTAGAGGACGCCTGCCTGATGGTACGGATTCCATAGCACGTCGTGTGACACAGGTAAATAATAGTGTATTTTAATTTCCATTGATTTACCAAAAAATTAATGACCAACACAAACTATTCTTTTAGATGGCTGTTTCTGTTACAAATATTGGTGAAGGTGACAATCAGAACGCAATGGTTATCAATACTCTTGTGAGTATTTTCTGGTATAATACATTTTAGTTTGAATTAATTCTGTGATGACTCAAGCAAATACACGCTTTCTCGAATAATTCAAGTTATTTATTACTTAACAAATAGTGGATATAATAGAGTTAGCATGCGATTCATGCGAGAGAGGACAAGCAACTGACCCAAAGACATTATGGTCAGCACTAATAAATTTACAGCTATTTAGCTGAATAAGCTCAGACTTAGTGCACTCATCACAATATCCCCCTTCAGTTGGTTGTCCCTTACAATTTATCATTTACATAGTTAGTGCTATAATTTATACACTATGCTTTCGACTTCTTAAATTATAATGTTTTCTTAATATTTGTTCAGGTGTACCTCCATTATTTACGTTAAGATTTGTAATTTCACATATTTCTGTTTCTTCCGCCTCTGGGTCTATCTCCGACCCGGGAACTATACCTTCCTCCTCTAAATTAGGTTGAACTGTAGGTTTAATGAGTTCTGTTCTGTTTATAATTAAGTTGTCATGATTATCTCTTAAGGTGGTAGGCATGTAATGTTTATTAATGTTATCGCATGCACTAATTATTTGATTCAAATGCCTTTTCCATATTTTATTAGATTCAATTACTTTTACTAAATAAGTTTGCATGCCTAATCGTTTAACAATTTTAGCTTTAGTCCAAATTATATTATTAGCTTTGCAATAATCTCTTACCATTACAACTTCATTTATTTTAAAATTTTGTCTTTCTTTAGATTTATAATTTTGTTTTTGGATTTCTTGTTGCTTTTCAATTGTTGTTTGAATTTTACTTAAATCAACTTGCATGTTTCTCTTAGGATTAAGTAAGTCTAACCTAGTTCTTAATTTCCTACCTAACATCAATTCAGCTGGAGATATACCTGTGCTTGAATGAATAGTATTTCTATAATCTAATAGGAATGCATTTAGCGCTGTTTGAATTTCAATTTTCTCATCCGATCCTAATGCTCGTTTAAATGCATATTTAATGGTCTTAACAAAATTTTCGGCTTGCCCATTCGTAGCCGGGTTACCTACTGGTGTTGTTCGATGCTGTATACCATTCATTCTTAAAAATTGTTCGAATTCGTTTGAAACAAATGCAGTACCTTTATCAGAAACTAACGTTCTTGGTACACCAAAACGCGCAAATATTGGTCTTAGTTTATTTATAGTGGCTCTACTCGTTGTGTTAGTACCCATATCCAAACATTCTGGCCACTTACTATGGCTGTCCACTATCACTAAAAACCATCTCTTAAATATTGGCCCTAAAAAATCAATGTGAACGCGAGCCCACGGTTCTTTAGGCCATTCCCAACAAATTAATTTTCCCTTCGGAGGATCAGCTCTAGTTGCCAGGCACTGCTCACAGGATTTAACAATGGTTTCCAATTCACTATCAAGCTTTGGCCACCAGCAATAATTTCTTGCCATAGCTTTCATTTTTCCTATGCCCATGTGCGTTTTGTGCAATTCAGCTACGACCGATGCCTGCAGTGACAAGGGAATTATTATGCGGTAACCCCAAAACAGACAACCTGTCTATTGTGATTGGCAAATGAATGTTCTCTTTAACATAGTTTATGTAAGAACTCCAATCACCTGCTTGCTCCTCTACAGAAACGGTTTCTCCGCTTGGCCATCGAGAAAAATAATCGGCAACATTGGCCTCTGACCGAATACATTCAATTTTAAATGTATAACCTGCCAAAACTAACGCAATTCGTTGCAACCGGTTCGCTGCCATTTGCGGAATACCCTTCTTGGAACCTAGAATATGCATCAGCGGCTTGTTATCGGTCACTAAGGTGAATTCTCTACCGTACACGTATTGATGGAACCGTTTTATTCCAAAGAGAATCGCTATAGCTTCCCTGTCTAACTGTGAGTATTTCTGTTCTGTCTCAGATAATTTTCGAGACGCAAACTCTATTGGCCTTTCCAACCCATTTTCATACTCTTGCGACAACACTGCGCCTAGACCAATTGGACTCGCATCCACCGTAAGTTTAACCATCAACTTTGGATCAAAATGTGCTAAGGCTCTTTTGGACGTGAGCTCTTTTTTGATTCGGTCAACTGCTTGAGAATGCACTTTCGTCCACGCGAATTTTGCGGTCTTTTTCAAGAGGTCATATAAGGGTGCACAAAGTGTTGTTACATTCGGCAAAAACTTCCTATAAAAATGTATAACTCCCAGAAACGATTGGAGTTCTTTCAAAGAAGTGGGATCTTGCATTTCCTGAATAATTTTAATCTTTTTTGGGCAAGTTCTTAACCCAGATTTGTCAATCACATGACCCAAATAATTAATGGATTTCGATAGGAACGTGCATTTGTCCTTATTTAATTTAAATCCAGAGGCCTGCAAGATTTTTAGAACGTACTTTAACCTTTCGACATGTATTTTCCTATTTGGAGCAGTAATTAACACATCATCCAAGAAAACCACCACCCCCTTAATGCCCATCAACAACCCGTCCATAATTTGTTGAAACACTGCTGGCGCAGATGCTAGACCATACACTAAACGCGTGTAGCGAAATAGCCCTTTTGTTGTGGAAATCGTTGTTAATTTTCTGGACTCATTGTCCAGAACCAACTGTTGGTACGCCATTGACAAATCCAACTTAGTGAATTCTTCGCCACCATGCAATTGTGCGAATAATTCCTCAATTCGTGGTAGAGGATATTTATCAATTAATAATTGCGGGTTGACAGTGATCTTAAAATCCCCACAAATCCTTACTTCCCCAGACTTTTTCAAAATAGGAACAATAGGGGTTCCCCATTCGCTAAAATTCACGGGTTCTAATACCCCCAGACCAACTCGCTTATCAATTTCACTCTCAACTTTTTCTTTCAACGCTAAAGGAATTGGACGTGGCTTGAAGAACTTGGGCTTGCAGTCACTTTTAACATGCAGTGATACTGTGCTTTTATTAAATTTTCCTAATTTGCCATCAAATAATTCACAAAAATTTTCCGTTAACTCATGCACTTCTGGTAGAATTTCTTTATGTATATAATTAAGATTTGCAAATGTAATGCCAAATTCATTTAAGAAATTTCGCCCTAGCAATGGTGGACCGCCATTTTCAACGACAACAACTTTGATCTTTTTGCACGTATTATTGTATAAAACATCCATCACACAAACACCAATAGGTTTTATTTTTGTGCCATTATAGTTATTAAAAACTAAATTAGATTTGTGTAATTTATACAAATTAAAATGATCGCGGTACGTTTTTAAAGAGATTGCAGAAATGGAAGCTCCCGTATCAATCTCCATCATCATAGGAATACTATTCATGCACACTTTTAATTTAATGGGTTCATTAGATTCAAGTTTAGAAAAAATATTAAACAAAGACAACTCAGAACTCTCAATAAAATTAAAATCCTTTTGCGAATTATAATTATTACTTTGTTTATTTGGACAAACCCGTTGCAAGTGTCCTCTGCTTTTACACCGCTTACACCGATAGTTCTTAAAACGACATGAACTTTCCGAATGATTTGTTAGTCCGCAAATTCCACACTTACTGCCATTGTTGTTGTTAATACCGCCTTGTTGTTTTTGCCCACGCTGCTGCTGTTGTTGCTGTTTCGCCGTCATTTGTCCGCTGCTGCCCTTTTGTCTCGCCTGCCCCATTCGATATATTCCGTCAGATGAAGTTGGCTCTTGTTTTATGCTTACGTCAAGCTCGTATTGGTGCTTGACACACTCCACTGCGTTTGCAATTTCCACGGCTTTGTCAAACGTTAATTTCGCCACGCTCTCCAAGAACAGCTTATCTTTTGCAGCTCCCTTCTGCAGTCCCATTACGAATTTGTCGCGAAGAGCTGAATTAAGCTCGTCGCCAAACTCACAGCTTATGGACAGTGATCGCACTCGTGCTGCCCATTGGTTAACTGTCTCATGATTTTCTTTAACTGCGAAGTAGAATAATTTATGCCGTTCTGCGAACCCAGAAACTGTAGGTTTAAGATGATCGTCGAAAGCTTTACTAAGTTCTGCGTACGAAGCCGTTTCCATTTTCATGGGGTGAATCAAATTATTGACCAATTTATAAGATTGCTCAGATAAGGCACTAATTAAAATTGCTTTTTTCTTCACTTCTGCACTCACGTCGTTGGCAATGAAAAACTGTTCCAACTGGGCTTTAAATATATGCCAATCATTTTGATTAAAATCGAATTTTTGGACTGAGCCGATAATCGACATTATAATTTTTTTTATTTTAACCCGTTGAACTTAAGCAATTTTAAAAAAACAATGTTTTGTTCCTCGTCGCCACTGTGATGACTCAAGCAAATACACGCTTTCTCGAATAATTCAAGTTATTTATTACTTAACAAATAGTGGATATAATAGAGTTAGCATGCGATTCATGCGAGAGAGGACAAGCAACTGACCCAAAGACATTATGGTCAGCACTAATAAATTTACAGCTATTTAGCTGAATAAGCTCAGACTTAGTGCACTCATCACAAATTCTAAATTTGTACCTAAAGGAAGAAGACCCATTGAGAAGTAATTCAATTCAAGCATTATCAACAGCTCCAAGAACGCTTTCGGTTGGGTTCTTATATCTTATTGGCAATTCTTCTAAAATAATGAAGTTTGATATTCAGCTTATTAAAAATTAATATAAAGTTGTTATGTTTTGTTTTTTGTTTTAAATCATAATATAGATGGAGGTGAACTGTACATAGAGATAGCTGTAGCCGCCCGACTTTGCCCGTGCACAGATGATCTTTCGTAAAATGCGAGAAATGAGAATAAACTGGAACTTTCTTTCTGCCTAAACCTGAAATACAGCAATATGAACAAAACAAAAAAAGACTCATGAAAATCGTCCCAGCGGTTATAGAGATATAACGTCATCGAGTTTCACCCCATAGAAGATTTTTTTGTTTAGGAGGTATACGATTTTGAATTTTTTTTAGTATGGGAGCCGCCACGCCCCTTTGTCCAATTTTGACCAATCTTCACAGGAGCACTTTACTGCCAATACCTAATATTATCTGTAAGTTTGAGCTCAATCGATTCGGTGGTTTTCGAAATATACGATTTTGAATGTTTTTTTTCTATGGGAGGTGCCACGCCCCTTTGTCCGATTTTGACCAATCTTCACAGGAGCACTTAACTGCCAATACCTAAGATTGCCTGTAAGTTTGAGCTCAATACATTTGGTGGTTTTCGAGATATATGATTTTGAATGTTTTTTTTTTGTATGGGCGGTGCCATGCCCCTTTGTCCGATTTTGAATTTGTTTAGCTTATTGACCGACCACCGTAATTACCGACATTATAAAAAAAAATCAACTAAATTGGTTTAAATTTACGGGCTACAGAGGGAAACATACAGTTTTTTCCACTTTGTTTTATATATATTATAGAGAAGAAGAGAAGAGATAATTAACTAAACTATGTTTTTTAAACATTTTATTCGCATTCGATTCAAAATACAAGTTTTTTTTATCAATTTTTTTCATACGAAAATAAGTAATTCTACGACTTAATTGAAAGGAACAACTAAAAAAAAAGACACATATACGGACGGTAATTGTTTTTCCAAACACATTCACAGAATTCCGAAACTATATCTTCTATATTTTCCACTTTATTTAAACATTTAAAGGAACAACGCAACTCGTTCCATATAAAACACACGTAAATGCCAAATGTCAAAATGTTCATTGAGCGCTGCTGACGTAGATGCGCAAAACAAAACGAAAATGAAAACTTCAATGCGCTATCTTGTCTTGTTGTATCATGTCATTAGCTAATATACAAGCAAATATTCTTTCAGCTTTATTCATTCGATTCATTTAATCTGGTAACAGTGGGTCGTATGAATAAAACGTAGCAATTGCTTTTACTCAAACTAAATGTCAAAATCGAAGCAATTGCTAAGATTCGTATGAATAAAAACTGATTTGAGTTAACTCCAACTTTTGACATCTTCGAAAAGCGGCGCCACCGACCTTTTACTCAGATTGGTATGAATAAAACATGGAAGACAAAGCAATTCCTACGAAAATTCTGAGTCTGCTATTTTGTTGACTCAGAGCATTTGCTAAATATTTTGTGCGCACAGTTTTCTACAAAAACAGTCTAGCCTTGTGAGTTTTCGGTGTTATTTTTTTATAAATAGTTAAATTAATTTTTGCTTGTGAAAAAAACAAAAAAATGGATGCAATAAGTTGGCACATTATACCTGTTTTACCTACTGTTGTTAACGTTCTTGAAAAAAAACAGTATAAGTTAAGAAGAATTGGTTACGATAACAACTTAGCAACTGTATCGTTTCACGCGTCAAAATGTGGATTACTTGGCTAATACTTTTTTAGAGGAAAATCTGGAGACACGAGGTGGTGCTCTTTCAAATATCGAGAAAATGAAATCTTTCCTGAGGTATATAGGAGATCCCGGCTTCCAGGTAAACATTTCAAAATCCTCTGCATAATTTATAGTTTAACTAGTGAAAAATTAAAATATTTAGGTTGGTGTCGGAGAGGATCTTGGCAATCAACAGTTTCTTTGACTAATTGGTATGTGTGTCAACAAATAGTCCAACAAGCCGATGATTGGATACAATTTCCCACAACTGAAGAAGAAATGAAACGACATCAAGCGATTTGGCAAACACAATTCATGTTTCCAGCTGCAATTGGAGCTATAGATTGCACTCATATTGCAATAAAAAAATACTTACATGTTATAGGAGTAATGCTTGGATTACTTTTGGCGTTGAGTAAGTCCAAGAGCAGTTGTTCCGATGTCTTTAAATGTATGGGTTTGTTTCCCGTCGCCTTCATGTCAGCTTTCTTCTTAACTCGCTGTTTTAAATTTGCCACTTTCTTAATAATTTGATCCGGCGTATATGAAATTGTGCATTTTTCCATTAGCAAATGACACATTTTATTTGCAGCGCTTTTCTTTAACACCTTTATATTTGGGGTTTGCGATTTGTTAAGCAAAATCTTTCCTACTGCTTCTAACGTTTGCACGAATAGCAGCTCGTTTTGGTCACTATTGGAGGTAGAAGTAGATGGAAATTCCTCATCGTCAGCTGAAATACAGAGCAATTATAATTTGTAATCGAATTTATGTAGGTTATGCACTTATGCGTTTCCAAATACTCTTCTTCATCATTCAGTTCCCAGGCCATAGTTTGAACTCTTTTTTTTGTATTTATGTGAATCTCTTTTTATTAAATTACTTTAGCTTTTGTTAATTTTTACTCAAAAATCGTTTTAATAATTCTAAATTCAAATTCAAAATAAAAAAAATTCAAAAAATAAACCACATGAAAGTTGTCACTCGCAAATTTTGACAGAAACTGCAAGGGAAGGACACATGCAGTGAAGTAAATGCTTTGTTCGAATTTTCGAACTTACTTTAGCAAAGTATGTTTTTATTCATACCGATTTAAAGCATTTGCTAAGTGCTTTTACTTTGCTACCACCTTTTACTCAAAGCAAATGCTAGTTTTTATTCATACGACCCAGTGTCTCAGCTAACTCACGTTAAACTCAAAACTCTCATTTTAATTAAGACTTAAAAAATGTTCATTCATAAAGAATTTTTGCTCGTATACCAGCTAATCAATTAATTAAGGCAATAAGCATAAAAGTATACCAGCATTTCGTATAAAATGATGCATTTGGTAGAAGTATTTGATAAATTCTGACATTTTTCTCTGGAATGTTGTGTGCATGAGATAAGAGCGCCTCATGATTTAAGTAAATTGTATTACGCAGTTGTTATGAGATTTTTTTTACGGAAATTTGTTATTTAAATTTGGAAAATACTGATTTTTGTAATCAATTATATAAACGATATTTGGTAATGAAATAATAACATACTAATTATTATATGCCATGATTTGAGTCAATGAATAATTTAATTCAGAGTTAATTTGCTCCTGAATACCTATTTCGGCATACACTTTTTTACACTTGATTAAATGGAAATTAACTTTGAAAAAAGTTTATGAATAAGGTTTTGTGCAATTAAACCAACATTACCCCTAATTCATGTTTAATTAAGTGTTATGGTGGATTTACATTACCACGCCACGCAATTTTGCATGACTTCAGAGAGAGAGAGATCCGTTGCTCCACAGTCAAGGCTAATGATGTGTAAGAGTGATTACATATTATTCACGCCACAGGTGTTTTCGTTCGCGAATTTTGGAATTCGAAATTTCGTTATTTAAACTGTTTAAAAAACTTTTTTTTTCTTAATATATGTTTATGGGATAATTAATTATCCTCCTCTTAAAAATATTTGCTGTTTATAAATGCATAAAAAGTGTTTCGTTCGCATTTCATCAATTCCTTCGATCGCTCCTATGCGAATGGTCCTTTATCAACACAATCCCTAATTCACGTGATTCCACAAGACGCTGTAAATTTGTAGGGCTGAATGAATGGTATCTATTAAATACCTACGTATCTGTGTACACAGAATCTGATATGCAAATTCACCCCAATGTTTGCTGAATTGGGCCTTTGCTTTGCATTTCATAATTCCAGCAATACAAACATCCTGGGCCCAGATCACGGAAAAAGAAAACGATCGAACGACATCGTTTCGACACTAGCAGTCTCTGTCTATTGTCACAGATATGATTGAGACAGCTTCAGTGAAAACGATATCGTTCAATCGTTTTTATTTTACGTGATCTGCCCCCTGTTTTGGTCTCTATTCATTTTTGTTTACCTAGCTACGTGGAATTACTTGTGTTGCCGCCCAAATTAGTGATTTTCACAATAAAACCAAAAAGTGGCATTACTTATTCGACTGTCAAAAGTTGTGTTTTTTTGACGTGTTGAAAACAAGTGACGAATATTTCAAGTATATTTATTTTGTGAATAATATATAAATTACTACGGAATGGATTCCAATTCAGACGATTTACTAACATTTAAAGACTTCTCGAGCTCCTCCAATAGTCCAGCACCAGCTCAAATCAGTGTAAATTCACCACAAAGAAATCCAACTGGTCGTGCCAGAGATCCTCTTCAAGCACTCATCTACGACATGTCGGAGAGTGCAAAAGTCCTTAGTGGCGGAAATAGTCCACAAAAATCTGGAGGTTCATTAGATGAGAATGATGATGGTTCAACAAAGCCAGTGTCTTTTCTAACAATTGAGTATTATCAGCAATTCTTCAATGTCGACACTTATATTGTTCTGGATCGTATCGCCAGTGCAATCATTCCAAAGCGAGCACCCAACAATTATCTCAAATCGCAAATTGGAACGAACCCCGATTTGTATGGACCTTTATGGATTACCGTCACTTTGGTAAGTAGGTGGTTTTGCCAAGACTGCTCATTTTATGTTTCGTCTTATAGATATTCTCAATCGCAATCAGTGGAAATATAGCAAGTTATCTCCAGAATGCAAGTGAGAACTACCACTGGCGGTATAATTTCCACTTGGTATCGTACGCGGCTTCCTCCATCTTTGTTTATGCTTGCTTGCTGCCAGGAGCACTGTGGGCCCTCATGAAATATAGTTTAAAGCCAGTAGAGGAAGGTTTAGAAACGGAGAATGTGAGTATTGTATTTGTTGGTTGAATATAACTGATTATGTATCATTTTAGGCTTCTTACACTCCCAGTCTATTGTCACTAATGTGCATTTATGGATATTCTCTTGCCATTTACATTCCGGTGTCTATTTTGTGGGTTATTCAGGTATGTACATATTGACCAATTTGAATATGATATCAGAGTAACAAGACATTTTATATAGATTTCGATCCTTCAATGGTTACTTGTACTGACAGCTGCTTTTGCCTCGGGATCTGTACTCATTGCTGTTCTAACCCCAGCTTTGCGAAACTCTAAATTGTCCCTGTTTCTCATAATTGGAATTCTGGCGGGGCATTTCCTTCTTGCTGCTGGATTCATGTTATATTTCTTCCATGTGCCCAGCTCATCTGCGGCACCTGCAGCCGTTATATTAAAGCAAGTTGCCGTTAGTACAGCAGCAAGTCTGAATAACACAGCCGGATAGAAATGGTATTATGCCAGGCAGCAAGGATGTCGATTTTTATTTGTCTAAAAAATTAAATTGAAATTAAATATGGAATGTATGATAAGTTTGGTTTTGTTTGGAATGAGCCGAATATATATCGGACACCTGTCTATAAATTAAGGAACTAAAGTGTGTCACTAGAACACTCATCTATATTCATGTGTTCGGAACAGTTCTCAACGACTAAGTTATGAATTGAATATTTGGATCAAAAGGCTCCATAACGTAACATGTCTCATCCACCAATCAGCTGTAAAGAATTTTAGGTAACGACAGATGCGACTTTTCTCCCGACTTTATCGAACTGCTACATTCGAAAGGCAGATTGTCGATTTTTGTCCGGCAATTATGTATATCCCACACATTTGCAAAAAATGGGAGGGACCTTATGCTAATATTCGGACAAATTTTCGGTGTATGATGACTCGTATGATATATGCTGACGAGGTAAAGTAGGCTCATCAGCATACACAACATTTTTCAACATACGGTTTTGTTATTTTTGAAGTTTCGATACATTTTGAACGCGCCGGACATGTTTTTTGTATTTACAATTGCCTTGATTTTTGCTTTTAAAAGAAAAAATGGCTGAGTTGTTCTGTTCGCAGCTTATAAGCTGGTTTTGTTGTGCATTTTTTAGCCATCCGCGGTTAGTGACAAGTCAATTTTGAATGACTTGGGTGTGCCGGAAATGCAGCATTATATTGCAGGCTGTTGCTATTCGCACGTTGTGCTTCGGGGCACGGCTTCGGGACACGACTGCGTCAAGTTGGGGTATGTGGCTCGCTACGCTCGCGGCAAGGACTCTAAACTCCAGTATAATCATTTTCGGACCGAAGTGGCTATTCGCCCGTTCATTTTAACAGATATTGTACTGAACTGACGTTTACCGATTTTAGAGACACGGGTACGTAATCAACGTAACGTAATCCTATTTTCATTAAAAACTCTTTATAAATATAAAAGTTTGATCCAAAACGTACGGCCTTATGTCCGAAAATGATTATACTGGAGTTTAGAGTCCTTGCCGCGAGCGTAGCGAGCCACATACCCCAACTTGACGCAATATAAACTTTGACATTTCGTTACGTAGCCGTGTCTCGAACAACGGGCGAATAGCAACAGCCTTTTCGGACATAAGGCCGTACGTTTAGGATCCAACAGTTATATTTATAAAGAGTTTTTAATGAAAATAGAATTACGTTACGTGCCCGTGTCCCGAACATAGGAAACGTCAGTTCAGTACAAAATCTGTCAAAATGAACGTGCGAATAGACACTTCGTATATTGCAGGTGAATTGCGGAGCCTTCGAGCCGCATAAGTGATATTTGCGAAACGTAAATTTTCTCTTGCATATTATGATTTTCTTCAATAAAAAGTTAATAATAAAAAAATTCATTCGTTTCTTTTTCCTTCTTCCTGTCGTCGTGGTCATTTTTAATATGGTACAAAATACAAGAGAAAACAAGTCAAAATATTATCATCGGCCTGGCCACTGCATATGTGAGGCATTTGAGTTCGTACGCAACACATGGTTCTAATATTGTATTCTAATATTGGTTTTGTATGGGAGGTACCATAACTACTTTACCGATATACCTCATTTTCCAACCTAACCCAAAACGCTAAAAACAAGACCTCTCAAAAAGTTGCATTCCCTAGGTCGATTCGTTTCCACGCTATCGTGTTTTAAACAGACAGACAGATGGACATAGCTAAATCGATTCAGAAATTTGATCCTGATTCAGAATATGGGGTCTCCGATGTCTCCCATGTAATGGCAAAGTGAATATACCTTCCTGTACACTGTAGAGAGTATAACAACCACCCCCGACCCCTTTACAGCTTATGCCCAAAACCGTATAGAAGCTAGTGCCCTACTCTGAGTCTGTTGTCTTTTCATTTCGTTGTACGTTGAACGCGTACATTTCACCAGAATCGCAGAAAATCGATAAATACAATGCGCCCGTATGCTAAAATCCCGATTTGTTAATTTTTATCAACATATAAATCATACGAGTCTTAAAATTTTTAAGCATACCGAATTCAACATAAATATCGTCTATGGCATATGGCATCATACGTCCTGAAACAATATGATAGCAAACCGTATGTTAGCATATTCTGACAACAAACAATTTGCTGCTTTCGGAGTAATTCAACATATCGCGTAATAGGGCATCATACGCCAGACGAAAATATGCATGTATGCTTAGAATTGTTAGCAAATGATAGTCAGCATACGTATGATGATTCAACATATCGTCTAATACTAGCTTAACAAATATAGCATTTTTTGAAATTCGAATCTTAAACACTCACCTAAGTATATTTGCGGCCTCTACTGAAGTACTGACTGACCCAAGATGTGTAGGTTTGTATTTTGGTTGTAGTGCCTCCTCTTGAACAATAATTTGAACACAACTAAAAGCGTTATTATAAATTATAATTAAGTACTTTCCCAATTATAGAAGAAGTTCTCAATTTCTGCAAAAATGGAAACAAAAAGAGAGAGGTATGTAGGTAACTATTTTATAAATTCAATTTACCTATCAACAATAGGCGTATTTTTTTGAGAATCTATAGCTAGCTCACTTTTACTTTTACATGCAAAACTGGTATACTCATTTTTGGTTTTGTTATACTCACTTTTGGTTTTACATGCAAAACTGTTATACTCACTTTTGTTTTTGTTATACTCACTTCCCAAAAAAATACGCTTAATATTACATGTAAAGTATTAACAATTTGTTTACTTACCCGCGATGCCTCTCGAATAACACATTTTTTTACTGACATGGACCACTGAACATTTGTCACTATTAAACATTTATTATAATATAATATATATATTATATATATATTATTAAAAAGGAAAACACTATTTGAAATTTTAAACTGATTTTAAACAGAAAAGTTGTTAAGTACCTATGTGAAGTACATAATATGTGAATAGCTCAATTTTTTCTCTTATGAACGCGACTGGCTGATGCCATAAATTGTTGTTGAACAGAACCGAAAAATACACCTTTGACATTCCTGGATTTCAATCGACATCTAGTGAGAATTTCATAGCTATTAACTGAGCGCAAAAGTGCAGTGAGTAAAATATACATCTAGACAACAAGAATATAGATATTTTAAAAATCTACTGTCAATGCAACAATTCTACTTGAAATTGGGTTTGCTTTATCAAAAATGTTCTCAATAATTCAAAGTAAAACTGATTCTTCAGCACGAAATTGCAACAACAACAACTAAACTCTACTTGGCACTTCCGAGATTAATAAATAAATCAGATTATACTACACTATCACAAACGTCAGTCTGACACTCTGAACTGTTTAATTAATCACTTGTCTAATTTTATTTTCATCAGTTGAGTGAGAGAGAAATATAACAACATGTTTAATAAGTCTGACAGCTCTCTAATACTTCATGTTGCTGAGTGTTCATTGGACTGAACTGGTCACGTGAACAGTTTTCTCAGTTGACGTTTATCCAAAAAATCTAGTCAAGCATTTCTTGACGTCTCATATTACGTGATCTGGCCCTGCTGTTTGCGTTTACATTTAGGTTTTATTTATTTTCACTTTTTTATATAACTCTTTAACCGTTGGAAAATATATATTTTTTATTTCGCCTATCTGTCAATTGTTTGCTTTGCTATGTTTCGATCCAAGGAGGGTAGTCAAATTAACACTTTTCTAGGTCGCAGCAGTTCGCGAATTTTAGTTATAAGTTTCTATCCGCAATGTCTAGTTTGAGGTTTAGTTTGAACAAATGTTTTATTCGCTAGTTTGTGTAACGCGAATCAAATGATGTGGATTGCGAATAAACTTTGACATTTCGCGCAAATGGTGTTTTCGTTCGCGGCAAAAAGTTTGGAATTCAAAACTTCGTTATTTAAACTGTTTATAAATTCGTTTTCTTAATATATTTTGATGGGATAATTAATAAAATTTTCTGTTTATAGATGCTTAAAAAGTGGTTTGTTCGCATTTCATCACTTCGGTCGTTCGCTCCCATGTCCTTTAAACCGCAGACGCGAAAAGACCTAATGATAAATAATTTTTTCAAATTTATTTTATTGGAATGATTATAATAATGATCATTCATATTTTTTAGTTTAATTTATTTTGGCCACTAGTATTTCACAAAATTCACAGTCAAAATCTCATGTACACTAAACATCGATCATTTTGAACACATCCCAAGAATAGACCAAATTAACATTTTCCAAGCATTTCCGAAATTGCTCAATATTTATAAGCGCAGCCAACTTCATCCAATATGTCCTTTCTTCCGGTTCTTTTTGTCAAGCAAGGTATGGTTTCTGTCAATTGAATAAAATTTTCGATAATAATTTAACAAAAATGTTAGTTTTTTGAACAAAGTGTCAACAAAATGCAATGGGATTTTGTTTACAACAGTTTTAATCTCTTTTCCCATGAAATTGTTAACAAATTTTTTGCAAATTGTTTTGTGCATGTGTTTACGTTGTTGTTGCCACATCTATCTACAGAATCACATGAAAATCCAATAAAATAATGTTTTTTTCTTTGTGTGCAGATGCCTGGTGTCACAGTAAAGGATATTGATCAACACGCAGTTGTTAAGAATGTTGCCGTCTTCTTGAAGAAGTAAGTTTAGCTGTGCCACCATATAACCTCAAAACTTGCTAACTCTTATTTTGTTTCTCTTAGGACCGGCAAGCTGAAGGTCCCAGAGCAAATGGACATCATCAAGACCGCCAAGTTCAAGGAACTTTCACCATACGATCCCGATTGGTTCTACATTCGTTGTGCTTCGATCCTTCGTCACTTGTATCACCGCAGTCCAGCTGGTGTTGGTTCAATCACCAAAATCTACGGTGGACGTAAACGCAACGGAGTCCACCCATCACATTTCTGTCGGGCTGCTGATGGTTGTGCTCGCAAAGCCCTCCAGGCTTTGGAACATGCGCGCTTGATTGAGAAGCACCCAGATGGTGGTCGCAAACTGACCTCCATTGGACAACGTGATTTGGATCGCATTGCAAACCAAATCGTTGCCAAGCAGAGGGATGCCCGCAAGGAAACTGGCCCAATTGTGATTTCCAAGTAAAGTTCGGGAGTTAATATTCAATAAAACCAACATTTTTATTAAGAAAATTTAAAACGGCGATTAGTTCTGTGTTTGTGGTTTTGTTTTTATAGATTCCAGGTAGATGTTTGTGCAGCACTAGATAAATATGTAACCAAATGGCTTTAGGTACATGGGCTATCGTTGTGTAATTAACTATATTGGGTTTTGTTTCACGAAACTGGGACTTACTGTCAATAATTCTAAAAGTTGGGAGCGTTAGCAATTTGTATTGATTCCATGAAATAACGGCGACATTTTAATATTTGAATTGCATGATAAGTATATGTACCGGGTTAAGACAGTATCGGATAACAGGGGGTCTAGCACGTAACTTGATACAATCGAGTTCAGTCGATACAATCGAGCTCTGGCAGCACCTAATTTGTCTCAATCGATTATTCTCGATTGATTATCCTCGATTGAGACAAATTAGGTGCTGCCGGAGCTCGATTGTATCGACTGAACTCGATTGTATCAAGTTACGTGCTAGACCCCCAGGATTAGTAACTCGTTCCAAGCTGTTGAGATATGTACAGTATTTTATGTGCTTGATAAGTACTAGTAGTATGTACATAGTTACTTAGCTAGCGCTATAGTCCACCAATAGACTAGGACCCAACCGATGAGTCTCTCCAGTTGGCACCGTCCTTAACAAAACTGGCTATTGCCACTCCAAACATGCGTTGAATACAAACATTCAATATTAGTTAGATGTTTTGTATAATCAGGCATAGGCTACAGCCCTACACTTGTTGCGTCGTATCGATTACGGCGTTAATTCAAAACCCAAATTTATAAAATATCGACCAAGTGTGCATTCCGGTAGGTGCTTTATTTTTTATTTATATTTTATGAGGATGACTAGGTAATGCAGTTTTCGTCCGGCAAGAAGCAGAAACTTCCACTTATTCACAGAATGGTGCTTGAGAAAGTTTGGGATAGATATGAGAGCTACTCAATATCTACACAAGCTGTGTTCTAGTTAACGGCGTGAAATCAATAACAAATCGGGTGGTTTGATCACGTTAAACACATGTCCCCAACCAGGATCCCAAGGCTTCCTCTAGGTAGACCCAGGATGAGATGGCTAAATTAAGTCTATAATCTCTCTTCTACCCGTTTGTGGATTGCCCATGGTGATTTAATGGAGGGTCCAATTTCAACCTAAACCCGCAACTTAATGGATAAGCGTCAAGCGGACCATTTGATAAATGAATATATTTATATTTGTAGTCACAAAAATTAAAAATTACTTTCAGAAAAAAAAAGTAATCGCGAATAAAACATACGACGCGACGATTCGAATAGTGTAGATTTTTTTGGCAGATTCACTTAAATGAGGACTGTACAACATTTTAAATCAGACGTTACTTTAGGTTTGTTCCTTTACTTTTAAATCTAACAAATTTTTACTAATTCTTAAGAATTTCTACTCAATGTCGTTCCTTAACTTGAAAAAATTCGTAAAATGAACTGATAACACAACATGACAAGTCTAAATTCACTTGTTTAACTATTCTTGTCCAACAAGTACCTACAAATTAATTCTGTAACAGAACGTAAACCGTTGCACTTAAAAAAGAAAAGAATTAAATTTCCTTGTCTTGTCGGCATTCTTCGACAAGTGTTTAATAGGTGAAGACTGCAGATGGCTAAACAAAAAAAATGCTATTTTAACTAAAATAAGAGAGGAAAAGATATCCTTTCTGTTTCTTTCAGTGATGTCCTAAAAAAGACAATAAATGTGCAAAATGAAAGGAAATACACAGCCTGACAAAAAGCCTAAACGTAATAAGAAACGCGCAATTTTAAGTACCAACTAAATAAGTAGCATTCGAATTAATACGTTAATTACACAAAATAAATGTTAGGCATTCGCATGAAGTATTACATACATTAAAAAATGCACTTGTCAGCTTTTGACAATAGGTATTTAAATCACCTGTCCTCATTGAACCACGGTACTACATGTGTTTCTTGACACTCTTATCATGTTCTGTTACAGAAAGTGGGAAATTATATAATTTTCCACTTGTTATCTTTCATCGCGACAATTGCCGAGGTGTTCACGGACTTGTCGTTTTGTGTTACACAATTTTTTACAAGTTGACGAAATTCATTTGTCCTACAACTACTTGTCGCGTTGTGTTACGGGCCCCAGACGTAGTGTAAGTTTTACATAGTATTGCAAATCGTAGAGGAGTCCAAATACATAATATATATCTACAATTCTACATATCTATACACCGAATTTTCAGGAAGATTCATAACGATCGCAGGTTTGAATACTGCTCCGAAAATGGGAATAACATTTCCAAAGAATTTTTTTATTTCTAGTCGCCATTTCAAAACTGGTGTAAAAAATCGCTGCGATTTTGATTTTGAACACCAATCATTTACAGGTATATTTGAGACTTTCTTTTGAGATTTTTGGCTTTCGGTACTTTCAAGAATTTTGTGTATTTTAAGAGAAAAATATTCCAAAAATAAATGTTTCCTTCATATAGATAATAAGGTTCGCGAATTCATGAGAATCACGGAGAAGGCACATTTTCTTGATTCTCACAGATTTAAGTACCTAAAGCCAGAACCGTACTTGTAACGTGTAGTGTGTTACCATACAGTAGTATTGCGCAATCGGACCAAAAAGGCTTAGGACACAACACACTATACACTGCGACACAATAAATTACACACATGAATTACTTGGCAGTAATAGAGACACAACACTCCGCAACACCCCACGCGATAAAAGTGTTCTTCCGGTTCCGGCTACGAGTCCCTAAGAAAGGAGCGAACAAAGAAGATATTGTTTGTAAGTGGACTTAATAAAATCTCATCGATTCTCCTGAGTTACACTTAACCGTCCATAGGCTCCATGGAGCCTATCACTAACAGTGCTTAATTTCTAAGTTAAGTTAAACTAATGTCGTTTTCGATTGGTAATCCAGAACCGTCCGGAAGCAATCCGAACCCTTCTCAAATCATTCGATTGGCACTCAAATGACAGTTCTTCTACTGAAAAGAAGAGAAATTTGCTTCTGGATTTGAATTCAGAATCGCGGAAAGATCTTCCGGACGGTTCTGGACGAACAACCGAAAACGCCATAAGTGCGAATTACCGTGGTTATATATAATATATAAAATAATATTTTAGAGGATTTGAAATCAATTTCACCAAAATGAGATTTATTTGCAATATCTCGAAAATGTTCGACATTTGTCATAATTATTTTTTTCGCGATATTTTGGATTTCGACATTTTTTGAGATTATTTTTTTCGTTCAACTTTTTTTCGGTGATCTTCCACTACCGTCCAATAGCGTTACTTTCAATGCTCTCAAAAGTAATGGAAAAGGCAATAAATGTCGAAATAATCAAATACCTAGAAGGCCACCGATTAACAAGCGACAGGCAATACGGATTTCGGAGCCGTCGTTCCACTGGAGACCTGTTAAGCTACGTAACGCACTCTTATGAACGCAAGCAATTGAACAACACGGCGAATCCAGAGCCGTAGCCTCGAACATATCAAAGGCATTTGACCGAGTCTGGCATAGAGCCCTATTAAGCAAGTTAGCGTCTTATGGATTACCACGACAACTATGCGGATGGATGCAAAATTTTCTACTGGGAAGATCGATCCAAGTTGTTATAGATGGTGTATCATCTAATTCGTTTGCTATAAATGCTATAAAGGATATATTCTTTCTCCAACTCTATTTCTTCTCCACATCAACGATTTGCTTGGATATCTACAGCTTTTCAGATGACAGCATTCTTATATCCATCCATCTCGAACAGTGGGCCTGTGAATGCGGCTACATCACACAGTCAGAGATGTGAACAAATTAGTTCTCTAAATGATGATCTGGACAAAATCTTTAAGTGGGGAAAAGACAACTTGGTTGTATTTAATGCAAACAAGACACAGCTCACAACATTTTCCAGGAAAAATGCATCAACAGTTCCTCTGATCCAAATGGATGACCTTCCAATCCATCCCAAGGACTCAATGCACCTTCTCGGAGTCACAGTCAATTCAGGAATCACATGGCAGGATCACATTTCCTATATCTTTAGCCCCAAGCAACTTCTCCTTCTCTATAAAGCACAGGTTAGACCAGGCCTGGAATACTGTTCCCATATATGGAGCTCGGCCCCAAAACATTCACTTAATCTATTTGACAGCATACATCGACGAGCAGTTCGACTTATTGGAGACCCTACACTCACATCGAATCTACCGCCGTTAGTGCACAGAAGACTAGTCGCTGACCTATGCTTATTCTATAGGTACTTCCATGGTAGATGTTCTGAGGAACTCTAAGTATCCCTCGAAATGCAACTTTTGGGCGCCCCACAAGACACGCTGCTAATGCTCATGACTAACGCTCGTATCTATTTTTTTTATGGGAGTATCACTTTTTTCGAAGTCAAAGAAACTATCCCCTGAAAATTTCCAAAATCCCTTTTTTATCCTATAAACTCCTCTTTTCACCATAGCAGATTTCTGGTGGAAATATTCAAACATCTGCAAGCCGAAAATGGTGAGCACAGCGAAATCGCTATGTTGGTGGAATGAATACATTTTGTGCTTACCGGGAACAACAGTATCGGTGGAACGAGTCTTTTCTACGATGACCAAGTCTTGGACCAATGAAAACACTCGATTGCAAAGCAAAACGTTAAAAGCAATTCTCACAGTAAAATGTAAAATTCAGTACTCAACTCATGCATTGAATTCTACAAATTTCTGAAAACGAAGCCTGAATTGCTTCGTTCAATCGCAGCAGAAGACAAATATAAGAAGAAAACCAAAAGTGGAGAAATTATTACTATCGAAAACGATTCAGATGCGAATTACGACGACGCACGGCGATGATGGCACGTTGGTTATTTATTAAACACATATTATGTAATTTAAAAATAATAATAATTTATTAAACACAATTTACATTAATTTTTGTATTGATACTATTCTTGCATTTCATCAATTTCAGTGCAAAAACAAGTTAAAAACTTATCCTCTATATAATCCTCTTTTTTAAATTGCGATATCCCTTGAAATCTCCAAATTTCGGGCATTTATCCCCTTTTCTGTCCGCAAAAAGCGTTTTATGACCATACAGTACACTTGACAACCGCGAGGACATCAACTTTCCAAAACTTCTTCTGTTACAGAACAAGCAAACTTTGGAACTCGCTTCCTGGGGATATATTTCCAGAAGTAGGTATACAATTTGCAGCAATTTAAGTGCAGAACTAACATACATCTGGCAAGCATCTCGGAGCGCTGTTGAAGCGTTATAGGTTCGCCTTTCCCGGGAGAACTATTTAAAAAAAACAAAATCTCGATATTTTTTTTATCTATTCGAGATTTTTTTTTACTTTTTAACTTCTTTCACAATTCAAATTCTGCGCAGAATCCTTCGGTCTTAAAAAGTCTAATTCTTTCTCCAAACACCACGGCACGCATTTTAAAGGCATTTTTTTGCGACGCGTAGCTACCGTCTTCGATGTTGGTATCCAAAATCCAAGAGATGCGCTGCCATAATAACCATGTCAGATTAATTCACCCCTATCGTGGAATCCACCGCCGGCGGCCGGGGGGAATTATTCACGGATAAGAATATTTTGGTATCGTCAAAATCGCAAAGTGAACAGTTCCCCGTGTGGGTAATGTGTGTGAGGTCCAATGTATCGTTAAAAACGTTCAAATCGATTTTTTCCCGAACGGGGGACTGTTAACTTTGCGATTTTGACGATACCAAAATATTCTTTTCCGTGAATAATTCCCCCCGGCGGATTCCACGATAGGGGTGATTAATTCGCTACGAATAAAAGAAATAAATTAAATAAGCAGCGAAAATCGAAGTTAAAATAAAAACACTTATTCCACTTTAGTTCATTTATTTATTCCATTTTTAATAATTAAAGCTAAATAAAAGTTCTTCTTTAGTTTTCCTGCAATACCCTTTGATGAGGTACTCGCCCTCCATATTCACATACATAATGTCATTTCATCATACCATTCATAGCAAGTCCCAATCAGACTCACGTTACACAATTAAATTGTTTCTTTGAAAAATCAATACTACCAACATTCGATTGGTACAATTATTTAATATTTAATATTTTATAAATATTATTTCTGTTATTTAATTTAAACAACGATATCTTGACCATAATTGATCGTACATTAAATACATGTATAACTTTTTGTTTGTATGCTTTAGTGTATTTATTAATTGGTATTACTGTATATAACGTTTATTTATTTGTTTTACTTATTGTAAGAATAATTTCAGTTTTAGAAGAAATTTTGTTTTTATTGATATCGATATAAGAGAATATGGTATTACAATGATAATTATTAATAATAATTTATTTATTTTTCTTTAAGGCAAACTATTTCAATTTTAATTTTCATTTAAGGTACAATTATATATTAAAATCGAAAGTTTCAAAAATTAATAAGAATGCATATAAATAATGTATTATGTACCTAGATTTAAATAAAAATTAATTTAGTTATTTTATTAATCTATCACATATTTAAGAAAAAATAGGGTAGTCGGGAGAAGAAATTTGTGTAATTATATTGTTTAGGATTTTGTTGTTCGAATTTAGTTTATTTTTGGTTCGTATTACATATTTAAATAAATATACACTCCAATGCAGTACTTTAAATGTGTGTCGTTAATTGGACGCAAAACATTAAAATGGAGTATAACTCAAAATTCGGTATAAGTATAACTCAATGCCTTAACTTTCGAGTCATTTAATCCACATATCGAGGGTGCTACTGCTATTGCCTGAAACATGAATTCTTTAGTTGTGATGACCTTAATGCCAGTTTCACATTTCATTGGCCAGTTCCGATGATATTAAATAGCAGAATAACAGCATTAATAGTTATGAATGACGCTTTATATTCTGAAACTAGCTGTCATTTGAAATGTTGAAGTTTCAGTGGGAACGCAAAATTGGATTTCGAAATTTTGACTGCGTAATGTTGAATTTAAGTGCGGTGTAAACGTACTATTCATGCGTGAAACTTTAACCAAAGAAAAAACAATCGGTAGCGTCGTTAGCGGGGACGTTCAAAACTCTGATTTCCTAAGTGTGACAGCTGTCTAAAACAGTTTATTCTAACTGATTGGTGATCAAAGCCCAGCCCAAACGGTAAGAGCTAGGATGCTGATATTTTGAAAAAAAATTTCCTTTTATGGCCAAAATGAGCATTTAGAAGCAATTTAGGGAAATTCGAACTTTAAAAGGGGGGATACGGTGGGTAAGTTTGTATGGGAAAATTCTTATTTTTCATACGATCGATGCTGCGATCGATATTCGAGGATTTTTATTTTTATGTTTTTAAGTTTTTTTTGCATATTAGAAAATATAACCACACAATCTCGGCCCCCACCACCCCAATATTTTTTAAAATGAACAGCACTATTGAACAAGCAAAAAGGGAAAGAAGAGCATAAGTTACTAACATAACCCGCAAAGTATACTCGACGCTTGTCCTATGGGAATCATGGTTAACGTGTTTTTAATTTATTGCATCGAGTAGTCAGGCACCGAGCCGCGTTATCCCACCGAATATGTTTTAATTTCGTATTTATTCACTTTATTTGATCACGTACTCGTATGCTTTTTCGCCCAAAGCTTGAGGATCCTCTGGCACTTTACTCTTATATACATTATATTGTAGTGTGGATTGAAAAGTACTACTTATTGACCACAACGCCATCTAATGGAAAGTAGACGAACTTATTCAACGGAACTTCGAATCGTCGAAACTCAACGAATGGTGAATGGTCTAAAACGAAACTAGTACATTCTCGATTGTTCCGGTTGGAGAATAGAATATTCGAGAAGCTTTAGTGGGGAGTATAAAAAGGGTTGCGAAATCCGACGAGAGGACAGTTTATTTTTAAACCGTGTAAAGCAAAGTTCGAATAGTATCGGTAGTGATTTAAAATAAGTGGAAAAGATTGTAATAAGTGGAAAAGATTGAAATAAGCGGAAAAGTTGATTTTAAGTGATATTGTCTTGTAATAAAAAGTGATTTATTAAAGTTTAGTAAACAGAATAGTGTTTTATCTTTTCGAATCCCAGCCGAATGTAACATTGGTGTCAGAAGTGGAATAAAACGTATTCTGTGTTGAAACTGTGTGTTGACAAAAAAAAAAAAAAAAAAAAAAAACGGTGATAAATTGTGAATTAGTGAATTAAAAAAAAAAAAAAAAGTGAATTAATTTGCAGTACAGAAACAAAATTAAATAAAGTGAAGTGAATTTGAATTCTGCGAAAGTGTAATAAAAAAAAAAATATAAAAAACAAGTGAATTAGTAAATATGGTTCGCACATTTTCATTACTACAACTCAGTATACCTCAGTTAAAAACTGAGCTGGAAAAACGGAATCTCTCCACAGCTGGGGGAAAAAGTGACCTCATACTTCGTCTGCAGGAAGCTGTCGAAAGTGAGGGAGGAGATCCAAAATCCATGCTGTTCGAAATGCCAGAAGAGAAGGAAGAACAAGTAAGTACAGGAGTTGAAATGACCGCTATGATGGCATTACTTCTTGCCAAGTTCGAAGAACAGAAGAATGCTCTAGAAGAACAGAGAAATTCTATGGAATCTAAGTTCGCGGAACAGAAGAATTCTCTAGAAGAACAGAAGAATTCTCTAGAAGAACAGAAGAATTCTCTAGAAGAACAGAAGAATTCTCTAGAAGAACAGAAGAATTCGATCGAATCTAAGTTGGCAGAACAGAAAAATTCTCAAGAAGAACAAAATAATTCCATTGTCGCTGCACAAAAAGATGCCGTGGAAGAGTTTAAGAATGTTCTAGAAGTTAAACTCGACGCGATTGATAACAAATTAAACCTGCATGAGACACAACTTGAAAAGGTAGAAACAAAGTTTGACGAGATCAATCAAACATTACAAAAGCATGAGAACTTAGCAAAAGAGCATGAGACAAACTTCGAGAACCTAGCTAGAGAACTGGACAAAGTCAAGAAACAGAAAGCCCGAGAATATTCCGCTGATTGCCCAAGAAGGAAGGAGATGCAACCGCCTGTTTTCGATGGTCAAACATCATGGCCAATTTACAAGAGGCAGTTCGAAGCGGCTGCAATGACCAATAGCTGGGACGAGGAGGAAAAGTCGATCGCACTAACGCTCGCACTACGAGGTACAGCTGCAGAGTTGCTTCAAACTATCTCTGAAGAAAAACAACGCAACTACGACGCATTGGTTAGGGCTATCGAAATGCGGTTTGGTGATGACCACATGCAGCAAGTATACAGGGTGCAACTGCGCAGTAGAATCCAGAAGCGGGGAGAAACGCTCCAGCAGTTGCAAGCGGATATCGAACGGCTGGCGCATTTGTCGTATCCCAACGCCGGCGAGGATGTCATCAACGAAATGGCTGTAGAGGCGTTTACCCAAGCCATAGAGGACCGACAACTGCAAATGGCTGTACGAATGGGTGGAAAGAAAACTCTTCCTGAGGCACTGGCATTTGCCCTGACAATGAAAGCTGCTGACCAAGCATCACAAGGGTTTCACCTCGTGAGAGAGATAACAACCATCGAATGCTCGTGCCAAAGGGCAAACGTCGTAGAAGAAAAAAAAAAAAAATTATCAGTCGGGAAACGCGTAAGAACCAACTTCACGGGGCAGAAGTTGGATTCTGGAATCGACGCCCCCAGGACCACAATTCAAGTTTCCCAGACCAAACGAGGTAATAAGAGTTTGACAGTCGAAGCGCATATCGGCAACAAAAAGTATGTGGCCACCATCGACACCGGTGCCACCGCTTCCATCATAAGGAGAGACATCGTCCGCCAATCATGGCTGCACAACACCAGCAGCTACTGTCTAAAAACAGCAACTGGAGCAACAACAAAGGTGTATGGAGAAGTACTGGTAACAATAAATCTTGCGGGATTAGTCTTCTCCCATACCTTCCTAGTGGCCGATATATGTGACGAATGCATCATCGGAATCGACTTTATGAAGGCGCATGATGTAGTACTGGACATCGGCTTGCAAGTGCTAAAGTACAGGAATGTCGAGATTCCCATGATTTACGGGGACGAGCATGTCACAGCTCTAAGGACAGTCATGAGTGAAGACGAGATATTACCACCTTCTTCAGAAACACTTATTTGGACAAAACTGGAAGGTGATCCTGGGAGCCACCGATTCTACCTAGTTGAGCCAGATCCTGAAAATCCTTATCAAAACTATGTCGTTGGAAAGATGCTTGTAGAACCTAAAAACAACATGGTTCCCGTACGAGTTCTAAATGTTGAACATAGAAGCATGAAACTAAAGCAAGGGGAAGTGGTCGGTAAGTGTGTACCAATTAGGGGAGACTGGGTACGGTTGAAACAATTTCGCTTATATCATCCATAACATTGCCTTTTATAAGCTGAGCGATAATGAAGTTATGTGAAATGTAAGAGCATGTTTTCATCTATAAGTGGACACTGTTTTTTGAGTACCCTGTGTCTTATATTACGTCGTACATCAAATTTTAAAAAAAATTCCAATTTGTTTCAACCGTACCCATACCAGGGGCGATTGAAACAGCATGGGGGGTCAGTTGAAACACGTGCAAATAATACAAAATCTTACATTGTTACATATATAATTAATTTTTTATTTCAAATAACGGCTCTGTTTAACAATGTTTATCACATCAATGTTCTATATTAATTTAAAAAAAAACGAAAACTACAAAAAAATTAATATTATTCTTAAACAAAAAAAAAATTATCAAAAATAAATAAAAAGCGAAAAACCGTAGGTAGGTACTACATTAAATAATTTAAAAATAATAACAATAATAATAATAATACATAATAATAATTTAATAATAAAAATAAAAAATAATAGAAGCGAGCAATTTAATCCATGCTTCTTCGCGCCCTGCGCAATAAATATCCTGCCTTCACCTACTCATAAGCATCGTTAAATGTTGACAATTCCACATTTCCTCTAGAAGTCTTCCTCACACGTTCTCGGGGCACGAAAGATAAGTAAACACATTGTTTCAACCGTCCCCCGAAAAATTGTTTCAACCGTCCCCAACCCCTCCTTCAAGTAAAAAAAATTATAAAGTAAAAGAAACAAGACTGCTACATTTAAAATAGTCACCATGTTGTATTCTACACTCTTTACTGCGTACAAAATAAAACACACAACAATCTCACATGAATAGAAACCACAGTAAAAAGAAAAATAACCGAACAAAAATACTTACTTTGGCCTGTCTAAAAACAAAACAACATCCTATTCCCAACTGGACTGCGCGACGAACGAAGGAAGACTGAAATTCGTCTAAGGACTTGTTTCTGCTTCATCCACCCCTAATACTCAAACACGCTGCGCATATGGCTCGCGAGATATTTGCGTTGTTTCAACCGTCCTGTGTTTCAACCGTACCCAGTCTACCCTACTGCGGTCACAAAATTATCCAATGAGGGTCCTACCAAACCTCTTACATCCACGGAAATGACGGAGATAAAAAAGAGTATATTTGGACAGTGTGAGTTGAATCAGGAGCAGCAAGAAATGGCGGGGAACTAATCAACGAGTTCGCTGATATATTTGCTTCGAAGAGCGGCGAGTATGGTCGGACACATCTCGTACAACACCGAATCGACACAGGAGACGCAAGACCTATTCGTCAGCCTCCCAGACGACTACCATTGGCTAAGCAGACGGAGGTTGCAGAAATGGTGTCGACGGTGGAAAAGGAAGGGCTGATTGAAAGTTCGAAAAGTCCATGGGCGTCACCGGTTGTACTGGTCAAGAAGAAAGACGGCAGCACGAGATTCTGCGTGGACTATCGTCAGCTGAACAACGTCACCAAAAAGGATAGCTACCCTCTGCCAAGGATTGACGATACCCTGGATACACTATCCGGCGCCAAATGGTTTTCCACCATCGATTTGAAGAGTGGCTACTGGCAAGTGCAGATCCATCCCGAAGACCGCGAGAAAACAGCTTTTACAGCAGGAAACGGGCTCTGGCAATTCACAGTAATGCCATTTGGACTGTGCAATGCTCCAGCCACCTTTGAACGGCTAATGGAGCGTGTTTTGCTGGGACTAACGTGGAAAACCTGTTTGGTGTACCTGGACGACGTCATCGTGGTAGGAAAAACGTTTGAAGAACATCGAGACAACTTGAAGGAAGTGTTCCAGAGACTGCGAAGCGCGCAATTGAAGCTGAACGCGAAAAAGTGTGCTTTTTTTAGACCAGAAGTGAAGTATCTCGGGCACATCATCTCTTCCGAAGGAGTCAGGACTGATCCAGAGAAAGTCGATGCTGTGAAAAACTGGCCGGTTCCCAAAGACAAACATCAACTTAGGAGTTTCCTGGGACTTGCGACCTACTACAGACGCTTTGTGAAGGACTTTGCCGGGATTGCCAAGAGCTTGCATCAACTGACAGAAAAAGGAAAACAATTCAAATGGTCAGGTGAGTGCGAAAAGAGCTTTGAAAAACTTAAGCAGCAACTGTGTGACGCCCCCATACTAGCATACCCCACTCCTGGAAAAACATTTATTGTGGATGCAGACGCTAGTAATGTGGGAGTTGGAGCCGTCCTTTCCCAGGTGCATGATGGCCAAGAGAAAGTAGTTTCCTACTTCAGTAAAGTTCTCTCCAAGCCAGAAAGGAACTACTGTGTAACCAGACGGGAACTTCTCGCTTTAGTCTTGGCGACAAAACACTTCCACAAGTACCTTTATGGGAGCAAATTTATTCTTCGCACCGATCATGCGTCTTTAAAGTGGCTGCTGCAGTTTAAGAATCCTGAGGGACAAGTCGCGAGGTGGATCGAACGGCTGCAGATGTATGACTACGAAATACAGCATCGAAAGGGAACTCTTCACTCTAATGCAGATGCTCTCTCCCGCCGTCCTTGCAAAGCCGATTGCAAACATTGCGTGCGTCAGGAGGAAAAAGATGCCGTTTCCGTTCAGAGGCTGAGAGCTCAGCCCATGGACGGCTGGAGTGCGAGAGAGATCCGGGAGGCTCAAAGGGAAGATCCGGATATCGAGCCGATTCTCGCCTGGAAGGAGCATGAGGGAAAACCAGACTGGCAGGAGATATCCAATAGGAGCCCCGAGCTGAAGGCATACTGGGCGCAATGGGATTCTCTTCATGTGCAGGACGGCATTTTGAGAAGAAGATGGGAAAGCTCTGATGGAAAGTCGTTCGTGATGCAGCTTATTGTTCCCAGGTCGAAAGTAAGTGAAGTACTAAAGGAACTGCATGATGGAGTATCTGGAGGCCACTTGGGAATAAATAAAACACTCGAAAAGGTGCGAGAGCGATTTTACTGGATCCACTCAAGGGATGATGTAGAAAACTGGTGCAGAAAGTGCGTAACGTGCGCGGCCAGCAAAGGCCCGAGAGTGAAAACTCAAGGCAAAATGCACCAATACAATGCTGGAGCCCCTTTCGAAAGAATTGCAGTTGATATTGCCGGACCGTTTCCTGAAACGATTAATGGAAATCGTTACATCCTCGTGGTTATGGACTACTTCAGTAAGTGGCCAGAAGCATTTGCTATCCCTAACCAAGAAGCCAAAACCGTGATAGAGCAGATTGTTTTCAACTGGGTGAGCAGATTTGGTGTACCACTGGAATTGCACTCGGACCAAGGCCGAAACTTCGAGTCCAAGGTTTTTCAAGGAGTATGCCAGCTACTTGGGATTAAAAAGACGAGAACAACGCCGCTCCATCCGCAATCAGATGGGATGGTAGAACGCTTCAACAGAACCTTGAATGAACACCTATCTAAGGTTGTAGGCGACGACCAGAGGGATTGGGATAAGCAGATCCCAATGTTTCTACTAGCCTATCGCAATGCTGTGCATAACACTACGGGACATACACCATCAGAAATCCTGTTTGGTCGAACAGTCCGGCTACCTAGTGAGTTGATGTTCGGATCTCCCACTGAGGAACCCAAAAATGAGGACGATTATGTTGCGGACCTCAGAGAAATCATCAGGGACGTGCATCGAAAAACTAGGGATAAGATCAAGATAGCCAGCGACCGCATGAAGACGAGGTACGATGTCAAAGCAACAACTACAGGATTCGTGGAAGGAGATCTGGTATGGCTGTACAATCCCCATAGAAGAAAAGGTATGTCGCCTAAGTTGCCACATGATTGGGAGGGGCCCTATAGAGTAGTCAAGCGAATCAACGACGTGGTCTATCGAATCCAACGAGGAAGAGGTAAACTTAAAGTTGTCCATGTGGATCGTCTTCACCGTTACATTGGGGAAAATGTTGACGCATTTGTTCGGGACGAACAAGTTTAAGAGGGGGATATTGTAGTGTGGATTGAAAAGTACTACTTATTGACCACAACGCCATCTAATGGAAAGTAGACGAACTTATTCAACGGAACTTCGAATCGTCGAAACTCAACGAATGGTGAATGGTCTAAAACGAAACTAGTACATTCTCAATTGTTCCGGTTGGAGAATAGAATATTCGAGAAGCTTTAGTGGGGAGTATAAAAAGGGTTGCGAAATCCGACGAGAGGACAGTTTATTTTTAAACCGTGTAAAGCAAAGTTCGAATAGTATCGGTAGTGATTTAAAATAAGTGGAAAAGATTGTAATAAGTGGAAAAGATTGAAATAGGCGGAAAAGTTGATTTTAAGTGATATTGTCTTGTAATAAAAAGTGATTTATTAAAGTTTAGTAAACAGAATAGTGTTTTATCTTTTCGAATCCCAGCCGAATGTAACAATATAGTACATGACGAGCTATACAGAGCAATGTCTAGTTTTGGCATCGCTGCCAAACTCGTCCGTTTATGCAGGATGACAATGGAGAATGCACGCTAAAGAACTCACCGAGACCTTCGATGTCAAAAAAGGATTTAGACAAGGCGATGCGCTGTCATGTGACTTCTTCAACATCGTTCTTGAAAGAATAGTGCAAAACTCAAACGCTAACACCAGTGGCACTATCTTTCAAAAGTCCGTCCACCTACTCGCCTACGCCGACGACATCGACATAATCGGCAGAACGCAGCGTGATGTCACTGGCGCGTTCGTGAGCATTGAGACGGAATCGGCGAAGATGAGTTTGGCGGTCAATGAGGGCAAGACAAAGTACATGCTGTCATCAAGAAAGGATACCCAACACCGACGTCTTGGACAGAATGTCACTATAGACAGATATAACTTTAAGGTGGTAAAGGACTTTGTCTACCTAGGCTCCGATATTATGAACTCAGACAATGACACCAGCAGCGCTGAGATTAAACGAAGAATAACTCTTGCCAATCGCTGTTTCAATGGGCTAAGAAAGCAATTGAGTAGCAAAGCCCTCTCTCGAACAACTAAAGTGACCCTTTATAAGACCCTAATCATCCCAGTCCTGCTTTATGGTGCAGAGGCATGGACTCTATCAAAAGCGGATGAGGCTACTCTTGGTTGCTTCGAGAGGAAAATTCTTCCAGTAATTTTCGGTCCCGTCTGCATCTGCATATAGACGGTGAATGGAGGAGGAGATACAACGACGAACTGTACGGGCTGTACAGCGACATCGACCTAGCCAGAAGAGTGAAGGTCCAACTGCGGTGGCTGGGTCATGAAGAGCGAATGGACGTGAATGATCCGGCCCGGAGGATCTTCGAATCCACACCCGAGGGACGGCGCAGTAGAGGAAGACCGCGACTCAGGTGGCGCACGCAAGTGGAAGGGGACCTTAACCAACTTAGCGTGCGAAACTGGAGACAGCTGGCTAAAGATCGTGCTGGCTGAAGACGATTGTTGGTTGAGGCCCAGGTCCACCCCGGACTGTAGCGCCACCTGAAGTAAGTAAGTACATCATTAAATCCAAAGAAAATCGGATTTCCAACAAACTATAGATGGAACAACGACCTTACCCAACAAACAATTCTCACAGCATAGAAGTGGGTTTAATACTAAAGATCCATATTTCTTTGGACTTAGTGCACCTCTGTAACTAACAACATAATATAAATGGGGTTATAATATCATGAAATGTATATAATATGTAATTATTTTATAATGTACACGCAAATGTTTGTATTCTTTAAACGTTTTTTTAATTATTCTGTATGTATAATATTTAATTCATAATTTTGTGTAAACTAATTAAGAATAATAAAATAAAAACAATTGATATAGTTATGCGAAGACTTCAGTTACTAAAGTCCAGTATTGGATATACATATTATTGATATTACATATATATTTATATATTTAATCAGAAATTTTGTTTTAAAAATATAACATTTCTATTTTATTTAATACAATGTTTCTAAAAATAATTTTAAATTTCTATATCACAACATAACACATTTTAAATATTTAGTTTTCTTTTATGTTTACTATTTTTTTGCTTTAATTGGTAATTTTTAAAACATTTGTATATTTAATATTATAAATATTATCGTAGTGTTTATTTTGAATAACAAAAGGCAAATGAATGAAAGTGAGTAGATTTCTTAAATACAATAAAAATTAACAAAACGAAATAAAACATTTCTTCACAGAAGGAGTTATATTAAAATTATAAGAGTTTTCTCATATACCTACATACATTGTGTTTGTGTTATTGCACAATTCCTTTAAACTGAAAATTAATAAAATAAATATATTTTGCTTAGATTATTTTGATTAGGGGAGTTTTATTCGTTTTTTTTATGTGTGTACCTTCTATTAAAATCTAATTAGGTTTTAAACCCACTTTGTAGGTTTATTTCTATTGGGTTAAATCAGACAATGCTCTCGCGTATGTGTCTAAAGGACTTCTCTATGGCACAGGTAAAAATAATTAATAAATGAAGTTAGCTTAAAAAATACTGAATTTCAAGACCAATGGATTTGAGTTTTTTTTTGTTATGATAAGAGTATAAATGACATTTTGGGGATGCTTTCCTATTTAAATTCAAAGCGCTTTTGTTTGAAACCCAACAATTTCGCTCTGAAATATGTAACAAAAGTAATAAATTAATTTGTTATTGATTGGAAAATAACGTTAAATAAGGGTTATAGGTAGGTACATATTTCAGTACCTAGCACGAAGCTAGTTGCATAAATAGCAAAGTATGAACCTACGTGATGATTGATCATCATTCTAGACCTAGAGAATACAATTTTGTACCCCCATTTTTCGGTTTATCTATCATTGTCAGTCCTGGTATATTTGATATGATATGAAGTATAAGCGCCTAGCGGCTAACGCCACAATAACTTGCAGTAATATATTCAACGCCAGGTATAAATTCCTAGGGAGTCACTTCTTCAACGGACGAGACGAGCTTTTTAGCAGATCAATAGGCAAGATAATGAACTTCGTCAAATCATCAGAATGGTTTTGTAAGTAACAGCACTGTAAGTAAGTTGAATACAGGGTTATAATATAATGGGGAAGGGACAACCTCTATCCCCCACGCGCCCACGGGCATCACAATGCGTCAGTATTGACCTGAGTGTGGCACGGACGACGGACTACTTCTCATCAGCCCACAAACCTAACTTAACTAACATAGTCAAAGCAGATTGGTTGACTTGATTGGCACAAATGATGAGCTCCAACAACAAAATTACAGAATTTTCTTCGCTTATTCACAAGTAAAATACATATTTGTAAAAAAAAACTAAATAAGGTTTTTTTCGATTTATTGTAAAGAGATTTTGGTCAGACTTGACCAGATTTCGTTCGAAATGGTATCACTAAACATTTTTTTCTAATAACTATTCAAAATCTGAATAGAAATGCTGTTTATTTAAGATACAAATTATTTTTCTAATAAAGCCAATACCTGATGGCCACAACCAGGGGCGTAGCGAGTGGGAGGCGGGGTTTTTCAAGAGTCGGCAAATCAACGAACAATTTTCAAAAATTTGGTCTTAATTTTGGATTTCCATTAGGTATAGGTTTTTAAACTTGTAAATATATACAAAAGTCGGCATTTTCAAAGGTTCCAGATGAACTCCTTAAAATCGGTGAATCGGTGAATTTGCCGACTGAAATCCTTAAAATTTAGCGAGTTTAGATTCGATTTTAAAAAGGACAGTCGGCATTTCTAATTTGAGGTTAAATTCGAAGGAATGTGTTATTCGCTAGTTCGCGGCTTATTGATGTGGAATGCGAACTTTAACAATTCGCGACAAACGTGTGTTTGGGCAAAGAGGAGGATAATTAATTATCCCATCAAAATGTATTAAGAAAATAAGTTTATAAACAGTTTAAATAACGAAATTTCGAATTCCAAACTTTTTGCCGCGAACGAAAACACCCGCGCGAATTGTCAAAGTTTATTCGCAATCCACATCATTTAATACGCGTTCCATAAACTAGCGAATTAAACATTCTGTTAAATTGTATTTATTTATCTTTATTAAAAACCGAAATACAAAATAATGTTGAATTTTAATTGCAAGAAAAAGAGTACAAAGTTAGGATGTAATGAAAACAAATGAAAACTCTATTGAACAAAAGAACGCAATATCTCTACTTTTACTTTACTTCAATCTCATTCGCGACTCGACTTCAACTCTTATAATAAAACGAATAATAATAATGAATGTCATCTGTCTGACGGATATGTCTTCTTGTGTGTAGATACTGGAAGTCAGGTATGTCTCGAGGAATAGTGTAGTTGTTGAATGTTAATAGATGGCGCTGCTCACTGTTGGATTTGTAGTTAACAATTCGTTCGAACTTAACCTTAAACTAGACATTGTGGGTAGAAACTGATGGCTGAAATTCGCGAACTGCCGCGACCTATAAAAGTGTTCAGGTGAACGGACTGTCAAAGCTTGCGAATAGTCGTTCGATCGTAGGTAGTTGGTCGCTCTTATGTGAATGGTCTTTTAGGTATTAGCCCAGGGGTTTCTGTTAAGATTGGTCAGAATTGGATAAAGGGACGTGGTGCCTCCCATACAAAAAACACCTTCTATGGAGTGAAACTCGTTCACGTTAGATATAACTCGATAACCACTGGGCCGATTTTCATGATTTCTATACAGTCGGCGAGTTCCTGAAATAAGTCGGCATTTCAATGAAAGCCACCCCCTCACGGCTCAAACCCTCGCTACGCCCCTGGCCACAACTATAACTTATATGTGTTTTATTGCATTTTTAAGTTCTGTACAAAAAAAACATCCTGTGGCCTATATTCTTATTCACCCTTATTTTGAGAGGCGTTCTTCTTTCACAGCATTTGTCAGTGTCGTTATTGAGGAGCTATTCCATAACTTTAACGACAGGGTACAACGCAAGTTAAAATTCTAGATAGGTAAGGTACGATCCAAATCAGCTGATCTACGGTGCTGACAGCGGTAACATAATTCTCGGTGACGTTTGCATTGATGGTCTTTGGAGGAGGAGACTCAACGACTCAACTATATACGAGCTGTACAGCGACATTGAGCTGGTCAAAAAATTGCAAATCAATCGTCAAAGATAGACATTTACAGCGGATGGACAACGTAGTAGAACTAGACCTCGCCTTTATTATAGAAGGAGATCTCAGCAGAGTTGGACTACGCAACTGAAGGTAGTTAGCTAATGACCACACAGATTGAAGAGGCTTGTTTGTTGAGGCCACGGTAAAGTATTAAGAACTGCACGGTTATATGCGCCGCTGGGTGCGGTTTATATATGTATATTTATGAACTTATAAAACTAAGGCAAGTGTTCGCATATTTTTGTTTCAAAATACAGATTTCAATAATGCAGTATGGAGGCTGTAAACAAGAGCTAATTGAGGTCAAAATTTAGTCACAGCGTGATGTCTGTCATGCAAGTTCACACTTTTAGGGATTTGTTTGGGGATTACAAAATCGTCAGCGTGCGTCGCCGTCGGTTCAAAATCGTTTTTAAATATTAATGAACTAAGAAACAGCAGAACGTCTATACTATGTTTCCGTAAATAAAGAAATAAGACCGAAGAGATCCATTATTTTCGCAATTATTCGTTGGTGTGAGTTTATTTGGGACGAATAGAAGGGTTCTACCAATTTATACTTTTCACATTTTCAGGGCCATTAAGGCTTGGTTAATAATCAGAGTGATTAGTCATTGCAGTCAAAATGTGTTTGGTAACTTCTAAATTGAACTACAATAATGTCATTATATAGTAAAGCAACATACTTACTTAAAAAAAGACTATTGATTCCCACACTTTACCACACTCTTTTTATGTATCTACATATTATCCCATTGGGAATATGCAGAATAATGACATATTGAAATTCTATGTTTTTTATTTTCCGACGATTTTTATATGAAAATCTACATTCAGCTTGTCCTTGTAGATGGAACGATAGTCGTCAGAGCCTTCACCGGCCCTGGCACTGCGGCCTCTCCAAAGGGGCCTATTGTGCCTTCCTTGGTAGGGTCCTCGAGCCATCTTTTTACTCTGGAGATAGTCAGGAAGAAAAGTAGATAAATCTTCTCTGTGGGTTAATTCAGAAAGATTTGCTGAGGTAACGATGTCTTCGCCAAGGACATCCTTTCTAAGGCGAAAGAGAGACGGACATTCCGTGAGAGGTGAAGAGAGGTTTCATCGCTCTCCAGACATAATATACATGTGGGGTCCGGTGAGACTCCAATTCGGTGAAGATGTTTGTTCATAATGCCATGCCCATGTCCTTGTAACGTAAGTCGCCAAACAGTTTTGTATACATTTTAAACATTTGATTCAGATTTAAAGTAAGCAAAGCAATGATACACCATCCAATGTAAATATTTATATAGACCTATACATAATACGTCATACCTACATCGGATTGTTGTCGTGGTAGAATTTAAAGAAAACATTTAAAAACTCCAGATTATGTTAAAGCCTTGCATAAGTAGCTTCATCCACTTTATTGGAAATGAAATGGGGAACTACTGTTTAAATCTTTTAGAAAAGTATTACAATGTTTTGGGATCTACATTACATACATCTACTTGTTAAAAACATGGTTTTTGTAGGTTCATTAGCCTCAGTAACGAAATGCTCCGAAACCGGAGGCCTGGAGATAGTAAGAGCTAGTTTCTGAGGTCGAATCGGTGAACCCCACAGGCGAACTAAGCGATGCAGTAAAGTGGAACGGCTGTGATTCTTATAATCCTGGTTATAACCTCACCGAACAAAAAGGAAGAAGAAGAAGTGTGTAATTACATTTTAGATTTATTTTTCTAAATTTGTTATTAGTTTGTGGCGCAAGAGACTTGTAAGCTTGACAGCAGGCTTGCATTCTCACAACCAGTCATTTGTATAGGCAATTTTTTTTATTTTTGGGACAAATAGGTATAGGACCTATAATTTTTATATGAAAAATGTTGTAACCCTGAGCTCGACAAACTCTGTACAACCATTATAAACTGCCGAGGACCAATGGTATTAATGCCAAGATCAGAAGCGCCACATCTGACGTTTATTTATCTATATAGTTTTTGTGTACCCACATAAAAAGCCTTTGGTTTGATGAAGAGCGGGCAATGCATAATATGCTTGATAACTCGTCTACAAAATGACGTCGCAGAGAAGAACGAAAGCTGTTCGTAAGCTCTCAGTGTTGAGAATATGGAAAAAGTACTTTTGTAGACTATGGGGAAGGCGACCGAAACTCCGCTCTAACAAGCAGAACTAACCATTCAATCTGGACGATGATAGCAAAGATGTCCCGTACACCCGAACAAAATAAGGAAAGTATATCAATATTTAAAACTACCAAAGTCCAACAAAGAAGTATTCTTTCTAAGGTTAAAACAGAGCAAATGCCCTAAAAAACGGTTAAAAAAACCACAATGCGACGCGACGACGCTCTGGAAAGGGAATGAACATTTCTGAGCATAAAGGACGCAATGCACTGAACTCTCTCTATCATTATTTTTATTATTAAGTCCAACAATGAGGCAAGTACCCGACGGCCTTTAGTGTAAACTATAAGGCAGCAGAGGACACCTTCTAAATTTTTCTAGCATCGTTTGCAGGATGCACAAGACCCTCTTAACTGCGCCAACTTGAGGTATCACTATTTATAGAGACGAATGAAAATCTTACTACATATATAGGTATATTACAGTTTTTACTCAACAAAGTTTCTTTGTGAGTAAGAATTGAAACGACACTGCCAGTCGCCTGAAAATTGACAGATAATTTGAAATTTAATTTGAAACGCGTGTAACGACTATTTGGATTTGTCTTTCAATTTCCTGCGAAATGAGAAACAAATTGCTATGAAAATGGTATCAGAAGGCAGGAAAATAATGTAGCTTTTTTTCTCTTCTCGAATGCTTGTCGTTCAATCTCGTCCACATACTTGGATTCATACTCACTCACATGCATTTTATGGAAAAACAAAATGCATCTGTCATTTTTCATATTTACTACAAAATTTTCGTAAATTTTTGTCTTTGAGAGCCATTTTGACAGGGATCATGACGTTAACTAGAACGACTAAAATCTAGAATGGTCAAAATCTCGAAAATGAATTTGATAAATCTCGAATGGGTCAAAATCTAGAAAGTACAAAAATCTCGAAAGACTTTATCTCGAAAAAAAATCTAGAAAACAAAAAGTAAATTCGAGATTTTTTCTTTGCACCCATCCCATAGCCAGACAGTAAACCCAAGCAGAGGGGGGTTGCAGGGGGCCAGCATGCCCCCCCATACGCATCGAGATTTTTTTTTCGAGATTTTTGTCATTCGAGATTATGCTTTTTAGATTTTTTTTCGACATTTTTTTTTCGAGATTTTTGCATTCGAGATTTTTGCTTTCGAGATTTTTTTTTCGAGATATCGGGGTAGACCCATTTTGACAGTATTTTCCATTTTTACTCCAAAAGTAAAAAAAACCGAGAACTTTGGTAAAGAGATTTTCTCAAAGTGATACCTACTTGAGAAAATTGTGAGACACTCACAAGCGAACACCAGGGCAGGGACATTATTTGCCCCAAGTCTGTACTTGCATATGCGGATGACACTGACACTGCCACTGCTGCGTTTGCTGTTTCTTTGGGGATCATGACGTTAACTAGAACGACTAAAATCTAGAATGGTCAAAATCTCGAAAATGAATTTTATAAATCTCGAATGCAAAAATCTCGAATGGGTCAAAATCTAGAAAGTACAAAAATCTCGAAAGACCCTATCTCGAAAAAAATCTCGAAAACAAAAAGTAAATTCGAGATTTTTTCTTTGCACCCACCCCATATCCAAACAGTAAACCCAAGCGGGGGGGGGGGGTTGCAGGGGGGGTTGCAGGGGGGGCAGCAAGCCCCCCCATACCTATCGAGATTTTTTTTTCGAGATTTTTTTTTTCCAGATGTCATTCGAGATTATGCTTTCTAGATTTTTTTTCGAGATTTTTTAAATTCGAGATTTTTTTTCGAGATATCGGGGTAGACCCGTTTCTTTGGCCTTAGAATTGAGTAGTAAAGTCTTGTCAAGAAGCAAAAAGGTGCCATTGAAGACTCTCATCATCCCAGTACTGCTATATGCGGCAGAAGCATGGGCATTAGAGAAAGGGGTGAAAATATATAATTTTTTTTTTAGGTTTTCGGTCCTGTTTGCGTTAACGGCATTTAAAGAAAGAGATTTAACATGGAACTCTACGAGCTATACAGCCACATCCACCTTGCCAGAAAAGTGCGTCTTAGATGGCTGGGGACAAGTTTCCAACTCCAACTCCGAGAAACAACGTAAAGGAAGACATCGCTTTAGGTGGCGTGTACAAGCGAAAGGGATCCTTAACCAACCAACTTAGAGGGCGCAACTGCAAGCAGTTCGACAAAGACCGAGCTAACTGAAGAGGTGTAGATAGGTATTGGATGAAGCTCAGTTCCACCCCAGATTGTAGCTCCCAATGGCGACATTGTTGATAAAAATGTATCTATTGTGTTGTGACATACATACATTTTTAAACGTGAATGTTAAAAATATTTATTAATATGTTAACCAGAAAGCTAGGAAGATCATGTAGTTACAATCCTGATGGCGTTTAATTAATACGGAATATACGGCTATATTTATCTGGGGCCCAAATAGCATTAAACTTATCAGTAATTTGCCAAGAAATGCTGTTGCAGTCAGTCAGCCAGCCATTAGCCTATATTGGCTTTCAATTCCCTGTTCAGATTAAGAATGGCAACGAAATAAATTTGTACAGCGATTACTTCCAGCGGTTTACGAAATAAGGGTTCGATGGTAGAATCGTTTATTTTTAATTGAAACAATAGGTACAAACAAATATAAAACCTTCTAAGAGGTCCGAGGCTAACTTGCCACAATATCCAGCTCCCACGGATAGGTAATAAATTATCCTATTGGCTAATTTGTTGACGTATTGAGCGTTTAGGTCTAGGAGGAAATAAAACACGATACGGAACATAATTTCAATTGATCAAGATTATAGTGTTTAGCGAATTTCTCACATATTATATACCTATCAGGAAATTTGCCGAAAATATTTTTTTAGCGAAATGGACACATACGGCCTATACCTTATTGTTTAACATTAAACGCGTAAATATTCAATTTTGATAACATTTAGAGATATTTCTAGCTATATTTCTTGATTTTTTAATTGTAAATGCAAACGATTAAAATTTAAATTGAATTTTAGAAATTTCCTTGCCATATTTGATTTCTAAGTCGTTAACATTAAAACAAATGTTTTTTTTTGTCTATGCCTAAATTGCAATTATTCGAAAAAAAAATCAGTGCATCCATATTCGTCTATCCAAATCAAATTTTGAAAGCTTACTAAGCCTATTGGCCGTCTTTTCCATTGAAAGTGTCAGTAAACTTCGTCTTCTCCCCTAGGACTTAAATAGCATTGTCATTTTTTTATTCGAAAAAGGTGTACAAATTTACAAAATTTGGCACCACTTCAAGAAAAAATCGCCCAGCCCAAAGCAGGAGATTCACTAGCCAATCAAGTACCAAAGAGTGTTGTTCTCTTACCCAGTTGCTGCTTTCTTGGTGAAGCAACAAAATAACGTTCCTAATTAGAGGTTCGTATGGGGATGCCCTCCACTGCCTGGATGTCCGGTACCAGCAATGGATGCAGCTCCATTGGCAGTAGCTACAGAAGCAGCAGCACCTCCGGTCAGTATTTCGTGTTCGTTTTTAGCCTGACGCAACCAGTTGCGTAGGTCACGAGTGCGTTCAACAAGACTGGTTGTATAGTTGACAGCCCGAGGGCTTTGTGATACGATTGTGTTGGCAGCGAGGATTGCCCCTCCCATGCGGCCAGTGGCTAATTGACGATAGGTTTCCAGTCGATCGGCTAAGGTTGGAATGGATTGGGGAGCGTGCAGAAGTGATGAGCTGTTTGGAGTGCCCGGTGCTCCGGCGGGCGATGACAGTAGACTAGCCCAGTTGAAGTCATTGTGTGGGCTGCTGACCGGAATCGATGGACCTGCGGAAACTGGAATTTTCAATAAAAGGGGTTGTCAGAAGGTGTATGCTTAACTTACCATGTCCTTGTTGCTTGCCGAGGATGTCTAAAATTTCCCTGATTTCCACGTTCAAGATCTCCAAATTTTGAATGCATTCCGATGATTCCTGATACATTTCCTTGCGACGGTTCAAATTGTGCGTGTCTACACTGGCAAAATCAGTGCTGCTGAATCCTGAACTGGAGTGCGATGATAAGTCACTAAGAGTTGCATCATCCTTGTTCTCCAAAGCCAGGAAGTCCATTGGTTTCTCTTTCTCATATACCCTCTGCAAGGATTGCTCCAAGTGCCTTAAACGAATGACCTTCTCGCCCAATAAGGCCCTCGTACGGTGCAAGTTCACCTCCATTTCAGTCAATTCTTTTTCCTCCTGAATTAACTGATCCAGAGAGTGGCGTGTGGTGTTTATCTTGTGATGCTGTTTGATTTCTCTCTGGCGTGCTCTGAAATTTGTTCGTTGATTGCGAAGAGACTCCTTAGCACGTCGCACCGAGTCGCGCTCCAAGTGAATGCGATGTTTAAAGAACTCCAATTCGGCAGAGCTGGTTCCGGCATGTTCATTGGAAACGTCAGAGAATGGATACCTTAGATGATATGTGGCATCGAGGGTGTTGTCGGGGAACTGATCTTCGAGATCCTCTAACTTCTGCAGCTGATGACGTAGATTCTCCACAGGAGTGCATGGCCGATCGCCTTTGTAGTTATCCGAGTTAAGCCGAGAAGTCGAGGCCGACTTCATGCGGGAGAAGAACTTCTTGCGTTGATTACTGTTGCCACGGGTGTTATTATTGTTCTCCTGGTTGTTTTGGAAGGCTTCAGAGTCAGAGTTGCCATTATCACTCAAGACCGGTGCTGGAAGGTACCTTCCCTTGGGGTAGTTGTTCGATATGGTGGTATCTGATTGACTTATGGAAGTAGTGTCATCATGAATTTGTAAGTGTTTGATATACTTTGAGGTTATGCCGGGCTTTCGTGACTGCTGCCGATCGCCGGATTTTTCTCGCAAGGGGTGCTCCCTCACATTGTGCAGATGTGTCTTTGGGGGAATTGGCGGCTTGACTCCAGAGGTGGATAGCGACAGACTACGATTCTCGCTGTTGCCTATCGATGGTTTGTTTGACATGGATCGTTCTGTTTCCGACCCAGTAGTTGTGTTATTCAAACTTTGCTGATTGAGTGCTGCCTGTTGTTCTCGGCGGCGATTGCGGCGTTCCAGTGATAGTTTCACGTCGGTCTTCAGTCTAACGTATTTCTCCTTCAAACAGCGATATTTGTCCTCCAGAAGGCGTTTTTCACAGCGAACTTTTTCGTAGAGACGATCCTCACCGGTGTCGCGCATGCGCTGGCGTTCAACTTCCATTTCGTGCGTCAATTTGTCACGCATTTCAGAAAGTTTCGCTGCGTGCTCTTTCTTTAGGATCTCCTCTTCACTCTTAAGGTCCCGTTCAAGATCTTGAAGTATCTCTGAATGGTTCTTCTGAAGGGTGCTCATGTGGGCCTTATGTTCATCAACCACTGCCTTGCGCTTGGTGTTGAGATCCTCATCCATTTCGTTTCGAAATTCTTCGAGACGTCGGTCAAAGTCTTCCTCTAGCTGATGTTGGACCGATGTTAACCTTAAGTCGTGTTCATGCCGGAGACTCTTCAGCTTAACTTCGTGCTCCTTCTTCAAGTCTTCGATGTCATGTTGAAGTTTATCGTCGAAACGTTCCTTCTCCTTTCGCATCATCTCTAATTTATCTGCCTCCTTCTGCTGCCGGTACCTCTGAATTTCATTCTCGACTTCCCTGTCGATCTGGTCAGATACAGTACTAAATGTGGAAGTTACGTCAGGTTTGATTGGAAACTGAGGAACCTTTGGAATTGCTCCTCCTTTGATTTTGTTCTCCAGCTCTTCGACATCACGTTCGTGCTTCTTGTCCAGCTCGTCCAAGTCGAATGGAATGCTCTCCAATTCTTGTTCAGACTTGTTTACAAAACTTCTTACAGAGCTGGCTTTCGATTCTGAATCAGTGTCTTCATAGAGGGGTTTCACGTGGGTAGTCTCCTTCAGTTTATCGAGATAGGAAATTGTGGATGAAGCCTGACTTTCTACACTAAGAGAACGAGTAGCATCACTCAGGCGGCTTCTGTCCTTGTCAAGGGCATCCATGCTAAAACTCTGCGCACGTACCATTGGTACAATAACCGGTTTTACTACTGGGGTGACTTTAACTTCCTTCACGTGCTTCTCCACCTCGTCAAAGTCATCATCATCATCGTCATCGTCGTCGTTGTTATCCCAGTTGTACTCATCGTCGGAAATAACGGAAACCTCGGGGCTCTGTGTCAACCTTTTCGAGCTACTTGGCTCCTCCTCAGGAGAGTAGTTGGATCTGGATTTCACATCATCCAAATTAAAGCGAACACTCTTTTTGTCCTCAGTAGGGTCATTATCCAAGCTATCCGCTTTTCGACGCATATCTGTCAAACTCGAATCTCTGAGAATGCCCTTAACGCCAGTATTCACGATCTCGGCAAATAGTCCCACCGCATTGTTTCTCTCCTTAGTCTCTATAGCGCTGTGGAACTCTAGACTCTTCCTAACATTCGATTTCAGAAACATAGAACCTGTGCCTGAGATGGTGAAGCCTCTCTTTAATTCTGGCCCGTCACCACTCGGTGTCAACGGGTAGTGCTGCTGTGGCTGTCCATCCCCGTTAAATTTCATGGCCAAACCAATCTGTGGATTCGTCTTGGTCACTTCAAAGCGGGACATCTTAATCGTTGGAAAATTCGATCCGATTGGAAAGTTCTTTGTGCGCGACTCCAAAAATCGATTTACCCCACCACTGAAGCCACTCGTCCCACTGGAGCTGAAAGTACCATTGGACGAGCTACCCTTGGCGCTGTTATTCACTGGCGAAGATATGTCATTTGTATTGTTTGAGTCCATGTCTTCATTACCCTGAAGACTACGTATACCTGAATCTAACTGTGAGGCATCATCTGAGTTATCGATGACTGGAGTAATTGCTAAACATTGCTTCTGTCTAACCTGATCGGCCAGATCGCGATAAACAGCATCTAGAGGATGATCCCACTGAGAATGTTTGGTTTTGATGTTGTAATAGTAGTGAGCGTCTTGTTCTTCAGAGTAACTAGACCAAGAGATGGAGAAAGTTAAATTATTTGATAACGTTCTTTGATAAGTAATATAATGAAAGCGATATAGGAATCGGTTATAAATGAATGAGTAAAGGGTTCAACGTATCCTCATGTTTTCGCAAGGCACATGATGAAACGTTTGTCGCTGTTCTAAATGTTGGACGGTGGCAAACTCCAAAATTTGGAATGATCCACCCTTGATACCGCGACGTATTCTATAAATCCAATGAGCCCTCTGCAGGTCAAAAGTTGGTATCAGTTTGTTGAGGCATCTTCTATATCTACTGCTCCCCGCTAAATAAGGTGAAATAAATGATGTCGAAAGTCTGCGCAAAATAACACTTTAACATTTTACAATAGGTGATGATTTTAACGCGAAGCATAATTTCTGGAGTTCATAATGTCGTATTAAAGTTGAAAAAATGTTAGCCTTTTCTCTGATCATTCTGAAACGAACGAGACTGGTTAACAACGAAAAGCCACATGGACTAAAAAATGGCAAAACTAACTGAAAAGTCTACGACGAGGATGTAGAGGATAATATTGAACTAAGTGTACCTACAAAAAAAGGCAGCTGAGAAACCTAGGCGATAAAAGTGAAACTTTATGTAATTCAATAAATACATAGATACGTAGTTAAATTTAAATCAAGGATGCTCACCCCCCCTTTACCGCTTATGGGTCATTCTACGCGCCGTACCCGCTCCCGTTTCCTGTCTCTTTTTAGTTTCATCGCAGTTAAGAACTACTGCTCAAAAAGCCATAAGAAGTTTCAATTCAAAACCGCATGTACCTAATGTTACCCTTGCCAGCGAAATGTATAACGACACTAAAAACCTGCATAAAATACGAGGCTGCCGCTTTGCCGCTTGGCGCTCAGTGCGTGTCCTAGGCGTTGGTTGAGAGTGGGCGATATGACACTTTTAAAAGTGCCCTGAGCGTCATGACATGCACCCGTTAGTTCGTCACACCTTTTTATTACATACTTACCTATAATATGGATTGGGTGTTACAGCGCAGCTGTTGTTAAAATGCCGATACGTAAGGATAAGTATAATTTTGTCTACCCAGGTGACTTCTGACTTGGTCTTACTGGTACAATAATAATTGTCTCGCTATCCGCTAATCGTTTGGCAGCCCTTTCAATGGCTTATTCGTTCTTAGTTTTTTTAGATTTGTTTTCTTGCAAGGCATGCTTATATATCGTAAAGCTTTCGCTTGACTTTTTGTTCATTTTATTCAAAGAAATCGATTTGTATTATTGGTTTCAGGTTAAAAGATGTAACCCATAAAACGGCATGGAAAATAGTTGTATTTTTAGTGGTCCATTTTCAATTCACATTCACAGTAATGATTTCTGAATTTGACAAAGATCACGTTCCAAGGGACCAATAACTAGTAACCAATGCGCCACGACAATCCTCACTATCACTATCTTGACCCACCTATAATAATCAATAATTCTTCGTTTTGACCTACAATAACGTACCTACTATAATTCATTATGTACCTAATTTCGATGTAAGTTCATCTACTTACTCAATTTTATATTTTCAGCCTTTATGAGAACAAAGCCATAGAACATCAACAAATGTTCAATTAAAAACCTACACAACTCAACAAAAGCTTAAAATGCTACGGACAAAATATTAAAATTCATCAACAAATAATGTCAAGGATATCTTCCATCGCCCTTAGGGAAATAAACCATGCTTCGGCCATTTTAATTACTGTTATTATTAAAATAATATCCCGGCACAGCTGTGGTTTCTGAATTCGTTCCGGGTCCCCACACCACCACCAATCCATTCATTCGCAGCCGGTGGTATACATGTCCGTACTAACGAAATCAATAATGGCTACTATTTCCTCTTCAGTGTAACGTTTTATTTTCTACCGTTATACGCGAGTACTACCTATTCATGAATCATGAGTCAAGGTAGACGTAGAGGCCAGAATTTGCAAAGAGCAAACAATTTTATAACAAAAGAGATTTATTTGGAATGAAAGAATCCATTTTGTTTGTAATTACCAAATCTTCCAATCGGACGGCAGAGCTTGTATTAAGCCTTCCTTGGCCAAGTAGAGCAGATAGGGCTCCTTAACTGGATCAATGCCAAGTTTCACCGCATAGTCATTGATTTCTGAAAGAGATACCAGAACAGAAAGAGTGCATTAAGTATAGACAGTATGAATAGATGTAGGAAAAAAATGTCATTGAAATGAAAACGTGTGTACTATATATGAGAGAGTGATAGAGAGGGAGAAATATAAATAATAAGGATAAAGGATCAAGTATTGGTATCTTATGTTTCCATATGAACTACATTTGGCAAGCGTGGGAAGCGAATGCTTTTCAGAGAAAATCCATTTTTTTACTCCATACAGATGGCAAAAAGAATGACAGGGGGTCGGCATATTGTTTTCCTTTTACTGAAGAACGCAGTAGTTACTATTGCTAAGCTTTGACAGGTTAAGATGAATCGCTGCGCGTATAGGGTGTTGGCCCTATTTAAGAGACTTATTTTAAACTTGCCTTTGTGGGTAAAATGTGAAATTGCTTCTTTTGTAAGTCAGATGTGTATATTTTTGTTTTCTTGCTGGTGTGTGACAGTTTGAAAAGAAATTATGCTGCCATTGTGGTGTACTAGGTACTAGGTAGGTATACTTGTGATGGTTTTTTGTGATACCGTCTCGTACGATATCTTCTTGTAGATACATAATCTATAATCTATTTTAATTGTATAGTGCAGTGAAGGTATAATTAAATTATCAACGCAGTAAAACTGACCCGGTTTTAAGATTTTAAGAGAGAGAGACAAATTTCCTATGTCTGCATATGAAACTCAAGAACATAATACATTTATGTATAATATTGTTTTGCCTTGTTGAGTAAAAAAACGGGCCAACCATAAAAGACAGCATTTGCTTTTAATAGGTAAATTATTTATTTATTTATTTCTTCTTTATCTATTTGCTTTAATTTACTTTAAGAAATTTATTCATTTCCATCCGTAGATAATTAAATAACATGTAGGTACCTACATGATAAGGTACCTACATGATACTTGTACCTACTAAAACAAAGTATGTATATGGATGGCTATAAATCCGTTTTCTAATGCAAAGCATGCTGAGAGAGACTGGGGTGGCGCAGAAGCAGAAGCAGATACTTTCTGTCACATTTCACACGAAATCCGTCATTTTCTAACTTAATCTAATATAGCCATTATGTTAGTCTTATGTATTGGAAGGTTCAACACAGTCAGTCATTTTAGATTTTTAAATTAGACGTTAATGTCTGCGATTCAGTGGCAGACCTACTTCACCCGCTTAGATTTGCTGGATCTACTCTTTCTCTAGACTCTAGAGTCATCAGCGAACTCGTAACGTCATAGGATACACAAGTAGTGAAGTACCTACTTATTTCTGGTTAGAACGACTCACCAAACAGTGCTTCACCAAGTTCTCCGAGTTTTACTCCACATACATTTATATAACTTCATCAAACACACCTAATTAAGAATTTCCAACACCGCGGTATTTAGTTTGTTTGACGTTTTTACTGATCTTGAACGGAACTGCAGAATGTTTAAGATAATTCTGCGGGCTACCCCAAGATTTATAGGCTTAGAATCAGTCAGTATGCTCGTTTATCATAAAGGATAACACTTTTGCTGCAAGAGCATTTTTCTTCTAGCAAGCATTTCTTCTGGTGAAAAATGACTTACATAATCGCATCACATTTGAAACAGGGACCTGACACACGATTTGGTATGTGGTACTGCGACTAGCAGTGACAAAAACTACGAGGAGTTATAGCAGGAGAGGGCACCTGAGGCCGAAGTTCTGGAAGCAGCAGCAATTGTACCAATCGGCTTCTGAAAAGCGAACCGATTCAGCAGGATTTACCGCACCCACTAGCGGCACCCACTAGTAGAACTAGTTGAGACAGAGGTAGTGTGTAACGAAACGTCCCCGTTCGTCGCACTTTTATGGCCCCCACTGTAGACACTTTGTGTGGCCAGGATACTACTGTGCACAGCCAACCGCAGACATGCCACCGGTTGCTATTGCACAAATAACATAGACTGTCCAACCAACCAGCATAATGTGACAAGGAATTTTCATTCGTCTCTTATAAGTCACACGGACTACGGCCGCGTTTATATTTGCAAGAAAACTTCTGCAAGAAATGTCTGTCAATCTGTCCGACAGTGACTTGCAGCTGACCTCGGTCAGTGTTCTACATTTTTGAATCAGCCTTGAATCAGCAGTGTCAGCACTTTTGGCTCTCCTGCTTTATCTCGGAGCCACTCTTATCGCTGGGCCGCATACCGGAGCCACGCTTGTCGGTGAGCCGCTTCCTGTAATACGGAGCCACGCTTGTCGGTGGGCCGCTTCCTGTAATACGGAGCCACGCTTGTCGATGGGCCGCATACTGTATACTCGCCGTTAGCCTCAACTTAGGAATTTAATCGTTGTTAAGTTGATCATAAGACATTAGTTGATAAGCTGGTTACTGAAATAAAGAGTACCTCATAACCAAAGTTTGGTGTTTCTTTGGGCAAATCCTGGATCCGGCGAGTAAAACCTCGGAATCAGAAAAAGCACATCTCAAGGGGCGCATGTCATAAGGCCCTCGGGCGCTATGGCACTTTTAAAAGTGTCATATCGCCCACTCTCAATGTGTCATACCGCCCTCGGAAATAACACCCCAAACCTTCATCTGACAGTAAACCCAAGCAGAGAGGTTACAGGGGGGGCAGCATGCCCCCCCATACGTTTCGGGTATTATTTCATTTGGGGCGTTAATGCACTTCTTATAGTGTCATAAAGCCCACAAAAAAGTGACTTAAAGCCCGGCGGGCGATATGACAATTTTAAAACACAAAAATGTGTGTCATAGCGCTCCATGGCCTGTGCAAAATTCACAAATACTCACTGGCAACGTGGTTACTGTAATAAAATACGATTTTAAAGTACCATCAGTCCGCGATTAGGTTATTTACTACTTGAATAAATTTCTTTGTCGAATAACAAAGAACATGAACAAGTTTTATACATAACGTCTATAGGTATAGGTATCCATAATACGTAAGGCCATCACACCCTATCGCCTTATTTGCTCCACACCATTTGGGGTGAACAAAGACATAACAATGACACGCGAAACCTAACCCCAACATATTATAAATGGAGGAAATCGCAAACGAGTAATTGCAATTATTCGCAAAATAAGACAAAGTATTAAAAATAGTTTCATTTTCACATGTAACATGGTCATTAAAAATGTGTTTACTGAGGTACTTTTGGAAGAACAAGAACAGCAGCTTAAACGCTTATTCGGTCGGCTAATGACACAATTCTCTGCAACATGTTCTGCTGACTATAGTCTGGGGCAGCTAATACATATTCATCTAGATCTAGAGTTACATAAGCTCTCCATCCCTTGAGTATACTGTTTGCCAAGCCTATGTAATAATACAACCCTCCAGGAAAAACTACTGCGGCTTATGTGACACAGTTTCCCGAGTCATGGGACTACACGTACATCCCACGTAGACATGGTCGTGTTGACAAACAAGAAATAAAAAACCAACAGCCACCATTGAATTGAATGACCATCACCCACCCCATGGCCTCCATCCTCCATGGCTTTCGTCTGTTTTGTTGCTACTAATGCACTGATACTTTTACACTCCCGAACAAAAGTGCTCGGACGCTATAGGATGCAGTAGAGGCCGCACTTAAATCTTTAAACTTTAAAGTATTTACGGATCTACCCCCTGTACAAATTGTACGTTATACCGAGAGGACGTATGGTTTCGTACAATTAATAAAATTCATCAACAATTTGAGTTTATATCTTTAGATAAACAAATCGAAATTCGTAAAGTGTCGAGCTTTGACAGTATGGACTCAATAGTCTGGTTGCGGTGCCGAATATAGGTGCATCCTACAGCAGTGATCACATTCCCACCCATCGCCAGGTGACTAAGGCAAGTTATTTTTTGCCGACTGAGAAAATCGTGGGTAGAGTGGGTCGGTGGTAAGTATGCTGGATTACTTAGCTAAAGGATTTAGGTAGAATCCCCAGAAAAGCAAAGTTCGAATTCGGTTGATAGGCCCATTCCATTCCTTTACCGACAGTATGGTTATTCGGGAAACGAATTGCCGAAATTGTCTTCGAATCTTAACGCGCTACGTCAAACTTCACGAAAATTCAGTTGTGGGTTTTCTGCAAAACGTTCGCAAGCATACCTATATTTTACAATTGAACCAGAAATCATTGTCCTCATATCTCAGGGCACAATATGCTGAAATATCATACCAAGAAAATAGGACTCAGTACAGATGACCTGTGCAGAGGATGCGGTGAAGAGGAGGTGCATGAGGACACCCCACACTTTCTTTGTCACTGCCCAGCGCTCTGCCACATAAGAAATAGAATCCTTGGTAGTTACTTCTTCGAGGATTTAGATTTAGAGGAACTTTAAGACAGGTCCAATAATGACCTATACTTAAATATGTAGGTTTTTCATAGGTTTCCAGTGTGTGGGGGTCATAAACCTCTAGGCCCTAGGGCATCACAACGAATCTACATTGATTTAAGTGTGGCACGTACAGGTTTCTCCTGCCTTGCCAACCCACTAACCTAACCTATACCAACCTATACCTATATTTTTATTGGCGACAGGTGTGAGTAGCTGTCAGTTGCCCAATAAGTGATGCTTGGTTTTTGGTTAAATATACGAGGGTATCATATCAACGCGTTTATAAACTCTTTGAGCAACCACAACGAAAACGCAGTTGACCAACTCGAGGAACCTTTTTTTTGGCAATATCAGACATGTTGACGCTTTTAATACAAAAATGTTGAATTTTAATTGGAATTAATTTGCTCAACGTGAACAACGTGAGTTAAAAAATTGTTTCTTTAACTGAACAGTTGAATAAACTGTTGAGCAAAATTGGTGTATGCGTTGGGCCCTAAGTGGACGACCAGAATAAGTCTTCATCTTCATACCCCTTTTCTCAACTTAGTGCCCTTCTTTAGCCTATATTAAAATGAGGAATAAAATCCTGACCTTACGTTATAGGTATATACCTACCTACATTTCACAATAACTAAATTGGTAGCAAAATGTTTGTCAGTTCGTAAAAATGCATCTAGGGCCCGATTCCACAAGATCGAGTCTTGTCTTCTCCTAATTCTGGAAGCGTGATGGTGAATTTGACAGATGATGTGCTGTGCATACCGTTTAGAAAGCAGTACACGCTATCCTCAATAGTCAATACCATAAAAGTTATCAGTGCCGTGCATGATTAAAAACTCAATCATAACATTATGTATATATATTATGTACTAACAAACAAATTGACTGGAAGGCAATCGCATCTCGATAGTTCGCTAGCCATAGATGACTTTATGGATTTATTTTTTTTACTTGTCGTTAGGTCACTGCATTCTTTTCACACCCACTGTACCCACCCTTGCGAACGTCTATTGACTTTTAGCAGTTGGGTTGTGCGAATGTAAAGTAGTCGTGAATATTTTATTGATTTACTCGGATCATGTTCCTTTTCGTAAATGATGAGTGCTTTTGCAATCTAGCGTTCTATATGTGGAATAGCAGTCACAAAACGACCTGATAAAATCCAACGTATTTTAGGTATAGTAATAGTTTACCCGAGATGATGAACAGAGCCTTTAGGTGCAAAAGACTTAAAGGTTGACTGCAATTTAGGGCGCTCACTTATTTCAGAACAAAGGACAGAGGTGGGTGTAAAAGTCTGAAAGACCTATCTGTCTCTCAATCGATATATGCATAGTATATCAGCTATTCACTGTATGTAATCGTTGGGAAAATTGTAGTTAGCCATCCATGGGGCATGATCCATGATTATACTCGTCTGTGTCTGTATGGCTTTTATGATAATCGCACACGGTATAAGGTAAACGCGAGGTCAAAGTAAGCACAAGGGTTTTTCTTTCTTTTCGTCTTCCTGTTATAGGGAGTAATTAATTTAATTGTGCAGATACGGGTGTGTGGTGCTATAGGACGGGCACTGCCAAATGAGGATTTTCATTTAGTGGCGAATTTAAGAGTCCATTTTGGATGAATAACTTGGCATTGGTTCAAGAGTGGAGATGCACCCTGAACTTCTGCATTCTTAATGGTGGTAGGCTGTTTATTCGGAAAATGGAAAAGCGGAAAACCTTGACCACTTTTGTCTGCAGTGGGCGGCCATAAGAGATTGTTGACAGTTTGAGACAGAATATGTATGTTTGTGGTTTCATCGGAAAATTACCCCCATCCCACTGCACATTTGGAATGAGATTTTATGTCGTAAAGGAAATTCAACTGTTGAAACTCACCAGAAGAAAAATCTACCATTTTGCGGCATATTGGAGTGCATATTTACATCAAAGTCTTATCGTAATATACAACATGAATGACAAGCTTAAGGAATAATGAAGTCCATATTTATCATCTGCATCAAGGATGGGAAATCTTCCAAAATATTTAAATGGCACTTCCACCAGATTGTGCCATGTACGCCTAATAATACTGCGTAGGTATACTCATTCAGAGTGTTTCAGTTTAAACGTGAAACAAATTTTCTCGTACCTATAATGCCACAAAGATTCATATCGAGTCATTGGTCGCTTTCCACTAGCCGCTAGATGTCTAGCACGTAAATATCGCAGAAGGTGAACCACCAGCTAGAGCTCTGGCTACGATCTCCACTCCACTAAACCTGGAAAGCGCATCTCTCTATGTTTGTATATCGTAAGGTAGTTGCTGGTCTCAACATACGCAAATTCAACCGTGGGGTCCACCAGGACTGACTACGTAGAACAAAACTTCTAACGGCTGATTTCTTCACAGCTGCCTTAGTACCCGGTCTAGCTAGAAAAGTAGGTACCAACGAAAAGTTAGTACTTGTGTCTTCACATCGCCGTATATGGAATATCATGATAGAGTAAATGATTGGTTGTTTTTTTTTTCTGGACTCGATTTCATTTTACATTACGTAGGTACATACATTTTCATTTCATGTTTGATGTCACATAAAAATGACGAAACTGTGCGATAAAGTGCAGCAGTGGTCAACTCCCATTCTGCCAATGTTGCTGCCATTTGAATAAATCGGTCCAAGTTTTTATTTATTTTATGAATTTTGTATCCTTGAAAAATTTCCAATGTGAACAAAACAAAATCGCATACAAATCGTATGGTGTGTGTGCTTCATACAACCGATATCGGTCGGTACGATCGTTGTATAGTGTATTCCCTGCTTTATTTTCAACGAACAGCTGTTTAGCTAGGGTTTTAGCTAATGTTTGGATTTGGAGAGAAAAATTGAGGAGCATCTTAACATTTTAAATTCATTCCCATGAATCGTGTAGCCACCGTCCAAAGAAATGGAAAATTTCACAAGCGAAGAGAGAGTGGAGAATTGTAGAAGTCAATAGTACCTGAAGTCGCTCAAGAGATGAGAAACATTACTCTTGCTCTTCTGCAGGTGCTGCAATTTATATTAAAACTTGACTCTAAATGTATCTGTTGCCACATTTAAAATCAATCGTAAATCAAATAAAATCGTAATCTTTGAGAAGTGAAAGGAATTTAATTTTTTTTTGTTATAATGTAATTACATATGTTTGTGGAGGATATTTTTCTTTTTGTGGAGGACGGAGGACATCAACTTATAAAGGAGGACGGGTGGCAAGCCTAAGTCCAGCACACTAACTACTAACACTGAGCCACTGATGAACCCACAAACTAGACACTTAAGCCGTTCGTCTGTGCGTTATGAGTTTCCCTAAAGTTCTGTTTGTTATTTAAGTTGGAGCTGTATATGTAGGTATAGGTAAAGGCAATACATATATACAGACTATACTATACCCATCTGTATGCGATGTCTACCTATTGAGTGATACTATGGGCCAATTATCATAATGAGGCCGCTGATTTGACCGCGACTGTTGAGGTCACTGTTACATACTTTTTCTCGTCGAATTAAAATGCTTTTCCATTTGGTATTGACTAGAAGATTCTCTTAGAGATTGCCCACCGGAAATGTATAGATACGAATATATCCGAAATGGTGCCTAAATGACTCTACTAGTATGTATGTGTTAGGTTTAAAAATATTGCCATACTGAAATACACAGATATGAACAATTGAACATGTCCTTTAGTTCAAAGCCTAATAAACAAAGCAAAAATTATAAGAAACCTCCAGGCACACATTTTAGCACTTAAATCAACAACGTTTTGCTTTTAAGAACTTCAAAATACACAATATCTACCTAAGCATACCTTCTTAATACTTTATATATTAAATTACGTTTGTTAAACCCACATGTACATTGCACAACCTATGAAATTAAACAGAAGGTCCACAACAGACAACACTTAAGGGCAAGTATAATGAACGGGCTGCGGAATCCGTGTCTTGGCAGATTTAAGTGCGCTGTCTTTCAAATTAGGTAAACTAAGAGAAATCACCTATTTTAGAGTCTAGAGCCCATTAATATGAACAAGCGTGACGGTTAACACACTATACCATGCCACCGCCAACGTCCATCAACATCAAGATGATGGATATGTTTCGCTTGGCACCGTACCAATGTGTTGAACTTAGTGCTGAGTGCTGACACTGCTATTTTTCACCAACGTCAACCCCCATCAAGGCTCATTCATTACAAAAGCATTATGTACATGAGGAAATCATACAGGCACAGCCACAAGAATATACCCAATCCACGTATGACTATCTTTTGGGTTGTGATTTATTTAACATCAATGGGACTGTGCGATAAAGTAAGGGGAATGACTATGTCAGTCGCCAAATCAAATCAAAATATATATATATTATAGTGTTTTTTTGAAAGAGAAATAACATTTCCATGAGAGCGACGAAGATAGCTCATTTTATACCTATTGAAAATTGTGAGTTCGTAAAGTTTAACCCGGTCACTAAATATGATTATTATTTTATTATAGTACTGCGCATTGATTATTCGGGTATACTAACATCCCATAAGTCAATATTGCATTTCGACTAAAATTATTGTGGGTGAGATTCTCTAATATCTATATACATATATCCAATCCACCCTAATTTGATCTTGACACACTAGTTTCTCGATGGTTGCCAAAATTTGACACTTTAAAGCTTTAATTCTAATGTGCCTTCTATCCGATGACGGAACGTTAATGCAAAATAAAATTAAAATAAAGTGTGGGGTGGGATTCTCTAAAAAAAAAAAAGGTTAAGTTATAGGTTCGGGTGGAAGGTCACAGCGAGTGCAGCTTGAGTGGCTTAGCTTTATACCACAGGATCTTATAACCTAAAACTCCCCGTAGAACAAACAGGAGCTTACAAGAAAGCAAAGTGCTGAACGCAGCTGATGCCAGCGTGTTCTTTAAGACTGTCAAAGAATTATTCTTCTAAATATAGCTGGGCAGGTGCCTAGGAGGTAAAAAATAGTCTCTTAATATGTATATAGTCTGCTTAAAGAATTTCTTTAGTCCGTTAAAAGCGTTAATGGCATTTTATTTGATTAAGAGTCATTGAGAGACATCATTCATTTATATGCTGGACCCTGGACCTTATCGGCCGCCTGTACCTACCCATGATGGAGTAGAGATTATTTTTGTGTGGAAATCCTATACTCAAGCTAATACTTCCATCATTGACAAATGTTGGTTTATTCTAGTTCCTGTTTAGACAATGTAACTTACTTCTTGGTAGCTATTTGTCTGTTCAATGTATTCGGATAGCTCGTGTTTCAGAATTCTTGTGGGATATCAGTAGGACGTAAGTTAATATTTGTTCCATCTTCTGTAATAGGCATTTAGCATAGCTACTTCCATGAAATCTAGATGAAGTTGTGGGTTGTGGGATGTTTAGGATTATTTTATAAGAGCTGCTGTTAAATGTAGTTTTCATGGTATCTACCAGTTGAACGATACAGTTGCAGCTAGTAGGTATCTTGCTCAACTTTTAGAGTGTGCCGACCTTTGCCTTATACAATAAAACCGAGGTTCCATATATGTGATGATAGGTCTCGTTAATACACCTTGTTTATTCAGTGTCAAATTGAGATTAAGTCCCCAATTTTTAACTAGTAAACTTTTGTCGGTCCGTAATGAGGTCTTCCTCACTTTATGCAAAGTGTTGGAGAAGTAAGTGTTTTACATAATTTGTTCACTCATTTTGATACCTTCTCTTAGTGAATGCAACAATGGGGCTTCTATCTCCTTAAGGCCAACCTTTGTCAACCATGCTACTAGGTTTAGGACTGCTGTATCATTTCATATACCCTTGGTCATAGAAGAAGAGTACTGAGAATAATCAGCAGTTCATTTACAATGATGGGGGTATGTAAACTAGGGCTGAGAGTATTCAGAGCATCCTTTGTATCTATCACGCTGAGTTTATTGCTACCTATAGTAATTTTATTTATTATTTTTAAAAAGTCTTCTGATATAAAATATCAGAGTATTTATATCTCGATCGAAATATTTTCACTGCGGTTTTGCGCAAAAAGGCTGATTGATGACTTTGGTAGTTCTGACAGTCTGCGTCCTTACTTAAAAAATAAATAAATAGGCGGCGCAACAGGCGATAGACACCCTAGGCCTAGCTTCTCGCAACCATTCATTTGTGGGAGTTTCTATTTTTGGGACGAATAGAAGGGACCTACAATTTTATACTGAGTCCGAACGGCTGAATTGAGAAGCTTTTTCAGGACATACTCTCGGATGTTTGTCAGACGTTCGCGAGGGCTCCCTGAATTACGCCAAAAGAAATTACGTCTAAAAGTGTTTTGGAAAAAAGACCAAAATAATTGCGGCTTAATATTTTTGCAAAAACGCCAAAAAATAAAAAATAAAATTCACCAGAATGCCAGGAAATTACGCCATATTTTTGGAAAAAAAGCCAAAAAGTTAAATGGAAACTACGCCAAAAAAAATGAAATAAGGTCTCAAATCTGACAGTAAACCCAAGCAGTTTCGTTTTTCGTTTGGGATCTCATTTCACGTTTTTTTTGTGTTTTTTCCAAAACACTTTTTTAGGCGTTTTTTTTTTTTCAATTTTCTTAAATGGAAAAAAAGCCCGAAAGAGTTTTGGAAAAAATGGCAAAATTAGCAGCATTTGTGTCAAAATATTTGGGCGATTGAAAAAATGCCACAAATTTGTATGGAGGGTTTTGAGCTCTTTTTCCACTTTAATTTTTTGTCGTAATTTCAGAGAGCAGTTCGCAAGAGGTGACGCAGTAGAAAAAACCTTAAGATGTAATTTGTGTTTTTCCGGGGAAAACTGCGCCTCACCGAGTCCTTACTTGGTTATGTATTATTTTTGACAATTATCGTCTCATTTTAATATTGTTGGTGTATATCCCATTTAATAATAATAAATAGGTTGATTAAAAGATACAGGTCGCAATTGCAGGTTGCCCTTTTTATTGGAAATATTCGATCTTCTTCTGCCGCTTTGAATGGTTGTAATGAGTTAATCGCCCTTCATTGCCTTCATGAAAAATGTCCTTTAATCTTTTCCAGTCTTCTCAGAGCGGTCTGTTCTTCTTTCTCTAGAATATCCCGGAAAATGTGTTTCAACTAAGAGCTGAAGTGAAGTAAGTTTAAAAGCAAGTTTCTTAATATACCAATCGTGTCCATATGCATAGTAGAAATATCACCTAATTCTAATTGCCAGAATTGTAAAAGTCAAAGTTCATTTCGTCGAAATCTAAATGTTATCTACGTGCCAGAAATTTATAATGAAAAACAGCCTTCGCATGTTTCACATTTTACTGCATGACAAGGTTTCATCATAAATATGCATATGCAAATCCTTGCTAGTGGGATTTCACAATCGGTAAACAAAATACATACGGTATAATATTATCTAGTTAGTCAGCGTATTATTTTTTGTTTGCCAAAGGGTACATGCTGTTGAAAATCCTTTCCTCTGAGAACGTATCTAAGAATTTAATGTCTCTCACAAAGCTAGACTAAAATATACACTCCCTGAAAACATAACGACCGCAAGTAGCCATATTCAATTTATGGCATAATGCCATAGTCGCCCAACGGAAGGTATGGAAATCCCCCCGAAAAAAGCCTTTTGGTCGAGGAAATTTGTTAGAATTTTGGCAGGTATACTGTTGGGTGCAGGAGGCAGTAGAAGGGCTTAACAATCTTTTGTCTAATGAATTGCTTCGACGCCTGAAGGGAACGAGATTTCGTGTGCATCAATCATAAGGGTATCTGGCGTGGGGAAAATATAGTATTTCACAATGTCTATATTTTCAAAGTATGGGAAAAGTATACAGTGTGAGATAAATCGATAGCTGTGACATCGCTCACTGTGTGGTTGAACATTTGAACGCATAACAGACTTAGGGCCGGTCTGTTCAGAGCTGGTTAAATCTGCGGTTAGGTTATCATAGATTTAGTTTAACCCATGATTATATATCTGTGGTAATCAAAAAGTGTTTGTTCACTTATTTTCTACTCTGATCACCAAACCATAGATTTGCGACAAATCGTTCCAGTTTTCCAGTTTATTTGTCAGGTTTAATCTATGGTTAAAATTGTCACAGGCGCAGCAATGCATTCAATTTTTTCCCACACTATATTGCATCGTATTCATCTGCCAGTTGTTGAAAATGCGTCGACATAGCAGATACGAAGCAACACACTATTTTGCCCATGTAAAATTTAGTTTTCTTTTGGACGCAAAAAAATCAATCTTTTTGAGATTCAGAGCACTTTTGCGAATCTTGATTTAAAAAAAATAGTATTTGACCGAATACCTTTCGGTTAAGAACACTAATTTTCACTTTATTTCCATTTTAGTTTCATTTCGAATAAAAGCTGTTAATATTAATTTAATTTCCAATATTTCTGCATTTCTTATATGGAAAATTGGGAAGTGCACGTAGATGGCCAGCTGTAAGATTCTCTATATGCGTTTACGTACAATTAATATACTTTTGTTTCTTTTCCAATCCTCTCTTTAACATCGGCACCTCTTTTGACTTGAAATGAATAACATTTAATTCCACAAAAATGTATAGAGATGACAAATAAAATATGTCGATGAAATTTTAGTTGTCGGTAATATAATTTTTCAAAATCGTGTTCTCTTCGTTCTTTATTCGCAATCTAAAATTGTCTATGGCAGGGGTTCTCAATCTTTTCTATACTGCGACTACGGGATATAATATTTTTGCGACGCCCGGCCCTTCTAAAAGCACACAACGGAACAAAGCACAGATATGTGAAAAGAAGCTGAGTTTATTGAAGATTCACTAAAGGGATTTTCAATAAGGATAGGTCGACGTTAAAATAGAATAAAACAAGCTGTGTGCGAGGTATTTGAAAGGCCCATGTATGTTATTATTGTAGGGAATATAACACCATGTCCGCCCCAGCTTCTAACGTTGTAAACTGATTGCAGTTTATTCGCATTAAGCTGCGGCTTCAGGCAACCCCACAAGAAAAAGTCTAGCGGGGTTAAATCGCATAATCTTGGTGGCCAATTTACGTCACCTCTGCTAGAGATAACCATACCCTCAAATCCTTCATGCAGAATGACCATCTGATGTGTGACACATAGCCACGTCTTGCTGAAACCACATGTCATCTACCTCCATATCGTTCAATTTCGGCCAAAATAAATCGGCTAGCATCATTCTGTAGCGCTCGCTGTTGATGGTAATAGCCTTATCAACGTCAATTTCAAGACAAAGAGAGCAATGACGCTGCCGACGCCGGTCTAAAATCTGCACCAAACTGCTTTTTATGGATGCCCTGCCACCTAGTGATGGGTTGACGTCATCCCATATACGGCAATTCGGCTTGTTAACATAGCCATTTATCCAAAAGCATTTTTGGTGCAGAGCATCTTCGTCGCTAAAGATGTGGGTTTGCACTGACCAACACTCACTTTAATAATAAATATTTATCATTTGGACGTGCTGCCCAATCGTGCAACTTGCCATGGTGGTTTGGCATCACTGACTGAATAGTAAACACCCAGATGAGACAGACGCCATGTCCCACATCAAAGCTGATAGAACATCGTATGCAGTCGACCTGTGCCAGTTAGGGATCCCCTGGGTCTATGGGTTTTAAGCAATTGGCTTCAAAAGTGGACTCTATTCGCCACTCAAACTAAGATATCTAAAAAAAATTTTATTTCTTCAGTATGTACGATTAACAAAGGTGCCGAAGCACTGTTTGCAACACAAAATTCCCATCCACTATCAGTGAAGTGAACAAATAAAAATACCTCTATTCATGGTCAACACCAGGACAAAGAAATCTAAACTGGCAGTAAACAAGTAAAAGTGTTATCATCGACCTGGCCGATGGTGATGTTCTCAAAGTTGTCCTTATTACGTTTTTCAAAAGTGTAATAAAGCCAACTTTCAACAGTTGGCTTTATTTCACTTCGACAAAGTGCAATAACGCCAAGTTGGTGTTACAAAATATGAATTTGGTTTAATTTCACTTTAGGTGAGTGAAATAAGTCCAACTGCGCGAATTTAAAACTATTATTTTCTAAAATTCAAAAATGCTTTTAACATTCATATTAAATTTTAATCAGCACAAGTTTATGTTAAACGATTTTTTTTTTGAATTTGAGAAAATAATAGTTTTAAATTCCTACACAAATTTTCATTGCATTCAAATTTATACAGTATTGTTCTATTTCTGAAATGTACAAAAATGTATTATTTAAATTTTGGGAACCCTTTTTAATTTTTCTAATTCATGCAAGATGATGCATATCACCCAAGACATCACAAAGAAACCGTTGGCTTTCCTTTTTTTCCTAAAGCGTCTTCAATTAGCTTTAAATGCACTTCTTGGCCAGTTTTAAAGATCTGCAAGGCAAGCAGACTACAGTCAAAATCGGTTATAACGACATTCAAGGGACTAGCGAATTTGCTCGTTATAAGCGATAGGTCGCTGTAACCGATATCAAGGTATACACGTGTAAATAAATCTGTTTTCAAGTAGAAGTCCTTTTTTTCATAATTCTTATTTGTTCTTGACATACATACATGCGAGTATATATGCGACGCCAACAGCTGCGTCGATTTTAGTTGTTGTAACCAATATTTTATTTCAAGAAAAGGAAAAAATCTGTCGTTTTAAGCGATGTCGTTGTAAACGATTTGTTATTCAATGGGATTATAATGGACCTCAGTCAGGACCTAAAAATTTGGTCGTTATAACCGATGCATGTCGTTGTAAGCGATTTTGACTGTATTTTAAATGGTAGGTCCTGGCACACTGTACAATAGGAGCGATCAACTTGGGCATGTAAATAAACCAAAGGCGCAGCGAGGAAATGATTGCGAAGGGGAGGATCAATTTTTAATGAAAATTAAAAATTCGCGCGAATTTTTAATTTTCACACCCCTCATATGGTGGTGTGTTCCAGGATTTACCACACCTACAATAGTCTGTTTGCCTTGCAGGAAAGCCACCGTAATAACGGTTTCTTTGTGATGTCTTGGGTGATATGCATCTTGAATGAATTAGAAAAATGAAAAAGGGTCCCCAAAGTTTAAATATTCCTAATTCAGCAACAAAAATTAGCTTAATGTTTTCAATAACTCATTTAGTTTTGTGTACATGACATTTCTCATAGAAATTCGCCCAAATTATAATTTTTTAAAATAAAAAAATTTAAATACCTAGCTAATAGCTATCTAATTTTCAAATTGTATCCTCAGTTCATTAGAAAATTCGTGGCCGATTAGTATTAATTCAAACGGTATGTACAAGATTTTGTTATGGAAAAATAACATTTGCTCTTACTCAAAATAATTTGGCTTTATGTTGCTTTGCGAAATGCTAGAAATCGCCTTGAAGCCAAATTTTAAAATTTGGCCTTATGTCACCGCACCCATTTATGCTACCAATAAAATTGGTGGACTTATGCTATCCACTTAAAAAAAAATAAATTAAAGACTTAGGTATGTCCCGTGGAGTTATGTCCCTGCGCCGATGTTTCCTTCTTGCCAAGCTTTCACTTGCTAATCAAATGAACTCAATTCTTACTTTAAAACTATTACCATGTCGATTTAAAGAACGCTAAAAATTCTTCTGTGATCTTAGAAACAGGTTACTGTCTAGTACAAATTCAATAGATTTGTTTGAAGTTGGTCTTATTGCGCTTTAGCAAAGTGAAATACGACCAACTTGGTCTTATTACTCAAATTTTGTTGGCGTTATTACACTTGGTCAAAGTGAAATAAGACCAACTGTTGAAAGTTGGCCTTATTACACTTTTGCATAGCGAAATAAGGCCAATTTCTAAAAGTTGGCCTTATTGCACTTGGCGTTATTTCATGGCACCGCATGTGTATAATATTGGTTTTGTATGGTAGGTACCAAAACTACTCGACCGACATGTATAATTTTTAATACCAACCTGACAATGGTAAAAAGAAGTGCTCTCACAAAATTTCATTCACCTAAGTCGATTCACGAAAGTCTCCGACCATAACTACAGCAGCGTATTCTAGGCTACTAAGCAACTGCTAAACAATTTGTAATTGTAATAATGGTCATACACTCATACCTCATGCAAATATTACTTTTTCATTAACGATCAAGCGACAAAAAAACACTCCGCGCCGGCCGTAGTGTTAAATTCAAAGCTTGTAAGTTGCAAGGTATTTTTTGACGCACAACGCAACGTAAAACTATGCTGGCTTCCCGGTGATAGAGGTGTGTCTGGAAAGGAAGAAGCCGATGAGCTGGTAAGAAAGGGGTTCTCTCTTGATCTAAACCAAGCGACATCACTGCAATGATCATAATCTCAAACAGACGATTTGCGATGAAAGATTAAGCAAGCTCGGAAAAACAGAAAACTGAGCGAATCTTATAAATGAACAAAAAATCATTGTCCTCGATTGCGGGTATTGTACTGTGACACTGGACACAATATGCTGCAATATGATACCAAAAAAATGGGAACCAGCACAGATGTCCTGTTCAGTGGATACATTGAGGAGGAGGTGCATAAGAATACCTCACACTTTCTTTGCCACTGCCCATCTCTCTTCCACATAATAAATATAATCCTTGGTAGTCACTTTTTCGACTTAGAAGAACTTCCGACAGGACCATACTTAAATTTGTAAATGCTTCAGGATGGTTTCCAACCCGAACGTTTTTCATAGGTCTCTCTCCATAGTGTTGGAGTCATAAACCCCTAGGGGATCACGTTGATCTAAGTGTAGCAGGTACAGGTTTCTCCCGTCTTGACAAACCCATTAACCAAACCTAACAAAAGTGTCCATATCCAGTGCCCAGCATGACAAAAGTTCAGAACAATTTAGGCGTGGTCTAACAAATATAATTTCATAAACATAAAGAATGGGGTTCAGATAATGTGGAATATAAAAACAATCTGCATAATAATTTCATTTAACATATTAGTCACCGTCTTTATCATTACTCGTATGACAAAGTGTTTGTTAACAGCGTCGCCCGACGCCCATATAGGTAGGCACGCAATTTTCGCCGAAAATGTACGTTTTGACTGAGATACTTTTCGTGAAATTAACCGAAATACTTTGAACCATATCTACTTTAATTGCTTCCATCCCTTGAGCTGTTGAGTGGGCGTAAGCACGATTTGCGATTTTACTTTTGTGAAAGGTTTGCCTTCATTGTGATGTCTGATGTGGGTCTTAGGCTTATTCGTTTCCTATGGCGGATGCGAATCCAGTTTTATTTTTAAAAGTATGTTTATCAAATAAACCCACTCAACTCAAATTAAAAGTAGACACAAGGCTGAGCTTGGTGTAGGTTGTTTCTGGAGAATTATTGTTTTTTTTTTTTTTTTTTTTTTTTTTTTTCAATTGTAAAACATGCCTACATAATGAATCTACGTGTATTCCAGTTTCCAAATTGTTATCCTTTTTAGGTACAACTAAGTGATGCTAATTAATTGTGGAATGAGTTTCAATAATATTCTTTATAAGGTAGGTACATATAATATCTACTTACATATATACATATATGTATTTTTATTGTACATAATGCATAGTTATTTTGTTATAATAAAGGTCTGTTTCTGTGGGAACATACATGCCGAAGTCTTTCCCCGAACAAGTACCTACAAGGGTTTTTGAGAAAGTTCATAGCCCACTGAAAAGTGTTTCCATGGAAATTAATAGTAGATAATAAATCATGAAGAACGGTTGACGAACCTTAAACTATGCATAAAAAAAATCTTTGCACGGCGAACATAGCTTGATATGTAAAGTAGGCACTGAGGACAGAAAGACTTTACTTGCAAACTGTTATTTGACTCGGGTTGGGGACACGATCCCGAAAACCAAAATCCCGAAAATCTAAAATCCCGAAAATCCAAAATCCCGAAAACCCAAAATCCCGAAAATCCAAAATCCCGAAAAAAACAAAATCCCGAAAAACTAATATCCCGAAAACCCACAATCCCGAAAAGCCAAAATCCTGAAAAAAGAATCCCGAAAAAGAGATCCCGAAAAATTATATAAAATTAAAAATTTGCGCAATCAGCCTATTCCAAAGAAATAGAGGAAATGTCTGCCACAAAACTATCGTCCAATAGCGTTACTTTCAATGCTCTCAAAAGTAACGGAAAAGGCAATAAATGTCGAAATAATCAAATAAGGCCACCGATTAATAAGCGACAGACAATACGGATTTCGGAGGCGTCGTTCCACTGGAGACCTGTTAATCTACGTAACGCACTTATGGACGCACGCAATTGAACAACACGGCGAATCCAGAGCTGTAGCTTTGGACATATCAAAGGCATTTGATCGAGTCTGGCATAGAGCCCTATTAAGCAAGTTATCGTCTTATGGATTACCACAACAACTCTGCGGATGGATCAAAAAGTTTCTACTGGGAAGGAACTTAGCATGTACGATGTACCCAACCGCGCACCTATCCCATAACCTAGCAGTGAACCCAGGCAGGGGGTTGCAGGGGGGCATTATGCCCCCCTATTTATTCCACTGTTTATTTATTATGGACTTAAGATTCAAATCGTTAAAAATGATATATGAACTGAGCAAAATAAGGCCCTCAGGACATGATGGAAATATGGCCCTATGTCGCAAAAAATATGGTCTTATGACGCTTTGGAGCGCCTATCCTAGCAGAGAAGAATGGACCATATTAGTGCCTTTCAAGCAGATGTCCCGGCAGTGACAACAACAGCCCGTGAGTCTGTGGTAAGCGCAATAGAACCTGGAGGTATTATACCTTCTCTATTGAGAGTCAGGCAGCAATAAAAGCCATAACTGCACCAGAAATAAAATCGAAGCTTGTTGTTGCGAATAATTCAAGGTTCTTGCTACACAGCACAAGGTATAGCTCTGCTGGGTTCCGGGACATGAAGGCATTCCGTTCAATGAGATGCAGATAAATTAGCAATACAAGGTTCGACAGCTGTTTCAGCTCTGTAAATATAACGCCTTGTACACCCAACCCTAGATACATGTAGTACCACAAGAAGACTATGGCCGTCCTTCAATAAAACCAGAACCGAGAGTATCATACAGCAAGTAGTAGTAGTTAGTCTTTCTCCGTCGCGACGGGCATCAAAATGGGTCAGTATTGACCCGAGCGTGCGGGACGGAGTACTCCTCGTCAGCCCACAAACCTAACCTCACCTATATATCAGCATGTAGGTGGTTCTACATCAGTAGACATTTTCTTTTTTTATTTTAAAGCAGAGCCTAAACAGTGTTGTTAAAAAGGTAAAAAAACAGCTATACAGAAAATGAGAATGAGCGGTCTCTACTGCTTCTGCATATAACTGCTTCTGGAATATAACCACTCACTCAGTCAGGCCCCGGAAGAAAAACGACTATGAAACAGCACCAGGGAATAGGCTATAAGTTCCTTTCAACCGTCCAAGGCACCAGCAGGATATTTTATTGTCAAGCTCCTGGATCTGGATAATGTTTCGAGAGTTTACTTTTAATAATAGCCTTTCTGTTCTTTCTTCTGCAGCCACTAAATGTATCAAGCAAACACAAATAGACGAAAAAACAGATTTTCGAGTGAAAATGTTCGTATATTTAAAACTTTAGGAGGGCATGTTCTGATGCTAATCGATTCATTAAGTTTGTTCGACGTGGTCAAACACAAGGAAACCCCCGAAATTTAGCTTTATATTGAACACAAGAATGTAACCCTCAGACCTGTCATTTAAAAAATGGAGTAATATACAGATTTAACAATGCAATAACATTACATTTATTTAATGAATGATTTAATGTTGAAAAACACATCTGTTAGCATTTACATGTGCAGCAAAAATCGGAATAATTCACAAAAATGAAAGTTCAGCCAAATGGACGATTGACAACAAACGGTACAAGAGAAATAGAACCTGGCAAATTGACTTTCCAATTTTGCTAAATGCGATAAATGGTTCAAAATGTGTCTGCTTCAAAAATCTTACGTTTGGCAGAAAAACAATATAAAAATAAACAAGAGTTTTCGAAAACTAGAGAATATGTGGAAAATTTTTATTTTCGATAAATGTTGCGAATGTTTTCTCGAAAACTCAGATTTTGGTCCGCTGTTTTCCTTAAACAAGCACGTATTTAGGCTTGAAATTCCCCGTAATACATTATACCTATGTAAAGTCAGTAATATATGTATTTTGAAGCTAGAAATTCAATATTAACATGCAGTTTATGAATATGTAGCGAATCTCGCTTAGTCACGAAAATCAATAGACAACACTCTTAGCACACCCTTCCGCTAAGCTAAACATAATAAATGAAAGTATGTCGCTGAAACCACCACAAGTCTGGTGAACATGTTGTAATGTACATATACATAAGTAATAGTTTATTTATGCAGCCATTGTTGATTATATTCAAAACTGTCACGTAAGGCGGCAATAGTTAGGCACCCTCCACATAGCGACATCAAACAAAATTCTGCTAAATAGGCTCAAAATCAAATCGGTCGAGTGTTGCGGTCTACTTTAGCAGCATATTCGTTTCATGTTTTTTATTTGCTTCATTAAGAGAAACTTATATTGAAATGTACCGCAACTGCAATCATGCACAATCACATCACAGGGATGTAAGCTGGGGCGCCCATATGGCCATATCCAACTGTACACATTCGAACGATACGTCCTGTATGGTTTGAATTTATTTGTACGGTTATTATAAGAAGGCCTATTCGTCTGTAGTACTGTAAAGGCACAGTACACATACAGTAGACTCTCGATAACGTGAACAATTAAAAACCAAGCCAGTTCACGTTTGCGAGAGAGTTCACGTTTGCGAAGGTGGAATTTTACCAAAAGTATAGGACAATCGAACAGTAGGAATTTAAAAATGTATGTTTTTTTATTTATTTTAGACTAGTAAATGACGAAACCTAAAAAAAAAAACAGATAATACTTATCTAGTAATCTATAAGTGGATTTTTTTAGTCACAAATATTTGTGGTGCAAATGATTCATGAAATGATTTTGAACTCTTGTAGTCTTCTGGACAGTTATATATTTAAATGAACGTGAGTTTTTAGCTTTTCCAATAATAAATGACATCAACTTGTGCAAATCATTTGCAATCGTACAATCGAAAACCGAGCAGACAAAACAATCAATAACAATTAATGCAAGGAACAACTAGGAGCAGACCAAATAGAATACGAAATGTCTTGTAGCTACCTAAAAATTGTACAATACGATGATTTACCAAGAAAAAAAAAATTTTAAATTGCATCTTGCTTGCATTTTACAATTATTTGGAGCAGAAATTGTTGTTCATGTTTTAGAGTGTTCATGATTTGTTCACGTTTTAGAGATGTCAATGTTAAAAAAAATCTGTTCACGTTATCGAGTGTTCACGTTAACCGGTGTTCACGATAACGAGAGTCTACTGTATTAATATATTAATCCCCAAAACACAAGTGCAGAAATTCTGAATCCTTCACTGCACGCAGTACTGCAGATGAAACAGAAGATGTGCAGAATTCAAGTTGCAGCGATTGCTGTCAATGCGGGGAAAAATACGTGAGTGAAACACAGACGACAAATAATTCCCGTCTCTCTTTTCCTCGTATATGCATCAGTAGCTGAATTTAAAAATTCGATGCTGCCAAGTCTATTTATTTTAATTCACTGCGTTGCTATGCAGTGGATTTAGAAATAGAGACATGTTGCAGTGCTGCGGTGGCTGCAGAATTTACATTTGTTTCACCACATAGAACATGTGTAGGTATTCTAATCCTGCTGCGCAGTGAATTCTGCACGTGTGTTTTGAGCATAAAGGTAATATATTGCACATTCTGCAATGGCGGCCTATGTGACCCTAACAGTAAACGTATAGAAATAATATGCGCGCGCATGAGTTTCCATGGCTGACAATGTGACCCCACTCGTATCTCTATGGAAAAGCATGTCTTTTTGACAGATGCGCAAAACGAAACGAAAATGAGTGCTCGGAATATATTACCTTTAATATGTGTACTGTGCTGTAAAGGTATCATCAAATCAGTGTCTCATAGGACCGATTGGGAAGCTTTGAAAGGTTATAATTGTGACGGGAAGTATTTTGGGCCCGGAAAATACACTTAACCAATATTTCCTTGATGCTTGCTTTTCTTTTATTACAGGCACTGAAGTGAAGGTTGAAAATGACAGAACAAGACTGCAGATGTTAGTAGCCCTTAAAAACCATCACCAAGTTGTGGGCGCAGTAGCGCAGTGGTTAGTGTGCTGGATTACTGTGCGAGGGATCCCAGGTTCGATCCCCGGAAAAACACAAATTACATCTTAAGGTTTTTTCTACTGCGCCACCTCTCGCGAACGTCTGACAAACATCCGAGAGCATGACTGTCCTGAAAAAGCTTCTCAATTCAGCCGTTCGGACTCAGCATAAAATTGTAGGTCCCCTTCCATTCGTTCCAAAAATAGAAACTCACACAAAACGAATGGTCGCGGACTAGATGATGATGATCTTAGATTTGATTCATAAATTGGCGAAATGAAAACTTAGCTTCTTTTTGTTCCTTTTTTCGAACTTATGGATTTGAAATAAAATGTGCAGTTGGTTAAAAACTAACAGATCGAAGACATACCATGTACGTCTATCTATAATGTGTTTGTTAAACTCATTAGAAACGTATTGTTTTTGTTTTTTTTTTAGTATAAAATACACACTACAAAATTGTTGTTTTAACTCTCTTCAACAAAAAAAAAAACACACTTTTTCGCACCCACAAGTTAATTCAACGGACCAATGATTACAAGTACCTAAATGTAACTTGAGACACGATAAATCGCCGCAAATTCGAGTAGGTACGTAAGTACACATCGATCCATTAAAAAATTTCATAACGTCATTGGCAACACAAGGGACAAACAAAAGGAATCCCAAATCCTTTCCCACCCCATTGGAACTCGAAAACCGCAACGTAGCATAAAATACATGTATCCATCATTCAAATTCGTTGCATATTCATATTTATGGGATATCGTTTAGTTTATAACTAAATTAATTATAATAATGGAAAAAGATGAAAGAATGCCGGATATTTATAATACCATGCAGTAACCTCCCACATACCTTCAATAGACGGCTGATATCCTTCATCGAAAACCTCCTCGCAAATTACCGACGCAGAGGGTGACGAACTGCCAACACGGCCGGTCATTTTGTTGGCCACAAACGTAAAAAAGGATACACAGAGAGTGGACTGGTAGCAGCTTCCGCCGGAGCTGCTCAAAAACTCCGCAGCGAGACGATATTTTGGTTCGTTTTTTCTCCGGTTAGTGCTGTGCTCACTGATGAGAAGACACAAGACACAAAAAATCGCAAAACTGATGCAGTTACTTCAGAAAATGATGATTTGATGGTCTATTGATTTCCTATTCCGAAGTGATATTCCGAGAAAACAATAACAACACTGGAACTGTCGAGCAGGACAACGATATGGTGACCTAAATATTGAGGGAGATCCAAGGAGATCCAAAAGACGGGATACAGATTTTCACTTCATGCAACTGTGCCGTGGGTGGGTGAACTATTTTATAATCCTTCGTTTTGCTGTGATGCCTGATTTTGTGGCAGGATTCAGTCCGGGTTGAGTTTTTCCGTTTTTATTTTATTTTTTTTTTTTCTTTCTTTTTGCAATTAACTGGAGAATTTTATTGATTTTTCCGTATTCACGAGCCGCATTGGCGTTCAAGGGCTTGCTGCGCTGTTATATGTTTGTAGTTATTTGTTTAATTTTTATGTAATCCGTTTCAAGGGTTTCTTATTCTTCTCGCGTTTTCTTTTGCTAAAATAGACAATGAATGGACACCCACTTTTTATTAAATTTTCTTTAGTTTTCACATATATCCGGTGGATGGTTTCCTCTCCAACCGTATTCATTGATTCCCGATTTTCAACTACCAGTGGTGGATTGTTGTGGGTAGGAAAAATGCTGAAGCTTTTCGGGAAATCCTTATGGCGAATAGCTTTTGCGAGCGCAAAACAGAAAAGTGGTGTTTTTGGTTGCATGAAATTTGTCTCTCATGTCTCATGTGGGTGGATTGTTTGAATTTGAGGGTGGAAAAAGATTGCAGTTTTGAAAAACTGTGGGGAAAATAAATAACTGTTGAAGGATTTGAATATTTTTGCACAAGACGCATGCTTCACGCTGCATAAAAAATATCTGACTATTAGGTATATCGAAGACCGTTACAAGTCACTTGACCAGACTTCATATTCTTTATTTTTTAATGTATGTAATTTATGTGGTTTTCCATTGGGACAAAAAATCAATTTATTTTTTCTAGACCATTTTTTATGTTTCATTGGGAAAAAATATCAATCTTTTTTTTTGATCCGGATCACCTTATACAGATCTCGATATTCTTCGAGATTTACACATATTTACTCTCACTAATGCAAATATATCCTGCACAGCTGTTTTAGGCCATTTAGAATTTGTTTTGGAATTCTCAGATTCGTGTTTCAGATTTCAGATTTCGTTTGTTCAATCGAACAAAAAAAGTATATGTACTGAGCTGTTCTTTGTTGGTGTCGGTGGTGTAGCTGCCAAAATTGGAGAGAGTATCTACTATAACTGTGAAGCTTTATTAAATTCCAGGCCTCTTTGTGCTATGTATTTCTGATACTGATTTTAACCCTCTCACCCCTTCTCATTTCCTCATAGGCAGACCATACATGGCGATAGCTGAGCCAAGCTATCTGGAGATTTCACCAAACCGATTGAGTCGCTGGAACTAATTCCAAACTGCACGTTGCAGCGCGTGTTTTCCAGCGTCAAGCGGCACAGCTGAATCAGTTTTGCCGGGATTCCGAATTCGACCATCGCCATATAGAGCTCTTACAAGAGTAGAGAGACTAATAAAATCATGTACCGGTACCGGGGCTTATTCGCGATTAGAATTTAGTGCTAAGACAAAATAAATAGGTGGCGCAACAGGGACAGGCAGGTAGACACCCTAACCCTAGGCATAGCTTCTCGCAACCATTCGTTTGGGTGAGTTTCTATTTTGGGGCGAATGGAAGGGACCTACAATTTTGTGACGAGTCCGAACGGCTAAATTGAGAAGCTTTTTAAGGACAGTCATACTCTCGGATGTTTGTCAGACGTCCGCGAGAGGTGGCGCAGTAGAAAAAAACCTTAAAATGTAATTTGTGTGTTTTCCCGGGATCGAACATTGGAACCCTCGCACAGTAGTCTAACACACTAACCACTGCGCTACTGCGCCTACATAGTGCTAAGACAACGTGTCCTTAAAAAGCTTAAAAGAGACAAATGATCTCAATCAGTGATGACATTTGACTACGATGACTACCGGATTTGCATACAAATATCACTTTTTCCTCTTTTTGTCACCTTATCCGAAAAAGAACCAAATAAAGGAAGTAACAATTTGATTGCTTTTGAGCACATTCTATTTATTTATTTATTTATTTTTTTACCGACCGGAAGATGAAAGTAATAGAAATGAGCTTAAAGTGCACAAAGAACCCGTAATTTGCATGCAAATTAATGGCACAAATTAGTTTTTTATTATGGTTGAAGTAAATTCAATGCAACAAAGAAAGAAATTCTCGTTGGACAGTCGAGCTCTGAATTTAGCCGCGACAAGTTCGAGGCGACGTTTGCCCCTCGGAATGTGTGCACGTCGAGGATGTTGGATGCGTGCCTCGCATCATTAGCACTTGTTCGATTTGGTTGGTGGTTCGACCGTCTGGAGAGCGTCATCAGGTTGCTGTGTGGATCCTTAACCTTGGAAACCTAGTGCCACTATCACCGTATTAGGAACTGCTGCAAAATCGATTAGTCGGTAGCCGTTGTCTGTTGTCTGTTGTCGTTTTCCTTTCCGACTTTAGCATTGAAGTCCCCAAGTACAACTTTTACATCGTACTCCGGACACGATCCGTAAGCTCCATCCAGGAGGTCATAGAACTCCTCCTTGATGGGATCTTCAGCCTCGTCGGTAGGGGCGTGTGCAAATATCTCCTGGATCGCGGTTATATCTGCTTGTACCGCGTGAGGACAGACTCAAGTTTTTGAGTAGCATCTGCGGTGTAAAGCGTTCGTACATTCCGGGTGCATATTCTTAAATGGTAGTCCATGGACGTTCCGGGTCTTGTTGCCATTTCAGGAGTTCCATTATCCGAGTCTGGTCTGACTCTCTCATAACTAGTAGTTTTTCCCATGGTCGCGAAGTTACCCCTACGGCACAACCCCCAACCTGGAGGTCAGGCCTTTGTTTTGACCCTAGGACAGCGGGCCGAAAAACCGATGTCAGTAAACCATTTTGGGATAAGAGCGCTGCCGTTGACCCATTGGGGGATCCTCCGCCACCAACTCTTTTCCAACACCCTGGCTCAGTATTAGAAATCCCTATAGACCTGCAGTCGTGTTTGTTCGATTTCCTTAAAATGCTTCTGAGAGCTTGTTTAGCTAAACATCGCGTAAGAATTTACGCAACCTCTACGCTCCTTTGTCCACACACAGCACACATTTCCGCACACCGACACCGGTGCAGACACATAAGTGTAGTCTGTAGTGTCTATGGGCCGCTTTATAAACATTTTTCCACTGCAATTATTTCATTTAATTTCGAATCACAGACAATGAATACCAATAAATTAGAACTGAAATGAATAGTTTCTAAAGGATATAATTGGTGCAAGAATTGAACACGAATGCATTTATGATTTATATCCTTTTCAATAAGAAAACATATTCGATTTTTGAGACTTCAACGCGAAGGGCTATTGAAAGCACTAAGTTGATTTAAAATAATACTCGAAATAAAGTGAAAATATGTGTTATTCGCAAATTTTTGTAATCATTATTCACGATCACGATTCCTCCACCATTAAACAGTTTTTACCGGAATGAATTTTTGATTCTTGTTGACCCGGCCGGTTATACCAACTTTTAAGCGTGTTGTTTAGGTCTTTTTATACTATTTTGATTTTTCGATACACTCATAGGGTGTGTTGAAGGTTATTTTGTTACACGTCAATATTAAAATACTTTCTCTGGATAATCTTCTAATTTTTAAATATACAAAATATTCAAAAGTTTTCTATGACATGAGGAAATATTTAAAAACCATTTCTGGATGCGTTTTCAGCTTTTTAATTTCATTATTTTTTTTATAGTAGTGCTTTAATGTGGAGGTTATAATTATCATTCCTAAGAAAAACCCAAAATAGTTCCTCACTTGAAAACTCCATGATATCGATTGAAGAAAAAACCGCCGTCACCGGCGCAATGTTCACTATGACCATCACCTGCTAAAATCATGCCGGCTCTGAGTACCGGCGTGAAGGCCCCGTCCCATAGAATCCGTCGCATCCCTTGCGGCAACGTGAACGTATTCGACTATCAGGTTGATAGAATACACAGCAGCTTATGGAAGGTGACCCATAAGCAACGTACGTGCCGGCTGCGACGGATAAAGTAGGTTTACTTTCTACTTTCCTATCAGTCGCATCCGTTGACAGTTGGTACAGCGTGAAAGGAAGCACTTTCATTGGTAGAAATATTAAAATAATGATCAAATCCTGCAGATAACAGTTAAATCAAAGTCAAACTAATTTTGTGGATATTTTCGAATTTAATAATTTGTTTTAAAGATTTCAATCGGACAGCGGCGACGGATTCTATAGGACGGTTCATTCCGTCGAATACGTCAATCCGACGACGCAACGGATGCGACGGATTCTATGGCTTGGGCCCTTCTCGGCAGAAAGCTGGTAACCGAGATGGACGTACATATGCTTAATTATTCGGCTAGTAGGATTATTTAACTACCTACCTACCGTAACACATTATTATTAAACTACTCATTGGCAACACCAATGGAACGTCAACACACAGTCCACCCTAATGCATTCCACAATGCTTATAAAAACCAAAACAAATGTTTGTCGGCGCAATTATTATTTTTTGTTTTACATTTTAAATAATTATCCAACACTAGATCTATAGATTACCATGAATTCGCAGAGTTATAACCCGAATTACTTCTCGATAGAGGATATTTTCGTAACACAAGAGAAAGTGGAATGTAAAATTAACACTAAGCTACTGCAAATGGGTAAGTATGGCTTTTATACATTTCTCGACACACTGCAATTCTTTCGCATGAAGGTTTTCTGGACCCTGGCGCAGAGACCGATGACCTGACTCCTGGAAAAACTGTGAATCTTCCCCTCTGGTATATCAAGGAGTTAAAAGTTAATAATCCTTATTTTACGTGAGTCTCTTATACCAATATGTTTCGAATGTGTAATGGATTATGTGTTCTAAAGAGTTGATGTACCCACGATCTATAAAAATGTGCATAAGGCTGTTTGTGAAGCGGAGACTACACACATAGAATTGGGCAAACTGCATCATTATTTCTACGAGTATGGGCGGTATCTGACGCCGTACGATGGTAACCATATCGTTGGGAAGATTGTCTTTGAGACTATGAGGCAGAGAGTTAGATACCTTTTGGATATATCCAAAAATACAAATGAGGATGGTAGACCGGACCACCGATTGGATGATATAGAAAATAAGTTGTACGAAATGGGAGTGAAAACAAACATCGCAGTAAGTTGTATCTGCTATGTAATTGACAGCGACCAATCATCTTTTTTTGTCTTTTAGTACACCAATTGGATGCAGATGAAATCAGGAAATATTAGGATTTCCGAACTAGTCCATGAGCACAGTAAAAAGAGAAAACGTGTTCTAATGAGCGACGACGAGACTTCACCCCAAGGCCCCAGTAAAAGATCAACAATATGATATGAAGTTGTCTGTTTTTTTACAATTGAAATACATTTATTTTTAATTCATAACTTTCATTACAAATAACGACTGGCGATGGCCAGTACTTTAGTATAGTCGGCTCCTTTTGAGAACGTCTTCTCCTTGAGAATGGTGCGCAGAATTGTCGGAACTGGGACGTGTATTCTTGTGCCTAGCGGCGTACCATTATCGTCAATCAGCACCAAGTTGTTGCTATCGAACTTGGGAATCTTTGGCTTTTGATTTTGTTTCAGGCCGACGAGTATTCCCTTCTTCATTTGACCCTTGATGGCAACCAGTACTTTGTCACCAATGAAACCGACCCCGCGTTTGTTGTAGACATGAATGCATCGTGGTGGCTTCCCTTCGGCCATGGCACGTTTACCAATTTCACTGTTGTCCACCACACGTAGGCGAGCCAACTTTCTGATCTCGTAGCATTGCGCGGTCGTGTGGATGTTTGAGGATTGAATATAGCTCGTGGCAACTAGCCTTCGGGCACTCTGCAGAATAACTTGTGACATGCTGATGTGGTTGCTAAATTATTTAATTATAATCAATGAAAATTAATATTTGGAAAAAATATTTCATAACAAACCTCCTTGGAAAAACAGGCCGGGTGAGATGACAAATGTCAAACAGGTATGGATTTTTGCACAGCGGCGTCTTTAGTGTTTTCCCACTGTGATAGGGTGGTACCGTTTCTGTGAACCACCGAATGTATTTTTTTTTTTTTTTTTTTTTCATTTTTTGAATTCGTTTTTACTTTATGTGTGAAGTGAGTATAACAAAAAAATACGCCTTTTATATGCAAAACTGGTATACTCACTTTTGGTTATATTATACTCACTTTTGGTTTTACATGCAAAATTGTTATACTCACTTCCCAAAAAAATACGCCTAGCGTCGTTTAAGCCCAGTATCCGCTCGCGCTAAATTTTATCTCCCATAAAAAATGTCTACAACGATAAAATTTAGCGAGCCAGTTTATCAAAGCAGTATCCTGTTCCGCCCGCTAAATTCTTACTTTCATATAGATGGGACACACTAAATGTCAGTCAATATAAAACAATAGGCGTATTTTTTTGGGAAGTGAGTATAACAAAACCAAAAGTAAGTATAACAGTTTTGTATGTAAAACGAAAAGTGTGTATAACCAAACCAAAAGTGAGTATACCAGTTTTGCATGTAAAAGTAAAAGTGAGCTAGCTATAGATTCTAATATTAGGCGTATTTTTGGGGAAGTGAGTATAGGCGTATTTTTTGGAAATCTATAGCTAGCTCACTTTTAATTTTACATGCAAAACTGTTCTACTCACTTTTGGTTTTACATGCAAAACTCGTATACTCACTTTTGGTTTTGTTATACTCACTTCCCAAAAAAATACGCCTTATATATCAAAACCAAAAGTGAGTATAACAATTTTGCATGTAAAAACAAAAATGAGTATAACAGTTTTGCATGTAAAAGTGAGCTAGCTATATGAGGCGTATTTTTTTGGGAATCTATAGCTAGCTCACTTTTACTTTTACATGCAAAAATGGTATACTCACTTTTGGTTTTGTTATACTCACTTTTGGTTTTACATGCAAAATTGTTATACCCACTTTTGGTTTTGTTATACTCACTTCCCAAAAAAATACGCCTATGGTGGATTTACATCACCACACCACGCAATTTTGCATGACTTCAGAGAGAAAGATCCGTTTTTCCACAGTCAAGGATAATTATGTGTAAGAGTTAGACCACAAGCCTAACAGTTGAATTTAGGCCGCCATAACTTTTTTATGGAGATTTGTGGTCTCACTCTTACAGATCATTTGGTTGGACTGTAGGAAACGGATCTCTCTCTCTGAATTCATGCAAAGTTGCGTGGCGGGGTAATGTAAAGCCACCAATAGATTCCCAAAAAAATATGCCTATTGTGTGTTATACGTACTACGTACAATTTTGTTATACTCGGCCAATAAAATGTCTCCACTAATTTAGCTCAAGAAAGAATTGTCTGGTGCATTAAATCGGCGATAAATTTTGACATTTCCGAAACAAAAAAAAATTTTGAATTGACTATTTCGTGGAATACTTGATAATCGATGTAAGTGAGTAGGAAAAAAGCCAAAAAATAACAAAAAACAAAATACATGTGGCAATAACATATTATGGGTGCGTGTCCCATCTATATCCTGGACAACGAATTTAGCGAGCATTTATCTGTGCTGTGGAGAGAAGTGCGGTCGCTAAAATTTAGCGCGAGCAGGATACTGGGCTTTAGCAAATCTCTCATTCTTTTTGAAGTCTTGACTGGATCTGTCTATACATTTATTGTTGCAATCTGGTGCTTGTGGAAAACCCATTTAGTTTTGACACATTGCGTCAAAGAACGCGTAGAAAACCTGCGATTTGAATACATGTTGTGTATTTATCTATTGCTAAGTAGTCAAATTAATTTCAAATAGCTAGCATTATTTTGAACAAATATTTTTTATGAAAATAAAAACGACTTATTTTGCACATGATTCGCATATACCTGCAATTTTTTGACCAATTATGCTTCGAATGGTATTCCACTATATACCCTCCTCATGGTATACGGAATAACACATTAGCCAACAATAAAAGAGCACATTTCCTTGCCATAGTTCACTTTTGGCGTTCGATTAGCACAAAACTAATGTCGATTTCCATTGGCCGGAAAAAAACCCTTTTTTCAGATTCAGAGCACTTTTGGGAATCTCGGTTCGAAAGCGAGATTAAAAAAAAAAAAAAAAAAATAGGTGGCGCAACAGGCGGTAGACACCCTAGGCCTAGCTTCTCGCAACCATTAGTTTTGTGTGAGTTTCTATTTTTGGGACGAATGGAAGGGACCTACAATTTTATGCCGAGTCCGAACGGCTGGATTGAGAAGCTTTTTCAGGACAGTCATACTCTCGGGTGTTTTCCAGACGTTCGCGAGAGGTGGCGCAGTAGAAAAAAAAAGAGCGAGATTCACACATCACTAATTCCAAAACAAGTGATATTTTTAAGCATAAATTTCAATTTAAAAATAGCTGACTCACACCAACTCAAATGTAAAAAAAAAACAGTTACCTATCTCATTTCATGTTCCATTGCGACAGGAAAAAGATTTGAGCAGATTTGAGTGCAAAACGGTGCCCAATGGAAATCGACATAAATTATCCATTATTATCCATAAGTTATCCATTTTTGGAATCGACTGTGCAGTTGTGTCTGAATGCACTCATTGCACTAGTATCATTTTTGGATTGTTGCACTTCTTGCAAATTTGATTTCAAATGGTGCCTAGCGGTTCTTTTTTTCCTGGCGGATTCACTTCATAAGTTTGCTTGACTTGCAGCGTTTTATTTATTGTGTTATGTGATATATAAATAAAAACAAAATGTAATTCTTTTTAGGTAGGTATGTCTACATATATGTTTTGTTTTAGTGTTTATTATTCAATTTTATAACATAAATTACTAAAGTCATTGATACTTGTTTAACGGCGCAAAAGCAAAGAAGAAAGTACATACTAACATTACCTACTAGGACTAGTTGGTGAGTTTTAAAGTTAATTTTGGCAATTTACCTAGTTTGAATCACTCTACAATTATATTAGAGAAATCAGATGATACATACCTACCTTTCTCTTGCTTGAACTATGTATAGGCAAACCATTTCTTTTCTGTAAACTTTACTAACACAAAACAAAGTGTTCAGATACATAAGGTGGCGCTACAGTCCGGGGTGGACCTGGACCTCAACCAACAAGCGTCTCCAACCAGCACGATCTTTGGCTAGCTGTTTCCAGTTTCGCACGCTAAGTTGGTTAAGGTCCTCTTCCACTTGTCGCGGTCTTTCTCTACTCCGCCGTCCCTCGGGTGGTTTCGAAGATCTTTCGGGTCAGAGCATTCGTGTTCATTCGTTCTACACAACCATCGCAGTCGTTGGACCTTCACTCTTCTTACTAGGTCGATGTCGCTTTACAGCCCGCACAGTTCGTCGTTGTATCTCCTCCTTCATTCACCGTCTATGCAGAGGGGACCGAAGATTACTCGAAAAATTTTCCTCTCGAAACAACCAAGAGTAACCTCATCCGCTTTTGATAGAGTCCATGCCTCTGCACCATGGCGGATTGGTATTTTTGTATTTCCAAAAAGCGATTCGATTCATTCAAAAGCGATAGCTATTTAGGTGACGGATTGCTGGTGGATTTATTGTGGATAAAAAATAAACTAAATTCTTGTGATGAATGGATCGAATCGCTTTTGGAAATACAAAAATACCAATCCGCAATGAAAACCGATCCGCCGCGCATTTGGGAATAAGCCCCCAGATGCCTCTGCACCATAGAGAAGGACTGAGATGACTAGGGTATTTATTATAAAGGGTCACTTTAGTTACTCAAACATACATGGTTGGGTAAATCTCGAGCAACTGTAAAAAGAAGCCGATCTCGATCTCAATCTCCATTCCAACTGTCAATCAAACATAAAAAGTGATACCTACTATTATTGCTCTTTCCTGTCCAATACAATATCTTATAAGTAAATAAGACCAGTACACTTGACAACCGCAAAGACATCAGTTTACAAAACTCTTTTTACTACAGAACAAACAAACATTGGATCTCGCTTCCCGGAGATGGTTAGTAGAGCAACTCGGCCGACGCGTCGTAATCAAACAGGAACAGTAAACAGTTGGGTCATACTCAACTCATACACCTAAAATATGGTCTTAAAGGACGTTGATGGCACAGAATCAAACAAAAAATGTATTTTTGTTTTTCAAAATGTAGACATAATTTCATGCCATTGTTTTATTTTGAGTCTTTTTTTTCAAAATCATTTAACATAGATTTTTACATTTAAAATAATTAAAAAAACGTCATAAATTCACACACATACATTTATAATACATACAGTAACTCTATTAGGTATATCTCTTTTAAATTTATAATTACACCTACGCCACTTATCAATAATTTCTCATTCCTTATAATATTACATCTATTGTTATTACAAAAAGGAAAACAGAAAAAAAACCAAACAATAATCAACGTAAACACTAAAAAAGCAAAATTAAGTTTGTAATACTTTGTCTCCCATTAACATCGTCAAACATGAATATGTATTTGGAAATTACAGTGTTGTAATTTAATTAGTTATAAACTATTGAAACGAATTGAAAACTCGGACAGTGGTGCAGCCAAATCAGTCATTCTATCACCTTCACTTTAAATTTAAATAAATAGCGATTGGTTTCACAGTAGACGATTAGTTTTGTTATTTTTCAAGACAGGGGTCGGAGGGCGGCAGGCGGCACTTCTTAATTTGTATTTTGTACTAAAGTGATTCTTTCCTTTTGCTGGGAAACTAGTCTCAGTTGGTAATAGTGGTGTCTTGTAGTCCTAAAAGGAAAGAAAGACGGGTGAAGGGCTTTTCACACGGGGGCTCCTTTATCGACTCAATCGCTTTTGTACACGATTTCTCGTCTGCATTGTGGTCTTGGCTGGACCCCACCCGCTGTTCCTGAGATTCGTTCTCTTCGCAAATGACATCGCCATCGGTTGTTGGAGATGATGATGACTGAATGGTGAATTCACTGAAGCCAGCCTCGCCCCGACCGGTGTCACTAAAAGCGGCGACGAAGAAATCGCACTGCCATTCCTCGGTGTACTTGAGACTCTCGATGCGTCAGATTCTTCGCAGAAAGATACTGGTTTTGACTTTCGTTGTTGTCTCTGACTGGACGAGGAGATTGACGACTCCGACCAAATGGCTGTTGTTGTGATTTGCCTTGATCTTAGATTTAGACTCTTTCTACTGATAAGCGACGAGTTTTCTGTGTTAGGCGATTTCGAAAACTTATTCTGTACGATAGTTGATCTGCGAAGAGTCGTACTGGTGGCACTTTTTGCCTTCATGTCTTTGGAGAGCGAGTTCCGCGAGCGGAGCGTCCTTTTACTGTAGTCAACAGTCATGCTGCGAAGCATACGCTTCTCAAAAGTCCTTGGAAATTGCTGAATCGACGGACGTCGTGGGGTGCGGTGATTCTCATTTGGTACGTTTGGGTAGAGCACCAACTTTGGTATTGAGGGTTTCTTGAGGGGCATGGAGTCAACAGCATTCTCAGAGATGGTGGGCGGTTGAGGTTGTTCTTTAAGTGCCTTTTGAGGTTCCTCTTCGTATGGTAGCGGTGAGATTTCTTCCACAACGCTAGAGGATATCTCATGGATTTGAATGCTTTCATCGTGATTTTCTATATTATGCTTATTCTCGTGCACTACTTCCATTTCTATCTCCACGACCGGTTCGCTGAAGGAATTTGTCTCAGTAGTCACGCTCCCCACTTCCAAAGTGGCTAGCCTTTCGATACTCAGCGAGGTTGTCGTACCGCTTGGTACTTGTAGCGCTTCAACGGATGTGGCGTCCACCATATTTGGTTCGTAGCACCTCGCATTGTCCTCATAGCTGCTTAGGAAATTCGAGTTCGAGCTATCACTGGAGTGATACTTATTCTGATAGCTGCTAGAAATGCTATTGTACTGATTATACTCAGTGTTAGTGCTGGTTTCCCCGCCAAAGATTTGGAATGTCTGTACACAGTTCAAGGGGGTCTCTGCACTTTTGCTACCTCGCAGCTGCTGTTCTCCACGAGTTTCGAGCTTTGTGAGGGAATAACCTTCCTCAGCGGACATACATTGCTCCTGGTACAACTGCTGCTCTATTTGGTGTACATTGTTCGGATAATGATGCTCAACCCGATCATGCCCTGCCAGACCAGTATGATGCAGACTGTGATAGCTGTGATATTCGCTTGGATTGCTGTTCACACTCTCGTTGCTGTTATCGCTGCTACTGCTGCTGCTGCTGCCGCCATTCGAGCGACTACAGTCCTCGCGCTCCAAACTCGACGTCAGCAGGGAGTTGTATGACTCCGCAAAGCTATTCGCGTAGGTGTTGCTCGCCTGGTCGTCGAAGCATAGGTATCCATTGGTATCACAATTCGATTCGTAGTTATTTGTATAGGCGGAGTCATCTCGGTCCAAATAACTGGGCATATACCCATCCTGGTGGTGGTGTTGCTGTTGCAGGTGTAATCGCATGGCTGACGATGGTGCGATGGTTTCATAGTGTGGCAGTTGGTGAAATTGATTGAAGCTATCGCTTTCGTAGAGTGGGTGTTCTGGTTCGTAGATGGATGTCGATAGGAATTTCTGGTGGCTGCTGTGCACGTAGTTGTTGCTCGGGTGTATCTCGGCGTTCATGTGTACATATTCCAATCCATACGAGCTGGTACAATCATTCAAAGAGTTCTCTTTGGGAGGATTTGCTCCTGGGGGATAGAGAATCACTGTCACCACGGAGGTGTTATCCGCTCGCATTTTTTTCGCTCCCCACGTTTTGAGCGCCTTTTCTACAAGACCTTTGCTGGGATTACACCAAGTATTCGTCTCACCACGCATCCTACTTATGCGTTCGTTGATAATTTCCTTTTCACGGACGGTATCTACTGCGTCGCCAGCGGAAATTACATTCCACAGGCCATCGGTTCCGAAAATCAGGCATCTATTCAATGGAAAATATTTGTTATGTTGTTGTTCTCTTTATCGATTGTTCGTATAACTCTTACCTGAAAGTCTTTGGATTGATTTTGATCACCTTCACGTCTGGATCTGGACTAACAACAAACTCATTCAGCGCTGAGTTATAACTCCACAGATCGCCCAAACTTCTAGCCACGGCTAGGAAGGGAATCTCATCTATTGGCGTACTACGTCGTACCGGACCTTTATGACCTGAAAATAAAGCTTGCATTAGTCTGCTGTTGCAATTAAACGCGAAATAGTTTGCCTTACCAGTTCTAGGTCGATTCCACACAACTCGGGGAACTCCGCTCTTGACCACAACTTTTCCACCTGAATTCATAATTCTGGTCTTTTCTTCTATAGATTCTGGCTTATGGTCCTGTGTCAACTGCTTGGCTCGCCAGAAACACTCATCCGGATTTTGATAGCCAAGTACGATCCCTGAATCTCCCACATGACCAATGTAGATCTTCTCATGCCGAATAAAAGCGACGGTGGCTGTAGTACCTGCGGTGCTCGGTAGCCCCGTTGCTGTTTTTGGCCATTTTTCTGAGAGGGAAACAAATGTTTATGAAATTAATACAATTAATACAGAGTTCGAATGCATGCAAAAAATAAACTCCTAATCCCATTCGAAACTAACTATCAACCCTCACCATTTTACACTTTTTTTTCCTATATTTTTGAAATCTCAGGGCACCGCTGGCGCTTTTTGTTACATAATTTACATCCCTTTTTTCGCGCCTGTCATAACAATGATTAACAACATAAAAGCATGCTTCATGTTTTAAGACCGGGCCGTCTAGTTTCAATAATTTAAAACGACCTGTGAATATTTAGGTGCAAAAGCATCCACATTAGGAGGTCTATGCCCAAAACAGACGAGTCTGCGTATGATTCTTTTCACATAAATTCTTCAAACTCCGCGGCACTGATGTCTATAAAGTGTACCCATGGACAGGACTCGTTTCCGAAAGAGTTTCTTGTATGATACAGCTTTTGATGGCAAGGGTTTTATACACAATTTTAAAGTCGGAATATCTGCACGTTTGTTAAGGGAATTACATTATACAAAATAAAATAATTTGTGAATGATGACGGATAAGGGTAGAACGCAGACAATATCGAGGGCAAAAAAGGGATACCTACAATTAATATTTTTTACGAAACTAGATTAGATTAAATCGTGTTTACAATAGGCACCGATGCAGACTCAAAGAAAGTTGGAATTACAAAGCCAATATCGGAGAGCTCATCGCTGTGTGAGACGCGTCACGAATACGAGGTTGGACGATGCTAAGAACGATAATAACTGGCAAAAAAAGGAACAAAAAGGTTAGCCCACGTTTTATCTTAGATTGATTCGTGGATTTCGAAAATGTATATTGGCATGTTTTCACCCCAGAAATAGTTGCTATTATGCATAAAGAAGTCCTACAATAAAGCACGCTAATTTACATGATGATAGAACGCATAACTTCTCTTCTGATGGTCTAAACGTAGGTACTCATACAATACAAATGGAAAGCACTTTCTGACATTAGAACTTCGGATCATAGATAACAGATATAGTATAGCCTTATATTTTATTAATCTATATTGCTTTACATATTTATGTACACTTGTCCGCCACTGGAGACTAGTTCCTGCCTATGTTGGAAACATAGTATGAAATTGACAACAAATATCAGTCCTTTTTATTTATATTTTTCTCAGTGCTGTTCTTACTAGGTGGGTATTTTGGGCAGAATATAACCTACATTTTTCTGTGTATCTTTACTTATATTGTTTAAAAAAAAAGAAAATGTCAAATTTGGAAGAGTTATTCACTTGACTTTTAAATCCATTTCAGTCTATAAGTAAATATATGGAATATTCTACCTCAACTTGCTGCTAATACCGAAAATTAAACCACTGCTCGCACCCACACCCCAACTTAATCCAAACTTGTTCTCTCACACCCAGCATCTGCAATAGACAGAAGAAACTTAATTCAATATTTCTGCAAATGGTAAACAAAAACAATCGTGGCCCGGCTATTTTTGTTTATGGATATGGACATTATGCAAATGCAGATAAAGAAAAAAAAAAACAAGGCGCGCACACACCAAAGCAAAACAACCCACAAATTTAGTAAGGATGACAGCCAAAAGTTGTTTTCTTTTTTCGCTGGTTTCTAATCACCTTCTATAACCCAATTTGCCTTCTCTCTCCCATTTGACATTTTCCCACACACACAAACAAAGACGATTGCTGTATATTCATCAATTCGAATAAAACCGCACAGTTTGAAAGCTTCTGGTCACTAGAAAAACCACGGCGCATATACCCGTTCCACTCTGACTCATATCGAATACATGCAGGGGACTAGTAAATTATGTATAACCTTCTCCCCCTGACGGCAGCCAACAATGGCGGATTACAATCTACCACATTAGCTGTCACTTTTAATTTTGCCTTTCTCGCTGTGTACTGTTTGTCTTTCTCGTTTCGTTTCTTTCGATTTTTTTTTCTTTTTAAAAATAAGTACAACTACAAACAAAATAGAATAGAAAGGAAAAAAAAGTATAACCAACACACCTTGTTCTCTCCACATAGCGTAGTGTGTGGCAATATAACCTTCACGTATCGCCCTCAATACATCCTGATCGCTATCGGACCAAAACAACTTTTGATTAATTATTTCCATCATTAAATGCTCTTTGGCGAATGTGGCTGCCTCGCTGCCACCATGTCCATCATAAATGCCAACAAATGCATACTCCAGGTCCTTGGCGTTTTCCGATTGATGATAGGCCACGGAGAAGAAGTCCTCCATGTACTTTCGTCCACCTTGACTACAATGTCCGGTCACTCGTAAATTAACACCAATCGATGAGGGGGATGTTGGTGCTGATGGTGGTGGTTCTTGTGGACCCGATGGTAGTGGTGACATTTTTTCACCACTTCCTTCTCCGCAGACGTCGCGATGCATAATCGAACCAAAAAAAATGAATACAAATTAAAATCTTGAATCGCGCGCTCTCACACGCGATGTGTGGTGCGATGAGACGGTGGCTATGTTATGTCAAACGTCTAAATGTCAACAACACAAAAACACACAAAACAACAATTTCCACGAAAACACTTAACAGCACTTTTATTTTTTGTAAGTTTGAAAATTTTTTCACTAAAAACTCTTGTGTATCTCAGTTTATTTTCTGTATCCGCAAGTGAAACTAAAAACGAACTGAAAACAGAAACGACGATGAAAATACTGCTGGCTTCAGCTCTGTCGACTTCATGGTAAAAATGGTTGAGTAATGATTTTATTTCCACTCGCTCTGGCTATGGCTGTGGACTGTGGTATATAAACATTTTTTGTTCGTTCGCCTTCCACACGTATATGGGAAAAAACTATATAGAAATTTCCAACACACTCAAACTGACAGCGATTAGTCGGTTATTTCACATATAAATGTTGAATTTTTATTAACTTTTTAATATAGAAAATTGAAAATGTTTAACCAACAAAAAACTTAGGTAGGTACGATTTGACAAATCAACATGCAATTGTTGACTTTTGGGGAAATGCACAGGCACACGCAACACCACAGTGTTTTCTCTCTCTGACACAATTGAAACGAATCGAATCAAATCAAATCTTTGTGGTCGCGGTGTTGATAATTTGACGTCCTTCCGTTCGCCTCGACTGCTGTTTTGACATATAATGTAAAAACGCGCCTTCACGACATCGAGTGAACGACTCGTTCAGATTTTTCTCAAGCACATCAACCATACGCATACATACACGACTCCATTCAAATTCAAACACCATTGCTTCAGCGAGTCCGAGTACCTACCTAGTGTATGGCGGATAACATGTATTTATAGCAGGGTTTCAGTGTGTTAGTGCCTGGGTTGGGTATATACACAGTGAATATGGAATCGACTAGAGGGTTTTATTTTTTTCCCCGAATGTACCTACCTACTTTCTATTTGTCGGAGGAAAAACGATCGAGAAGAAAATGTAAAATCCCCAGGGAAATATAAAGTTTCAAACTTTGACAGTTTGACCCTAAACGAACGTAACAACATTTAGCAACATTATGACAGAAAATTCAAATTTTGCAGCTCGTTACTTTTTCTCGGTTTCGCTGTAGCTGTGCTCTCTGCGCGTTGAAGGTATTTTTCTTGCCTGCTCTCGATGATATGGGGGCAAGAGAAACCAATCCAACCGACACAGCAGGTACTATAAATTGACACAACGACCGGGAATTCTTCTTCGAATCGTTTTCATTGCCGCTGGTGAGCAGGCAAATAATATAGAGTACACAAATACGAAATGAACCGAAAATGAAACAACTCGATAGTGGAGGTAGGTATTCCTAAACAAAATTGGCCGCCGCAACAGCTTCCTCCTCGTTCTCGTCGTCGTCGTTGACTTTATGGTGGCTAACAAAGTATTTTTCCATACAAATTGAATCGAAACGGAGGATATAAGGGTAGAAGATTTAAAAAAAGAACGACTTGTGAAATTTGAATTTCATAGGTTTTTGGTTTGAAAACGTTGGGGAGGAAATGCATAGAATAGAAATGGAAACGGTTATGGCCGCAGATGGAAATTCATCGTAAAAAGTACGTTAATTTGGTTTTGTGCTGCAAGTGGAGACACCTCTTTGGGTGATGGCGATGGTAGCTTGTTGCCAATGTTGAGAGTTTTATTTTTGATACGAAGAACAAAAAGTAATGGATATGGTAAAAAGTATTTTTAAATACCAGATGCAGGTAACATGTGTACGATATTTTAACTCAAGCATATTAAGGTGAGTGCACATTGTTTCCGAACTCGTCGATATCGCTTTTTTATGTTAGAAAAATAATCGTGTACCCTTTTTAAAACTGATTAGGTACGCTGTTTATGGTAAAGACCAGGGCCGTACTATGCTCAGTGGAATCTGAAATTTATCTCCAATATGATGATGCTCGTAAAATGTTGACATTGTAGACTGCTGTAGGGAAAACAATTGGCACGTAACAGTGGACACATTCAAAACTCCACTCGTCCTAAGTCGACTACAATAGGTAAATGTGTCTGGGCTAGATTTTTCCTGATCGTAAAAATAAGATTCAATCAATCAATAGTCCGTCACGATCACTAGACTATCAACAAGTGTTGGTGAAGTTTGTCGATACAATTTGATGTACAGTGAATTTAATTATGTGGTCAAATATTGGTCAAACAATTCTAGAAAACCTGCTAAAAATAAATGAAGAGTGAACACGTATGTTCAAGTTAATTTGTTGTATTTTTATTTTGTTAAAAGGTAGCGAAACTTCTACTCAGTACAAAAAATACAAAAACATCCCCAGAAAGATCAACAATCTCTAACAGACGTTTATGCAAAAATCTTGTAAGGTGTAAGAGTTCAACTTATTTCTACCGGGGTGGGAAAATTTACCTCAAAAGGAATCCTGCTCATCTATCACAGAAAGAGCAGATCAGTTTAATATCGCTCATCCCTCAAGCCAGCTCCATCCCTAGCTAGCTTACTATATAATTCAAAAGAAAGAGCTCCTGGTTTTCCAAGATGTGGTACATTTTCTGAGCTTCTGACAAACAACCGACAATATTGTATAGCTATTTGTACGAAGAAATATGTTCAGCTTCAGGAATTGGCTAAGGTTATTTTTGATAAGTGATAGTCACAAAAATGTCAGACGCAGTCAAAGCTGTCACACGAAAATACCATAAAAATGTGATTGTCACATGTGATACGCAGATCAATTTTGTTGATTGTGATTATAACTTATCAGAAATCACATTAGACGATTCGATCCTTGATCAAATTGTACGCCACTCTTATTCGTAAAAAATTATTTGTAACATTTTGAGTAGGTAGATATATTTCAAATATACGAGACACGAAATTCGTTTTTTCTAGTCATTACGATTTAAATTCTAATCTTAAGGGGAATACCAAGAATATTCAATCTGCTATTCTTGAAGGCTTTTACAGGCGGGGCAAATTATGTGATAATACATAGTTCGTGCAACGAACTCGAATTGTGCTGTATTTAACCAACTAAGGCAAAAAATCAAAGACGTTGGTCTTATTTAACTATTCCATTATGAGGGACCATTTAAAAATATTTCACATCTATAGAAAAAGCTCTTTGAGGTTCCCATTGAATTTTAGCGTTTCATACCTATATCATATATTACAGGTTTCTACAGCTACTTATGTGCGATATGTATTTTATGATGTATTTTATAATACAAGGTCGTATAAAATAAACAGAATTATTAATAAAAGTTAGCTTATTTTGTAATTGAATCCAATTTTCATTGAACTTTTGATCTTAAGAAGTGTCTTACAATAACTAACCATAAAAATGGAATACCTACCTACCTAGTCCTAATACGCGCGGAATGAACTAAAAAAATTGTTAAAACCCTTACTCAACATCAACTCTCACCCTCAAACTATGTATCTATAATAACTTCCTTAATTAATCCTTAACCCTTTAATTGAGGTTAAGAATTATTGCATTTTGATATTGCCGCACTTCCAACTCAAATTATTTGTACATTATCCTTTTCCAAAAACCAACACGTACTGCCTATCAGTACTTTTAAGTTTTCCGCTTTATATTTACCTATCAAATGGTATCCACTTATCAAATGCAACATCATGATCTTTCTCAAAATTATTTCCAATAAATCCCTTAACTTCATGACAAACACTCCTAGAAAATAATCGCCTTGCTGCTGCTCTACTTATAGTCGTAATTTCGACGTTGCAGTCGCAGTCAACCATCCAAACCCAACGCAATCTCAGGGGCGCTCATTTGGAAGCTAAAACTATACAACCAACAGAGAGATTGGTTTTGGTATTCGATTTTTGGAAAATATCGAAAAGTACGTGAGTACGTGCAAAACCCGAGTTACCCAGCTACAGCTAAATCCAATGACACAAAGTGAAAACAACAACATAGCGGGGGAACTACAAAGAAAAACATGTACTGCACACATACGCACATATATGACGAAGTCTACCTACCTAGCTATCTACTCCATCCGACACTCAGATTAAAATCACCCCGACTACGGTGCGGCAACAACGACCCACACACAGTGACGGATGAGAAAACGTCGACACGAATCGCTCGAAGCTGAAAAACATGGCACAGAGAAGTTGTAGAACGCTTGCCAAAACAGCAACAGCAACGGATACGATACGAAACAAGCATGAAAATGTATCTAAAACCGAAGAAAAAAAAACCAACAAAGTCCCCTTTATGCGCAAGAGAATGTATATTTGTGAACTGTGGCGAAGAGTATCTCATTCCACAATCGCTGTCTATTTACAAAAATACCCAACAGCAGCGTATACACGACACAGATGTGTACTACACTACACTTCACCATCGAACACATACAGCAGCGACCGCAACCTGAAACTAAAGCTGAATCAGAAACAACCCTCGAGTTCGAAAATTTGAGTCGGGCGTCAGGCAGCCATGGCATACACAGAGCGGACCGGAGCCCGTTTATCGATTTCTCTTTCTGACGCATCATTGTTTGGTTGGAGGCAGGAGGGTATATAATGTACAGCTATCTCAGTTTTTTGTTTGCAAGGGGCTATGCGAATGTATTTGTTCGGTTTATGACTTTCCGCCGACCGAAGACGATGTGTTCCACTCGAACGAGAACGAGCTGGTTGCTCATTTGTGTGTTCGACAACTGCTTGCTATTGCTATTGCTCTGGCATTGTTATTCATCATTTTTGAAACTAAAGCAGATTGTGAAGTTAGATTTTGGGAATGGATTTGGGTAATTGCAACGAAGCACATTTGGGATTGAGCTTTGTACTTTTGGTAATGACAAAAGACAATTTTGGGGAATGCTATTCACGAAATCTTGCTTAGTGGTTCATGCGGTTGACTATTGACTATATTTAACTATTGGGGTACGACTTAATGCGAAATCTCTTCCATAATAAAACCTAGGTATTAATATTATCTACTTTGAATGTCCAACTTTTGGCTTAGCTTAAACGAATGAAAGTTTACTTTCTTTTACACTATAAGATCTGCAGCAGGGCGTATTATTCAGTATGTGCTAACTCGTTAAGACCTAACCCCAGACAGTTAGCTGTCGGACATTGTAGTACGGTTAACACGATTACAATGGACTAAAGGATCGAAATACATTGTTTTGGTGTAGTACGTTATTGTGCTACCTGTGACAACTGTTCTTGGCCGTTGTTGGGTGTCGAAACTTAAAAGTTATATATTGTGAATAGATATATAATAAATATTGCATTACATATCCGTGCAAATACAAAACATAAATAATAATTAATCTCAGAGGGTCGGAATTCTTCGAACTTAAAGTTATGGCTTATGCAGCCCTAGAAAAGATCGGAATATCTTCCCATAATAAATGTGAAGAACAAATATCTATTCATCGCTTGCTGTTCCAGTTCAGAGCAATCAACATTAAGAAGACTGCATATTTCGGGGCATATCACTTGATCAATCTCAACAAAAAGTTGTTTTTGTTAAATTTATATTATTTTAACGAATTCGAATGTTAATGCGATGCTGTAAATAATTTTCTCAATCAGATGTCAAAATTAAATTGTAATTCCAATTTGCAGCTGAACTTTGAATGAAAAGTGTTTAAAGTGTTAAACAGCATCTCAATGACAATTTTTTTTTGGTCAGGAGTTGCTCCCCAATTTAAGCGAGAAACGTTCTTACTTCCTCCATTCAATTGGGTTTGACTTCAAATTAATTCGCTTATATCATTTCAGCATACGAAGCTTAAAAAGTGGTGGTAAGATTTTTCTTTTCATATTCTACCGTAAGTCATAGATTTAATTTTATGAAAACTTTTTTTGATTCTAGGTTGTTCCGGTCCTGTAATTTTAATAATTTCTACTCATATGTATTGCCATGGGGATTTTAGATATTGCATTTTTGGTCTTTCAATATGTGATAAGTCCACCGTACAATGTGGGGAAGCAAAATAGGTCGTCGAAAATGTGCAAAACAATGAGTGAAAAATCCTGCTTAAAAAGTTCTCTCAAACTAAAACATGATGAGTAACAAAATTAAGAACGAGGGCATTCACAAGAGTCAATATTTTATTTATTCAATTCAATACATTGAAAACTCTATTACGAGATGTTTACATTAAACAGTGTAAATGGTTGGATATACGAACATTTCCAAGTAATAGCACGTTGTCCAATTTTCGACGCAACTTTGTTAATTCATCTCAACCATTTATTGTTTTATTTTCTACAAAGTTTTCTTAAAACAAAAACCGTGCACAGTTTTCCAACGATAGGATGGACGTTTTAAAGATGCAGGACTACGGTACATGTGTTTCAAATCGTGCTAACACTAACGAAAAGAAAGCTGACGAAATAAAAGAAATATTGACCACTTTTCGTTCTTGGACGGAGAAATGCTTACGAGAACATTAAATGGAGAGGACTAATTTTTGTTCAGGAAGTTGTATATAACTAACTATAATAGTAATTATTAATAAAATTAATATAGTATGATCATGGAAGAAAGTTAATTATTCTATTAATGGTAAAGCTCTATCTTGTAAATTTAAATTTGCTCATGTAGACATTTTTCTAATAAAAGTAAAATACTAGAAATTTGATAATAAAGGTAATTCAGAATAACTATGTTCAGCTGGGGGAATATTTTGGTATCATTCAATTGATGAATTTAATTGTATTGGATAAAAAACTTGTCGTTTAATTATACTTTTTCACTTTCTGGGATAGCAAAATAAAAGGTTGAATAATAGCCAGAATAAAAATAGAAATATTAGACAGTAGAAAATATCTAATTCAACAATGAACAATATTTTATATTCACAGCAAATATCAAAAGTCAAATATGTAAATGCATTGAATAAATTATTGCTCAGTTAATACGCAGCGATGACTTTTTGGGTGCGTTTAGAAACTTACGGCTTTTTCAACATTTTCCTGTTTGTATTTCGGAACTGATGATTATGCAGTTAAACCGCATCTGATGCCTTTTGGAACTCGGCCAGAGTCAACAATTATAAAGGTATACAGCTGGTCCCAGCCTGATGCTAATGGAGTCAATCATCAATCAATCTACGAAATAGCCTCTTTTGCTATTGTCGATTGTCAATCGACTCGATAAATGTCGATTGTGTCCATTGATTATTCGTTTGGTATTGTATAACTATCGATGAGTAAAGTAAAGAAGTGTCGGCTAAAGACATTACATATTACAATGAATTTAGTACCTATGAATCGTTTATCCGTTCGAAAATGTACAATATGGTTTTATGAAAGAATCTGGTCCATGTTTTGCAAAATTTATCAATTTATTGATAATAAATTGTTATGAATTCCATAAACATGTTATTAGAGACGCTAAAGTTTCTAAAAGGTCGTCGTTAGGACGATCGTCGCACATAATACACGATTCAAACCTTCATAATACTAGTCCAAATTTGTAAACGCGAATAGAGCAGGAATTCCTACGTTTGGAAAATAAACTTTCAAACGCATCACATCGCATTCTTTTCCGTTCACTCATACAAAACAATGTGACGGGATGTCAAGAAAAGGTTTTGAAATATGAAAGGACAAAATAATATCGGAGAGCCGCTAAACAGGAAAACGCAAGCACTATCGCATGATATCGACATCCTAGGAGGCGATTTTATTCATGAATCGAAGGATTGATAACCAACCGCAGTATATCAAGCTTGATCGATGGAATGTCATATAATTCTTTTCAAAAATGAAGCATTTGAAAAATAGGAACCAAAGAATTTTAATATTAGACAATGCTCGATGGAGTAGTTGTTGACGACGTCGGTGTCAAATGAGAAGAAGAAAAGCAAAGGAACATCTAAAAACCAAAGAGCAGTGTTTTAGTGAGCAAAACTTCTTAATTGATTTTCTTTTGAAAATGCAACAGAGTTTAGTCAGTTGTTATATTATGCATCATTATTTACAATTATAGTACATACACATTTAAAATAGTGGGTATTAGTTAAAACTTCGGCTTTAAGTTTTATTTTTAAAACTAATTTCTGCAAAAAGTTTACCCTGTGGACTTACTTGCATTTTATTAATACGGAGATAAACTAGATGCATAAACACCCTGTTTTCTGATACTGTTTCCTATCTTACCCTAGTCGTTTCAATAGATTTTTTCATACACAAAAACAGACTCAGGCTAATCATTAAAATACGAAAAGTGCTTCGGTTCTTCCTTATTCAAATTACATGCCACCATTTCCTTTAGTTCCAAATGTCAGCCCCGTGAAACTTACAGATACAGAGTTGTCTTGTTTTACCCTCGGCAGTAAATGCCAGCGAAATACAAAAAATGTCATCATCCTTCCCACTCGGGCACATACACACCTAGGCACATAGTTATCGTTGTTTTGTTTTGATATAGGAATCGATTCGACTACGAGCAGCGTAGGTAGAGAAACACTTCGACCTCACTAGGGAGTGTTAGTGTGTGTAGTGTGTATTAGTGTGCCGAGTGGAAAGTTTAGAAAATGTGTTGTGGATTATAAAATTTAAATTCCCTATGCGTATGTATGACAAATCCACAGAGAGAAGGAAGAAAACATAAATGTAGAAAAGTAAACAATATTTCGTGAATTCGCTGCTAGCGACGACATGATAATTATTTTAACTGTTTGGCAGTTGCGCCGCTCCATTGTGAATGGCGTGATTGGGTCATTACTTTGTTGGAACGTGAAAACATTGAAATCGTTCGGTGGTGGTGGTTTACTTGGCTATTTTGCTGGCAAGGCGAAAATATCGGCAAACATACGCTAAAACGAACAACTGCGAGACCAAAAACAACAACTGGGCGACGCCGACGTCGATCGATTAAGAGCGCTGTTGTGTTGGTATGATGTTGAAACTGTGGATGGAATACAACAGCGATGAACAAACGAAACGAACAGCGAATGTCGTCGTCGAGGCGCTGTTTTTCAAGAGAAAATTACTTAGTCAGCCAGCCAAGCAGGGCAAGGCAGTTGAGCAGGCATTCTAAATTATCTTAGCGGCTTATGCAAGAGAGCTATTTTTGCAGATGGTAGCGCACAGAATTAACAAATACCGTGAAACTGCGCTGGTGACTGAGTGGTTGATAAATCGACCGAGTGAATCATTCTGCGATAGATATTTGACAGCCCGTATAAATAATTAGTAATTAAGTTTAAACAGGGTGTTTCTGATTACTCGTTCGGAGAAAAACAGACAGATTTTTTCTATCAACATAATTTAACAAGCTTACTTACTTACTTATCGGGCTCCCGACCCGTGAAGAGTCTCTGCCTGAGACACTGCAGCCTTCCATCCTCTACGATCCCGGGCACGCTGCTTCCAGTTGTTCAGACCAAGCGCTCTGGCATCCGCGATGGCTTGGTCTTTGAAACGGAGGTTCGGTCTTCCTTGTCTTCTCGAACCTGGGGGCTGGGATTCGAAGATCCTCTTAGCTGGAGCATTATTGTCCATTCGCTCGATGTGGCCGAGCCAATGTAGTCGACGTGTTTTGGCTTTTTGGACTACATCCACATCTTGGTACAGCTCATAGAGTTCGCGGTTATATCTTCTTCTCCATTCGCCCTCCTCGCACACAGGACCGAAAATCCGCCGAAGTATTTTTCTTTCGAAGGAGCCCAGTATTAGCTCTCCCTTCTTGCTTATCGTCCAGCACTCGGCGCCATAAAGCAGAACTGGCAGGATGAGGGTTTTGTAGAGCACACATTTCGTCCTTCGAGTTAGGAGTTTTGAACCCAGTTGTTTTGCCAAACCGAAGTAGCAACGGTTTCCTAGGGTAATTCTTCGCCGGATCTCCACTAGGGTGTCGTTCGTGGAGTTCATATTTACTCCGAGGTAGGTGAACTCCTTAACTACCTCAAAGTTGTTGCTATCAATAGTGACGTTTTGTCCTAGGCGGTGGACAGATGCTTGTTTGTTTGTTGATAGCATGTATTTAGTCTTGTCCTCATTTACTTCAAGGCCAACGGATTTCGCCTGTTCTTCAATCGCCGTAAACGCTTCTATCACGGCACGCTGGGAGCGACCGATGATGTCAATATCGTCCGCATAGCCCAGTAGCTGTACGGATCTGTTGAAGATAGTGCCTTCCGTGTTGACACCTGCCCTGCGCACTATCTGCTCCAGTACGAGATTGAAGAAATCGCATGACAGCGCGTCTCCTTGCCGAAATCCGGTGCAAGTTTGAAATAGATCGGAGGAGCTGTTTCCAAACTGCACGTTGCAGCGCGTGTTTTCCAGCGTCACGCGACACAGCTAAATCAGTTTTGTCGGGATTCCAAATTCGGCCATCGCCATATAGAGCTCCTGACGATGTATGCTGTCATACGCGGCTTTGAAGTCGATGAATAGGTGGTGAGTTTCGACTTGAAATTCGTTGGTCTTTTCCAGGATTTGCCTCAGTGTGAAAATTTGGTCTATAGTCGATCTGCCGGGCCGGAAGCCACACTGGTACGTGCCGATTAGTGTGTTGCAGAAAGGTTTAAGACGTTCACACAGTACGTTGGATAGGATCTTGTATGCGACATTAAGCAGGGATATGCCTCGATAGTTCTTGCAAGACATAGGATCGCCCTTTTTGTAGATGGGGCATATGGAGCTGATAGTCCAGTCATCGGGCATGTTTTCTTCCACCCATACTTGGTTGATGATTCGGTGCATGCTCCCTACCAAAACATCACCACCGTATTTAAAGAGCTCCGCTGGTAAACCATCAGAGCCTGCGGCTTTGTTGTTCTTAAGCTTTTTTATAGCTAGGCCAACTTCTTCTATACTAGGTGGTGGAACTAGTTCTTCATTGACTGGACGCGGGTTCTCTTCTTGCCCTATCACTCTCTCTACATGATGCCCATTTAGCAGTTGCTGGAAATGCTGCTTAAACACATCTACTATTCCCTGCGCTTCGGTGACTAGGTTTCCTTCGCTGTCTCGAAGAGCCTGCGTTCCGGTTTTGTAGCCAGCAGCCAGTTGCTTGGCTTTTTTATAAAACCTCCGGATGTTATTACGATCGCGCGACTCTTCGATCTCCTTGAGCTGGGAGGCTGCGTAAGCCCTCTTCTTCCTACGTAGGATCTTCCTTTCCTCTCTTCTCCTGGCTCGATACTCTTCTCTCGCTGCCCTTGTTTTGCGCTGCAGCGCTTTCTTGTGTGCATCTTCTGTCACCTTTTTCCTGTACACGCATTCATCATCATACCACGGGCTCTTTTTCTGGGGTGGCTGGTACCCTACAGTGGTTTCGGCTACCTCCTTGATGATGTCGCGGTACTGGCACCACTGATTGTTGGCGTCTGTGGTAGTTGAGTGCACAGAGGAGAGTTTCATGCTCAGGCGCTCGCTGTAGGCTCTGGCTACTCCAGGTGTGCTAAGGCGTCCAACGTCGAATTTCTTCTTCTGGGCGGTTCGCAGCTTCTTCTCGTTGGACAGCCGAGCTCTGAATTTAGCCGCGACAAGGAAATGTATAAATGTGTTTCCGCGACAAGGAAATGTATGTAAATGTAATAATTTAACAAGCTGGTGGTATTTAAAGTACGGTTTACTACTTCAAAAGTTAGTTAGGTAGGATAGAGTGAACTGTAATCGAATATTTAGCGGCACATTGCAGTTACTTACGATTTTAAATACGCTTCAATATCAAAATATGCAATACAAGCATACACGCGCGGGAAGTCTCGCATGTTGTAACCCGTACCCGACCCGTATTACCTTCTCCCAAAAAAAAACTCATGCTGCTATTGCTACTCATCAAGTTCTTTACAAAAACTCTCTTCGGTGATCGACCGGTTCTCTTTGGTGAGCTCATTTGTACGCAAATTAACAGTCATAAATACTAAAACTCTACTGTTATCAATGAAAATGGAGTTTCCTTGAAAAGTAAATAAAATTAATTCTTTAGAAAACATTAGAATGTTATTTATCTTCACAAACAACTCTAATTATATAATTTAATCTATCTATTTAATTTATTTTAATTTATATCTTAATGATTAGATATTATAAGAAGAACTGTTAGATGTACTATCAAAATTCTGATTCTGGATGGAAAACATTGCTGTGACTTTATTTCAAAACTCTGTTTTTAATTTAATTTATTTAAATTTCGAAATTCTGAGTGCACTTTTTTTGGATTATCCACACGATTTCATGTTATTATTTGCCGAATTTTGTAATAGTACTGTCCAGAACACAATGCTATATGACTTTTGTTATTAGAATTGGTACTTTTCCATTTGATTAGTCATATATACATTTAGTACCTATATTCGGGGCTCTCACGGAAATGCTATGATCTGTTGAATGTAATACAAAAATTAAAAAATGTTTAATGAACAGAATCTTGAAATGTAAACTGCCTGTGCGACATTTAGGGCCATTTACAGATGCGGTATGACGAGTGTCAATAGGCCAATAAAAACTTAAACACATCCAGTCAAACAGTTATACGACTTAGTAAACTAGTGTTTTGAACGTCCCCAGAATGTTTTGTTATTGGACTGTCATCGCCGTTTCACCAATGAATATTGCGTATCTCAATTTATTCAACGAGCGTGACATGTTCTCTCATTCTGTTTTACCAATAGCCGTTTTTTATTATCAGCTATGATCTATATAGATCATCGATTTACATGCACTTACAACAACAACATGTGATCTGAAAATTAATTCAACTAGTTCTCGTTGTTGTTTCGTGGCGTTGTTTATTTCATTCACTCAATGTTGGTGTCCCTGTAAATTATAGCCACACAGTAATGTTGCCAGACCAAAATATGAAACACAATTAACAACACAAAAAATCAATTAGCATTTTTTCTAATTCGAATAAGTTACCTACTATTCCTACTTTCGAGATGTTTTGTTTCGCTATATAGCACAGAAATATAAATGGAAATATTAGCAGTACAATACGGTTAATTATGATGCATATTTGAACATAACATTTGAACATAGTTTCCCCCAAAAAAATAGTGAATGCTAAATGTATGCAGATTTGTATTCATATGGTAACACCCCGACACAACAAGCGAAATGTCAAACTCAAATATGAGCAAGTGCAATGGAGAAATCATCGCATTGTGACGTCACATTGTACCGTGTGGCTGCAAGATGGCTGGTGGAAATACGAAATTTGTCATAATTGGTATTGGATTTCATATGTGAAAAACAACTATTGCTACAACTCAATCAATGATCCAGTTTGTTTTATTTTCATGATCTGATCCGGATCAGATCACGCTGATAATAAAAAACGGCTAATGAATGCATGATTGCATGTGCTCAATTTATGAAAAATTTCAACGGAGTTACTCCATTTTTTGGTTTGATACATATACATATTCAGTGTTTTGAGCTTTACCGGTAAGATAATACCGATTCAGTCGTTATCTCCTCTTCAGTCGGTATATTTTTGAAGTAAGTTACCGACCCAAAAGTATTGCTCGTACGAGAACCGAAACAATACATAAATCCGGTAAACAATCCGCGAACATTCCAAAATATGCGTTTCCTATATTCTTTATCTTACCGTAGCTGTTGTTTATTCTATTCATCTGACAGTTGATAACGTCAACGAAACGAATGCATTGGGATCTTCACTCTGTTATATTTATTTATTATGTTATCTGCATTTTTTCATCACTACTTGATGATGAGGAAGATGGTGAAGACGATAAAATTGAATTACAAACCTTCATCGGAATATATCTTTTAATATTATTTTTCGAATTAATTACTTTTATTGGATTTAAAATGCAAAACCATCAAATGCGATACAAAAAATTTGCATTCAACGATTTTGGCGTTTATAGTGTATGAATGTATTAGTGCTTCTGGTTTCGATTCTGAATTCAAATCCAGAAGCAAAATGCTCGTCTTTTCAGGAGAAGAACTGTCATTGAGTGCCAATCAAACGCTTTCAGAAGCGTTCGGATTGCTTCCGGACGATTCTGGATTACCAATCGAAAACGACATAAGAATTCGCTGAATAAAACTTGCTGAAATAAACCCAAAGTTAGGTAACCAAGTATCAAAAAACTGGCCTTAATAGAATTTTGTGCATGCAGAATAAAGACCCGTGGGCGCAGTAGCGCAGTGGTTAGTGCTGGACTGCTGTGCGAGGGATCCCAGGTTCGATCCCCGGAAAAACACAAATTACATCTTAGTGTTTTTTTCTACTGCGCCACCTCTCGCGAACGTCTGACAAACATCCGAGAGTATGACTGTCCTGAAAAAGCTTCTCAATTCAACCGTTCGGACTCGGCATAAAATTGTAGGTCCCTTCCACTCGTTCCAAAAATAGAAACTCACACAAAACGAATGGTTGCGAGAAGCTAGACCTTGGGTGTCTACCGCCTGTTGCGCCACCTATTTTTTTTTTTTTTTTTTTAGAATAAAGACCTGTTCCCTTTCTTTTTATTCGATAGCACAATTAAGTATACATATATCCATTGAGTGCGAAACGAATATTTACCTAACTACAAAATATAGCGTTTCTTAAAAATAAGGGGACCTTGCCAATAACCAAACACTAAGTTTGAGTATAATTAATTTCAAAACTAACTTAAGTTCGTTTTACTAAAAACGACTTTAGTACAAATTCTGGTACAATGGACATCCAAAATAATAAGACTTCTGCAGAACTGTCAGTTTTATCCGAGCGAAATCAGGTGTTTATAATTTTCTTGTTGAAATGTTGATTAATTTAACTTATTTTATTATAATTTGTATCAGGACGCAGTTTTAATTCTATTCGGAAATCAATATAAGGTCTGTTTTTTTCCACATCTATCTCAGTGAAGTAAAGTAAAGTAGGATTTTTAACACGCAATTACAACAACTATATAGAGTCTCGAATGTGTCAAACAGTTCGTAGTTGTTGTAATTGCGTGTTAAAAATCCTACTTTACTTTACTTTACTGAGTAAGGTGTGAATAAAAAACAGACCTATAGTAGAGCAAAAAAAGGAATGGCACGAGTACCATAACTTGGGCGCCAAAAATTGAAAACGGTTTTTTTTGTGGAGGGGTTAAATACAAGCATTTTTTTTACTATGGGAGGAGTAATTTAAAAAAATAATACTTAAAATAAAAAAAAAAATGTTTTAAAACACAATGGCAAGGCTTATAATAAAAGACTATATCATTTTTGAAAGCCGGGAATCTGTTCTTTCATATTATTTTTAAATCAAGTTATTTCTGTTAATAGTTTGAAAAAAGCAATTTAGAACTTGAAATGTAAGGACGCAAATTGGGGAGATTACGATAATTTTTGCGATGAAAACTAACGGTGGATTTATGTAGAGGGGTTAAATACAAGCATTTGAGAAAAGTTTATGAATAAAGTTTTCTGCAATTAAACCAATACTAGCCCCAATTCAGATTTAATTAAGTGTTATGAATAAGGCTAATACAGCCTTATTCATGTACAGCCGTATTAATAATAGCTGCGGAACTTCGTGTTATCCCTAACTAATGACTAACCCACTGGTTAAACCAAAATTCCTATTTATAAACTTTTTTAGAAGATAACTAAGCTTTCGTTACTTTTACATAACTAACTCACGGTGGTAGGTGTGTTAGCGAAAGCATGTTTCCCGCGCAAAATGACAAATGGTGTTTCGGGTTTAATTTCGTTTGATTGATATGAATGTGGTAAAAGGGTGATAAATAATTGAATAAATTTGCAAAAATTTTGCTAGACGAAAAAGTACGAAAAAATCCTATGAGAATATTTATATATAAAACATTAAAAAATAAGTATACAGCCCCATTGCGAAGATCAACTATCAATTGATAGTTGATACTTATCAACCAATTTTTTGAAATGGTATTGCGAAGATCAATAATTGTCAATGAAGTGTTGATCGATTGTGAACGTGCATCAATTAGCGATAGTCGGTTGACAAAACGGTATTGTGATTGTCAATCGTGAACAATTTTATTGGTAGCTGTCAATTTTTCAATCAATCGGAACTTCGGTGTTGATAAAGACGACCGTTAAAAGGAGCTAAAATAGTTAGTAATAAAATGCAACTTAATAGATTGGTTGATTTGATGGAGCAGAATCTTGATATCGCGAAAGGGTTTATTTCCAAAAAGATTGGCAGAAATGGGAAAGGGTACCTTGTACCACATTTCCAATAACTTGATGATCAATTTAAATTTCTACTTTTGTTTAGGTATGGATCGACCTGAAATGCAAAACAAAAAAGAAAAAGGTTGAAAAAAAAAGTCGAAATATCTGCGACTGGCGGTGGCCCAAACCAATGTCACCAGATTAATGATATGGAAGAGGCTGTGATTCGTATCCTTGAATTGAATACTTGCGTAATGAATTCGGGTTGAACGAGCCAGATGCAGCGCTAATACCGAGCTCCAGTCAGCGAAGATCCCCAAATTATGTCATCCAAAGAGCAGAACAAACAACACCTCAAACAAAAGCAAAAGCAACACCTCGAAGCATTGCAGTAGAATCGCATGACACTCTTAGAAGATCAGACTTCTATTCAAAAACACTGTTATGACAACATTACAGAATAAGCCAAATTTCATTCCTTCCTTCGGTTTTCCAGTTCCAAAAGATTAGATGCATCTCGCAAACTCCTCGGTATAGAAGCCAATTCCGCGTAATTTGTCTCGCCGTCATCATCATCAAAAAGTATTTCCACTGATGACATGTTTTTCAATAAATTGCACAATCGCAGATTTGTAAAACTGGTAATTATGTATATTGTTTAAATAATTTGTTTGAAAGTCGTAACAATCACTCTTCAAATTAAAAATATTTTAGAAGTGTCAAAATTGAGTTTTCATTCACAATAGCTTTATTTTTTGCGTTATGTTCACAATAGCTTATATTTTTATCAATCGTATTTCGCAATACCAATATCAATCTTAATTGATAAATTTTGTCAATCGTCAACCGATTGATAGTTGATCTTCGCAATAGGGGTGATAGATTTTCAAAAGGAAATATAAAAAAATTAATTGCATTAGTAAGAGTAAGAAAATTCGAATTGCATTAGAAGAAGAAGATGGCAGCAGAAAAGAAGGACGCATTGTCAGTTTTCAATACAATTTGGGGAAGCGTTGCCATCACAAACCTACGATAATAGGAAACACGTCAATTAGTTAATGTGTGGGTTATATTTCTTTATATGTAAATAAGAAAATTTAGTCAGTGAGTTACATTTTTCACTACTAGTTACGTAACAAGTGAGTTATAGAATGGTTTGAGATCTATTATTAATACGGCTGGTATACTTTAGTCTAATTGTATTAACTCATTGATTAGCTGGTATACGAGCAAAAATTATTAATGAATGAAAATTTGTTAAGTCTTAATTAAATTTACAGTTTCGAGTTTGAATTTGAAATAATTTTTTTTTTTCAAAAACTATTAACAGATATAACTTGATTTAAAAATAGGCTTCCAAAAATCCTAAATTCCTTAATTGTAAGTGTTGCCATTGTTTTTCATATTTTTTTCATTTTAAGTATTATTAAGCGTGGCGTGGTAATGTAAATCTAGCTTTATACTTAAAGTTATAAAGTCGACATTAGAATTAGCTCGAGGATAAATTGGTCGTTTGTACGCAATATTCACCCCTATTGTCGTCGTCGTCTGTCGCAAACGACTGGCGACGTTTGTCGTGTCGAGTCGTTTGGAATTTGGTATTGCGTAACTGAAACGACTCGACTCTCTGAACTCACACATCCCACATACATTCCACAAACTATGACACATGGGATTTGACATTTCAGTCGACGAATTTAAATTTGGTCTGGTGTTTTGTTTGTGATTTATTTAATTATTTAATAAAACAAATCAAAAATTAATAGTGTGACATGTTTTTTGAAAGCAGTGACGAAGAAGAAAACAAGAAAAAAGTGCTGGTAAAGTTAAGGAAGGAAATTCGATCCAAATCCAATCCATTGGACTTGCCCGACATTAAGTGGGTGGTAGAAATAATTTAAATTGCATACATTATGTTAATAACAATTATTTTCAGATTTTAAAAGTATTTTAGACTATCGGATGTCGAAGGTGGCCCAAGACAATTCAGAGATAAGGCTATGTCGTCCCATTGCCGATTAACATCACTTTGTTAGGCCCTTTGTGAACGATTTTGCCAACGGAATATTTTTCTCCATTTCTTTCACTAAATGTTGAAATTGTCCTATTTGTGATTTTCATTTTAAAGAATGTAACTATCTTTTCTTTAGTTAAATATTAAATACACAAACTTTTCTTTAACTTTTCTTTAACTTAAACTTAATGCAAACTATATCCGCAGGGATACAATCCTTCCGCTTTCTGGGTTTTTCATCATAAATGATTTTATGGCCTTAATTAGGGTCGTCGTGTAATAACTCATTACTTGTGCGCGTTGATTTATATGGTTCAGGGCAATTCAGAGAAAAGGCTATGTCTCATTGCCGATTAACATAACTTTTGTTAGGCCTTCGTGAATGATTTTGCCAAAGGAATATTTTTCTGCATTTCGTTCACTAAATGTAGAAATTGTCGTTTATTTGTTGTCTCCATTCTGCTAAATAACTATAATTGTCTTTTAGTTAATTAAAAATTAAGTACACATACTTTTTTTAACACATTTATCACACAGTCGTCCGCAAAATAGTCGACGACAGAAATGTATCATTTTCACGACAAACATCGTCACAAAACGCCTCACGCAATACCGACGATCGTCGTCGAAAAATACAATCCACATTTTTTGACATTTCAGACGCCATTTGTCGATCGTCGCTGCGACAAAAGTCGTTTATTTTCAGTCGCCAATACCAAACAGTCGTGTCGATTTTTTTTAGAGTCGTAAACGACGACGACAATAGGGTTGATTATTTCATTTCCCAATTGTCCCATTCTTAACTGGGACACCCTGTACAAATACAAGGATCTATGGATCTGGAATACTTTTACACTCATCTTAACTAACCAGCAATAAGCAATCCGTAATATTGCGCTTTTTTTTTTAATTCTATTCTATAGGCAACCTACTTAAATAACCAACATGTTTCGCATTAATACAACGTTTGCCACAAGCAAAAAAAAATCACATTTTGTTCTCGCATATTTATTTGTTTCCACACATAAGCTAGCCCGTATGTTTTTTCAGTCTCCGCCTTTCTCGAGTCACTTAAATTCTCGCCTGACTGCCGTATAATAAATAGCATATACAAAAGCAGCAACCAGCAAAGCAAGCAACCACTCTTGACTTGTTTATCGTTTTGCAATACGGGTTTTTGAGTTTAATTCCATTCCATTTAGCACTGTGGCGACTAACGAAATGACTACCACGCGAATTGCTGCTTTGAAGTTTGAACCCATGGCGATGTCGACGACGCAGCTGGTGGCTGCTGTCTCTGTGATTATCGTCGTTCCAAGGGAATAATTTCATTTTGTATTTAACAAAATATGACTCGACTCAAATGACTTAAGTGCTTGCGATATTCTACGTTGGCGCTGGCGCTGGGAGGATTGACTTGTTTTATTAGTTGGCCTTCTCCTTAGCTAATGCCATTAGAGTAGTGGATGGCTCAACGTTTCTCTTTTAGCTCACAATTAAATGCTAATTCAAAGAAGCGCATAGCAGGTGCTGCGTGCTAGAAATCTCTTATGCTCGTTGGTTCATTCCACGGAGCTATTTTAAGGCGAACAATATGGGTGCAGCACGAATGAATTTTATTCCAAAAACAACAGGAACGAATGGAGAGCAATGAGATCATCCATTCATCTGGTGTAGCTGTATGTAGCGCGGTTTTTTACCAAAATTCTGATGCTTTTGTGGGTTGAGTGAATCATTGTGGTTTGGTGCTTTTGCGAGTGATTCGTAGGGAGTTCGCGTATAGTTTATATTGACACATTGTTGTATGGAAGACAAACAGCAATTTCCGGTTGGTTTTCTATTTGAATCACGAAATTGCCGGAAGTTGTGTTTGTTTTCTTGTGGAAGAGTAGAAAGTGTGTGTGTATCTATATGGAGGCTAAATGTTGGTTTGTTGGCTGTCAACTTTTAGAAATAAATATTTATATCGCAGACGGTGATGTTGAAGGAGTGACTCTTTGTACTAATAGAGGCAATCTAAAAGCAAAAATCATTTTATTCAAAAGATACATTTTTGAGAAAACTGGGTTTTCGATTGAGATATTATTAAGGGAGAAGTTTGAAGTGAATAATGGTCACAAACAAGTCGTGTTTTGTCAACAATCAACGAGGTCTGTAGCTGAGATTGCTCAAGCAAAAATTAACGTACAAATGGACGGTTTTTTTGCACATCTATCTTAGTGAAGTAAAGTAAATTAGAATCTTTAACACGCAATTACAACAACTATACACACTGGTTGACACTTTCGAAACTCTATATAGTTGTTGTAATTACGTACCGAAGATTCAGGCATAATGTTAACAGAAAAATCAACTCAATATACACAATAAAATGATATCTAATATTTTGTAGTTTCTGTGCTGTATACATATGTGAATTAGGTGTGTTCGTTTATAAATTTCAGTTTATTATGGATGTAAATTTCTATCCGCCTTACCAATAATCAACTTTAGTCTGGCAGCTAACACAAAGACTCAACACTTTCCAAAATGCCCATACCAATAAACAAATTTAGTTGCCAGAATATCGTTAACTGTAGGGTTAAATGTTAATGTTGAGAAAGTCATGTTTATCTCGGCCATTAGCTAAATAAATCCACCCTAACGTCATTTTCAAGAGGAGTGATGCCTATACGATCAAAATTAGAGTATCAAAAATTGTAATAGGAGTGGATTTTAATACCCTGCATCTGCTCTGCCTGACAGATTATTTGTATTAATTAATTAATTTTGGTAAATTGTAACGTGATTTCTTATTTTATTGATTGGGATAAAACAATGCAAATGGTTTTTGTGCCTGTTATAAGCAAAATCATTCAAATCTACACGAAATAATAGAATATTCCATTTTTAAACACAGTAAAAAATAAAAATGGAATCGAAAAAAACGACATCCGAAAAGTATAGATCATTAATTTGGTAGACTATTCAAAGCAATATTAGCCGTGTTTTATTATGCCCGTGATCTGAGCCGGATCAGATCAGCATAATAAAACAAACCAGGATCAATTGTAATATTTTTGACATTTGACAGTGGATTACAAATTTTATGCGAGAAACGGAGTGGGTTGATTGGTTATTGGGTTGTCCAAATTTTGTAAGCCACTTTATTTGTATTGTGTTCATAGAACTACCAACATACACGAATAAAATTATTCGCCTAGTAGTATACTATCTACCTGGATCATGAAAAATGATCCGGATAGAAAGTTGGATCAGGTGTAGTTGTTGCAAATTAGTGTTAATTTGTGATCTAGTTCAGATCATGGGCATAATAAAATACGGCTATTATACCTACATTTCTTATGCCACGTAAAACACAACCAAATACGCAAAATGCAATGCAATGTTTAAATTGTAACCAATATTCGAATGATTCAAGTTTTATATATCTTAGTTCATACTACTTAAATGCATACCATTTTATAGCTGTCCAACACCAGTCCCTCCAAATTCTTTGAAAGGAGGTTTTGGTTCGTTGAGAATCCTTGGTGAAACATGTTTTGTGTAAAATGGTTGATGTCGCGGCAAATGTAGTTGTAAGAATTGCCGACGACCTTAAGAACATTACGTTTACATTTTAAATAACTTTTCAAAGCTAAGTTTTTTTCAAGTACAAATAGTTTATAGAATGTGATGGCTTATACACTTATATATTATTTCGTGACACTTTCATTCATATACGATATTTTATATATCAGTGTGATTTTTTTGGAAAAAACGTTCCATGAAATCGGCAGAAAGTATGTTCACATATTCGTGTGATGTTTCAGTTGTTTTTCTATTCGTTACATTGTAATTGTGATTTGTAGACTACAAACAAATTTCTTTTTGCATCATTAGCCTACGAATAATTTAAAAACTGTGTTTTTATTAGGATGCAGTAATCTGAAATGCATTTTATTAGAACAGCATCAGTTTTCGCAATAACTATTGTAAATAGTACTGAAAATAGATCCGAATTATATGATATGGCAGTACTAATTTTCATATGAATTTGACAAAACAGCTGACAATTTGTAGATTTCCTAATTGGGGGTTCGGTTTTTTGCTTTTAATAAGCGTTTTAAAGCCTTTGGGAGGAATCTGATGGGCGAATTTAATTGTAATTTGTCTATAAATTCGTTTAGAATAATTTATTCGGCATAAAAATGATCAGTGGCCTTGTTTTCCGCGAAACCAAATTATGCAATTGGAGTCCTGCTATGACAGAAAAATGTAATAGATCCTAATAAAGTTGTCGCACTAGTAAATGTGGAGATCAAATTGTTTATTGGTACCATTTCAATAAAGCTATACATTTTAGGTAAACCTGACAGCCAACTAGTAGTCGGAATTAGGGTTTGATTATTAGTAAGGCCGTATATAAATATAGCTTTGCCATGTGCTAGCCAGCTCCAAGAGTTTCACTTTTGTTTACTATTTGAAAATAAGTTTGTATAGTGACTAATTATGCTTTTGGGCTAAGTGATCTGGTACTAGACGTCAATCCTGAAAAAAATTTACATTTGTCTCCCGTGACTTTGCATATCTACGCCCTACGGGTCAATTACTGCACACTTTTTTATGGCCACCACACGTAAAACCAAAGAACAAGCAGTATCCCATTGTTACACGAACCTGGATTTTGCCAGAATATTGCCCCACCATTTCCGTAACACCTATACGAATAGATTAGGTGTTATATTAATAGAGTTTGATGAATATTGATTTAATGCACAAAAGAAAGCAAACAAAAAATTACTTTAATTATACAGGGTGTTTCAGTTAAATTTTCTCACTCTTACAGATCATTAGCCTTGACTGTAGGAAACGGATCTTTCTCTCTGAAGTCATGCAAAATTGCGTGGCGTGGTAATGTAAATCCAGCATTAAACTCAAAATTTTGAAAATTTGTTGTTACATTCTTTTTACTTAACGGCTTTTTTCTCAATATTTTTATTTTTTTTATGAAATTTGTATCCTAAAAATTATTTTAAGCAACTTTTTTACGTACGATCAACAAAAGTTGTAATAAAAGCCATTTCTTGTCAAACAAAAATGGTCAAAAAGAAGTGAACCCACTGAATCTCATAAAATCTCTTAAGAGTATTTTTTTGTGGAACTGTGTTGCGAACTACACCTGCCCGGACCTAACAAAAAAATGGCTTATCAAACGCAAAGAAAATAATATAATATTCAGTTAATTTACTTTCATTCTAAATTTGTCTACAGAGGAAAAAAGATTAAAATTGTAATCAATTCATATTCTCTTTTAAATAATTTTAACAATAGTACATTATTTTATAGAATAGACTAACAATTCTTTTTTCCTTTTTGAAGTTAAACCAAACTGTTTCAACAGTCCCGAAAAGGACCTTTTTGGAACAGTTTATGATGTATGTTTGTATTTATAGCAACTGTTCGGATGGCAGATTAAAGAGCAACAAACTTCTTCTCATCTTTTCTGAAACGGAGCAAATTTTTTCTTGGAATCTTCCAGACTCGATATTTCTATGGGTGTTAGGTCAGGGGATCTGGGTTGCCAAGTGTTGGGGCCAAATCGACCAATCCACAGTGACAAGGTGCGCCATCTTATTGAAAGAACATCCCCCTCCTCTGATATGGGAATATGGTGTGTTTCAAGCGGAAATTGCTGCTATAACTCTAGCGGCAAAGGACCTAAAGAGACGACACATTGCCGACAAACAAATTACTATATACTCTGATAGCCAGACTGTAGACAGCGGATTCTCTTCGATGAACCAGAAGATCTGGAGAATGTTGATCTTAAGGAACTCTTGAGATTCATACTTAAATCTGGGTGGTTCTAGTAGGTAAACAAACTCCACACCCTTCGGTTACTCTTAGGACAAGCTGGAAATCTGTATACAAGAGGTTATGAATACCTGTGATTAATACTATATCTACTCAAATCTTTACTTTAAATTTTTTGTCTCCAACAGGTATGAAATGGAAGGTTCCCGTGACTGGACACAATGGCCTATGTGAAGCTGTGGCAACCGCCACAAGAGCACCCAATTACCTGTGTGTTTGCCCAGTAGCCACTGGCAAAATTTCTGCGGACCTGATTTAAAAGCTGAACTTCCACAGCGCGCAAAATCCTACCCTCAACTTCTGCCGCCGCACAGTGGGACACTTTGTATGGGGGAGCGGAAAAAGGTCTATAAAATCTGAACTAATAAACTTAGAGCAATGAAATTTTGCACACCTATTTGGATGGGGCAAACACATATTTGAACAAAATTTGAGGTAGGGAAAATGAGGTTGAAATAAAAATTTAATATCTCAGCTCTCCCTCAACGGATTAATTTTATTTTGCATATAACAGAAAGCCCTATATTTCTTCTTAAGTCCTGGTTGAGTTTTTTCCAATTATTATTAGACCCTATCGCCAATAATATTTCCCCGGGAATGTTTCCCATTCAGCAATTTGATTTACATTGCTGAGAAGGGAAACATTTCCATCGGAATTTATTCACGATACCCCTAATTAGAAAAGAAATTCTTACTTTTGTAACATTACCAAAGTCAAAACCGTGTTTTTTTTAGTCTAAACCAGCGAGACTAATTTATACACTACGTTCAAAGTGGTCTCAAAGGGGCTCCAATTCTTTCAAAAACAGTTCGCTGAATACTGTAGCTTTCTAATAAATGTATCCACTAGACGGAGCTTAGAAGAGCTAAAACTGTAGCTCAAGGGAAAGAACAGTAAAGTATTAATTTATGGCACTTGGTACTAACCCTTATATTTTTTCTTTTGGAAGCTGAAGATAGATATTATTCATTAAAGAAATTAAGCAAAATTTTAGCAAACGGTTATAAAAATGCTACTTTTCTTGCAAGAAAATACATGAAATCTAAAACTAAAAGAAAGGGCAATTTTGGTGCGATGTATCTCGAAAATTCTCTGACATAAATTTCTCAAATTTTGGTAAAACATAGAACAGATAGATATCTTTAAAAAAAAAAATAAAAAAATCAATATTACGAATTTCATTTTTAGCATTTATTTCCGCATTTTCCCCACTGTGCGCCGCTACGTCTGAACGTCTTTCCCTTTTATTTGGAGGAGCTCACCCGGTATTAACAGGGCGCTGATACGCATCGGTGTTCTACGAATTGGGTTTCGTTGCTACTCCTATCTTGCCAACGTAGTCTTCCGTGTTTTCCCTCTTCAATTAGGTAGTGTGTAGTTCGTTTTTCTCGTCACGAAATTGGATGCTGTCAATGACTGCATCCAGTCACATAGTTGGTTAACGTTGTCGACGTTAGTTTATTATGCACTTGTATGCGCTAGGTACTAAATTGTATATTCAAAATGTACAAATTACAAAATTGTTGTTGTACCTATAATAGTTTAGAAGTTATAGCGTTTTAAGTGGTAACACCACAAAATTAGAGGTTATCTACTTTGATGGGCTATAACGGGAAATTGGTGCGAATAGACCCCCCTGTGCCATACAATTTTTTGTTCAGCACTTCAGGAATCTTCCCTTAAAGGATTAAATACCTCTTAACTGGGACACCCTGTATAGAGATTAATTTATTGACAGTTTATCGTAAAGCATGATTAGCGGCGGCGCGACGGTAATAAATTGGTTTGTTGAGCTAAAGCGGTTTCAACAGCTAAAGGCTTATACGTTATACCCTATTCACGCCAAGTCGAAAACTCGGTTTACGCGAAAACACTCGAAAACTTAATTGAAAGTAAAAGTTTTCCCATACGGCCATACATATTGCAGTTTTCAAAACGAGTTTTTGAAGTCGCTTTCCATCAAAACGCTACGAAAGTGACTTCCAATCGTTGGGTTGTTGAAGCAGACACACCTTTTGCAACATTCTGCGTGTTCAGCAAAACTGCTGACAGCTTAGCTTCACTCAGTGCTGTCGTTTCTATTATTTTTTTGGTTTACAAACGTGGAATCTCTTGTTATATTTGCACCATGAACAGCAAATTATTCAGATTTTCTAGAATTTTAGAACCGCAGCACTATTTACCACAACTAAATGGTATTTAATTGCCACAAACAATTCCTAGCTAGTGTCACCATTGACATACTATACATGGACTGCTAGTGAAATGTCAGTTTCATACAAACCAAACCTGCGAGGAAAAATGAAGCAAACATAAGCACTAGCCCTTTTGGTTCAGTATGGGTTCAGTGCGGCGAAAGTAAGAAAGAGGTTTCAACTTCTGCGCGCATTTGCTATTTTTTACATAGAACACAGTGCCATCCATTGTAGAAATATTGCAACTGCGCAAAAATATGGCACACTCAGCACACAAACCAAATCCCCCGAATTGCTCGATGACATTTGAGTGTTTTCGTTTCTCTCCGCCGCCGTGAACAAAAAGGGCTAGTGCTTATGTTTGCTTCAACGAAAAATTAGCTGCTAGCAGTCCATGTATAGTATGTCAATGAGTTTCACAGCTAATTGAAACGTCAAACGAAAACTAGTTGGTGTTTGGTGTGAATGCATCGACGAGTTTTCGTAAACTACTGTTTGTCGAAAACTCCGTTTTCAGTGCGGTTTGAATAGGTTATTATGTAGATATTAACGAACAGAACTACATAATATTGTAACCCAATGAACACAACCTAGAAGGAGTGGAGTTGGTGTTTGGACGTTGTGGTGCACGTGACTTGATGGTTTAAATAAAATCAAAAAAGTTTTAAAACCACATATTTTATATTTGTCATTTTGACCTTTTCGAATATGCTTTTGACATCTTGATCTGCTCATTAACCTTTGCTATTCTACATTTAAGCCCAGTATCCTGCTCGCGCTAAATTTTAGCGACCGCACTTCTCTCCACAGCACAGATAAATCCTCGCTAAATTCGTTGTACAGGATATAGATAGGACACACACCTATATTTTATTGCCACATGAATTTTGTTTTTTGTTATTTTTTCACTTTTTTCCTATTCACTGACATCGATTTTCAAGTATTCCATGATATAGTTGATTCAGAATTTGTTTTGTTTCGGAAAAGTCAAAATTTATCGCCGATTTAATGTACCAGACAATTATTTCGTGAGCTAAATCAGTGGAGACATTTTCTTGGCCGAGTATAACAAAATTGTACGTAGTACGTATAACACACAATAGGCGTATTTTTTTGGGAAGTGAGTATAACAAAACCAAAAGTGAGTATAACCGTTTTGCATGTAAAACCAAAAGTGAGTATAACAAAACCAAAAGTGAGTATACCAGTTTTGCATGTAAAAGTAGAAGTGAGCTAGCTATAGATTCCCAAAAAAATACGCCTAATATTGTTATACCCGACTGACATATTCAGCCCTATCGCGAATAATATTTCCCCCGGAATGTTTCCCATTCAGCAATTTGATTTACATTGCTGATAAGGGAAAAAATTCCACCGGAATTTATTCACGATACCCCTGAGTGTGTGTCCCATCTATATGAAAATAAGAATTTAGCGTGCGGAACAGGATACTGCTTTGCTAGGCTGCCTCGCTAAATTTTATCTCTGTAGACATTTTTGTATGGGAGATAAAATTTAGCGCGAGCAGGATACTAGGCTTTACAGATAAACACCTAGTTCGCTTAAAACAAACTGCATAATCATCCCTATCGCGAATAATATTTCCCCAGGAATGTTTCCCATTCAGCAATTTAATTTACATTGCTGACAAGGGAAATATTTCCATCGGAATTTATTCGCGATACCCCTAAATATTATTGAGTTGTGCTGGTTGTGCTCATATGAAAAAATAAATAAACCATTTCACATTCACTAGCTAGCACTACTGTTGTAAATTTAGCGCCATCTACACATCAACATTTAAAGATAAAGAACACCTACTTAAATATTTTCACCACCGACCATTGAAGAAGTCGTTACGCGCATGTTTCTGTTTAAAAGAAAAAAAATATATCGAAGAAAACAAGTGATAAACTTAGACCAAATCGCATTGCTGTTGCAAAGCTGATGTGAAAATTAGAAAACTTAATATATTTTTGGTAGCAACGTACATTATAAGTGATTTTTAACGGAGGGGTTGTGATAAATATAGTTTGCTGAATTCGAACTGAGCAAGTAGGTACCTTTTCCGTTATTGTGATTCTAAAGTAAAGCTTGAGACTTTGAATGGTATATATATACGTATACATTTTACGCATAGATTGTGTATTGTTTTTATTCCAAATAAATAATAAGGTGATTTTGTATTTTTGTTTACCAAACCGAAAAGCCAGTGAATAGTGGTGTTTTTTTATAAGATGAATTTTGCCTCCATTGGCAGAAAATGTATTCGCCATATTCGCTGAGTTATGAATGCCATTGTGAATTGATGCGTTCGGAAATTCGCTCGCGGTGTTATAAAATTAACTTTTGAAAATACCAGTTAATTTTGAATATGAAAATTAAATAGACTTTTTTCAAATTAACGACAAGAATTTAATTATTTTTGGAAATATTTTATGCGGACAGTTGAAATGTTAAGCATTTGATATACATATATTTACTAAAAAAAAATTAAAATAACTAATACTTCGGTTTTAACTAGGGCAAATATGATACGATTTTCGTTTTGACTTTATTTGGTTATTGTGCAAATTTTATTCAACCAGCAAATGTTAGCGAAGAATTAAAACAATAGTTGGCAACGCATCTTTCGAAAGTTCTAATTTGGAAATATTAAGGGTATTCATGCAAAGTCATACGTTTACCATTTGCGTAAGTTTACGACACACGTTTCATGAACGCCCCAAATAGCTGCTTATGTAAATGATGGTAAATCAATCAGCTGTATGAAAGAGAACGAACGAATTGATAAAATGCGAACAAACCACTTTTGATGCAATTATAACGAGCAAATTGCACATTTTACTATTCCAAGTATAGGATAATTAGTTAGTCCATCAAATTGTATTAAGAAAACAAGTTTTAAGAGGCTTTAAATAACGAAATTTACAATTCCATTTTTTTTGCCGCGATGGACTAACTAATTATTCTACACTTGTAAAATGTGCAATTTCTATTTATAAATGCATCAAAAGTATTATAAATGCATGCAAAGTATTTTTTCTGATTTTCTCGCCTTTATTTCAAGTGCGATATGTCACAATGACGTCGTCGTAAGTTTACCATCTCGATTTTCCACCCAAATTCGCGTAGTAAGTTTACTACCTTGTGGTAAATGATTTTCCATACAAATTTTGACAGTTCATTTACGACGTCGTAAACTTACCAAGTTTACTAAATTTACGACGAGTTTACCCTTATTATTTATCATTAATAGATATCAGTTGAGTTATTCTAACGATGCCGATATAAGCCTTTGAATACAAATTAAAATTGTTTTGTGCTATTTATTATTATTATTTTTTTTGTTTTTGTCAACATGTCAAAACATTTATATCATATTTATGGAAACATACAAAAATATGTGCTGTCTACACTTTTATCTGTCCCCGTGAAGCTGTTAGTTGTTAGTTAATTTTCGAGACGCAGCTCGTCACCTGAGAATTGGTTTGCTCCATACGCCACTTAGTCGGTTTCGAGAAAAATGATAAGAAGGTTTGCGCATCTTTTTCTCAAAAATTGCCCGATAGAATTTTTTTAAATTTATAGCAGCTATTCCCTAGGGTATTCCCAACTAGAATACAACTTTTCAATCTTTCATGCGTAATAGTTTAGCAGTTATACAGCGTATACGAAAAGAAGATTTTTTATTTTTGTGCTCCATATCCAGTTTCGTTTCAAGTTTTACTTTTTTTCATGCACGTGGAGCAAAATAAATTGAATGTAGAGCAAACCAACACTTACTCTAACTGAATTATTGAAAAGAACTTTGTATGGAAAAGTTTCAATTTCTAGTGAAATTAAAGGCTTTTTTTTAAATAAATTTAAAGAAGATTTTTTATTTTTGTGCTCCATATCCAGTTTCGTTTCAAGTTTTACTTTTTTTCATGCACGTGGAGCAAAATAAATTGAATGTAGAGCAAACCAACACTTACTCTAACTGAATTATTGAAAAGAACTTTGTATGGAAAAGTTTCAATTTCTAGTGAAATTAAAGGCTTTTTTTTAAATAAATTTTATTAACAAAAACAAAAAAGGAAGTAACACAAAAGTGTACTAAAGTAAACAGTTCTACTGTTATTCTAAAACAAAACATACTAGTAAAATACGTTTTGTATATTATACAAGATGCATAATGTATTCATGAAAATGGTTCTACGCTAAATTGGCGTATGGAGCAAACCAATTCTCAGGTGACGGGCTGTTATTAGCCGAAGGAAGACTCTGAAAATCGTAGAAAAAATTACGCGTGCGAAAAGAAGAGAACAAAATGATAAGAAGACTCGAGAGATCGACCGACATTGTAAGCTATGCTGTATTCGGTAATTTGTGGCCTAATTCTAAACACTAGTTGTTGTCACTTGAACAATTGGCTCACAAATCAAAGTGAGCCTGCACTTTCTGACAGAAGATAATAATAAAATGTCTTCCCCCTAGAGGAATATACATGTACGGAATATTTACTGTCCAGAATTCAACTGTTTTAACAAATCACTTAAAGGAATCTGATGATGAATGAAGGCTATAATAATTCCAACTGAAGTTTTTGTTAACAAAAACAATTTGGATTTTATTTCCATCTAGATGAACTAAAAACTTATTATATCACTATAGTGCGTATTTTTATTTGTATGTTTTAAGCACAAGAAGACAAAATTAAAATCAAATTTTAGTGTGTCGTTTTTATTATTATCTTCTGCATGCTATCATCACAATTTGGTGAGGTATATAATGGTTAAGTAAAGCGCTTGTGCAAGAAAGTACAGAACATACATTAAAGTCCACTTACAGGGACGCATCTCACCGCAGCAGTATTCGGACAAATACTCTTGTCGCCACTTCGTTACCAGATTTGCATATTCATTTTCAGGATTTATTATAAGCCCATGCAGGTAAGAAAAACAAAAAATATATAATATATATTATGTCTAGAGTTTGGTTAAAAAAATCCTATTACGGTAGTGCATTTGTACTGCAGAGGTGCACATACTAGGGGATTCGATGATTTTATATATAATGCATATGCAGACCTATTCCTAACTAAATTCGATTTTTCTACAGTTTTTTGCAGCATAGTATAACAACTGTCCATGCTTGGTTTAAATACCAGCTGTGAAGAGCTGGTCATAACACTTTCTAATCGACCACCACAAAACACTCCATAACTTAGCACTTTCATGATCCACCAACATTTTATTAATCGAGTATATCATGAGGCCTGTTCACTGTTCACTGTTCACTATTTCCACTCCTTATTATATCTTTTCCTGCAAATTTGATGTTTTTAAAGCGTGGTGCCAGGCGAAAATAAGTGGCTTATCTTTCTGTAAGCAGTTTATTTTTTGGAAATAAGCCCCAAAATTAGCCACTTAAATTTAGATTTTTTTGCCATCATACTTATTTTGAGTCGAAACATTTGATTTATTGACGTTTCTGCGGAGTAAACAAGTTGATTCGGACAAATTCCAAATTCATAACTCCAAAATAACGTTAGAAAACAAATCTTACTACACCACAAATAATTCCCGCTTAAATGAATCGATTGGCATTCGAATATTTTCTCCTAAAGTTAAAATAATTAGGTAGCACAACTTAAAACGTCAACCTAGGTGTCACCATCTCTGAGATATTGTCAGAAAACCAATGACATCTTTGGCGAGGTGTTTAATTAAAAAAAAATTAGAATAAATTGTTTTCCTTTCCTACTAGGTATCGCTTTCAAATCGTCTATATTTGACTACTGTGTTTTTTTATATACATATATGTACATAAATGATTTTCTTTTTCTAGTACGAACTTTTTCCTATACTTTTTTTTAATATACCTACCTATTTAACCTTTATAGATTTCTTGGAAGAACATGTTGTTTCCCGCCCAAAAGTCGTTCCATTCACAATAACCTCGCAGTATTTTCGCTCACTTTATAGCACAAACACACCCAAAGAAAAACTAATCCATCGACCATATTCACCAAAACACAAAAAACTGCACATGAATTTCTACGGCGCTAGAAGCTTCCTGATAGAAGCTGCCTGACAGCAGCCAATCCCAGTCGAGAATTTCAATTTTACTTTTCATATATGGGAATTTTCGTGTCCGCTTGTATGTATGTGTTAAATGACTGAATCGTCTCTTTCGCACTGTGCTGTTTCAGTGTTCAGTCGGTGAAAAAAACTATTGTCAGGCGGGTGGACACACGTTCCAAACACGAAAAATCTACTTTACAGGCAATTTTGTTGTGCAAATATAAATTTATTTCATCCGTATTCTTACGGAAACAGTGATCTGTGAAAAACAGCTGTCAACTGGGAAACACGAATTTATAAAAAACAGAAAAGAGCCGAAAAACGTGTAAAAAGTGTGGTGTGCCATTAAGTAGAAATCTTTTAATTTTGTTCATTGGAGTAACATTTTTTAAAGGAAATAACTAACGTTTTCCTGGAAAACCTTAAGAAGTAAGTAAAAAAATCTTTTTTTTTTTTTGCCAATCGAAGCCATAAACTTTCACAGCTGTGAGGTGAACATTTTGCAAGTTTTCATGTTTTTACGATATTGATCAGAATATATTTCACCACAGAATGTGCGACAACGATTTTTTAATTTTTAACTATGAAATTTCTGAAAATCGGATTTACCATTGCCACCTCCTCAAATACCAAAGAAAAGTAAATTTCTGTTTTGCCTATGTACGATCTTCCCCCTCGAGGGGCCGAGCCAACGGCAGTACCTCACACAAAAAGAAAAGGTGAGCCGCTCGTCCGAGATGAGCGCACAAAAATGATTGCAAATCGAATATTTACCTCTTCGTCTGACGTAATACATACTAATCCTAGACTCTGTTGCTGCTGGTGGCTGGTGACAAAACTTGCTTCGATTCCGCTTCCGGAATCTTCTGTCATATTGATGAGGAGAACTGGAAAAACAGAATTGTAATTGCATACATGTATACCACTCTACCAATTCCCTACTGTGATTTCAATCAAAGGTGAATGGAGTAGGAGTGATGCGAGTAGGTTCATCATTTATGGATTTTTGAATGCATGACACATGTCAAGCACTCGAACACAGAGAGCTTCATTGATTTTCCACCCTGCCCTCAATGGTAATGGTATTCTGTAGACAAGTGCGTGATGTGGTGCTACCTTGGAGACCCCGAATAATCTCGATAGGTTTCAATGGGGAAAACAGGCTCGTGAAGAAAATGGTAACACTACCCGTCGAGCAGGTAATCAGGGTGCAGAGAAGTATTTATTTTTATTTAGCTTGTTGCCATCGACACATTCAATTTGCACTTGAGATTGAAAGTGAGAGTGGAGCGCACAAAAATGTGTTTTTTGGGGTTTTTCGGTTATATGTACCTTCATACATACATATATCTCGTACACCATATGGTTGCGGCGTTGACGATCCAGTAAGTGCCATAGAAAACAGTTTGATTGACAACGGGACGTTGCTCCCTTGTAAATGGGGGTGGGCGATTGGAGTAATTATGCTAGATATGCATCTGTACATACATATTCCTGTTGATGTTATTTTGGGGCATCCATTGCCTACCTACATGCTACATACATCACGTGCAGGTTTCGACCGCGCACTCACGATCGTTAATTTTATAACTGGTAGTATTCTTGACTTTGCTGATAAATTGATTTGTGACTTAGGTACCTATAAAAACGAAATTTCATTATCGATGAAAATCAATTATATTTTGGTCTATCGTATATCTTATAGCAAGAGCAAGAACAATAAGTAGCAACATCCTTAGCTGATCATCTGTTTGTATTTATCCAGAATGCAAAGGCATTTTGAATTCAACACTTTCTTAATACATAGTGGTCAGTTCGGTAGTATGTAGATGTACTTACAAAGCTTAAGTTCGGACCACATTCATTTGTGATGTTGAGACTGGGCTGGAGCACATACATTTTAGGCTGTTGTTCGTAATTCGAGACACGGCTACGCAACGATATGTATATTAAAATTTAAATGGGTCAGGTTGGGGTATCAGTATGTAGCTCGCTTCGGTCGTACATCATTTTCGGACATCAACTTTACGATTGACACAACTTATTTCTTCAAAAAAAAAAAAAAAAAATTTAATGTAACTATCATTACGTTACCCAGCCATGTCTCAAAGGACTCGTACAAATGCAGTTCAGTACAAATTCAACGGACGAATAGGCACTTCGTAAATTTTACCCACGGCCTATTTATAGACGTTGTTTAGATTCGTTCATACTCTGAGCTGAATACAGATTATCATCAATCTCGAGGAGTACCTAGTTACAAAATTCTTATCCTAAAATAGCTTAGAGAAATCATCCTCAATATTGACTGGTGTCGTTTTCCTCCTTGATGTTGACTGAGTAGGTATAGAACTTTTGTTAGGAGCTTTCAACAGATTTATTGACGGTAGTACCCATCATATTGACCAGATCTACATACATATTGTATGTCGAGATATACCTAGTCGTTCAAATGATTTTTTGGGAAGTGGCACGCCGCTTTTTGCAATTCCGCCCGCATTTCGTGCCGTTGCACAGGAAAAACATGATGAGCATCATAAACAAACAAATGTCAGAGCTCCGAGTGCTTAACAGAGCACATTTCTTATAACAATTTTGAAAAAAGGAGTGCATCGGGGATTTTCTTTACCGAGTCACCCCTAATATTAAATGTTTCATACTGGCTAACACCGGGATTTTTCGGCATCCAAATAAACGCCATCGTAATAGATGTCACAGTTTTTCGAACTTCCTTTACCCGTTCCATCCATATCGCACTTCATAGATTCCATTTATGTCAGCTTATTAGGAATGCCTCCATAAGTTGTTCGGCAGAATGCGGACTTTTAATAGTCCTCATGTTTCACCTGAATATCCAAAGGTCATTGGCATTTATTATTTTATTGTCCTGGTTCGGCAAACTAAGTGAAATCAATCTTATCCGATGCTGTCTTTGTTTTCGTCAGTATAGGTATTTACCTTTCGATTAGACTGGTGAGACAAAAAACTAACAGGAGATCAAGTTTACAACCGGTGACGAACAGTCGATTAGTCGCTACCTTTGCCTATACTATGGGAACTATGTACCATGGGAACGACATGCGACATTATGAGCGACCAGCTAGACAGACAACTAACAACTTCTTGGCTACAGCATAAGTAAACTTTGGAACTGCTGCAAGTTTCAACTGTGCCATCTATAAGGTCAACCACATACCGATATTTAGTTGTCCTTTTGCTACCCAAAGTCACTTAGACAAAAAGAAGATATTATTATAATTTTGTGTTTTGCGTTAGAGTTTTCAGGGATAAAATATCCCTCCAACAATCAAAGAGTTCACCACGCAGGCGTTGTTCTCCTCAACCCCATACGAAGAAGCAGCCGCATTTCGAAATTGGATCACACTCCTTTTTATTTCATGATTAATCTGCCTCCATTTGCTGCTTTTTTAGGACACATTTGCCGAAAGACATAAAAACATTTGACCATGAAAAGCTTCAACCCCCTCAAAGCAAGCTAAGAAAAAACATTAACCAAACCAACTCGAAACGAATATAGGGTATAATTTCATTCGTCCGTTATGGGCTGTATTTCTTTTTTGTTTGGAAATTGTTTTCCCTGTACTTGTGTGAATGTACACAAATACATATTGCGTTTGTTTTTCTTTGCATTTTGGTTTTTGTTTTTTAGGCTGATTTTGCCGAGATTTTTTGTCTTTGCGTCATGTCACGTCATATATGCTGAGAATAACGTTGACCTCATTACGGTCTTTTGACAGAGCAATGTTCGTGTAGTGTAGGTTATAAAGATAAAATGTTATTCTATAGTGGATTCTTCTTTAGTTTTTGGATGTGGGTGAGCTGGTGGTGTCTGTTGGCGATGGCTGTTGATGTTTTCTTTTTAGTTTCGTTTTATTATTATTGACATAACGATTGAGAGACAAACAAGAAATGGGATTAGTTAGATGTGCAATGTATGTCAAAATTTATGAAATAGAAAAAGATTAGGTTTCAGATTAAGGATGTGTCGGCAGAAGGATATACTATATGTATCAGGTTTTCTTGGAGAGAATGCAGATGTATGTGCGGATGTACGGCTATAGCCTTATTTCTTCGAGGCAGATTCGATGTGATGAATAGTGAGCAAACACTTGAGACGTGTGTGCTTCTTTCTTTTTTTAACGATTTAGTTCAATGTCTTGCTAGTTTCAGTAATAGTTGATTATTTAAAGATGAAAAGCGTGAAATGAAATAAAGTTAGCAAATTGGTTAATTCATAAAACGTTAAGCTGACCCCGTTCCATGCGGAATTCAGGAGTTTTTAAGCCTGACTCTCTTTCGCGATTGTGTTGGAACGTTGACTAATTTCGCCTTTTTAGCGGGTTTCGAACAGTAGCAACTGAGCCGGTCGTGCTTCATTTTCTTTAAAATTGGTTCTTTGACGTGGAGGCTTCCTCGGATCCTCGAACTTTTTATTTGATAAAGCTTGGTATGGGCTGCATCTCCAACTCAGCTGCCGTTTATTGCCCCCATACGCAGAACTGCAGCATAGAACTTTCCTCGTAGCTTGGCTCAGTTTTATCGTCATCACAGTTTCTATTTCTATTAATCGTAGTCGTAGATCCCAGGCATATCTCACTTGGGCGGCACTTTTTTTATTCAAATAAATATCTGGAATATGACGGAGTTGATCAAAGAACTGGAAATGCAAATATTTTTCTGACTAATATGGAACGGTAATTAATTACCCTTCAGAACATCCATCCATACATCAAGCAAACCATTAGAAGGAATTGCGAACAACCTTTTGTCCTGGTAACGGATATTGAACAGTTTCTGCGCTAAAAAATGGATTGTGGCAGTAGCAAATTGGGCCAAAATATGGACATACGTACATATTTAGCTTCTTCGTACAGCAGAAGTTCTATTTATATGGAATTTTAAACTTCATGATCGGCATAAGGTAAATTTTATTTACGTCGCTTTATTGGAGGGACGGAAACCACCAGAACATAAATTTTCAATAAGGCCTCCAGAAGGATTACCATTATTCCTACCAAACTCGAGGATTTGGTATTTAAAAGTAGTCTACGCAACGAACCTAAACCTTGCTTCGAAAACGAAAATAACGAAAGGAAAGAAATGGTAGGGCCGAATTTGAACTGCTAAATTGAGAGCTTTCTCCTGACACTTTTTCTCTCATACATATGTCAGAGGTTCGGGAGAGTTGCCACCACAGTTGAAAAAAACATCAACGTTTAATTTGTGTTTTCCAGTTGTTGAACCTGAGACCCTTGGCTCAGTACTCTAGGTTCTAGGACACTAACATCTGCCACGACGGCTTTTTGATATGGAGAAACTGTGTGTGATGTAGCCGCATTCACAGGCCCACTGTTCGAGATGAAGGATAGAAGAGTGCTGTCATCTGCAAAGCTGTAGATATTATTATTTGTCGATCCAAGCAAATCGTTGATGTGTAGAAGACATAGAGTTGGAGAAAGAATAGATCCTTGGGGACTCCTGCATTTATAGCAAACGTATTAGATGATACACCATCTACAACAACTTGGATCGATCTTCCCAGTATGCATCCATCCGCAGAGTTGTTGTGGTTATCCATAAGACGCTAACTTGTTTTATAGGGCTCTATGCCAGACTCGTCCAAGGCTACCGCTCTGGATTCGCCGTGTTGTTCAATTGCTTGCGTCCATAAGTGCGTTACATAGCTTTGACCAAATAAGGCATATATGTCGCCCATTGTTAATGCATACCTTTTCCAAAAAGACCATATCAATCGGGTTAGTAGTTCTTACGTTATTGTGGAACAAAGAAAAAATCTACAATTTTATTATTTGATAACAATTGTATAACAAATGTATATATAATTTTGGTTCTGGGTGATGATAATTTATATCTAACGCTGATTTAAAAATAACCTGTCCTATGGAATGAGAGCTATACTTTAGGCCACAGAAGATTGTTAGCTGTGCACGTTCCCTTATCTAAGTCAAGGTTGTTTGCTTCATCTCTCCCCTGTTGGTGTTTTTGTTTTATTTTCTGTTCATTTCGCTGTCGTTAAAGAATCTCCCGAAATGAATGTAAATTAAATGTATTCAAAGAGCGCAGAAGAAACCAAGGGCGGTGGGTTTAGTTCATTAATGGATTGCTGTATAAGAATTACTTTTTGCTTCATTCAAATCTGTGCAAAAATATGACGATAACGACAAAGATCAACAGCAGAAGTCATTAGCCGTTTGATGCTGCTGCATCAATAGATTCAACACCATGCACCAGTCAACGTCCTATTATAGTATGTAGATAAAAAACGCAAACTTTCTCCCTTCCCGAAGGATACATTTTCCTCTCCACTCGTGTGTAAATGAAATCAAAATTGATTAGTTGCCAGGTGTGGTGCATAATAGGCAAGATGATGATGGAATGACAGGAAAGTGGCTTGCCTCACACAAATTCCTCCGACCATTTACCGACTGACACAATGTCGAACAAGAGACGTGGATGGACTAGGTAATTGTTAAATGGAGAAGAAACTCGCCTTTTAACGATTTTCAAATAATCCCTGCCAAAGTTTGACCCGATTAGTGTACTCACTCAGGGAGAGAGAGATAGGAAGGAATTTCCTTTGAGGAAATCCACTTTGCAGAATCTACACAAAATGCTTCTTGTAATCGATATCTCTGTACAAATATGTACACTCTAGTGTTGCTGTACATGGCTGTAATCAGTCCCTTAATCTGTTAATAATATGCTTTTACATAGACCATGTCACTGTATTTACAATTCTCCTTTTATCCTTGTATTTGCAGATAAACTAATAGAAATAATTTCGAAGCAAAATGTCTGATCGCAAAGCTGTCATTAAGAATGCTGATATGAGCGAGGAGATGCAACAGGACGCTGTTGACTGTGCGACACAGGCTTTGGAAAAGTACAACATAGAAAAGGTAAGCAAATATAAATACATTCTCGTCACGTTTACCCGGGGGGCCTTAGCAGAACAACATCATGTGTCATGTGGGAGCATTAAATCACCTTTAGCGTAGTTTAATTGAACTGTGGTGGGAAAGAAAGCCACACATACTAAAAGAGGCAGATACTTGTTTGTTTTGGGTCTGGTGGTGTCAATAATTGATCACGTTTGGGTTGATATTGGATTAAGATGTTGGAGGAATTCGCATGTCGGAAGGTTTTATTATTGGGGTGAGCTTGCTTACATTCCTTGGGAGTTCAGAGGTGAATGTGTGAAATAATCAATGCGGTATGTAAATGGCAATGGCATCCGACAGACAGCTAGCCCATTGACATCGTATATGTACATATTACATATTGTCCTTAATTAGACATTGTGGTATGCAGTTTTGGGTTAGTGCAACTCATACATGACCGTTTCATGCATACGATTCATCTATGAGATAACTTTAAGACAAGTCACCCACGACATTTCATCCAACTCTTAGACTAATGCCACACGAGCTCCTTTTGGCGCGCTTCAATTTGGTCGCGAGCCATGAGTATACAAAGAACCAATGGAACAGTGTACACGAGCGCCCGCGACCAAAAAGAAATCGGTATGGTTGCGCTAATTGTTTTACCCAGCGACTTCCCTCCATGGCGCGCGAACAGTGCTTCAATTTAGGATGCCTCATTTAAAAATGCCAGGTGAAAAGTCTTTCGCTGTTTAGTGGATGTACCCAAAATTGTTTTTCCTTTTTTATTCTTTTTGCAACACAGTATAAAAATTAAACATTATTTTGAACTGTATCCATCTTGAATAACCAAACTAAACTCACAATCATGATCAGCATAATATGTTGTCGAGCGGTCAAAATGCCTCTCGTGTAACAACACGCAGATTTTCCCAGGGCGCGCGACTATTTTAGAGCTCATGTGGCGTTCACATTAGCCTTATTATTGCATAGACAAAAAATGGTGATGTTTGAAAATGATACGTTTAAAGCTCTTGGCAGCGAGCGAATCGAGCATGGTGAATGAAATGCCCGATAGATGAGTTGGCCTGAAGTTCAGTTCTCTTATAGATGAGTTGTACGAGATGACCACCATTGCATGGATGAATTATATTTAAGTAATCTCCGGATGTATGCAGTGTATGGACTGAATTTCAATTCGTCCCAAAGATACGGACCTATTGCGCCAACTATTTGTATTTATATATTTTATATAATCTATCATCTATAAACGCCCCTCCTGATTTCATATACTGGAAGCGGCCGTAGGCTTTCCCTATGCATCAGCACTTCAGCAGGCATAAACATTGTGGCCCCTATTGTGAGTGTCGATAGTTAATCATTGATCGACAACTACTGTCAATCGATAGACAACTACTGTGATTGTCGATTGCGATTGATATTTGTCTATTTGACAGTCACTTGTAGTCGATTACAAAAATGTCTGGTCGATGCTTTCTCTTGCAAGTGAAAAAATTGTGTGCGTACGAATAGTTAAAATCAATCGACGCAATCGACAATTGTGACGATCGCTGATCGACAATCACAATAAGGGCCTGTGTTTATACATAAACATAACATGTGTCTATCATTTTCTACGCTAAATGTACGTCTAAACCTAAAGGACTATTTTATTCGTGCAAACTTATCGAGAAGTGAAATGTACCAGTCTATGGTTCTCTTCCACAGTCATGGCTTGGTTGATAATTTCACCTACCTTTCAAATTTCCTGTAGCTCCGAAAGTCATTTATTTTCCATAGTTTCCCTGAATAGCAAACGTTAACAAAACGCCATACCAATTATTGCTGCAATTGGCGAAATGATAAATGATTTCCCCATCGATTTTCAACCACAAAATGTATTCACCTGATGACCAGATTACCATAATTCCTCTACTAGTTGTCAACAAATAATCACACATTAGCGTAAATTAAACAACAGCCAACGAGAAAAAAAGTCTTGAACCTTTGATTACGCCTGTGTGTACTCCTGAATAAATCATTGACGATAACAGAACAAATGATATTGTGTAATTAACTTTCACGATATTTGTGTATGTGCACTATATCTTGCGCCGCATCATAAATACGTATATGTACGTCACAGGCGTAACGAAAACAACTGGATTAAGAATTATGAGCGCTCTGTAGCAAGGTGGTCGTATTTTGATGATAGCTTTCGTCTTGGATGTCGCGCCTCAAGGAAGATAATTCTCTTCAAAGGTATATTAATTTATCTAAAAAGATATATATAAAGAAAAGAATAAGTTTCAAGGATTTATTAATCTCATGCACGCGATAGTCGCTGTAATTGTTATTTGTACTTTGGACGAGGTCTTGTTGCGTCAATTAAATTCGGGAAAACTCGCAAACATTCGCTTCAAAATGTATACCTTTACGTTTATTGAACCCGCATAAAGGTCATTTTGTATTTGAACTTTGCCCTATATCCCACAAAGAGAGGATGTTATCATAGTTCAGCCGAATGTGTGCAACACACGAGGGTGGTGGTTGAAGATCTGTCTACAGAATTTGCGGGTGGTGGGCCGTGGGGCAGTACTGCGCTTGGGAACTTACATAACACAATTATAATGGTTGGACAACTGATGGATGAAATGAAATGTGACAATTTGAAAGCTTTATCCTTATGTAGCTGTGAATCGGGAATGCAGGTATTTGTCCAATATGATATCATAATGATCTATGGATGGCCGTGACAGCGACTCCATTCCATTTCTTGTGGCCCTGACGCGTACAAGATAATCCTTCATAGGTTTGAGTTATAGTTTCGATGCAAATATGGCTTAAGATAAAGTTGATTAAACAGTGCGAGATATTATGTGTCTTGTGCAAATATTGCCAAACATGACTCATGATGAGTAATGATTTTCTTAAAGCCCACTACACACAAACGGTCCGGTAGAACTGATGGCTATATCTACACGGTGTATCTGCACAGGTATATTTGGAGACTTACCAATGCGTGTATTACGAACAAATATGCGAATTGCGTCACGATTTTTATTCACATTTCTTGCATTTACTTCAAATATTTGAATTATTATTCAGTAAACAGGCACTTTAGTTGCTTTGTTAATTTTTCGAATTAATTCGTTTTTATGATGGAAAATGTGTTGGCTATTCGATATTTTTTTACGAATTTTACGAATATGTAACATGGCAGCGCAGGCTTTGTGGTATTGAGGATAATTGTAAAACTACACGAACATTGCAACCAAAAAGTAACCGCAGCTATGGCTGCTAACAGTGAATGAAATATGTACATGGTAACCCTGGATAACCTATGCTGAATATATGGCCATTTTATTTACTGGGAAATGCCTCTCAACATAACCAGACTTAATGGAATCGGCCCCGCAATCCTATTTTAAGAAATGTGGCCTGGATATAAACCAGGTTAAAACTGAGTTAGTGTTATTCACAAGAAAGTACAGAGTTTCGCCAAATACCTAGGCATTTGTTTATTTGAGTAGTCCCCTCCGGACCACTCCAACCCCGGCACTGGAAATTATGCTACACATTCTTCCCTTGGGTATGGACGGTAGGGCGATGTCAGCAAAATGGAGTACCATGGAGTATCGTCATCCCCGATTAGCAGCAAGGGGAGAAGAATACAACTACTGTTTCTGACAAAAACACGCTAGAAACAGGGCGGGTGACGGTGTAGGAGCCATGCTGTGCTGGGTTCCTGGTCATAGAGACATACCAGTCAATTGTAGAGCAGACGAAGTGCCCAGGGACGGCACGAAAATGGAATCTGCGACTGCTAAATTCTGTTGTGCCAATAGGAATGGCAAGATACAACATCTCATTATTAATGCTGCAATATGCTAACAAAATACATATGACGTGTTCTTAACAGTTGTAACATGGCCATGGATGAGTCGTTTTAGAATATCGGAACTCTTATCAGAGTAGTAACAGTTTAAGACGAGTCCGAACGGCACGATTGAGAAGCTTTCTCATGATACATAGTTATATTCTCGAATGCTTATCAGATGTTTCCAAGAGGTGGCGCAGTAAAAATTTCAGGGATTGAACCTGCAACCTCTCGCCAAGTAAAGGGTCCGCCAAATAACTTTTTTTTTTTTGAAAATGCTATAAAAAAAACTACTGAATATTTTCTCAAATTTCTTTTTTTATTTGAAAGTACAATCCTTCCGGTTAATAATGGAAAATAATTTCATTCAAATGGCTGCCTCGGCTGGCCATGCAGTAGCCTACACGATCGGTCCAATTTTTAAGCACATTATCGATTGTGTGCAGCTGTATTTCACCAATGGCTTCACGAATATTGTCCTTTAAAGCGTCAATTGTCTCTGGCATGTCGGCGTAACACTTACACTCCGTGCCACTTGATTAGGAACAGGCAGTTTTTTGTTTTAATTTTACGATATTTTTCAAACCCTTTGCTAATCTGGGAAAAACCAATTGCAGAAGGAATGAGGGATATATTATGTTTATATTGTAAAAAGAAAAATGGGATTAAGTTCATAAATGTAACTTTTATGACACTTTTCCCAAAAGAGTCATAAAATTGACCTGTTTTTTTCGTGCCACTTGATTAGGAACAGTAGTTAAATCTACCTTTTACCATGTTTTAAATCAAATAAAAGGATACTTTGAGTATTAGAGAGCTTAGTTTAAGTAATAATTTCATACAATCCACAACTATGGGTAAAGGAAAGACATTAACCAAGGAGGAAATAGGCCAAATTCGAGCTTACCGGGCACAAGGACAATCCATCCGTTTCATAGCCAGCAAGAGAGGCGCCACTGTTGTTAACAGCTTTATTAAGGACCCTGAGAACTATGGAAAAAACCGCAAAGGAAGAGTCAGCAAAGCAATAACATGTCAGGAAAGGCGGGCGATACTGAGATCTGCTTCAAGTTCAAGGCTATAATTAAGGCAGAAACTGGAGTTACAGCCAGCAGATCGACTGTTCATCGCGTGATACAGAAGGCCAGCCATATTGGCCATGAAAAAATTAAGAGGAAACCACAATTGAATGCGGCACGTAAGATCCACCGCCTTGAGTTTGCAACAAGTGTGACAGGTGGAATCGAGAGTCATGCGACAGCTGTTTGGGAGCTGTTAAACAGCTGTTAATTATGCCTCTGGACCAAAATCCGCACCAAACAGTGACTCGTTTTGGGTATATCGGCTTTTCAATGTATGCGTGCGGGTTTTCTGTGTCCCAAATGCGACAATTTTGCTTGTTTACATACCCGCCAAGATCAAAATGAGCTTCATCTGAAAAGATGATTTTTTTGGCAAAATCGGCATCTTCTCTAAGTCGATCGCAGGCCCACTTAGCGAAGCGAAAACGCATTGGATGGTCAGTTGGCTTCAACTCCTGAACCAATTGGACTTGTATGGCGTCATGCAAAATTCGTCTCAATGATGTCTCCGAAATGTTCAATTGTTGAGAACGACGGTGAATTGATGTTGATGGCGCTTCACGCACACTTTCTGCCACAGCAGCAATTTTCTCGGGTGTACGCACTGTTTTTGGCTTTTCACGCTTTGGTTTATCGATGAGGATGCCAGTTTCTTTCACTTTTTTCACAAGATAACGAACATACGGAGCTGACGGTGCTTCTCTTCTTCCAAAATCCGTACGCCATTTTCGCACACATTCTGCAACATTACCATGATTTTCAAAGTAATGTCGCAATATTTCCCAGCGTTGTTCAAGCGTATACACAACCATATTCGTTCAGCGGAAGGATAAAACTAATTATCTGTCAAATCAGACATGAGCTAAGTGTTACCATTCGCGAAATAAGCACTAGTTGAAAAAATGTTCGACAAGCATCGGTGAAAACTTATATCACAATCTGTACCCCGCAACGAGGTGGCTAAAAATCTAGCATTTTTTTGATCACCTTAATATTAAGGTGGTAATAAAGCTACATATTTTCAGAGTTTGTATATCTTTATTTCTAAGATAAAATGTCCTCTATAGGTTTAGAGAAATGGACTTACTATTTAAGACATAACAAAACTTAATATCATACTAAGCATGCTCTCGTTAAGCAGTCTTTACTCCACAATCCATACTAATTTCAACAAAATCGTAGAGTTTCATGAAAAAAATTATATTTTTGTAGTACATATCTGCATACCCCTCTATCACTGTCGTAATATAATTCGTTCGCCATTAAAGCACTTCCATTTTCATCAGCTATGTCTATTTATTACAATTATACATCCTTTGTACCCGCAATAACCACCAAGTTGATTCATTGTTTAATCGATAACTGACACCAAACACAAAAAAAGGATAAAAACTCAAACTAATGCTATAGCTTAAATGAGCGAAACAGAGAAATGGGGTTTCCCTAGACATATGTCATGCAACAAAGAAAATAAACTTGGTCTTTGTACATGATATCCACAACCTTTCGTGTCTACTATGCAGTCTGTTCCAAGCAGCAGGAGAACTTGACGAAGTAGTACCTACGTACTAGTAAAAAAGAGAAAAATTAGGTCACTGAGTGACTGGCTTTATTTTCATCCAATCGATACTAATAGACCGTCGTATGGTAGATCACAAATACTGACAAAAAAAAAACTGAATCCACATGTGATTGGGAGCGCTCGTAACAATGATATGAATAATCAATCATTTAAATGCACACAATTATTAGCAGAGGGTGGCGGTTACAACCATTAAAATTGAGGCGCAATTTGATTCAGATAACCATTTCCATACCGCTGTGCCGTCGAAGATGTCTATGAATAGGACGAATCTCTTACATATTTTGCTTACGTCAATTTTGGAAATGCTTTTGGAGATCCTTGTTTACTTGCTCGAAACATATTACATATATGTATGTATATTACATACGAATTCATTTCTTTGACCTCCCCTGGACAATATGACACCAATATGTACTTTAATTTTCACAGGTTTGCAGTGGTTTACAGGTTTATATTCACATTTTTGAATTCATTCATTTGAATTCAAATCAAACATTTAAGTGGCCTGTGGTCTAAATGCGCTTCGCCCTGATGCATGTGGTGGGTGGGCTCATCAGTAGACGAACCACCACATCTGTCTAGACGCACTTATATGCCTTTCAACTTGCCTTGCACCCTGAGGATTTCATTGGAAGGTCTGCTTCGTTATGATGTCGTTAGGGTTCCTCAGCGTTTGGCCGATCCAACCATTTTTGCTATTTACATCCCATTTCTTTCTTCCTACTCCACAGTTTCTTGGTCGAATTTTTTTCTCATGGAGCTGCCCGATAGAAATTCGATTAGGCTAGAAAATTTTTAGTACTTTATGCAGTAGCGGTTAACGAACTTTAGCAGTTTCCTCGTAATAGAAACAGGTATTTTTCAAGAGGTATCCTAAAGAGTTTCCTTTACCGATTCCGTCACAACACAATCGACAGATATTACTTGGCAAGGAAGATATCTAAGGAAAGGCGCGCAGTGTTATCCCCGCTGTATATGGTGCATAAGCATGTTCTTTGTCGAAAAGTTCTTTGTTTTTTGTGTGATATTCAGTTTGTAACGGTGGAGTATGTATCAGACGACTGACCCACAAACTTTACCAAAAAGCATAAAGCACAATGCCTGAGATAGGTAGGTCACGCGGAACGTATGGACAACAGCACATCAGGCAGTCAAGTCTTTGAATCTACTCAGATTTTCAACACCCTCGGAAAATGAGTGGGAGACGCCGGTAGTTCGTGTGATTGACGATTTGCCCAAAATCTAGCTGTACTTTTGCTTTTATGTGTTCACTGCATAAATTGATAGGTATACTATTCATACCGCGGAAATTGACGCTTTTATATACATACATAAACATACATAATCGCCTTTATACGTACATTCAAATTGCAATGGAACAGTCGCTCTTATGTGCCCACAGACTCAATGAATTGGAGTAAACAGGCTGCCTTTTGCTCTTTTATGTTGACTGCTCCTATTTCACACTATAATTTAACGCCCATAAATATTTGTTGAACATGCGGTTAAATCACACTGGAACCGAAGAGACGTACCTAACCTACGACTGTCCACTCCCTGCAAGAATGAATGGGGCTTCGAATAGCTGCTTTGCGACGATGAATCGTCTTTAATTCTATGCCTGCAATGTTAATGCAAATTTCTTAGCTCGAACTGCTGAAATATTAACGAAATTCCAATAAATTCCTATGTTGTTAGGGAAGTCGTCGTCTACTGTCAGCTATTCACAATTTATTGCAAAGCTGCATCGAGGAAATACCCAATGGAACACCACGGTATCGATTTTTCAACTCATTTGAGTGGGACCAAAATAAAAATGAAGTAGTGGACTTTACGGAGCGACAACGCAACCTTTGAATGCAAATTGAGTCGCCCATTGACGTAGATCGGGGAGGTGTTAGCAATTCTACCCCATCCAAACGCGAGGGAAACTAATTCAACTATACTATTGGAATTCGGAAATCTTAGCATTTAAGGTTTTTTTACTCAACACAGAAAGTAAATCTTCTACTGCTGCACTTGAAACTTTGAGCAGCGTTCCTGCAAAAAGGAGTATCCTCTAATGGGAATTGTGTGTTTCTTTTGCGGCATGGACGGTTGCAGCTATTTTGCACGCAATCACAGACAGATCGCTGGGTTAAGTTTTTTGTTTTTAATTCCTGTTAAAAGAACTAATGGGGATTGTGGCAAAAGTTGAGCTTACATTCTTAAGGAAGTTTCACCGTTGCAAATGATGAATCGAAGTAGCCCTAGTAACAGTTTATTACTTGACTTTTGTTTTGTTGAAGAATGCTTGAAAAATATATATTTCTACAGTCTCAGATATAAGAGAAGTCTTAGATAGACATGAAGAGATAGGGAATTTTTTTTATCCATTTTTAGTCGATGTCCACAGAGATTTTTTTATACATATAAGGTACTTAGGTATTAGGCACTTTAAGGGGTCTCAACAATTAGGCACGCGCAACTATACTCTATCCAACAAAAATTGTCAGTACAGGGAAGATAGGATGTTTGTCTCAGGGTAGGAGTTGTTTGGATTGATTCCTTGTACAAACTTGGAAGGACGCAAACTCACTTATCTACTGGATTGTTATTAAAACGCTACGCAAGTTTCATCATATTCAAAATCAGTCATTATGGAAATAACTTTTTATTTGACATATTTTTGTCGGTATTTAATTGAGACAATTTATTACAACTAACAATATTTCTTAATTTGATGTAAATATTTTTTTTTTAGAATTTCTTCATCACTTCGGTTGATCGAAGAATGTTGCTCTTGATATTTCAAAGGCATTTGACAGAGTTTGGTACCAAGCTCTTGTCGAAAATGCATGCTTCTAGGTTCAGTGCGTCTCTTATTCAATGGATTAGAAACTACGTTTCTGGCCGTTCAATTCATGTTATTTTGAATGGTTTCAAGTCTGAAATTCACCATATAAATGCTGGTGTTCCCCAAGATTCAGTTCTGTCTCCGACTCTCTTTATCATATTCATAAAATGATCTCTTGTCTGCAACTTCTAATATAATGTATTTCTTCGCTGATGACAGCACTCTTAGTTTCTCTGAAACGTTGGAAAAAAAAAATCTTAGTGCAGTGCACATACGAAATTATATATTTTTCCAAACGAAGAATTCGCAAATTTTGTACGAATTAGTCGTGTGCAAAACTTGTGTTGTATCCTGTCAGCAGTATTGTTGTACTCACTGAATGTTGTAAAAGTTGTGTCTGATCTAACAATCCAACGATTGGAAGTTGCTTTCGAGATGTTTGCATCAAAAACTACATAATTAAAATAACAGGTTATGAAAACGGAAATCTTCAGCTTTCGATGAAGCTTTCAATTTTGCATACCGGCATATTATCCGAGCTACGCTAAGAATGAAATAGTTTCTATTTTGATTCGGAAACCATCGACCAGTAAGCTTATTAATCAAACATAACAATTTCAATTTCTAAAATACCTGGTCACCACTCACTAAGAAAAAGCTATTTCTTTCAGTTTGACGATGGGCTTACCAAGCCATCCATTTTCATTACCACAGGTCCCTATGGAAACCTCGGCCTAGTTTCTCTCAATTTTGTGGTTTTATTTTTGGAATGAATGAATATTATGTACTATTATGTATCACCATAAACTAGTAAATTAGGTAATCACCCCTCTCGCGAATAATATTTCCTCCGGAATGTTTCCCATTCAGCAATTTGATTTACATTGAATATTAATGGGACAACATTCATAATGCCACCTAATTAGCCTAATAATCAAAACACTTCCCACATTTACACCAATATTGATCCAAATATTATGCGCTTCTCCTCGGCGGCTCTCTCAGGTGTACAATATAGAAACAGAATGCGAATGTTAATTCATTCAATTGGCACTTGTTTCATATTACAGATTCATTTTCTCGCATATACCATCTTTAAAGTACTCTTCAGTGAACCAACACTACACTTCGGCATTCTTCTATTTAAATTTTTTAAATGAATTATAAAGTGGTTTTCCAAGTTCATAGAATTCCGCCTTGTGTCCGGCCCCCCCATTCCTCGCTTAGCATTAAATATTTATGCAACTTACGCGGTGTGCCACCTCAATAATTTTATCATTATCCCTTTTTCTCTATATTTAGACAGCGAACATGATGTTTGCTAGTGTATGCGATGCGTGTATGTACGTGTTTTCCTTTTAAGCTCATTTAGCAAACTTAATGAATCGAAAGAAGGACGTCTGCCTAATTGATTCTCGAATACTTATACATAAATGTATAGGTATACGTACTCTTCCTTCTTTGTATCGGTATTCTAAAGGCATTACGTTCTCGTCCTGGCACTTGTAGTTGTCGTCTACAACTACTTGTGTTCTGTTCGGCACAGCTCCCAGGATAACTCTATCAAGGTTTTATTAATAAACAACGTCGTTACATTCTATGTATTTGTTTTTGATGGCCTTGTACCGTGTCACCCACTTGCCGCCGCTGCCCACACCAACAAAGAGTTAATTTTATTTTAAAGAGTTGACAGAGTGTATTGATTTGAAAAGGGTTGATTTTATGTATGGAGATTGTACTTTTTTTTTATACATTTGACTTTCATAGGTATGTACTGACATGCTGCTACATTTGTGTTTTAGTAGTCGACGGGACTTGCGAATATTGAATAAAGAGCTTAAGAACAAACTTATCATGTGATGTCATGGCTTAGAGCGTCAGTGGGTGTTAAGCTTGATTTATACTGTTAAGGTCGATGAATGCAATTTCGTTTTTCAGCATTAGATAAAAAAGATCATTGTGACACTGAAGTGCAGGTTGTTAAAATCTTTTCTGTGCAGAAGACATCAGTCTAGACAGCTGAGCGCAGTTTCTTTTTGACTGGATCCCAGCTTACAGAACTTTGCCACTTTGCCAGCTTTGAACAACAACGCCACTTATCAGACTTAAACCCTTCTGTGGTGTCAGGATAAATCAGGAACTACGACAAGAGCCTATTTCGTATCACTGGCTATGGCATCTTGAAGAATCATATTCGCCGCATTGGCCTTTGCCCGGACCCTACATGCAGAGTTTGTCTTGAGAGTGACGAATCCTTTCTTCACATACTCATGGAGTATCCGGCTCTCTTTCGTTTCATCATTGGTAAGGAAATCAGCAAATCTTGTTGACATACTTCCAGATAATATCCTTGGCTTCCTTAAAAAATGGGTTTAGGACCTCACCAGAGAAGGCACAATAGGATCGTTTAAAAGAGGACAGTGCCAGAGCCCCATGCCGGCCATCCCGATTAATAATCTATCTACGCAGTGGTTTGTACAATGCAGGCAATTTACAAAGTAAAACAGAGCCGAATTTTCATTTACATGTAAAATGTAAAATGGAAATAATTGTTCGCTCACGGATGCTGTAATTCGACCACAGGGTTTTATTTCCACAAAACATAGAATAACCTGCCCAAAAATGTCGTTTATTCACCCCAATTCCTGTTGGCGTTTTTCGTATACGACTCATGTTTCGTGTCGTTGTAAAACGATGTTCTGATTTTTTCAAAAAAGATAAAAAACCGACTAAAAGACGAGTCGTTTACGACAAATGCCAACGGTAATAGTGGTAATTAATTGAACAAGCTTAAGTTACGTTATACTTATACTACACATTAGGGGTATTCTTTTTATCAGTTCACATCATATTATTATTATTATTATTATTATTATTTATTAACAGGTAATTAGAATTACATGGTAATATTAAAGCTGCTGAGCCTAGCTGCGAAGACTATTGGCTCTATAGTTAGTTACATAACTATTTCACATATATTTTGCTTAACACTTGTATTAACTTGAATATATAAATATTGTTTTTCTTTTTTTTTAGGACATTGCCGCGTACATCAAGAAGGAGTTCGACAAAAAATACAATCCCACATGGCATTGTATTGTTGGCAGGAATTTCGGATCGTATGTGACACACGAAACTCGCCATTTTATTTACTTTTACTTAGGTCAGGTGGCAATTCTTCTGTTTAAGAGCGGTTAAACTCATTAACAAATTCTATTATAAACACAACAAAAAACTATAAATACAAAAGAAAGGTCATTCAATTAAGAACTCACCTCTGCTCCCCCTCCCTCCCCCCAATTCCTTTCTTAATTTTTAGTTAAACACGGAAGCTCTTGCTTTCCTCCCCTCTCCTCTCACCCTTTCAAAATACCTTAAAATTAGTTTATATACTTGTCTAACAAAATATAAACTAAAACCCCAAACACAGCAAGAATTTAAACTTAAGACACAAACTAAATTTAAATTTTTCCATCCACAAACAAATTTTATTAAAAATAAAACAACCAACACGCAAAAATGAATTTCTAATAAATCAAAATATTAATTATATATTATAAAAGAAAAACAAGAAATTTAAATTAATTTCCAAAAATTAGTAGAATTTTACTTAAACAAGAAATAAATATAAACAAAAAAAGAAAAATAAACCTGCAGCAAAAGAAAGGCGATGAAGAAAGAAATATATATGTAAATCTAAATAAACAAGAAAACAGAAAAGAAAATGTCCAAATTAGTTATAAAAAAGAACAACAAAATAATAAAAATCTAATTTTCTATTCTTCAAAACCAAAAAACAAGGGAGACATCCAAACACAATGATACTTAACTTAACCTTAAACAAAACTTTCCGTTGAAACTTTATTTCTGTTTTTATTTACCGAATTATAAAATAGAGTATTACGTTAGGAGAAACAAATATATAATGAATATATATGAAATCATATTAAAAACAAAACAAAAACTAATAAAACTCGTTCTATGTTGTAAAGTGTAAAAGCGTAAGAAAGCCCTCCTTGGAAAGGCGGCAGAATCATATTTGACTGTGGATGAGATGGTGTCTAATGCCTCTCCTTCGGTTGCTGCTTATAAATGGAGCATAACGTATTTTTTTCTTCTATACTACTTGTCTCTTTCCCACACAACTTGCTGAAAAGTAAAAGAAAACAAAAAATATAATAAAATATTTTATTGATGGACCTAAATGTTTAAATTTTTTATTTTTATTTTGTTTCTCACGTTTCCTTTCCATAATTATAAATAAATATTTTTCTTTAATCGATATTAGATGGTCATATATAAGAAACAAAAAAAAAAACTAGAAAACCTTAACTTTAAGTGAACAAGAAATAAAATAAAAGAAAAAGAATACAGATGATAAAACGGAATAAATATTAAGTATTGAAAAATCTTACCCATGATTGTTTTAATTTTTTTTAGTACAAGGGCGCACGAACTGATAGAAAAGTGTATTGGGAAAGCGGTACGTGTAAATGTTTAAATAATTTCCTTCACGAAATTAAGCGGCAAACGGACTCTGAAATAAATCGTAATTGTTGGTTTTCCAAACCTCAAAAGAACGGTGTGGTTCGAGGCCTTTCCAAATACGCCTGGCTCTGCTCTAGATGCTTTGCGTTTCCTAATAGTTCTTAGGATATCTGTAAAAAATGAGTCATAATTGTATTTAACCCTAGAACACTAACCCTAACTGTAGGCACGTTATTACTAACCATGAGTCGAATCGACTCACCCATGCCCAAAACAAGTGTTATTGCTTAAATCAAAGGCATTTTTGTTCAATATAAATTTTTTTATTTAAACAAAGTAAAAGAAACTAATCATTTTTGATCATTACAACATAAATTCAGCAATTTTCGTTTTTATAAAACATCAATACTTTACTTGATTGTTTTTGCTACTGCCTGGAAAAGTTATAATGCTTGAAGTTGGATCAGACGAGTCGAATGCGACAGCTGAAGTCTCAGGAGCTGTTGCTCGCAATCTTCTTTTTTGCCTAGGTTCAATTGCCTCTACCTCTGAATATTTCTATTCTCTTATTACTAATTTGACTCACTTATCTTTGCTGTTAATGATGTCGCAGGATCCAGGCTGACAAGCGACACAACGTACACGGCCGGCGTCTCGACAGGCACTAAACAGTGGAACCTAAGGTGGCGCGACAGTGCGCTAGCGCATCATGCGAACTGCACATGTTCAGCTATGTGTAGTGTACCTTGGAAGTCGATTTGACTTGTTGCTCATGGTTAGTGTTCTAGGGTTACGTGTAAAGTTCAATCAGCTCGTTCAACTGCTCGTTTTAGAGTCGAATTCTTCTCCATCTCTTAAATAGAGAATCGTGCATACATACATCAGGTATCCGTCTTCGGAAAGAATAATTAAAATGCGACGACGCATTGATTTGACATGATGGTGTTTCGTGCTACATCGGGGTATTCCTATTTACAGCTAGGTTCCAGAAATCGAGTGAAATGAAATCGAAATCGAAATTGCAAATCGAGTGAATTCGTTTTCAGTGTTCTGCATTCCGATCGATTCGGTAACTCCGAAATTTTTTCGAAATCACTTTTCGTGAAATTGCAAACAGCTAACATCTGTCATTTGGGGCATCGTAAAAGTGTTTTTATTTTGGAAAATTGTTTGTTAATAAAATTGTGTTGTTCGTGTGGCTTAAAAGATTATTTTTATTATAATTTTATTATAAACGGATCTTATAATGAGTGCTGTGCTAGTTGCTGCACAGGACAAATAAAAAAATAAAAAGACGAAGGCTGAGGCCCCTATTGTGAGTGTCGATAGTTGATCGTTGATCGACAACTGTCGATCGATAGACAACTTTGATTGTCGATTGCGATTCATATTTGTCGATTTGACAGTCGCTTGTAGTCGATTACAAATGTCTGGTCGATGCTTTCTCTTGGAAGTGAAAAAATTTTGTGCGTACGAATAGCTAAAACCAATCGACGCAATCGACAATTGTCGTGACGATCGTTGATCGACAATCACAATAAGGGCCTGAGAGATATATCAAATCCCTTGGAAATTGCAGATGCTGCGCAAGTTATAAAAGCTAAAAACGAAAGTTTAATTTTGTCAATTATTAGTCGTTTAATAGAGGTTCATTTCATACTACCGTCTAAATGTGTATTTCTAATGTTGTTGCAAATTGTTGAACCACACCTTCAACAATATTCAATTCCTGCCACTTTGCAGCTAGCCGCAGTTTTGCGTTTTTGCCGCTCCATAAAATGAATAAATCTGCGCAGTATTTTTAAGTTTACCCCTGTTTTAAATATATTTTTTGTGAAATAAGCCTGTCAAGTTTGTTTTAAATTGCATTTTTTACTTACATTTTTGATCACGTCTTTTCGTTTCCACTATTTCACATCGAATGACCAAGATCGATTTGAAATCACTTTGAAATCGTCAAAATCGATTTGTGGAACACAACAATTTCACTTTTTCTCAATTCCGAAAATTTCTAAACCGAAATCGAATAAAGTGAAATGTAGAACACACAAATTCATTTCCGATCGATTTCGATTTCATTTCGAGTGAAAGTGAAATGTGGAACCTAGCTGTTAGTACTTGTTTTTTCCTTTGATTTTGTCCTTTGTAAACACAAATTTAAGCAATAAATAAAAAAAACTACGTTGTTAAAAAATTTTATTTTCTTTCATCCTTTCATTCGATTCGTATGAAATCGGAGATTTTTACGTTCCGCCGGATACCTCGCTAGGGCCGATTAAGTACAATACCAGTATTCCCGACCGACAGCATCACTGGGAAGAGAATATGGTAATAGACGAAAACACGGTAGAAATATACACACATAGGCGGATGACGGAGTAGGAGCCGGTTGAATTCTCCCTAAATCATTTTTTTTAGAATATCAAATAACTGTAGTGTCTTTCAGACAGAAGTAATTGCTATTCGCGAAGCCGCTGAACTGCTGAAGGTGAGATCGATATCGAATTCAGACATTCTCATCTACACCGACAGTCAAGTAGCTATTAAAGCACTCGAATCACCAATATTAAGATCCAAATTGGTCGTGGTAAAGCTTTAAAAGAGTTCTCGGATAGTCTTTGATCCTGTTAAACGTCAATAGAACACCCATCGAAACTCTTGTCGGAGTACTAACAGGCCGCTTTGTACTAGGAAGACTGAAGACATGGAGTTACCGCTAATGACTTGTTGCAGTTGCATGGATGAGGAGGAGGAGGAAACACTTTTCCACCTTCTATGTTATTACCCGTAAAAATGGCGCGGGCTCGCAGCGTGTCCGCCTACTTGTGTGCACCACCCAATTTAGGTGTGAGTACTGTAACACGCAAACGCGGACCCGCGCGCGTTAAAAAAAACGCAAGTGTGCACCGGCTTTTAGTAAATTCATTCATTCAGTTTACACAGCTTGCTTATTTCGCTTCCTTGTAATTTGTTTAATATTCGAAACAACATCCGATTTTTTATTTAAAAAAAAACTGTGGGATTCTAAATTTCCAATTTATTTAGTTCTTCCTTAGCCAAACAGTCTGGTCCTCACCTTAGTGTACTTTATAGCAAAGCACAGTGGTTTATGGCTATGCTTGGATGTGACTGTTTCCAACGCTATTTTCACTCTGCCGGCAATTGTTCATACCTCAAAATTTAAAAGCAAGCAATATACATCGAAGAAGTATATCCACAAGCGAATGCTCGAGCGAATGTGCCAAAGTACATAAATAGTACCAATAGTACCCACTTAACGAATATGTCGTTTTCGATTGGTTGCCCAGAACCGTCCGGAAGCAATCTGAACCCTTTTGAAGTTCTTCTCATGAAAATAAGAGAATTTTGCTTCTGAATTTGAATTCAGAATCGAAGCTAGAACCACTAATACATTTATCTCCCTCGTCATCAAGTCATCAAAATGCGGCTGTTAACTATTGCTTGCTCTCAAATAGATTGTTTATCAACGTTTGACTTTTCACAAATTCAAAGACATATTGACACTCGGTCATACCGCGTCTAGCGGATTTCGGCGGAACCCTAATCACAGGATAAGTCACTCCATTAACTGTCAAATCGTATGAAAATTTGTGTTTCGAAAAATAAAAAAATTAAATTTAATAAGTAGAGACTGTTATTTACCAAATTTAGTAGTGAATTTAAGAAAAGGAATATTAAAAAGTAAATCTATACCAAAAAACAGCTATAAAAACCAACTAATAAATAGATTTTGATTCTTTTAAATATGTTGCGGTCAAATAAATGTAATTGTACCTTTCCCTCGTGAAAACAAATTGTGAAAAATACGTGATAATTGAAATTAAATATGTTGAAGTTATTATTTTCTATGTTGAATAGATTTTGTGGTCAAGTGCAAGAATGATGGCAGAAGAAACTATACATTAAAAACTGGGGAACTCTGTGGAGTTAAATACTGCACATCGTACAGGAATCCAAATAATGTACGTCTATGCACCGAATTCCCAAAAAAGTTCATAATGGTAGGAACAATCCAAAGAATTTTCTTATTTGTAGCCGCCACTTGAAAAAGAACAAATTTTAACTCCTCTTTCACAAGGATATCTTCTTATATTATTTCCTTTTGGACTAAGCATTCTCAACTAAAAACCTGCCGCAATCTTGTATTGCGTGTGGAGAAAATTAAATCCAAATATGAGTTATATTAAATCCTAAAGGGCAACAGATAACACGATAAAAAAATTGTTCTATAATTGGTAACTTCGAGTGCTTTGTTTACAATTTTTTAAGGCATGATTTTTTTCACATCTTAGTTTTTCACAAATATTTTACTTGTTTTATATACTTTGACATTTTGTAGAGGCATTCTGATATCAAATTTGTTAATGTCTATACAATAAATTTAAAATAGAATGTTTTGCGCGCGCTTCCAATTTATAATTTCAGTAGGAAGTTCTGTGATGAAATCAACTGTCACAAATCTTATCCTGTGATTCGGGTACCTACGTAAAAATCTTGGTAGGTGGCGTGGAAATCAATTTACCGAGTCACAATAGACTTCAAACTGAAATACGATCTGTTTGGTTGTTCGATTGGCATCTTTAATCGGAGAGTTCTTCCGAACGGTTCCAGGCGACCAATCGAAAACGACGTAAGGTAATACATATGCAGCCTGCAAGGATCGCGGTCACAAACCACATAGTACTAGACCGCCAACTTCCGTGCACCTACCCGATTCTCATCGGAATTAATTCCCTTGTTTGTGAAAATGTGAATACGTGTGAAATGTCAAAATCAATGAAGGTAATGATTATTCGGCCCTACGCACCAAGTCCCAACTGGAACTAACTCCCACTAGCCAAATGAACTAAGTCCCACCAAATATTCAGTTCATATGTTTGGGAGATAGTTCGTAGTTCATTATGAACAAATTCCCAATGAAGTAAGTCCCAATTTGAGAAAAGTTATTTGGATATTCCAAATCATTGGATATCCAAATAAACTTCTGAATAGCTAACCAAAGATAAACTAATAAATAATTATTTCCCGTCTTTGTGTTGCACCATTGCAAAATTATGCCTGGATAAGTAACCTTTGATTATTTTAAATTTGACAATACTACCAATATTAGAAACGCAAAAAATACATTTAACTGTCAAATAAAAGCTACAGACCTAGGTAAATAAACACATGAAATGGATGAAGTTAACAGATACATATTTATTAATTCATATTCCAATAGGTGCTCTAGGGATCCAAATTTACGACGCACCGCTGAAAATTTATTGTTACTTTCCATAGTTAAAACATACATACAACAACGTCATAGAAAATAAAAAAAAAAACCGATGGAGCAACAATAAAGGAAAACAATGAAACTCCAATTAACTTCAATGTCTTCCAGCAAGCGCAATGTAGTATATTTTGTTAATAGAAATCTTCGAATAAAATCCCCATCTCCCAGAGAAGGTATCGAGTATTCCTCGATTATAAAAAACTTTGTTGTACTATTTGACGTTTGGGCAGCCTTTCGAGGCTGGATAAATATTTTATGAATTTATCCATGGGTAGATAAATAAGTGTAGACCTGCAACCCAATTTTTACCTAATCAACGGAATAGAGCTAAATAGTGAATAAAAGAATAAATACTGCTGTCAAAGGAGCTTGGTGCAAGTGGCCCTTAACTTGTTTCGACGAAAAAATAATTTTTACATACACCCAACCTCGCACTTAATTCAAATCCAACAGTGACCCCAAGCAGGGGGGTTGCACATGCAGTGGCCCAGTGGGGCAGCATTCCCCCATAAATATTCCACTATGCCTAATGGGAGATCAAATGGGAGATCAATTTCCGTAGGCACAGTGGTATATGTATGAGGGGGCATTCTGCCCCCCTGCAACCCCCTGCTTGGGTTCACTGTTAGATTTGGAGGTTGGGAGTAAGTTCATTTGGGACTTAGTTCATAAAGAACAAAGTCACACTATTGCGTTTTAATTCATTCTTATATTGGGACTTTGTTCATTATTAGTTGGCTCCTAGTTCCTAAAAATCATGGGAGTTAGTTCATATGAACTAAATCCCAAATTTTTTGGGACTTAATTCGTTTTGGCTAGTGGTATTTGGTTCCAGTTGGGACTTAGTTCGTAGGACCGATTATACCATGTATGCGTGCGTTAATGGCGCTGCGCTCCTTTGATTTTGTACAGCACCAATACATGAAAAATCCTAGGTCCGCATCAGGCAGCTTGTAGCCAAAGTCCGTTATGTGGGAGGAGTCGACGGTCTATTCTATGTGGTTTGTGGTCGTGGTATTCACTGAAATTTTGTTCACAAAGTGACCTTTTTTTTTTTCATATTGGAAAAGAATTTTTGCGAATTGCAGATACAACGAGACAAGATAGCGCATTGCGCATGTCGTGCATTCAGACCCTGTCGACGATGCTTGATTGCCATGCTCGTCGTCGGAGGTTGTAATGTCTTGCTTGGGTTGTACTGGCTTTTAGCAGATTACTCGGTACCAGCTCGTATAAGGCTTTTATACATTCCTCGAAGACAGAGATGGGAGCATAGGTTGATTGGCTTTCCGGTAGGGGGTTGACGGTGCGGATCGGTCTCCGCGGTTCTTGGCCAAAGTTGAGGTATGCCGGTGAGTACCCTGTAGCATCATATTTACTTGTGTTGATGGCCATCGTGAGCTCTGGAGAGTGTTCATCCCAGCATCGGTGGTTGTCTTGTACATGATGGGTAATCATGGTATCGGTTGACTGGCGACTGGTGGTGGCCCAAACCAATGTCACCAGATTAATGATATGGAAGAGGTTGTGATTCGTATCTTTGAACTGAATACTTGCGTGGATCCTCCTGGTAATGAATTCGGGTTGAACGTACCAGATGCAGCGCAAATAGCGAGCTCCAGTCAGCGAAGATCCCCAAATGATCCGATCCAAAGAGCAGAACAAACAACACCTCAAACAAAAGCAAAAGCAACACCTACAAGCATTGCAATAGAATCGCATGACACTCTTAGAAGATCAAACTTCTATTCTAAAACACTGTTAAGACAACATGACAGAATAAGCCAAATTTCATTCCTACCTTCGGGTTTCCAGTTCCAAAGGATTAGATGCATCTCACAAACTCCTCCGTATAGAAGCCAATTCCGCGTAATTTTTCTCGCCATAATCATCAAAAAGTAATTCCACTGATGACATGTTTTAAAATAAATCGCACAATCGCAGATTTGTAACACTAGGCGTATTTTTTTGGGAAGTGAGTATAACAAAACCAAAAGTGAGTATAACAATTTTGCATGTAAAACCAAAAGTGAGTATAACATAACCAAAAGTGAGTATAACAGTTTTGCATGTAAAAGTTAAAGTGAGCTAGCTATAGATTCCCAAAAAAATATGCCTACTGGTAATTATGTATATTGTTTAAATAATTTGTTTGAAAGTCGTAACAATCACTCTTCAAATTAATGTTGATTTCGATTCGCAATCTCAGATTTTTATTTCAGATGTCAGATTTCGGCTGCCCAATCGAACAAAAAAATTGCTCCGAGCTGTTGGTGTTGGTCATTGACTTATTATATATGGACTGCTAGTGAAATGTCAGTTCATACAAATTTTGCCCAGAAAATGACGCCAACATAAACTAGAGCTCTTGGTTCGTAGCGAAAAATAAGTGAAACAAAATGACGAACCATCTTGGATTTCTCCATAGAATGCTAGAGGCACCTATTGTTCGTCGATCGTGCGTACCACTGAAGTTGAATAATAATCGGCAGCTAACAACATACCGGGGTATGGGTAATAAACAGCTGAGTACATACGGGTTTGTTAAATGTAAAATAAATTTTAAAGAGAATGGATTCACCCATGATTTTGTTATTTTGCCAGATGAGGAGGCGGTGGTACCATTACTGATCGGACGTGATTTACTGGATAAAATGCAAATTCATCTTTGCCATCTTTGGGGGTCGGGTGTGTATGAATCGGGTAGGCGCTGATTGGCATCAACTTGGCGGTGCCCAGCTGTTGCAACTTTTTCATACACATCAATTGTGCTTATTTTACCTCCGCGTGGTAACCACCGGGTACTGGCCTCGCCCACCTGGGCTTGGCTTGCTAAACTTATAAGCGCGATTGTTGAACACGAAGAAAATAGCAACACTATAATGCTCTGTCGGAACTGACTGTCAGAAAGAGGACGTGCGGCGGAAGAATTCACGCGATTGAATCAACGGTGACGTCAACAGTCGGCATAGCAGATACCTTAATGAGCTACTTCGACGTATTTGGAGCTGAGGTCATTAAGGGTTTTTCAATACTAGTCAGGGTGTTGAAATAGAGATGGTGGCGGAAGAGCCCTTAATGGACCAACGGCAGCACTCAAATCCCCGAAGCGGGTTACTGACTCCGGAATATCCGGCTCCTTTTGTCCAAGGGGTCACAGAAAGGGCCTGGCCCTCCAGGTTGGGGGTTGTGCGTGGGGTTAACTACCCAACCACGGAAAACAGCACTGGTTACGAAGCAACCAAAAGCCTCGGATATGGATGGATTTACTGTTGACGACCCTGCAAAACGAAAAAAGGACAATGACTATCGGATCTGCACATGGAATGTTCGAACCCTGAATAGACCGCGTGCAGCCGAACAATTAGCGGAGGCCCTAGGCTGCTACAATGCAGATATCACCGCCATCCAGGAAGTACGGTGGGATGGGCCGGCAAAAGAAGGATGAAAAACTGTGACATCTACTACGGTGATTGCTACAGAGAACAGAAGCAGCGCCTATTCGGATGCGGATTCGCTGTAAGCGGCAGACTTAGGCAAGAAGTCTTGAGCTTTCGACACGTTAGTGAACGCCTTACAACTATCCGCATCAAGGCTAAATTCGCCAACATCAGCATGATATGCGCTCACGCCCCCACAGAAGATAAAGACGATGCTACCAAAGAATGTTTCTATGAGCTCCTCGACAAAACATATGAGCAATGTCCTAATTATGACGTTAAAATCGTCTTAGGTGATTTTAACGCCAAAATAGGAAAGGAGGACATCTTTGGTAGCACGATCGGAAAGCACAGCCTACACGACACCACGTCTGGAAACGGACTTAGGCTAATTGACTTTGCTGCGGGACGTAATGTTACTATAGCTAGTACACGGTTTCCTCACCTCAACATTCACAAAGGGACATGGCGGTCACCAGATCAACAAACCGTCAATCAAATTGACCATGTTGCGATCGACGCAAGGCACTCCTCCAGTATTCTAGATGTTCGAACTTTCCGAGCGGCCAACATAGACTCGGATCACTACCTTGTTGTAGCCAAGGTACGTATGCGGATATCCCAGACACCACAACAACGAGGAAATACTGTGAGGAGATTCAACGTTGAACGGCTACAAACGCAACAAACCGCCAGAACTTTTGCCGATCGCGTCTCCCTCAACCTCTCGAGAAGTCCTGTGCAGTCTTCATCAAGTGCTGAAGACCAGTGGCATCGATGCCAAGAAGCCGTCAGAAAAGCCGCAACTGATGTGCTAGGTTTCACCCGACCACCACCGCGAAACCCTTGGTTTGATGAAGAGTGCCGGCAAGCACATGCAGCGAAGCAACTGGCCTACAAAGCGGAGCTGCAGAGAAGGACGAGAGCAGCTCGGGAGCTCTACGAGCAAAAAAGGAGGGAAGAACACCGGCTTCTCCGGAGGAAAAAGAAAGAGCATGAGAAGCGCGCGATTGAGGAAATAGAGAGGTGTTACTCCTGGAACAATGTTCGGAAGTTTTACCAAAAGGTAAAAAGAACGTGTCACGGGAACAAGACCCGAACAGAGACCTGTAGAGACGAACAAGGAAACCTTGTAGTGGAGTCACAGTCGGTGCTGAGGACATGGAAAAACCATTTCTGCAGACTGTTAAACGGCGAAGACGACACATATTCCGCTGTCAGGCAGAATGAACCATTCAACCTGGGCGATGAAAGCCAAGAATTCCGTCCACCTGACCAACATGAGGTAAGGATAGCAATATCCAAACTGCAGTCAAACAAAGCTGCAGGACCGGACGGTTTATCTGCCGAGCTTTTTAAGGCAGCGGGAGATGACTTGGTAGAGAGCATACACCAACTCGTTTCTAAAATTTGGTCAGAGGAAAGTATGCCTGATGAATGGAGCCTCAGCATTGTTTGCCCGATCCATAAGAAAGGAGACCCTCTAAACTGCGCCAACTATAGAGGCATCAGTCTCCTTAACATCGCTTACAAGATCCTGTCTGCCGTACTGTGTGAACGCCTGAAACCATTTGTCAAGGAACTGATTGGACCCTATCAGTGCGGTTTTAGGCCCGGTAAGTCCACAACCGACCAAATATTCACACTACGACAGATCCTGGAGAAAACCCAAGAAGTCCAAATCGATACTCACCATCTATTTATCGATTTTAAAGCCGCATATGACAGCATTTATAGAGACGAGCTATACAGAGCCATGTCTAGTTTTGGCATCCCTGCCAAACTTGTCAGATTGTGTAGAATGACGATGGAGAACGCCCGCTGCTCCGTAAAGGTCGGAAACAATCTCACCGAGACCTTTGATGTCAAAAAAGGATTTAGACAAGGTGATGCACTGTCATGTGACTTTTTCAACATCATTCTTGAGAAAATTGTGCGAAACTCGCAAGCCAACACCAGGGGCACAATTTTCCAAAAGTCTGTGCAACTGCTTGCATACGCTGACGACATCGACATCATTGGCACAACATAGCGAGCTGTCACTGGTGCGTTTGCAGGTATCAGCGCAGAAGCGGAAAAAATGGGTTTAGTGGTGAATGAGGGCAAAACAAAATATATGCTGTCAACAAGAAGGGACACACAACATCGACGAATCGTACAGAACGTCACGATAGACAGCTATAACTTTGAGGTAGTTCGGGACTTTGTCTACCTCGGCTCCGCTATTAACTCTGAAAATGACATCACATCAGAAATCAAGCGAAGAATTACACTTGCCAACCGATGTTACTTTGGCCTAAGAAGGCAATTGATTAGTAAGGCCTTGTCGAGAAACACCAAGGAGACTCTATATAAGACCCTCATCATCCCAGTCCTGCTTTATGGCGCAGAATCATGGACGCTATCAAAGGCGGATGAAGATCTCCTTGGTCGCTTCGAACGCAAAATTCTTCGAGTGATTTTCGGTCCCGTTTGCGTTGACGGGCTTTGGAGGAGGAGATTTAACAGCGAACTCTACGAGCTGTACAGCGACATCGACCTGGTCAGAAAAGTACGTATCAGTCGACTAAGATGGCTAGGACATGTAGAGCGAATGGACACCAACGCTCCGGCCCGAAGAGTCTTCGATTCCAACCCGGAGGGACAACGCAGTAAGGAAGACCTCGCCTTAGGTGGCGCGCACAAGTGGAAGGGGACCTCAACCAACTTGGAGTGCGCAACTGGAGGCGGTTAGCCAAAGATCGTGCTAACTGGAGAGGCGTGTTGGTTGAGGCCCAGGTCCACCCCGGACTGTAGCGCCATCTAAGTAAGTAAGTAAGTATCTTTGCCAGATTACTAAAATTAAATATAATTTCAATGAAATTTTGAGTTTAAAAGCAATAAATGAAGTCCCATTACCGTTATCAGTTGTCAGTGCGCTCGAGTTGAATTGAATTCGTTTGAAGAAAGTTCGAATGATCCTGAAGTAAATGTAATAGGTGACCTTGTTTTGTTTGAAACTAAATTGAAGTCGTGTGTAGGCATTGTGCACTTGAATGAAATAGACTTGCTTGAAGAATATGAGGAAGTTATACTGTTGATAAGTGGGATTGAGATTGAAGATCTTGAGAAATTGATTGATATTGATAAACAGTTGAGCAAAACAGACGCAGATGCTTTGAGATCGACAATTTTTGAAAATTATATGAACACAATGGAAAGAAGTAGTAAGTTGAGTAGTTATTCTATGAAAATTAGGCTAAGGGATGATACCCCAGTATACAGCAGGCCGCGCAGATTATCATTTAAGGAGAAAGTCGAAGTACAGCAGACCATCGATGACTTATTGGCTCAGGAAATCATTAGACCAAGTGACTCACCTTATGCCTCACCTATTGTCTTAGTACGGAAGAAAAATGGGGAATTAAGAATGTGCGTTGATTATCGTGCGTTTAATAAGATTACTTTCCATTGCCGCTCATTGAAGATTGTTTGGAATACTTGGGGGGAAAGTTTTTTTTCAGTACATTGGATCTGAAGAACGGATTCCATCAGGTACCAGTGCACGAGGAATCGAGACATTTGACCGCATTCGTCACACCGATGGGTCAATACGAGTATTGCTACATGCCATTTGGGCTGACAAATTCTCCCCCAGTGTTTCAGAGATTTATTTCTTTGGTTCTGAAGCCACTGATAGATGCTGGCGAAATTGTTGTCTATCTAGACGATATAAATGTGGCGACGAAGACATTTCAAGAGCATATCCAAGTGTTGGGTGAAGTGTTGCGATTGTTATCAGAAGCTGGCTTGAAGTTAAATTTGAAGAAATGTAAATTTGCTTATCATGAGTTAGAATATTTAGGATATCGTGTGAATGAAAGAGGTATTCGTCCAAACGAAGCTCACCTAAATGCAATTAAGAACTATTCAGTACCGACTAATACAAAGAAGTTACAAAGGTGTATAGGGCTCTTTTCATATTTCAGACGATTCGTCCCTGACTTTTCTCGCATAGCACGACCTTTGAACCGCCTTATGCAAAAAGATGCTAAGTTTGAGTGGACCGATGAGTGTATGAATTCGTTCTTGGTTCTGAGGGACAAACTAACTGAACCACCTATTTTAAGTATATTTGATCGCAACCGTGAAACAGAGCTTCAATGCAGAAGCAGGAAGATGGAAAATTCCATCCAGTTGCTTTTTATTCTAAAACTACAACTGATGCAGAGTCTCGTTATCACAGCTATGAATTGGAAACGCTGGCTATTGTCAATGCATTAGAAAGGTTTAAAACATTTTTGGATGGTATCCCATTTGTAGTCGTCACTGATTGCAACTCCTTGGTTTTGACATTAGAAAAGAAATTGATTAATCCTCGGATTGCACGTTGGACATTAGGTTTTGCTAACTTTGATTTCACAGTTCGGCATCGCCCAGGAGAACAGATGGCCCATGTTGATGCACTCAGTCGTCTACCAGTAGTTGTCTGTCCTATTGAAGAAAACGAGATAGATTTGAACATTCAAATTGCCCAAACACGTGATGCCAATATTCGACAGTTAAGAGAAAGATTAGAAATATCAGAAGTACCAGATTATGAACTTGAAAATGGTTTAGTCTTTCGTGTCAGTGGTCCGTGTCAGCAGCTTTATGTACCTAGTGAGATGGAAGACAATGTAATGAGAATGATACATGAGGGTTATGGTCATTTAGGCATTGATAAATGTACAAACCAAGTACAGAAGCATTATTGGTTTTCGTCGATGCGTGAGAAGCTTAATAAATTTATAAGGAATTGTTTAAAGTGTATTTATTATTCTGCACCAAACCGGAGTAATCAGCGTAATTTGTACAGTATTCCAAAGAAACCAGAACCCTGGGATACCTTACACATTGATCATTTTGGTCCGTTGGAAACAGTGAACTCCAGACATAAACATGTGTTAGTTGTGATAGATTCATTCACAAAGTTTGTAAAACTGTATGGGGTAAATACTAGTGCAAAGGAGTGTATTTGTGTACTTAAGAAATACTTTTTGGACTATAGTCGCCCACGATCCACGAAGGATAATAAGTGATCGAGGAACGTGTTTTACTTCCTTGGAATTTGAAAAGTTCTGTCGGGACCGAAACATTAGTCACGTTCTTAACGCCGTAGCATCGCCTCAATCCAATGGTCAAGTAGAGAGAGTTAATCGCGTTTTGAAAGCTGTACCTACTAGCAAAGATAACTGAACCCATAAGTCATACCGATTGGAAAGCCAGATTGTCAGATGTTGAGTTTGCATTAAATAATACTGTACATTGTACCACTAAGAAGACACCCAGCCAAATGCTGTTTGGTGTTGAACAACGTGGAAAAGTGTTTGAAGAGTTAACAGAGTATCTGCATGATGTGTACTCTAAAGAAACAAGTAATTTAGAAGTAATAAGAGAAGAAGCCAAAAGTGCCATACAGAAGTCTCAGTCGTACAATCAGAAGTATTATGAGGAGCATCATAGGCCTGCAGTTGAATTCGAAGTAGGTGATTTAGTGGTAATTAAAAATGTTGATACCACAGTTGGTAAAAATAAAAAGCTCATTAACAAATTCAAAGGTCCATATGTAATACGTAAACGTTTAGGTCATGATCGATATGTTATAACAGATGTAGAGAATTGCCAAATAACGCAATTGCCCTACAATAGTGTAGTAGACTCTACTAGAATGAGAAAGTGGTTGGAGCCAGATCAGGGCACAAATTTATCGGACCAAGAAGGCAACACTGTAGAGTCTTTAAATGAAAATTATTATACTGATTATGAATTTTTGGAAGATACCGAGAACTGACATGATATTGTAAACGATCGAGGTCGATCGTTAGTCAGACTGGCCGAGTTGTAATGTTTTATCTATAGTGTATTAGATGTAAGATCGCCTTAGGAGTTGTGTGTCAGATGTCAGATGTCAGATTAAGAACCTCAACAAACTTCACTTCGAAGTTTTGAATTAAACCGACGACGCCGAAAAACCCGAAAGTATATATATATATATATAATTGTTGGCTGAAGAAGCAATACCTACCCAGCTTGTAAAACCCAAACTCTTGTAAAACTTTAATATAATTGATAATAAATAATATAATTGATAATAAAAGATTTATTAAGAATTATTATAAATTATACAAATATATTTATCTGAAAAATTTAAATTTAATAGATGGATTTAATTTAGATATACAAATTTTTTTAAGTTAATGTAGTACGACCTTCAACCACTCTCCCGGCAGTATTGCCATTATAGCTATTACTTTGCGGGGCTGGTTAGCAGTTCATCGTGCATCTTTGTATTGTGTCAGAGTCAGCTACTGAGTGTTTCTGAGGCTTCTGCTGGTCTGGATCGTGACTTTCTTCTTATACTTTCTATTCTTTGTGCATTTAACAGAGCCATTGAAGACATGCATAATGCTATAAAGTTGTTCTTCAACTGCAGCATTTCTGTGTCTTTGGGGAGATTCGTTGTCCACTCTGTGAATAAAATATTGGATATTTAGTGAGGGAGGTGTAAATGGGGGTACATATTTTGCATTTAGTTATGAATAGCGGAGAAGTTCAGTTTTACTTGGGTTAATGCTGAAACTAAGGTGGAGGAAGGTTCTTATAAATACATTCAACCTAACACACAACCAAAACATCCGCATACGCAACAACTGCCAAGTCTTGACATAATTTTGTTTTGAATCTAAATTCATAAGAGAGGCGAGTTTCCCCTTCTTGGGATATACGGGTGACAACATTTGGTTAAAAGATTTTTATCAGCTTTGCCTATATCGAGACAATCCATCTGTAAGTATACAAATAACTTTCGTAGTACCTAGTTAAATTTACAAGTTTATATCTAAAAATATAAGAGCATTGTATCATGATGGAAGAAAGAGATCCCTAGCTCTCTTAATACGTGAGTTTTTTTTTTTTTGTTTTTATTCTATATTCTCTCTTTATTTGTCTACCATTTTTTTTTATAATAATAAAGAGAAAGAGACATTTCTGCGTTTCTCTTTCGTTGCATTTTGCATTGTACAAAAAATACAAAAAGCAAATGCTTGCTCTTTGCTGTTTGCTCGTATATTCTAAAGAGACATTATTTTGTTCTGCTTAAGTTAAGGGTTCTTTCTAACTCTTTAAGGGTTGGTGACTGCTGACTGGTTGTGGACTTGTGAGGTGATGAAGGCCAGAGGTAAGGGAGACCGCACATTTCGTTGCCCAGTTATATTTTTTCGTGGGTGGCTCTCCGTCTTCCATTTTTCTATAACAAAGATTGATTATTATTAATACCTAGGTAATATTCAAATAATTTAAGTATGCTTACCTTTAATTCCTTTTTTTGTAAGCTCAATTTCAATATGAATGAAAATAAAATCCAATTGGTTTCAATTCAGGCAGAATATCAATCACTGACAAGTTATAAGTCAGCTGTGAACCGTGTTGGAATTCGACAAGAGTTCAGAAATACAGCATTTTTGTGCCGGATTTCAACACAAAATGTGGTGAATAAGTATATTATATCAGTACATTTTCAATTTAATTGTTTTAAAACAACGCGTAATTTCATATTTAAAAACAAATTCTAAAGAAATATAGTACATTACATTTATTTTTGCCATCGAACTAAAGCACTTAGTATAACTACTTTTCACTTATAATTCCAAAAATATAAAATTTGAATTTGAATAAAATACGAGACGTTTGAAAATATGAGAAATACAAATATAAATTCTGTTTTGATTATTATAATTTACATTAGTGGCGAATAACCCAATTTATTTAATTAATGTAGCGGAAGAAATAATGATTTTTATAATACTTACATACGGATCATTTAGTCAGCTATAAAATAAACAAAACACTTGAACGAATGTAGTATACTATAAAAAATAGTTCCAAAACCAGAACTGTATTTTGGGAAGTGTATTTATGTCATTAGTTGCAATTTTACAAATATGTAGGTATGTATGAGAAAATGTAATGCAATAAGAAAACAAGCAAATTATTAATAATTTTCTGATTTTGAATTGAAAGACACATTTTAGCAAATAGATAATAATCTTTACATTTTATTTAACGTTATAAATTCTGATTAAACTATCAGCATGAGTTGTTTAATATATTTAAAACATATTGCGACATATATGATTAGTGTATTTTTCTTTTCAATAAGTTATTTTTAAGTATTTCTAATAAAAGTTTTCTCAAAATGATTTCGTTTATCCATAATCCTTCAGCATTGCTTATTTTTGGTAATTATTTTAAATAAATTTGCAATGTATTCTCAAAATAAATCACTATTCACCTAAAATGTAAACGTAACGAACTATTTTCAAATTTAACGGACAAAATCTATGAACGCTCCCAACGTCTTTGCCCACAATAATATTAGGTGCGAATGGGTTAGTGCGAGAGGAGCTTTGACGTTACGTGACATTTGTCAATACGAATTTCTATGGAACAATACTAGCGCACCTTAAATTATTAAGAGCGTAAAATTTAGCTTGTAGGCAAATTACTGTAAATCGGTCGAAGATGGGTATCTCAGTCTCTCTTACCTCTGATGAAGGCAAACTGGCGGTGGAAGTTGGGTTTCCATCAAGCGTGATTACTGTTTGATGAGGGCAGTAAGGGGGAATATATAGTACTTTTTCGACTGGCATGTTTGTAGGTATCCTCTATTAATTGATTCATTTGTTTATGGTTTGGTTGACTTTTATTTATTACTTATAAAATAAAAAAATAAGCCCTTACCCTCTAAGATAGTTCTTTATTTGTCAGACTCAATTAATTAACTGACGGAAGTATATTAGGTAGTCCCCATATAAATGCTGTTGAGGGTTGTAGCTATTTGTATAGCTAAAGAGTCCTTTTTTGTTTTACTGCAGTTTGCAGAGGGCACACTATTTACCATTGCGGAATAATTAAAAGAAAACATTTTCCAAGAAAGTTAAATATGCCTGTTAAAGAAACCTTTCAAAAAGGGATTCAATTCCTTACCTACCGGTATCATTTCTAGGAATAGAAATTTAAATAGGTAACTTTGAAATTGGACTGGGAGTTTGTTAATTTAGATGGCAGGATAATTGGATAATGTAACTACTAGTTTGACACCATAACACAAAAACTTTGGCCAATAAAATTTAATTCCAACTAATGCTTACCATAATGATTGACTTTTAGTTAACTTTCAGGCAGGCACATTATTGTTTTGTTCTTAGTAATTAACTAATACTTTACGAGGCCATCTGGCATTTATCCGGATAAACTCTGTTTTCAGAGGGCAAGACATAAAGCAGTTTTTTTTAACAGTGGTCACAAGAGTTGGGGTAGTTGATAAAATTCGAAGCGAAATGTTAATGAAATTGGGCCATTAATAATAGGTACACAAGTTTGGTAGAAGAGAACTACATAGAGGGACGAAGTCAACTATAGAAACTTAAGAAACGCAAATCAAAGTAATTTATATAAACACAGGTGAAGATACAAATTGCTAAATTCTTTGATTTCTTTGTTTTTAATGAATTTTAAATGTCATTTATATGATAATATGATATAATCGATAGATAGCACTTTTCCATAACATTTTGACCAATGAAAATTTGGTATCACCGCACAATAATTATCCGGGCTAACGAATCATATTATAAGATTGGGTTTTGTATAGAATTAGTATTTCGCTATAAGCCTACAGAAACAATAGCAGGCTCGTTTTTACTTTGCAATTAAATTTCCAGTTTCACAAGTACAAGAAGTAACATTTTATTTGGTCAATGAAAGAAGGTTGGGGTGAAGTGGCTGTCAGCAGGAGGCGCCGCCGCGGCGACTACTTAGACCATATTATATTTTATATACCTATTAGGTGTGTTTTTTTTGCAAACTGCGATATCTGCGGTTTGTACCACGAAACAACAAGTATTTTGCAATGGGAGCATTTTAACATATTGCTCCGATAAATTGCTACTGTTCAACAATACTTGTTGTTCCGTGCTACTGGCCCCTGGTGGCGAGGAAAAGAACCCTCTCAGATACACAGGGGTCTCATCGCGTAAGAGCACTATCGTCTGACGATATCGTTTCGGCGATAGTTTTGCTTCATGTAACCTTTGAAATCACTGTCATCTCGACGACATCGTTTCGACGAACCAACATTTGCTTCGTGTAGCGCAATAATTGACAGATCACTGTCGTCAAGACGATAGCGTTTGCACGATAGCTAAAGAGGTATCGTCTTGCATTGTTTTGTATATTTTGCAGACAATTTTAAGCTTTTTATATGAATTGTAAGGTGACTACAAATTGTTTTTTATGATTCAAAATATATAAAAACTCATCCAACATTGGAAATAATTAATTTTTTTTCTAATATATGACAAAACGAAAATTGCAAACATACGAAGACGGAGAGACAATAACAAAATGTGGAAGAGGGACTGCTAGTATGTATCTATATTATGGTATGAAAACCATTTTGTAGATGGCGCATACCTTATGCACAAATCAACACTCATTTCCAAAGAGAAAAATGACAGAATATCCAATATTTTTACCAATTTTCACTTTTATGTAGCATATAATTGCATACTTTTACCAGAATCAGCACCTGAAAGATACCTTAAATTTGTGTGAAATAAACGATAGACGACACGATGGTGGTAGAGTTACATGAAGCAACGTTAAAACGATAGCGTTGAGTGCTATCGTCGAGACGATGGTCGTCTGAAAAGTTACGCGATGAGACCCCAGGAATCTGTTATCGGTCCTACGTGTATTTTTGTAGATACAGGTCATTTATTTATTTTATAAATGAAAAGCTATTTTGATTGATGTAAACGCCTTGTCGGTCTAAAATTCAAGTATTGTTCATGAAAAATAAAATAACCCCAGGTCCATAAAATACATTTGTTTAAATCGTTTAAAAGTGGAATGAAAAACTTGTGTTGGTTTCGTGTAAACAATTTTGTTCTTTTTGGATTAGACTCTTTTTAACCGTTTAAAGTTCTTTAAATTATTGTTAATATCCCATTTATTGTCCTTGCCCAGCATTATCCCAAATACAAATGGCGGACCCAACTAACCAAGATTTATCTCAGACTTTGTCGATAAGCATTTGCGATATCGAAAAATATTTTAGCGGCATAAAAAGCTCCATTCGCGAAGGGAAAGAGCTCATCAATGCTGGTTTGGTGTACGCTATAGGTGTGATACTAGATTCAGCAAACAGTGATGTAACTAGTGTGGTCATAAATGCATCCTCGTGGACTTCAAAACCGCACGAAATTAAACTAAGAATTTTGTACATTGTTAGATATACCATTTTGTCTATATGAGTTGCATTGGGGTACACCACAATGAGACGCTCGATGCAACACTTTTTCTTTATTTTCCATTATTGTAAACTAGCTAGTTAGGAATTTATTTTTATGTTTTTACTTATCAAATGTATTTATTTTTTACAATAATTAATTATATAATGTCGCTTAGCTTCTTTTCCGTATACTTTGTTGATGATCTGTCAAATTTGTGTGTCTAGTAGGGTTCAAATTATCGCCGCTAGGGTACATACCCTCCATTTCTCAATATGGGCTTAGCCACTGATTCGCTGCTGGAACTTCAATCATCCGATACAAGTGCAAGCACATCTATTACGTCCTGCAAATCGCTGTTACGGCTGGAACTTGATGTTGCTGCAGATCTTTCTAACAATAAATAAAACATCTGAAACAAAATATATTTCTTCTCATTTGTAAAATATTTTAATATACCTAATACCTACATGTTCTCGTCATTTATCATTTTACAAACTAATTAACTGCCTGCAATTTTTTTTTTTTTTTGTGAAGACAGAAATAAAACAGCTGCAAAGTCAAATGTCAACTAGCATAATGCTGCCAAGTCACAGTAAGGTGTTTTTTATTTGTATTTTATCTAAGCCTATATGTAGGTATATATATAAAAAAAAATACACCTACCTATTGTTATTTGGGGACGACGGGAATCTCGAAAAATTGTTTCCTCCTACAGTTTGAAAAAGTAAGTTTATAATAAAGCGTAAAAGTCTTCTAATGTTTCTACTTTTTAAAGCACAATAATTCAAGTATAATAAACCGATGCCTATCTTAATATTCCACTCTCATCTCGTTGACTAATTTTATCTTAAATTTTCTCTGCAGTGCGCATTTAATAAGGATACGGATCCCACTATATTCCTAACCTGAAGTTGATATCTAAAGTCACGTCATATAGATCTGTTATTTGTACATCTGACATCTCTATTACCTACAATAAATGTGAGATGGAAAATGATTCAATATGTCCTACCCTAACAAAACGACCACGCGCCACATGCGTTTATATTTCATTTACGTCACTCGCATACATATATTAAACTCGACGCCAGATTGTCCTACATCAATTGTCGTGTTCTCCTCGAACATTTACAACGTCCTAATAGCGCGATGGAGAATTAGTAAGCAGGCGGTAGTCCCATAATCACGAAGTCTACACTTCAGGCCCAAAATTGTCAGCACAATCCCAAGGATGGCATCAAAAACATTCGGCAAGTACCAAAGTGCTATTGTGACCACACGCACACGATTGCAAATGCGATACACCCGCATCCACATCCATTTAGCAGCAGGCCAGCATGCCGCTACCCTTGGATATCTTTTGAAATCTACGAGTACACATATCCTTTTGTCATCGTTTCGTAAATGGGTGGTGGCGCAATTGTATGATATGACATAGAGATAGTAATGATCGTCTTTAAGTTTAACGAAAAAAGGCTTGAAGTCCCTTTAATGATTTGGTTGGAACGAGTAAAATGCTGTCGAGTAATTAAAAGCTGCTGCTGATGATGACGAGAAGGATGCTCGGATATACATAGCTTAGTCCGTAGTTTGTGTACTAAAATGGTGTAGTTTTTCAAATGTTATCCTACCACGGCAACGGCCGGCAGCAATTAAGAGCGCCCATAATTATGATGGTTGATACGAAGTACCAGCAGAAGCATCCTTAAGCTCAGTGCACTCCATGAGGGGTAGATAACCTTTTATGTGGGAAAGCAGTGTCGCTGTTTGGTATTATGAATTAGTGTTATTTGTGCACCCGGTGATACACGCAGTATAGTTGTGGATTTAATTATAAATATGTACTATAGCTGTTGCCCCAAGGCTTCGCCTGCGAAGGCCGGCCTTACCTACATGCAAGCACTAAATTTCCCGAAAATTAATGAGAGGAAAATTATCACCAAAGCTGTTGTTCTTGGTTGCTCCTGTGAAAATAGTTTAAGTATAGCGGGGATTGCGGTCGCTTTAAAAGGAACCACATATCTGAAGGAATCGGCGGAATGCGTTGTTTAAAAACGACTTCAAGTCTGCCTATAGTTGCATTACAACTACAAGTTGGTTGGCTGTTGTATGAATAGGGTAGATGCTGATTTGGACAAAATTGGCGGTGCTCAGACGGTTTCTCATAAATATCAATTGGTGGCGGATAAAACATTACTGCGGCAACGTCAGCTCTCATATCTCTGGAGTGGGTTGCTTACACCCGAATATCCGTCCTGCTATCCAATGGTCAAGTCTTAACTTCTTGTATCCAAGGTACAAGTGCGCTTATCTCAGAAGGACAAAAATGGAAAAATATCGCAACGTCGCTTCTTAAGAGCCTCAAAAGTAGCAATGTTCAAAAGTTTTACCAAAAGGTAGAAATGACGTATCAATGCGGTACATCCGAACAGAGCATATTAGAGTCACAGTTCTTGTCAAGGATAAAATCACTTTTTCAGACTGATAAATGGTAAAGACGACCAATCCAATTGTCAAGCAGAACGAACAAATCTGGCTACACGTCAAGATTTCCGGCCAGCTGACCAAAATGAAAAATCTAAACTTAAGTCCAACAAGGGGCGTGTATCAGAAGGCCTGCATGCCGGTGTAACTATTGTAGTCAATAAGGAAAGACTAAGTGGAGAGCATATTAATCAAACTATCTCCAAACCCATCTTCACAGATGGCTCAAAGACGGAGAATGTAACGGGAGCAGGAGTCTTCTCAGAAGAATTAAACATCAGTCACTCATACCGACTGGCAGATCATTGCAGCGTTTTCCAGGCGGAGATCTACGCGGTTAAGAAAGCAGCGCAAACTGTCTTAGCGAGGGAACTACCAGCAATGGAAATCACCTTTCGCGTGGACAGCCAAGCATCACTTAAAGCTCCAATCTGGTAAACTCCAAATCAGTAAGCCAGTGCCTCTCGGCATTGAGAGCAATAAACCATCACCAGGGGCGTAGCGAGGGGGGGGGGGGCGTGGGGGGGGTGACGGCAAATCAAGAGTCGGCAAATCAACGATAAATTTTCAAAAATTAGGTCTTAAGTTTGGGTTTCCATTAGAGTTTTTTTTTACAAGTTTTTTAACTTGTAAATGTATAAAAAAGTCGGCATTTTCAAAGGTTCCACATGAACTCCTTAAAATCGGTGAATCGGTGAATTTGCCGACTGAAATCCTTAAAATTTGGCGAGTTTCGATTCGATTTTAAACAAAGACGGTTGGCATTTCTAATTTGATGTTAAATTCGAAGGAATGTGTTATTCGCTAGTTCGCGGCTTATTGATGTGGATTGCGAACTTTAACAATTCGCGGCAAACGTGTGTTTAGAAAATAAGTTTATAAACAGTTTAAATAACGAAATTTCGAATTCCAAACTTTTTGCCGCTAACGAAAACACCCTTGTCGCGAATTGTCAAAGTTTATTCGCAATCCACATCATTTAATTAACGTTCCACAAACTAGCGAATAAAATATTCGTTCGAACTTAACCTCAAACTAGACATTGTGGGTAGAAACTGATAGCTGAAATTCGCGAACTGTTATTGTTGCGAACTGCGACCTATAATAGTGTTCACGTGAACGCGCTGTCAAAACTTGCCAATAGTAGTTCGATCGTAGGTAGTTGGTCGCTCTTATGTGAATAGTCATTTAGGTATTAGCCCAGGGGTGTTCCTGTTAAGATTGGTCAAAATTGGACAAAGGGGCGTGGCGCCTCCCATACAAAAAACATCTTCTATGGAGTGAAACTCGTTGACGTTAGATATAACTCGATAACCGCTGGGCCGATTTGCATGATTTCTATACCTACAGTCGGCAAGTTCCTGAAATAAGTCGGCATTTCAGTGAAAGTCACCCCCCCACGGCTCGAACCGTCGCTACGCCCCTGACCATCACACAGTAGTACCGTGCTGGGTTCCTGGAAATGTTGGTGTAGAACTGTAGAAGAGAACGAGGCAGCAGATAAACTGGCCAGATGCGGCTCTGAAATGGACGTACTATTAGCTGACAGAGAAGTACTACAAGCTTTCAACGCAGCTAAGGGTCTCATTGACAATGTCACATTAAACTTGGCTAAGGAACGATGGAACAACACTCCCGGTTGTACCATAACTCGTAGCTTGTGGCCCGCAATCGATACAAAAAGGTCAAAGATACTAACATCTTTTGATAGAAACCAAATCCGAGTGCTCGTCGGGGTAATAACCGGACACTGCATAATTGGGAACAAGGTATCTTCACAAGTGACTTCTGTAGAAGTTGCAGAGATGAAGCGGAAATAGAATCTGTGGAACATCTCCTGTGTCACTGCCCAGCCCTCCAAGAACGCCGCTACTCTTGTATGGTAGCACAGTTCTTCAATTGCTTGGAAGATCTAGCAACGATACCTCTATCAGATTTAAAAAGATGCATCAACAGATCCGAATGGTTTTGTTAGATGTATGTCCTATCAGGTACTATAAAAGGGTAATCATAATCGGCCTCAATGGCTTCTGGGTGAAAATTGCTTATACTGCAAACTGTCCCTCTAACCTAACCTAACCTATCTCCAAGATTTTGTCAAAAGAAGAAAGTGTGCTTGATGAATGGAACCTTAGCATCGATCCACAAGAAAGGAGACCCTCTAAACTGCCCCAACTGTATTATAGAGGCATAAGTCTCCTCACCTCATCGAATACAAGACCCACTCGGTCGTTCTCTTTGAACGCTAGAAAATGTTTGTCATCGAGCCGATAAAGGCACCTATAGTGAAACTGAAACAGAATAGAGAGGTATTTCGCTCTGTAGGAAATTCTGTTTCTTTTTACGTTGATCGCTCAGCTACACAAAACTAAAAACAGACCCAGAAAAACATGGCTGGCCATCTATTCTGCCAAATTGTCTGGTCATCGCAATTAAAACAGAAGATATCTACGTAGCGAAACAATCAAATTCAAACAGAATATTATCATGGGCCCTACTAGAGATTGTCATTTCTGCCGATGGCAGCAACATAAAGAATCAATATAAACTTGTTGTTTGTTGTCAAAAAAACCCTAAGGGCTACATTAGTTGACACCTTGACAGCAATTAATGTGCGCCGTCGAAAAACAGTTCTTCAGCGATGTTCAATCGTAGTTATTTAATAAGCAATTCAACTGTCATTATTAATGACTCGCCAATTCTATTACCAAACAACATTCACCACACCTCCTTTTGCTGTGCTTCCGTTTTCCGGAAATTGTTTTCGTCTACCTGTATTTTAAAATTCATAGAATAATTAAATATTTAATTCAGTGTTTAAATCATTTAGTCGTCGATACAACTCATACACCCATTGTGGCGCTCAAACCAAAGGTTTCGTATTTACTACACGTACATACCTCCATATTAAATCGCAGTAGGTATATTCACGGTATTTATTCAAATTTCAGCATCCATCGATTCCAAAAATATTTACATAAAGATTTTTATGCGATAATTTCCCAGAATATTTATCCTTGCGATGATATAATATAATGAGATGCCGCATTTTCCACTCATTTATCTGGCACATAATTTATTCCGGGCGAAAGGATGCGAGAAAAGTCAATAAACTTTCAGCGTGATTCCAAATGATCTGCCAATAAGTTATACGAGTACAGGCAAGGGATACGCCTACGACCTATACATGAAGCACGGTTTGACGCGTGACACAGACAGTGATTGTTTGTGTGCCATGGCCTCGGTATCGTAATTAGTGCAAGGCTGCCAGGGTTCCGCGTAAATATGATTTGCCGGATATGGGCTTATAGAGTCAGTAACAATCATTTTGCATAATCATGATTTGGTGATTAGTTTTAAGGATTGAAACAAAAAACTCGGCAGGCATTTTTATTTTGTTATCCATCTATCGCCTGTCTCTCACTGCGGGGATTTAGCCTTATGCGATTTGCTGTATATCTGGCAGATAGGGATGGCTCTCATCCAGCACTGTCATAAAAGTTATATCAACCTTCACAGATGTCTCAAAAATTGATAGTGGAACGGGAGCGGGAGTCTTCTCAGAAAAACTAAGTGTCAATGAGCCTTACCAACTAGCAGATTATTACATTTCTGATTTCCTGTCTGAGACTATAACATAACGGTTAAGAAAGCAACCCAAACCGTCATAGCAATTTAGCTATGTAATGGCAATGGTATCACCTTACCACTGAAGCGTAGACTGCATAGACTGCTTCGTGGTAACTTGCATCCGCGATATTATTCTTTCGGTCTTTATCCAAATATCATGACAATAGGTTGGAATCAACACCCAATTAAAGACCGACACATTTTAGCTTTGACTCGAATTTCGGTCCACATAATAACAGAATAACCCAGCTATCTAAAAATGTACCCAGTCTGACCAATCCTTGAGAAAATCCCGCACAGGTACTCATGCCACTTTAATTTTGCGAGAAAAATGCTGTCTTTAAATAACTTCGTCTCCATTTTGGATACTTTTTATTTTAAACTAAAAATGGAATAACCAAAACAAGAATCAAATGCGAACCAATTCGAACTGTGGATAAGAAATTATATCACCATGATGCTTTAAAAACCTAGAGAAAGGTCTCAGGCAATCCAAAACCAAACGTCCCCATCTCTGACAATCGTGACAATAAAAATATGTTATTCTTATTCTATTCTTCCCTATTGTATTACATATTTCCAATCACAACGCAAACAGCGCAAAATTATATCCCATGAGTGCTTCGAATACAATTGTTAATGCCACTATGACAACCGCCTGTGTCCTAACCACGCTGCTACATCTATATACATTTGAATTATCCAATTCACTTACAGCCCACATACACACGCCCATCCTCTCGACCTAAATGGATAATTCAAAAGCGGATGCCTGAATATCCGAAATGGTCTCGACATTTGACCATCAGGCATACTTGCGATTGCGACCCCATTTGGTCATCAGCCTGCTATCTTGCTATCCTAGAGGGAGGTAATCGCTACGTTCAAAATTATATGACGCGGAGCCAGGGCATTATAATGTCCGGCATTATGTTCAAACTTGGTATTGGTACTATACTTCATTCAGCTGCTCCCTGGGGAGTAATTTCTCGTACACAGCACGAAGAAATGATAATAACCGCATATCCCGTTTTAAGTACACAATCCACAGTAATTTCTCAGTCAGTACCAATAGAGCTGAATCTAATTCATTTTCGTCTGTCTGCAGCAGCAGTCCAGCAAAGTGGTGGTGAGTAAGTCCGAGTATATGTGTATGTCCACTCGAAAACCATAATCACAATGAATTTCAGCAGCGATAACATAACAACGTGAAAATCCCTTAAAAAGGATTTGCACCGCAAATCGAATGGAATTAGAAATTGGTATACTTACTAAAAGCGGACGAGAAACACAGTTACATTTGGAACGGATATTGTTGTGGTTGCGGGCGAACACATATACGAATAAACTTTCGAATATGTCGTCGTTTCGTTTATCACATTTCACATCGGAGATAAGGACAAACATTTTCATGGGAAGTTATTTGGATTACATATTCTTCTCCGGAGAATTACAGAATAGAAGAGTCGCAGTTTATTGTTTAGAACAAAAGATTTTTGATGAGGAAACAATATTGTATAAGGCGGCTCTCATATTGAGGAAAACAAGTTATAAGCAACTAGCAACGCAACTTAAGTTTAAACTATATTCTCACATTGAAGCAACAGTACTGCCAGAAATTTCTTCCTATTTAGATATTTTTCCACTATTTCTACGAATTCGAGATGTTAAAAATGTTGGTTTCATTATCTTAACTCATCTTAAATATAAGTTTATTGTACCCTAACCATACAAAAAATCAAACTTATGAGATATGGAAACAAAAATAAATATCATTCATATATGTATGTAAATTCATGAAACAATAATACCAACCAAGTACAATTAAGTCAAACCATCTTGGAACTCGGCATTTCAAGGTATTTTTTTTCGAAACTATGTTCATAGAGAGTGGGCCTTACCGCAATAGGGGAAGTGGGGGCAAAACCGCATATTTAGTGTGTGTTCACTTTATAAACCACTAAAAAACCTTTTTTAACGAAAATAAAATCTTTATTCTGGAAGCCTCATATTTCATTTAGGTATTTTGAGAATTATTATAAATAAATATATAACTTAAAAAAAGTTTAATAATTTTTAAAACACATCAACAAAAAAAACGGTTCTGCCCCCACATGGGGGCAAAACCGCCCTATTGAATTTTAGGGGAAATAGTTTCTCCCTTAGAAATGCAATTTAATTGCAGAAGTCACAAACATACGTGACATCTTCATCGACTCCTGTACAAGCTTTATGAGCCCACCCTGAACACTTGGTACATTTAATCCATCCGACAGTTAGGTTCGATTTTGGAAAATGTGTTTTGGGTGAAGATGCACTTGCAATCTTCATCAGCAATGTCCTCTTGCTCGCTTTCAGCAATATTTATGTTGATACGCCACAGCTTAGTTCTTTTGCCGACTTTAACGGCTTGTTTTGCTCTTTTCGATACCGAGCACTGGGTGGTTTTGCCCCTATGCGGTTTTGCCCCCCACGGATCTTACATGAAATTGTAGAAATTTCTCTGAAAAATATTATATTTGAGCTGGCTTTCACTCACTTTTGTGAAATTTATATATACGCCTTCCGTTCCAACAGCTAAAAATAATTTATTAATTATTTGAAGTTTTATATTTAAAAAAACTCAACTTAATTTTCACACGAACGATAACGTTTTGACAGAAAAGCACAAAAATGAGCATAATTTTTTGACGTCTTCACCGAGCTATCTTATCTTGGCAGATATGAACTGCCATATCATAAGCCACGTGTTACCATTTAAAGTATTACCAATTGAATTTTTTTTTCATACAAAATAGTACGGAAACGGTTTTGCCCCCACTACCCCTACTCATTATTAACTTTCTCCTAAAGGTTATTGTAGGACACAATAGATAATTTTATATTAAAAAATTCCCTACTTTGAGTTCCTAAAACTTAACCTGGACATTAAAATTTATTATTGGTATGTATCATGCAAAGGTTCTAAATCTAGTAGGTACACATACCTAAGCTCCAGATTTGTGAATACCAAAATTAATTGAAACAATAACCCCCAGTTTCACACTGGAAGTTTAAACTAGGTACAATAATTTTAGTTTAAACTTCAGTTTAACAGTTAATTTCGTTTCACAGTTCCGTTTAAACCTTGAGCAGAGTTAATTCTATAGTTTAAGTTAAATGACAGTATTCTGCCGTTTAAACCTCAGATCACTTGACACAGTGACATTTCAAGGAGAGCAGTACCTACTGCTAATAATTGGCTGCGCCTGCCATTCAAAATTGTTTAAAATACGCCAGAAAAAGAGCATTTGAGCATGCCTACTCGTATAATGTACCTACAGAATCTACGCGGACGCGTCATTCGTCAGAAATTATTTTTAGGAGCCAAATTGAGACTTCGAAATTGTACAGAGAGTTCAGTACCCACTAATTTTTGGAAAGTAACATTTTCCGGTTTAAACGTATTTCGGAATAGATATTCTTGATAATTTTCGCAAGCTCCTAGCTTTGTAAGCTCTACCGTACTAGGACAAAAGCCAAAGCCAGCCATTTGTAATTTCTTCAGCAAACTGAAAAACTCTTTTCTACTTTGCAACTAAACAAAATATAAAGGATGAGAAGAGCTGATGTCGGAAAAGTTTTTTGAATTCAATTTATGATTTAAAGTAAAAATCTTAACATAGGTAACTTATTGAAATTCTACAAATCTTAAAAAATAACTGGAAATGATTGAATATCTTCTCATCTGGAAGCAACCTTAATTTAAAAAAAAAAGAAGATCCTTATAACAACGCTGGTCCCTACTCGCAAATATTGATTTAATTCTACGAACTACGACGCAATATTTGTCGCTTTTCAACATACATGCGCCACAATTAGCAACATTTTTTGTTCGTCCGATATTCGAGTTGCTTTAGGGTGAGTCGGTGTAATATGCCACACTTAACAGTAAACAAATAAAATGAAATAGTAAATGACAAATTTAGAAGAAGATTTTCTCAATATTTTATTATTATTAGTATTATTTTATTTCATAAATAAACAAAGAAAAACATAACAAAAACCCTTATAAATAATATTAAAACAAGTTTTTAAAAAACCTTAAAAAGTGGAATTTTACCCACACGTGAGGGTAATACGCCACTTTTGAAGGGGTGAAATGCCAGCAAACATGGTAATTAATTTTCATCGATGGGACATATCGGGCAGCTACCATTTTCAAGAAATCCTCGTGCATCCATTTTTGACATTTAGAGCATTGGACCCAGTCACATCTTGGTCCCAATATGTCGTAAAAGTACAGCTCACAAATGGTGGGTGAAATGCCAGTTAGTGTGGAACAAATGTGGCATTTTACCCCAAAACGTCAGAAAATATAAAAACATCCCTGAACAAAAATGGACGGAACATATCACGTCTAGACACGGAGGAACATTACAATATCTATAAAACGAATCTTACCTGTTTTGAAGAAACCTTCCAATATTGTATTGAAAAACCCGAACAAAATACTTTTCAAATCACACTGAATTTAACAAAAAGACACTTGGATTTATACTTCACGGACCTAATAACTTACGCATCTCTCTGCTAAGACAATTTGTCGCAACTGAGCGAATTGCATTGTCTGCATTGCCAATATCAACGAACGTAGGACCAGGAGTATAAAATATTGATAGGTGGCATATTACCCACACTGGCATATTCGACCGACTTACCCTAATGTGAGAGCCGCCTAATTTAATTCAATGTAAAATATTTGTTAATATTATTTAATAGAGCCACCTAAAGGTTCAAATAAAAAGTTGCAGGAATGGCTGGGTCGCATTAACAGGATACCCATTACCCAGGCTTAAAAGTATTTGTTAATCATTTAGTATTCAGTATTTCAACAAAGTAATACTATTTTTCGAAAAGGTGAATCCACTTCCACAAATAGGTATAGTGCAGAACGGGGTCAAATATAAAATATTTAACTGAATTTTATGCTTCTGTTGTGTATAAAAATAAGTTGTATTGTGTTTGTAACTAATGTTCTCTGTAATGCATGCTCCGATTTTGATTCTGGAAATTTCCCATGGTGACCATAATACCATGGTTTATAATATGTATATACCTACGTTCTTTGAATGTGTATTGGTTTATGAGTTATATGGGCGTGGCACCTCCCATGCAAAAAATACATTCAAAATCTTATAGGTATCTCGAATCGATTCAGTTAAAATCTTCGGACAATCTTAGGTATTGGCCTGGAAGTGTTCCTGTGAAGATTTTACAAAATTGGATAAAGAAGTGTGGCGCTATACCTACTTCGACAGTCATGGGAGTCAAAGTTTGTAAAATTTGTAACATTGATATGCATTGCCCTGATAGACAAGAATACCATCTATGGGCAATACGATCCCTGGAAAAACAAAAAAAGTAGTGATTTAAAGCAATTTGAAACTGATTTTTTTATTTTTCTATTTTGCACAACGAAATGTGCAAAGTGTGCTAGTATTCTATAAAATGCTTCCAGCAGGCAGCCTAAGTCCATTGACGAAATTGTGATTGTGAAGATAATAGTGATTTAAATAGCTCTGTTTTAGGGCCAAGTCTCTGCAGAGTTATTTGCGCGTATAAAATCATAATTGTAAGCTGTTGGTTTGTGGTTTGTTGGCTAACATTTCGAGTCCGTATACTGGTATGTAGCTTGGACATAATGGACTTGTAAGATTATTGATTGACAGAATCCGTTTGTAGATATTTCCAATCTGACAGCGTGATTTCAGTTACTGTCTACTAATAATAACAGTTAAGGTGGCTTGAGTTCTATTGGACATATGAATTGCACCAACTTTTAGATGATAAGCCATTATACGAGTAGTTTGCTTTTACTAAGTCCGCTACAGTTTGGGGTCAACCAGCATTAATCAACATTTAACCATTATAAATATTCATTTCGACTCTATTACATTGTCACAATGTAAAATTTTTATTTGGGTAACTGTCCTGAACTGCACCATGCCACACAACTACATATTTCAGAAACTCCCACACTATTGTAGATATCGCGTAAGTTGTTTAATAAACATTCCTGTACACATACGAAGCACTAGAATAGTATCAGTGTTTTTAAAAAGTATAAAATCGTCTCTGCTTGTTTTTAATTTTGATGAAATTTAGGCTTTGCTACGCTCTTAAAGTAACCTAAAAATCGATTTTTTTTAAACTTGTGATAACACTTTTTTTTCTTCTCCTATATATAAAACTAGCCATCCTGATGACAAATATGGTGGTCCATCTTATCTCTATTTTTGTTAATTTAAAAACAAATGTTCCAAACTATTCTCTTCAAATTATAATTCTCAATAAGTAGATGTTTATCTAAATTTTGTACGTGAACATTTTTTTGAGCATGAGGTCCCATCCAATTTTGACCAATCTTCACAGGAACACTACTGGGCCAATACCTAAGATTATTTATAAATTCGAACTCAATCGATTCTGTGGTTTTCGGTGTAGGTATACGATTTTGAATGCCACACCCCTTTGTCCAATTTTGACCAAACCGTCATAATAACCATCTCGAGCCAGTATTCTCTCAATCGGTGCAAAACATTTCGAGTTTTTGAAACATCCACAAACCAACCTAACATTTTTATTTATATAAAGATAATAATATCTACAGCTTTGCTGATGACAGCACTCTTATATCCTCCATCTCGAACATTGGGCCTGCGAATGCGGCTACTTCACACAGTCAGAAATGTGAACAAATTAGTTCGTTAAATGATGATCTGGACAAAATCTTGAAGCGGGGAAAGGACAACTTGGTTGTATTTAATGCAAACAAGACACAGCTCACAAAATTTTCTAGGAAAAATGCATCAACAGTTCCTCAGATTCAAATGGATGACCATCCAAGCCATCCCAAAGACTCAATGCACCTTCTAGGAGTCACGGTCAATTCAGGAATCACATGGCAGGACCACATATCCTATATCGCAAGATCGGCGTCCGCTAAGTTGAGCTACATATTTAGAGCAAAGAGGTACTTTAGCAACTTCTCCTTCTCTACAAAGCACAGGTTAGACCAGGCCTGGAATATTGTTCCCCATATATGGAGCTCGGCCCCAAAACATTCACTTAGCCTACTTGACAACATACAGAGACGAGCAGTTCGACTTATTGGAGACCCTACACTCACATCGAATCTATACAAACGTTGGTGCACAGAAGACAAGTCGCTGACCTTTGCTTGTTCTGTAGGTACTTCCATGGTAGATGTTCCGAGGAACTCAGAGATATCCCTCGAAATGGAACTTTTGGGCGCCCCACAAGACAGGCAGCTAATGCTCTAATACACTTGACAACCGCGAGGATATCAATTTTCCAAAACTCCTTCTGTTACAGGACAAGCAAACTTTATAACTCGCTTCCTGTTGATATATTTCCAGAAGACTACAATTTGCAGCAATTTAAGTGCAGAACTAACATACATCTGCAAGCATCTCAGGGCGCTGTTGATGCGTTATAGGTTTGCCTTTCCCGGGAGAAGTATTTAAAAAAAAAAAATGATTTAATAGAAATAAAAGTTAACATATAAGTACACATACCTATCGCTTATATCTCTTTTGTTCTTCTAGCCGTCTGAAGATTGCGAAGATATGTGCTTATTTATCTACTGAACGAGGTAGGAACGCTTATACGTCAATCATAGTTTGTTGGGGTCCAGTACCAGCAGCCCTTGGTTTTTTATTTAGCCGAACAAGTGAAGCCTACGCAAGACACATTGCTTAGATACCTTATTTGTAACAGTAGGTGGATCTCACAAACCCATTCCAAACTGCTCATGCTCGTCGTTAGCTTTTCGACTAGGACGAAACGTTTCCCAGATCCGATTCAAATACACGCACTTACTCTTAATTTGTGTAAGGTATTTGTCGAAAACATTTTTTTCCTCCGTTTCCATTTCTGCAAATGAATAATGCATAATCCCTGAAGTTGTTGAAGTTGAACTAACAACACATTCAACTACATAAGTTAGAGCTTCACCAAAAGACATCCTACTCAACCTCTTAGCTTATATAACCATTATATGGAAACTCTTCAGCCGTAACCTCCTTTCATCACTTAGCCTTAAAGTTTATCCAATTTTAAAATACCCGATAGCAGTTATCCTAATAAAACATTTCCTGATTGCATTAAAAAATAAAAACCAATCACCAGAGCTTGTGCAAACAGCGCTTCACCAACTCGGTTCAAATTTACGTCCCGTCGATGGTATCTACGTAATTTCAATTTGAAAGTATGAACATGACACAGCTTCACGTTTATAGCTGAACTATAAAAACGAATCGTACTTACAAGGAGTAGCTCCTCGAAAAACCAGCACCGAGATGGCAACAAAATTTGAATACATTATATGCAAGGCCATTAAAGAGCTGCCCTCGTAAAACAACGACAATTTCGGAAAGGATTCTAGTTTATCACTCGGCTGTAAATATATGTAGCTCCATCAAATCGTTGAATGTGAATGTATTAACACAAAACCGGACATCCACCTCTGCACCAGTCGCCATTTACATTGTGTCTCAACTGAACGAATATGACAGCCTGTTGTGCATCCGTGTTCAGATCATGCTCAATGTCAGTGTACTACGTGCTGTTGTGCAGGATAATTCATTTATTATCCGCCATCGACGGATGTAAGCTGTCGGTATACCCCGACGTGTGTAGTGTATGTCCTCTGCTTCCCCAACTAAAACGACCACGCCACTCCTGCCAAGGCTTTAAAATCCTAAATGTACATGAATTTTCGTCGAGAATTTTGTATGTGCGGGACAACGAATGCATATCTATATACATGACAAGCAAGAGGAATGCTGGTTGAAGCATTTTTATCGCAGTAGGTATCTACATTTTCCATTGCTTGACAAAAGGAGGGTGTCGATGAGATACAGCAATGTTGTATATTAGTTTTGGACGAAGTCGGTGATGGAAGGTATTTGCTGAAAATATTCAGACGGATATATTTAAACCGACGGAGCTATAATTTCGTTGAAATTATTTTGGAATTTACTTTCTCGAATATTGCTTTAATAGGGAGGAGTTTGGCGCAAGGATTCAATAAGTGAACATCGGAAGGAAGTGCCAATGACGAGGTATGCGAAAATTTAATAATGAAAATTCGATTTTTTGAAGCAGTTGTTATACCATTAAAAGTGTATCGATGTGGGAACGTAATTGAGTTTCATATAGTTTAGTTCAGTTTTGAATTCCAGAAAGGACTGCTAATATAATTTAATAATCATCTTGACGACTTAACCAACATTAATATCAGGCGCATGCATTTTTTTAAGACTATCGAACTCATTTCAGTCCTAATTTGGGTTCTACTCAGCTGTTCTGTACGCATAGGCTTATTACCAATTCAGTAACTTATATCTATTTACGAGCTTTGGCGGTTCATTCATTTCATTCATTTTCAATCGTCCGCTTGTCCATTACGTGGGCCGCGGGTGTTGGTTGCTCAAGTGGACTTTCCATAGCTCTCGATTCTCCGCCATCGACTCTAAAGCATCAAGGGCAATCTTCATACGGGTAGAGGAGAGATTATGTACTTGATCTAACCATCTCAACCTGGGTCTACCTAGAGGTCGCCTGCCTGATGGTACGGATTCCATAGCACATCGTGGGATCCTGGTTGGGGACATGCGTTTAACATGACCAAAGCACCGGAGCATGGAGCTCGACATTAAGTTCCTCACGTATTCTGGTATTTCTAATGCGATCTCTACGGGTCACACCAGCATTACAACGAAACCGTATGACCAGGTAAGAGTTGGAACAAACACCGAATTAAAGACTGACAGCTTAGCTTTGACACCAAGTTCAGTCCTCCTAATAACAGAATGACCTATACCGGAAAACTCACTCAGCATTGATGCTCCTTCCATCACTCTTGAATAAGATCCCAAAGTACTTAAACTTCTCCATCTGTTTCAATGGGACTCCATTAACATGCAGAGTGCATTGAACCGGGGTTCTGGAGACGACCATCATTCTTCACATTTACCTTCATCTCTGCTTCAACATAAACGGCTAAAAACCATTTGAGTGCGCGTTGAATTTCAGTCTGACAGCGAGAGGACCCAAGGATGACCAAGACATCAGCGAAGAGCAAATGACTTATCCTCAGATCGGACTACGCTGTAACATTCAGTCCATATAAGTAATGAAAAGGAGAGGAGACAAAACGCACCCCTGGAGAGGTCCAGACCAACGCCTATGTTTACCCGACCCGAACACAATTTGTACAGTTTGTGTAAAGAGATTGAATATCTCTCAAGAGAGAGCCGTCAATTCCATACTACTGTAATACACTCCAGAGTTTACCTTGAGGGACTCGGTCATACGCTTTCTCCAAATCTATGAAGCATGCGTAAATAGGTGTGTAATCACCCAATCTGCCAATCGCAGGGAGTTTCGGCGCATTCAAAGGCCACTTCCACTACCGTGAGACTAGGTTCCGCCCTACTTGGAATGGCTCTGTCATCCTCTCAATGCCCTGGATTGGATTGAGCAATTCAGAAAAATGATCGCTCCATCTGCGTGGTTTATAACACAATTTTGGTCTACCCTCGTCTCACTTTCTGGATCTTTTTAATTTTAAGCTTGGGACAGGTCCGGATGTTTCAACATTCTTTGCCCTTATTTCGTTTGCTAAACTCTTCAACATTTGGGACTATATATATTTATAAGGTTAGTCATTGTGTTTATTGTTTTTTTTTTCTGCTCTACTTGATTTAGCAAAACAAAAGACTGTAGCAGTAAACCGATAGCTAGGTGTTGATTGAGAATAGGATTAACTTTAAGTCGAACCACAGCGTCGGTCGATAGGGAAACTTCAATCCTACAGTCAACGCTTGCAAGAATGCTGCCAAACATCAGTGGACCTGGACCGGACCATAGTGAAAAGCTCAGTAAGCATCTTCAGTGTGAGCTGAAGTAATGGATACCAATGAATGTCAGGAGAAAGTTTCGCGACTTAGCGCTGTGAGGACGATCTCCGTATCGTTGCTGACGAAATGGGCAGAAAATACACAAGGAAACTTGCTGGTCACCAACATAGAGCAAACGGATTGGCAGAACCACTAGACAACCACAGGACCACACAAACTACTAAATCACGCAGTCTAGTCGATTCAGTAAATATCTATGCACAGATTGGGACATGACACGTCAACCAATAATGTCCACATCGTCCGAACGAGGAAGAAGACGTATAGCATGATATTGTCCATTACCTATGCTTTATGAGTATCGGTACAGAATTTCTCCTGTCTGAGAAAACAGGAGCAAAGCAAACCAGTTATTAACAGCATCCTAACGGGGAGAAAGTAACCTGACAGGAAACAGTAGTATCTTGGAAGATCTCACATCTAGTGGTAAATAACAGTTATACTCTCGAATGTTTGTCAGACGTTCGCGAGAGGTGATGCAGTGGAAAAACCTGAAGATGTAATTTGATTTTTCCGGGGATCGAACTTCGGACCCAGCACACTAACTTTTCTTCTCCCATCAATTACCGATCCATAGCACTTACGTCCATTCCTTCTAAGGTCATGGAAACGCTGATAAATCTTCAGCTTATGAAATATCTTGAATCACGGAAACTAGCCGAGAAGTGGAACCTATCTCTCCATCACACCGCTGAAACGAAGATTGTTGCGCTTGATACCTATTTCAAAAGCATTTGACAGAGTTTCGCATCAAGCTCTCTTGTCGAAAATGCGTGCTTATAAGATCGATCGATTTGTCTCTTATTCAATGGATTAGAAACTACCTTTTTGGCCGTTCAATTCAAGTTGTTTTGGATGGTTTCAAGTCTGAAACTCACCATATAAATGCTGGTGTTCCCCAAGGCTCTGTTCTGTCTCCGACTCTCTTTCTCATTTTAATAAATGATCGCTTGTCTAAAACCTCTAATCTAATTTATTCCTTCGCTGATGACCATGACAGTACCCTTAGCTTCTCATATTCATTCCAGGACTCACGTCCCTCCTCTTCGGCAGTAGAACTGGAATGGCAACGTATGTTAAGCTCATTAAATTCCGACCTCGACAGAATTATAAATGGGGTTTAGCCAATATAGTGGAATTTAATGCTTCTAAAACGCAACGCTTTCTGCTGTCTCTAAAGCGAAATCTAAACTTCCAGCCATTATCAATAAATGACACTTTCATCTTACTTACTTACTTATCGGGCTCCCGACCCGTGAAGAGTCTCTGCCTGAGACACTGCAGCCTTCCATCCTCTACGATCCCGGGCATGCTGCTTCCAGTTGTCCAGACCAAGCGCTCTGGCATCCGCGATGGCTTGGTCTTTGAAACGGAGGTTCGGTCTTCCTTGTCTTCTCGAACCTGGGGGCAGGGATTCGAAGATCCTCTTAGCTGGAGCATTATTGTCCATTCGCTCGATGTGGCCGAGCCAATGTAGTCGACGTGTTTTGGCTTTTTGGACTACATCCACATCTTGGTACAGCTCATAGAGTTCGCGGTTATATCTTCTTTTCCATTCGCCCTCCTCGCACACAGGACCGAAAATCCGCCGAATTATTTTTCTTTCGAAGGAGTATTAGCTCTCCCTTCCTGCTTATCGTCCAGCACTCGGCGCCATAAAGCAGAACTGGCAGGATAAGGGTTTTGTAGAGCACACATTTCGTCCTTCGAGTTAGGAGTTTTGAACCCAGTTGTTTTGCCAAACCGAAGTAGCAACGGTTTCCTAGGGTAATTCTTCGCCGGATCTCCACTATGGTGTCATTAGTGGAGTTCATATTTACTCCGAGGTAGGTGAACTCCTTAACTTCCTCAAAGTTGTTGCTATCAATAGTGACGTTTTGTCCTAGGCGGTGGACAGATGCTTGTTTGTTTGTTGATTGCATGTATTTAGTCCTGTCCTAATTTACTGCAAGGCCAACGGATTTCGCCTGTTCTTCAATCACCGTAAACGCTTCTATTACGGCACACTGGGAGCGACCGATGATGTCAATATCGTCCGCATAGCCCAGCAGTTGGACGGATCTGTTGAAGATAGTGCCTTCCGTGTTGACACCTGCCCTGCGCACTGCGGCACTTGCATCACCGAAACCGAAAGACTTTCCATTCTCGGTACATGTGTTCATGACAACCTTTGTTGGAACGACCAAATACACGAAGTCGCCAAGAATGTGAAATGTCAATAGGTTTCCTCAAACGGTGCAAGAAATATTTTACCCCTTCTGATCTGGCTACAGTATTAGGCGTTCATCCGCCCAAAACGTGAGCTTACAATTCTCCTACCTAACTCACTCTTGAGGAATTGGGCCCCCTGAACACTGATTATGTATCTATTGATCTGGTTAGGTGACATAACTGGTGATCGGAGTTCCGCTGTTATTATCAGACAAACATTACTGACGGGTCGTTGGATGCTAGCACATATATTCATTCGAAACAGGATTTACTGTAGCTCATTGTTGTTATTGTAGTATCGGCACTGTGCGATGCCAATTTGACTATATAAAATGTAGAACAATGAAAATAAAGTCGCACTATATAAAACTATAGAGCAATTGGTTGATTAATATTGGGTCTCTACAGTTATGATTTCTATTGTTATCCTCTCTGTGAAATACACCTTTTTATGTTTTCTTCGATGATCTCCTTTATTTCGCTGAAAATAGTTGACCTGTAGCAAAACATTTAGCAGGCGAACGATTCGATATTATGTCAAGTGTCATATATACCTTATCGAAAGCATTAAAATTGTTAGAAAAGACCCCTGCACTTATTTTTATAAACTCAAACCACACACAAAAGTAATAAAACGAATTGCTGTCAGTGAATTTTATGACTGTAGGTAATTAATATTTCAAAGTATACTGCTACTGCCCCCAAGTGGCGAGGAAAATTCGTCTTAAAACCACGCTTCATGACGATATAAAACTTTTTCATTATTCTTCGAAAACAACTTCAAAGACATACCACCACCATTTGCGATATCCTGGCGCAATGAAGCTTAATTTAAAAATAATAGGCAACAGAACTCCTTTTGGAGGTTAGAGTTGCTCGAGCGAGGTATTTCTCGCACCCAATTAAAATAAATTGGCTTTACCATCGTAGTAGGTAACGTCCTCGTCCAAGAGTTTTTATTTTTTAATTTTTCATTACTTTGCTCAAGGATACAGAAAGACACAACCACCTCCAACGCCACTCTATTGTATCCAAGAATTTGTGTGCATCTAACTAATACTCCGTAGATAGTGGATACTTTGTGCCTGTGACCCAGTTCCGTACTGAAAACTGAATGTTGTTCTCAGTACATTAAGCTGTGTGTTACCATACCACACAACCATCTTCAAGTATAGAACATGTGCAATTGTGGCTAAAAGTACATTTGAATATGGTGTTCGGAAACTTGGTCCTGGAGGTGGAAATCCGCATTCGTCCATGTAAAACTAACAAAGTGCAATCGGCCTATGTTCAATTGAATTGTAGGTATTTTCGACTTCATGTTCACAGGAGTGTGCCGTAAGCGCAATTGTATATGAAATTAAATAGAAAAAACTTGCCAAACGAATGAAGGCAAAGAACGGAGAACTACGTAAACGACTGCTTGTATGCAGTAAACAAAATTCAGGATGCAGAATTTTCTAAGTTGAGAAGACGTGGCTTGTGTATGTATGTAATATGTATATCTACTTGTAAGCATGGTTGTTTTTTTATTGCTGAGGTTCAGTTGTAAAATGTTATGGAATACGAAAGTCATTTGAGTGCTGTTCTGAAAGCTCGTACAAGTTTTGCATACACAAATTAACGGAACCGAGTCTCGAGAGGTGTCCTCGATGGGTATAATACATATATTTATATGAGTATGAGTTGCTAAGAGATTTGAGCGAGGACGAACAGAGCGCAGCGTGCAGGCCGCAGGTTGGCTTGGCAGTAACAACAGTGTAAATAATTTCAGCTAAGCTAAAGACACGTAGTTTTGTTGAGTTTTGAGAGATTGATTTGGTGTAGTGATGTGTATCGGAGGACACAATAGCAATGAGTCGAAGACCAAAAAACCGAAAAAAGGTCTACATTTTAGAAAAACAATACTCTAAAAATCGACGGTTTTTTTTACTACATTGAGGTGATGATGGAATTTTTTAAGCGAGAAGGGAGTTTTTTGGTCGATTTTTGATGTGCTCTTTATGATCGTATAACTTTTGATAAGACTCGACACTTACATACTTTACTTTTGGTGGCGCTTACAGTCCGGGGTGGACCACGGCCTCAACCAACAAGCCCCTCCAGCCAGCTCGGTCCCTCGCTAGCTGCCTCCAGTTACGCACACCAAGTTGGTTGAGGTCGTTCTCCAATTGTGCGCGCCACCTAAAGAAGGGTCTTCCTCTGCTGCGTTGTCCCTCAGGGTTGGATTCGAAGACTCGTCGGGCTGGTGCGTTGTTGTCCATACGCTCCACGTGTCCCAGCCATCTCAGCCGTTGTATTTTTAGCTTTTTGACCAGGTCAGCGTCGCTGTATATCCCGTACAGTTCGTTATTGAATATTCTTCTCCATACTCCATCGTCACAAACTGGACCGAATATCATTCGAAGAATCTTTCTCTCAAAACATCCCAGAAGGTTTTCATCCGCTTTTGACAGGGTCCATGCTTCTGCACCATACAGCAGGACCGGGATGATTAAGGTCTTATATAATATCTCCTTGGTTCTATGAGAGAGGGCTTTACTTCTTAGATGCCTTCTTAGTCCGAAGAAACAGCGATTGGCAAGAGTGATTCTTCGCTTGATCTCTGCGCCGATGTCATTTTGCGATGTTATAGTGGAGCTAGGCTTGCCACCCGTCCTCCTTTGAGGAGGACAGTGCTCCTTTGTAAGGTGATGTCCTCCGTCCTCCACAAAAAGAAAAATGTCCTCCACAAACATAATTACTATCTATAAAAAAAAATCAAATTTCTTTCACTTCTCAAAGAGTACGATTTTATTTTTCAAATGTGGCAGCAGATACATTGAAGTAGTAGTGCACGGCATGTAGGATGCCGTGTCAACCTTTAGAGCCAAGTTTTAACATAAATTGAAGTAACTGCAGAAGAGCAGGAGAGTTCAACGTTTCTCATCTTTTCAGAGACTTCAGGATTCAGGTCCTATTGACTTCGGCATCTGCATTGAACGTTAAAGCCGCTGCGGAACGAAAAATCGCATACCAAAATGACACACGACGAAATCATGAACGAAAAATGTTGCTCTACTTTACATTTTGCAGTACGCTGCTGCTGCTAAATTATGCCGAAAAGTGGGCAATTGTAGTAGATTAGGCTAGATTTCACTTTAGGTACTGCCCATTAAAAAAATATATATACTTTATTTTTAACCCGATTGAATTTAATGCGAATTTAATCTGGAAAAAAAAATTTGGCGCTATATTACCGTCAAATTTTTCCAAAATTATTTTTTTTATTTTAACCAAATGAGCAATTAACTAATAAAAAAAGTTTCATCAAAATCGGATTTTTTGGCGGTAAAATTGAGCAAGCAGCATAACATAAGCATTGTATATACCCAACTTCACACCTACTGTAACCACAAGCGGGGACGCAGTATACCCCGATACGTATATTAAAAAAAAGTTTTATTTTTTAAGTCCTCCACGAGATTTTATAAAAGGTGGCAAGCCTAAGTGGAGCCCAGGTAGACAAAGTCTTTAACAACTTTGAAGTTGTATCTGTCCATCGTGACGTTTTGTCCGAGTCGTCGATGTTGAAAGTCCTTTCTCGTTGACAGCATATACTTCGTTTTGTCCTCATTAACAGCCAGACCCATCTTCGCCGCCTCCGTTTCGATGCTTGCAAATGCACCACTGACAGCTCGCCGCGTTCTCCCAATAATGTCAATATCATCAGCATAGGCAAATAGTTGAACGGACTTTTGAAAAATTGTACCTCTGGTGTTGGCTTGTGAGTTTCGTACAATTGCTTCAAGAACGATATTAAAGAAAGTACATGATAGCGCGTCTCAAACCTTTTTCGACATCAAATGGCTCGGTGATGTTCTTGCCGACCTTGACGGAGCAGCGAGATTTCTCCATCGTCATCCTGCACAGACGGACGAGTTTGGCGGGGATGCCAAAACTTGACATGGCTTTGTATATTTCATCCCTATAAACGCTATCATAGGCGACTTTAAAGTCGATAAATAGATGGTGTGTATCGATCTGAAATTCCTGGGTTTTTTCCAAGATCTATCGGAGTGTGAAAATTTGGTCGATGGTTGACTTTCCTGGTCTAAAACGACACTGATATGGGCCGATCAGGTTGTTGGCGAAAGGTTTTAGACGTTCACACAATACAGCCGACAAGATCTTATACGCGACATTCAGGAGACTTATTCCTCTGTAGTTGGCGCAGTTCAGAGTATCTCCTTTCTTGTGGATGGGGCACACGATGCTGAGGTTCCATTCGTCGGGCATGCTTTCATCCGACCAAATTTTACAGATGAGTTGGTGAATGCTCCTTACCAAGCCATCTCCCGCTGCTTTGAATAGCTCGGCCGGAAGGCCATCCGCTCCAGCAGCTTTGTTGGACTTAAGTTTGGATATCGCTATCCTCACTTCGTGTAGGTCGGGTGGACGGAAATTTTGGCTATCATCGTCCAATCAATCAATCGTCCGTTTAGCAGTCTGCAGAACTATTCTTTCCAAATCCTCAGCACCGACTGTGAATCTACTACTGTATTCCCATGCTCATCTCTGCAGGCTTCTGTTCGGGCCTTGTATCCTTGGGTGGATCGTTTTACCCTTTGGTAGAACTCGCTTCTCGTGCTCTTTCTTTTTCCTTCTGAGAAGTCGGTGTTCCTCCCTTCTTTTTTGCCCGTAGAGCTCGCGGGCAGCTCTCTCAGCCGCTCTGGTTCTTGTCTGCAGCATTAATTAATAGGCCTCGTTCTTGGCTGCATGTGCCTGGCGACTCGACACTATTGAGATGATTTTTGACGGTGTTTTCAAAGTGCATTGGAACATTTTCTGAGGCGGTTTTTAAGACAATATTGACCCGTAGTTCCCATTTATAACATTTGATATTTAAATAAAGTCTTTATAAATGAAGACGTTCCAAATCTTTTTTTGAAATCCTCAGTGTATTTCAAGGGGGTTTCCTAGCTGGACTTTCGACGGTTGACCAAATCTTTGCTTTAGTCACAATAGCCAAAGATTCATAGCAAGAATAATTAAGTTGTACGTTGTTGATTTTGGGTCTACCGTATCTGTGACCGATACTGGTGTATCTCAAGGCTGCGTTCTCAGCCCCATTGTTTTCGGGCTTTTTATTTACGATTGCCTGGGGGCGTTGCTATGAGAGACGCTAGACGCAGTGATTCTTACAGCCAACTCTCATACGCTGCAACTTACTTAAGGTGGCGCTACAGTCCAGAGTGGAGCTGGGCCTCAACCAACAAGAGTCTCCAGCCAGCACGATATTTGGCCAGCTGTCTTCAGTTTCGCACGCTAAGTTGGTTATTCCTCTACTGCGCCGTCCCTCGGGCCACCTCAGTCGTTGGACCTTCACTCTTCTGGCTAGGTCGATGTCGCTGTACAGTTCGTCGTTGTATCTCCTCCTCCATTCACCGTCTATGCAGACGGGACCAACAATTACTCGAAGAATTTTCCTCTCAAAACAATCAAGAATGACCTCATCCGCAGTGAATTGACTGTCGGAATTTAAGCTTTGATAACATTCTCCGATGCTTGATGATTACGTGACTGTTTTCCTTATTAATTCGACATCATTCTTCATCTACAAAACTCTGATCCACATATTTCTCCTTTTCCAAAAAGTAGTAATGGAGTTATCGATATTTTTGACTGTTTTTTGAACACATTTAAAAATTAAAAATTGTCATGAATTTCTTGTCTTGGTCTGTCAAAATTACGCTACGTATTGTGCAATTATTCGCTAGCTTAAATATTGTGGACACCACTGCAGTGGAAAATAGGTAACTTTTGACACATCTGACGAAAGTTTTATATGTATGTCTATTTGAGGCCATTGACTACGTTGGTCTAGGTCCCTCGCAGACTGTAGATTATAAAGAAATCAATCATTTCGAAGGTGTTTTTTTCGAACATTGTTCAGTGTTTTAGAAAATTTTTCGATTTCTAAGTCGGCTGTTCGATCGTTACCTGATGTTGATAGTTTTGGGTTGTGATGTGATTTTTGATGCGTTGTTTTCAGCTGATTATTGCGTAATATTTTAACCCCTTCTACGATTTTTTAACGAAATCTTTCGTATTTTTTAAGCGATTTTCGGTGCGTTGCTGACACCATTTTAATGCTGATTTTAAAATAGATGTAATTTTCTGCCAATCTTTGATAAGTCACTATGCTACTATGGTAAAGAGCTCTCGCCGAAAATTTACTTATCAATGGTTTATAAATTTAGGATAATGTTGTGTTGAAGTACAACCCAATTTTTTATTTTATTTATTGAACCATTTTTTGATGAGTTAGTCTTGTTACTTACTTACTTACTTACTTAAGGTGGCGCTACAGTCTGGGATGGACATGGGCCTCAACCCACAAGCGTCTCCAGCCAGCACGATCTTTGGCCAGCGGTCTGCAGTTTTGCACGCTAAGTTGGTTAAGGTCCCCTTCCACTTGCGTGCGCCACCTGAGTCGCGGTCTTCCTCTACTGCGCCGTCCCTCGGATGTGGATTCGAAGATCTTCCGGGCCGGAGCATTCATGTTCATTCGCTCTACATGACCCAGCCACCGCAGTCGTTGGACCTTCACTCTTCTGGCTAGGTCGATGTCGCTGTACAGCCCGTACAGTTCGTCGTTGTATCTCCTCTTCTATGCAGACGGGACCGAAAATTACTCGAAGAATTTTCCTCTCGAAGCAACTAAGAGTAAGCTCATCCGCTTTTGATAGAGTCCATGCGCCTCTGCACCATAAAGTTGCACTGGGATGATTAAGGTCTTATAAAGGGTCACTTTAGTTGTTCGAGAGAGGGCTTTGCTACTCAGTTGCTTTCTTAGCCCAAAGAAACAGCGATTGACAAGAGTTATTCTTCGTTTAATCTCAGTGCTTGTGTCATTGTCTGAGTTCATAGCGGAGCCTAGGTAGACAACGTCCTTTAACACCTCAAAGTTATATCTGCCTATAGTGACATTCTGTCCAAGACGTGCGTCGGTGTTGGGTGTTCTTTCTTGATGACTGCATATACTTTGTCTTGCCCTCATTGACCGCCAAACCCATCTTCGCCGCTTCCATCTCAATGCCCACGAATTTGCCAATAACATCACGCTGCATTCTGCCGATTATATCGATGTCGTCGTCGTAGGCGAGTAGGTGGAAGGACTTTTGAAAGATAGCGCCTCTGGTGTTAGCGTTTGAGTTTTGCACTATTCTTTCAAGAACGCGCTTCGCCTTGTCTAAATCCTTTTTTGACATTGAAGGTCTCGGTGAGTTCTTTATCGAAATTGATGCGACCTTGAGCAGCGTGCATTCTCCATTGTCATCCTGCACAAACGGACGAGTTTGGCAGGGATGCCAAAACTAGACATTGCTCTATATAGGTCGTCTGTATAAATGCTGTCATAGGCGGCCTTAAAATCGATGAAAAGATGGTGGGTATCGATTTGGACTTCCTGGGTTTTTTCCAAGATCTGCCGCAGTGTGAATATTTGGTCGATAGTAGAATTTCCTGGCCTGAAGCCACACTGATCAATCAAGTTGTTGACGAAAGGCTTCAGGCGTTCACACAACACGGCAGATAAGATCTTATAGGCGATGTTAAGAAGACTAATACCTCTGTAGTTAGCGCAGTTCAGAGGGTCTCCTTTCTTCAGGATCGAGCAAACAATACTGAGGTTCCATTTATCGGGCATACTTTCTTCCGACCATATTTTACAGATGACTTGGTGCATGCTCCTAACCAAGTCATCGCCTGCCGCTTTGAATAGCTCGGCGGTTAGGCCGTCTGCTCCAGCGGCTTTGCTGGACTTAAGCTTTTGATATGGCTATCTTCACTTCGACCAAGTCGGGTTGACGGAATTGTTGTCCTTCATCGTCTAGGTTGAATGGTTCATTCTGCCTGATGGCGGGATTTAGTTCGTCATCGGCGTTAAACAGTCTGCAGCAGCAGTTCTTCCATATCCTCCTCGATCGCGCGCTTCTCGTGCTCTTTCTTTTCCCTCCTAAGAATCCGGTGTTCGTCTCTTCTTTTCTGCGCTCACGGGCAGCTCGGGTCCTTCTTTGCAGGTTCGTCTTTTTACCACTTGGACATGTGGGGCTTAAAGTGCTCATATTTATCAAAGAACTGGACAAGCCAATGAAACTGTTCGACGATGAAAGTGGCAGCGAATTGATACGTTATTGCCTCTATAAGATCGGCTAAAAACAAACAAAAAAATAAATAGAAGACCATACAAATCGGGTTAGTAGTTCTTACGTTATTGTGGAACAGAGAGAAAATCTACAATTTTATTATATATATGTATAGATTAATTAGGTTGGTTATCATCCGCTTCTCTGGTTAAATTTTAAATCCTGTTCCCACCATGAAGTTAACTCTCTGGATATTTACCTTTGGATATACAGTTAGCCTCAAAAGTGAGTAAACACCGATGCTCTTTCGAGTTTTCTTTAGGGTCTGGAAACAGGTCTAAAACCAACAATAAGAAAATAACAATAACAAAACGTATTTAATCTCGACAGGACAAAATACTTTATAGATATTTAAAAAAAATAGTTTCCCATCTCCAAAAAAGAATTAAAACATCATTGGTGTTTACTTACTTTTGAGGCTCACTGTACATACTTGCCTTAGCTTAACCCAACTGCTTACTTTTTTCAAATTAAACCAAAAAACCATTTAGCTTCAACTGATTACAACTTCTTGACCATAAAACAACACTTTTCCTCTATACATAAAAATGAGAAAGATATATCCTACCTTTCAAGTCCGCACAAAGGATATCTGTACAAGCAAATTATCGCCCAGCTTATCCAAACGACTGAAACAAAGTAGCACAGAACGTAATCCCTAAAAAAACGACCCGAATGATAAATTCAAAGTTTCCTTCTTTGTTCGTAATTATTTAAGTCCTTCCATGAAAGTGGACTCCTCTAGAGTCTACACCCTAATTCTTTTAATTGATATAGCGGAGCAAAAAACTTGTTTAATTAGGTGCTCGGTGAAAAATCTTCTAGTTGTCCTTCAAGCAAACATATGACTGTATATGAATCCACTTTAAAACAACAGAAAAATAAAACAAACCAATACCCTATTTAAGATTTATGCTGTCTCCCTGGAGATTTATGTTGCTTAACTTACAAGGACCCCTTATCTTTAGTGTGCTACTGCATGAGTGCTTTCCTTTTTTTCTTGTTTTGCTGTTGATGTTACTGCGCTGCTGTATTCCATGTCCTTTGTAATAATTTATTAAATAGTGAATAGACGACATAAAAGCAGCTGAGACTATAAAGACGTATTGCCTTGGGATTCGCCTGGATTCGTTATTTATTTGAATGGGAAATGTAAATTTATATCCCTCTTTGCCAGGGATGATGATGAGTTGTTTTTCTTAAACTTAGAATAGAAAACTTTGCACAATTCATTTAAATTTTTAATGACTGGCGATGTAGGCAGAATCACCTATGCGAAAATTTGAGGACCATATTATCCTAAATGATGTCGCATAAACGTCCTAATGTACTAGAAACAGTATTACTACAGTGGCGACAGAAAAAATAAATAAGCAATACGCAAAAAAACTTTGAAACCCTCAGAAATGGGACACAACGAGAATAGAAAGTAATTGCGAAATATACAATAGCAACAGAGTAATGGCATGGTGGATAGAATAGTAGGATCTATTACTCATGCTGGTAGTGCTCTCGCGTGTTTCTGTGTTGACAAATTAAATTGTTTGTGGTAGAGGAGGAAGGAGGGGGGCGCTGCAATGAAGGACATGTTAGACTAATAACTGTTTTCAAATAAAAGCGACGAAAGCAATTAAGTTCTTTTGGATATTTTTCCAGCGTCACTGTCAAAAGCGATGACATCCGAAGTATTTTGTATTCTGTTTAGAAGCTTTCCGAAGTGACGAAGTGAGAAATCGTGTGGTAGAAGGCTGATGCGGTTTAATTGTTGCGTTCTTCAAAATATGAATGCTGTGCGAAAAGCTAGTGAATATAATGGCAACACTCAATTGCTTGGTGCAAGTCAGTGAAGAAGTGGTAAGAATATCGCAGAAGATCGCGAAATACTTAAACGTTCCCACCTGTTTCAATGAGACTCGACTAATATGCAGAGTCTATAGAATAGGCGGTCTGAAGATGACCATCCACTTTAGATCTCAGTTGCGTTTTAAATAAGCTTATGGGCCTTAGTGCCCGGTATCCAAATAATTAACTGAATAAATTTAGAACATTCATATTGTACATTATATAGTACACTTAAGAAGTATATATGCTCAATTTTATTTAAGAGTAAATTTCCTCTGCAACAACTCTTATACTTGCCTGCGCCTGGGTGTGCAGAAGTGCAGGTGCAATACTGTATACAGTCAAATTGTATCTCTTTAGGCCAATATCTATTGCAGTCACATTCACATTCAAATCACAATAGCTCCAAATTGTCTCTCGCCTTATTTTTCGCGAGCCGCTTCATTTTTATATTGTGTTGTAAAAAGATACAATTACGCCCTGCATTACCCAGGATCAGCCACTACACATTTCACAATAGGCGTTAATCAAACCCTCTTCGAAGACTTCAACCCGAAATTCTTAACACTAAATTCACAACATACTAACAGCGGTTAGTATGATGGACTAATTGTTGAGTATTACAATCGCTCAACACATTTGCGAACACAACCATTAACATCTACATTCGTGAATGCATCCATCTGTAAAATCCATGCGGCAAATGGGCAAGAGGTGGCGGTAGCTGATTTGAGGTCATCTTTACAAGCTAAGGCCCTAGTTATAGCTATAATTGAAATGCATCATTGAAACAAATCAGTGGAATGGTGGTTTCATTTTTTTGACAAGTCGGTTATAGCAATCATTGAAAAATTCCTGTCAGTGGAAGAACCTGTCAGTGACTTGGCCGCAAACAAGTATAGGTTTTGAGGTTAGAGTTGATCATTGAAAGCAAAACTGACAGCTGAGAATAGAATGAAAATCGAACACATCAGTGAAACGATTGGGTTCCAAATTAGAGAAACGAGAATCAGCTGTTCATTGAAATCGATTTCGATCAGTGAAATAATAAAATTGGATTTAAAGAAAAGTTTTAATCAGAATTAAGTTATTTCTTTCGTAAAAAAATTCCACAATTGATTAGCTTTATCTTGATACCAACTAAAGCCAATATTGTTTGATTATTCGTCTTAAAATCGGAAAACTAAATTTTCAATGATTCATTTCAATGATAGCTATAACTAGGGCCTAAGGCAGACACATCGTGGATCCAAAGCATTGTGCGTATCAGAGTGCAACCAGAATTATCAATGCATCCATTATTGGCATCGGTTGTTTGGCCACCGTAACAGCGAAGCGATAAAGAGATTAGCAGCGGAAAAATTGGTGAGTGGCATTCGTATATTAAACTGTAGACAATGTAGAGAATGTGAAACTTGCATGCAGACTAAAATGACACGTTTACCATTCGCTAAGTCAACCAGCGAAAGTTATGCACCATTAGATCTTGTGCACAGTGACGTCTGTGGCCCTATGCAGACGACAACACCAGGTGGTAACAGATACTTTCTAACGTTTATCGACGATTTTAGTAGATACACCGTAGTTTACTTGCTCAAAAATAAATCTGAGGTTTATGATCATTTAATCCAGTATGTGGAAACGGCTAAAAACATATTTTCAATAAAGCCCAAGGTAATCAGGTCTGACAATGGGGATGAATATAAGGCTGGAAGAGTTTTGCGGTTCCTGGAAAGGCAAGGCATACAGTACCAACATACGACACCGTATTCCCCTCAACAGAACGGTACGGCCGAACGAAAAAACAGGTCTTTAGTTGAAATGGCTAGGAGTATGCTTCTTGACTCATGTTTGGGCTACGAATTTTGGGGTGAGGCAATTATGACCGCGAATTACTTGCAGAATAGATTGCCATCGAGTGTTATTCCAACAACACCCTATGAAAGATGGACAGGCAACAAACCGTATATAGATCATCTTCGGATTTTTGGAACGAGAGCTTTTGTTTACATTCCCAAAGAAACACGCAGAAAGCTAGACGACAGGGCAAAGGTGAGAATACTTGTAGGCTACGATGAACATTCCAAGGGTTATCGTCTCGTAGATAAGAGCACCAAGAAGATCACTATTAGTAGGGATGTGAGGTTTCTTGATATGTCATCGGGATCGGACAACTCAAACAATACTGCGATGTGCGACGCAGACCAAAATAAGAATTCAGAACTCACAGTATCTGCTCCAATAGGAAGTCGCGAAGCATATTCTGAACCCGAAGCTAGCAGCAGTATTTCGAATGAACTAAGAAACGATGAGACTGAAAGCGATGATGAGAATTCGTTAGATCCAGACAGTCCACAAGCGGTCGGTACAAGGCAGTCAAGCAGGTCGAACAAAGGAATACCGCCAGCGCGTTTAATATCCGAGGCAAATATGGTACACGGCGAGGGCAATGCTGATAAGGAGCCACGGAATTATAAAGAAGCCATCAGTTGCAGCCAAAGCGAGAACTGGAAAAACGCAATGAAGGAGGAGATTCAGTGTCTTCGACAGAACCAGACATGGGAACTGGTACATCCATCGGATGGAGCGAACATAGTCGGATGCAGTTGGACCTATAAGGTTAAACGAGACATCAAGGGAAACGTCCAGAGGTTCAAGGCTCGACTTGTCGCACAAGGATTTAGCCAGAAATATGGCTATGATTATGACCAAACTTTTGCACCCGTCGTACGACAGACAACTTTTCGGATTCTTCTATCAATAGCCGGTAAATCTAAGATGAAAGTTCAGCACATGGATGCAAAGGCAGCGTTTTTAAACGGACAGCTTAAGGAAGAAATCTACATGAGGTAACCACCCGGATTTGAAGCTGAAGAAGAGGGGCTAGTGTGTCGACTAAAGAAGAGTCTCTATGGGCTGAAGCAGGCCGCGTACGTGTGGAATGAAGCTATTAATAAGGTTCTTGTCGACAGCACAGCACAGCAGATCCATGTCTATATAGCAACTTAATCAATGGTGTCAGTTGCTACATTTTAGTATACGTCGATGACATCATAGTGGCCAGCGTAAACCAAGCACTAATCAAGGGAGTACAAGATTTGTTGGGGCAACATTTTGAGATTAACAACCTAGGCGAAATTCATCACTATTTAGGCATCGAGGTCACTAAGGATGAACGCTCAATCTTCAGTATTCGACAGAAACAGTACATTGAAAAAGTCGTTCAAGATTTCGGACTTAAGGATGCAAAGAGCTCTAAGGTTCCACTTGAACCTGAATATGATAAATCAGCAAGTGACTCGGAACCCATGCTTAACAACAAGGACTATCAGCGACTTGTTGGGTGCTTATTATACATCGCAGTGAACACCAGACCGGACATTGCAGCGAGCGTATCAATTTTGGCAAGCAAGACGGCTTCACCTAATCAAGCTGATTGGATCGAACTTAAGCGCGTTCTCAAGTACCTTAAGGGAACATCAGGTCTTCGGCTACAGCTCGGCGGAAATAAAGCGGCAGAAAGCGAATTCATCGGATATGCAGATGCAAACTGGGCAGCGGACAGAGTCTGCTGCTGATGCAGAAAGCAATCATGCGTTTCACTTTCAACAACTGAAGCCGATTTCGTCGCTCTTTCGGAAGCATGCAGGGAGGCTGTATGGATACGGAACATCCTGAATGACTTGGGTCATCCTCAAAGTAAACCAACGATCATCTATGAAGACAACCAGAGCTGCTTAAAGCTGATTCGTGAGGAAAAACTGAGTAATCGTTCGAAACAAAAATTTACTTCGTCAAGCACTACGTGAACAAAAACATTGTGGAGTGCCAGTATTGTCCAACGATCGAGATGTTGGCAGACATGTTAACTAAACCTCTGGCAGCCACTCGTATTCAAGAACTCAGGGAAAGCTGTGGACTCTTAAGCGATTGAGGAGGAGTGTTGAGTATTACAATCGCTCAACACATTTGCCGAACACAACCATTAACATCTACATTCGTGAATGCATCCATCGTGTAGCATAATTGCTCATCTCTCTCCCACAAATGTAACCCTTTCCTTTTACCAAGTTTTTCAACTTCTTCTTTTTTCCTTTATCTCTTAATAAAACTTTATACACTACGGTGATACTTTTATTTGTCGGCTTTTATTAATCCAATTTTCAGATAGAGATCAACACTAATAAGCGACGGGCCTTTGGTTGAACCCCCAGAAAAATGCTTTATGAATAATTGAACATATGAGGGCATTACCTACGTAGGGGAGCGTCGCCAACAGTGAGACACTTTTTTTTTCAAATGACTATATCTAAAAAAGTATTCCGAGTAATTAGTTGATTTTAATTGCGTTAGGTAGTTTTATTATTTGTGCTGTTTATTGCATACTTAAAATTTAATTTACCTTTACCGATAAAATAATTTAAATCAAAATGGCCGAGTACCTCATTTGTCTCACTGTTGGTACACCTACTCCAACAGTGAGACAGTCCTTCCCCAACATTGAGACACCTTCAACAAATATTTTAATAAAAAAAGTTTTGTTTGATAAACATTTATATTTTATTATGCAAAAAAGTCTTATGAATAAATATAACGAAATAAAAATAAAAAACGAAAATAAAAGTTACAAAAAATGTCTTCAGTGACAAATAATAAATCGATAATAAAAAAAAATATCGATTTAATTATTCACGAAATAAAAATGAAAAATTTAGCGAATGCGAAAATTTTCCATACGCGAAGTGAGTCATGGCTTAATAGATAGGGATAGCAGACAATTTTGTTTAATAATAAACCAAAGAAAATATATAACCTATGTCCCAGTGATGGCAATGGGATTTTGTCTCACTGTTGGTAAATCGTCGAAAATATGTAAAAAAAAATCAAAACAAAAAAACTATGCATCGAAATGCCTCAAAATCTAGTTAATTGTTTTCTCTACAATATAATCTTACCAATATATAAAACATTGATTGAAAAACTCATCTAGATAAAAAGTTATTTCTTTTTTATTGAGACACTTAAAATTTACTTTTGAGTGTTTTTTTCCACTGCCCTATCACGGCGCGAATACTGTTCACTGAAAGTAAACACAAACTGAACCAATCGGACGAACATCTGTTGCATGATCTACGACAACAAGCGCGACGTGTTCGAACATGTTTCTTCAGAGTTATTCGGAATGTCTCACTGTTGGACGTGTCTCACTGTTGGCGACGCTCCCCTATCTTGAAGTAGATTCGATGGAACTTGCAATGGCCAATGCATTGACATAATAGAGAATCCTAAAACCTAAGCAAATTATATAGGTATGCCATAAAGATATGTGCTAAATTATTTGATATAGCATCTTTACAGTCAACAAATAAATATTGAGAAAGAATGGACCATAGGCCTACCTTTTCACAACCATTCCCGTGTGCAGATATATTTAGTTATATTTTTAGAACCAATGGATAAGTGTGTCAAACAAATTCATCGTGGCCCCATTTCGCACCAGTAAACAAAATTTATTGAGAGTAAGGTAATAGATATCTATTAATGTCACACTACCATCATATCTAATTGGGATTGGAGTAACCTTTCTTCCGGAATGGGTCATTGTCATCATCTGATGACATCAGATGTTTCTATCGCAGTTTCGTCTTAAGTAACAAATTTCAAACTTCTTCAGATAGCATCTTTATTACCTCCTTAATTTTGGGTCTTAAATAGCAGCCAGCTCCACGGCAATCCACAAATCTATTAACAAAATGAAATTTATCCTATCTCATCCAAATAATTTATTTGTATAGTCAACACAGAATGAATGGTTTTCACTTGCGCGCCAACAACGTTCTATATGTATCCTCTGGGAACTAATTAGCAAATAAAAAAAAGAATCTTTCTAACGAAGGTGCTATTGTGTCATCAAATATCGAAGAGCATGAACTACGAAAAGACAGCAACCTACTTCGAAGCAGGTGGGTATGGGGGTATGGGTACCTTATCTTTGTTTTCCTTTCATTTATTCATGAAATCGCCTGTAGCTTCGAGTAAAATTGATCATTTCGCCCTGACAGATGACAGGTACCTACTATTCGAAGTGCCATGGCAAAAGGAGACTCAAATAATTGATTTAATTCGGGAGTGTTACACAACCCTTGTTGACAAAGTTGATGCTCCTTACTCCCACCTAACAGAAGGGAATTAATTCAAAGCTAACAGATTTTCTAATTAATTTACAACTTGTGGGTGGTTTGGTTGGTTTGTTGGGCACACTCACAGGACAGTGGTAATAGTAACTCTTCAAATCAAAGACTATTTAGAGTATTTAGACTATTCATGTTGCTCTGCCCAACTCTTCGGTGGATTCTCTTCTAGTGTTCTCTTCTCTGCAAGGAAGAAAAGAGCGGAGCGGTGCAGAAATTAGTCCCTCACAAAAAGAGCACTGGAAAGATTGAAAGAGTGCTATGCTATGCTCATGATGGAATAAGTATAAGGTGGTCTCGTCCATGATGCAATAAGTATAAGGTGGTCTCGTCGGCAAAAAGTAGTCCCTTAACGACACGTTTTTCTCTTTATTCAGCGTAGTAAGTGTACGTTAACGAAGCGTTAAGGGACCAAAAAACGAACGAGTCGGCAGCCGACGAGACCACCTTATACTTATTCCATCATGGTCTCGTCGGCAAAAAGTAGTCCCTTAACGACACGTTTTTCTCTTTATTCAGCGTAGTAAGTGTACGTTAACGAAGCGTTAAGGGACCAAAAAACGAACGAGTCGGCAGCCGACGAGACCACCTTATACTTATTCCATCATGGCTATGCTATTGCTATTGATCATGATGGAATAAGCTATTGATATTCCTATCGCTGAGTACGGAACGAATACGGCACGGAACGCAAGGCGAAGAGTGGAAAAAAATGTTCTCTCACGATTTACGAAAAGGATTTTATTTACAATTTTACATTTACATTACTCTAGGTCTGTCCTGGCCTGGCACAGGACAAAGCGCAGCGCACAGGAACTTACAAAAAACAATGATTTTATTATTTTGGCGGTTATAAATACGAGTAGCAATGTCCTCGTCAAGGCTAGAGTGCTGCTCTGCACCTGTAAGGGTAGGTAAGGAATCTATGGATTTTTTATGAGTCTTTTCTTACCAGCATCACAGACGAAAGGTCAATAAAATATATAACATTAAAGCCGTGCCAAAACTTTAAGATAATGTCTATAAACAAATAACGCCTGGAGCTAGTGTTCAGTTTATATTCGATTCGAAAAGCCGCTACAATACGTTTTGATCGTCTGAGAAACAATAAACTGACTTTTTATGGCAAGAGAGACACTTAACCCAGCCTAGAATAAGCTTATTGGACTTTAGGAGGGGGGGCAGGTTCGTCAATATGAAAGTGTCCAAGGGATGGTGACCACATTGCGGTTGTTTACCTACCACTCTGATTACAGTACAGGTAAACAATTTTCGGCAATACTTATAAGGAGTGAGTTAATTTTATACTGCCCGATAAAAGAGAGAAGAAAATGGTAGTTTTTAATTAAATTTAACACTAGAATAGCTAGTGGTTAATGACTTAATGTAACGAATTACTGAGTAAGGTTCCAGGTTAGATACCCGGAATATTATGTTAAGTCTCTCGCGAACTTCTGGCACATTCAAGGCAATCACTGTCCAAAAAAAGTTTCTCGATTCATACGTTTGGATGATTGTGAGAACCCAGGTCTAGGGTCCTATATAAATTGCCCCAATATTTATGTTTCCAAACTTATTTATTTCAATCTGGCTCAATAATAAACCGAACAAATATGAACTTACCACGAGTTATTTGTTAGGGTTTTAAATTTAATGTGTCCTGTAGACAATTAACACAAATTCCGCTGTTGGACAGAATGAACCATTCAACCTGGACGATGAAAGCCAAGACGTCCACCTGACCAAAATTAGGTAAAGATAGAAATATCTGAGCTGAAGTCCAACAAGGCTGCTGGGACCCGACGGCTTAACTGCCGAGATTTTCAAGGCAGCGGGAGATGGCTTGGTAGATAGCATAGACCAACTCGTCTCCAAGATTTGGTCAGAGGACAGTATGCCTGATGAATGGAGCCTTAGCATTGTTTGCCCGATCTATAAGAAAGGAGACCCTCACGCGAGACCTTTGATGTCAAAAAATGATTTAGACAATGTGATGCGCTGTCATGTGCGACATTGTGCGAAACTCGCAAAGTCGCAAGCCAACACCAGACGCACAATTTTCCAAAAGTCTGTGCAACTACTTAGTACTTGCATACGCTGACGACATCGACATCATTGGCAGAACACAGCGAGCGTTCGCAATTATAAGCACAGAAGCGGCAAAAATGGGTTTAGCGGTGAATGGGGGCAAAACAAAATACAGGCTGACAACAAGGAACACACAACATCGACGAATATGTCAGAACGCTATTTACTTGATCGCATCGCATCAGAAATCAAGCGAACAATTACACTTGCCAACCGTTGTTACTTCAGCCTATGAAGGCAATTGATTATTAAGGTCGAGAAACACTAAGCAGACTCTATATAACCCCTTATCATCCCAGTCCTGCTTTATGCCGCAGAATCATGGACGTTATTAAAGGCGGATGAAGATCCCCTTGGACCATTATGCCATTAGTATTTACATATCATTTCAGGTTGGCTCGAATGAAAGGGCGCCATTTTTGTAACTATGTATTGCTTTTGAGAAAGGTCGCAGATCTTGCTGGTAAAGCAATCCCGTAATTTACTGTAATTTGCTTCTTAACTCTTTTATTGTGTCTTTTTTATGATCAGACAAATAAAGGCTTTTAACGCTTCCGAATCGAAGAGTCAAAGAATGTTTATATGAGATAAAAAAAAATTACAACAAACCAAAAAAAAAAAAAAACAAAAATAAGTCGTTACCTCTCCTTAAATATCAAGTCAATAGTTAAAGCTAAAGCGTGAAGGATGTTTGCACCTTTAATTTTCTTTGAAGGAAGTTAAAAAACTAACTGAAATAATTTTAGCAACAGTATAATTTCCTAAGTGCTTATGAACATTCGGACGGACTGAAAAAGCAGAATCAAGACAATCGTTACACGCTTCATCTTCATCTGGAACTCATAAGGGAAGCTACGAATATATCCCTTTTGTGATTGTCGATCAGCCATGGTCACGACAATTGTCGATTGCGTCGATTGATTTTAGCTATTGCCATTGTGTAACTCAGTCGATGGGGGAATAAATTATTGTGAATAAAAATGTGAATACTGAGAGTATATCATTATCATAATATGTACTTTGACCGCTGTTTATTGACAGCTAAAGAAGTTAAGGAACTAGCCAGTAAAAGAAAAAAAATGTTAAGAGAAGCGTCTAAACCTTTGGAATTGTAAGAAACGTGTGAGTATAATTTATCGAGAAAAGTGTCTCTTGTGCCTAAGTAGGTACAATATCAGTGATGCCATTCTGACCGGGATCCGGTCATATCTGACCGAAATCATTTCACTCTGACCGGAGAAAATTTCAGAATCCGGCCTAACCGATTTTTGACCGGAACGAACAAATTCTTTAACCGGAAAATCCTTTTTTGACCTGAAAAATAATATTGTTCTATATATTAGGCATAATATAAATTTCTCTAATTTAACTGAACCTTTGCCATAACTTCGCTCAAAAGTTCAAACAGAAACCAATTTATTGAGAATAGTCGAACATTTACAACACCAAACAATCATCTGAAAACATGTCCTTTACTGACTTAAAACATGTCATATAAAATCTGTTTCAGTAAATTTTAAACAAACGAAATAATAAAAAAACCAGTAGGACCATTATCTTCGACTATGCCGAAGCTCAAATACCCGGTACTATATTATTGTATAATAAAAAAAAAATTTAGTATTAAAAAATTATATATTTGTATGGGAGGTATGGGTACTTTTTATTCGACCAAGCTAATTTTTTGTCAAACATTTTTAAATATTATTAAAATAATATGTGCAAAGTTTAAACTTTCTATCTTTACTGTACCTATTTAAATTTAATTTTTAACATAAAAAGCTATATAAATCTGATATTTTTGTATGGGAGGTAGTAGTAGTTTTCATCCGATGTTGCTCATCTTCGAACTTAGCCTCAGTTTGGTGGATAAAAGCTTACATACCAAGTTTCAAGTCGATAGCTCTTAAATTACGGCCGTAATCGTGCGGACAGACGGACAGACGGACAGACGGACAGACAGACGGACAGACAGACGGACATCGCTAGATCGACTAAGAAAGTGATGCTGATCAATAATATATATAGTTTGACATACCTACAACGCCTCCTTATGGGCGTTACAAATGGAATGACAAAGTGAATATACCCTCACCACAGTGTGGTACCGGGTATAAAAACAGTCACAAATTCAAGATTCAAGTCAAGTAGATATTCAGCTCGAGCTAAACTAAATTTTAGTTGCTCTCCAATTTTTGCTCCAAATATTAGCTAAATCAGTCCCCAGCTAAATTTTGAAATGGAGTTCGTAGTGGATATAAGATAAGTGTCACAGAAAACAGCTGTTCGTTGAAAATAACTTCCTTCAAAAATGCAAGTACGCAAAAAAATGTTTTATTTTCGTTGCGGTTCCTTTTTTCATTGTCCGCTATTCTTTGATCTCAAATTTTTCACTTTCTAAGGATTCCTCATCGAGGTATTCCTTGAAGAAACTCATCCTTATTTACTTTTCCACAACATAAAAACACAACAGGAAAAAAATCAACAGAACTGTCAAAATTTAACTTGAGAAAATGTGCCGAACATTTAATGGGCGCTCTAAATTTTGACAGATATGTGAAAATTTGATTTTAAGCTAAAATGTAGCTTTACGAATAAAAACGTTTTCTAAACATTGAAATTGTAGGTATATTTTTGTTTTCTCTTTTTTAATGAATAATTATATCTGATATGAAATGTCATCTATGATACAATAGGTATGAGCTTTTCAATAGCATTTAAAGCAATAATAGCACCCACAATTATCTGGGCTATCTTTTAGAATGGCCTAATAATATATCTAGGTACATAATTCTGATTTTAACTTTTGACCGGATTCACTTTTTTTAGTGGCAACCTCCAGGTACATATGTATGTATAATTTGTTCTTACAGGTTTCTAAACTATTTTCGACTGTCTAAAGAAACATCTAGCAGTTAAAGCTATAAAAATTAGGAACACCTCCATTGCTCCGCCCTTCCAAATATAATAAAACTTGCTACTGCTTTGATATTTTGCGCTCTGCGCTTATGTTTTTGCTTGTGTTTTTAAGCAAACTTTGCTCCCTTCGCGATATCGGGATTTGTTTGCATAAATGAAACCAGAAACTACAATTGCTTTTTGGGTGTAACCTGCTTCGCTCTGCACTTGAATTCACAATTGCTTTTTAACTTAAATACATATTATTTTTATTAAAATCACTTACATTTCGTAAGCACACAATTTTTCCACTTCCAAGACAAAGCATCGATCAGAAATTGGTAATCGACTACAAGCGAAAGCGAGTGTCAAATTGCTTTTGGTTTGTTTTTATAGGAATGGCCGCCAGAAACAAGATCCACCTTATTTGTTATAGTTAGATGGATCGATAAATAGATTATAAGTCGGGAGAGCCTCTAAACTCCGGCCTCTTCAATATAGAAGCCTAAATTGCGACTTCACTGGTGAGGTCCTAGAGACATATTTCTACTCCGGAGACAGTCAGGAAGACAAGGATCTTCTCTGGGCGTATTGTCAGCAAGAATTGGATATTCTCGTCAAGGATATTCTCAATGAAGAAGAGAGCATTCGTCACTCTCAAGACAGAGTCGGTATGTAAGATGCTTTTTCATAAGGCCGTGGCCACTAACTATACCTGTCTGTCAGAATTCTCCATATTAATAAGTACGATTTTCTGGGGGAGAATTTTGGAAAGAATTAGGTATATGGTGGAGTTCTGTCCAGGTGCTTTAAGCTAGACTTCATTGGATTCGATTTGAGACGAGCTGTTGATCTAGTTCCTGAAATGTTTTTTACTGACACACCAAAAAATGGTTCAGGTCAGATAAATGCTGTCGCGCCGATTGTAGCTAGTAAGTCAACTGTTTCGTTGACAGCAAAGCCTGAAATCAGGTAAATAATGACTAGATTGTTTCTTGCAATTTCGCAAGATGGCCTTTTATATTTCTAGGACCATTTTCGATTGCCTTTCATTCCCGATCAAAATATATTAAAGCGCCCATAATTGGACATCTAAACTTTTCCACAATCCTTGCTGTCATCTCGCAACATTATAATGCATGGAACAATTGACTGATTAAGTTCGGAAACGATAGTTGCGTGTGCGGCTTACATCATCATAAGTTAAATCCACAAAATTCAACTTATCGGCTACATAATGTTCGCAATTTGCAGAGCTAACCCTCTGACTACACACGCTTGGGCTTGCCATTGCACGCCACTTATACTACAACCCAACAACCGAACCGACCGAGTCTCTTTGCACAACCGCTCCCACTTACGAAAAACTTTGCCAATCATGCGGAAAGTTGATCAACACTACACAGGAGAACTATACTCTTGTCGTCGGTAATGGTAACGACCAGCACAGCACACTCTGGTATTCTTCTCGTTTCTCTCAAATCCCATATTATGAATTTTTGTTAGCAATTCGATGTACACATGCTCACATGAGGAACTTTCAAGGTCATTACATTATATAGCCCTTCCTCCTCGAACCGTCTATACAGAATTCTTAAATCATGAACAAAAGCACCAATCATCCGTTCGGCATCTACTGAACGTATTGGAAACTTCTTTCCACCTTCCATTGTGCTGGTAATGGTTCTGGTATGGCCATCCACATGGCAAACAATAACTTAACTCCACGTATACCACCCGTGCCAACTATCCTAGGAATTAGCTCCCGAAATGAATTTATAACTACAATAGATAGGTCAGCCAGGGGCAGCAGGAGCAGCCAGTAGTAGTGGTTAGGGCAGATAAATTAACATCCGTCGGTCCACATCGAGTGGGTGTTAATCTATTTTATTTGTGTGGCAGTTTGCGAATCCCCTCGGCAAAGGTAGAATATCGTTTTCAACGTATTTCCATTCAAAGTGCAAATGGAAAACGACGAACAAAGAGACGCCAAGGGCTATACGAATGACCAACGGTCGCCCTTCATTACGGGATTTGATTCATCACCATTATACAGATATCGATTGTGTTAATAGAATTATTGCACAAAACTAGAATGAGTAGCAAATTTAATAGAAATATCTCTTGAATTTAATAAACTAGGACAAGGAATGTGAAACACAGCCATTCGAGTATCGAGTAACAAAAGCACTGCTCCTTCTTGCTGTGTTCTTCATGAGGTGCAACAACCTTGCTGTTGCGCTCAAGAAATGCCTTCTTCTCCGAGCGAAATATTTCTTCTTTGAGACACTTAAGTAATTTCCCATCTTAATTCCAATCAAAACAAGCCATCAACCCCATTAAGTCCTTTCACCAAAACAAAATTCTATCTGTTTACCATTCCGAAATCTGTGCGGCATACCTCCATGAAGCGCACAATTAAATGCACACTGCGACAAACATTAAGTATCAGCATGCAGGAGTAATTCCATCGAATAAGAGCAAATTCTGAATATTCTGATAGAATGGAAATTCCTGATGCCAAGGAGATGCATGGAATTTCATTAAAATCACTTTGTGCATAATAAAGGTTAAAGGATATGAAAGTATAACAAACTGGATCTGAATGTGAGCTTGCATACGCGTGGCACTCCCAGGAGCAGTGTTTCACACATCCCTCCCTAACCTTAGGTGCTGTAGCTGTTCCCATGCGATATGTAGTATTTTGCTGCCTGTACAATGGGGATATGTGTTGAAAAATGCAAATTTTTCAACCCTCTTGTTTTTGGTCGTGCTTTGTGCAGCAATAGCACCCATATGCAATGTGTGCGCGGGTGGATGGGTTTGCGTTTCCTATGTCACATGGAGGAGCAAATATTTCCATAAATTCTCATCAAGAGGTGTATGTGAGTGGTGTGGGAAGGCGTTCGGCACTCACAATGTTAAATAACGAGGCACAGCATTTATTTATGCAAAGATTTATTATTCCATTTATTTATGGCGAAATTTTGAGGTCCTGCCACGAATGTGTTGTGTTTGTGTACACAAAATAAAGAGTTAATTTATATGTTGAAAACGTTACAGTCTCTGTAGTTTGGGTATAAGAGTTCATTACGAAATAACGAGTGTTACAGTATGGTACCTACACATATATTAAATTGAAAAAGGCACTGTGCACTTGAAAATTGAAATATGTATGTAGGTATTTGTATATGTATAAATATGCTAAAATTGTCTTTAAAAAGTATTTGGAACTTTCTATAAACGATTTGCTGAGCTTTTCGACGGGTATTGGTCTTCAGTTTAACTAAATTTTATGAATAGAATTTGGCAGTATTGTACAGTAATTATTAGCGTTTATACGACTTTTCCAAAATCGTTTCTTGTGTTTTCTTTTAATGAACACGTAAAACAACGTCAAATAGTCGTGTTTTTGACAGCTGAAATATCACTGTGACAGTGATCTGAGGTTTAAACGGCGGAATATTGTCGTTTAACTTAAACTACAGAATGAACTCTGTTCAAGGTTTAAACGAAACTGTGAAATCGAATTAATTGTTGAACTGAAGTTTTAACTAAAAGTGTAGTTTAAACTTCCACTGTGAAGAAACTGGGGGTTAATCATCAACCAAAGGGTATACGAACCTTTCGAGTGGCCAGCAAAGTCTCGAACCACTATTTGGTAGTAGCCACAGTGCAGATGCCGATATATATCATGGCATAACACCTAAAAGAAGTTGTAAAAAGATTTGACGTTAAAAGGCTATTATCGCCAGAATTTTTCGCGTCTACCTCGCTGCTCCGTAAAGTTCGGAAACAATCTCACCGAGACCTTTGATGTCAAAAACGATTTAGACAAGGTGATGCGCTGTCATGTGACTTTTTCAACATTATTCTTCAGAAAATTGTTCGAAACTCGCAAGCCAACACCAAGGGCACAATTTTACAAAAGTCTGTGCAACTACTTGCATACGCTGACGACATCGACATCATTGGCAGAACACAGCGAGCTGTCACTGGTGCGTTTGCAAGTATTAGCACAGAAGCGGCAAAAATGGGTTTTGTGGTGAATGAGGTCAAAACAAAATATATGCTGTCAACAAGATGGGACACACAACATCGACGAATCGGTCAGAACGTCACGATAGACAGCTATAACTTTGAGGTAGTTCGGGACTTTGTCTACCTCGGCTCCACTATTAACTCTGAAAACATCATCAAGCGATTTAACAGCGAACTCTACGAGCTGTACAGCGACATCGACCTAGTCAGAAAAGTACGTATTATCAGTCGACTAAGATGGCTAGAACACCAACGCTCCGGCCCGAAGAGTCTTCGGTTCCAACCTGGAGGAACAACGCAGTAGAGGAAGACCTCGCCTTAGTTGGCGTGCACAAGTGGAAGGGGACCTCAACCAACTTGGAGTGCGCAACTGGAGTTGGTTGAGGCCCAGGTCCACCCCGGACTGTAACGCCATCTAAGTAAGTACATAAGTAAATAAATTCATAACTATGGCGAACTGTAATAAAGCAACATCGTGGGCAAGAAACATATAAAAAAAAGGAAACTTATAGACTTAATATTTTAACACATTGAAGTGCTCTGGGAATTGGGACGCTTGAAGAATTCCTAAAGTTTAATTCCGTTCCAGTGAAAACCTTTTAAAGATGACGGAAACTGAAAATGTTCCCAAAATACGAGTAGCCTTTCTACAGCTTCAGTAAATCGGGATACATAATTGAAATTGATTTTGAAACTGCTGTACTAAACATTGATTCCAAAATGTTGTCCTGTCCGTCAATCTGTTTCCCATGGGGGAAACTGTTCGCAAAGCTTTTTTTTTTTTATCACATTAGGCACTCCCATTGGCTTTGTCATTTTGTTGTCGATTTACTATCTGTCAACTTTGGCTTTAGCATTAAAAAAAAGTGTGGGAACTACGTGGCACTTTAAATTTCCTGTAACCACCTACTAATTCGACCCCGAACCACCCACTCTAATCCCCCCAAAGTTATGTAGGTCAAACTCATGAAACTTGCGAAAGAAGTACCAGACTAGAGACCAATTGCACTCCCATTCGAAGAAGGAAACTGCGAGTGTACAATAAAGTGGAACGAATTTATCCTCGACTGACACTAAACACTCGACAATCTGCCATCTTTGTCAGAGTATTTTCTATTTACCACGGGTATATGAGTATGAGAGACAAACAGAGGACGTCTACGCGAAGGCTTTTATAATTAAAAGTTATGACTTTAATTTAACAACACCGATCGGTGTGAGCACTAAGAGCGGTGGTTTAGTATATTTCTGTGTGTAATAAAAGAAACGCCACCAAAGTGGAAATAATGACACGGACAATTGTGACAAGTTTTCGTTGGTTCCATAAGGCAAGTGACAGAAATACCCCGACCCCGGTGTCCTTGGGTTTCATCTGGCGGAGGGAAATGTGTTTAAATTTATTCGTTGTAATTAGATGGTGCTTAAATGAGGCAGTGTGGTGAAGATTTTGATTGTTTAGTGGATTTTATTACAGTTTTAGACATGCGGACATAAAATAAAGCTATGATGAAGTGGCGAGATATCTTTCATGAATGTAAGTATGTTTAGAAGATCTTAACAGATGTCACTGAAATGCGATACGAGAATAGTCATTATGCATTACAAAAAGGCGTCATTACTTAAATTTTCTAAGTTGGACGGTATTGTTTTCTGTTTGGAGCAGGGATGATTAGAGTAACATCTCCTCTGGCGTATAACGAAAATGAATGGTAATCGTATATCGGACAGGCAAATGGGTGTAAAACAGTAATCCGCACGATCCATAGGTCGAAATGTTAATCAAATCCCAAATCTCAAAATCCATGTATAGAAAAGGAACTGTCGTAAAAAATAATAAATAAATACAGAGAATATATACAAAAAAAAAACCTATCAACAACGTATTCAGTGGTTAAGCTTCCTCAAACAGAACATATTAATTCGAAAATATCCTTTACCTTAGCAGAAACATAGAGTGACTTCCTAAAAATGTTCTGAATATGTAGTATGTAAAGAGAATACAGAGATCGTGTTAAAAGACAACCTTTGAAAATCTAAGCTTTATATTTCTTGTCCTAATTTTCCAAACTGTCAAAATTGTAGTCAGTCGTCTGAATTTTGAACTTCTCATATAATTTCTTCAAATAGAACATGTATCGAAAATTAAAAATTGTTCTTAGGAAGCTAGTGAAACTTACATTATTATCAAATTACTCCGATTTCTACGAAATTAAGTCTGTATATCAAACTGTCAGAATTTTGGGATAGCTGTGTAGGGAGGATTGATAATATCTCATGCTTTGTATTAAAAAAGATATCGTTTCGAATTTATGTTTAACTAGCTAACCCGACAGATTTATTTTCTAACATTAATTTTGAAATAGCAACGAATCTCAAAATATTTTATTTGTATTTCATTGTTTTAAATATTTGCTTGAACATCACCATTTCGTTCATTGCAATGCTATCTGATAAACGACATTTCGTGTTTTGTTGTCTGGCGCGTAATTTTTGTATGGGAGGTTCCACAATCCACACCCCTTTGTCTACTTTTAACCAATCTTCACAGAAAACTTCCGGGTCAATACCTAAAATTGCCTGTTAATTTGAGCTAAATCGGTTCGGTGGTTTTTGAAATATGTATTAGATATCAAAAACGTAAATGTAAAAAGAGAGCCAAGTTCTTTTATATAAAAAAATATTAAGTATGTCACCAGTCCGCCACGAAAAGTAATGAGATCTAAATGTACGCCAAGTTATTAGTTTAAGACGGTTTAATGTGAGCGTAGTGGCTCAGTGGTTAGTGTGTTGGACTACTGTGCGAGGGGTCCGAGATTCGATCCTCGAAAAAACACAAATTACATCTTAAGGTTTTTTCTACTGCGCCACCTCTCGCGAACGTCTGACAAACACCCGAAATTATAGCTGTCCTGAAATTGTAGGTCCCTTCCATTCGTCCCAAAAACAAAAAACTCACACAAACGAATGGTTGTGAGAAGCTAGGCCTAGGGTGTCTACACGCCTGCTACTATTTATTAATTGTTTTTTAAGATCCAGATCCGGATCCATATTAGATGTGGGAGAGTTCAAATTGCAAAAATGTAAAATTGTTAATAACTTTCAATAATTTAGCCATACACTGTTTTTTACTAATGAATATTGACTGCCTTCGTAAAATTTGTTTTCTTTGTCTTTAAAAAAAGAACGTATCGGTATGAATGTGGTTATGTCAGAAGTTTTTAGAAATTTAAAATTGTCTTTATATTTTGGGAGATTTTTTTAGCAATCAAATATAATAAAGAATTAAATAGAGCATACTTTACGAACCAGTTCGGGTCACAAGCAATGACTCCAACAACTAACCACCACAAATGTGTAAATATCCTCATTAAGTGGAGACTGGAGAGCTAGAAATGTTAGTAGGATTCGACGCAATACGCTCCATGCTTATGCCTAATCGTCAGAAATTTCGAATGAAGTGTCAAATTGGTAAAGTTTAGCCTGACTGATGTCTGGCATAACTGCAAAACTTTTACTTGATTTGAGTAATACTTTAGTATGCGTCAACATTTTAAGTAAATAAACAAATGAAACAAGTTGCAGTCTTAATAATCAGTTAATCACATAGCAAGTAATCTCCCACTCTCCTTACTGCAAAACATTTAATCTTGACACATTATTTGAAAATTTCTTAATCGTAGGCTTATCAACAACTCAACGCTTTTCAGTTATGTATTCCAAATCGTGTGATCGATAAAAGAAGTACAAAGAAATATTAACGCACTTAAGGTCGCATCACTCCCTAAATATAAAAATCACTAAGGTATCAAAATAAGCTCGGTAATCCACGAAGGTCATTCATGGCATCTGTGTGTCCATTAATCAACTTGATTACTTTGACACTTCTACTACTCTCCGCTGCTGGTATACTTCATTATGGGAATTTACCTCCCAAAGTTCATTAATCACCAAGTGACACTGAGTTGATTTGCTATTTTTTTTTTTTTTTTTTTTTTTTTCAGAAGAACGTACAGAAATAAGGAAACTACCACTAGAAATGAAAACAAAGGATGTAAATTCCTGGGTACCTTCCAGACTCATGCAAATGGGCGAAAAATACTTTCTTACCACCCTAACTGAAGTGTCAGAGTTTATAGGGTAAAATTTACTTTCGGTTCAAAAGTGAGCGTAACCATAACTCTAATGGGTTGCCGACAAACCCATATCTGAAACATGACTCTCCAGGGTCGTGTTTGGGTGGATCGATTTGTCCTGTGGCAAAAGGTGGAACACCATCCAACTCGCCGCACAAATTGTTGTACATGAAGTGTTTTAATTTATGGTCTTTCCCCAATTCAAATGAATAGAAGGAAAACTGAAATGGTATTAAATGGATTAAAGTGGATATTTTTGCGAGATTCTTAAGACCGGGCGTTCACCTCAAGAATCTCACTAAAAACATCCTCTTTAATCCATTTAATTCGAGACTATTACGATTGCTTTGGTTCGTATGTAGAACCTTGTGTTTCCCATTGTTAGGAGGAAAGTAGTATCATTTGTTTTAGGTACAACTATATTGCACCACTAATGGACTTAGTTAATTCTAATTCATCATACATAGATAGAAACCTTTTTTTAAATTGAATGAAATGCTGTGTTCATCGGGCAGCTGCTTCTATTAGTAGGTACGATATTTTGGCCCTGGCAGTTTGATGTTTGCAGCTAAGGACTGTTCGAGAAAAAATCCGGAAAGAGAAACTAGGCCTGACAATTTTTAATGCTGAAAGAAACGGATTATGCGTAACATTTTTTTAAACTACTATTTCTACACTTTATAAGGCCACTCTAAATAATTATCTACGGCTAATTTTTTGACAATTATGAAGTGTTGAAAAGAAGTTCACCAAACTCCAATTTAAAAAAACTGAGATTTATCGAATATTACGGTATTATTTTTTGAAATTCAGTGTTTTATTTCCTCTTGAATATTCTAGCAAAACTCAAGCAAAAGAGAATGTCAAAAATTAGCCTATAGGAAAATTTATTATCTTGCTCCCGGAGCAGGATAAATCGCTGACAGCTGAAAATTAATTTTCGACCACGATAAAAAATTATCCGACATATGGCCTTAAGATCAAATAATTTATAATTTATTTATTTATTTATAATGAGTATAAGATCATGTGATCAAAATTTAACGGTACTGCGATGTTATATTTCAGTATTGTCAGACCGCGCAAATGTTTCCGGATTTTTTCTCGTACAGTCCTTATTACATAATGTTAGTGCTATATACCTAAACATAATTTTTCTGTCGTATTTGCAGTAATGGGCGCAGTAGCGCAATGGTTAATGCGCTGTGCGAGGGGTCCCAGGTTCGATCCCCGGAAAAACACAAATTACATATTTAAATTCAATTCAGCCGTTCTGACTCGGCATAAAATTATAGGTCCTTTCCATTCGTCCCAAAAACAAAACTCACACAAAAGAATGGTTGTGAAAAGCTAGTCCTAGCCAACTATTTTTTTTTATTTGATGTAACCGATTACCGATAGTGTCAGCCTGAGGTACTCGGAGTAAGGTACTATCCGACTGCCCACATGAGAAAAAGAGGGTAGGTTAGGTTAGGTAAGTGGGTTGATGAAAAATAAGTTTCTACTACATCACACTGAGGGGTGTATGTATACCCATTGGGAGGGTTTGTTCCAGTGGTCTTGATCTGTGTGAGTGCATAACTGTTAAGTGTGCTTAGCTAGGATGATGTTATCGAGACCATGAATGGAATAAGTATAAGGTGGTCTCGTCGGCAAAAAGTAGTCCCTTAACGACACGTTTTTCTCTTTATTCAGCGTAGTAAGTGTACGTTAACGAAGCGTTAAGGGACCAAAAAACGAACGAGTCGGCAGCCGACGAGACCACCTTATACTTATTCCATCATGATCGAGACTCTGTAAAGCGCAGAGAGAGGAAGTAGTGTCATCTAGTTCTGTAATGTCCTTGAAATAATTACCACCTACAGTTAAATTCCTATGGTGACCAAGGTTTTGAATTGGCGGCTTTTGCCACTGCCAGAACCTCCAACTGGAAACCATGATGGAATAAGTATAAGGTGGTCTCGTCGTCTCGTCGGCAAAAAGTAGTCCCTTAACGACACGTTTTTCTCTTTATTCAGCGTAGTAAGTGTACGTTAACGAAGCGTTAAGGGACCAAAAAACGAACGAGTCGGCAGCCGACGAGACCACCTTATAGTTATACTTATTCCATCATGGGCTATACTTCCAACTCGCCATATAATGCCTGTACCCAAGGTATATAGAACTATGATATACCGCGATTAATTTTTCGTTTGTTCTGCGCATGTACGTCACTTGACGACAACGATTTTGATGTTTCGTTGAAAATATATTGAATTACGGGAAGTTTTCTGAGCGCAAATTTTATTTTTAATAACAATAATGTTTTGTGTGCTGTTTTCAGTGCAATAGAATAGTAAACAAATTAAATAAATTATTATCTGTTACCTATGTTTTATCGTCTGGTGACGTCACTTTTAAAGAGAGAGAAGGCAACAAACATGCGCAATATCATACCATGTATTTCTATATACATACCTTGTTTTGTTTTGTTTTGTTCAAACGTGTCTTGTTCTGTCTACTTGCCTACTCACTGATTTTTATCCTCGTCGCCAATGTAATGACCGGTGATCGCAGCAACTATATGTGGGAATGAATCGATACAAGTAAATACAAGTACATATTCCATACTTTTGATTCGATACCAAGTATTTTGGGAATCGATACCTGTGGTTGCGATACCAAGTAAGTATCGTTCAAAAGTACTTGCATCGAATGAAAGTATCGCACTTTGACCCAAGCTAGTTTCACACACATACTCAATGTTCATGCAATTTTGTATTCCCCGTCGCACAAAACAGAAATCACACACTTTCCGCCACACATAAAAATTCTTGCACGCATTTTATATCTCTTTACGCACACTCTTACAGTATATTTATGAATTCTTTTACAAAATGAAATTAACTCTAGGAATGCGTTTAGTCTTTCTCTTCCCACGTGAAATCAATTCTTAAGTCTTTTGTCGATTATCAGTGGTGAGTTTGGTCGCTTTCGTGCAATCGTTTGTTGTTTCAAAATAAATACATATTAATAAATTATTTCAAATGAGCCCGCCGGCTTCAGAAATATGGTTATATTTATCATCTGGAATTTTAATTCGATTCAAGTAGGTATCGATACTATTCATCCGATACCCGAGTAGGTTTCGATACTAGTATCGAGTACTTGTACTCGATACTTTGAAGGTATCGTTTCATCCCTAACTATATTCTATATGTGCTCAGCTCCACATCTCAGAATCAACTTACTGCAGGCAGAAATGCGGATCAAGCTCTTTCAACCAGCGCGCGTTCCCACTTTCTCTACGATCGTAATGTTTCACTAGCATTTTGCCTTAGTTCGGCAAAATCATTACGACACTACGAAAAATTTGGAAACACTACGATATTCCGTTCGGCTTCGTATCCGTAAATTTCTTAAAAAGTTCCTTCCTTCTTATAAATTTCGTTCAGTAAGTATAATAATATTGATTTCAAAAATGTTTTCCTTTGGAAAAGTTGTCTGATCGCATTCACTACAGGGCGTTACATTCACTTTTCAGCGCAATAATGGTGGTTGCAAGGGGTCGATTTCCGTAATGTGATAATAATGTGAAGTGATAAATACTTAATTAAATTTAATTTGCAATTTTCGAGGTTTATTTATTTTCAAGGTAGAATACTTTTCATTGGCCAAATCGGGGCCAATTTGGGTTTCTGAATCCCTTTGTCTCATTTTTGTGAGTCGTAGAGCCTTGTCTATGTTTTTCACACTTCTTCACAAATGAAACGTCTGTGATAAAAAAAATTAGCATAGGTACGAAAAATATGTCATTTGTGTTCGTTTTTTCATAGACCGAGAATCGAATTGAGCGCGAACTTGGGAAAACTCTTTTCAATCCATAGTATCAAAGAACGAGAATCGACCCCCAGTTCAGTGTATTGCGTGTCTGTCGAATAGTCGTACACATATATTATGCTGGCTTCAACACCAGAACAAAGGCTCTTCGAAACTTCGAGGTCACCGAAGTACACTATCCCCTGTAAGATGTGTTTAAGCAGCATTTCCATCCAGCAACTGCTAAAATGCTAAATGAGCATCATGTAGCGAGAGTGATGTCCAAGAAGAGAACCCATATCCAGTTAATGATGAACAAGTTCCACCATCCAATATAAAGGGTGTCCCATAATTCACACAAAATGTAATTTTGATAGAAAATACAGATTTTTAATTAGAAAGCTTAAATTTTCTATTGATTCATATTATAGTATACAGATTGGGGTAAAATGGCCGCCACGGCTTTGCTGGCAAGTACGTACTCTTTTATTTCGCATAAATGTGGCTGAATTTCATGGGCTTGTTTTCATAGACATTGGACTTAAAAAAGAAAAAAGTCCAATGGCGTTAAAACGGTCGATTAGACGATTAGGAAATGCATTGAATTGTTTCTCTGGCTGTGTGGCATATGGCACCGTCTTGTTGAAACCACATGTTGGCCACATCCATACTTTGTGATTTATAGGCACTAAAAACTTGGTTATCATGTAACGATAACTAATACCATTATTTGTTACAGCCTGTCCAGCCGCATTTTCGAAGAAAAATGGTCCGATAATGACTCCAGCCCAAAATCTGCACAAAACCAAATACAGTAGTCCCTCGATAATGTGAATTACCGATAATGTGAATTTCTCTAAAATGTGAATCGGCAAAACTTTACATTGTCATCTCTATAATGTGAACTTCCAAAATTTTCAACCTCTAAAATGTGAATTTTTTGTAAAAGTTTTGATATTACTCCTGTTTCTCTTGCTCGTTTTACGTGCGATATTAGGGACTAAATAACTGTTATTTATCTTAAGGTTGTAAATGCAGCTGCAGGCTATAGAGACACAACAACTGCCATTTGTATAGGTATGGATGTTATATGTATGAGCAGTTTGTCGTTATATTTTTAGTAACTACATAATGGCATCTAAACAAAAATTCAATCGATTTTTATCGATGAAAGATAAGTCCAAAAGTTTACGCGAACTAGATACTGGTGTCAAAGTCAAGAATTACAGGAATAAAATTAAGTTCGAAGCTGTTGGACCATTTCAAACAAACCGAATTTTAAACAAAATTTACCAAAAATTTGAAAATCCTTTCAATCAGTTTAGTAAGTACTGAAAAAAGTTCCAGTAATGTGAATCCCTCTAAAATTCGAAAACGCCTTGTTTTAATTAGTTCACATTATCGAGGGACTACTGTATTACGTATTGTGGATGCGTTTGTTTCACAGCAATTCCTCATATGGATTTTCTGAACCCCTAATGTGCCAATTTTGACGATTAACGAAGATGAACTATATTTTGCTCGAATATTTCGGACTGTATAGCTGACAACCCTCATTATTTTTAAAATGTTGCTCAACAATGAAAATGCGTTGTACTTACGTATAGCGCTCCATTTGTACTAACCACGAACTGACAGCTGTCACAATGTTATCTTTTTTTCCGTTGGCAGCAATGTACTATTAAATGGCGCAAAATTAAATTGTGCATGAATTATGGGACACCCTTTACAAGAAATCCGCTTAGCTATAAAGACGCTTAAGAACAAAAAGGCGGCTGGGTCGGATGAACTCCCAGCTGAGTTCTTCAAATACGGTGGCAATGCTGACAATGCACAAAATTATCAATCAAGAACAAATCATTCCAGATGACTGGACTATAATTAGCTCAATATGCCCAACTACAAAAAAGCGATCCTATGTCTTGTAAGAACTATCGGGCATATCACTGCTTGATGCCGCCTGCGTGTGAAGGTATCAAACAGTTTTGCAACACTCTAATAGGCATGAACCAGTGTGGAGGCCTTGCAGTTTGGCTATAGTCCACATTTTTAGACTGAGACAAATCCTGCAAATCCTGGACAGGTTTCAGCACGGAAGGCCCTTAATCTTTAACAGATCGGTTTAGCTACTGCGGAGTGCATGTATGCGGACGGTACATGCCTACACCTTGCACTTTGAACAGAAAAATATCCAATTATGTCGTTTAACCATTCGAAAGTGTTGGAATGAGGAAATATATTACAATTTACTAAAATTATTAATAAATACAAATGCGCAGAGCAGTTGTAGAATATTTAAATTCACTCCTCTTACAATTTTCAGTTAACGATTTTCTGGTAACCAAATTTGTTTATTGGTGTGGGCATTTTGGAAAGTTTGGAGTCTTTGCGTTAGCTTTCAGACCAATGTTGATTATTGGTACAGCGTAATATCAACAAACAAAACAGCACTGCCCGAAAAGCCAAAATACGTCGACTACATTGGCTCGGCTACATCCAGCGAATGAACAATAATGCTCCAGCTAACAGGATCTTAGATTTCAAGCCCCCGAACCTTCGATTAAAGCACCAAGCAATCACGGATGCCAGAGCGACAGAGACACTTCACGGTTACCCATTACATAAAGTAAATAAGTACTTCAGGCACCTATCAGCAGAGGGCTACCCAAACCATAACATCGCTCGAAATTAAGCCCCTTTCTCCCGGGACTTGGATTGCTAAAGTTATGCCCACAAAAGAGGCCGATCTTCAAAAGCTATAAACTTCAATCAACATAAACATTTAAAGGGTTTGCATATTTCCTTAAACGCTGAAATCACTTCAAAAAGAAAGTGATAATACATTCCACTCAAATAAACTTACGGTAACGCATATTCATTTTCATTTATACGTAATTCCAAAGGCACTGCCAACGACACACCATCACTCGACTGAGTTTGGCATAACCTTCAAAAGGTTTATTTAGAACGAAATGCTTCCACTTCAATTCCTTTCTGATATGGATTTAAAGGATAGAGAAGAAAAATTCATCCCGACTCCTTTCGTATAGCTACATAATCCTTCTTCACATTCCACTTCCTTCCGACCCGTAAAAACTTCGAGATCTGAAATATATCTCATCACGGCTGGCAATTTATTATTCCGATTAAGGGTTCTCAATTCCTCACCTGCAATGGCAATCGAAAGGACCATTATATGTATAGCAGCACAAGCAAGTGTTTAATATTTTGCTATATAACTCAGTCGAGCTGTCAGCGAACGGCACAACATGGTAAGGCATCCCCTAGTGCCATAACAGGGAATATCCAATAATATTTCATCAGCGGGATTCAGTTCAAATCACTTTAATAATCCTTAAGAATTGTTTTATTCATCCATTATAAGAGGATATAGCGAAGATGAAGAACTTTTCCAAACGGCATTGTAAATATTTTCTTCTTTCAATAATATGAGTTTGATCGATATCGGATTACAAAGGTGATTCAATACAACTTGAGAATCGAAATAATTCCCATTAAAGCACTCTGAAGGGGTGTGCTTGAAATTAATAAAGCCGGCTTAGGTTTCTTCATATCCGTTGTGGAATTGCAATGTCCTCAAGTGTGCCCTGATTAAAATGACAAACAGAGGAAATCCTTCACATCGAAACAAAGGAGTGGGAAACAGGAGATCTCTGCGATCTCCGAACAGCCCAATAAATGTGAAATAATTGGAATCCTTATTCAAATTACTCATCTGGAAATAACCTAATGAGAAGCCGGCATGAACAAAGTGTATGAAATGAAATTGTAGCTCTTGGTGGAAAAAGGAAATAATGGACATCTATTAGCGCTGACCTAATTCAGAAGGGAAAGAAAAAAATATTTTGAAAGAATGTTGTCTCTAGATTTCAAAGAGGACTAAGTTGAGTGAAGGAAGAAATATGAGAATCGATGGGCAGTTAAGTTGTAAAGAAAGACAAGGACCAACTACGATTGGACCCACTTTATTTTTTGTGGCGTTTGTTGGTTTGGTACATTTCGGGATAAATACCTACTTGCAAAAAAGGGACAATTGCATGAAGGCTTTCATTTCGTGCAAGAAAATTAGTTTTAAAAACAAGGAAAGGCAAGAAATATTTCTGCGATGTTCGGACGGATCAATACATATATTGACTCCGTTATAAGTTCTATCGCGCACTTTTAGATTCTATCTACTAGGTATAATGATGTTTTTGGTGCATTTGATACGATATGAGCGTTGTTAAGGTACTACTGCTACAACAGGTTCGATCTCCGGAAAAACACAAGTTCTATCCAAAGATTTTTTTTTCCGCCACTCCTCGCCAACGAGCGACTCTCCTGGAAATGCTTCTCAATTCAGCCGTTCGGATTCGTCATAAAAATGTAGGACCTTTCTATTCGTTCCAAAAAATTAAAGACCTCACAGAAACGAATGATTATGAGAAGCTAGGCTTATGCCCAAAACACATGTGCAGAAATTCTGAAGGCTTCACTGCAAGCAGTACTGCAGATGAAACAAATGTGAAGAATTCAATTTGCAGCGGTTGCTATCAATGCGAGGAAAAATACGAGAGTGCAACACAGACGACAAATAATTCCCGTCTCTTTTTTCCTCATATGCATCAGTAGCTGAATTCAAAAATTCGATGTTGCCAAGTCTATTTAATTTAATTCACTGCGTTGCTATGCAGTGGATTTAGACATATTGCAGTGCTGCGGTGGGTGCAGAATTTACATTTGTTTCACCACATAAGAACATGTGTATTCTAATCCTTCTGCGCAGTGAATTCTGCACGTGTGTTTTGTGCATTAGGGTGCCTTTACGGTCTGTTGCCCAGATTTAAGAAAAGTTGCGTCGATTTAAGAAAACTAGAAATATAAGCGTATCCATTCCATACGAATATTGGACTCAGACTTTCCTGAGAATACCAATTGAAGAGAATTTTTGTGTTACAAGTCTAGTTGCATTACAAAGATGTTGTTGATCCTATAACAGAATTATCGGAGATCCTATTAAGCAAGTGTGAGAACAGTCCAGGCAGCTCTTCCAAATTGCCAAACTTTGTTAAGAAGTCTACTAACTGCATTTTGTCTATAATGGTGTCACTTCATTAATAACTTATCAGTGACAATGGCATCCCCAGACATTGTTTCTAGATCTTTGAAACTGGATAAAATTGACATTTTTTCTGAAAATCCAACAACAATTAAGGCATTGGAAGTCATGTTCATATCAACAAGGTAAAAAAATAACAGACTAACAGAGTAAGGGAATGTGTTCAAAATTATTTACGAAATATTTTGAAAAATATTACGAATGTCGGTAGGAATAGAAAAACAGAAGTCTTTACATGAGACATTGAAGTCTTAAAAAATATTCTAACCAAAGACAGAAGAACCAGCACTTAGATTCCACAAATGACTATACTCGTAGAATAGCAACGCCTTGACAGTCTTCTGTATAGTCAGTGACAATTGCCAACTGTATAAAGAGAGCATGGTTATCCAGTTGAGCTAGGATAACCATGCGTTCCTATTATGAGAAAAGGGTTCAGAAATATTACTTTAATTTAGTCACAGCCACTATCAAGATGTCTCCCAGCCAGATATGTTAACCAGATATGGCTTAGCCTCTAAGGCTTCTCTTACCGAAACCTCTAACTCTCCACTAAGAATCTTAAAGAGCAAACTACTTGAGCCTTCATAGATTTGGCACAGTCGCAATAGAACGGTCAAAATGAAGGCAAGCCATTGTTTGACAACTTTCTAGAGACTTTCGACATAGAGCTCGCTGAAGTTTCCAAATTCTCAACTTCACACGATGGATCTTGTGGACAATCTCAAACAAACATCGACACTTCTTAACACTTCAAAGAAATAATATGAACAGTAAACATAAAGATAACACCAAATTCTAAATTGATGCAAATAAAAAAAAACTGGCCAAGTGCAAGTGTCACTCGCGCACCGAAGGTTCCGTACGTTAGTTAGTTCATAATAAGATGCATGCATAGTTATTGTTCCCTAACGTCGGTGGTCGTCACTCGTCAGTTTCGACCTATGCCTACTTGGATATTCGAAAACTAACTATGTAGCACCCTATATATGAACAATGTACAACATACCTTTACTAACCTACCCCCTAAAAATGCGAACAAGATATTTCATTGCAAAATCAACCATAGCAACCACCACACCACTGCCAATGCCAAGTGCCAGCCACGACATTCCACTCATATCCAACACGAAATCTCCCCATGCAATCCAACAACGCATAATGCATCGAGAGCGATAAACACACACGCCACACCCTTTTCGGAGTAATTCTCTCGGTTTGACCCCTTTTACACGCAGAATTTTTTCACTCATGACTCTTCTTAATTCTCTTTTGGGCACTTATGGTGCATTTATACGTTCAGTGTTTTCACTTTAGTGCCTTGATTGTCAAATTGTCTTTGTTTCCTTTTTTTCTCATTCGTCGCTCGCGGCGCAGACCGCATACAGTTCGAAAATAGAGCAAATGCAGACGTCTATCGCGACTGAGTACGGTTTGAGAATAAAGCAACCCTGAAAATAACGAAAGAGAGCGAAAGAGAATACAAGAATCGGATGGGAATTCGCGGCCCATCAGTGTTCGGCTATCCCCTGCACTTTTCATCCCCTTTACCAACACATTCTCGACACTAAAGTGAAAAAACTTAGCGTGTAAAAGGGGTCTTTGCTTGCGCGTGGTGTAGATCGTGTTCAACCAAACACCAATATGGTATGCGTATGTATGGGCGTGTGGGTGTGGTGACATTGACAATGGTGTTTGGTGTATGCTGTATGAGATGGGTATGCATTGGGATTGGAATGGAAGTTCCAATTGTGGCGATTGATTGAGTTTTATTGTAAATATCTTCTAAAATATTAACTTTTCGACATAACAGTCTTCAGCACATATATAGCTACGAAGATGATCTACAAGAAAGGATTACATGTATTTTTTGTAAATCTAAAAATAAACAGTTTTTTGTGCGAATGAACATATTTTTTCCACGAAATTAAGAATAACTCCAAAACCAGCCGATGTACTGTTAATATTGGTATTTTTCGATTAACTAGAGGTTATACCTGATACTGTGTGCAAATTCCAGCCTTCTACGTCAATTAGTTCTTGAGATAGACCTAGGTACAATATTTTTTATTTTATTCGGACAGACATCGTAGCGAAAGCAATAAGGTTCCTCCACATGGAAACGGAACCTTAAAAAGGTGAAAGCTTGCACTTTGGGTAGAGTTTTAAAATTTGATTCACCTAGATTCAAGCCAATTTTTACATTTTCTGTTTCTCTGGTTATTTTAAAATCAGAAAAAAAGGTAATCTCGTGCACGTTTTTGCAGCACCCATATAATTTTTTTTTTTTTTTTTTTCAATTACTATTAGATGTTAAGGCTAGATGTTTTTGAGCTATGGCGACAAACTGACGATACCGCATGCAACGGGAAGAACGGAGAAGGGGTAAGTGGGTAAAAATCACCACACTGTTACTGAGTACGGGCTCAGTTTCGTCTAATGAAGATTACCACCTCCCAGCGTAATACAAAAAATTAAAATAAAAAATAAAATTAAAAATTAATAATAATAAAAAAAGAAATACGGTATATTTTAAAATTTGACTTGCTTTAACACAAAACGGCCTTTTCCAGTCAAATTAGCCTACAAAGGATGCCAATAGTAACATTTGGAATTAAGTTCCGCTAGAATGCGAAAATTTCACACTGTGCGTCGGTTAATTCAACCGAGCACTTCGATTAATTCAACTGAATTGACAATTTTCAACAACCAATAAATTTTGAGAAGCGTTTCCAACCCTGATCCTGGATTAGCAGAAGAATATTTAAGTGCCGAGGGAGACAATGAATTGCAAGACAATGAAACAATTCAACGACCACAGAGACAAAGAAAGCCTCCTGAAAGGCGTGGTTATTTTATCGAATTTGGTAACGAGTTAAGTCATATTCCTCTAAACGGAACATGTAAATTATACCGACACATACTCACCTCACCAGTCGCAAGGTTATCACCAGTAAGGCCCATTTCACACATACCCGGTGGCCGGTTAGCCGGTTTTCTAAAAAAATAAGAATGTTTTCACACATATCCGGCAACCTGCAGACAGCAAATTATGAAATGAAAGCTTACCTACCATACTCATTTGGCTGTTTTTCATCCATCACTACAAAGTCATTATTTCAATCTTTAAAGATTTCTTCCTATGCATTTCTTGTGGCATTCCTTGACAATTGTATAAGCTTTTGTCCCAAATCACGGGCCTTGATTCAACCAAGCTGATCAATTAGTCCATGTCAGTATCCATTTAACAAAAGAATATACCTAAGCCTAGCTAGCTGTTATAAATTCACAAAAAGAAAACAATTAACATCAAAAAACCAACCCCTATCTTGTGGACAGCAGATGGAAAACTGAAAACCGACTACGGCAACCGGGCATGTGTGAAGGCGCAATTCGATTTCATGTATCCACTACTGACTTCAGAATCGTTTACCCGGTTTCGGCAGCCAGCCGGCCGTGGCAGTGAGCAAAGCCGGCAGCATTCTGGCAGCCGGCTACCGGTTAACCGGGGACGGTTTCGGTTTGCAGGTGTGAACGCGCCTTAGAGTTTTATTGTCAGTTGGTGTTGAAAGAGGATTTAGTTTTGTATCAGATGGATGTCAATACTGCCTTTTTGCATGGAGTTATTGAAGAAGATGTAGGTAGGCGTATATCTAAAGGCTCCTGAAGGGGTTGAAATCGCCGATGGGTATGTTTTAAAACTAAATAAATCTCTATACGGCTTAAAGCAGAGTCCCAAACGCTGGAATACAAGATTTAACAATTTTATTACATCACTTGGATTTCTATGTTCAGAAGCCGATTACTGTCTTTATTTCAAATCATTTAATGGAATTGTTATATACTTACTACTCTATGTTGATGATATCATTATTTGCGGAGATGACCTGGATGGCATAAAGAAGCTAAAGAAAGAACTTTCTACAGAGTTTTAGATGAAAGACTTGGGCGAGGTTAAAACATTCATGGGTATTAACATACGCTATGACAAATTATATGGCGTTTTAACCTTAGACCAAGAAAACTATAGATATTGATGATATAATAGATGTACCTATTGAATTGACCCTAATAAGTTGAAGAAAAATATTGGAAAACTTACAACATTTCCATACCGCCAGGTTGTGGGAAGTTTAATGTATCTGATGACTGCTACACGCTCGTATCTATGTTACTCGGTGTGTTATTTAAGTTGTTTTCAAGATAGTGCTTCTGTCGAGAATTGGAAATATTTGAAAAAGATTTTACGTTAGGTATCTTAAAGGAACGAAGGATTTAAAATTAACTTATAAAAGAAATTCTAAGGAATGTGATGAAGTGTTTGGATATGTAGATTCGGACTGGGCAAATGATGAGGAAGATCGAAAGTCAACTTCTGTATATCTTTTTAAAGTGTTTGGGGACTCTGTAGTATGGGCTAGTAAAAAGTAGGGATTGGTAACAACCTCAACTACTACGGAAGCTGAATACGTTGCTGCATAGATGGCTTGCAAGGAGAGTATTTGGCTATCGAAACTTTTAAAGGACATGCAGATTATTATAAATATTCCTGTTAAAATGTTTGAAGATAATTCTGGCTGCATATTTATATCTAAAAACCCTGAAACAAAATGCTCACATATAGACGTCAAATATCACTATCTGAGAGAATGTGTTTGGAAGAAGAAAATTGAACTGGGTCCTATCGAGTCAAGACTTCAAGTGGCTGACGTTTTTACAAAAAGTTTGGCAAAGAAAACTTTTTGGGACTTATATATAAACATCCAATATTTTTGTCTTGACTTTCAACATCAATAGCCGTGTTTTATTATGCCCGTGATCTGAACCGGATCAGATCAGCATAATAAAACAAACTAGGATCAATTGTAATTTTTTTGACATTTGACAGTGGCTTACAAATTTTATGCGAGAAACGGATTGGTTTGATTGGTTATTGGGTTGTCCAAATTTTGTAAGCCACTTTATTTGTATTGTGTTCATAGAACTACCAACATACACGAATAAAATTATTCGCCTAGTAGTATACTATCATATTATCTATCCGGATCATGAAAAATGATCCAGATAGAAAGTTGGATCACGTGTAGTTGTTGCAAATTAGTGTTAATTTGTGATCTGGTTCAGATCACGGGCATAATAAAATACGGCTAATAGTATTGTCGGTGGTTGAGTGTGTATGAATCGGGTAGGCGCTGATTGGCATCAACCTGGCGGTGCCCAGCTGTTGTAACTTTTTCATACACATCAATTGTGCTTATTTTACCTCCGCGTGGTAACCACCGGCACCGGGTACTGGTCTCGCCCAAATGGGCTTGGCTGGCTAAACTTATAAGCGCGAGTGTTGAACACGAAGAAAATAGCAACACTATAATGCTCTGTCGGAACGACGGGGTTACTGCCCGACTGCGGAAAACAACAATAGTTCCGAAACGACAACAAGCCTCGGATACGGATGATTTTACTGTTGACGAACCTGGCAAACGAATAAAGGACAACGAATTTCGGATCTGCACTTGGAATGTTAGGTCCCTTAACAGGTCACGTGCAGCCGAACAACTAGCGGAGGCCCTGAACTACTATAAAGCAGATCTAACCGCCATCCAAGAAGTGCGATGGGATGGACCGGGCAAGAAGAGGATGAACAACTGCGACATCTATTATGGCGACTGCTATCGGCAACAGCGCTTATTTGGATGTGGTTTCGTCGTTGGAGGCAGACTTAGGCAAGAAGTCTTAAGTTTCAGCTGTGTGAACGAGCGCCTCGCGAAAATCCGCATCAAGGCTAAATTCGCCAACATTAGCCTAATATGCGCCCATGCCCCCACGGACAAGACGTACGAGCAATGCCCTAACTATGACATTAAAATCGTCCTAGGTGATTTTAATGCAAAGATAGGAAGAGAGGGCATCTTTGGTAGTACTGTCGGAAGGTACAGCCTACACGACACCACCTCCGATAACGGATTTAGGCTGATCGACTTCGCGGGGCGAAATGGTGTCATAGCAAGTACGCGGTTCCCGCATCTCGATATTCACAAAGGCACATGAAGATCTCCCGATCAATCAACCGTCAACCAGATTGACCACATTGCGATCGACGCAAGGCACTCCTCCAGTATTATGGATGTCCGAACGTTCCGAGGGGCGAACATTGACTCGGACCACTACCTTGTCGTAGCCAAGGTACGCCTTCGGATATCCCGAACACCGCCAAGACAAGTAAATACGGTGAGGAAGTTTGACTCGGACGGCTAAAATCGCAAGAGATCACCAGATCCTTCTCCGATCGAGTCTCTCTCAATCTCTCAAGAGGTTCTATGCATCCAGCATCAAGCATTGAAGACCAGTGGCAACATTGCCAAAAAGCCATCAGAGACGCCGCCTATGATGTGCTTGGTTTCGCACGACCACCACAACGAAACCCCTGGTTCGACGACGAGTGCCGGCAAGCACATGCAGCGAAACAAGAGGCATACAAAGCGGCGCTGCAAAGAGGGACCAGAGTTGCTCGTGAGCTCTACGCGCAGAAAAGAAGAGACGAACACCGGCTTCTCAGGAGAAAAAAGAAAGAGCACGCGAAGCACGCGATCGAGCAAATAGAGATATGCTACAGCAGGAATGAGGTTCGGAAGTTTTACCAAAGGGTAAAAAGAACCTGCCAAGGCTACAGAGCCCGAACCGAAGCCTGCAAGGACGAACAAGGGAACATCTTAGTAGAATCGCAGTCGATGCTGAGGATATGGAAGAACTACTTCTGCAGACTGTTTAACGGCGACGACGAAGTAAATCCCGCTGTTAGGCAGAATGAACCATTCAACCTGGACGATGAAGACCAACAATTCCGCCCACCCGACCTGGACGAAGTGAAGATTGCTATATCTAAGCTTAAGTCCAACAAAGCCGCTGGAGCAGATGGCCTAACCGCCGAGCTATTCAAAGCGGCAGGCGATGACTTGGTTAGGAGCATGCACCAACTCATCTGTAAAATATGGTCGGAAGAAAATATGCCCGATGAATGGAACCTCAGCATTGTCTGCCCGATCCTCAAGAAAGGAGACCCTCTGAACTGCGCCAACTACAGAGGTATTAGTCTTCTTAACATCGCCTACAAGATCTTATCTGCCGTATTGTGTGAACGCCTGAAGCCTTTCGCCAACAACCTGATTGGTCCCTATCAGTGTGGCTTCAGGCCGGAAAAGTCTACCATCGACCAAATATTCACACTGCGGCAGATCTTGGAAAAAACCCAGGAAGTCCAAATCGATACCCACCACCTTTTCATCGATTTTAAGGCCGCCTATGACAGCATTTATAGAGACGAGCTATACAGAGCAATGTCTAGTTTTGGCATCCCTGCCAAACTCGTCCGTCTGTGCAGGATGACAAGGGAGAATGCACGATGCTCCATCAAGGTCGGTAAAGAACTCACCGAGACCTTCGATGTCAAAAAAGGATTTAGACAAGGCGATGCGCTGTCATGTGACTTCTTCAACATCGTTCTTGAAAGAATAGTGCAAAACTCAAACGCTAACACCAGAGGCACTATCTTTCAAAAGTCCGTCCACCTACTCGCCTACGCCGACGACATCGACATAATCGGCAGAACGCAGCGTGATGTCACTGGCGCATTAGTGAGCATTGAGACGGAGGCGGCGAAGATGGGTTTGGCGGTCAATGAGGGCAAGACAAAGTATATGCTGTCATCAATAAAGGACACCCAAAACCGACATCTTGGACAGAATGTCATTATAGACAGATATAACTTTGAGGTGGTAAAGGACTTTGTCTACCTAGGCTCCGCTATGAACTCAGACAATGACATCAGCGCTGAGATTAAGCGAAGAATAACTCTTGCCAATCGCTGTTTCTTTGGTCTAAGAAAGCAACTGAGTAGCAAAGCCCTCTCTCGAACAACTAAAGTGACCCTTTATAAGACCTTAATCATCCCAGTCCTACTTTATGGTGCAGAAGCATGGACTCTATCAAAAGCGGATGAGCTTACTCTTGGTTGCTTTGAGAGGAAAATTCTTCGAGTAATTTTCGGTCCCGTCTGCATAGACGGTTAATGGAGGAGGAGATACAACGACGAACTGTACGGGCTGTACAGCGACATCGACCTAGCCGGAAGAGTGAAGGTCCAACGACTGCGGTGGCTGGGTCATGTAGAGCGAATGGACGTGAATGCTCCGGCCGGGAAGATCTTCGAATCCACACCCGAGGGACGGCGCAGTAGAGGAAGACCGCGACTCAGGTGGCGCACGCAAGTGGAAGGGGACCTCAACCAACTTAGCGTGCGAAACTGGAGACAGCTGGCCAAAGATCGTGCTGGCTGGAGACGCTTGTTGGTTGAGGCCCAGGTCCACTCCGGACTGTAGCGCCACCTTAAGTAAGTAAGTAATAGTATTGTCGATGCAACGAAGCTAGTGTACTTTCAACCGAGCACTTCGGTTAATTCAACCGAGCACTTCGGTTAATTCAACCGAGTACTTCGGTTAATTCAACCGAGTACTTCGGTTAATTCAACCGAGCAGGTCGGTTAATTCAACCGAGCACTTCGGTTAATTCAACCGAGGACTTCGGTTAATTCAACCGAGGACTTCGGTTAATTCAACCGAACACTTCGGTTAATTCAATCAAGCACTTCGGTTAATTCAACCGAGCAGGTCGGGTAATTCAACCGAGCACTTCGGTTAATTCAACCGAACAGGTCGGTTAATTCAGCCGAGCAGGTCTGTGAATTCAACCGAGCACTTCGGTTAATTCAACCGAACACTTCGGTTAATTCAATAGAGCACGTCGGTTAATTCAACCGAACACTTCGGTTAATTAAACCGAGCAGGTCGGTTAATTCAACCGAGCACTTCGGTTAATTCAACCGAACAGGTCGGTTAATTCAGCCGAGCAGGTCTGTGAATTCAACCGAGCACTTCGGTTAATTCAACCGAACACTTCGGTTAATTCAATAGAGCACGTCGCTTAATTCAACCGAACACTTCGGTTAATTAAACCGAGCAGGTCGGTTAATTCAACCGAGCACTTCGGTTAATTCAACCGAGGACTTCGGTTAATTCAACCGAGCAGGTGGGTTAATTCAACCGAGCACTTCGGTTAATTCAACCGAGCACTTCGGTTAATTCAACCGAACACTTCGGTTAATTCAACCCAGCACTTCGGTTAATTCAACCGAGCACTTCGGTTAATTCAACCGTGGACTTCTGTTAATTCAACCGAACTCTTCGGTTAATTCAACCGAGCACTTCGGTTAATTCAACCGAGCAGGTCGGTTAATTCAATCGAGCACTTCGGTTAATTCAACAGAGCAGGTCGGTTAATTTAACCGAGCAATTCGGTTAATTCAACCGAGCACTTCGGTTATTCAACCGAGCAGGTCGGTTAATTCAACCGAAGACTTCGGTTAATTCAACCGAACACTTCGGTTAATTCAACCGAGCAGGTCGGTTAATTCAACCGAGCACTTCGGTTAATTCAACCGAGGACTTCGGTTAATTCAACCGAGCACTTCGGTTAATTCAACCGAACACTTCGGTTAATTCAATCAAGCACTTCGGTTAATTCAACCGAACACTTCGGTTAATTCAACCGAGCACTTCGGTTAATTCAACAGAGCAGGTCGGTTAATTTAACCGAGCACTTCGGTTATTCAACCGAGCAGGTCGGTTAATTCAACCGAGCACTTCGGTTAATTTAACCGAGCACTTCGGTTAATTCAACCGAGCACTTCGGTTAATTTAACCGAGTAGGTCGGTTAATTCAACCGAGCACTTCGTTTAATTAAACCGAGGAGGTCGGTTAATTCAACCGAGGACATCGGTTAATTCAACCGAGCACATCGGTTAATTCAACCGAGCATATCGGTTAATTCAACCGAGCACATCGGTTAATTCAACCGAGCAGGTCGGTTAATTCAACCGAGCACTTCGGTTAATTTACTTCGGTTAATTCAACCGAGGACTTCGGTTAATTCAACCGAGGACTTCCGTTAATTCAACCGAGCAGGTCGGTTAATTCAACCGAGCACTTCGGTTAATTCAACCGAGCACTTCGGTTAATTCAACAGAGCAGGTCGGTTAATTTAACCGAGCAATTCGGTTAATTCAACCGAGCAGGTTAATTCAACCGAGCACTTCGGTTATTCAACCGAGCACTTCGGTTATTCAACCGAGGACTTCGGTTAATTCAACCGAGCAGGTCGGTTAATTCAACCGAGCACTTCGGTTAATTAAACCGAGCAGGTCGGTTAATTCAACCGAGGACTTCGGTTAATTAAACCGAGCAGGTCGGTTAATTCAACCGAGGACTTCGGTTAATTCAACCAAGCACTTCCGTTAATTCAACCGAGGACTTCGGTTAATTCAACCGAACTCTTCGGTTAATTCAACCGAGCACTTCGGTTATTCAACCGAGCAGGTCGGTTAATTCAACCGAGGACTTCGGTTAATTCAACCGAGCAGGTCGATTAATTCAACCGAGCACTTCGGTTAATTCAACCGAGCATATCGGTTAATTCAACCGAGCACATCGGTTAATTCAACCGAGCAGGTCGGTTAATTCAACCGAGCACTTCGGTTAATTTACTTCGGTTAATTCAACCGAGGACTTCGGTTAATTCAACCGAGGACTTCCGTTAATTCAACCGAGCAGGTCGGTTAATTCAACCGAGCACTTCGGTTAATTCAACCGAGCACTTCGGTTAATTCAACAGAGCAGGTCGGTTAATTTAACCGAGCAATTCGGTTAATTCAACCGAGCAGGTTAATTCAACCGAGCACTTCGGTTATTCAACCGAGCACTTCGGTTATTCAACCGAGGACTTCGGTTAATTCAACCGAGCAGGTCGGTTAATTCAACCGAGCACTTCGGTTAATTAAACCGAGCAGGTCGGTTAATTCAACCGAGGACTTCGGTTAATTAAACCGAGCAGGTCGATTAATTCAACCGAGGACTTCGGTTAATTCAACCAAGCACTTCCGTTAATTCAACCGAGGACTTCGGTTAATTCAACCGAACTCTTCGGTTAATTCAACCGAGCACTTCGGTTATTCAACCGAGCAGGTCGGTTAATTCAACCGAGGACTTCGGTTAATTCAACCGAGCAGGTCGATTAATTCAACCGAGCACTTCGGTTAATTCAACAGAGCAGGTCGGTTAATTTAACCGAGCAATTCGGTTAATTCAACCGAGCAGGTTAATTCAACCGAGCACTTCGGTTATTCAACCGAGCAGGTCGGTTAATTCAACCCAGCACATCGGTTAATTCAACCGAGCAGGTCGGTTAATTCAACCGAGCACTTCGGTTAATTTAACCGAGCAGGTCGGTTAATTCAACCGAGGACTTCGGTTAATTCAACCGAGCACGTCGCACAGTGTGAAATTTTCGGATTCTAGCGGAACTTTATTCAATATATGAAGTTGGTCTTACATGAACAAAAACGGACCGTTTGTTTATGCCTATTTTAGCTGTATATTTGCATAATTTATTGTGCAGGAAGCGGTTAAAGTCAAGGTTCTCTGTCGAAAAACAGAGTTACCGAATTTTTCGATTTATTGATAAAATTTAGTAAATATTCCAGTTTTAAATCGTTAGTGATTGTGAAAAAATTTCACTTTATTTTTATATCTACTATATTTATACTTTACGCGAAAGTAAGTAGATTTTATTTCCTTTTAATTTGTTTATACTTTTTTGCCCGATTTCCACTCAGGCTAAAGAAAACAAAATAAAACCGGCCAAGTGCAAGTGTCACTCGCGCACCGAAGGTTCCGTACGTGAGTTAGTTCATAATAATATGCATGCAAAGTTAAGGTATTGTTCCCTAACGTCGGTGGTCGTCACTCGTCAGTTTCGACCTATGCCTACTTGGATCTTCGAAAACTAACTATGTAGCACCCTATATATGTACAATGTACAATGTACATACCTTTACTAACCTACCACCTAAAAATGCGAACAAGATATTTCATTGCAAAATCAACCACAGCAACCACCTCACCACTGCCAATGCCAAGTGCCAGCCACGACATTCCACTCATATCCAACACGAAATCTCCCCATGCAATCCAACAACGCATAATGCATCGAGAGCGATAAACACACAAGCCACACCCTTTTCGGAGTAATTCTCTCGGTTTGCTTGCGCGTGGTGTAGATCATGATGGAATAAGTATAAGGTGGTCTCGTCGGCTGCCGACTCGTTCGTTTTTTGGTCCCTTAACGCTTCGTTAACGTACACTTACTCAGTGTTACCGATGGGCGACATAAGTCGCCAAATGGCGACTTTTCTTCTGCCGGGACGCGTGGCGGCCACAATTCGAAATAAGCGTTTTTTGGACCCCTTATAACTTTTTAAATCCAGTTTTTTTGTATGGGATTTTTACCAAATTTCACAGAAACACCTTCAGGCCAAATACAAAGAATTTCTCAATATTTGGGCTCAATCTATTCGGTGGTTTTGAGATAGGTATATGACGTCGAAAGATTTTCTTAAAATTTGACCTCAATCTATTCTGTGGTTTTCGAGATTTTTTTGTATGAGAAGTGCCACGCCCCTTTGTTCAATTTTGACCAAACTTCACAAAAACTCCTGTGGGCCAGTAACAAAGATTCTCCTAAAATTGAGATCAATAGGTTTGGTGGTTTTCGAGTTTTGCGAACATTGGTGGTGTATATTCCCATACAAAATGGAAATTTAAATTTTTTTAAATTTTCTGGCTTTTCATTTGGGGTTTTCCGAATTTTCTAAGCCACCCCTGATTAAAGACCAACAAAGCAAAAGAAGAATTATCCAAATCGATTTTGCCATTCTTGACTTTTTGCGAGACTAACGCACACGCTGCAGAGATGGCAGAATTCCGATTTTTTTTGATTTACTACATTTGTTACGTCTGCTACATAAATGAGGTAGTTAATGTAGTTAAATGTAGTTAACGTAGTTAAATGTAGCAGACGTAGCGCTAGACGTCAAAATGTAGTTTAAAAGGTCAATTCAATCACCAAATTGACAAATCAAATTGCTGTGATGGGTATAGTGGCGAAGGCAACGGTGGCGGAAGTAATGTATTTCTGCCAAAGACTTATTGGAGTTTGGCATCAAGACAGCGTCCAGGTATATCAAAGTATGCAAAGTATGCTATACGTTTACTGAGAACTCCAGCATCATCTGCAGCAATAGAGTATTCTCGCAGTGGTCGTTCGTCCATACAAGAATCCGGAATAACTAAGAACATTCAAAGAAAAGAAACTCATCGACAGACAGTAGATATACTCTTCAAATGACGACAAGAATTAAACAAATGATTATTAAATTTGAATTTTTCTTGTATTAAATTTCGAACTCCTTGATTTAGTTCATTTAAGCAACATATTTTATCTTGTTATGTCGTTCAGTGTTTTCCCTTGTTAATTTTTCTTTAATTATTTTTGAAATTTAGCGTTTTGTGTGTAGGTAGCACACGTAAAAAATGTAGGTAGTAAATGAAACAAATCAGACGTGTAGTTTATCCAATTAACTACGCGTAGTTAATCGAGTAGATTACCTGACGTAATCTACTCCATGATGGAATAAGTATTAGGTGGTCTCGTCGGCAAAAAGTAGTCCCTTAACGACACGTTTTTCTCTTTATTCAGCGTAGTAAGTGTACGTTAACGAAGCGTTAAGGGACCAAAAAACGAACGAGTCGGCAGCAGAGATGGCAGAGTAGATTACGTCAGGTAATCTACTCGATTAACTACGCGTAGTTAATTGGATAAACTACGCGTCTGATTTGTTTCATTTACTACCTACATTTTTTACGTGTGCTACCTACACATAAAACGTTAAATTTCAAAAATAATTAAAGAAAAATTAACGATGGAAAACACTGAACGACATAAGAAGAACCAAATTATGTTGCGTAAATGAACTAAATCAAGGAGTTCGAAATTTAGTAAATGAAAAATGCTAACGTATAGCATACTTTGATATACTTTGATATTATCTGGACGCTGTCGGGATGCCAAACTCCAATAAGTCTTTGGCAGAAATACATTACTTCCGCCACCGTTGCCTTCGCCACTATCACCATCACAGCAATTTGATTTGTCAGTTTGGTGGTTGAATTGACATTTCGAACTACATTTTGACGTCTAGCGCTACATGTGCTACATTTAACTACGTTAACTACATTTAACTACATTAACTACCTCATTTATGTAGCAGACGTAACAAATGTAGTAAATCGAAAAAAATCGCATTTCTGCCATCTCTGGTCGGCAGCCGACGAGACCACCTTATACTTATTCCATCATGATCTACTCTGCCATCTCTGACACGCTGCATAGAAGAACTCTCTACATGAATTATTATTTTTTCATTATTTGTTTTTTTTTTTTACTTTAAATTTATTTCATTTAGAAAATAAATTCTCTTTTTTTAATAAACTGTATAATTTAAACCTGAAAGAAGTTTTTTTTTCGTTAAATAGGGTGGGAAGCATTTTTTGGCTCGGGCGACATTTTTTGGAGACATTTTCAAATTGTCCATCCGTAACGCTGCACTTACTACGCTGAATAAAGAGAAAAACATGTCGTTAAGGGACTACTTTTTGCCGACGAGACCACCTTATACTTATTCCATCATGGTGTAGATCGTGTTCAACCAAACACCAATATGGTATGCGTATGTATGGGCGTGTGGGTGTGGTGACATTGACAATGGTGTTTGGTGTATGCTGTATGAGATGGGTATGCATTGGGATTGGAATGGAAGTTCCAATTGTGGCGATTGATTGAGTTTTATTGTAAATATCTTCTAAAATATTAACTTTTCGACATAACAGTCTTCAGCACATATATAGCTACGAAGATGATCTACAAGAAAGGATTACATGTATTTTTTGTAAATCTAAAAATAAACAGTTTTTTGTGCGAATGAACATATTTTTTCCACGAAATTAAGAATAACTCCAAAACCAGCCGATGTACTGTTAATATTGGTATTTTTCGATTAACTAGAGGTTATACCTGATACTGTGTGCAAATTCCAGCCTTCTACGTCAATTAGTTCTTGAGATAGACCTAGGTACAATATTTTTTATTTTATTCGGACAGACATCGTAGCGAAAGCAATAAGGTTCCTCCACATGGAAACGGAACCTTAAAAAGTTAAAAATATTGATTTGGAGCGCAGTAGTAAAATTCTGTTTTTTTTTAAGGCAACCGCTAAAGGTAAAGCTTTAATTGCAGTAGCAAAATTCTAAAGGTATTCATCGCACTTTGTTTTCATAATTCTATGTTGACATTCAAGGAGACAGTAAAATATAAAAAAAAAAAAATAGTGTTATTGTACAAGAATTCTGTATTTAAAAAAAATGGTTTTGATAATGGTGCGCACTTTTGAATTACAGAGTTTTCTTCATGCTGAATTTTGTTCATACAGAATTCAGAAATACAGTATTTTGAAAACAGAATTTTGACCATACAGTATTTCAACCCCAGCCCCTCTTTCAGCTGTCTGTTGTGGAAGAACACATATTGAAATTAAAAGAAATGCATGCATATGACGATTCTTTGTATCAATCAACAGAAATATGAGAAGAGTGAATAGTTTACTTTTTGCTTGAGCTTGCATATTGGCTGCCGGTGTTCAGGGCGGGTCTACCCCGATATCTCGAAAAAAAAAATCTCGACAGCAAAAATCTCGAATGTAAAAATCTCGAAAAAAAAATCTAGAAAGCATAATCTCGAATGACAAAAATCTAGAAAAAAAAAATCTCGATACGTATGGGGGGCATGCTGCCCCCCTGCAACCCCCCTGCTTGGGTTTACTGTCTGGCTATGGGATGGGTGCAAAGAAAAAATCTCGAATTTACTTTTTGTTTTCGAGATTTTTTTCGAGATAGAGTCTTTCGAGATTTTTGTACTTTCTAGATTTTGACCCATTCGAGATTTTTGCATTCGAGATTTATCAAATTCATTTTCGAGATTTTGACCATTCTAGATTTTAGTCGTTCTAGTTAACGTCATGATCCCGTTCAGGGCATTATTGTTGTTGATATAGTCAACAGTGTTTTTAACAATTTGTACCAATAAGTGACCAAAATATTAAATATAAATTGATTAATTAATAAGTATTGTAAATTTAATATAATTAATATTTGAAAAAAAAAAAGTTTTGAGGGTTTTCAGTAGAAAAATGCATTTCGGGATACTTTAAGAACGTCTGGTGGGAGGAAGCTTTAAATAATTTATCTGAGACTTATATATTCCTAATAAGGAAGAGTTGCAGATTTCATGTTTCCCGTTATTCTTTGTCGTTTTTATGTAATTGGCAAAATGACACTTGGCGCACAGTTGTTTTGCAAACGCCGCCGGCCGTGGTTAAAAGTGAGGTTTCGCTCTTTAGGAAAATGGATAGTCCGGAAAACGTTTGTTTCTTGTCTAAATCAATAAGAAACAAAGATACGCTTAGTGTTGGGAGGTTTTCCTACGACTTTTAATGTTCATATGGATATTGTTTATTTTTGTTAATATATTTTTGTTAATAAATCTGAATTATTGAATTCTAAAAAAAAGAGGAATTTGAATTTGTTTGATTTTAGTATTATATAGTTAACCTTTTCATTATTTCTATCTTGCGTTGTGATTGTTCACATTCCCAACCATGCCAGATGTTTGAAATTGTATTATTATTGTATATGTATGTCTACACATACACTATATATACAGGTATGTATATGAATTTTGGTTGCACTCCCAAAATTTGCTGTCGGCTCTTAGACTATGACTTCACAGTAGAATCGGCTCTGTTTAACTTCCCCTAACGGCCAAACATAACATAAGGACCAGTTAAAAGCAAAAGTAATCCAAAAACCTACATCAACACACAATACTTTCCTATTCTTCGTGACATAAAACCACAGCAGAATTTACTCAAGTCTTCATAACATAGGAGATAAAATAAATAAAATGACAGCCCACTTTATCCCACAGTCACAAATCGCACAAGGCCTCGTCATGAATTAAAAAATCTCCTTTAGGTATTGGTTGCAATAAAAAAAGATCGCCCCTTGAAATACCGATTTAATGCGACCTTTTGCCACATCAATTTGTGATAAAAAATAAAACAAGTTACCCCAAAACACTTGTCGAGATCATCAACCCGAATCCCATATGGGCCATTAGAACCATCAGATGCGAAAGGAAAGGTGTATAATCTACTCAAATAAACACAACCACTCCCTAACACAGTAGTCCTACAGAAGAGAATATATAATATTATGTCGGCACTTTATCACCTGGGTACGGTGGCGTATACGTAACATTTTTTGTCACTTTACCCGAAAGTCAAATATTCACATCGATTGACTTCGGCCGCAGCTTAGTAAAACGAAAATAAATCACTCACTTAGCTGGGAAAGTTAATTTTTTCTGTGCTTTGCTTATCGGGGTGGGAGTAATGTCCAGTGTCTCGATTCAAATAAATCGATAACACCGGAAGGGATGAAGCAATGAAAACAAATGAACGTCTAAAATCTGGTAGAAATGACATCCTTTTCAGATTAGCACAATCTCCCAACAAAAGTCGACCTTCAACAAAGGTAGCTCCAATATTTCCAATCCCATTGTGTGTCCGAATGCCTTTGTAGGATAATGGTGCAAGCTCCATATATGGGACAAACTCAAATGGGGCGGAATGGTTTGTATTCCGTTGCTTGTATCCGTTACTAACTCAAGTGTGACTAACATGCATTCAAAGGGGATCTCCAGCACAACCAACTAGCACCGGCCATAGAGTGGTAATTTCGACGGTAAGGACCAGAGCAGAGAGCTTTGGTTGTTCATCCGTATTGGAAGTTTTTTCTGAGGTTTGCTTTTTGTTGTTTTTTTTTTTTTTTTGCCACCGCAAATTTGCATGTGATTTGATGGAAGTTGGGAACTCACTGAGCCATTCTGTTGGCTGTGAGTATTTTGAAAACTTTTGAGTTAATGTTGCGCATTATTGTCTGCATCCTCTTGGGGCGTACAGAAATACTTTTCAATTCGATAAATTTTAAGTAGAAAATGAGGGAAAACTTTTCCAATTATATTTATCTGTTTTATTGTATGAACGCGGCCCAAGAGACAAAGAGAGTTGTTAGAAGGAAACATATTTCTGGAAAGTGTAAGCATATTTAGCATATTTTTCCTATTAATTGGTATGCTATGCACAATAGGGGGCATTCGTCAGAAAGCAAAGCATTCATTTGGTATAATGTGATGTCCTTGGTTATGGCTGGCAAACACTTGGGATGCGAATAGTGTCCCATTTTGTTATCAGCTATCGATTTGACTCTGGAAGTGGAAGAGATTTCTGTATAGTAGGAGAATTGTTATATTAATTTTGTCAGTGGGGAGAGTGTCTTTATGGAAGAAGGAAGCTTCAGTAAATTTGGAGAATACCATCATCGAGTTTTAAAAGGTCATTCACATATACCATTGAGTCATACAACAGTTAAACACACACTCAACGAAAAACATGTGTAAAATTTACCTAAATCGAGTGCTAACTTGCATAAGCCCTAAGGCCGTTTTGAGCTTACTTAGTTTTAAGGCAAGATGGGTTAAATTGCTTAGGTAAATACACTGCCACATTATCAGTGTAGAACTGCCTTAGATATAGCTTGAATTATCCATGTTTGCCGAAGGCAATATTTCCTAGGACTAAGGCAATTTTTGCCAATATTTTTAGCCAATAACTGTGTTGAATTGCCTTAACCACTAAGGTCATAACAAAATGTTTTTGCCTTAGAAATTGCCTAATTTTTGCAAGATTGCTAAAGCAAATTTCGATTACCTATACTAAGGTGTTTATTTGCTAGCCTATAAGTGTGGTGAATTATTGACTGCCCGCCTGGTTATTAGGAATATGCCTTTAACCATTATGCTAATTGAAACTCAAATTATTTATTTTATTATATTATATTTTATTATGTACATATTTGTATATACCGGACAGTTTCACAATTTTTTTTTACGACTTGCATCATTGTTTTCGTTGACCATATTTCACTGTTTCATTCAAATATCCCAGCAGTTACCAGTTTCATCCAAAGATTCTGTAATAAAAAATAAATTTGTTCAAACATAAATTTCTTTGTCCTCGATATTAATAAACAAAAACATACCTTCATTATTACATTCCTCGACAACATTCGTGTTGAGCTTCTTTTTTTTTCTAGAACATCAATCTTCATCTTTGGGGACATTTTGGTTTTTCCTACAACAAAAAAGTTATTGATAATGAACGAGGGATGTTGTTTTTTTATCAGCAGTTATAGTCCATAATAGAAACTATTGACACTATTGTTAAAACTCACCTTATTATTGTAATCTGCAAGCCAGAACGCAGTTTGAATTTTGTATACTTAACAAAAACTGCCGCTGTTTTGTCTAAACATTTAGGCACACAATTAACAATTGCTTTACGGAAAAAAATAGATTGACTAATTTTTGGACGCGAATTCAACTAGCTATACCCTAAGGCAAATTTACACAATTTAAGGCAATTAAAGGAGTGTCTTTCTAGATTTAAGGCTAAACTCCTTTAGGCCTAAGGTAAAGTTAAACCGCTACCGAAATTTTTAAGAAAAGTTACCTAAGACCTAAGGCAAAATGACTTAGTTTACCTAGCAATCAAAGGCAAAGTTAAGAAAGAACATGTTATTTCTTGGTTAAAACTACTAAGCAGTTTAAGGCAATTCAGCCTATTTTCCATTAGTTAGGTCGTATACAAGTGTGCTTAGTTTTAAGGAGAAATATGCTTGTCTAATAACATCCATACAAAAAACTTTACCTAATGCGGTTAAGGCAATATTACACAGGATTTTTCTCTGAGTGCAAGTAAACTTAGTACAGAGATGGCGTGTTAATTTTTCTGGGATTCGGTTGATGTCATATGCAAATTTCCTTGACGACCGTCAAACTTCACTAATTTCTGAACAAGCAGGCTAAATTCTTCTCAAGTAACACAAAATTCAACAATAACAAATGGAACTCTGGAACTCACCTAAGCTCCTTTATCCGGAAATCCGATAATTTTACACGAGCAGAAATAGCAACTGAAATGAGAAAACGACCACTGAAATATTAAAAAGTAAAAATAAAAAATTTGTTTTTTTAAAGCTTACCCTTATAAGTTCATAAGAATTATGGCCTTTACAAATAGTTAAACGCAATGGCTCACTTTTCAAGCGCCTCAAACGTAATTTGATTGAATTTATTTTTTATTTAGGAAATATTCCATAGCTTGTTTTCATTTGTATTTTTTGCTTTTAGAAATTTCAATGGAATTGTGATTCAAAATTCCTTGGGAGGTACAATTTATATAAATTTACTACTGGGTCAGGTGTAGTATAGGAGGTGATTTTTCAAACTGTTTATGCCCAGGATTATCAGAAATGACAAGCACGGTTTTGATCACAAACATTTTATGACCGCATATCTCAAGTCATGGTTGTCATTTGATTAGTCCCACTAAAGAAGTGCACACGTTGTTGTATTCTGCTTGGTTCGGCTTCTTGAAATTTTCAAAATTGTGATTAAGAAAATGATCCTTTAAAGTATGAACAAACGTATCTTTTATGGCGATACGTATTGAAATAGGAAGATTACGATACTGGGATAACCACAACTTCATTTTCTCTACTAAGTAACACTGTGGCACCGGCAAATACAACTAAAGTTAGATAAAGTAAACAACATTCTTATCTCTCTACTAAACCCAGCATTCACCAAAACAAATTAAGCGACAAGAATAAAGCTATAGGCAAACGTTTGACTTAGTGGAATATATAACTTAATAACCTTCATTGTAAGAGTAGAGAGAGCTTTAATAGACCCAAAGCAAATATGCTACCCGCATGGACTGGGGAATCGAAAAAGCGCGCTTCCCTCTTTAAAACCGAGGTAAAGAAGGAACAGCGTAGATCTTGGCCTTGGGGTCACTTCTTTTAGAACATTAACAACATTTCTCTTAAACCATGTTTCATTGTCCTTATTAGCCATGAGAAACTTAAGTGAGCGGTTGTCAGTTTCCAACCGATAAAATCCATGGGACTAGATGATATTTTCTAGGTGAACTCCAGATGGCGCATGCGATAAATTTGTAAAGGCTGCCTGGCGACACTGGGTAGTATATCTGCTGCGATATAAAGGTAGATAGACCTTATCTAAAGTAGGTTTAAGTAAATAATCAACCCGCAAGAATCTAAGGGCCATCCATTTAACATGTTTTGTTTTCAAAACTCTAGAGGGAATTATATAAATCTTCATTGAAAGCTCGGAGGATAGTATTCTGCTACCCAAACCACAACATGCCTATCAAATAAAAAAATCAGTTTTAACACATCTTCATTTAATTAAATATATTCTAATAAACTCATCCATGATGGGTGGCAATGGTGTAATGTTATTGCCTGTGTCCCAAGCGGCGCAGGGACAACAATACAAAACAATCGGCCCTAGCGAGGTATCAGTCGGAACGGAAAATTCTCCGCAACGCATACTCCGTCGGAGACTCAAATTACATTCGAGGTATCCGCTTTCGGAAAGAATAATTAAAATGCGACAACGCATTGATTTGATATGATGTTGCTTCGTGGTACATCGGGATTTTCCTATTTAGTGCTTGTTTTTTCGTTTTTTTTGTTTTTGCCCTGGAAACACACATTTAAGCAACAAATGCAACAAATTACTTTGCTAAAATGTTTTTTCTTTATTGCTTTCATTTATCAACACTTCACTGCAAATCGTAAACAAATATGAAGCTGTCAAAAATATCAGTAAAACGCACTTCATCGCACTGAAACGCCGCAAAACGCCAGTGAGCGTTACATATTTGTCGGAACGAAGTTCCGAAAAACTGTTCCAACGCTGCAAAAATCCTCCGATTCGTATAAAATCGGATAATTTTCCGTTCTGACGGATACCTCGCTAGGGCCGAATAAGAGAAACGAATTATATAAGAATTTCTCCACCACTATACCAAGACAGAGACGAATAATAAGTAGGTCCGTTTGATTATCCGTTCAATTACCTTTAAAAACAAAAATTCACGTATGTTTCAAATGAAAATTAAAAACTGCATAGCCATCAGTATAACGTTGCTTTTTTATCTTTCAAAACTGAAGAAATTAAAAATCTTGGCGAGCGAGAATCATTAACAAAATATCGAAAAAATAATGCACATAATTCATCGCACAATAAGGATAATAAAGGGTCCGCCATCTAATGTTTTTTTTTTTCAACTAGTGCTTATTTCGCGAATGGTAACACTTAGCTCATGTCTGATTTGACAGATAATTAGTTTTATCCTTCCGCTGAACGAATATGGTTGTGTATACGCTTGAACAACGCTGGGAAATATTGCGACATTACTTTGAAAATCATGGTAATGTTGCAGAATGTGTGCGAAAATTGCGTACGGATTTTGGAAGAAGAGAAGCACCGTTAGCTCCGTATGTTCGTTATCTTGTGAAAAAAGTGAAAGAAACTGGCATCCTCATCGATAAACCAAAGCGTGAAAAGCCAAAAACAGTGCGTATACCCAAAACGAGTCACTGTTTGGTGCGGATTTTGGTCCAGAGGCATAATTGGGCCATTTTTCTTCGAAAATGAGCAAGGAGTGGCCGTTACAGTCAATGGCGATCGTTATCGGGCCATTTTGAACGAATTTTTGTTCACAAAAATTGAAGAGGAGGATATTGGCAACATTTGGTTTCAACAGGATGGCGCTACGTGCCACACAGCCGAAGCTACACTCGATGTTTTGCACCCTGTTTTTGAAGATCGCATTATCAGCCGCAGAGCTGATGTCGTTTGGCCACCGCGGAGCTGCGATTTGACACCGTTGGACTATTATTTGTGGGGTGCCTTAAAAGATAAGTGTTACGCCGACATGCCAGAGACAATTGACGCTTTAAAGGACAATATTCGTGAAGCCATTGGTGAAATACAGCTGCACACAATCGATGATGAGCTTAAAAATTGGACCGATCGTGTAGGCTACTGCATGGCCAGCCGAGGCAGCCATTTGAATGAAATTATTTTCCATTATTAACCGGAAGGATTGTACTTTCAAATAAAAAAAGAAATTTGAGAAAATATTCAGTAGTTTTTTTATAGCATTTTCAAAAAAAAAAGTTATTTGGCGGACCCTTTGGTATAGGCATATAGGCATATTGACTTCGGTGCGTCATATTTGGATTCCTGTATAATGTGCAATATATAACTCCCCAGTTTTGTTCCCACTTTCTTTCACTTGACCACAAAATCTATTGAATAAAAAATATTAACTTTAACATATTTAATTTCAATTATCACGTACTTTTCACAAAATTGTTTTCACGAGGGACAGGTACAATTACATTTCTTAGACCGCAAAATATTTAAAAGTATCAAAATCTATTGTTTTTATAGCTGGCTTTTGGTATAGATTTACTTTTAAATATTTTTCTTCTCTTAAATTCACCAATAAACTTGGTAAATATCAGTTTCTACTTTATTAAATTTAATTTTTTTATTTTCCGAAACACAAATTTTCATACGATTTGACAGTTAATGGAGCGACATGTCATATCCTTAGCCATGTCCGTCTGCTGTCTGTCTGTTGAAATCACTATAGTGTTCAAACGAATCGTCTTATGTGAATGCAATTTTGTGAGACTTTGTGACTTCTTTTTACCGTCGTCAGGTTGGTATTGAAAATTGTCATACAAAAAGCCAATATTAGACCCATGGGTGCACAATACATACTAGCTCGCATAGCACAGATTTTGCATAACTTTTATGCTTGTTATCACGTCTATTATTAGATAAGACTTCGTCTTAGAAGATGAAAAACTAGCTTATGTTCTGTTTAAATTAAGGTAGCTATTGCTGAAGAAACAACGCTCTGCATTTTGTGAAGTATAAAATGTTCATCTTTCATTTATTTCTTTATTCAGCATTGTGCCTTACCAACAATCAAATTTAGACTCGACTTTAATGCAAAAGTCGAAACTAAAAAATATTGCGTACCAATAACCAATTTATCATCGAGTTGACCCTAATGTCGACTCTAACTTTCGATCCTGAGAAAGTCGTGTCTAACTCATGGTTTAAGTATAAGTGTTATCGTAGTAGTGCCATTCAAAGGTGGAATGTCAGTTTTCCAGCCGATATATTTGTATTTTTGATTTAAAATTCTTTAATAAGTAATTATATGATTTAATTTGTTCAATAGGTAATAATTTGTGTTAAAATTGAATAAATGTGCTAACATAAAATAAATAAATAAATCGACAAGTAAAAGAAACGTTTTTCATGGTTGGTTTGTGGTTTTGTTTTGTGAAGTTCCTTATTGAAGTCATTCGCAATTCATGTTATGTCTGTTATTACGGAACATTTTTCGTCTTTTTGAACTGATGGATGTATCCTACACTTGAAAAGGAAATGTTTACCCAAACCAAAAATGTGTTTGTACATTTCATTATGCGGCCAGAAATCTCTGCTCAATTTATTTTCGATATGTAGATATATTTGCTTCCTGATTCCTGATTCCTGATACCTACCAAGACATTTTGTAAAAGTATTGCATTTCAGGGGTCTAATCGCGTAAGGCTAAAACGATCGAACGACGTCGTCTCGGCGATACTTCTACTTCATATAACAAACAAACAACGATAATCGTCGAATCGATAGGACGATCATCGCTTTTTATTGCTTCACGTAAACAATTATACTGTCAAATGGCGTCGTCGAAACGATTCGATTGAGCGATGGCTATTTTGCAATCGTTTCATCGTTTTTGGTGTATTTTGTTTATGTTTAGGTTTTTTAAAAGTAAAATAAATATTAAAGGAAACATTTTTCCAATCAAAAGCATACATAATGTTCAGAAAGGACACTGCATTAGCATTAGTGTGGTGAAATGTGAAAATGTAGAACAAAAATCTATTTTCTTCATACTTGTTAAAAGACAGTTCGAACCCTAGCTGTGTTCTCTTTTGAGGATGCAATCATAGAATTGCATTCACTAAATGCTTGGCTGTAAATGATGACAAAACAAAATATACTGTCAACGAGAATGGAGTCTCAGCATCGAGATATTAGGTATATAAGACCCTAATCATCCCGGTCCTGCTGTATGGTGCAGAAGCATGGACTCTGTCAAAATCGGAAGAATACCTCCTTGGATGTTTTAAGAGAAAGAATCTTCGGACGATATTCGGTCCAGTTTGTATCAAAAAGCTGAAGATACAACGGCTGATATGGCTGGGGCACGTGGAGCGTGTATGGACAGCAACGCATCAGCCCGACGAGTCTTTGAGTCCACCCCTGAGGGTGAGGGTCGACGTAGCAGAGGTGGCGCGCTCAATTGGACGGCGACTTCAACGAACTTGGTGAGCGTAACTGGAGGCAGCTAGCTAGGGGCTTGTTGGTTGAGGCCGTTGTCCACCCCGGATTGTAAGCGCCCCCAAAAGTAAAGTAAGTAAATTCTTTAAGCAAAATGCATGCACAAATCCTCTTCTTCCTCTTCTTTTTCTTCTTTTACAAACCTTATCAATATAATTTCTCGTGCACCTGCTTATGCTTATTATATGCTTATTTTCCAACGTGTACGTGTACGTATACATGCATTTCCACATAAACGAGAACAAAACAAACAAAATAATATACCAATTTTATTAGTTTTCAGTTGTCACAGTTTGTTTACAGTCCTGCTCAAACTGTTCAAAATGAAAACGATGAACAATTCGATTGATCGATGTGATTGTGATGTTATATGAAGCAAACTTAAAACGAGGTCGTTTTATACAATCGTCTCAACGATGATAGTATGATAAATTACGCGATTAGAGCCCAGCAAAAAAAAAAATTAAATCTGAGTTGTGCTCGAATAAATCTGACAATTTTGCGAAATTCGTACAAGATTTTACTTCCATTGTACTAGAAATTGTACTAAAGTCGTGTTTAGTAAACCCTTCGATTAAATTGGTTATTGGTAGGGCAAAATTAAGAGTCGAAATTAAAGTTAGTTTCGAAATTAGTAAAACTCGAGTTTAGTGATTGTTTATTGGTAAGGCCGATTATTTCTAGAGCAATATATAGTTGAAATAAAGACTTAAAGAATCACGGATAATCCGCATACCGCGAGGATTTAATTATGTTCGCGCATACTCAAGTAAGTAAGAGCAGATCAACTTTTGAAGTACATATTTCGAAAGGCTACCCATTTAATATAAGTGGAAGAAACAATTTTGTCACCGCGAGTATAATTACCTCTTTTCAAAAATTGATGAAATCCCAAATTTCCATTTACATATCTTCATACCGCATATTAAAGTAGCAAATGCGCTGGTCTTAAATTTCGAAGGAACAACTTACTTTAACTCACATTAAACTCACTTATTTTGCCACTCTACTATCGACTCACTTTTATCCTCGTTACCAAAGGCAGCAACGAGAAAAAAATGTAGATATTACAGCGAAAAAATGAAAATATCTTATGCATGACTTCCTCATATTAAATTTAATTTTTTTCTTCATTATTTATGACCCGTGAAATGTTTTCGTCTTGGTAAACGCATTATGCAGCTATTTTTGTCGCCATCCTTGTCGCCTTCGTTCCATGATGATTAAGGATTATTCATCAAATTGTAATACAAAAGCCAAACTAAAGTTAAACGACTTACACATCACGGTGCTTCGAAAAGTTAAGTTTATTTCCAGAAACGTAATATTTAGATGCTTCCGGCAAAAGTTTTTTCTTTTTGCTTAAGAATTCGTGAACAAAATTAACGAAATTTTTTGTTTTTGTTATTTTCCTTTAGACGGAAAATAATAAGACAGCCAGGCTGAGTATGATTTAATTAACCAGAGCAATACAATTTCCCTCTGAAGAGAAATATAACGTTAAAAATTCCTGACAGTAATTGCAGAAAAAAAAAGTCCGTAGGACGTGTATCTACTGCTTTTTGCGTGGCGCCATTTTCGCCCATCACTTCAGTTAACACGAACAGAATTCGGGGGGCATTTTCGATCGATATTCCATCATGCAAAGGATGCAAAGGTGCCTAGGTGGATTGTCGGATTTGTATGCTCCTTATGAAGGGATGTTGCTTTTCTACATGGTATCCCAGAAAGCATACTTCAAGGTCACATATGAATTCATTTATTTGACCAATGGTTGTACAATGTTCAACGATTTTTCTCAAAAGCCCAGTGGAAAGCGAAAGCGACCTTTTTATATTCTTGCTAATTCTACAATTTCCAAATTTAAAATTTTCCATTTATTTTTAAATTTGACAAATGTTTCCCCGTTGCAAAAATGTGGTTTTCTTATCCGTAAACATCTAAACTAGTCAGGAGTTGCCGCAAAATGTTCAGAGCGTTATGCTCGCATAACCTTGTCAGATTGTGTTGAGTAGGTACCTGGACACTGTGATACTGAGGGTAACGAAATCGGAGGAATTGTTAAAACTCAGCAGATCAAAGGATAAGAAATATTATACTCTCGCGGCGTTGTATTCTGAGAAAGCACGCTAGGAGATTAAGTTTACCGAATATGGATACGTGTTGGTATTGTGAGGACCTACATGTCCTCTTATCTTCTCTGTGAATGTCAAACTATTGCTCGGATCAGATGGATGCACGTCGGGAGCTACTTATTTGTCAATTTAAAGGAAGTTGATTTCTCCAAAAAAATGTAAACTGATTTTGGGATCTGTATGGAGAAATTGGGCGAATTGGCATAGGTTCTGACCGTGTAGGTTTCCCAGATATAATGATGGGCCCGTTGCTGTGCTTAGTCTATTGTGATGGACTCACACCCTACACAACCTTACCTATCCGTCAACAATCCGACACCTAGGCAACTACGCGATCTAAATATAAAAATACAAATCTGCCTTCAAAGGCATTCCGTCTACATCACGCAATAGTCCCCAAGGTTCACAATGTAGCAAAGAAATATGCTAAGGCAAGTATTACGAGTATATTACAACATTTCTTCCTAATTGGGCATTAAGTTGAGGCATTTCATTGAATTAACTTTGAAACAACACCGAATGTGATGTTATTTGTTGTCATTATTAAAATGAAAGAAGGCTTCTGTCCGTTTACTTTTTAACAATATAGTACAAGGATATCCCCAACACAGACATTTCCATTCTTCATTACATCATCTAAAAGTGTCGGAAGTTCGAAGGTTAAAACAAACAATCACAAAACAATGTTACGTGTCGTCAAGCAACTTTCTCTGAAGAGCTTTAAGAAAACTTTTATCTTCATCTCACCTAAGAGGTAAGAAAAACGTATCAGTCTCGATGCTCATAAGAATAGGCAATTATTTGATTGGCTTAGTTGAGTGCTTAGGGATTATTGATTGGCTTTAATTTATTGTACTTTTAGTATGGAGGCACGATTTCCCTCAAGCTGTGCGGCACAGAAGCGATAAAGATACTTAGCATACGTGACAAAATAAAGATAAATTTACTGTTCTATAATATATGTACTTGACAGTGAAAGTTACGTAATCTTGTAAGTGTGCATTAATATTAATCTAAGCAGGCAAAGTTCCTAATATAGGGGATAAGTATTTTACCAAAGCTGACATTAAGGACGAGTATTAGCTTTTAATGGGAACAATGTAGACGTTAGTAATTTACGTTAATGGCAAATACGTTGATCACAAAATGCCAACAAATTGATAAATGTTTGGTTTGAATGCTGACAAATTACAATTTTTAGCTACCCTAACTTAGAGCCCAGGGAGAGAGATACACTTGAAATTGTTTCCTAGGCGACCAGAGAGGCCTCTATAACACAACGCAATAGGTCCATCGTCCATAAGTATTAATTCAGTTGTCGACCTATGCTTATCCGACAAGTACAATTGTATCCTGTGACAATATGTAACACGTTACACTCGTCAGAATAACTAATTTGATCGAATGTGTTCAACGAGCAAGAATGCCAAAAATCGTGAAGGAAAGATTGTGAAAATAAATATTGTTTATTCTTTTCAGTGGTTTTCCGAAGCAATAATTGTGGTGTATATAAAGGGCGTATTTTTAAATATACTCAATTCATATACTCTTATGCTATTATTTTTGCTCTTAGTTAACCAATTGCTGTTGTCTCATCTTTGACATTTTGGTACATTAATATTTTTATTAGTGAACATCCTGATCTATCGGAACTACCTAAAGTGGTATAAGGATGGTTCCAAAATGGACTCGGGGACAAAATGGACTTTAGAGATCCGCTAAAAATGCCCTATTTATATCTACACAAAAAATCGCAACTGAACATTAAATAATTGACGAAACCACACAAAATCTCTCCTAAGCATAGACTGAAACACCAGAAACATAACTGCATAAGTCCAATTTTGGGTATATAGAGGGCATTTTTTGCGGATTTTCAACATTTGGATGCGTCTGGCAAGGACTTGGCGACAAATGAAACGTTTTGCACTTATGCAGTTAAGTTTCTAGTGTTTCAGTTTACGCTTAAAAGAAATTTTGTTTGGTTGCGTCAATTATGTAATGTTCAGTTGCGATTTTTTGTGTAGATATAAATAGGGCAATTTTTAGCGGATCTCTAACCTTTGGATGCGTCTGGCAAGGACTTGGCGACAAGTGAAACGTCTTGGACTTATATATTCGTTATCAGGGAGTTTTTCTCTAAATCCTAAAATAAAAATTAAGTGGTTGCATTAATTATTCAAAATTGGAATTTTTATTGCATTTCCCCTGCGTCTGGCAGGGCTTTGGAGACACCTAAAACGTCTTGGATACATGTATTTGTATTTGTACTGAAGGGACCATTCTCTATTATTTGGTAGTAGATTCAAGCGGTTGCACCAATTTATTCCTTTTTTGAATCATAACTAACCTCCCATCGAAATTTTAATATGATTTTTTTCAACGAAAAGTCAATTTAAATTTTGAACTTATGAAAGTGTTGAAAATAGAAGTTTACCAAACTCCATTCTTAAAATAGAAATTTAGAATTGATTGATGATATTAGTCTATTAGATATTAAATTCAAGTAAAAAAAAGGCCAATAAATTAGCCTAATTTTATTACTTTGCTCCCGGAGCAGGATACTTTTTTGACAGCTGAAAAGTCATTCTCCACCACAATAGTGTCCGAAAATTATCTGAGGATAATTATTTAAGCGCAGGTATAGCTACCTCTAAGCAAAAAACAACATTTACTTGTCGCGTTGTGTTATAGGTCGAAACGAAACACAATTTTCAAAATGTCCATTGTCACGCTCGTGCGGTTGTATCGTTCTGTTGGAGCTACATGTCTTCATCAATCTGCGGCAATGGTTTTGTATTGCTCACCAGTCACAGTAAACGAATTATCCATGGCCTTGGCGTATTCGATGACCTACGGCGCAAATGCGGCAATATGCATTGACTTTGTAGGCATGTAATGACTCTCGGTGAATGATATGTGCATTTTCAGTGCCACAGAAGCTCAAAATTTGTTTAATTACTCATAAGTTCAGATGATAATGGACCTCCTCAGTCCTCGTTCATTAGGAAGAGGAATTTCGACAGAAAATAGTCCACTCCGTCATTGCATTGAGGTTCAGGAAAGCGTACGCGTATAGTTAGGACGCAATTGACGATGACGGTCTGCAGGTAGTAGCTGATGGACTGTTTGTACCTTGTAAGGGAACATCTTCAAGTCTTACAGTATAATGCGCTGCAGATACGGAAGTGGCCAATTGGCCAATTGCGTGATACGTGTTGACGGCTCATCCGAGATATCTTCAGCCACAACGGCTAGGTTCTCGCCGAAACTAGCACTAAGCACTAGCATCTGTTACGTTAAGCACTAGACGGTTATCCCAAACCGGCGCCACACATTCGCAGCAACAGCGACAACGACAATTTCGCCTTTAAATTCATCAAAGAAATACGCGATCTGCTCGAATTTGTCACAACAATCTCTTTTTCTGATATTTTTGTATTAATTTTTTCTGTATTTATATTCTCGAGAAAACAGAACATGATAGATACACACAGCTGCCTAGCTAGTCAACAACGAATTTCAAATAATTGCTGCACTTAAGTCGTCGTCGTACTGACGTCGTACCCTTGAATGCGTGTAGTGTACTCTCATATACTGCAATGTATGTAAAATTTGACAGTCTATTGTTTCATTGTCGCCACGAATAAAGGGCGGAGGTTTGTTAGAGCCTTTAGTATATTTGCCTCATTGCGCCAAAATCACAGATACATTATTCCGTAAAACTATAGTCACGAGTATATCACGATCTTAAGGCCTACAACTATCCATGTAGCTGCGCTTCATACGCAACGCTTTCGTCATTTACAGCTTTTTGTACTCTTGCTTATAGCTTCCTGGCAGCTGGCATATAAACACACGAAGCTCTGTCCACGAAGCGGCAAAGTCGCGTGCGTATGAAGTGCAGCTACATGAACAGTAGGCCTAAGGAGTATATCGTTCCACGACTTGTCGATGTGTATTTTGCATCTGTTAACTTCACAAAATCACAAACTCCTCCTTCTCTACAAAGCACAGGTTAGATCAGTCCTGTAATATTGTTCCCATATATGGAGCTGGGCCCCAAAACATTCACTTAACCTTCTTAACAGCATACAGAGACGAGCAGTTCGACTTATTGGAGATTCTCCACTCACTTCAAATCTTCAACCGTGTTGGTGCACAGAAGACAAGTCGCTGATCTATGCTTGTTCTATAGGTAGGTACTTCTGAGGAACTCAAAAACACTATCTCTCGAAATGCAACTTTTGGGCGCCCCACAAGACAGGCAGCTATTGCTCATGACCATACAGTACACTTGATAACCGCGAGGACATCAATTTTATAAAACTCCTTCTGTTACAGGACAAGCAAACTCTGGAACTCGCTTCCTGGGAATATATTTCATGAAGACTACAATTTGCAGCAATTTAAGTGCAGAACTAACATACATCTGCAAGCATCTCGGGGCGCTGTTGAAGCGTTATAGGTTCGCCTTTCCCGGGAGAAGTATTAAAAAAAAAACTGACGATACACCGTAGCCGCTATTTTCACACACTGTATAATTTAATTAAAAATGGAGGACAAGAGATCGTCTTAAAAAGACTATCAGAGGCAAAACGCAGCCTTGAGAAGCACTATTTAGGTATATAGTGAATTGAAAACACCCAAGACATCTTGAATTGAATGTCCAGAAAAGTAGAATAAGGAATTTTATTTTATTTATATATTTATATTTAAAGTAACGGATTTTGATTGATTTGATGTTATCTATTTTGAAAGGCAAAAGCTGGGAAAGCTGATATACATTTTATATTTTTGTTTTTAATATTTCATAAATATGACATGTGCCTTTATAACAAAATTAAGAAGAACCAATTTCCATACATACAATCCAACACGCAACCCATCGCCATAGCCATAGCCAAACAGTCATCAAAAGTAAACGCAAGTAATAAATCTCTTGTAACTTTTACAGAAAATACAGATTGATGCTGCTATGTCATTATTTTAAATAAAAAAAAAACAAATCATATCATTAAGAAAGTTTTGCGTATAAAAGCTTCCCCCCAGCATGAGAAAAATGTATCCATTTGCAACAGAATAGAGAATACCCGCCGGCCAAAGGAGTAACTTTCAAAAGAGTGCGTGTGTATAGGTGGAGGCAACAGCAAAGGCATCTGTTTGGCAATTTTTAAAAAGTATTGTCCTTGGAAGGCATCCACAAGTACCCCACATCGTTTTACGCACCACATTTGGCCAATAGCACCAGGCTAGGTCGGAAACTCAACAAAAAAAAATTAAATTGAAAAATATTTTTTTTTTTTTTCACCTCCTTCGCCATCCTTCACTATTCGGAATTCATTTGTATTTTTCTTTGCGTGCTGCTTTCGACAATAGCTGTATTTTTTTTGGAAATTTAAGTAGAATTCCGATAGAAATTGCTCATTTGTGTTGCAATAAGTAGTCAGTATGTCGGTGGTTTAAATAATTCTGAATTAATGTATTGAATCCTCTACCATACGTTCTTTTGTGCATAGGCATATGTCGCCTGTTTCATATTCATTTTACACATAGCTATTGACAAGATTTCTGCATTTTTCATTTGCATTATTTAATGCAAATCATATACCCATTCGCCATCAATCATCCGGTATATCACAACACTCCACTCAACCATTCGATATGTAAAAAAGGACACACCTACTTCCACTCACTCATCGTTTTCCCTCATGGTAGGTTGTACTGTATTTATTTGTGGTTTTAGCCGCAGGGAATATAGTGGAAGCCCATCGACCGCACTGCAGTCATGTTCATGTCAATCACATTTAAACAAAATTGACACAAACCACTGTTTGTATGTCAAAACATGTCAAATCCACTGCCACGAGAGAATTTCCATTTCCAGTAGATTTACACTGTCATTAAAGACTTTTTAAACCAAGAGGAAGAATTCAAGTAGATCAGTTTTTTTTTCTCTAAATATCACAACAGTGAAAAGGGCCATAAAGTGTAGAGCACAGTGTAGATGAAGAAACTCAAAGATACATCCAAGAATACCCCGCCGAGAATGAGCCTGCCGCAGTTAATTGTGATGAAGATACTATATATTAGACGTTAATCTGTAATAGTAACATAAATTATTGTCGCAAGAGGTCCATCAGAGACAATATTGAGATTGAGATGGCCTACTCGCCTACTATCAGTTATCAAATCCATTTAAAGTAAAACAAGCAACAAGAACAAGTGGCCCTGAATATGGGCCAACATAGCCGGCCACTGTGTGTAGATATAACGTCCTGTGACCAGAGACAGACCACAAACGAGCTAGGGAAAATCTTAAACAAAGCAGGGTAAACCTGAGAATAGCAATAGGTATGCATGCTGTTTGGCCATTGTCTTCTTATAGAAAGCATGCCAAAAGACTAGGATTTTCAGACTAGATTCTGCAGTGAGGTGTCGAGGAAGATATCACACACATACTGTGCGAATGTCATAGCACGTACGCTGTACAATGTCTTGGGAAACTACATATTGCGACGCATTGATGGCATAGCATATTGTTTGGATATTGTTGGACACTATGATTACGAAAATAGGTTTTTGGGATAAGAAATGCCTTGGGTTGCTGTCATTTCTCATAGCATACTATATATGGCATAGCATGTTCTATAAAAAAAACTGCGCATGGAGACGCCGGGTAACGGGATGTCCGAGTTCTTTTTTGCGGGATAAAACATGAATGTATGCGTCGCAGTATGCATTTCTTCAGCCAGATATCCGGCTATTCGGCCTTATTACATACCGAATATCCGGTATTCGGTATCCGGCTAAATTACTATCCGTTACATCTCTTCGATTTGTGTCGGTTAGGGTGCTGCTGATGTTGACACGTCTTGTCGAATATACAGAACATATCTGCGAGTGGGTGTAGAGGATGTGTAGGATTTGGGTGGCGCAGATACTGCCTAAGTGGAACTCCTCCCAGAACACTCGCTTCCCAATTCTATGTCTTCTGCTTTAAAACGATTTGCGGGATTTAGTTTTTCAGATTTTGTTACCTCATGTTTTTGCTTCTTCATTTTTTAAGTAAGGATTTTGGTCCCATGACCATGAATAGAATGGAAATTGAGTCCATCTCAAAAGGGCCGTTATATCGGGACAAGGTTGAATACGAGAGACCTCCCCTGTGCCTCTGAAGGTACTCGTTAGTGGCTGATTTAAGGCCCAGCCTTGCATTCTTCGTCACGGTTTCTTGTACAACACCAACATCAGATATCTTTATAAACTATTAAGATTAAGAAGTTAGGAGACACTTTTGAGAAATTAAGAAACCTATATACACATTAACAAAGCAAAAGTCTATAGTGGTGGTTACTTCGCCCCGGTGCGAGGCATCTGAGGTTCGGTCCCCGGAAAAACACAAATTACGTTTTAAGGTTTTTTCCACTGCACCACCTCTCGCAAACGTCTGACAAACAGCCGAGAGTATAACTGTTCTGGAAAAGCTTCCCAATTCTAGCCGTTCGAACACGGTATTAAACTGTAGGTCCCTTCCATTCGTCCCAAAAATAAAAACTTACACAAGCGAATGGTTGTGAGAATCTAGGTCGTGCCTATACACCGAAAGCGTTGCGACAACCATTTATTTATTTTACCCACGTTAATGGTTTTTGATCACTTATTTTGCTAGTTCCCCATAAAAACACAACCTTTCTGTAAGTACTCTGTTAAATATTTTATCACTTGTTAACGGCGTCTCTCAACTCCATCTGAGACATTAAAATTTAAAGTCTCTTAATGCCAACAACGTTTTGTTTAAATTAATTGATTCAATTGTAAATCTCATAACCAATTCATTGAAACATTTATCCAATTTATCTCTGCAGAAAATTGTCGGTCCCTTTTGCATTTACATGAAAAAAATTTCTTCAATTTGATATTTCAATCCGCACGCGACACCACCACTACAAGACGGGAAAACCCGCTAACATGAAACACAAATGATGGTAATTAGAGGCAACACGCAACCCAAAAAGCCAATAAGTACCATCCATTCTAACCAATTGCGTAATGTAGCGTTAAGGGAAGGGCCTTTCTCAAACATTGCTCTTCAGAACTTTGCTAAGATGCTTGTATATAAATATGCCATCTTGAATTATGCTTTAGCACAGGATTCGTCCTAATTACTGTCACTCGGTTGAAGAAACTTTTACACCACACTCAACGTAGGTACTGTGTGTCTTGTGGTAATGGGTCGAGGGTTGTGTGACAAAAGAGCAGACATTTATAAAAAAAGAGTTCATGACAAATTAAATTACATTTACACCCACAGCCATCCTTTTTAAGCGGAAAAATGTACTAACTATGGGCCAGATTAAAAGTGATTTTCTTTCATCCCCAAGGCAGCAAGAAAGCGGAAAGGCCCTTAATGCACGTGCTCTAACGATGATTCACTTCAGTATTTTGACGATCAACCCACAGCTTCCAGCTGGATGTACAGAAAGTCGAAGTTATATTTTAATTTTAATACAGTTTTCTGAAAAAGAAATTTAATTTAGTTTGGTTCCGTTACGAGTAACTTATTGCGTGACAACCAAGCGTATGATTATTGTCAATTAATTATTATTTATTTCGACGACAAAGAAATTCTTTATAAAATACTACTTGTTACTGTATATATTTCGCAGAGAAATTGGTATCTATTGCGGTTGAATAAACAATTTCCTGGGAACTTGAAACAAGTGTAATTTTCCATTTACAAATAGATTATACATAATTATAAGCAAAAACCTAAGACAATCTCAATTGCACTTAAAATTTCTTCGAATTAGCTACCGAGGTAAATTGCAGCACTGATACCGGTGAAGGACTAATTGGCTAAAGAGTACCTATAGTCTAATGAACAGTTTCTGAGAATTGGTAATTAGTCTCGGAGTTTAGTGCTGATACTTTGCAGAACAACGTTGTTGAAAATTATTTTCAAATATAGTTCTGCAGAAATTTGGTTATTTTTCTTAAAAGTGGTCTGGTTTAATGATTGAGAGTTCACTAATGCTTTTGTTTTATTTTTAACCAGTGTGCTAAGACAGTTTAACTGTGAAAGATTGTTTTTTTCTTATATTTGTCGCAGCGCATATTTAATATATATCTACAGTAGTGGAACACTAATAAGAAATAAATATTTTTTTCTGAGTATTTAATTGCCGCAGATTTATTTTTCAACAATTTCGATACGACCTTAATAAACATAAATAATAGCATATTATAGTATAATAAAAATGGGAATAAAATAAAGAAATAAAGAAGAAATAGAAACAAATTCGAAAAAAAGAAAAGAAGGTAGGTATGTTTTTGCGCTCCATCAAATTAGGCCCCAATGAAAAAGGGGCCACAAATTGGGGAAATATTTCATAATGAAAAATGGTCCTATTCCATTCATTCATTCATTCATTTTCAAATGGTCCGGTTGTTCATTAAGTGTGTTGCGGGTGTAGGTTGCTCAAGTAGACCCTCCATAGCTCTCGATCCTTCCCCATCGACTCCAAATCATCAAGGGCAATCCCCGCATACGGGTAGAGAAGAGAAAATGGACTTGATCTAACCATCTCATCCTGATGGTACGGATTCCATAGCGTCACGTCGTGGAATCCTGGTCGGGAACATGCGTTTAACATGACCAAACCACCGAAGCATGGACCGCTCCGTCCGGAGCCCCATTCCATTTATTCAAAATTGCCCCAAACAAATGAAAAATTGCCCCAAAATAATGATTGACAAACAACAACAAAAAAAATTATTATGAAATTTTAAAGTAATTTTCATTTTATTGGGGCCTTTTTTCATTGGGGCCTAATTTCATGCAGCCATGTTTTTGTGTGGAAATATAATTAGAATTAGAAGCAAAAAATATAAATATAATTTAAATTCAAAAATAAATATAAAAAATTAAGTTTTTGAGTCTAACTCTGAAAAATTATAAAATTTGATTATTACTTTAATACTTTTTGAGATATCCCCTATTTACAACGACAGCAGCACACCGGTTTGGTAAACTAGCAACCAACTTTCGACATCGCTCAACGGGGATATTTTTCCAAGCTTGTTCAATGTTCCTAAACAATTCGCTGGCGTTTTTTGATGTTTTTGTTCTCAAACTGTACTTGGGGTAGAGTTCCTGATTCTTTGGCAGCTTTATATATTTTTTTCCGTCCCAAGCATATTAAATTTGGATTCATCGCTCCAAAATAATTTTTTACAGAAAGAGAGGGGTTTAAGTTCATGTTCCTTCGCAAATTCCAACCGACATTTTAAATATATATATATATTTTTGTTTTGAAACACGTGGCTTTCTACTAGCGGTTCCTGACGGGTGTGGATGTAATTTCCTGACTTAGTTGTCCCGATACATTTGACAGAATTTCTTTACTGGCAAGAAAAGGATCTGCCCTACTCAAACGGCAAATGAGTCTGACTTCTTTAACGGTTGTTTTTCTTGCCCTTTTTTCTTTTGGGTTTTTCTATACTAGGTACCTGTATCATTAAAAACTTTGATTGCGTCATATAGACCATCTTTTTGGAACACTGCAGTTCCTTGGCGATGACAACTTCATGTTTTTTGGAGTTTCTAATTAGACTTCCACGTTCCATCACTGTATTTTTGAATCAATCCATAGGAGATTGTAGGAATTAAGTTCGCTTACTTTGCATTACTTTTGATGGCGCTCACAGTCCGGGGTGGATCAGAGCCTTTACCAATGAGCTCCTCCAGCCAGTTCGGTCTCTAGCTAGTTGCCTCTAGTTACGCACAACAAATTGGTTGAGGTCGGTCTCCAATATCGTACACGCCACCGTAGGTCTTCCTCTGCTATAGGAACCTGGGACCCCTCCAGCACACTAACCACTGCGCCTATGATATAAGCCTTTTTAGAACGAAGAAAAAGCGATTGACAAGATATATTCTTCGTTTGATGTCTGTGCCGTGCCGATATAATTTTGCAAAGAACTTGTATAGAACCTATAGGTAGACAAAGTTTCTACCACTCTCTTCTGTTGTGACATTTTGGCAGAGTCATATTGAGACTCGAGAGTCCTTTCTCGATGACAGCTATACATTGTTGTATTCTCTTAAACAGCCACCCCCTTTTGGGGCGCCTTGGTTTTCTTGTCATATTCATTATGGCATTATATGGCATCCATGGTTACCTGGTTACTTCGGTAGTGTCCGTTATTTGCACAATTGAGTATAATCGATATTGCTGTCTTGAAGTACACTTATTCTATTCTTCTTTGGCTTCTATTTGTCGTTAGTTGATTTTTGTACACATCGTAAACATATTGATGGTCGCTGCCAGTGTAGTTATCGCCATTTAAACGATGTGGATTTTAAAATACAATGAAATTGAATTACATATGTCCTTTATTTCCTTATCAAAATTTCCGCCATTTGCAATTCTATGTCGTTACATTAAGAAAAAACAGAGTACCAATTGTGACAGTGGCAGACGCTTTAGAACAGTAATTTTATTTTTCAATCAGTTCTTTAGAGCCTAGGTATATCTTCGACGCATTGTTATGTGGCATTAACGCCGGTATCACGTTCAAACTACTCACCCGTATAAATTTCGCAAACATAACATAGAAATTAATGGACCAGTATTTAGTGTTGATTTATACTGAGAAATACGAACTTAAAGTTTCTGAAAGATGGAGTATGTAGACGTATAACTGAATGTATCCCCAATTGCTGCTCTTGTTCGAGGTGGTGGGGAAGTCGCCGATAGACGCCCTTCGAAAGAATATTGTGTCTGCAATTGTAATTAAGTGTTAATAATATTGTAGCTGTATGTGGCAACGCTGGTTTCGTATGATGTGCTTTATTATGGTGGCTTTATGGTGGCTTTACATTACCACGCAGTCCTATCACGCAAAATTAAAGAGATGCTAAATATTAAAAAGTCTATAGACGGTAAGGGACAGCAACACCTAACATGCAAAAATACGTGACATGTATTTTGGTCGGCCATCTTGTTTACGTGATACGTATTATGGGAAAGATGTGCATGTTGATATTTTTATAGCGATGGCCTATGGAATTTATCGTTCCTATAAAACAAAATGAACACTGCTATCATATGTTTTTACGATGCCATAATACCAAATGTTTGAGATTCCTCTGGTTCACATCACCGCGCTAGCGATCGCTCTCAAAAATGGAAAACAATTTTGATGGTAATTTAACATTTTGTTTTAACTGGTGGAAAATGTATTGCAAATAAAATTTTCAGATAACAATTGGTATCCAAATGCCGAATATCTTGACGAGGAGGAATTTCAATGCTCATTTGAGAGCTTGGATACCGGTAAGTAGGTACCAGTCGTAACTTTGTTATTTTGATAACAAACTACGGATTGAAATTGCAATTTGTATATATGTATGTATTGATTTAATTGTTTATACAATGTAGATGATCCAGCCACAAAGTCCACATCAACTAATAAAGAAAAAGAAGACGAAAAACATTTCCCCGAAGAAGCTGTAGTTAAAAAGTAAATAAGTCTGGCGCAATATAGTTTACTTACTTATCAAAAAGTTTTTGGTATCCCTGAGTTTGTGTTAATGCCTGCTACAAGACTGCATTCAAATTTTAGTGATTAAGCATATAATTTAGAATTTTGTAGTACCAAAGACATAATTAGCTCTGTATTTTAGTTTACGAAATTCAATCATGCGACTTGTACTACAAAATTCTAAAATATAAGCATAATCATTAAACTTTTAATGTTGTCTTGTAGCATGCATAAAGACGAACTCAGGGATACCAAAAACTCTTAGATAACTCGCTCCTATTAAAAGAAACGGATGGATAAGGATACGTTTTCTCTGTAACCTTACTTAGGAAATGGACAAAATGATCCTTTTCCATCTGCTCCTTTGGATAGGAGCATGCTATCTAAGAGTTTTTGGTATCCCTGAGTTCGTCTTTATGCATGCTACAAGACAACATTAAAAGTTTAATGATTATGCTTATATTTTAGAATTTTGTAGTACAAGTCGCATGATTGAATTTCGTAAACTAAAATACAGAGCTAATAATGTCTTTGGTACTACAAAATTCTAAATTATATGCTTAATCATTAAAATTTTAATGCAGTCTTGTAGCATGCATAAAGACGAACGTAGGGATACCAAAAACTTTTAGATAGCATGCTCCTATCCAAAGGAGCAGATGGAAAAGGATCATTTTGTCCATTTCCTAAGTAAGAAACAGGTGAACAGCGTCATCTGTATTTCCAAGTGCTGGCTCTGACTGGACAATTTGAAGCTGCCATCGAATTTCTTCCGCGCACGGAGAAGTATAGAACCCCTGCTGTACATATTGCACTCGCTTTGAGTAAGCTGTTTCTGCTGGGTGGGCCGCGAAATGTCCAGGATCCTTTATGTAAGTAAAGTAAGGGTAAGTTAATTTTTCCACAATCAAAACAACAACAGTTGAATGTCTTTTCTCTTTGTAGTGGATTGTTTCAACAATTCGATTGCGATGAATTCGATTCTCGAACTGCAGCTGGCATGGTAGCCAAACACTTGGTCAAGAAGGGAATGTTAGATGATGCCATTAAGATGTTCGATATCGCTGTGGTAACTTCTATCACGAAAAGAAATATCACCTCGCACTGGAAGTTTTGGCCAATACAAATCTTGTGCCAATGTCCATGAATGATTTGGAGGATTCTATAAATAACTTTAAGCCCATTGGAGGCGAGATCTGTAAGGTTTATCCCGACATTCTTTTGGCAACAATGGACATTTTGTACATTCAGTACCTACAAGAGTGTTCGTGGCAAGGAAGGTAGCGGCTTTATAGACATCAGTAAAGATAAGGTAAGTTCCTTAAAAATTATGCAGCTAGATTGCTAGATTACTATGCTTTTTCTTCTAGCAACTGGCACATTTGGGAGAAAAGGCTAAAGCACTGACAAACATAGCAGCCAGAATTCCATACCGTATGCCAGGCGATACAAATAATCTTCTCGTGCAAACGGAAATTTTAATGCATTAATAATTGGTTTTTTGTACTTTATTTTCTATTTTAATAAATTAATTATGTGAAGCTTAAATATTTGCTAAAAAATAATAAATATATCAATATCGTTGCCTTTATTAAATTCATTTTTCACTTTTAATTTAATAAGTACCACAACAAAACCGATGAAAAAAAATTTATTGTTTACATCTGAGCTGTCAAATCTCCATAAAAAAGTTATAGCAGCCTAGATTCAACTGTTAGGGTTGTGGTCTCACTCCTACACATCATTAGCCTTGACTGTGGAAAAAACGGATCTCTCTCTCTAAAGTCATGCAAAATTGCGTGGCGTGATAATGTAAAGCCAGCATTACGCATCGGGTTGCGGCGATCCACAATGTGACTAGGTACGTCGTATTTCGGCTTCTTTTGGCAGTCGTTGTCGGTTTACAGTCTTTAATATCTTTATTTATTGATTAAAAATCGTAGGTACCTATAGGTATTTCATTTGCTTATTCTTCGATACTGTATGCTTATTTCACATGCCATAAAATTCGGACATACAGGACGATTTGTCGAGTACACGACATGCAAATTTTCGTATGCTCATCTCACATGCCATTCTGTTTTCGACGTATGGCTGACATACGCATGTACATAGCAGGGTCACAAATATGCCGAGTACTTACTTATCCACTTACTTACTTATCGGGCTCCCGACCCGTGTAGAGTATCTGCCTGAAACACTGCAGCCTTCCATCTGTTATAAAGGGTGTTTTTTTTAGAGGTATAGAACTTTAAGTTGGCAAAACTATTTCAACTGGCGGCCATTTTGTCAGCTGTAAAGTGATTTATTTTTAGTTTGATTTGACATTTCAACATGAATAGACAACGCTTCCGAATTGTGCAAATTTATTCTGAAAATCATGGTTCTGTTTCGAAATACGTATCGCGCACTACGTCCATTTTACGATCAACATAATCGCCACTCACTTTTGGCTGAATGGATACGTCAATAAACAAAACTGCCGTATTTGGAGTGATGATAATCCTCAAGTGTATGTTGAGGCACCGTTATACATCCACAAAAACTGACTGTTTGGTGTGCTTTATGGGTTGGTGGAATAATTGGTCCGTACTTCTTTAAAAACGATGCTGGCCAGAACGTTCCAGTCAATGGTGACGGCTATAGAGCCATGTTTACTGACTTTTTCGTTCATCAATTGAACAACCATGATGTGCAGGAGCTGTGGTTTCAACAAGACGGCGCGGCGCAACATGTCACACAGCTCGTGCCACAATTGATTTATTGAAGGTAACCGCATAGTTTCACGTTACGGACTTGGCCTCTTGACTATTTTCTGTGGGAATATGGGAATTCGCTAGTCTACGCCGATAAGTCCGAAACGATTGACCACTTGGTGGACAACATTCGCCGCGTTATTGCCAATATACGGCCACAAATGTTGGAAAATTGGACCTCCAGATTAGACTACGTCCGAGCCAGCCGTGGCGGTCATATGCCAAAAATCATATTTAAATTATAATGCCCGCAGATTATCTTTCGAATAAAGTAAAATGCATGTCAATTTAAAATCATCTTTGTTTTGTTCCATTTCAAAGTTCTATACCTCTAAAAAAAACACCTTTACAAACATCTTTGTGCCAACAGAATTCGTTTGAGGATCTATCCAAATTCATCCATAAGCTAAAAAAAACAATTTTCTGCAAACCCAATTAATTGGAATCTATTAAGGTATTGTGCCTTATACAACACAAAATAATTTCTGACACACCGATATGTGCCTTTTCTGAATGAGACAGCTTAAAAGGAAATTTGCTATGCTAACCGACTTTGTGGCATTCAGCCAAAAGATCAAACCCCTTTTCGGTACACTATACCTTATTTGTTATTCATGCATCGTGAGACAAAAATTGAGGAGATATATTTTGTGTTGCTGACAGTGTGATATTTTACGTTAGTGCTCGTATTGAATCAGAGTAAATCCAAAACTTTATCCCATAGAGCTCATGATTTTGTTTTTCCTCCTGGGTGGATTATAGAGAGAGCAACGTCTTTTTTATCCTTTTTCGAATCTGCCGAGACACGTATTATGTATCATCTTCACGGGTAAGGATTGATTCTCCTGTGTATGAGAACACATTTTGTCAGTCAATTTGATTTTTATTGCAGACATATCGTAGAGCGAATCGATAGTGCTTGCCTGTTTCAATTTCACTCCACAGATACTGGTATGTACCATCATGCAAGTTGAACACACTTGTCAATCCCTACGTTGACTTATGTGTACATATTTTCTTTTTATAGATATACCTAGTAGGTTGTTCCCTATATAGTCGTGTATCTAGGATAGTTATAAAGAAGACACACAATGACTGGTTCAGTCGGGACAGGAATTTTGTGGCTTTTAGAAAACATTTGAGGTTGGTAAACTCTAAAAAAAAAATTGCTTGCAGACCGTTTTGTTGCTCTATTTACTCTATTTGTCCTTTACTATTGGGATTGTGACTGAGTTTTTTTTTTATTAATATTATTGGCGAGCTGTGGTAATAAAGTATGCTCGTTTCCAATTTTATGGTGCGTTCAGATGTCCTCCAATTCTCATGTGTGTATTACACACGAACACGACTGGTCGTTACTTTTTGTGGCACATTTCCGATAGGAAGCTTAAAGATTTGTAAACATTTCTTTCTACAGAACCATATGTATAGGTTTATGAGGGTATCATTTATTTAGGTATGGTCAAACAACTCTTTAAAGAGCCCAACAAAGTATAGTTTAATATTTATGTATTTATTAAATTAAGAGACGTTCTTTCTTATGTGTCACATTTTGAAAATAATTGGTTATTTTGGAAAAATGTAAAAATAAGAAAAAAGAATGTACGTAAACTATGCGGTAAGAGAAAACCAGCTCAGAGAGTGTAACATACTCTCTGTTGGCCAGTAAGGCTGAAAACACACCGGATAAAGCAAAACGTTTTTGATTCTTAAATCAAGAATACGTTTTTTATTTGGACACACACCAAGCGAAACAGAATGTAACAAAACAAAACGTTTTGTTTTCTTGTTTCATTTGGTGTGCGTTGAAATAAAACAAAACGGAAAAAAAAATCAATTTTTCTCCATCTACGTCCATATTTGTTAAAATTTGCGCACAGAGTAAACATAGAAGCAAATAAAGGTGAAAAGTGCAACGAAAGAAGAAAATAAAAGCAACGGAATTTAAATTTTGTTTCGGAAAAACAACAGGTCAGCTAAAGGCAACGAAACATGTTTTTCTGTTTTGCTTTGGTTTTTATGTTTCGTTTCATTTGGTATGTGTTGCACCATAAGAAAGTATGCAATTATCGACAACGACGCTGATTCGAAACAGTTTTGTTGCATTCGGTGTGTGTTGCTCGTATACAATGGCATGTATTTTCGACAACCACAACCGAAACGCTTCAAAACAAAAACGTTTGTTTTGTTTCGTTTGATTTGGTGTGTGTTATCTCATAAGAAACCATGTTACCTTGTTTCACGAAACAAAAGAACACGTTTTGCTTTATCCGGTGTGTTTTCAGCCTAAAGCCTAAGGCTGAAAACACACCGGATAAAGCAAAACGTTTTTGATTCTTAAATCAAGAAAACGTTTTTTATTTGAACACACACCAAGGGAAACAGAATGTAACAAAACAAAACTTTTTGTTTTCTTGTTTCGGTTGGTGTGCGTTGAAATAAAACAAAATGGAATTTGCGCCCTGGGGGCTTGCCATTAGTACCTTACCTATAAAGTTTTACCAATCTTGTTTTCAATTTTCAAACAATTGAGCAAAAGGAAGCAACTATGTAGTAGAGAGTGTTGGGTGCACCGGCACCCATATAATCTAAAACAAAATGCTCCTTATCTTTGTAATTGTACATAGGACTTCTTACCACAATTAAAAAAATCAAATTTTCTCCATCTATGTCCATATTTTTTAAAATTTGGGCACTGAATAAACATAGAAGCAAATAAAGCTGAAAGGTGCAATGAAAGAAGAAATAATAAAAAAAACGGAATCAAAATTTTGTTTTGCAAAAACAAGAGGTCAGCTATCGGCAACGAAACATGTTTTTCTGTTTTGCTTTGGTTTTTATGTTTCGTTTCACACACAGTTGCGCCATGAGAAAGTATGCAATTATCGACAACGACGCTAATTCGAAACAGTTTTGTTGCATTCGGTGTGTGTTGCTCGTATACAATGGCATGTATTTTCGACAACCGTAACCGAAATGCTTCAAAACAAAAACGTATGTTTTGTTTCGTTTGTTCTGGTGTGTGTTGTCTCATAAGAAACCGTGTTCTCTTGTTTCACGAAACAAGAAAACACGTTTTGCTTTATCCGGTGTGTTTTCAGCCTTAGACACCACACCGAAAGCATATTAAAGCAACTTTGAGGAGAGCATTCCTAATTTATTTTTACTTACGATTACGATTTACGAACCCCGAAACTCATCTCCGCTCTCCCGCTCAAGCTCTCCTGCTTGTTTATTACCCGAGTCTAGCATCTAGCTCAGCCCATGATGGAATAAGTATAAGGTGGTCTCGTCGGCTGCCGACTCGTTCGTTTTTTGGTCCCTTAACGCTTCGTTAACGTACACTTACTACGCTGAATAAAGAGAAAAACGTGTCGTTAAGGGACTACTTTTTGCCGACGAGACCACCTTATACTTATTCCATCATGGCTCAGCCCATGATGGAATAAGTAAAGTATAAGGTGGTCTCGTCGGCAAAAAGTAGTCCCTTAACGACACGTTTTTCTCTTTATTCAGCGTAGTAAGTGTACGTTAACGAAGCGTTAAGGGACCAAAAAACGAACGAGTCGGCATCCGACGAGACCACCTTATACTTATTTCATCATGGACGAGACCACCTTATACTTATTCCATCATGGCTCAGCCACCGTGGGTGCCGTGAGAGAAGGGAAGATGATGTCTCTAATAGGGGGATATTTACTTACACATGATGTTTGGTTCTCTGGATTAGTTCGCGCAATGATAACAAAACTGGTTTGACTTCAATTCTTACTTTAGAACATTATTGACTTATTTAAAATTCCCCCTTTCTCTTAAATATGTGGTTCTGCAATTCATTACCCCACTAGCCACTAGTATCTTATATAATGAGAACGACAATATTTTGTAGAATATATATAAAAATTAATTGTAATTCAATTCTGTATTATTTCTATGCTCTTTGTATACATGTATAATATCTATGTTTTTACTTAAATTTTTTATTTTTTTTTTTTTGTGAAGCGAAAAATGTATATGTGTATGATTTGTTTTTATAGTGTTGTTATCAAATTTACCTGTTTTTCCTCCGTCCGTCGTGACATGTCAGGATCAGTGGTGATGAGCAGCTCACTTTGCTGTTTGATTTTAAAGATTAGTTTTAGGACACATATATGATCTTCGCAAACACGGATTACTCTTTTTTTGTTTTTTGTTTTTTGTATATGTAGGTATGTATATATATTCTACCCGTATATTATGTATGTCCCTTTTTTGGAGTATAGTTGTATAGTTAAGTTAAGTTTAGTTTAGCAAATTATTAGGTTACGACAATATTGAATTTTCTTATGATAACTAGCACTTTAACACTGTCACTTATGTATGGTTGGCAATGACCTCTGTCTTTACTTGGCTTGGGATATAAGGAGACTTAGGGGATCGCACCATTCACTGCACTTGCGAGATGAAGAATCGGGCTGGGTCTTTCGTTTTTTTCTTTATTTTTGTAGTGATTGTATGCCTACCAACTGGTGCTCTCGTGGTTGGACTTGACACTTTTTTGGTAGCCACTTTTCCACCTTCCACCTGTGGAATGAGGTGGAGGGCACACCGATTTCTGTTCTCCAAAACGAGCGCTCGTGATTTTATTCACTGCAACAGATTTCTATTGGTGGTCCTTAGCGATTCAAAATATGATGCTTGCTCTTAGATATTCAGCAAGAAGGAAGACATGTGTGACAAGGCACCGAAATCAAAGTTATTCCTATAACTAGAAAACCTAGGAATTAATTCTCTGTTAGACTAATTAGCCACGATACTTCAGCACATTACATACCTTATTATCTAATTATTCTTACTTCTAACAAAACTATTCTTAAATTAAAGAGACTTTATGCCTTTGGATTAAATTATTCTAATCCGATTAATTTTACTCCACGAAGGTCTAAGCAGAAAAGAAAGTACAGAGAAAGCGGAAATTGACTATAGATATTTCTCCTTAATTTTGATCCTAACTACTATCTACGACCTCTGCTGTCGAGCACCTTTATTTTCATCGCCATCTTGAAAAGCGTGAAAAAGGATGTCGTTATATTTCAAAAATTATTAAAAAAAAAATTTGGAGTAAATTCTTCTTTACAAGAGGTAGGTGTGGCTATCTATGAAACGCAGATACACGTGGACCATTGTAGGTCCTTTGTGATACCACAATGGATATATTACCAATTCTTAACTTAAATTGTTTAATAGTTCAATTACTTGTACGTGCTTCTTGACCATAGGATCAGGTACCCCTACCTGATTTCAGGGGTTAAACCAATCTCTAACGAGCTCCTTGAGACGCATAGGCAGACGAGGATTGTCAGATTCCAGCCTTATCCCGATAAAACGGCTCTACCGGGAGGGACCTAATTTCCGTTATACTCATGAGACCAGAAAAACAAAAAAGAAAAAAACAAATATAAGCACGTGATCAGAAGATGACCTTCTAGCCTCCGGTCAGGAGACTATAGTATAGTGGGAAGCGTATGCTTTAGCTTCGTTCCCAAAACCATCCACATCCACTACCCAGGACACTCGCTCTAGTGCCCTTAAACGTGAGACAAACCACAAATCGGCTAACAACCACAGGAAAAGCGCGTACAAGAGGGCCATCTTCATTCAGGGTAAGATTACCAAGAACGAAGGGGCCGGTACGGGATCTTCGAGGACCTGGCTGATAAAGAAAAGTATCAGCGTGTTGTTGATGAGTACGTCAACTTCCGTAATTAACTGCAAACACAACCACAGTCACAGCCACAAGCGCGCAAAACGGAGGCCACAAAACTCAAGGACCTGACCGATGGTAAGCCAAGAAAAACATGTTAAAGCTTTTATATGTCCTAATTTTAGTTCGTCTGATTTAGCAGCAGTTAAATAAGAGAATGCTGGAGGCACGCACTTGCTAATCGCGTCCGTGTATATGGCACACTACCGACAATCACCACCAGAAGAAGTTCAAGAGCTAGTAACCATAACAAAGTCCGATCTTCTGATGCCAGCGCAAGACACGGTATTATGAGGAAGCTCTGCAACTAACGAAAACAACTTGTCGTCAATACACAATAGAGGTAGCACTCCAACCTTTATCTTTACGAGTACGGATAGTTTTAAACGGGTGGGAAGAGGTTATAGATGCCACACTTGGCAAAAATATCAATAATACGAAAGTAGAAAATTGGAGAGTATCCAACCTGAAATCCTTTTCAGAACTGGACACTCTTCGATGTACATCTCGAGATAGAGAAACCAAAACCTTACAGAAACCCAAAAAAATTCATCTGGCAAAAGTTTGTCCAAGTTATAAAAAACAAACTTTATAAATGACTAATCCCAATGATTAGGTACCTCGCCCACAGAACTCGTCACAATAGTAAAGACTTTCGAAAAAGCTTTTAGCACAGATTATAAAGTCTCGTGTCCGGTCAAATACAGCAATGGTGACCAGGGTTGTCAGATGTGGCGATTTATCGCCAAACGGGCGATTTGAAATTTTATTTGGCGACACGAAAATCGGTTTGGCGACACACCCCAAAAAAGGCGATATTTTTAGATTTTGGCGATTTAAATTTTTTTAACCAAAATCCTCATATTTTTTTCTTTTTTTATAATTTTCACTCAAACCTTACATCTGCGATGACTGTGACGAAATATTAAAATTTGTAACGAATGAAGACAACTTTAAAGCTTGGAAAGATATTGATTTAGGGTCGGATTTTGAAAGAATCACGTGAAAGAAAACAGTGGTAGCACAGAGCATGTGAATGAAGTTAAGAAGCAAGTTAACGATTTAATTCCTGTTTTACTAAGAGCAATTCGAAAAAGATTGTCTGACTGCAACACACATTTTGTTTCTTTGGGATATTTTTCACCAGGCTTCTGTTTAAGCCAACTGCGACCCTATTTTAAAAGTCTGCTTGTAAGCTTGATTCCACCCAAAATCTTACAACTTACCGAGGCTCAGTGGGAAAAATTAATTTCTGTCAATTGGTCAATTGAATTTTATCTAGAAAGAGTACCCGAAGAAGACGTTTCGAAGTTTTGGAAGAAGGTGTACAAAATGACGAATGCCTTAGGACAGCTAGAGTTCTAGGAGCATTAAGCATTTGCATTAAGTTTTTTCTACGTAAAAATTACGAGTTCATTTGATTGTTATGGTTTTTGGATTGGAGACGGTAAAATTTTGAAATTTGGCGATTTTTTGGCGTTTTATATTTTACGTTTGGCGATTCCGGTTTTTAAAACCTGACAACCCTGATGGTGACTAGAAAGGGTTTTAATATCTGCCACAGGCAGCCCTACCGAAACTGTCTTAAAATATTCAAATAATCTATCAGTGTGGCAAAAAAGTAGTCATGGATAGCTTGTTGCCAATCCATCGAAACAATAAAGGACTACATAAGACTCAGTAAAATACTATCCAAAGAACACGCGAACCCATCTCTCTCAGAAAGGTGGATGAAATGTGTACTAAGTCAACTGCAGGATAACTAGGAGCTCTTACTTAATATACCCATTTTCCAGGTTGCAAGTGTAACAACTCGCTATACGTTCGCAAACCAGTGCCTGGTAAAATATAACATCCATTATCACTGAGAAAAAAATGTCCTAGGCCATAAACAGCTTCGTTCCATACAAACCGCCATCGCCAGGTCTGGACGGCATTCTGCCCATAATGCTACAGAATTGTCAAGACAGCAATTCCATGACTCACACTGATTTTTAGGACCTGCATACTCAACAAGCACGAACCTACTCATGGAGACGAGCACTGACTCAAGTGGCCTTGGATGCTACTATAATTTGGAAACTTACTATTGAAACGACTCAATTGATCTATCAATTATGAATTGTTTCTGAGATGATACAAAGTGGATGCGAACCATCGAGCGTAAAGTCAAGTATTTCCTGGACTCAACATCGACTTTCAATAAATATTTCTAAATTCGAAAGCCATCAGCATATTATGGCAGTGGAGGGAACTTTCCAAATAATTACCGAAAATTTTCCATTCCCCACTCCTTGGGGTAGGATGCAACTATAATTTCTATTGAAACGACTCAATTGATCTTTCAAGATGGATACATTGCATTCCTTTTTTGAATTGTTTCTGAGATGATGCAAAGTGGATGCGAACAGCGTAAAGTCAAGTATCCCCTGGACGCAGCATCGACTTTCAATAAATATTTCTAAATTCGAAAGCCATCAGCATCATCAGGTTGATCTCATCGACACGAATTCTCATCTCATCAGCACATTATGAATCCGCATGCTGCTGGCTCTCGCTTTCGAAAATAATCGCATTTCCGATGTTTATGCTATGAATCGTTATCTATAATTAAATTTCGATTCGATTTTGATTTATTTATGTTTAGTTTAGTAATGTAATTGATGCCACAGGGGAATGTGTGCCTAAAGTTTCGGGGAAATAAATCATCCCATTTTTGATTTACCTACTACAACTGGCTAACGATAATTTGTTTAAGGTCGGGGGAGGCTTTTCGTTGGAGTATTCCAATAAGGGATGTTTTTGAGGTTCGATAAGTTTGATACGGTTTTATACTCCATTTTGCCGATGATCATCAATCAAATTGTTAAAGTCATGAAATCAACAAAGACATTCAATAAACAGCAAGTAACCAATACATCCCTGAACACTTTTAGATAATTTTCTACATAAGATGATCCACGTTTTATAGCCATTTTTATACCCACAGAATTAACATCCTCTTATGTCCTTACTCGTGTGTAATCCATTTAATAATATTAAATCATATTTTATCACCAGCTGGTGCTTGGTGGATGTAAATTTTTGTGAATTATTATCAAATTTTAGACTCGGTTCAACGTTGCCAGCAAGCATTAACTCGCTAACATGCAAAGAGACTCTGTGTTTATTTTTAATATCGCATTTAATTCGACCATAAAATTAATGCGCACGCCGGAAAATAAAAGGCACACGGCACTTGAATACCATCTACTATAATCCTATTTTAAATATTAATCTTAAGGGTAAGATTACGCACAAGAAAAGCGATTTACTACTATAGGAAGCCCGCTATGGTGTGAAATGAAAGATTTGTAGCTTATGGAACTGACACCCACGTACATAGGGTTGCAAGAGTTATAAATATAATACTCAAATGACATCGGGAATTTGTGAGATTAATATTTTTAAATAGAAACCCAAGAGGACTGAGAGGAATAGATTTGTTATTGCTGGAAGTTTCACAATGCACCGACTATTAGCGTAACAATGCGCGCTACTAATAATTATCATTTTTAGGTTACATTTGACGAACTCACAATAGCGAAATTTTCTATATACTATGTAAAAGTATTTATTGTGAACTAGAAGGATTACATATTACGCGGTACTAATAATCATTTTTACGAAGTCACAATGGCGAAAATTTCCATATAAAATTATCCACTGTGACCGTCAAAATATTTAAATTGAAGTTTAAAAATGATTATTGGTAAGGCCCAGGCCCATTGTACCGAGTTTGTTTGACCAAAAATTACTCGTTTGGCCATATGGTTTCAACAGAATGGTGCATCCGATCGAAATACTATAGAGACCTTGAAGGGGAAGTTTCTGGTTCGCGGAATCTCATGAAGAGCCGATGTCAATTGGCCTCCAAGATCGTGCGATTTGACGCTCTTATACTTTTTTCTGTGTTAAATTTCAAAAAGCCACCAACAACAACGACTTACGGACAACTTCCATCTCCCATAATTAAACAGTGATCCCAAGCAGGAGGGTTGCAGGCCATTTTCCATTTTCTCAAATACTAGAATTCATACATCAATCTGGTTTTCAGTGTTTGATTAAGAACTTAGAAACAAATGAAGTATCTAAAGTGTGTCTCATAATTCACGCAAAATTTGAATTTTTGCGCCATTTAATAGTACAGTGATGCCAACGGCAAAAAAGATAACAATGTGACAGCTGACAGTTCGGGGTTAGTACCTATACGAAAGAACAACGCATTTTCTTTGTTGAGCAATATTTTAAAAATAATGAAGGTTTATCAGCTACAGTCCCCAATTTTTGAACAAAATCATCTTCAGTGATGAAGCTCATTTTCATCCTATCATTCAGAAAACCCACGAGTAATTGTTGAGAAACAAATGCATCCACAATGCGTGACTATTTTGGTAGGCGAGGTCTCAGGCTAGAGACCAGAGGCCTTCGACAAAACTGATTGCCTAAGATCGTTATACGTGGTTTGCGTTCGAAACGACCAAAGAGATCTTCATCCGCCTTTGATAACTTCCATGATTCAGGACTGGGATGATTCGGTTAGGGTCTTATATAGAGTCTCCTTGGTGTTTCTCGACAAGGCCTTGCTAATCAATTGCCTTCTTAGGCCGAAGTAACAGCGGTTGGAAAGTGTAATTCTTCGCTTGATTTCTAATGTGATGTAATTTGCAGAGTTAATCTGAAGGTTAAAAATGATTATTATTAAGGCCCATTGTGTTCCGTCATAGTCAGTTTTTGGACCGCTACACGATTAAAAGGGTACCGTTTGTTTGACCAGAAATTGCTCGTTTGGGTATATGGTTTCAATCATGATGGAATAAGTATAAGGTGGTCTCGTCGGCTGCCGACTCGTTCGTTTTTTGGTCCCTTAACGCTTCGTTAATGTACACTTACTACGCTGAATATAGAGAAAAACGTGTCGTTAAGGGACTACTTTTTGCCGACGAGACCACCTTATACTTATTCCATCATGGTTTCAATAGAAATGTGCAATGTTTCGGAACGAAATACTGGAGATATTGAAGGGGACGTTTCTGGTTCGCGGAATCTCACGAGGAGCCGATGTCAATTGACCTCCAAGTTCGTGCGATTTAACGCTCTTATACTTTTTTTCTGTGTTAAATTTCTGGTCCATACCAAAAACAACCAATAACAATGACTTAAGGAAAACGATGTTCGTGTCATTGTAATCACAAGACCGCAAATTAAATGCACGAGTTATCCAAAATTGCCCTTACTTTAAGTTAAAAGTCTATACTTGAAATAGAACTTACGAAGCTAGAAACATACGATCGAAAGACGATCGGCTTTGTTTAACTAATTTGTTGTCAATATTCAAGAAAACAATGAGGCTAGTAGAATTAGGAAGGTCCGTCCTGTCTCCCTCTAAACCTGCCTATTTACAAGCAAACCCGACAAAAGGGAAACACACCAGTCTACTAAAGAATCACTTCAGTTGATTCTAGGCGCAGGAAGTGATGCGGACGACGCCTACGCCTTCACTCAAGAAAGGTCCCATGCCGTAATTCAACTCATTTCAAGGGAAGGTATAAGCGAACGCAAACTTTCATGAGCCCTTGATGATTAGAGTTAAAAACTCGTGTGCAGGGGGAAAACTAGATCAGAGCTAAACAGAACTACGCTTGAGTACCAAATCTATGGCTATACAATGAACGAAATGCTGATAATCTTGGAGAAAAACGGCTGCCATTTGAGTTACTGGGAAATATCATTCAACCTTACGACAAATCGGTCCTTGCACTACTAATAAAAGCGCCATCGATATAAACCCAGCTAAAACGGAGCTAGTATTATTCACAAAGGAGCACCGAGTTCCTCAATTAAAAGGAATCCATCTCAGATTCTCCGAACGATATCTCTTATATGAATTTAATAGTCCAACAACAATTCACCCGGGTAACCTTTGGGCTTTGAAATCAAAAACCAGATGTAATCCCAAAGGGCAATATTGAAATTGCTTAAATTGATTAACACTCTCCGCCGAGGGGAGTATTTTCCCTATTAAAGCAATTTGCCGTCAATTGAATTTAATTAATTCCATCTCTCCCCAGCGATGGAAATCTGCATCCGTACAGCACTATGGCGCTTCTGCTTGCCTGGCTTTCAACTATGCCCGTGGGTAACTTTTCGTCCGACACTCGCGCTCTTCACAAAATGAATTATCCTTATCTTACATTCAAGATTAAGGGTAATCTAGGTACGAAAACACTACCCGCATAGCTCAGTGCCAGACAAATGGGTAAACAAACCGAAAACTGCGAGCAAAATATCCTTAGGTACCTATGTATATCCCGAGGTAATCGTCACGAACAGAATGCTCAATTTCAATTTAGAAAACTCTAAAAGCCTTCTTTTCCCTTAGCAAATACGATCCGGTTCCGGTACCAGTACCCCACTACCTGCTGGTAATGACATGTAAATGATTTACTTGCTGGATTTAAAAAAGAAGCACATGAGTTCGAAGAAAGGATACCTACACCTGGAATTGAAGATATCCCCAAAACGGTGTTAAATGTCAAGGGAAATGCAAATGTAATTATGTTGAAGGGAGGATTTTTCTCCGTTGACGACAGGTATTCAGACTCGTGTCCATTCTCGTTGTAAGCTGTAACCGAAAACGTGCTTGTGGTAGAGAAAACTCCTGTTTTCGCTGCTTATCTGCACTAAAAAATTGTATTTGCTATTTTTCGCGTTTAATTCAAATTACCCTGAGAAACGTACATAGTGGGCAGGGTGTTGGTATAGACTAAGCCCATGAATACATAAGAGCTTCCTGACGATGAGAACGACAACGAGTCGCTTGTTTTGTATTTGGTTCCTTGTTTTGTTTGACGTTTTCCCCAACAAGCAGTGCGTAGAGGTGGAAAGAAATTAGATTTCCTGATGGGTTTTCTGTGGTGCTTTCGGGAATCCCAAATAGGGAACCACTTCTATGAAGGGGACTTATCAAATGAACAGTAAGTAATGGAATTTATATTAGTATGGTAATTTTGGCAAGCACGAGAGACTCCTTGAACTTGATGTGCTCACATATAAGCTACGGTATATTTTGCTACGAAAAAATATGCTTCGATTAATGCGAATTTAGCACAGCGAGTCTCTGTGTTTTGGAAACTCACTGGAAAATGGATTTTTCATTGAAATTAATGTGGCAAACATTTTCGACTGAGTTCACCAGACAGACAGTTAATGGCTATTTGTTTTCCATTTTTATGGACACGCTAACGAAGGATTCATCATTTTTAATGGGCAGACCTCGTGCTCTCGTGGGTCGTGGGTCTTGTAAGATAGACTAAAGAGGCAGATATTTGTGGTAGATATGGCAAAGTTGTTGTTGTTGTTTGATTATTAATTTGTCGTTTTGTTAGCTGGTGAAAAACTAAGGCGAGCGAATGTGGTTCTTATCTGTAAATGGTTTATATTTTTATATCTTTATGGCTTTTCAAGTTCAAATAAATTACTGCCATGTTTTTCCAAATACCATCAGAGCTTCTTTCTTTATAATGAAGGTACTTTGTCACAATCATATGTCGGACAATGTTCTTCAGAGTGAAATGACGACATGATTTGGGATCGGTGGAAATTGGCGATATAATGAATGAACCAGAATGGTCTCCTATTTTTTTCAACAGCTTTGCTAATGCTGTTGTTGTTTACAAAAGTATAAAGCCACTCCTAAATCTCTACAATAAACTATTGGGAACGCCGCGCCACATTAATGAAACATAAGGACAAAGTTACAGATTTTAGCTGCGTAAAAATCTTTTCCATGTTTGAACAATTTCTATCTAATTAGTCATGTTAACCAATCTATAAACAAAATTCTTGTGTTAGTCAATACATGAACCAACTATTGGTATTAGCTTACTTGGGTAGGGAAATCCCTCCTACTCAAAGGTTTTATACATTAGTGTATTTTCTGCACATGCAGCTCGCCAGGTGAGACAGACGTATTGAGTTAAGTTCGCAGTTCGTATCTGATCTAAAAGGGCGCCTGGCGAGATCGCGAAGTGCAGTTAATTTATTTTAAATGGTTTTGTAAATGTGCGGGTATTAATTTCAGAAGTGGGATGATTACCATTTCGCTCTACCAAACGATTATAGATAATATTAAAGTGAATTTAGTGCCTAAAAAAAAAGGATTATTCAATCCATTTTGCATCTCTTGCACATATCGTGATCGTAAACTGGGGTTGATTTATGTGCTGTGTGAAGAAATGGATATACAGATACCAAAATAATAGTGTCGTGTCGATGGGAATCGCCGAACAGGCTGTTATTGAATTGTTGCGTTTAGGAAACAAAATACATAGTTTTTATGTTACCATATCGAAAAGTGATAAGTGCAATAAAATATGCATTCTGCGACGCAGTTCTAGTAGAATCGATTATGAAATTTTAACCAACCAAGCAAAAAAAAAAAAGAGAGAGAGAGGCACACAAACCCTAGTGCGCGTCGGCGTATGTGAATGTGTATCTCTTGGTGTAGTTGTGCTGTGCGTCCCGTATTCCTTTTCCTTGTATCAGCTCCTTGTATCATAGCTCATAGAAAAGCTATGAGGTGCGTGGTAGTGTTGACGTTGTGCTAAACCGCGCAATCAAGGGCAGGAATTGGAAATCTAATTAGTAGGAATTCAAATTGTATTCAGTGTCAAATAAAAAAAAAAAAGAAGACAATCCAACTACCGCAATAGTTTGGCTTATGCTATTAGCGCATTCATGTATCAATGATGTATAATTGTGTTTTGGCAGAGAAATCAGTGCAGTGGTATTTACAATATGAACGGGATTAGGCTCTGAAAAATTAGATAGCTTCATGTCGTTGTGAAAAAAGTGGGAATTTGCGACAAGTCTTACGGGTGCCTGACAAGACAATACTTGATCCTTGATAGACAACAAAAACTGAGAGAGTGGTATAGTGATATTAGAAAAGTGAAATGGTGCTTATGTGTTTACTGGTTATGACCATGACAAATATTGTCGTCAGCACGGAGAGGGGAGCATATAATAAAAAAAAGTAGGTATGCGAGACGAGAGTGACGAGTGAGACTGATTTTGCTGAAAGGATTAAACGGATAAGTAGTCATTTTGTGATTATTGTAATATAATTTTAGTAGTTTTTGAATATTACTGTACGTTGAATAGGTATTCGTCAGGGTCTTTCATGTCAAATTATCAGTTTAGTAGATGTCGGAATGGGGTGAGTGTCGGAGTCGGATGGCGCGATGGTGCCGATTGTATAGCGGTTGTTAAATTTTGGTAGTGGACGTGGTTGCCATTGCATGTTGTCAGATGCATGACGTGGATTCAGTTGTGTTTAATCTCGAAAAAAACGACTTGCTACTGCGCATTTTTCATGCTGAAAGTTTCATGTGAAGAAGTGCGTTTTAGAAAACGATTTGGTGCGAAAAATAAATTTTGTCATAAAAAGATAGTTTCGTTTGAAGTTGTTAAAAAAAAAAAAATAATAATCATTGTGAAAGAAAGCATAAATAAAAACAATTTGGTTGTGAAAAACAAAAAAGAGAACAATTTGATTCAGTAAGCAAAATGTCGAAAAGACAACAGCAAATCCCAAAGCGTCTGTTAGACGGTCAATATGGTGAGTCTTGTATTCAAAAACTTATAGCTGAGTTAGGCGAGCTGAAAAAACAAAACCAAAGATTAGAGTCAGAAGTAGCTGCATTTCGCAGCTCACAAAGTCAAAATACATCTGAATGCACAGTCGCATCACGAATGTCCTTGAGGCTAGGATCTGATGAAGTCAAAAAAATAATTCCATTGTTCAGACCCTCATGCAGTAATTCCTTGAGTGCTTCTCAATGGATCGAAACACTGGAAAATATTAGCCATTTGTACGAGTGGGACGATCGAAGTACATTGTTCTATGCAACCTTAAGACTTGACGAAGCATCATCTAACTGGTTCCAAGGTTATAGTGGACAAATTTTAAGTTGGGATGAGTTTAAAATTCGACTTCTGGAAGATTTTCCGTCCCAGGTCGACGATACCGATATTCACATTAAATTATTATCCCGACAATTACGTGACGAGGAGAGCATTGAAAACTATGTTTTCGAAATGGTTGCATTTGGAAAACGGGGTAAACTTAATACACAAACAATCATAAATTACATAATAACCGGAATTAGAGATAGCACATTAATGAATAACTTAACTACTGCCAACTGTAAGACCATTCCACACCTACTAACAACAATAAAAGCATTAAAGTCCACCCAAATACAAGCAGACTAACGTCGACTACTAAATAATACCCAATACGTAAAACCCCCACCGCGTTCCAACTCCAAACCATATCAATTCAAAAATGATACACATAGTGCAAAAAGGTCGAATATGCAAAGATCACAAAGCACCCAACTTTGCTATAGGTGTAGAACACCTGGGCATTTGTCTCGCGATTGTAAGAGTAGAACAATCGAAAAACCAGAACGAAACGCGATCATCTGTTTCAACTGTAAATTACCAGGGCATTATTCCCGCGAATGTCGTGAACGTCGCCGACCTATGCAACCCAAACAGCTTGCAGATCAACCTCTCCAAAAGATGCATCACATACTCAGTTCCGAAACCGAATGCGGTTTAGTCAAAAATATAAACGTTGATGGTCGATCCATAAAGGCCTTTGTAGATCTCGGAAGTGATTGTTCAACTATACAACAATCGCAAGTCTTCAAAAATAACTGGAACATGGAATCCAGCAGGGCAACGCTTCAAGGTTTCGGAATGACTTCCACAAACGCAATAGGGAAATTTACTAAAACCGTTGAAGTAGGGGACGTGACTCTCAAAATAGACATTCTGGTCGTAGAAGACAACGTGCAATGATCCTTGGCCGAAATTTCTTAGATTCTGAAAACGTTTGTGTTGTAAGAAAAAATGGAATTTTGGATATCAAAGAAATTCCTTCAGATCTCTGACAAATCGAAAATGCCTCGGAGCAAAATGTATCTCCCAATAAGAACATTGAAATCAGTGACGTCTGTATCGGTAGTTTTCCATCCACTAATTCAGAAAAACAAGAACTTATTAAACTCCTAAATGATTATCGCGAATGTATTGCATTTAATTTAAGTGAGCTAGGTGTCACGGACAAAATAAAAATGAGCATTAAATTAAAAGAAAACAAAATTGTGCGTTACAAACCATATAGAGTCCCCTACAATGAACTTTCTTCCTTAGAAAAAATAATAGATGACCTTTTGAAAAACAAAATAATAGAACCATCCAACTCCGAATTTGCCAGTCCCGCGTTATTAGTAAAGAAAAAGAATGGTACTCATCGCCTTTGCGAAGATTATAGACGGTTGAACGAGATAACAATGCGCGAAAACTTTCCGATCCCAAACGTAGAAGAGCAGCTCAATTTAATGTCCAATGGCAAGGTGTTTATAGTCCTTGATTTAATGAGCGGATACTACCAGATTCCAATCGAGGAAAGTTCCAAGTACCTAACGGCGTTTGTGACTTCGCAAGGCCAATATCATTTTAATCGGGTCCCATTCGGTTTAACAAATGCTCCGTCTGTATTCATGCGCTTAATGAGCCTAGTTACTAAAAGTCTCTCATCAAAAAACATTTTAATTTATATGGACGATATTGTCATCTTTGCTGAGAATATTAGCACTTTATTAGAACATTTGGAAAAACTTCTAAACGTTCTTAAAGACATAAAAGTAACATTAAATATACAAAAATGTAAATTTTTTGCAAATGCGATTACATATCTGGGACACGAAGTTAGTGAAAATTGTGTTATGCCTGGTAAAGTTAAGGTCAGTGCTATTGAAAACTTCCCGGTGCCCAAAGAAACCAAAAATATTAGACAATTTCTCGGATTGACAGGTTACTTTCGTCGGTTTGTGCCCAATTATGCGAAAATAGCAGCTCCACTTAATGCCTTGTTGAAGAAAGACGTTTCTTTTAAATGGACCGATGAAATGGAGAAAGCCTTTACAATGTTACGCGAAAAATTATGTAAGTCTCCAGTTCTGGTGATTTATGATCCCAAGAAGGAACACGAACTTCACACTGATGCGTGCAGCTTAGGATTAGCTGGAGTCCTTGTTCAAGTAGGCGACTGCGGGGAAAAGAAAGCAGTTTCTTATTTTAGTCGAGCTACTACTATTGTTTCTGTTTTTGTTCTTTTTATTAATTTTTTGCTCAATGAATTTTACTTTTTGTTTTTTTTGTTAATTTTTATTCTCTTTTTGATAATAATGAACTATATTCTATTTTACAAATTCGCAAGATTGGTTTGAATAAACATTTGAATTAGTTCTGTCAAATCAATCATTTTGTCGATCTGTTTGTTTCAAGATTTTTGTCGATCTGTTTGTTTCAATATTTTTTTATGGGTTCTAAAAGAACTGTTTGTTTTTGTTTAATGAATTAACCATTTGATTCAAATGCTAGGAGTACCATTTTATTTTAATTTCAAACTAAATTGAGATAATAAAAACAGTTGTAAAAATTATAATTATGCTGAGTTTTGCAAAAAAAAGGTGAAGAAAAAAAAAGAAAAAATCTATGTAGTAGAAGTGAAGTCCGTACTGACGTTAAGAAGCAGATTTAATCGAAAATTGACACATAATATTATGAGTAATATGGTGGGTAAAAGGATTGCAAGGAAAATGATCAAAACAATAATATGAGCGCTAAGAGGCTGTGTGCGCTATGTGCAAGTAATACTGTGTGTAAAGAGGCTATGTGTGAGTAGGCTGTGTGCAAAGAGGCTGTGTGTCAGGAAGCTATGTGCGAGAAGGCTGTGTGCCAGGGCTGTGTGTCAGGAGGCTGTGTGCCAGAGCTGTGTGCCAGAGCTGTGTGCCAGAGCTGTGTGCCAGGGCTGTGTGCCAGGGCTGTGTGCTAGGGCTGTGTGCCAGGATGCTGTGTGCTAGAAGGCTATGTGCGCTGTGTGCAAGTAAGGCTGAGTGCAAAATGCGAAAAGGGCTGTGTACGTGTCTTTTAAAATACAAACTCGAGAAGCAGAAGGATTGGTGCATAGAAGACTAGTATTGTCTCTCCAATTTATTTTCATCGGAGCACTGAGGACAGTGCTAAACAGGATGGCCGAACTGTTAACCAATCTATAAACAAAATTCTTGTGTTAGTCAATACATGAACCAACTATTGGTATTAGCTTACTTGGGTAGGGAAATCCCTCCTACTCAAAGGTTTTATACATTAGTGTATTTTCTGCACATGCAGCTCGCCAGGTGAGACAGACGTATTGAGTTAAGTTCGCAGTTCGTATCTGATCTAAAAGGGCGCCTGGCGAGTTCGCGAAGTGCAGTTAATTTATTTTAAATGGTTTTGTAAATGTGCGGGTATTAGTCATTACAATCTCGTCTGCTCGTACATCAGTTGTTTAGTAAGGCAGTAAAGGCAGCTTGTTCTTCGCAATGAAATAACATTTTCCTAAAAAAGACATAAGTAAAACGCTCTAAGCCTATTACCGATTACACAGAATTCTTATGTTACGAAGGCAATGTTCCCTATCAACATCCATTCATAGTTTATTACCCTTTGAATGAACTCAACAGCATGGGACTGGGAGGCTCCTTAAAGCTTGTTTATACCCAGAAGTATATCTATAACAACTCCGACGAGTTTTCAATGAGAGTGCCTTCCACATGAAACACTACCCTATTTTCAGAAATTTTATAGGCGAGCGAATATGAACATGAACAACCAAAGTTATGTTCATTAAGTTTTTACACTCAACCCACCATGGAAAGGAAAAAAAATAACATTATGGACCCTACCTGAAAAATCATTCACGAAACATCTGCATAATTATGTATTTCGGGTCAAGATGTAAAGTTTTTTGTAAGTTTTTTTTTTTTTTCAATTTATTTCGAAATGGTATTTGCGGAACTGAATTCTGTCGACAGCTGGAGGGGTTTTCCAGAAAAGTATTCTACGAAATGGGGTTTAGCATCTGTGCAGGTTTGATAAAGGTAAACGGTGAATAAATTTAAAAGGATATTCCACTGGCATAGTGGAGTTAATGTAACATACCTATATAAATATGCATGCATGTAACCGCACATCGCACATGGGTTTGTTAGTGACGTATTCAATGGTGACGTTTTTAGCTGTGAGTAAAAAGAATACGCAGAATAAAATTTCAGACAAAGATTACTACAAAGGAATTGTGTTCGTGATGTGTTTACATTTCCGGTGAAAGAGAGTCCTCTAGAGTCGTTTGGAAATTAAGAATTTCGCAGCAATTACTCAAACTCAAACTATTTTCGATATGGCTCAGAGGAATTCACTTTGTAACCAGAAAAGCGGAGGTTCACCTTCCGGACCAGTAAAGCAAAATACCTACTTACACCTCGAAAAGGACTAAGTATTTTTGACGAACGTTACTACGAGTATATCCGCAGCTAGCACACTTCACATCAATGGTCATACATAAACGACAATATCATCAAAGCTTCAATTCAAATTGATCATATTTCTAATGCCCAAAACACACGTGCAGAATTCACTGCGCAGCAGGATTAGAATACACATGTTCTTATGTGGTGAAACAAATGTAAATTCTGCAGCCACCGCAGCACTGCAACATGTCTCTATTTCTAAATCCACTGCATAGCAACGCAGTGAATTAAATTAAGTAGACTTGGCAGCATCGAATTTTTAAATTCAGCTACTGATGCACACGAGGAAAAGAGAGACGGGAATTATTTGTCGTCTTTGTCTCACTCACATATTTTTCCCCTCATTGACAGCAACCGCTGCAAATTGAATTCTGCACATGTGTTTCATCTGCAGTACTGCATGCAGTGAAGCATTCAGAATTTCTGCACATGTGTTTTGGGCATAAGGCACTCCTCCATGCTGTGAGTTGTGAGATCTCATGTTGACCAGATGCAACAAATCGACGAACCTTTCCCGATCATATCCCTCAAAGCGTTTTCTTGGAGCGTTTCCTGGGACGTTTTTTGGGACATGTTTTAGAATGTTTTTCCGATCCGTTTTCGGGATGATTTTGAGCGCGTTACCTATTTTAGGCATTTTTGAAACGCGTCAACGACAACTCTCCCCTTTGTCAGTATACTGTATCGAGGACCAAATCCAGAGTGAGAGTGCTTTAAGTGAATTTGCAAAATAAGTCACATTACAACATTAAGAAACAATAAGAGAGACGACAGAGTGAATTTAACACTTAGATATAGAATTGAAAAATTGAGCATCCAGAACTATTCACCCCTGCACATGATGAAATACTAAGATAGCGATACGTTGTGGAAGGGGCACACTGTTATACAGTAATGGCTCAGTCTCGTTCAATTCAATTTCTGGACAAACACCTTCCACAGCGTTCGATGCACCACATACCTGTCACGATCTCATTAGTAATATATGAGAAATTTAAGTGGGTGGTTAACATTTTCGAACTGTTTAAATATTCAGAACTAGATGGTATGTTTCTGCTCAACTTTAGATGGCGTTAAGATGCCGCACATATCGTTGCTCCTTCCCATCCCACACACAAGGATCATTTTGCATTTGTTCAGATGATACACCTGCTGCAACTGCATTTGTAATGATGCTAACTATGTTTATGTACGTAACTGCTATAAAAAAAACATGCCAAAATTGCATCTTCTAAAATAGAACCGAAATAGCAGCCATTATCCTCACACAAAGTCTTTATCGACTCCTATACTCGTGCTGGTTGTGCATATTTCATTAACTGACATTGTTTGAGTGCTGCAGTAGCAGCATACCGTAAGGCAAATGTGTCTGGCAAATTTGCACTGCAAACAACCACCCTCGTCCTATACTCGTTGCTGGCGCCATTATAATTGATGAATTAAACTTTAGGAAGTGGCGGGTTCCGCAACCGGCTAATTATTTCAGCACAAAGCCATGAAATTAAATTAATTTTCCTCACAGAGTTCTTTAAGCGAACATAAAAGAAAAACACACGGAGAGCAAAACTTCAAGTTGGCTTGTGGGGCGACGAAGAAAAACTTTTTTTTAACTTATTGCCTGAATGGGTTAAGGGAAGAAGTTTCCTCTCTAAGGAATACAAATTGGATGGAGGCAGATTTAAGAAAGATTAAGTGACAGCAAATTGAATTTGTGGCGGTGTAGTTTAAGATGGTTTCATCTGTTTTAGTTGAGAGATCCTCAATTTGTTTTAGAAACTTTGGGTTAGCGGCTAACCCATATGAATCTTCAGTGTAAGCAAACCATTAGGTAACATGGCTAAAGGTCAGAATAGATGCGATTGCGGTGCGGTCAGTTCTGGGATATGTATACAAAATATAACTAATAATGTATGCACTTTATTGCTCCATTGCTTGTGGAAATATGTTGAGACGTTTTAGGCACGTATAGTCTCTGCGGTCTGATGTGTGATTAAATTTTCAATGTAGCAAAGTAACAGTTCGACAAATATAAGTTTACAAATGACGAGTGGATAGTTTTCACACTGTAATGGAAGTTTTCACACTGTAATGGAAGTAGTAACAATATATTTATAAAGAACACCCAAATCAAATCCTTTAACACATTTTTGTCTTTCCAAAGGTGTCTTGACACAATATTCTTTTCACCTTTTGGTAAAACTTCCACATATTCCTGGAGTAGTACCGGTCTATTTGCTCGATTGCCCACTTCTCATGCTCTGTCTTTTTCCTCCTGAGGACCCGAACCCGATGGTGTTCCCGCCACTTTTGCTTATAGTTATACAGCTTATGACACGAGCCACTCTCGATCTTTTCTGCAGCGCTGCATTATAGATCGAATCGCTTTTTGGAAATACAAAAATACCAATCCGCTATGAAAAGCGATCCGCCGCGCATTTGGGAATAAGCCCCCAGCTGTACAGCGACATTGACCTGTTCCGAAAAGTACGTATCACTCGACTAATATTGCTAGGAAGAGTCGTCGATTCCTGCCCGAAGGGAAAACGCAGTAGAGGAAGACCTCGCCTTATGTGGCGTGTTCAAGTGAAAGGGGACCACAGCCAACTTGGGGTGTGCAACTGGAGGCGATTAACCAAAGATCAGGTGTCACCTAGAAGTAAGTAAGTGCAAAACGACTTGCTTTTGTGTGTAGCCAATTCGTTCATGGGAATGAGTCATTTGTTAATTGTTTAATCACAATGGCATTGTATGGTCTTTTCGCGATGAATTTAACTTAGTTATAAAAAAATTGGGCGGTGTCTATCAAGATTTCCACTGATACTCGGCCCTAGCGAGGTATCCGTCGGAACGGAAATTTCTCCGATTTCATACGAATCGGAGGATTTTTGCTTCGAGGTATACGTCGGAACAGCTTTTCGGAACTTTGTTCCGACAAATATGTAACGCACACTGGCGTTTTGCGTTTCAGTGCGATGAAGTGCGTTTTTTATTCATATTTTTGACAGTTTCATACGAATTTTCTTCCGATATGCTCCGACAGGAATTAGTTGCGGAATTTGTTTACGAATTGCAGTGAAGTGTTGATAAATGAAAGCAATAAAGAAAAAAACATTTTAGAAAAATAATTGGTTGTATCTTGTATGTATTGCTTTAATTTGTGTTTCCAAGGCAAAAACAAACGAAAAAACAAGCACTTAATAGGAAAACCCCGATGTAGCACGAAACAACATCATGTCAAATCAATGCGTTGTCGCATTTTAATTTTTTTTCCGAAGTCGGATACCTCGAATGTAATTTGAGTCTCCGACGGAATATGCGTTGCGGAGAATTCTCCGTTCCGACGGATACCTCGCTAGGGCCGACTATATTTTAACAACACAGGTCTGCTACGTGCTATTGTAAAATAGAAAGAGCAATCATTCGCTCGAAAAATATAAAACTTTGCATTCAGTTAAGCACTGCAACTACCTACTCGGAATGAAAGCAGAAAGGCTGAATACCAAAAAAAAAAGGTGATGTTAACGACCTCTAGTTGCCTGGAGGGGTACAGGTACATATTTCATTTATGAACTGTATAGCGGTGTGGCTTTGGAAATGAGCCATCAGAATATTTTGAATCACTTTTTGAGGTGAAGCAAGGATACTTGTGGCTAAAGTACCTCTTTGCTCTAAATAGGTAGCTCAACTTAGCGGACGCCGATCTTGCGATATAGAATATGTAGTCCTGCCATGTGATTCCTGAATTGACTGTGACTCCTAGAAGGTGCCTTGAGTTCTTGGGATGGATTGGATGGTTATCCATTTGGATCTGAGGAACTGTTGATGCATTTTTCCTAAAATATGTTGTGAGCTGTGTCTTTTTTGCATTAAATATAACCAAGTTGTCTTTAACCCACTTCAAGGTTTTGCCCAGATCATCATTTAGAGAACTAATTTGTTCCCATCTCTGACTGTGTGATGTAGATATTATTATTTGTCGATCCAAGCAAATCGTTGATGTGGAGAAGAAATAGAGTTGCAGAACGATACACCATCTACAACAACTTGGATCTATCTTCCCAGAAGAACATTTTGCATCCATCCGCAGAGTTGTTGTGGTAATCCATAAGAAGCTAACTTGCCTAATAGGGCCCTATGCCAAGACTCGGTCAAGTGCCTTTGATATGTCCAAGGCTACGGCTCTGGATTCGCCGTGTTGTTCAATTGCTTGCGTCCATAAGTGCGTTACGTTGCTTAACAGGTCTCCAGTGTAATATATCGGTTATTAAAACGCCCGTAGATCTTTTAGAAGTCTTTATTCATTAGACGATCACTTACAACTCACTTAAAACTAACTTAACACAAAGCTCCTTCGCCCTACTTACTCAATAGTATTTCATGTGTATATGTTTATATAAATTATGTATGTGTTTATTGGTATGTATTTATGATATACATCACAGTGTTCACACTGGACAGGACGGCTCCGAAATCCGTATTACCTGTCGCTTACTTGAGTACTCTTGAGCACTATAGCCGGGATTCCGTCGGATCCGATTCATAAATGATTCATTTAAATAAAGAAAACCTTCAGATATGAATTCATTTATAATTCAATTTGAATCCAATTTCCTTAGAAATGGGTCGTCATTTATGAATCTTTTAAATAATTCATTTAAAAGATTCATAAATGAATGTTTCTCCAATCATTTATGAATCATTTAAAAGATTCATAAATGAAGGCATTTGTTGATATCATTTATGAATCTTTATGATTGAAAAATGATTCAGTTAATATTCAGTTAAGTGAATAAATAAATGGCTGTATACCTTCACTATAATGAATCATATCTAATTCATTTTTGAAGGCAAATGTTTGCTGGGAAGTGAAGACGTATCGTGACATTTTGCATTTTCTGAGATCTCTGAAACAAGAATTAAAATATGTCTTAAACCCAATTCTTTAAAAAACATAATAATATCAGTGAGATTACTTATTAATTTCTATCCTTTTCAATCCTTTTATTTTCGCGAGTGGGGACCACCGTTCGTTGCAAAAAATTAATCGAACTGACGCATCGAATTTTTATATTTTCATTGTATCATTTCCATGTGCCTTTATCACTATCCATTTGCTCTAAAAAGTTTTCTCTTGCACAAAAATAACCCTCGATCTTTTTCTTTACGATTGCTTGTGCACAGTCACTTTGAAGGAAATTTAAATGTCGTTATAAATTTGAATTCTGAAAACGTATTTTTTTTGAGATAGCTTGCTCATAATCATTTTTGTTAATTTATGTGAATGAAAATCCAATGTCAATATTCGTTTTAATCTGAAACCAGATTTGGTTTATATAAATGAATGTATGTTCTTCATTTTTGCTGAATGAAAAGTTTGCTGGGAAAGTAGCACAAGAACATCACAGAAGCGTTACTTGCGTTTTTACAAAAACGAAATTGCCAGTTGAATTCCTCCCTTTCAGCAATTCAACCGCAATACTCGCCATACTAGGAATGCCCATCAGTTTACCATTCAGCCTACCTTCGGACGTACTACGAAATATAGAGACTCTTTCATAAGCAGTGCAACACAAATGTGGAATGCCTTGCCCAGCTCTGTCTTTCCTCCTCAGTACAATTTACAGACATTTAAAACCAATGTGCATCGGAATCTCCTATCTTCACTACCTTAATTTCCCTAATGCTCGCGCTGTGTAAATCACACTACTATAAGAGTAGTCATATCCTCTTTAGCACGTGTTAATTATAAAGAAAAATTGTCAATTGTCAGGTTTCCGGATTATTTAAAGCCAGATGCGATTTAATTCCCTTAATGCGAGCAGACTTGGAGGCAACGTTTCAACCGTATGCTCTATGTGTAATATGAGAGAAGAATAAAATATCCAACACTTCATAGGCAGATGCCCCGTACTAAAGGAACGACAACTTTGAATGAAGGTTAACTCCTTAATGCGCTTAATGGAGGAAGAGTTAATGATTGGAAAATACTCTGGTCAATTACATTACTGTCGTCATAACCTACAGAAAGCAACTTGTAGCTGAATCCAATTAGTTCAAAGTTTAGTACATTTTTTTATTTTTTTATTAGGTACCTATTCCTTTTGCTTTATCTAATTATTCAATTGTTTTTAAATCGAATTTGTAACATAATAATCAAAATTAAATTCGATGTAGTTCAGGTTTGTTCTTTGATACAAATATATTCTATAAATATGTACACTTTTACGGCCAAATTCAATAGACCGATTGGCGTTCTAGTGGTTTGTGAACTGTGATTGTTTAAATCTTTATTTAAGCCTGCTGAGAATCAATATAATAAAAACGATGCTACAACTTATGGGCAACTTCCTCCAAGAGGTCTAAACCTTGTTAAACTAAACCTACTTTCAACTTTTCTTAACGAGCACATTGTGTGACTGCATGTGACAGTATAGTCCCGCCTTTTGAGCAAAACATTTTCCACAGATCTTGCAGATGTGCTTCTTTTTCTCGTCGTGCAAGGTTTTATGCTGACGGAGTGTCATCTTTCGATTGAACGATGCGCCGCAGACTTCACAGACGTGCTTCCTCTCGTTTGAATGTCCCGCCATATGGTTTCGCAAGTCTTCCGTGGAAAAGAACGCATAATCGCACACTTTACACTTATGATCACGTTGGTTGAGATGTCGTTTCATGTGCTGGTTTAGCACAGAGTTGGTTGGAAACGCTTTTCCGCAAATTTCACAAACGACCGGCTTCTCACCGGTGTGTGTTAGCAAATGCCGTCTCATCTCGCTGGAAGTCACGAATCCTCTTTCGCAGAACTCACACTGGTACGGCGTAATCCCCAGGTGGCGGTTCATGTGGACTTTGAAATTGTACTTGTCATATGCCTGAAAGTCACATTGATCACATTTTATTGGTTCCTTGTGTGTGTTCATATGGTAGGTGAGTATGGTTCGAGTCGTGCATCCCTTATTGCATAGGGTACACTTGTAGGGTGAGTCACCTAATTCGATTTTGTGTTTCTCATACTCACGTGCTGTGCGGAAATGTGTGTTGCAATGAGAGCAGTACTTGTCGTCGACTCTGGGAATCCGGCCAAGGAAGGCAAGGTATTTATAGAACCACACTGAGTCTGCTTTTTTTGGGTCGTTATTGGTGTCCTTTTCGATGGCTCTCTGTGTACTAGCAACAGTTGTTTGTAGAAAGTTTATTGCCGACTTGACTTGTTCTGCTGTCAAAACGATGTCATTTTCTGCAAACGTGTTTACAATCTTATCGTAGGCTACCGATTGAGCTGATGGATCATATGTGCCTTTTTGATCCCACAAGCAACTGTGCTGTTCGTACATTCGAATAAACATGATCATGAGCGGTCTGTTTTCGGTGAGATATGTAAAATCTTCACAGGCTGTTGTTTTAATATCGGCATGTAATTTTTGAACATTGGTGTTCTTGTTTGCGAAGGGTTCAAGGAATGACATTTGATCGTAGAAAAACGGCTTCGTGAGGACTTCATTTTGCAGAGCACGGAAGTAACATTTTCTCAAGTAACTCAGTTGATGACGAAGCTGTTCAGATGTTAGTTGACAGTTGTGCTCTTCGCCGAGGGTCGACATAATAGCATCAAAAGCTTTCTTTCGCTCATTTCGCAGCATAAATCCTCTGTGGTTGGTGTCCCATAAGATGGGCGCATTCTTATAAAGTTTTATAAATGAATAGACGTACTTTTTCTATAAAAAAAAAAAAAAACAGGAACAAGTGTTAAATATGAAACAAATATCAGCAAATAGGGTGACTTACGCTTTGGATATTACATCGATTTTGCAGGAGCTGAAAATATTACAGGGTATTAATAGGCTTTAAGACTGGTTGAAAAAAGTTCTGTCCTCTGGAAAACTGAGCCACGCGATATACACTAGAAATAACTATGGAAAAAAAGGTATCCTTGAGGGAACTCAAAACGTATACCAAAATACTTTCGGAATCGGGTCCTAGTGGGCTTTCTGGCCAGTTAAAGAACAATCAAATTGCATCCGACCCTTCTAGTGTTTAGGGTTAGACAGACTAGGCTCGTGAGATTCATAGATTATAAGATCTAACGCATTTACTCTAACTAGGCAACCAAAATTGCTTTCGCTTGATGAAATGAGCGGTCAAAAGCTTGCAACAAATAAAGGGAACAAGAAAAGCTGCAAAAATGAACGAGAACTACTACTAGACCAGAAAAAAGGGTTGATTGACGATTGGAGAAATAATATTTGCTACGCTAATAATAAAGCTGAAATAAAAACACACCGGATCAGAGAAAACAGTTAGCTACTGCCTAACTTGAGGAGTAATCATTGCTTGCCTGGCATACGTCCAGCCAACTAGCTACCGAACTAGCAAGAATTGAGGTTATTTTCATATTGTTTTGCCTAATTGAGTATTCAAATGCGTATAAGGACAACTTTATGGCTGGCAGCTTCCTTGCTATTGGTACAACTGCCATTTCGATTACCTCCGTTTTATGGATGTTAGGTTATGCTATGAAATTTTGAATTTTCACGAATGCCTTCAGGACCAGTCAAGGTTTATGTGCGGTATATTCAAGTAGAAAAATATATTCTAAATAGTTTTAGCCTATGTTGTTATGAAGATTTTGAGGGGCGTTGTATATATTTGTAATGATGGCCAGCCTTTGATTATTATTTTTCTAGTGCTACAACCCAAGAACTCTCTTAATTGCGTCGAAATAAATTCCGTTTGCTGCTACGACTCACATACCGATTTACAGTTATCAATAAATGTTTATGTGCTAGATTTAAGATTTTCTAAAGCATAAACTGTGACATGAGAGTTTTTGTGAAACTTTAAATAGATATGAATCGTATCGAGCACCTGAACTAATGTCGTTCTTGGAACAAGTATAGAGAGGTACATATAAGAATGTCATCGTCTCAAAGGCAACACCGTTTATATTACAGATTGTTAAGAAAATAAAATAAGAACCTGGGTGACCAAATACAAAACAAATAGTTGCAAATAGAGACAGTACTATTAACCTTCGGTCATAGATTACAGAGTACAACTCACCCCTTCGTATTTCCCTCTCGAATCATTATCATCCGAGTTATTATCATCTGAGACTGCATCAACGTCATTATCTTGTGTCACCTCATTATCATCACCATCATCATCAATGTTCTCGATAAATGATAACATATCAGCGCACCTCATGGTTGTTTTATATTTCGGATTTTCCCGTTTCATACGCAACATTCGCAAGTACGAAGAACGCAACCTACATATTTCCGTACTCAGATTGTCGGGTGTGAACTTTGTCTGAAACTTATCATTTATAGCTGCGGCCATCTTTGCATATGCAGCACGGCGGATAGAACTGTTTTTCCTGTAATGTTTTAAGGACCACAGACATGTCTGTTTCTTATACTCCTCTATGATGCAAGTCAAAAGTTCACAGTTTTCTTTCAGTAATCCCTAAAAGATATGGTTTTATAGAAATGTTTTGCCTTCTGAACTAATACATACTTCGTATGGCCTATTGTTGCTATCGTTAGTCGTATCCTGTTTCTTGAGTTCTTTTGAGTGACGATTCGATAAAATGTTTGCATCATTGTATTTGGTTCCAATAAACGACAATTGATTAAAGTAATGTAACTTTATGTGAAAGTTTTTTGTTGCATTTGGATTATCGCGTTCGTATGCCTCTTTATTGCGCAACACACGCCTGTAGTTGCCTCTTAGTTGGACAATCTTACGCCTAATTGCTGTTTCAGTGAAATGCTTGTTAAATGTTGTATTGATCGCTTTTGTGATTGATTCGAATGCACGGTCACGAGTAGAACGACTGCTCGTATTGTAGTGATCATTATTCCATAAGCAAGGATGTTTCTTATATTCTTTGATCAAGGTTAGTACTATGTTTGCCGTGCTTACATCCTCACGGTTGTTATAAGATTCACAATTGCCATTTTCATTATCGCAACTGAATTCTTCCTCATTATCGAATATCTGTAAGCAGTTGATGTTATAAGAGACGGCAAATGTTTATTAACGAATTACCTTGCCCTGCGATTCAATGAAATACTCAGGAAATATGGGTTCGGTTTTTATCTCATTTATAGCGGGTTCGTTTTCTGGAGGTTCTTTCGCTATCTGTTTGAAAGAAACAAGAACAAAAAACTATATGAATCTAGAAAGAATACAAACAAAAATTCGAGAGCGGTAGTTTGAACGTCTAAGAAAATATAGTGCACCTTATATAGAGCACAGAGTAGTTGAATCATTTTATTACAACAACACTCCCATTGTTTGCTGATCAAGTCTAAACGTAATCAAACTGAACACATCTCATCGACTTCTTCTTGAAAATAAACGATAGTTTATTAAGTGCAGGGAAATAAGTCCCCGGGAACTAAATCCACTTCATGAAAGTGGTTTTATTTCCCAGTGGGTGAGAACTAATACCCTCAGTGGACCAGTTTCCCTGCACCACTTTCTATTTAGATTGATTGCTCTTTTGTACGCTCTACGTCGACAATCGATTTTCGTACTTATTTCTTTTTCCGTAACCGACAGATGTATGTATAATATCCAATATTATATTTGGATCAGTCAATTGGGATAAGTTACGTTCATCATTCTGCAGACAAAGGTCCAATGAAATAAAAAAAAAAAAAAAAAAAAACATTCCTCTCTACTCACCTCTTCTTTTTCTAAGACTGGTAGCTCCCCATGCGATATTTCAACCTTAAGATCAGTGTCTGTTCCCATAATAAAATGCATCTTATCAAAATACCACAACTGGGCTGTGCCCCCGTGTTCGTTTTTTTCTTTGAGTGCACGGCGATAGCCACATCTTAACCTCGAGATCTGTCTTCGGAACTCAGTGTCTGTGAAATGCGTTTTGAATTTGGCATTGACAACTTTTTCGATTTGGTTATAATGAAGGGCTTTTTTCGCTAGAGTTGCAGATTTACTCAGACTCGAATCCCATAAAAGTGGGTGCTTCTTGTATTCTTCGATTATTTCAATTAACATTTCACGACGTGCATTGTTGGCAATGGACAAATCGTCTTCGTCATTGTAGTCAGATAAGTATTCCGCTTCTTCGCCCAGATTTGACTGCTCTTCATGTAATTCCGGCGGCTAGGAGGAAAACATTGAGCACTCCGTACAAATAGACACGAAACACCTTACCTCGATTTCTACTTTCATCGCCAACAGTGGGTCCAAATGAGTTTCAAGACTTTCGTTGATGGGACATTTTACAGACGTAGTAAAAACGTTTTCGATAGTATAATTTGAATTTGTATGGACTGAGGATCCTGAATCTCGAGTACTGGTAGACAGACATTCCCTGATGTGCTTGATGAAGAAATTGCAGCTAAGCAAGTTAAATTCTTGTGAACATGTAGTGCAATTTATCATGAAGTCCTCAAATGTCTCAGAACAATAAACTCGTCCACAATGTAATATAACAGCTGATGGATTGTGGGCGATGAATGTTGAAACGGCTTCACTAGCCATTTCAATTGGATATTTGGATTATTTGTTAGTCCAGTGTTAAATGGTTTCACAGAATACAAAGATATAGATATGTTATTTGGTTGAGATTTCAAAAATTGTGTTTATATTGGGAGCGTTCATTTTTTTTTCAGCGCTTCTTGTCATAATCCCATAATGCATAGACCCCTTTCACACGCACTGGTTTTTCACTTAGGAATCTTTCTCTTTTGGGCTCTTATGGTGAATTTATACGTTCAGTGTTGTCACTTTAGTGTCTTGGTTGTCAAATTGTCTGTTTCCTTATTTTTCTCATGGACTCGGATGGGATTGGCCATCGACTACAGTCAATTCTCGCGTGGTCGGATTAATCAAAATCAAAATGTATCAAATAAATCACAGTTCTTCCTTAATAAAAATAATAATTTTGTGAAGTTTACACAATAGTGAATTAAATTATAAATTTTCTTAGTGCAAATCACCAATACAAAACACTTAAAATAAAATCTAAAAAAAAGGACAAAGTTACCCTAAAAATAAAGGAAATCCCACGTGCTTAGAAAATATTGCCCTAAAAGACTATGCCCCATTTGGGGGGCTCCAAAAAAACGGGAGGGGAGCAGCACGGAATAATAAGTACTAAGGGAGCAGCACGCATGCTGTTATTCCTTAAAAATAATAAAAATACATCGGAAAATTTCCCTCACACCAACGTTGTTGGATCATCATCCTCCACCAAATCTCCTAAACGACCGGGATCGCCAACACACAATGCTTCAGTGACTTCCGAAATGGATCACACAAACATTTCCAACGAAAACCCATTCGCAATATTGGGTGAATTTAACATCAGTAGACGCCAACTAACCTCCAGTGTGAAGGGCAAAAAACATTATAAAATACCTGACCAACCAACGATAGATTGCCCGTTGCCAGAACCAGAACAACAACCAAGCAATACATCAGTCTCTCAAGAAACATCAAAAAACTGATCAAGCTTATCCTCAATTCACAGCAAGACAGTGTAGATACATCCAACAACAACAGCAATAGACCAGGTAAGTTTTGTCCGCCTACAATTATGTTCGACGCCGACACCAAAAAACTCGCAGCGGTTCTAAAAGAAAAACCTCAAATAATTAATTTTAAATTCAAATTTATAATATGCAACAACCACAAAACTAAGTTACTGGGTGATGAACCTGGGGTTCATCGGGAGATTATGCGATGAACTCCCTAAAAAATAACGATGACGTACAAGCATACTCATTCACTTTGAAGAGTATGAAAACTACAAATTTAATTCTTAAGGGGCTCTCCTCTGACTTTACGACCGAAGAGATACATGGGGAGATTGAGAATCTGGTTCCAAATTTAGTAGAAAAGTCTCAGCCTTTGAGACTATCAAATCAAAAAATGAGGGAATAAAATATAACCTTTTTGTCGTGATACTCTTTATGGGTATGTCGGCCGAACAGATCCTAAGAATAAAATACTTACACCATTTTAGAATTTATTGGGAAAGACCACATGGTAATAAAGGGGTCCTTCAATGTAGAAGGTGCCAACATTTTGGACACCTTGCCAAAAACTGCGCCTACAAGTACCGTTGCGTGAAATGCGACAACAACCACCAACCAGGGGGTGCTCACTAAATTCCATGCCCCGAGAAGAGGCCAAGGCTCGCTGCGTGAACTGCGGTCTAGAAAAATAAGCTACAACATTTGCGTCCTTAATTGACCACAGCAGGAGGATTGAACTTCTCAAAATCCTCCTTGCTAGCGAAACCTCAATTGCATTCGTTCAAGAAACAAGACTATATAATCGCATCAAACCTCATATTAATACTTTTAATATACTCCGCGATGACAGGGGCAGGGGCGTTGCTCTGCTAATAAAAAATATCTACTCTAAAATACACACCAGAACACATTCTCAACATCTGTTTTCCCTCCAAATTTATATCTATCCAAAATCAAGACAGCTGGGGTTAATAAAAACATACTTTTCGGTACAATATACATCCCTTCCAGTAGCCAAAAAACCTGGATTCTCTAAGACCTCTCAAAAATAAAACTTAAAGCAGAAGCATTTGACGGATGCATAATTGGAGGCGACCTAAAAGCCAGACACACGAATTGGGGAGACTCCATAGTTAACCAAAATGGCAGACACCTCGCGAACTGGCTGGCCTCCACTGCTCCCTCAATAACAAATTTAACAAGTCATGGCCCCACTTTTCCGAGATCTTCTTCATTTCTTGACCATTTTCTAATTTCAACAAATTTAATCAACACCCTATGCCCTAACTTTTCAATAAATTCCCTCCCATCCTTCTCAGATCACTTCCCAATATTATTAAACCTTAATAGTGTGGACTTAGAGATCACAGCATCAGAGCAGCCCCTAGTCAGATCTTTTAAAAATACTCATTGGCCCAATTTTAAAAGAGATCTTAATTACAGATTAGGACCCTATATTCCACCTATCAATATATGTCTCTCTAATAATGAAATCGATACTCACATTGAAAATTTTAACAAAATAGTAACTGAAACAATTAATTTACACTCGTCAACATCTTCAGCCGAGTTCAAAAAATATTCACTCCTTCCGGAGAACATAAAAGTTATTTTTAGAACAAAAGCCAGATGGCAGAAAGAATTGAAAAATATCTTTCATAGATCCTACAACCGCATAAGCACTGGTTATAAGAATCTCACCAATAGAATCTCACTATTGAAATGAATCATTCAAGAAAAAGTGAAGATTTGGCTAAATGACAAATTCACATCCCGACTGTTGAAAGTGAAACCGAATAGCAAAGCTTTCAAAGAAGCTCACCAGTTCTTAGGTAAAAAAGGCAGGTTCAGTTGCAATGAGGTAACAGTAAATGATAAGATTACAGGAGAGGAAGAAGTAGTATCTGCCTTCCAAAATCACTTCGCAGAAATCTATAAAGAACAAATACCTAACAATAACCCAACAATAACCCAACATTAACTAGGGAAATACAGAATCTAACTCAACAAGCTCGAAGTTCAATTCCACAACATATTTTTATACTCAATGCAACTGAAAATGCCCTAAACCCCCCAGAATCCCACATTTTCACTAATACCTCGACCATAACTGAAATAATCCGCAGATCTAACAGCAAGAAATCCTCCGGCCCAGATGGGATTTCCAACTTCATAATCAAAAGACTTTCCGCCTCTGCTATCGACTTCCTCACAATCATCTATAACAACAGCATTTCATTTCATTTCATTTCGTTTATTGCTTCTAATGGTTTGTACATTAAGATATAATCTTTTATAGTACTTAGTGATTGTACATTAGAAAAATTTAAAATAATGTCTTAAATCTAGTTTACATCAAGTATTTTAATCTAAGAGGTGAGACATGGATGGAGAATCTGAGTTGAGAAAGGAAGGGGATAAAAGGTTGAGATTAGTGGGATGAGTTGGAGTTGGAAAAATGTTGTAGTATTGCACTTTTAAAATTGGTCGGATTAGAAATATTTTTAATTTGAGAGGGTAAAGAGTTCCACAGTCGAACAGTATGGATGAAAAATAAACGTGAGGAATTAAGGTAATTACATCGAGATGGAATGAGGCCGATAGTTCTAGAGGATCGAGTGAAATTAAGTCTGTTATACAAGTAAGACGGACATTGAGTATTTATGATTTTATGTAAAAATATACAATTCCTGGCGTTGATATATTCTTGCAGGGTGCAACCAATTAAACCCCTGGCAAACTCAGAAATATGGTCGTATCTACGAATGTCATAAATATAACGCACTGAATCGTTAAAGGCAACTTGAAGTTTACGCTTGGATAGTGAGTCAAGACTGCTGTAGACCACCTCAGCATATGTTATGAGTGGTAAGATCAATGCCAATACCAGCTTTCGTCGAGTTTCCTGTGGAGTAAAATAAGCACTGATCCACAATTTGCGCAGACATCCATAGATACGACCGATGATCACGTTAGTATGATTATAACCAGATAAGTTTCGGTTAATTGTATAGCCAAGACTAGTGACTGACTCAACCGCTTTAATTTTATTGTTGTTTAGTTGTATTTCAGGTAGGAGACACAAATTAAAATTATTTTTTGATATAGGAATTATCTGGGATTTTAGTGGATTTAGTAGTAGACCATTAGCTACTGACCAAGTGTCTTAACTCCTCGTTAATGAGAAGGACAAGTTCATTTAGGTTGGTGAGTGGTTTAGCTAAGAGTAGTTGGGCATCATCTGCATATAGGTGTACCGAAGCATATTTACACACTGAAGGAAGGTCATTTATGAACATGCAGAAGGGTATCGGACCTAATATTGACCCTTGAGGCACTCCCTGCTTAATTTCTTTTAAATATGAAAAGCGTTCACCTGATATAACCCTTTGCGATCTGCCAGAAAGAAAACTATTTATCAATTTCACAGCCCTTTCGCTGAAACCAAAGTTATTCTTCAGTTTCCAACACAGGATTTCATGATTTACATTGTCGAAGGCCTTCGAGAAATCTAGTAAGCAAAGCAACGAAACATAACCCCTGTCATAGTCTTGCCTTATTTCTTCTAATAAATTGACCATAGCTGTAGAACAGAACTGAGGAAAAGTTGATGTTGTTATGCACCAGTTAATCACATGAGTGAAATGGGCCATAATTTGAGGTAAGATAAGTTTGATGAACCGTATTTGAAGGCCATCCTCACCAATGGAATTGGACTTAATAGCTGTTACGCATTCAGTGATTTCGAACAGCTGTAGAACAGCTATGGTTAGCTCTGAAACCGGATTGCTGAGCGTAAAGCAGTTTATTAAGGGATAAGTGCTTCGTTATCTGCTTTGCAATAATTTTCTCGAATGCCTTTGATAGACAGGGAAGAATGCTAACCGGTCTAAAGTCGGCCGGAGAAGATGGGTTAGTTTTCTTTGCTATTGGCAGTACTCTTGCAATTTTCCAGAACTGAGGAAAAGTTGATGTTGTTATGCACCAGTTAATCACATGAGTGAAATGGGCAATAATTTGAGGTAAGATAAGTTTGATGAACCGTATTTGAAGGCCATCCTCACCAATGGAATTGGACTTAATAGCTGTTACGCATTCAGTGATTTCGAATTCGGTGGCTACTACAAAATCCTCAAGTATAGGAACAGAGCTTACAAAGTCCACAGTTTGATTAAAAGCAAAACAACTATCAGTAGGATTATTACCCAGGAAAAAATTATTTAGTACATCCGGATCAAACACACATTTAGAGTCATTGCTTCCACTGGAGATACCAATTTTTCGTAAGTTACTCCAAAGTTTCTTCGCAGGGAGGGAAGTATTTAATTTAGAGGCAAAGTAGTTTTTCTTTGATGCACGCAGGATAGAAGTTGAGTTATTACGTGCCACTTTGTATGCAGACCAATTAACATCAGATGGCCTACGTTTCCATTTGCTGTATAATTTGTTCCTTGTTTTTATAGCACTAACAACTTCAGACGTAAACCAAGGACATGATTTATTCTGAATTTTAACTTTGATTGGTACACATTCATCATACAATTTTAATAATATTAATTGAAACAGTCTTACTTTTTCATTTGGATCAGCAGTTAATCGGCATTGTTCCCAGGGAGCCGAAAAAGTTGCAATTTGAAGGGCATTGACATCAATGGAATTGAAATCTTTAAATGTAAAAGTATCTGGGATAGCAGTTTTCGACAAATTGATGTCATAAGTACAGAAAAGTAGATCATAATCTGAGATATCAAATGATAGTTGATCGAACAGAAGAACAAGCGATAGACACGAAACAGCAGTGAGATCTAGGAGACTAGGTAACTTATTATTCGCAAAACGTGTAGGGTAGGTAGTACGTGATGTTACAGATCCGGTAAGAGAAGTGTGAAATGTGGTCGTATCTTCGAAGACCGAAGATATATCGAGCAGTATTGTTATAAGCAACGTTAAGTTTCCGATTACTAATCGAGTCGCACTTACCGAAGACTTCGCAGCCGTAAGTTAAAATTGGAGTAATTAAGGTTTTAACTAAAAGAGCTCGGGTTTTTATGGGAGTATAGTATTGGGTCGCCCAAAGAGAACGAAGAATACCATAAACTTTGCCAACTGTAAGGTTAATGTGATCACTCCAAGTTAACGTTTTTTTAAAAAGCATACCCAGATTTTTTACGGTGTCAACATATTCGATCGCACCATCATTAAGGTAGATAGGTGGAAAGATTGATGTGCTTAACTTTTTCCTTGATATGACAATACATTTAGATTTTTTAGGGTTAATAAGCAGCGAATTCTGTTGTGACCAAGTATAGATTTTGTTCAAGTCAGAATTTATGCAACTGACGCAGTGGTCGATTTGTTCGGTTGAACAACTCATGTGTAGCTGAGTATCGTCAGCATACATTTCAACGTAGGAGCTAGTGACGATGGAAGGCAACTTATTAACATACAGGGAAAAGAGAAGGGGTCCTAAAATGGAACCTTGAGGAACTCCGCATGTGTTGGGAAGAAAGTCTGACATTTTATTGTTCACAAACACAGCCTGATGGCGATCAACAAGGTATGAAGATACTAGACACACAGCAGAAGACGAGAAGTTGTATTTAGTTGCAAGCTTATTGCATAGTATTGCGTGATTGACGGTGTCAAATGCCTTTGAGAAGTCAAGGAGCACTAGAAACGTGACATAATTTTTATCTAATTGTTGTCTTATGTCATCAACCACAGTTAAAAGTGCAGTGGTACAGCTATGCTTAACACGGAAACCGGACTGATGAGAACTCAATAGATTATTCGCAGTAAGATACCTATTGTAACGGCAGCGTATAAACGCAATCCGCCGTTGCTGTAATCTTGCCATTCAAATGACGTTTCAGTTGATGTGTTGAATGTTTTTATTTCTGTCAGTCATTTGTCATAAAACGTTTTGTTTGTATGGGCTTCACTGTCCCGGGCTGTGTTTGAGTCCTGTCTTTACATTCGTAAATGTCAAAAACAATCAAAGACATGAACCCTCGACGGCCTGATGGTATAATTATTATAATGGCGAATATACATAGAAAATGACTGAATATATAAAGGATTTTCACTCAATAGCGGCTATATCGGATGATAGATGGAACAGCACTTTTGGGAACAATAGGGTAATGTTGCGGGATTTTTTTTTTGTGAGCTGTCACGAGAATTTTAATTTGAAAATGTTCGTTGGCGAGGATACAAGTCTCGACCGTGTGTGCAAAAGTAGATATAGTAAGACAAAGTGCATTACGACATATGTACAACAAGAAAAAAACAACCAAAAGCCAAACACAATTCGTAGGCTACGTGGATAAATTTTAAATAAAAGAATAATATATCTTAGGTGAGTTTTCTTAAATTATTTTTAATGTGGATAGTACCTAGTGAAACATTTTCGTATACAGTGTATCACGGCGACCACTGACTGTACACGCTGAATGGCTGAAGTCGTGGTCGCCATCAAAAAGTGCGGAAGGGGGTTAACCAACCGATGTTCAGGCAATACAAGCAAAATCGACGTTCAGCTTACGAGCAAGCGGGGCCCATATTAATGCCGCAAAATGCAATTGCCTGACGTGCCTCCTCGTGCCTATGAACGCGCCCCAATTTAATTGCAACCAAACATCAATCACCGGATTCTAATCAATCAAATGACGTGATTGCATAAAATTTGTTATAAGTGCACAAGAAAACATAGGTACATCATAGAATATAATATAATCTACCTCATACAAGTCCTAAACCAGTCGAGCCATATAAATTACCCACCGTGCTCTACTAATCCTCGCCTAAGAGTATGCAAAGGTGGAATTGTGCTGTTCTTTTCGACGTATCTCTTAATATTATTTTTTTTTTGTTTATCTTCGCGGCGTGACATAATTTAATTTGAATTTTTGTATTGTATTAGGTGTAGTTTAAGTGTTAGTTACAATCCAAATGTGATAGGTTTCGTTTTCGATGATTTTTTTTGTCTGGGGGATTCTGAGTAGTCGAGTAACCTAAATCGAGCTCCATTTAGGTAGGAATCGCTAGGAATCGCGCCTTAAATTATACCTACATGTCGAAAGCCAAATTTATTTTAAGTTTTTTTTTGTTGTTGATTAGACATCAGATATATGTATATATTTTTTTTGTTGTAGGATATCGTTTAGTTTCATGTACAAATTACATGGTTAAATTCAATTTAGGTTTGTCCATTTATAAGCTTAGGTTATTTATTTAATTATCCATAAATAAATTATTGTGAGTCACGCCTTTATATGAAAAAAGGTACGTGTTTCATTTAAACGCAAGTGTTTGATGGCGTGTTAGGCCACATATTTTAGGGGGTGCAAAGGGTGAGCTGACACCAATCTACTGGTGAAATGGGCTGATCTGCCGACAACGTCCGTTTTGGGGAAATCCAAACATATGGCCACCGGATTTCCAGGTGGGGAGGGAAATGGCCAGCGCTGAATTCCAGCAACAGCGCCCCTCGATGTGGTGAAGTTCCGTCCGCTTTGGTGAAGGTAAGATGTAAGTACCTTGTCTTGGCATGATATGTGTTTTTGTGGTAGGTTAGGTCGAGTTGTGGGGACAAGAACCACCCCATTCCGGCGAGCAGAGCCGTGCTAAACAAGCATGCCGCGCTCCTCACACTCGACACTCTTTCCCTCTCTTTTTCCGATCCCATCCTAAGGTCCCGTCCACATCCTTGCTTCCTGTCATTCTTCTACTCCTAGCTCCCTCTAAATATCCACCCTATAGGCCTATTACAAATGGCGCCCAACGTTCGTTTGTCCTAGTCTTCTGTCCTTTTATGTCGTATTCGTCCACAATTGTTCTTACTGTCAACATCGAAAACTCGTAAGTCTTCAGTTGGAAAGTTCCTAAACATACCATACTCGAATTGCGACGAGAACGTTCGATGTTGACAGTGACAACAATTGGCACTTTGTCTGTCCTAGTTTTCTTCTTCTATCCACCTTTTCAATGTAAAAACAATTTTACTTTCCTATCATAACATTTCAACTTTCCTTTTCACTTGTGTTGTCTTAATCTTACCAGATGTAGTGGCCGTGTTTGATGAGTGTCGTCATAACACGTTGCATGAGTCTGTCCCCTAAGTGGTGTTTAGTTTAGTTTAGTTTTAGTTTGCAGTGTTGCGTTTTAGTTTATAGTTTAGTTTTAAGCTTCTACTTTGTGTTTGTGGCTCTAACCGTTCCAAGTCTTCCAGCAAAGCCCATGGAGGTAGACTGGAATTGCGGGAACGGGAAGAAAAGCAATTTTGTGTGTCCTTGTCATTTTTATCTAACCTATTTCGCCACATCGAGGTATTCATAACAAAATATCGTCCGTCCGCAGTCAACTATATTCCAGGAAATTGTCAGCAGGTCGAACCATCGTTTGACTAACCCAGAGAAACCCAGAATCACTCACCCATAGCACCCCTACACTAATGAAATTTTGCAAATAATTAATTACACATATCAAATTCGTTCCGTTTATTTGTTATTTATTTATAATTATAAGTGTCCTCACGAAACATAGAAAATTTAAATCTAGTTCGTTAGTAATAAAATATATGTATACTTACCACTTTAACTTTCCAAAAATACTTACGTTCAATAGGCAAAATGTCAAATTTCTTACCCGCAACATCACCCTGTTTCCCCATGGGCCCCGAAAGTCCATATTCCGAAGGCCATATTGAGTGGAACCAACGCCCCAATGAATCTGAGTTAGATTTAAATCAAGATTTCCCAAACATTCCGACAGAAGTGAAAGCCTATGTGAACTTAGCTGTAGCCAATGCATTCTCGTCGTATGCTGCATCCCTCAGAGAAAGCTTTTCGGAAGGCATCAAAGATGCAGCCAAAGAGAGCTTTCGAGAATTCCTGAGGGAAATAGAATCGATAAGCGACAGAGTTCACCAAACAGAGGATGGTTCCCTTAAGCTAGTAACAAGTTCAACTGTCTCTGAGAGAACTAAAGAAGTGGATATAATCGCACCACCACCTGCGAATATATCACATATCACTCTTTATGATAATTCAATATCACAAGCCGACAGCCTCCCTTGCGCAGATAATTCTCCAAACTTGTTTGAAAACGTTGTAACTAATATAACGATCCATACTCAACGCAGTGCTGTTGCCGTTCAAATCCGTAACCACTGTCTTTACCGAAATTCTAGGAGAAATTTCAAGATCAACAATTTAGTTCTAGTCATCAATGCAGAGTAAAGAAAACCAATAGTAATTGTGGCGTTTGGCAATTACCTATTTAATCTCGCCCTTGAATTCAAGTCCATACGAGACATCATGTTCGACTTAAATGGAACAGTGGGAGTTCCTAAATGGCGTCACAACTTTTACACTACGAATGCCTCTCTATTCTCATCGCGGCGAATCATTTTGATTATTAGTTTGTTTATTAGGTTTATATTGAACCACCTGTGATAGCGAACTATACGTGGTATGCTATTAGTATACTTTTGTTTATAGTAGTATTAAGTTAATGTAAAGACATGACTACATAATTTACTCACGCTTTATTTATTTACTAGTTTAAGTATATTTATTTATATTTATATTTTAGTATAGTTTATTGTTATGTATCATGTTTATTTATCATATATATTGACATCATTATTAAGTTCTATCAGAGTGACCTAGTGTTATCTGATGCGGTGGTTCTGACCTATATTTATAACTTTGTCATTCACTTGTCGATTCAGGTTGTTATATATTATTTGTTACTATTTATTTAATTTATGTCGTTATTCTGCTTCATATTTATTTTCCTTTTGATTGTTATGATTTGATAGTTAATTATATATTTATTTATTGACTTGTTGCAGTGATTGACGTTACTTTATTTTCTTATTTATTCTGAATGTAATGTATGTACCTTCGTTTTGTCGGTACCGTTCAGGTTGCTTGTTATTTATTTATGATTATATTATCGTTCTCTTGCATTTTTGGTATTAGTGTTATTTAATATATTTTTGTAGTCTTAAGGTGGTTTATATCACGTTATGTATCTTATTTATTGCAACCTCATATTGTATTTATTTATTAACACGATTACATTTACTGATGTTCACTTGGCAAGTGGTAAACCCTTTTCATGGCTGTTGTGCTCAAAAAACCACTTCCTTTTTTTTTTTTTGATGCCTGCATTGCCGTCTTCTATGCCGTATGTCATATTCCGCATCTGCAAAACAAGTTATGTTCATAATCGTAGAGTAGGAAAAATAGAATCGTGGAACACTTAGCTTAACTTTTTAGGCTTGCGTTTGTATGCATTAGGATAACAAAATTATCCTGAAAGCATTTTGTCGTTTTGGTTCGTTGATAAATTTTTTTTTGTTTTGTTGAGAACTGTCATCGCCACGTTGTTGTTATTCACAATAGGCGCATGAAAGTATGCACCGTTCACGATATGTAAACATTTTATTAGATCTGTTCGAGTGTGCATAAATTAATAGTGGCTTGTTCGAGAACATATTCCCCGTAACAACTTGTTTGCATGTAACTGAATGTTGCCCGGCTAAATCAGTCGACAGAACATGAGACTCTTAATCTCAGGGTTTTTGGGTTCTTCCCCACGTTGTTCGTGAAATATATGATCTTACCCTATTTATATGTCACCTAAGTATAGCTTCATTGCTTAAACAATTTGTCCCGTTAAGAGCTGCAAAATGAAAAATCACTCTGCCGATTCCTCCGTCCATGTCGTCAGTGGACATCCGCCAAAATCGGAGGTTTGTAACGGCAGCGTATAAACGCAATCCGCCGTTGCTGTAATCTTGCCATTCAAATGACGTTTCAGTTGATGTGTTGAATGTTTTTATTTCTGTCAGTCATTTGTCATAAAACGTTTTGTTTGTATGGGCTTCACTGTCCCGGGCTGTGTTTGAGTCCTGTCTTTACATTCGTAAATGTCAAAAACAATCAAAGACATGAACCCTCGACGGCCTGATGGTATAATTATTATAATGGCGAATATACATAGAAAATGACTGAATATATAAAGGATTTTCACTCAATAGCGGCTATATCGGATGATAGATGGAACAGCACTTTTGGGAACAATAGGGTAATGTTGCGGGATTTTTTTTTTGTGAGCTGTCACGAGAATTTTAATTTGAAAATGTTCGTTGGCGAGGATACAAGTCTCGACCGTGTGTGCAAAAGTAGATATAGTAAGACAAAGTGCATTACGACATATGTACAACAAGAAAAAAACAACCAAAAGCCAAACACAATTCGTAGGCTACGTGGATAAATTTTAAATAAAAGAATAATATATCTTAGGTGAGTTTTCTTAAATTATTTTTAATGTGGATAGTACCTAGTGAAAACATTTTCGTATACAGTGTATCACGGCGACCACTGACTGTACACGCTGAATGGCTGAAGTCGTGGTCGCCATCAAAAAGTGCGGAAGGGGGTTAACCAACCGATGTTCAGGCAATACAAGCAAAATCGACGTTCAGCTTACGAGCAAGCGGGGCCCATATTAATGCCGCAAAATGCAATTGCCTGACGTGCCTCCTCGTGCCTATGAACGCGCCCCAATTTAATTGCAACCAAACATCAATCACCGGATTCTAATCAATCAAATGACGTGATTGCATAAAATTTGTTATAAGTGCACAAGAAAACATAGGTACATCATAGAATATAATATAATCTACCTCATACAAGTCCTAAACCAGTCGAGCCATATAAATTACCCACCGTGCTCTACTAATCCTCGCCTAAGAGTATGCAAAGGTGGAATTGTGCTGTTCTTTTCGACGTATCTCTTAATATTATTTTTTTTTTGTTTATCTTCGCGGCGTGACATAATTTAATTTGAATTTTTGTATTGTATTAGGTGTAGTTTAAGTGTTAGTTACAATCCAAATGTGATAGGTTTCGTTTTCGATGATTTTTTTTGTCTGGGGGATTCTGAGTAGTCGAGTAACCTAAATCGAGCTCCATTTAGGTAGGAATCGCTAGGAATCGCGCCTTAAATTATACCTACATGTCGAAAGCCAAATTTATTTTAAGTTTTTTTTTGTTGTTGATTAGACATCAGATATATGTATATATTTTTTTTGTTGTAGGATATCGTTTAGTTTCATGTACAAATTACATGGTTAAATTCAATTTAGGTTTGTCCATTTATAAGCTTAGGTTATTTATTTAATTATCCATAAATAAATTATTGTGAGTCACGCCTTTATATGAAAAAAGGTACGTGTTTCATTTAAACGCAAGTGTTTGATGGCGTGTTAGGCCACATATTTTAGGGGGTGCAAAGGGTGAGCTGACACCAATCTACTGGTGAAATGGGCTGATCTGCCGACAACGTCCGTTTTGGGGAAATCCAAACATATGGCCACCGGATTTCCAGGTGGGGAGGGAAATGGCCAGCGCTGAATTCCAGCAACAGCGCCCCTCGATGTGGTGAAGTTCCGTCCGCTTTGGTGAAGGTAAGATGTAAGTACCTTGTCTTGGCATGATATGTGTTTTTGTGGTAGGTTAGGTCGAGTTGTGGGGACAAGAACCACCCCATTCCGGCGAGCAGAGCCGTGCTAAACAAGCATGCCGCGCTCCTCACACTCGACACTCTTTCCCTCTCTTTTTCCGATCCCATCCTAAGGTCCCGTCCACATCCTTGCTTCCTGTCATTCTTCTACTCCTAGCTCCCTCTAAATATCCACCCTATAGGCCTATTACACTATTTATTTGCTTCTGCATGATTTTTTCAAATACTTTAGAGAAAAAAGAAAGTATAGAAATTGGACGAAAATCTTTACCTGTACGACTCTTGGGAACAGGTAGGATTTTAGATCTCTTCCACACTGAAGGAAATACACCTGTTGTTAGGATATGGTTTATGGCGTGCGTGATATAAGGTAGGACGTAAGGTGACAAAGGTTAACATTCTTATTTGGTCTGTAAACCACTCCGAGTAGAACTGTATCGGCATCACTTGTTAGATCCAGAAACAAAAAATCTATTTCACTATTAACTTTTGACTTACTGTTTATTTTAACATTACGAAATATACCATTTCTAATATAAATAGCGACTCCACCACCAACACGACCACTCTGTCACCACGAAAAATGTTATAACCTTCCATACCATACAATTTATCGTTCAAATCAGAGTCTGAAGGAAACCAGGTTTCTGAAACACAAATAATATCGACCCCAGAACCTACAAACAGATAACGAAACTCATCTATTTTTGGACAAAGACTTTGTGCATTAATATGGCAAATCTGAAGGCCATTCTTTAGCTTGGAAAATACCTTTATCATGGAACTCAATATTGTATTACCACCAGTTGCAGGAGATGGAGAATCCCCCCGCTGACTGGCCGAGTTTCGGCCCAATAAATTTAACATAGTATATAAAAAAGGGAGATAGAGAGAGAAAAAGAGATGTAGCAAAACAAATAGCGAATAAAATAGAGTTTATATTGAGATTTAAACAGATAAAATTAAGAAAAAAAAAATTAAATAAATGAGTAAATATAGTAAATAATTTAAGATTGAAAAATATAGAAAAGACCAAAGAAGGATATTAAGATAAGGTAAGAGAAAAAGATGAAACTTTAGGACTAAAATAAAAAAGATGTTACAAAAAGAAAAAAAGTATATATAAAAAAAAAAATAAATAAATATAAAAAAGTATAAAGTTGGCCGCTACTGTTTCCTCAGATCGATCGAAGAGCTTTTTGAGCTTTCGCTTCCATTGATGATGTTGACAAGGTTGTCTAAGTTTTCAACAGCACGAGCTTTTCCATTTGCATTCGGCTTAACGTACACAATTCCCCGGGAAGAATACACAGCCACCAATTTCTTTTCTTTTTTGTGGCAGAGAGCACGTTGCATTAACAGATGATTGTGTTTAGTGAGAGCTTCGTGAATGTGTATGTAAACGTCAGATTTTATTCCAATGTCACGCAGCCGAAGTGGTCCATTTTTTTGTTTACAATGGGAGGTGATAGATTTTAAAATAAAATTTTTTTCATATGCGGATTGAAACTTAATCATAATTGGTGGATTACGTGTGTTATTTTTTGGTCAAACCCGATAAATGTTTTTAAGAGTAGGGGCTTGTACATTGATAGTGCTGCAGAGATGGTTAAAAAGAGATGCCAAGTTTTCGTCACGCTCAGAAGGGCGTACCGTACAGAAGGGCATTGGCGGCGATTGATTTGTTCTCCTGTACCTCGATATATTGTTTTAGTGAATTGACTTCATTTTTAAGAGTTTCTACAGAGCATTGATTTTTTTCGAGATGTATGACTCTTTCATCAATATCGGCAATACTTCGCTTGATGGCATAAACCTCTTTCTCAATTTTGTTAAAAATCCTCTGTTCTGACTCTACCAGCTTTGAAGACAGCAGATTTACGATAAACTCGCTTTGTTTCAACAGCTTTGCATCCAGACTTTCCATGCAAGATGACAGGGGGTTTTCAATTGGATCGCAAGAGTTACTTTGTGGTTGTTCGGACATGGTAGAGGGCGGCGAGATGAGGGGAAGTTGCACTTGACACTGGGTGGTTACTTGATGTAGTTTTGGTGAGGCATCAGGGGGGTAGACAATGGGCGATGACACTTTGCACTGACGAGCTTTTGGCGAACGGAGCATTATTAAGTAGGAACTATCGGTTTTTATGTTTTTGGTTACACAAAAGAAAAAGTGATATGAGATTTCTGCAGATTAATGAATGAATACATCAACTGACTGTTAAAAACACGGAATTGAATTTATTATTAGTTACACTGTTTATAACACTTGCTAATGACCATAGATATAACCAGTTAAATAAGAAATAACAATAATCAACGGAGAAGCGGAGAAAACACGTCTAATCGGTAGATTTCATTCTACAGAAACTTTTATTCAACAAAACCATGATTAGACTAATACTAACTTATGCATTCCCGGTGTGGTTCTCAGTCTCACCATCTTTGGCCAGGGAGTTAGAGCTTCTAGAAAGAAACATTTTACGTATTTGCTTAAACAAAAATTTTAAATCACGTAATAAACGCTTTTCTATATAAAGATTCTATATAAAGATTCCAACATCATTCCGTTAATAAAATATGCAACCAATTTATTGAACAAATCACTTAATAAAATGAATTACAATGAAAATGAAACAATCCAAAACATCTTTACGTCTCAAATAAATACAAATACAAACGACACGTTGTATCCATCACCATTCAGCCTTCTTTCGGAAAATGCCGACATTTCTCCCGATGGGCCCCAACTACCATTTTACCGTAACGCCCAAAGAGGCCAAAATCGTGGCTAATAATCCATTAACTCGGAAAACCCTACAACCTATAAATAAAACATTCAATCCCGAACATAATTACTGGTGGACAAAACTTACCGGCACTTTATCTTAGACATTATACCAATATCAACTATTATTTAATACTCACTTCTGTTACAAAAATTCAACATTAAATATAGTATAAGTTTGGTTCCTAAACTCACAAATGTCCCCAATACAAAATGAAATGTAAACAACTCACCTTCTATATCCCCATCCACACATATAGATACTTAACCTTTAAAAAAAAAAAAAATCCTAATTTTCAACTTTTACATATGAAGTAAACGAGTAGGTAAGTGAACGACTCATACTGTATTAGTCTTTCGCTTACCCACTGTAGTTCTAAGTACATACCTAGTTCTAAGTTTGTACATACCTAGTTTTATTTATATCACTCTAGTCATCGACACTAAGTCGAAAGAGACAACAACATAGCTATACATTGAGCGATAGCTTCACATAAAACAAAAGCCATGTTGGCATTCAAAATCAAACGAACCAAAAAAAGAGCCATACATTATAGCCTCACATATGTCAAATACTTAATGTCAAAATATCAATTGTCAAACTATTCGATTAAAGTCTCAATAAAGAAATCTAAAATTTAAATTATTTTTCTCATTCGTCGTTCGCGGTGGTAGCTGCATTTTCGAAGCGCAGACCGCACATGCCGCACACAGTTAGAAAATAGAGCGAATGCAGACGTCTATCGCGACCGAGTACGGTTTTATTGAAAAGTAAAACAATAAAAGCGCCTGTCCTCGCTGACAGGAAACTAGCTACATGTTTGAATTCATAATGATGATATACGTGGTCAATAAAAATGTTTCCGGCTAATGCTCAATAATTTCTATTGAATGCTATTAGAGCCATCTATTGGAGACTGTAGAGCGGAGGTATTCAGCGGCTTATTTTTCTGAAAGCGTTCGATTGGCACTCAAATGACAGTTCTTCTCCTGAAAAGAAGAGAATTTTGCTTCTGGATTTGAATTCAGAATCGAAACCAGAAGCACTAATACATTCATACACTATAAACGCCGAAATCATTGAATGTACATTTTTTGTGTCGCATTTGATAATTTTTCATTTTAAATCCAATAAAAGTAATTAATTCGAAAAATTATATTAAAATGGATATTCCGATCGAGTTTTGTAATTCAATTTTATCGTCTTCAGCATTTTCCTCGTCATCAAGTCATCAAGATGATGATGCAATTGCGCTTGAATTTCACAAATACAACGATACATCGACTTCAAACGCAAATAAGATCTATTTGCTTGTTCGATTGGCATCCCGAATCGGAGAGTTCTTCCGGACGATTCTGGACGACCAACCGAAAACGACATCAGTGGTTAGCACAAGTGGTTAGTGCACTGTGTTCCAGGTTCGATCCTCAGAAAAGCACAAATTACATCTTAAGGTTTTTTCCACTGCGCCACCTCTGGCGAACTTCTGACAAACATAAAATTGTAGATCCCCTCCATTCATACAAAAATATGTTCTTTCCTAACAGCGACATGTTTTCCTTGTTTCTGCACAGATGGCAGTTTTGTAGGGATGCCGAAATTTTCAATGACCTGGCATAATTCAATTCGTCCCTACGCCTTGAACGTTGAACAGTTTTCGACAGTCTTGGGCTTTCCCGTCCCAACTCACTTCCTGCACGACCTGTTCAGGGTTTCTATCAATTGCTAGGCTGCGAGCTCTCTGTTTAAGAGCCAGATTTTCCACGTACTGATCCTTAGATCATTGCACTTATTTCGTTTTCCTTGGGTCGTATGGTCGTATACATTTGTATAATCTATATCCAACCTGCAGGGCCAGGGGGCTTATTCCCAAATGCGCGGCGGATCGCTTTTCATGGCGGATTGGTATTTTTTATTTCCAAAAGCGATTCGATCCATTCAAAAGCGATAGCTATTTAGGTGACGGATTGCTGGCGGATTTGTTGTGGATACAAAATAAACTAAATTCTTGTGACGAATGGATCGAATCGCTTTTGGAAATACAAAAATACCAATCCGCCATGAAAAGCGATCCGCCGCGCATTTGGGAATAAGCCCCCAGTTCCTTTACCGATCCCCTTGACGTAAGGGAGCGGATATTCCGGTAAAAAATAAATAAATAGTTGCCGCAAGTTCACCCTACTTTAAAAGAGTAGTCATAATCTCTTTAGCGCGTGTCTAATATAAAAAAAGAACATGGATATGGTGTTGCTAGTCCCGGATGCTGCAAAGGGACTGCCACTGCATTAACCCATTTGGAAATAATGATGCGCTTGATTTTTCTTCTTTGCCGGAGGTTGCTACTATCCGATGGAGCACTCAGACACAACTACTGGTCCATTGTACTGCCAAACAGACACCTTACATTGCTGTACTTAGTTTTCCCGTCTTTCGAAGAAAGATGAGAAGGAGCTTCAGTGATGAGGAGCTTAGATGTTCGGCACTCACCACGCCAGCCCCAAAGATCCGCCACCTGATGCGAGCAAAGGCAGGACAACTACAGAGGAAGTGTTCCGCTGTATCGTCGTCCTCTCCACAAGCAGGACAGATGGTGGTGTCGCTCAGGCCCAATACATTTAAGTGTTTGGCAAAAGCTTGGTGGCCCAAAAGGACGCCCACAAGCAGTCTGCACTTCTGCAGTCGATTCTTCTGAGAGACAGAAGGAAAGACGCGGACCTTTTGCAGATGTCCGAACGCTATCCCATTTACCCGGATACCAGTGTGACCTGGGACCCAAACAAGTTTGAGCGTGTTCAGTCTACAAACCAATTTCAGTTCGAGCACTAAGAACTCAAGCCTTCTCTGAACTTGGACGAGGTAAGAGGGTTGAGCAGCGCTTTTAGTGCAGCTTGGCTATCACTGCAAACGCATAAGCCCTCCACCTGTTTGTCACAATATATCGCATAGCCATAAGGATAGCTAAAATCTCCGCCTGGAAGTCAGTCGCATAGTTACCAAGGGGCAGTGTAGTCTAACGTTCTCGCTTTACACGAAGACTCCAGAACCAGACCCCTGTCCGGTTTTAGAGCCATCCGTGAATACACGATGGCATTCTATCCCTGGCTCATTCCGTTGCCTGAGGAAAGTTGACGTGGTAGTTTTGTCGCAGTAGGATTTCTGGTGTCATTGCGTAAGACGGCATATCCATAAGACAGGGGTCAAAGGATAATTCTCGCGCAAGTTCTTCAAAATCCCAATGCGCGTGGTGCCAAAAGCCACCTCTCTTTAACCGGGAGATGATTTTCAGCATACACCCCGTGATAAAAATATCGGCTCTATGCAATTACGCTTAACGTATTTACTCCTAACAAAAAAAATGAAATAAAACCTAACATATGAAATAACTCCTATATATTAGGGGTACATCAAAGTTAGGCCTTATTGCATGTTTTAGTGTTAGGAATTGTCTCATCATGAAATAAATACTAAATTCATGTGAATGAAATAAATCCTAATTAGGAGCTCTTTCACTCAATGATGTTAGGATTTTTCTTAAAATTGCATTTCTTAAGTAGTTAGGAATTTTGTTTTTAAATTTTTAATTAAAATTAACGCGCCGCCCGCGCGTTTATACGACGTTTATACTTTTGCGATCGTGCGATGCGACAGGACAAACAAAACAACACTATTTGTTTTCGAAGTGGTCAGTTGTATATGTAGGTATGTATGGGATGTATGTATACTTACTATACATTCGAAAAGGGTTGATTTGTTTCCGTAGTGAGTGCTATTGTTAGTTATATATGTAGGTATGTATGATCGAGCGACGTATAATACAAAACAGGTTTCATTTCAGAATTTCATTCGATAAGTGTAGGGTTGGGGTAGGTAGTTGTTTGGATTCCATAGGAAGAGGGAAACAAAGGAAAGGAAAGGAAATGCAGTATTATAAACAAGTAGCAAGATCAGGGAGAGGGAGGGCGATGCAGAGTGTATACATTATGTATTCAATACATTACATCCCTTATCGCATATCGCCACGCAAAGCAGTAGGAATTTCATTCTGATATGACGTATGTATTTTTTGAAGTGAAAATATATACATATACCTTGCTACAAATGGATGTTTGTATTTTTACGATCGTGCGATGCGACAGGACAAACAAAACAACACTATTTGTTTTCGAAGTGGTCAGTTGAATATGTAGGTATGTATGGGATGGGATGTATGGGATGGGGTGCGTGCGGCAGTATGGCATGGGGTATAGTATTAGGTAGTTGTTCGGATTCCATAGGAAGAAGGAAACAAAGGAAAGGAGATACAGCATTACAAACAAGTAGCATGATCAAGGAGAGGGAGGGCGATGAAGGGGGTGCACATTATATATCCAATACATTACATCCATTATCGATATCGCCACGCCAAAATTGGACAAACGGGGGTGACGCGCCTCCCATACAAAAAAACATCTTATATGATTTTCATGATTCTTTTTTTATTTTTTTTTTTTTTCGTATTGCTGTATATTTCAGGTTTAGACAGAAAGAAAATTCCAGAAAATAGATTTATTCTTATTTTTCGCATTTTACAAAAGAACATTATTATCTAAGCCGTAAGCAATACAATTCCTGTGCACGGGCAAAGCTGGGCGGGTACAGCTAGTATTTTAATATAGTAATTTATAATATATCCACTCCACAGGTATGTATTTACATTCTCGTTTGTCCTCTTGGATAAGAAGTCAAAGAAGACTTACATAACTATGTTTATGTTCACATATACGTACATACATACATAATAATATAATAAATTTGACATGACCGAATGTTTCGGTAAGCGACGTTCCGATGAGGACGATTTTATTCGATGCCCTGTATGCAGATCCATTGTGGTTGATAACATCCAAGTTTAAAATTAAAACTGAACTGAATTGATTATGTATAATTTAAAATAAAAAAATACAAATGTTTTTTACTTTAGGATTTATTTCATTTTTGGGTTAGAAGATATTTCATCGTAAGTTATGACTTATTTCATTTTAAGAATTAGGAATTATGGCATTTTGTGTTAGGAGTTTCTTCATTAGGATCTATTTTAATAGGAGTTAATACGTTAGGAGCAATTGCATAGAGCCGCCAAGGCAAACCGTTCTTTGGAGTTTGGCGAAAGAGCCAGTAACACGTTACCGCGAAAGCCTGTTCCACCACACAACCGATGCATATGAGAGAAGTGGTCTTACCATTGCCGTATAGATCCAAAGGACCCCTTTAGGAGATAAGCCCCATGTCTTGCCAAACGCGCCTTTGCACTGTCAGAAAGTCGACAGCGCTTTATCGGTTTTCGATTCAACATGCTTGGACCAAAGAAGTTTTCTATCGAGGATTACTCCCAGATATTTGACTTCGTCAGAGATCGGGATAGTGACACCTTTTAGCACAAGTTGAGTCAGACCAGTGGCATTCCTCCTTCTCGTGAAGAGAACAAAGTAGTTTTAAGAGGATTCACTGAAAACCCATTTCTTGTGCACCAGTCATCGATCAAGCCCAAGGATCTCTGCGCCTGAGAGCAGACAGTTCTTTAACCATACGCCAACGAGAAAGTATGTAGGCCAAGGCCAAGCTTGCGGTGAAAATTATTTTCAACGTCGGCATCAGCTGACTTAATCCTTGTTTCAGCATGGCCGAGTAAAATCCATCCGGACCAGGTGACTTGAAACTCTCAAACGATGCAATTGCATATTTGATAGCGTCATCCGCCATCACTCTGGATGCAATATACCAGTTACGCCGCGTGGTGTTTGTCAGTTCCGTAGTGGCCACCGTTGCCGGTACCACTGAAAAGCGCGTAGTGACCTGATTTCCCGGAAAGTGAGTCTCCAGCAGGAGACTGAAAGTCTTCGCCTTTGGCTCAGTGTAGGTACCATCAGATTTTTGGATTCCAGTTTACTTGGTCTGTCCCTTTTGAGGAGACAGAGAGATTCCAGTCTTCTTCTAAGTTGGTTTTTAAAGACCGATTTAGGAGCTTCGTGGTTTATCTGCTAATACCCTGCAGTTCGGTATTCCACCAAGGTACCGGTTTTCTGCTGGTGTTTTTTGTAAATGGACACGCTTGTTCAAAACAACGGATAAGGACGCTGTTCAGATCCTGAGCAGACCTCTCTACCCCTTGTATTGATCTTAATTGAAGTGGAGCTTTAACAGAATTGCCAAGTTTCTCTCTAAACCGTGCCCAATTCGTTTTTCTCGGATTTCTCCACTAAGGTGAAGGTGAAAGGTGAAAGGCGAAGGTGAAACTTCACAGTAGATTTGCAATTCGATGCATCTGTGGTCTGACAAAGTGCTATCTGGCGAAACCCTCCAATTGATGATAGTCTTGGAATGCTTGTTGGACAGGGTAATATCGATTACTTGCTGTCTCCCGGCTGTAACAAATGTAGGTCGACAACCCAACATTGTTGATGGTGATATCAGACTATAGGATGAAGGTCCAGAAGACGATCTCCTCGTATATTACATTTGCTGCTGCCCCAAACAATGTTTAGCATCGCAACATAAGATAAGACCTATCATTTTGGACTCAACAACTGACTTTGGTGGTGAAGGAATTAATGAGTCGTAAGGAAAGTAAGCTGATGCAACAACAAAGGTTTCCCAATTGCCGTTTGCAGGGTAAGTAATAGTTGCGCAACCAAATCTTGGCCACAAGACCGTTTCATTTTAACTGCCGTGGGGGATTTCGAGACAACAAGACTTGTCCTAGGTCTCTCGGACAGTTCATCGTAAAGAACGTTGTATGAACCGCTCAACTCACCAAGGCCACAGATGCGATTTTCCACACCCATGGTTCCCCGATGGATGTTATGCGCTTGATTAGTGTAAAAAGGAATAAACAGACATTTATCTGAAGAGTTTCGTTTCATTGAAATTGATATGCGATTCTGTTAATTAGAATTGCGTTTATCCGTTAATTTGATTTCCGAAATAGTTAAAAAGAAATGCGATCCTGTTAATCCAAAATGCGATTCTGTCAAATTGAATTGCGAATATGTTAAACTTATTAACGGTATTGTATGTATGTATGTATTAGAGACATAAGCACAGGCCTCGGCCCTCATTGAAGCTAAGCTCTGGGCCTCCGGGTATCGTAGAATAGCGCCAATACAAATGGACAAACTAAACCCGTAAATAAGCTGATTGACTAATTACAGAGACGTAAATATTCAAGGTTCTTACATATTACCGTTTGAACAGAGTTTCGGAACTTTCTCCTGAGGGATCTTATCAAAGTAACGCTGGACCTTTGATGATGTTATTATCTGGTGGCACCCAGGTGTAACCCAATTGTCGTGGATCTGATTCCCATGTGTTGGCGAAATACTCTTGAAGCCGAGGCGTTCACGAACCGATGTGACATTTTCGGTTACGTTTCTAAACTTAAAATAAACATGTCTAACTAAATTACCTTTTCAGTAGCTTCGTACAGATATTTCATAAAAATGCACTCTTCTTGAATCTGTAATTTTATAATGGTTACACATCTTGATCGTTCACCAACAGTTCGAACTTTGCACTGTTCTGCCAACTTGGCTCTTCGCTAATTCGTCCTAATTTTGTGACTATCTTCAGTATACTAAAGGGGCTGGCAAATATTAATAACTAAGTATTTATTAAATTGATTTGATGATTTTCTTTTTGTTTAATTTTTTTCTTATTTTTTTTTTATTTTTGATTTTATAAACTTCTTTATTTTGCAAAGCCTACTCCCAGCCGGGATAGTAGTTTCGCTCGTTTTTTCGTTAAACTTATTAACGGTATTATTAATAATATTGACACATTTGTTAATTTCATCTGCGTTTTTGTCAAACTCATTTGGAAAATTGTTAAACCTATTTACTTAATTGCTAATCCTAATCCTGATTATGTAAAACTGATTTTCGTTATTGTTAACAAAATGTGCGAATGCTATGTACGCCCCACCTCCCAGTTCCAACTCTTACCTTGCCCATAACATTTGATTTCTCGACTCGTACGCCGGACGGTCTTCGGTCTTACATGCAGAATCCCAAAAGTTTATTCCCAAAAGCGCCGCTGATCGCTTTTCATAGCGGATTAGTATTTTTGCATTTCCAAAAGCGATCCGGTCTATTAAGCGATAGCTATTTAGGTGACGGATTCCTGGCGGATTGTTTGCGGATAAGAAATAAACTAAATAAATAAACTTGGGACGGAAAAAAGGTGTCAAACTTTTGGGAAAATAAATGGAAATTTGGAAGTCAGAATGGAAAAAACTGGAAAGCACAGATCGCTTAAATGTGTCCGTTATAGCCATCAGAAAAATTCATCCGTAAAAACACTCAACAGAACAAAATTGAAACACCTAACCCCAGCCCAGCATTTCATATGAATTCAGTGGAACCTGATATGGACTTTACTGTGAAGTTGAACAGAAAAAGTTGTACGTACAGAAAAATGTATGAATTCGTTTTCTAGAAAATTAGACAAATTATTTGATGAACTTAATTTTGAAGCTTAATTTTTTTTGATGAACTAACTTTATAATTCAAAAGCAACATTTAACACCAATATTGTATTCAACGATTAAGTTTAATGCTCCAAAAAAGTAAAATAATTTTTTTACGGATGCATTTTACTGATAGCTATAACTGGGGCCTAAGCAGAAGCGAAGACGGTTGAATTTGAAGAATATCACCCCAGTTTACGTTTTTCCATTACCCTCAGCCAAATACAAGCTCTAACGTTTCAATTTCAACACATGTATCTATTTATTTAATTTTAAAATATTTGTATGTGCCGAAAATATTCACCCTTATTCCCGTTGGCGTTTGTCATATACGACTCATGTGTCGTGCCGTTATAAAAACGAAATCCAGATTTTTTCGAACTTTTGTTAACGATTTTGCTTCTTTTTCTATGTGTTCACTGTAATTTCAAATCTAAAAAGTTGTATTAAAAAAGTTACATACACTGGCTTAAAACCGAAATTAAATATTAGGCGTTTACGACAAACGGAAACGGGAATAGGGGTGAATAAAAAAATCAAGTACAAGTCAAGTTTTTAGAAATGGCTTTAATTACTTAAAACTTTAACCTGAACTACATCGAAACAAAAGTGAAAAAAGTCAATAGAATTATTTGTTCTACTTCATCATAATAGTAAACTCTGTCAGCCTTATTCATAACACATAATTAAATCTGAATTAGGGCTAATGTTGGTTGCAGAAAACTTTATTCATAAACTTGTTTCCAAGTTAATTTCCATTCAAATGTCAAAAAGTTAAATGCAGAAATCGGCATTCAGGAGCAAATGAACTCTGGGGGCTTATTCCCAAATGCGCGGCGGATCGCTTTTCATGGCGGATTGGTATTTTTGTATTTCCAAAAAGCGATTCGATCCATTCAAAAGCGATAGCTATTTAGGTGACGGATTGCTGGCGGATTTATTGTGGATAAAAAATAAACTAAATTCTTGTGACGAATGGATCGAATCGCTTTTGGAAATACAAAAATACCAATCCGCCATGAAAAGCGATCCGCCGCGCATTTGGGAATAAGCCCCCTGGATTAAATTGTCCATTGACTCAAATCATGCCATATAATAATATATTATGTTATTATTTCATTACCAAATATCGTATTTATAATTGATTTGTAATGCACAAACAAAAATTATTTTCTCTCAATTTAAAATTTTGTGTGTTCTTTTATAACCAAATACACTCAAAATACAACTTACTGACATTTCGCCAGATCACGCTCAAATCACAAAACTCTGATATCTATTAGTTCAGATTTTACTCATAGATGTCACGTATGCGTGTGTTTTCGATTACTTTCGATGTTATCACTTTTTTGCGCTTTTCGTCACTTTTGTTTGGATGTAGTGCAGGCTTTTGTTAAATATTCGAACAAATAGTTACATTTTCGATTATACAAGAATATTTTATACTGCAGTTTTGGTTCAAGGCGTTCCCGTACTGGCTATGTCTTCTGGCGGTGACAAAATTCTCCCGCAAGAGATATATGACATTTGACTGAACATTCTTACATTAGGTCTGGGGGTCAATTCTCAAAAATTCTCGCATACGGTTATCTGTCAAAATATCCAATTTCATGCGAAAGACTGAAATTTGCTATTCTCAAATTCCGCATACGAGAATTTCTCTTCGAATGTTACTCGTCTGCTTTTTCTAGGCGGATTTGCTTCTCGCATACGGAATTGTGAGTTTGACAATTTGATTTTTTAATTTCTGTGTGAAATAATTTATTGTGAAGAAGCAAAAGTAATTAAAATGGAAGGAAAACAAAAGAAGAAGGTTCTTCAGCAGTTACATAAAGCGTTTGATCTAAATTGGTCAATCATATGAGTAGTCAAGAAATCGATGAATTCCTGTGCCAAGCGCTTGTTTAACCGAAATAATTTCATAAATTTTGTGTCGAAAAGTTCAAAATAGTCTTTGGGTTCTCGGATATCTCGGTCTATTTGAAATTACTCCAACTGCTCCATTGCCAACTGAACAAAAAATTCTAATCTCATTTCCCCCAATCTGGCCATTGTAAAAACACAATTAATTATTAACTGAAGTTAGAACCAATCACACACAATCGCAAAATGATTTTTTTCGTTTTTTTCACAGAGGTGGAAAAAACTTTGAGAATACCAATTTTTTTCGTATGCGAAAATTTCAGGCGGATTTGCTCGTATACGAGTTGCGTTATGCGGAATTTGAGAATTGGGGTCCAAGCAGCGTTACCGATGGACAATTTGAAAATGTCTCCAAAAAATGTCGCCCTACCCAAAAAATGCGTCCCACCCAATTTAACGAAAAAAAACTTTAAATTATATAGTTTAAAAAATAAGAGAATTTATTTTCTAAATTAAATAAATTTTAAGTAAAAAAAAAAACAGAAAAAATAACAGCTCATGTAGAGAGTTCTTCTATATAGCGTGTGCGTTTGTCTCGCAAAAACTCAAAAACGGCTAAATCGATTTGAATGATTCTTCTTTTGTTTTGTTGGTATTTAATCAGGGGTGCCTTAGAAAATTCGGAAAACCCCAAATGAAAAGCCGGCAAATCGAAAAAATGTTCATTTCCATTTTGTATGGGAATATACACCACCACTGTTCGCAAAACTCGAAAACCACCAAACCGATTGATCTCAATTTTTGGAGAATCTTTGTTACTGGCCCAAAGGAGTTTTTGGGAAGTTTGGTCAATATTGAACAAAGGGGCGTGGCACTTCTCATACAAAAAATTTTTAAAAATCTTATACATATCTCGAAAACCACAGAATAGATTGATGCCAAATTTTAAGAAAATCTTTCGACGTCATATATCTCAAAACCGAATAGATTGAGCTCAAATATTGAGAAATTCTTTGTTATTGGCCTGAAGGTGTTTCTGTGAGATTTGGTAAAAATTAGATGAGGGGCGTGGCACCTCCCATGCAAAAAAACTGGATTTCAAAAGTTATAAGACTGTTAACATTGATGCGCATTGTCAATACAAATTAGATTAGGATTGGAAATCGGGAATGGCACGACCCATACAAGTTATTTAAAACACTATAGCTTTAGCTTTGAAATTTGGTAAATTGACCTCAATTTTTATATGTAAGATAAAAGGCATTGAATGCATTTGAATACGAACGAGTTTCATTTAATCACCAAATGAAACTTAAACTGTAGACAGTGCGGCCAATATTGCCGACCTCAATGAACTGGAGTTGGAAGGTTGATTGGGATTCATAATCGCAGAGATAAGTTTTAGGTGTTACGAAGTTCACCGGATCATCTAGTAGATATGCAAACATGCGAAGAGTTATTAAAGAAGAAAACACACGCAAAATGTATTTCTTTTTTCAAAATTGTTGGGTGTTACTTGTAGAAATAAATTGAAGTTTTGAAAATGCGTCCCAATGTCGCCTGAATTTGTGAAAGGGGCCCAAAAAACGATTATTTCGAATTGTGGTCGCCACGCGTCCCGACAGAAGAAAAGTCGCCCATCGGTAACACTGGGTCCAAGACCCCACCACCACCTCTGCGAAAATTGTATTCACCTCTCGCATGAGGTAGAATTTTACGTCGAAATGTACCTACTTTTTGTGCAACGAAAAAAAATTCAATTCAAATTGGGTAAGAAATATTGTGGATGTGGGTTTTGATATGCGATTAACAAAAACGAAAAAAAAAAAACATTTTCCGATTGTGTGTGATTGGTTCTAATTTCAGTAAATAATTAATTGTGTTTTTACAATGGCTACATTGGGCGAAATGAGATTAGCATTTGTTCAGTTGGTAATGGAGCAGTTGGAGCAACTTCAAATAGACCGAGATATCCGAGAACCCAAAGACTATTTTGAACTTTTCGACACAAAATTTATGAAATTATTTCGATTAAACAAGCGCTTGGCACAGGAATTCATCGATTTCTTGGCTACTCATATATGATTGACCAATTTAGATCAAACGCTTTATGCAACTGCTGAAGAACCTTCTTCTTTTGTTTTCCTTCCATTTTAATTATTTCTGCTTCTTCACAATAAATTATTTCACACAGAAATTTAAAAATCAAATTGTCAAACTCACAATTCCGTATGCGAGAAGCAAATCCGCCTAGAAAAAGCAGACGAGTAACATTCGAAGAGAAATTCTCGTATGCGGAATTTGAGAATTGCAAATTTCAGTCTTTCGCATGAAATTGGATATTTTGACAGATGCGAGAATTTTTGAGAATTGACCCCCTGTTCCCGTTTTGGCTAAATGTCATATTTCTTTCGGTCGAGAGAATTTTGGAAGAAACATGTTTGACCAAAATTTAACAACGCCTTCGAATGCATCATCGTACGGAAATATACCGTACACTGGCTACATCACGTCAAGTAACAATACAAGCCCTAGTGCGACTTCATATGAGAATACAGTCCGGCTTTTTGTGCAAAAAGCTTTGCACAGATCTTGCACTCGTGTTTCTTTTGCTCTGCATGCAAGGCTTTGTGTTGTTTTAATGTCATTTTCCGCTTGAATGTTGCACCACACACGTCGCAGATATGATTACGTTCGTCTGAATGTCCTGCCATATGATTTCGCAAACCTTTCGGCGTGTAAAAGGCACTGCCACACACGGAACACTTGTGATCGCGTTGGTTGCGATGTCGTTTCATATGCTGATACAATTCCGAATTGGATGCCATTTTATTTCCGCAAATATAACAAACAAAGGTTTTCTCACCAGTGTGGATTAGCGCATGTCGTTTCAGCTCAGTCGATGTTACAAATGCCTTGTCACATGTTTCACACTGGTATGGCGTGTCACCCTGGTGACGCCGCATGTGAACTTTCATATTGTACTTGTCATATGCCTGAAAGTCACATTGCTCGCATTTTAATGGCTGGCTATGGGTCAGCCGATGGTACCTATATTTGTTGCTGGACGAAAATTCCTCATTGCAAATAGCACATACGAAAGGGTTCTCGCCGATTTCGATTTTGTGTTTTTGATACTGGCGTACTGATCGAAAATGTTGATTGCAGTGGGAGCAGTATTTATCGCTAATACGAGGAATTTCATTGAGAAATTTGAGGTGATCATAGAACCAGGGACGTTCAAAAGTTTTCTCTGACTTTTCGTCCGCCTCGGAGGTTTCCTGTCCACTTACAGTTGCGTGGAGGAAATCGATTGCCGACAAGACCTGCTGTTTGGTCAGATTTACATCGTTCTGTAAGAACATGTTTATTATATTCTCGTAGGCTTCCGACTGAACTGGTGCATCACGAATATCTTTATGCTTTAGATCCCACAGGCAACGCTGCTCTTTGTATAGCTCTATGAAGCTGAGCATGAGTGGTCTGTTTTCAGTAAGAAATGTGAAATCCTCGGTGGATTGAATACTGGTTTTTATGGTTGGAGCATTGGTGTCCTGCTTTACAAACGGTTCTAAGAATGACATTTGATCATAGAAAAATGGCTTCGGAGGTTGTTTGCCTATATCCTCATCGCTATTGATCGTCTCATTTCGTAGAGCACGGCAGTAAGATGATCTTAAATACAGGATTTGGCGACGGAGTTGTTTAGTGGATAGCTGACAGTTCTGCTCTGCATTCAGCGATGAAGTCATGTTCTCCAAAACTTTCGATTTAGCACTGCGATGATTAAATGCTCTGTGATTGGTGTCCCATAAGATTGGCGCAGCCTTATACAGCTTGATGATTGCGAGGATACGCTTTCTCTAATAAAAAAAATAAGAGTAATCTGTGTTAAGCATTTGTGACATAACAACTCTGTTCCACAGAAATATCAAAAAATAACTTACTTCTTTGGTTACCCGAGAATTTTTTTGGTTGTCATCGGGACTTTCTTCCCTGGAAATTCCATTGTCATCACCTTCCTCTTCAATAAATGAAAGCAAATCAGCATACCACAAAAAATGTCTTTGCCCGTTTCGCTTTCTACGTAACATCGTCCTATACCCAAAACGAAGTTTGCGTATCTGGCAACTGATCTGTTCGGCTGTAAATTTTGTCAGAAACTTATCATTGACAACTTTAGCAATCGCAGCATTGGCATTTCTACGTGCTAAAAACTCCTTTCGTGAATATTTTGCACACCATAAGACGGTTTGTTTCCGATACTCCTCGATAATGCATGTCAAAATTTCTCTATTCTTTGTCTTGTCAATACTCCAATCATGTGGTCGTGTTCTAGTACAACCCACTGTTGAAAGCGTTGCTTTACGATACGTCGTTCCGATAAAGGATATTTGATCGAAGTAATACAAGAATATGGGGAATTTTTTGTTGGTATTTGGATGCTTCTGCTCATAGCTTTCTTTGCTGCGTAAGACACGCCTATAACAGGTTCTTAGATTGGCAAATTTGCTTCTAATCATGTCTTCGCTAAATGTTTTATTACATTTAGCATTAACGGCATCTGTGATTGATCGGAGGGCTGCGCTGCGTTCAGTATATGCGGAATGTTGGTGAAGTTCATTATTCCACAAGCAAGGGTGTTTCTTGTATTCCTCAATAATGATGAATACAACTTTTTTGGTTATACAAAATTCTTCATCGCCATCAGAATTGTAATCATCATCATCTTTATCATCACTATCAGTATTGTATTCAAAGACATTGTAGTTATCACAGTTGTCGGACTGCTGACTGCTATCCAATACCTGGAAGGGATCGACATTACAAGAGAGCTAACACTATGCCTACATACAATTACTACCTTATTATCTTGGCTTTCGCTATGAGACTCGTTTGCAGCGAGTTCAATTTTTAATTCCTCCAAAGTCATTTCCTCTACTATTTGTTCTTCTGAAATCTGTTAAGAAAAGGAAATAGAAGAATGAAGATTAGATTGGAAACCGCCGGAAAAATTCGCTATGTAACAAGACAGTACTAGTCTTAGGCTGTGGTTCTAATGCAAGCCAATATAAGCGAATTTCACCCGCTCGTATTTACTCAGTCCGCTAAATTCATTCAAAAGTACGCATTTCCTATTTTGTGGTTTGGTGCATAAAATTTACTCGCGCGAAATAATTAATTTTGAATAACTTTTTGATTTTTCTTTGAGATGCGCAACCCACGACAATCATGTATAATAGACAAAACAGGAAAACAACTCTTTCGCTATCAAATACCTAGGCGTCATGATTGATACAAGGCTTTTATAGCGAACACAGGGAGTATGTTAGTTGCAAGGCCTCACTACGGAATACTGCAATAATGCACATCATGCCAAATCATGGAGGTCCGAGATACAGCCGACGGAGACTCTTAGCTGGAGTGGTGACATATGTGATACTCTACGGGGATGTTATGAAGCTATGAAAGTCTAATCATATAGGCGTAAAATTAAATCGAAATACAGACTCTGTGCAAGAGTATCCAGTGCATTCCAATAGGATTTTTTTGCTGATTTGGCACAGTTTCGCCACGATGAAATGCCAAGACGGCGGTACCGTGGGGGATCGGTCGTTGATGGGAAGCTGCGTTTAGTGGGTAGAAACACCCAATTAGTTTTGTGTTTTGCAGATTACCACCTTCCTACGCAGAAAAAAGTGTAAAGTACCCAATTGATCTTTCTCTGCATATTGCACTATCGATATTATGCAACTAACGAGACAGCATCGCTGAAAATATGTAAAATCTATTTAAAATAAAACTAATAGATAGTGGTGTTTTTTTTGGTTAGCTCTTTCTACTTTTCTCTTTTAGCCTTTTGTTTGAGTTTCTCCAAATAGAGTTCTGCTTGCATTTTTCTGTCCTTGTTCCACAGGTTTGTGGCGTTGCAGCTTGAGTCTTCCAAAACCACTAGATTTGACAGTTACCACAAGTCGTCCAAGCGATAGTTGTGCACGAGATCGTCTTTTATTTGATTCACGTAACTCGACCACTACCGTGTCTATCATTCATTTTACACAAAGTTTTTAAATTTGCGGTATCTTTCAAGGGATGAATCCTGTAAAAGTATGCAGTTATATGTTATATAAAAGTGAAAATTGGTATGCGCCATCTACAAAATGGTTTTCATACCATAGTATCGATACTAGCAGTCTCCACATTTTGTTATTTTTGTATGTTTGCAATTTTCGTTTTCTTGATCATTTGTCAGATGAGTTTTTATATATTTTCAATCATAAATAAAATCTGTAGTGAATTGTTCACTTTAAAAGTCATGTAAAAGGCTTAAAATTGTCTGCAAAATACACAAATCAATGCAAGCTATCGTGCAAACGCTATCATCTTGACGATAGTGCTCTGTCAATTATTGAGAGATCCTCAATATCCTCCTGGATATTAAAAATGATTGTTAGTAGCGCGCTTGGGGAGAGTACGATAACTACGGCGCCAAAAATTGATAACGGTATTTTGTAGAGGGGTTAAATACAAGCACTTTTTACTATGGGAGGGGGGGTCTATCTTACTCCGTTTAGGCGGGAGGGGTAATTTAAAGAAAATTATACTTTAAATGGAAAAAAATACATTAAAAAACAATGGCAACACTTTTAAAAAAAGACTATAACATTTTAGAAAGCCCAGAATATGTTATTTCATATTATTTTTAAATTAAGTTATTCCCTTAAATAGATTTTGAAAAAAATAATTTCAAACTTGAAATTTTAGGACAAAAATTGAGGTGAGTAAAATAATTTTGGCGATGAAAACTAATGACGGATTTATGTAGAGGAGTTAAATACAAACATTTTTTACTATGGGAGGGAGGGTCTATCTCGCTCCGGTTAGGCGGGAGGGGTAATTAAAAAAAAAAATTATAAATAAAATTAAAATAAAATATTAAAAAACAATGGCAACACTTACCACAAAGAACTATAGTATTTTTCAAAGCCAGAAAACCGTTCTAAATTGTCTAAAATGCAAATCAGCAAAATTTTGTATACCAATGGGAAATTTCTGGCCAGAGACTGTATCTGAAGAATGTTGTTGATATTGGGTAAACTAATATAATTAAAAGAAAGTTTGCATATACTCAGCCTTGCACCCATCCCAAAATCCAACAGTGACCCCAAGCAGGGGGGTTGCAGGGGGGCAGCATGCCCCCCCATAGGCATTTCAAGGCGCAAGGGTAGTAATTTGTTCTCTAAGCGGAGCGACATATAAAAGTAATTTTCAATTTTCTCAAAAATTAGAAGACATAAATCAATCTGGTTTTGAGTGTTCGATTAAGAATTGATTTAGGCAGTAAAAACTACAAACAAGTTAAGTATCTATTCGCTCAATATTAAAAAAATCTGCATTTTTATTTTTTAATTTTTTTCCTTAAATTTCAAGTTTGAAAGTATTTTTTTCAAAAACTATTAACAGCTATAACTTGATTTAAAAATAATATCAAAGAAGAGATTCCTGGCTTACAAAATTCATAAAGTCCTTTATTGTAAGTGTTGCCATTGTTTCTCAATTTATTTTTTTACATTTTAAGTATTATTTTTTTTAAATTGCCCCTCCCGCCTAAACGAAGCCAGATAGAAAATGCTTGTAGTAAAAAATGCTTGTATTTAACCCCTCTACAAAATACCGTTATCAATTTTTGGCGCCGTAGTTATCGTACTCGTGCCGCGCGCTTTGTAGCTTCGGATGTTTGGTCTAAGCTAGCAATAACACTCTCCAGATGTTAAGTTTCGTCTTTCAATATATTCTTGTGAAAGTTTAAATATCTATATTCCTACTTGTCTTCGTGCTTATTACCTTACCCACCTGTATATTAGTAAAATATGTAAGGCCACGACTTACCCGATCATCACTTTCCACGTCATCAGGCTGCTTCTTCTCGAAAATTTCCGATAATTCATGATAGTACCAAAGAGTAATAGGTTGGTTTAATCTTTTATTTACGAGGCGGGCTTTTTTATAGCCATCTCGAAGGTTTCCGATTTTCTTATAAATATCTCTACCGTCAACATCAGTTCGGTATTTGTTGTTAATAAAAATTGCGATGTTGTTTAGGACATCTCTTCGTTCTTTCAACATTTGCTTCGAATTCCCACTTGCCTTCCATAGAATGGCGTTCTTCTTAAACTGATCAATAATATCTGATATGACCTCATGGCTACTCAATTGATGCAAGTTCCCAGTCTTTGAGGACGTATCATCTTCATCTACGCAAACTTCCACTTTCAAATCATCTGACTTCTTATCAATCATTTCTTGTTTGATATCATCTGTAGTTCTCATAATGAAGCTCATCTTATCAAAGTACCACAATAATGGAGGTTTTTCTCGATTGCTATCTGTTTTAAGAGCTCGCCTATATCCACCTCTCATCACCGCGATCTGTCGTCGAAGTTTTGAGACGGTAAATTGAGTTTTGTATTTCAAGTTGAAGGCTATTTGGATTTGTTTAAAATGAAACGTTCTATCCGATGGAGTTGCAGTCTTCTCCAGGTTCACATCCCACAATATTGGATGCTTCTTATACTCATCTATTAGACCGCTTAACATATCGCGACGTTTTATTTTATTAGAAGCCAATTCGCTTTCGTCAGAACAGTCCACATCCTCAAAACTGGGTACTTCAGTGAAATCGGGTGCTGACTACTGAGGCAAAAATAAGATTGTGTTAGAAATACTATTACTATGTACCTACATGAACAAACAACGTACCTCAATTTCGATTTTCATAGACAATAGTGGGTCGAAATGATTGTCTGAACCTGAGCCAATTTCTATATTTTCCCTTTTTACATCAGGAGTAAATATCTTTTCGGTAATATAATCATAGTTTTTGCTTGTGTTTTGAGTGCATTCTTTTACGTGGTTGATAAACAAAGTGCAGCTGAGAAAGTTGAATTCTTGTGTACATGTCGAACAATTTATTAAAAAGTCCTCAAACGTATCAGAACAGTAAATGTCTCCACAATGTGTGGAAACAGATGGTGAATTGTATGCCACGGGCGCTGATACCGAAACCGAAGCACTGGACATGGTAAATGGAATTTATGGATTATTTATGTGTAAAATATATGTTTTCAACAAATTGTTGCAACTTTGCTTAACAGAAAATTAGTTGTCAACGTTCAGCGATTTGCAGCTGACTAGCTGAAGCAAGCCATGCGAGTTTGTTCGGTAGGTAGGTTAATTGATTCATATCAATGGCCTCGTTTATTTGCACTAAGCGCCAGTCTAGTTATCAGTTCATTTACGTACCTAGGTACTTTTCCGAGCAAGGCGCAACAATTGTAAAACTCCAAAAACTTATAGTGGACTTACATTAGGTCTGTTTTTTTCCACATCTATCTCAGTGAAGTAAAGTAAAGTAGGATTTTTAACACGCTTTACAACAACTATATAGAGACTCGAAAGTGTCAAACAGTTCGTAGTTGTTGTAATTGCGTGTTAAAAATCTTACTTTACTTTACTTCACTGAGATAGGTGTGGAAAAAAAAAGACCTATTACCACGCCACGCAATTTTGCATGACTTCAGAGAGAAAGATCCGTTTTTCCACAGTCAAGGCTAATGATGTGTAAGAGTGACACCACATTGTAATTTAGGCCTTCATAACATTTTTATGGAGATTTGTGGTCTCACTCTTACAGATCATTAGCCTTGACTGTAGGAAACGGATCTCTCTCTCTGAAGTCATGCAAAATTGCGTGGCGTGATAATGTAAATCCAGCATAAATATCGAAAAATATCGAGATCTGCAAAACGTCATCCGGAGCAAAAAAAATATTTATTTAAGTGTTCTAGATAAAAAAAAGATAGATTTTTTGTCCCAACGGAAAACCACATTACCTACCTACTAGTTTTTACTCATTAAATTTCGCCTGAAAATTGACAGAAGCATTGAATAACTACAAATAGAAACGGCACCGAAGCAAACATCCGCTACGCGGTCCATACGTCGCTGTGATCGCTTGTGCGGGTTTGTGAAATGGATCTGGGGGTCAATTCTCAAAAATTCTCGCATACGTTTATCTGTCAAAATATCCAATTTCATGCGAAAGACTGAAATTTGCAATTCTCAAATTTCGCATACGAGAATTTCTCTTCGAATGTTACTCGTCTGCTTTTTCTAGGCGGATTTGCTTCTCGCATACGGAATTGTGAGTTTGACAATTTGATTTTTAAATTTCTGTGTGAAATAATTTATTGTGAAGAAGCAGAAATAATTAAAATGGAAGGAAAACAAAAGAAGAAGGTTCAGCAGTTACATAAAGCGTTTGATCTAAATTGGTCAATCATATATGAGTAGCCAAGAAATCGATGAATTCCTGTGCCAAGCGCTTGTTTAATCGAAATAATTTCATAAATTTTGTGTCGAAAAGTTCAAAATAGTCTTTGGGTTCTCGGATATCTCGGTCTATTTGAAGTTGCTCCAACTGCTCCATTGCCAACTGAACAAATGCTAATCTCATTTCGCCCAATGTAGCCATTGTAAAAACACAATTAATTATTTACTGAAATTAGAACCAATCACACACAATCGGAAAATGTTTTTTTTTTTTCGTTTTTGTTAATCGCATATCAAAACCCACATCCACAATATTTCTTACCCAATTTGAATTGCATTTTTTTTTTCGTTGCACAAAAAGTAGGTACATTTCGACGTAAAATTCTACCTCATGCGAGAGGTGAATACAATTTTCGCAGAGGTGGAAAAAACTTTGAGAATACCAATTTTTTTCGTATGCGAAAATTTCAGGCGGATTTGCTCGTATACGAGTTGCGTTATGCGGAATTTGAGAATTGGGGTCCAGGGCATAATCTGGGATTGAACATTGGATAAAAACGAAAACAAGAAAATGTATAATATCCCAACAAAAATATCCCTCTCTAAGGAATGCTGGATGGGTAATTTTTTGTTGTAAACCAGTTTGAGGTAGTGCCGTCAGTATAGAATTCTTTCTGAAATGACGTAACAGGGTAGGGAACTGGTTTGGTTTGGAAGACAGGAGAGGAGATGCAATATTATAAATAAAAAAAGCGCTATTCTGATAACGTTATATGGTGATAGACCAAAATATAGGTATCTGGGCAATAAAATTCCTAGGCACGAGCAATGCCTGCCGAGTACCTACAGTAATTGTTCATCTTTCCAATAACCACTAATAATCATTTCGATAAAACTACCTACTAGCGAATAGGTACAATCCTGCGATTTGTGGACCCCGGAATTTATAACTACACTAGCGTAGCCCGTGCACACTTCGTAGTGCAAAATAGTTAAATAGATAAACAGTTTTATTGTAATGCTCTGTGTTACACAACATTTTTTTTTTTCAGAAATAGTATTGCCTAGATAATATTCTTGACTTTCAGGACAATGAATTATTCATAGCAATGTTACACATTTTAGAAACTTTGGCTTCCAATTCCAAGACCGTCGAAGAAGTTGTAACCGCCCGGCTTTGGCCGTGCACAGGAATTGTATAGGTATGTACCTATTATGTATTTAGGTCTTAGATAATAAATGTGAGAAATGAGAATAAATCGATTTGCAGGAATTTTCTGTCTTTCTGCCTAACTGAAATACAGCAATATGAACAAAACAAAAAAAGAATAATGAAAATCGGCCCAGCGGTTATCGAGTTATAACGTCATCGAGTTTCACCCCATTGAAGATGTTTTTTTCTATAGCAGATATCAGATTTTGAATGTTTTTTTGTATGGGCGGTGCCACGCCCCTTTGTCCAATTTTGACCAATCTTCGCAGGAGCACACCAGTGCCAATAACTAACATTATCTGTAAGTTTGAGCTCAATCGATTTGGTGGTTATCGATATATATCTACGATTTTGAATGTTTTTTTTGTATGGGCGGTGCCACGCCCCTTTGTCCAATTTTGACCAAACTTCTCAGAAATCGTAAATGGACCAACACAAAATATGTGTGAAAGTTTGGATAAAATTGGTAAATGCGTTTAGGCGTGAATCGACGACAAACATTTTAAGGCTCAATTTTTATACATATAATATAGATATATAGATATTAGATAGATACATACATACTTATTCACTATGTACATATTTGGAAAAGCACGGTGTTCCTTAAAGTGCTAGGTTTGATTTCATATAGTAGCCCCGTGATGGTCTTGCTTGCGTTATTTGGGGTTAACCGGCAGATGCCGTCATTTCTGGTCTGGAGATAATTATGAGCAATTCGCATTCCTTGAGTTAGCTCAATAACCCTCTGTAAGGAGATAGAGGGTAATTGTAGGAAATTCCGAACCAGCTATTTAGTAGGTATACCTGGTATGATTGTTTTGTGCGCCAATGTAAAAGTCGTTAACAAATTCTCTTACATATCTTATTTCTATTCGATTTTCATTTTTACTCACTTTCGTGTGATCGTTGATCAGTGGTTAGAAAACAGACTTAATTATCCGTTTTGGGCTGTGCATTAATAATTAAGTAATTTTAAAATAAACACCAGACTACTTAATTTCGTATAGCAAGAATCTAATCTGAACTGCAATGTTTCTAAAGATTCCTAAACAAATGAACTCGAACTGTCAGCGTATAGGTACCTAATGGCCGCGTTCCATTGACCGCTAGATGACTAGCAACATGTCAAACTCCATATAAAAAAAACTGACATTTCACCATTTGCGCTAGAGCTCTAGCACATTTTGTGAAATATCCTTTTCTGGGAAATTTTTCAATCTAGCGCAAAATGAACTGCTAGATTGAAAAAAAATAACGAACTGTCAAAATAAAAGTGAAAGTGCAGAAGTCAAATATTTCCAATTTGGTGTAAAATTGGAATTCCAACTTCTATGTAACTAATATACATTGTATTTGCTTATTTAAAGTATTGTGTACTAATAAATATGCGGCATGATGGCACCAAATACGTTTTTGACTCTCATGAGGATGAAATCATACGAATTCAAATTGGTTCTCATGTCACTTTGCCGCTGCCGCTAGATCTCTAGCGCCAGCGTTCCTCCATCAGGGATATTATGTGCTAGATGACTAGCGGTCAATTGAACGCGGTCAATGAGACGAATAAAAAAAGAAGAAGGTGCATAGTCTGTCATGAAATAAACATGGGAATATTTTGGGAAATTAATTTTACTTAATGCACGAACCTCGAAAAAGGTGGTATACCCCATTTACATGAGGGATTCAATCCGGATTCAATTCGAATTGAATCCCATGTAAACACTGATCGGATCGAAACGGAATTGAGTCAATCCGATCACAAAATTTTCTGTGATTGGATTGAAAATGTTCATGTAAACGTAGATTGAGGGATCGAGTTTATCATGTGAGAGTGTGTGTGTGTTTTTTTTTCGTTCTGTTTATTTGCTTGTGATTTGTTTCGGCTGGTGGATACTTTTAGATTTATTCAGAGTGAAAAAAAATTTATTGCGATAATGGCGACAAGAAATGTATGGACACATGACGAAACTATTGCAATGTTAAAAACGCTGCTAACTACTAACACAACTATACAATACACGTATTCCGTATAACTCAATCCTATTTCAATTCAATTTTTCAATCCGGTGAGAGCGAAAACAGTGATTGACTTCCGATTCAGTTTGAATTCGATCTCTCAATTCGCTCATGTAAACGTAGTAATACATATACTAACTTAATACAAATTTCCTCCGCAATTAAGGTCCGTATGTCGCTTCAAAATGAGCTGTGTCCACTTCTATTTGTAGTTATTCAATGACAGAAGACTTGAAATTTGATTTGAAACGCGTATACCTACCTAACGACTATTTCCATTTGTCTTTTGATTTCCTGCGATATGAGAACCAAATTGGTATGAAAATAATGGTATGTATCAGAATGCGAAGCTTTTCTTTTCTTCTCGAATGCATGTAGTAAGTAAAAACTAGGGATGGCGGTTATTGCAAAATTACCGGTTTTCGGTTATTCCAGTTTAATTTGTCACCAGTTTAACCTGGCAGTTTAAACTGCTTAAAATGTCCGGTTTTAATTTAAACCGGCCTCCGGTTTTTTTTACGAAAAAAAACATACATATTTAAAAATGTATTACATTTTTATTGAAATTTATATTTATGAAATGAAGACAGTGAATAAGCAAATAAGCAAATGTTTGCCGGTTTTTTTTACCCGGTTATTGGACTTAAAAAAGAACATCGGAGGATAACCCAGCAAAAAAAAAAACTATCTCGGCTAAAACCGGCCGGGTTTTCCCATCCCTATAAAAACTCTTTCGAATACCTATCTACTTGGATTCATACTCAGATGCAATTTATGGAAAACAAAATGCATGTCATTTTTCATAGTTTAGTTACCTACTACAAAAGCGTTCCCTAACGTTTTCGTAAGTTTTTCTCTTTGAGAGATGACAGTCTTTTCCATTTTTACTACAAAAGTAAAGGAACAGACATACAGCGCGAACCAAACCAATTCACTTGGCCATTCTACTGCGCAGGCCTCTATTTTGTTTTTGTGTTTTGTTTTGTGTCGTGTTTATTCTCTTAAATCCTCTCTCTGCGCAACACAAACCTTGGAGTAAACATGAACCGCTAGTTCATGGAAGGAAGACCGAACCTCCCTTTCAAAGACCAAGCCATCGCGGATGCCAGAGCGCTTGGTTTAGACAAGTGGAAGCAGCGGGATCGCATCAATATTAACGGTACTTTTGACTATTAAGCATGACTTTGTAACTATTCGAAATGCAAAACAAATCTACTCCTTACAATTATTTATGTATTTATCTATTTTTAATAATCAACGGCGTGGAACACCACCTATCTTAACTATTCCCAATTATCAGACCGTGCGATTTCATGTGTGAGTACACTCCCGCTTTTTGGGCAAACAGTTTCCCGCAGATTTTACAGGCGTGCCTCTTCTGCTCAGCATGCAGTGGCTTGTGCTGCAAAAGTGTTTTCCTTCGTTTAAATGCTGCGCCGCAGGTCTCACAAATGTGTTTTCGTTCATCCGAATGTGTGGCCATATGATCCCGTAGGCATTTCCCCGAGAAAAAAGCATTCCCGCACAATTCACACTTGTGATCTCGTTGGTTTCTGTGCCGCTTCATGTGCCGATGCAGTGCAGATATGGATGTATACGTACTGCCGCAAATATCACAAACAATGGGCTTTTCACCCGTGTGCATTTTCAAATGCCGCCCAAGTTCGGATGAGGTGAAGAATCCTTTGTCGCAGTGCTCACACCGGTATGGCTTGATGCCCTTGTGCCGGAGCATGTGTACTTGGAAATTGTTCTTATCGGCCGCCTGAAAGTCACACAGCTCACATTTGTGTGGTTGCCTGTGGGTCAGCTGATGGTATTGGTATTTGGATCGTGACAAGAAGCCCTTATCACATATGGTACACTTGTAGGGGAAGTCGCCAGCTATTTCGATTTTATGTTGCTCATATTCGCGTAACGTACGGAAATCTTGGTTGCAGTGAGTACAGTATTTTTCGATGATCCGGGGAATCTTACCGAGAAAATTGAGGTGTTCATAGAACCAAACCGGCTTCTTATTTGTTTCGATTATGTCGTCCGCTTCGAAGGCCTTTTGTGTGCTCACAACGGTTGAGTGAAGGAAGCTAATTGCCGATGTGATTTGTTCTTGTGTCAAAATGATACCGCTTTCTTGAAACATATTAATAATTTTATCGTACGCTTCTGACTCAGCTGTTTGATTGTTCGCGTCTTTGTGCTTTTGATCCCACAGGCATCCCTGCTCCTTGTAGAGTTCTATAAAGCTGACCATGAGCTGTTTGTTTTCGGTTAGATATGTAAAGTCTTCGCTGGGATCTGGATTGGTGTCGATTTGTAGTAGAGGCGCAGTTGATTGCTTCTTCTTTACAAACGGTTCTAGGAAAGACATTCGATCGTGGAAAAAAAGCTTCTTGGGGTATTTACTTATATCTCCTTCTCTGATGGCAATCTCACTCCGTAGAACGCGGAAGTATGATTCGCGAATATAACGAATCTGGTAACGGAGTTCATCAGCTGTTATGTAGAATTGCTGGGCTAGGCTTGAGAGAATATTGTCGAAAGCTTTCTTTCGCTCATTGCGCATAGTGAACCGTGGGTGGTTGGTGTCCCATAATATCGGCGCAGCCTCGTAAAGGTCGATGATATTTATTATATGTTGTTTCTAAACCGAAAGAGGAACTAGTCAAATGCGAATGCATTGCATGCCTTATATATATTACCTTTAGCTTCTTGGTGGTGCATCTTCCTTGGATATTCTGCAAACAGATAATAAGAATATTAAAGCTTATGCAGATTAATTATGTATATTACTCCTTCGTCATTCCAAGTCGAATCTGATAGGGAGTCGTCATCATTGGAAATGGTCTCGAGACCACGTCGGGGGTTTGCCTTATTGTCCGCATCATCTCTGACTAGAAAAGACAACATATCCGCGTACCAAATTTTATTTTTGTAATACGGATTCCGCCGTTTTCGGTTCACCATCCGGAGGAAATTAGTCCGTATTCGGCGTATCTCATAGCTGAGTGCCTTAACAGTAAATGTCGTATTGAACATGCTGTTGACGGTTTCACAGATTTTGTCATAGGCAATTTTTCGAACTAAGGTGTTTTTGTTGTACTGTTTTTCAAACCATAAACAGCGGTGCTTTTTGTACTCCTCTATGATGCAGGTTAAGAGCTCTTTGTTCTCAGTGAGCTTTCCCTGAAAATGATTGTTTGAGACAGTGTTAATGGTCTGTATAGCTTGAGTAAAACTTACATTGTATGGCTTGGATTCATTATAGTAGGATCGAGCATTCGATTTTTTTTCCGTAATTGAGTCATCGTCACTATCGATTGCTGTTCTCACTACTGTATCAAGGCCCGTCGTGGCCCCAATAAATGACAAGTTATCGAAGTAGTACAAGTCTATATCGATTTTTTCATTCGCATCTGAAGGGTTTTGCTCGCATTCCTCCTTCTGGCGTAGAACACGCATGTAATTCCGCTTTAGTTGCTTGATCTTGTGCACAATCTCTGATTGGGTGAATGTTTTATTAAATTTGGCATTAACGGCGGTCGTTATTGCTTGGAATGCGCGGCTGCGGATAGTGCGACTGCTGGTATTGTAGACAGTAGAGTCCCACAGACATTTATGTTGCTTGTATTCCGCTATAAGGCTTAATACTACGTTTCTATTGTTAAGGTGAAAATCGTTTCCGTCAGTATCGTCATCAGAATAGTCCGACTTTTGCTCTTCATCTAGTGTCTGCAAGGGTTTATTCTAAAGAGAGGTTAAGGGGAATAGTTGTCCTATCTTACCTCGTAGCCTTGAGTTTCATTGTGAAGCTGGTTGGGGAATGGTTCCTTTTTCAATTCACTTGGTACTTGTTCGTCTGTTAGGGATTTCTTGGGCTGCGAAAATGACAAAAGTTTATTGTTCATAAAACTAAAGGATGTCGCGTTGTCTATTAAACAAGCTTCTGCTTTCACTTTCGCAGTGTTGATTTTCGCGGAGAATGCGATCGAGCGAGCCAATAGTGCAAGCGTTCTTGGAAGTAAGAAAAAGTTCAGGAGATGTTTGCAGCTGTGAGAAGGGCTCAAGAGAATGGCTTACGAAAAAGTAAAGTAAAAGCTTTGTCAAGCTGTAGAACAAGACTGACGAAAAGCGTATTAATTACCCAGAAAGATTGGCGGAAAATTCCTTGCCCACGTCTGGAGTTTTTCTAGAAAATGTGGTTCTATTTTTGCGCCTACTTAGGGTCGGGAAGACGTTCTTTGTGATTAATGCCATCGACGAAGTCATCAGTACCACAAGAAAAGCTATCCAAGGAGTAGGTACGATGGAAGCGTGGGGCGATGATATGCTCACCATCATTGGAGATGGATTTTAAAAACGCTTTTCATATTGCCAACTGGACAAAGGGCACTCAACGCCGGGCATTCTGCAAAGTTAGTATAGAACTATTTTCGGCACATATTGCCTTTGACCAAAGCCGACAATAGAAGAAATGGAAAACTATCTGACTGCGGTATTCAGTCCTTTCATTATCAAACAGAAGCATAAAGCTTGTCGAGAGCAGATGACAGTACCTACTGTTGGGTACTTCGAAAGACCAATCGGCAAGTAGAGGAAAACTTAATGGGATTCGAAGTCTTCTACAAGTATGATGAGATGACTATAACACGTCAAACTCATAATAGCAACCACCTCAGGAAAGTACGGGTAGATTGCTCGTAGTGAACGTTGTGTCGAACTTACTGTTGACAACCTAAGCAATCTTCAAAGCACTGATGCGAATATTATTGTATTTGCTGTAATGCTTGACAGATCACATGCAGGGATGCTTCCTATATTCCTCAATGATATCCGTTAAGACTTTTTTATTATGAGTTAATGTTGCCTACAACTGAATGTTGGAAATTTGCATATCACACAAAAAAACTTACTTGGTACAGCCTAGGTTCTTCATCCACGTCAGATTGCTCCTTAACTTTCATTTCCATGCTTCGATCTTTGTCACTATCAATCAACATTTTCTCGTCCTTTTTCCGTGAGAGCACTGTGTCACTGCTTGCAGCTCCAATAAATGATAGTTTCTCGAAGTAATATAGGTCGATGTCGAAGTCGCATTTGGATTTTGAACTATCATTCTCAAAGGCTTCTTTGTTTCGTAGAACGCATCTGTAGCTTCTTCTTAACATGATAATTTTGTTGCGAATCTCTTTTTCATGGAAGTTGCTATTGAATTTTGTATTAATAGCGGTTGTAATGAGTCGGTTGGCTCGGTTAATAGAGGAGCGAGTGCTAGCATTGTAGAGCTCATTATTCCACAAACAGGGATGTTTCTCATACTCTTCGATCAAGCTTAGTACTATTTTTTGGTTGGACAGACCCTCTCCATTTCCAGAGAGGGATTCATTATCAACATTAGAGCCGTTTGATTGTTGATCTTCATTCTGAAAGAATCGGTCCGTGGAAGAGATTGGAAAGTTTATTTAAGCCAACTTACCTCATATGCCTGTGTTTCATCGAACGATTGGTTGGACTGAGGTTCGGCCTTGAATTCATTTGGTGCCATTTCTTCGATTGTGGCTTCATCTACCACCTGTTTAAGGGAGACAAAGTAAGACAGAAGTGAAAAAGATGTAGCGTATAGATACTATTAGTAGCAACGAAGGGATTATGCGACGCAAGTTCAAGTTGACAGAGCTCTACATCTACATCGTTTATCGTTTCACCATATATAGATTTATGGCGAACAAAGATCAATGACCAATATATGGCAGCTAGTTTCTATCAATGTCTTCAGATAGATATTTTCCTTCTGAGTCGAAATAGGGCTACAAATTACTGATTAGCTAGTTGACAGACATGTATGCACATTCTGTTGTTGTAGAGAGTGCAGAGACAATTAAATTATAAAAGTATGCAATGACAGTAATAAGAAGTGTTTACAGTGGGATTGGCTGTGTTAGACCATGTAATAAGTCTGAAATCGGCAGAAACGCATCCTAGCTTCTTGTTAGTTATGTTCTAAACTCACCTGACAGTTATCTTCCGACCGTTGAGTCTTCTTGTCGAATACAAATGATAACTCATCATAGTACCACAACGTTATGGGGTTAAATGATCGTCGAAGTGCTGATCTGTACCCACTGCGGAGGTGCTCGATCTTCGTAGATATGTCCTTTGAAGTAACATTCATCTTATATTTTCTCTGGATAAAATTGGCAATGTTACAAAAAGCCTCATTTCGTTTAGAGTTATTGTTGTAACTATGCGCACTGACGTCCCATAAGAATCTATACTTCTTGTACTGATTTATGATGTCCAATATAAGTTTTCGGTCATGAAATTTTCTGTTTTCGGTGGTCAGTTCCTGTTGCGAATGTTCATTTGTTGATTCATCTGAAGACTGCTATTTGGAGCGAAAAATTAAAAAAAAAAAAATCAGCGCTCAAAATATTCATGTTCCACTCTTACCTCACTATCGTGGATTTCTGTTTTAGGATTGCAGCCCTGATCCCCAGTGTCGCCGTCGATAAAAGCCATTTTATCGAAAAACCACAGTTTTGGATTCCTTTTGGATTGTTTATTTCGTTGGAGAGCTCGTCTATAACCACTTTTTAAGGCCAAAATCTGGTTGCGAAGCTGGAGATGATTTAGATTTGTTTTAAATTTCGAATTAATAGCTTGTCTGATTTGTTTGTAATGAACATGTTTAACAGCTTGCGTCGCACTGTCTTGCAAATTCGAATCCCACAATTCAGGGTGCTTTTTGTATTGAGTGATAATTCCTTCGATCAAATTGCGATGGGCTAGTTTATCAATGGTTAGATCGTCCTCGTCTTTGTAGTCAGATAGGCGTTCCACATCTTCCGTGTTCTGTTCATCTACTGATTCGCATGCCTAGAAGGTAGTACCTATTCATCAGCTCAATGCATGTGAATGTGATTGACCAGCTGCAACTTACCCCAATTTCTACTTTCAAAGACATAAGTGGGTCGAAACCATGGTCCTCACTTTGGACATCAACATTGTCGTCCCTCACAGCAACAGTAAATATGTTTTCAATGGCATACTTTGCATTTCGATGATTTCCATTTTCATTTACGATGTTTGTAGTAGTTATACATTCCTTAACGTGTTTAATAAACAAATTGCAGCTTAACAAGTTGAATTCCTGCATGCAGGTTGTGCAATGTATTAAAAAGTCCTCTAACGTCTCGGAGCAGTGAACTTCTCCACAATGCCTGGTAAACATTGGTGGATTATAGGCAACGGATGTTGATACTGCAGCGCTAGCCATTTTATAGTCATTTATTAAATATTATTTCAACTTTCTAGTTTAGAAAATGCAATTCGTTTTGTGTATTTTACTGACTGAAACCAAAAGCCAGACGTCATGCTATTGACGCATGCAACAATGTTACCAATGCATTGATAATAAATAACCAATAACATAGGTAACAACATACAGTAGTAGGTACTTTTGTATTTTTATTTTGGCAGCAGCATAAAATACGAGTGGATTCAGCGCTTCCTAAAAGGTAACAGGCCGTAGTGGTAGAAACATGTCTAATAGCCTTTTATCGCTTGCAAAATGCAATGAAACGCGAGAAATTAGATGGAAATTCGACGGGAAATGTTCATCATTTTCGTACCTATTTTATATGCCGCGTACATCAGTTGATGCATGTTTACTATAATCGCATTGTTAAAGCGAGTAATAACTTAAATTAGACAATAATTCTTATTTAGGCAGTGTGTCCATTAGGCTAAATAATTATCCTCGAATAATTTTCTGACACTATCATGGTGCTCCGCGAACAAGGTACGAAGTGGCTATTCGCCCGTTCATTTTGACAGATTTTGTACTGAACTGACGTTTACCGATGTTCGAGACACGGGTACATAATCAAAGTAATATAATCCTATTTTCATTAAAAACTCGAGTCTTTGCCGCGAGCGTAGCGAGCCACATACCCCAACTTGACGCAATATAAACTTTGACATTTCGATACGTACCCGTGTCTTGAACAACGGGCGAATAGCAACAGCCAACAAGGTAATAAATTATCCTATAGGCTAATTTTAAATTTTTTGACGTTTTATTTTGCTTGAGTTTTGCTATAATGAAAGAAAACACTGAATTTCAATTAATTAATAGAGTGAAATTCGATAGATCTCTGTTTTAAGATTGGAGTTTTGTAAACTTATCTTATCAACACTTTCATAAGTGTCAGACAATAGGGTAGTTCGCGACAACGTCAGTGTCAAATGAGAACAAAAAAAACAAAGTGACAGCTAAAAAAACTTGTAGGAAAACAAACGAAATTTTATATGGCGGGAGAGATGACAGTGAAAGAGAAAGCACACTTCTGAAAGGGATAGCTTCGCGAAATACCCTATTATCCGAGGATAATTATTTAGTCCAATTGACACACGGCCATGAAATACAATAGGTGGCATTATGTTCGCGCTAGACAATACTGGCATTTGCTTTATTTTCGTATTGTCTGCGCTGCAACGAAATAAAGGAAGCAAAGACAATTTGACAATCAAGGCACCAAAGTGAAAACACTGAACGTATAAATGCACCATAAGTGATAAAAAGAGAATTAAGAAGTGTCGACGACAAAAATCGTAGCGTATAAATCGGGTCTTATTTTAATGTGGATTTGTCATACGCATACCCGACAGAAAAACCGTTTTCATTGACGGTTTGAACCGATTTAAACGATTTTTGTAGTACGACACTTCTTAATTATCTTATGGGCTACTATTTTGTTATGCTAATATGTACGTTTACATGAGCGAATTGAAAGATCGAGTTCAAACTGCATCGAAACTTGATCACTGTTTTCGCTCTCACCGAATTGAAATTGAATTCAGTTATACGTGTACTGTATAGTTGTGTTATTAGTAGTTTATCGGTGCTATTTTTTTGTCATATTTGAAATTTCGCCATTAATTATTTTTTTTTCTCCACATAAAACTAAATCCAACAACCAAAAACATCACAAGCAAATGAAGAGAGAATGAAATAAAAGAACGCACAGTCTCATACATGATAAACCCGATCTTTTAATTTGCGTTTACATGATAATTTTCAACGGAAAATTTGCTGACTGAGTTCAATTCCTATCAGTGTTTACAAGGGACTCAATTCGAATTTAATCCGTATTGAATCACTCATGTAATCATAGTAATAAACTGTTGTCTGACATTTTTTTTTATTCTTGTTTATATTATACTAGCTGAACCCCCGCCGGCTTCGCCAGGCCTTTTATTGCTTTTTACAGTTTTTGTTTTTTAATTTTTTTGGCCTATCATCAATTGATCACCGTAATTACCGACATTTAAAAAAAATAAACTCAATTGGTTGAATATTACGGGCGACAGAGGGAAACATATAGTTTTTTCCTATATCCATATTTTGTTATGATGTTATTGACACGAAATATAGGACCGACACCATACCAGGAAAAACAGCCCCATACCATTATATTTGCTCCACCATGTTCAATGGTCTTCAGTGTTAATCATGTCAAATTTATTTTTGTTTCGGCACTCCACAGAATATTCCGCAATTTTTTCACTCCTTCAGGTCCTTTACAACTTATATGTAGGCAAATTTTTTTCGGGACCTCACGTTCCTAGCTCTTAAGAGTGGAACTTTTATGGCGACTGTTCCTGGGAGATTGAAGTTCTGTAGTTTCCTGCGGATTGTGCGTGAACTGATTCCATCCCCAATTTGGGTGCCTATAGTCCGTGACGAAACAAACGGATTTGACTTCGCTAAAAGTAAAATGCGGCGGTCAGTAGTAGCTGGGCATACTCACCTTTAAAGTTAATCACTTTTGCAACAAATTGTAAAATTTAAACAATTTAATTAAGCACACCTATTTTTATGTCCAACTTTTAAAACGTAGAAAATGGTATTGCAACGGAAATTAATAAAATATTTAACAGTACACTTAGTAAATGCAATAAGCTTGGCCTCATACTAACGGAACTAAGCATTTTTTAATAAAAATGTATTTTGTGCAAGTCTTGTTGGCAAAACAACTGTTATTTAGCAGTAAGAACAAATCGACTAACAACAAAGTTCTTCACACCTGTTTTTTGACCAGCTGTGTACGTACCTCCAAATCAGAGTTTACCTCTTAACGTGATATAGAGTAAATTAGACCATCCCCCCGCCATACGATTTTTTGTTCGTCGAAACTTCAGCCAATTAAACCTCTCTGCAGCCTGCACTGGTTGTACATTTATTTCATTTAAAACAATTTAATAATTACAAAATTTAATAATAATTAAAATATTATTTTTTTTTTTTTTTTTTTTTTTTTTTTTTTTTTTTTAAGTTTCCCTGCCCATATGGCTGACACTGCGACCTGACAAGATCTATTGTATCGTAAGGGATAAGGTTATTCTAAGAGACGTGTGACCTCCCTAGTGAAGGCCACAATATCCTTAGTAGCGGAGTTCCTAAGCTCTGCTGGTAAAAGTATTTCCTTGTTGAAGATACGTTTTCTTAACCAATGAAGTGCCGGGCAATCACAGAGAATGTGTTCGGAGGATTCCTCATCCTCAAGACAGAATCTACATTCTGTCTCCGGGCACAGATTCATTTTGTTAAGATGATATCGCAAGCCCCAATGGCCTGTGAGAAAGCCCACCAGCCTTCTGATAGTATCCTTGTTTAGGTTGAGGATTTCCTTGTAGGAGTAAGGTTTAATTAAACTTTTGGATTGTCTTAATCCCGGAACATTTTCCCAGTGGTACAGACGAAGTTGATGTTCCCAATCGTTAATTATACCTAAGGCAGTAGTCCAATTGACTCTGCAATAAGGTTCTGGTCCACAGAACGCGGATTCAGATCCGGCCCTAGCTAGTTGGTCCGCCGATTCGTTGCCTGCAATACCCTGATGTCCAGGTACCCAACCAAGTTTGACCTTGTTGTGTTTGGATAGGAGTTGCAAGGTATCGTAGCAGCACTTTACTGATTTTGAGTCCAACGTATTGGATGATAGGGCTTGTAAGGCCGCTTGACTATCTGAAAAGATTTGTATTTTGGCGCCTTTAATTCCCTTATTTGAGTTTAGGACGGCGCAGATCTCAATGGCATGGACTTCAGCCTGAAAAACAGTGGGACACATTCCCATGGGTATTGAGACTTTGGTATTGGGTCCAAAGACACCAGCACCAACACCAGATTCCATTTTCGATCCGTCAGTGTACCAGACCAAACTTTTAGGGTCCAATGTTGGAGCACCATTGGCCCATTTCGTGCGGTCCAGTATTTCTACCTCAAATAGTTTCCCAAAACAATATTCCCTAACCATAATGTCGGGGATGGAGCAGAACATATCCATGTTTGGGATTGAGTTAAGTATTTCCAGGTGTCCCACATGGTCAGCTGGTTTAAACTTGTATTCTAGCTGCAGCTTAATAGCACATCTAGCTGCCACTTTCCTAATAAATATGTGTAAGGGTGAGAGCCCTATAATAGCTTCTAATGCTGTAGTAGGGCAGGTGCGCATAGCACCCGTGATGCCTAGACAGGCAATACGCTGTAGCTTTTGTAGCCTATTTGCCGTTGTTCGTTCAAGAACTTTCGGCCACCAGACAATTGCCGCGTATGTGATAATGGGCCTTACCATCATGATATACAGCCAGTGTATCATTTTGGGGGTTAGACCCCAAGTTCTGCCATACAGTTGCCTACTGGCCCACATGGCTCTAGTGGCACGTTCTGTGGCAGACTTGATTTGTGAGTTCCAGTTGAGCTTCTTATCAAGGACAATTCCGAGATATTTGACTTCATTGGAGTAACTCAAGGTAGTGCCGTTTACGGTTATAGTGTTAAGATTAATCAATCTCTTCCTTGTAAAAGGCACTAGAATGGTTTTACTAGGATTTATAGAAAGACCTTCGAAATTGCACCATTCTGAGACATGTAGAAGTGCGTTCTGCATTCTACAGGTAATGGTAGCGCTGAGCTTGCCACTGATGATGATCGCTAGGTCGTCAGCGTAGCCGATGGCACTAAAGCCTAGGCTGTGCAGACTGACTAACAGACTGTCGACAACAAGTGACCACAAGAGAGGAGAGAGTACTCCCCCTTGAGGGCAGCCTTTTGCTGCTGTCACAGACACCGACACACCTCCGGAGGAGGATGTAATTATCCGACTTTCCAACATGGCTCTGATCCACTGGTTGGTCGGGTCTTCGATACCTTTGCTTCTGATTGCCTTAGCGATCGAGTCATAGCCGGTATTATCGAAGGCGCCCTCAACGTCCAAGAAGGCACATAGGGCAATTTCCTTGGATCTGAAAGTTTCTTCTACCTTTCTGACAAGGCAATGAAGAGCGCCTTCAGTGGATTTACCCTTTCTGTACGCAAATTGACTTGAGTGGAGAGAGTTAGAAGTTTCTAACTGGCCTCTAATATGAACATCGATAAGTCTTTCCATGGTTTTAAGAACAAAGGATGTTAGACTGATAGGTCTGTATGATTTAGGCAGTTCGCTTGGCCTGTTGCCATTTTTTGGAATGAAGATCACATTCACCTGTCTCCAGGAGAATGGAATGTATCCCCAGTTGTAACTTGCTCTAAATAAGGCAATAACCGCAGGAAGTATAACGTCTATAACCCTCTGTAATAAGGCTGGGAATATGCCGTCACCCCCGGGGGCCTTGAAAGGTTTGAAAGAGCCAATTGCCCATCTTACCTTGTCTGGGCTGAAAATTTTTCCAGATAAGCTGTTAACCCTACTTGTTATAGAGACCTTAGTGTCAGTAACGTTTGAGTAATCGTGTGTTTCACGGAAAGACGAACCTGGGAAATGAACCTGAAGTAAGGTTTTAATTGTATCCGTACGGTCCGTCGTGTAGGTACCATCTGATTTCTTTAGCAAACCTACACAGTTGTTATGATCCTTACGTAGAGCCTTATGGATACGTGCCGCAACCGGCATGTCTGCTATGTCTTCGCAGCATTTTCTCCATGATGCTCTTTTCGATCGTCTCAGTTCTGAGTTATATTCTGTGAGGGCGAACCTATATTCGTCCCACATTTTGGTCTGTTTAGCACGGTTAAAGAGTTTTCTAACCTTCTTCCTGAGTTTAGCAAGTTGGTCATTCCACCAGGGAACCTTACGTTTACACAAGCTGGTTTTACTGACACAACTACTTTGGTAGGAGGTTAGCAACAATTTATTTAGCTGGTATGCTGCTTCATCAAGGTCCCACGTGGACTCAATTGTCGAAACAAGCATATCCGTCTTAGAGAGTACAAGTCCTCGATACATTTTCCAGTCCGTCGACTTGGGATCGTACCTGTTTGGGGCCTGTGTCGATTGACCTGGTATGTCAAACCTAATGTGCTGGTGGTCTGACAGTGAGGCTTCATCTGACACATGCCAATTTACAATGAAATTAGAAATAAATGAGCTAGCAAGAGTGAGGTAAATTAACTCTTCGCGTATCGCATTTATAAAGGTTGGTTTAGAACCTTTGTTTAGAATATCAACATTACTACTAACTAGATAATCCAAAAGACACTCACCTCTTTTGTTGTTGTCGCTGCTTCCCCAGATCATATTATGAGCATTTGCATCACACCCGATGATGTAGTGTAGGTTGTTCTTCTGGCAGTAGCGAATGAGATTTTGGACTTCCGTTGGCGGAATGTTGTCGTCGTCGCCGGGGAAGTATGCCGAGGCACACACGATTGTTTGAGTGCCTCTGTCGGTCGGTACCTGCACTAGTAGGGACGCTAAGTCCTTTGTTGTATATTCTGGAATGGGAAGAAAGTCGATATTTTTGTCGATAAAGCAGGCCGCCCTTGGCACTGGCTCATCGCGTTTATAAATAAGCTCACCTGCCCTATTTCCAAGTCCCCTTATATGTCCGCGGATAACCCAAGGTTCTTGGATGAGACCCAGAGTTATCTTCTCCTCGGCGAACCTCTTACTAAGGGTAGCGGACGCGCCCTTAGCATGATGGAGATTCGCCTGTAACACCCTGAAGGTGTTCATAGATCTTTTTCGGATCTAGCCTGTCGGAGTAATTGGGCTTTTTTAGGGCCCTTTCCTCTGCGGCAGGCAGCCTGTCCAGGTCGACCAATTGTGCTGAGCCTGGCAGACTCGTTCTTACCTTTGGCGCGACCAAAGTCTGCGTTAGTCGGTTTTGCTGACTTACCAGCCGTATTGACGGAGCTGCGGGGCACTGTGCCCTTTGGTGCAGTGTGCGAGCGGGTCAACTGAGCGCCGGTAGTCGCCTTAGAGCTACACCCAGACCCGCTAGGAGTGGCATGCCCATCAGCAGTACCACTGCCTATGTTGGTTGATTGGGTGCGGTTCATGGGAGCAGCCAGCGCTGTCGTCTTTCCGCTATTAGTGCCGCTGTGTGTGGTAATGATGGGTACCTTCTCGGCCACTTTGCCAGACGAAGGTACCGAAGTGGCGTTCCCTCCGACTTTAGGGGTACTGCTGTCAGTCTCAGGATTCTTGTCGGTGCTCTTGAGAATCAACTTGATCTGACCGAAGCGGTATGATATCTTCCCCTTCAGTTCCAGGAGTTTGGCCATGGATGCGTCATCAATTGCGAGCACCAGGTGAAGGAATGCACCATCCTTATCCCTTTTGATGACTCTCCAGTTAATTGCCTTTAGATCGGCGTTCTGTGCCGTGATGGTGGCTAGCACTTTTTCATTTGAGAGTTCCAGACTCTGTGGAAAGAAGCCACGGACGATGTGTGGCTTTGGAAATGAATCCTCTTCCACCAGCATCAGGTCCAGACCACATTTGATTCTGATACTCTCAAAATTAGAGCGCATCCATCCAGCAGTAGCACTGTCTGAGCAGACAAACAAAAGCCACCCCGTCTTCAGATGCGAGCCTGAGAACTTTGGCCAAACGCCACAGTTGCTCATCTCGATCGAGGTGTCGATAACCGCTTCTTGTACGAGAGCCATTTGCTCCGGAGAGAGTGGTTGTGTAGTCAAGTCGGTCGGAACGATACCTAACCTAACTAGGCTTGCCACCTGGCTAAAGGTGGGAGCCTCAGGTATAGGACCTTTCTTGACCTTCTTGGCGGCCGATGTAGGGGGAGTGTAATCTTCCGATCTTACTCGTTTGGCATTCGGTCTTTTATCCTGAGCGGCTTTGGCTAAGATGAGAGCACTTTCTCTGTCTAAGCCACTTCGCAAGGCACTTTTGAAGCGTCTGTTTGCGAAACCGCTGAGCTTAACGTATCCACCTTGCTGAATCTGTAGTCCAGCAAAGCTCTTGCCAATTGCAGAGCATCCCGATTTCTCGGATACCACACTACAGGTGTCAACAACGGTGGATGTGTCAGAGTCGGAAGTGGGCAAATCCTCAACTCCTTTTCTGGCACAATCTAGAAGTTCGGATGGGGTCCACAAGACGTCTCCTTCCTTACTTTGGGGGGGGGTTCGGTTGCCCATCAGCAGACCGAGAAGTTATGGTCGTATGCTCTATAGCACGAAGGTTTTTGACCATCGAGAGCCCTGTGGCTGCACGATCTGTTTGTTCTTCTGGTTGCCCAACAGCAAGACCAGAGGTTGATGCGATTTCAGAGGCATCAGTCTGTAAATTTTTGTTAATTTGGTCTGAAATATTGATCCCACGAGTATCCGGGAAAGAAACATCACCCATGCCGGAGCCCGGTACGGCACGGGAAGGCTGGTTTAAAACCGAAGGTCGCCTGGTATTCGGAGTTCGCATATTAGCGACTAAGCACTCTCTTAGTCACGCATCCCTCAGCATATGCTGTTCCACCTTGGATTAGATATAATTAAAATATTATAATTTTATAATAATTAAAATATAATTAAGCAATGAAAACTATAATTAAATCCTTCATTCTTCAACTATTTTTTATAAACATTATTGGGCCTCCGCACACAAGATGAATTCTGCCGGCATAAAACCGATTTTGTGGGCGAGAGGACTGAGGTGAATGCCGAGTTTGATCGGTTGAACAAAGCAAAAAACTAAATGAAGATCGGGCCGTTATCGGTAGGGGTTATCGAGTTGTAACATCATCGAGTTTCAGCCCGAACGAATTATATATGTACCTATGTACATATATAGATTTCGCCTAAGGTAAGTAAAGGGTTTTCCAATAAGGACAGGTCGATGTTGAAATGAAATAAAACAAGCTGTGAGTGCGGTATTAAAGAAATTATCCTCCGTCCTGATGGAACCTCAAGTCGTCCAATGTGGGGCAAAAGAGATCGGTAAGGATCGTACATGTATTGGCTGTTTATTTACGGAACCAATTGTCTCGAATTTGGCCATCAAACATTGGAGAGTCGACTTTAAAGAGCCGCCACTCCTGCTGTGAAATAGACGCAACGCAGTCAACGGTTGCACTGAAGAACACTCATTTTGATAATATGGTGTTATCATTTGGACGGGCTGCTCAATCCTGTAATTTGCAGTGACTGTATAATAAACACCATATGGGTTCAGGTTCAAGCCCCGGAAAAGCATAAAGTGCAACGTACATTTTATAATAATGGCAATCATCTGGGAATATAAATATTCTGAAAAAGTTTTCCAAGTCAGCCGTTCCGAATCGGAATAAAACTGTAAACGCATTCCATCCACCCAACCTTGTTGCCCCGACTATTTACTATATTTTATTTTATTAAATTATAATTAATGTATAATAATTTTTTATGACATCTTTGATTTATCTTTAAAAAACAACAAAATTTGCACACTAGTCTAGGCCATTTGCCGACATTGAACTGTGAAGTTGAGCTGCTACGTACTTCATGTTCTCTGCAAAAAGGAAATCATGCACGTATTTGCTTGCAATTTAAAGAGAAATTTCTCCTGAAAAGCTTATAATGTCATTTACACTATTCAGTATTCACACATCCATAAGTAGTTAAATTGGCCCAAAACTAGAGAGCTTATTTGACCAAATACAGAATTAAATAAACGGAATAACGAAATAGAAATAAAGGGTGGGCCATCTAGTGTTTTCTTTTTAAATCATAGCTTATTTTGGCACTGACAGGCAAAATCAAGACAAAAAGTTCGTGAGACTGGCATGCTAGTGGACAACACTCATGGTCCCCGTCGTTGTACGGTGTGCACAGACGAGAATGTGGCTGCTGTAGCCGAGAGTGGAGTGGTGGCATCAATGGACCTTTTTTCTTCGAAAATGAGGCTTGGAACAACGTTTCGGTCAACGGTGGACGTTACAGAGCCATGCTAACCGATTTCTTTTTACTGAAATTGAAGACATGGATTTGTACGACCTCTGGTTCATTTAGGATGGCGCACCATGCCACACTGCCCATGCCACAGTCGATATTTTGCTCACCAAATTCCCAAATCGTGTTATCAGCCGTCTTGGCGATGACAATTGGCAGCCTCGGAGCTGCGATTTGATCCCTTTGGACTTTTTTTGTTGGGAACCGTGAAGGACCAATGTTATACCAACAATCCGGAAACGACAATTTCATCAAAGCAATCCGTGAGCTACAGCCAGAAACCATCAAAAAGGTCTTGGAAGTGGAGTGGCAGAAAGCGCTACTGCGAAGCCAGCCGAGGCAGCCACTTGAACGACGTTGTGTTCCATAATAAATGGGAATGTTTGCTCTTACTAACAAAGCAAAAACAAATTTAATTTTGTTCATTTTATAGCATGTTTAAAAAGAAATTTGTGTTTGGCCCACCCTGTATAATTGAAACTGGTATTCTTGTCCCTATCAACTGTCTTCGTTATAAACCATGTTCTTATTTGATTTATGATAGATTTAACCAAAGTATATTGTATTTCATAATTTTTGATTTTACTTTAAAATAAAACGATACAATGGCAGGTTTAATCTTGCCGTAAATAAATTGCACTCTAAAACCTTTGTCGAAAGTTCTTTCCTAATGAAGTTAAGCTGCTACGTGCATATCATCTTCTCATAATACAATTTAAAGAGTACCTGCCTGAAACTTGCAGTAAGAGAAAATGCAATGCAGTTTGTGGCGAAATCGTTAACACAAACACAATGCAAATGCAAGGACCATCTTTCCTCTTTCGATTGGTTAATGGTTGTGTACGTACAAAATGCAAAGAGAATATGTAAACCGAATTCCTTCCTAAATAATCTTCTTTGTTCCATTTGACTCTTCCCATTCCAATGTCTCGTTATCGTTACTGGTTACTCTACTCCACTGCCACTCCCGTTTTGATGACCCAAAGAATATAAGAGAGTGTTATATTGTATATTCGTCTTATCATCCATCCCTCGTTATGTTAGTCACTTCTCGCTTCACTCATATCTCATATGCATTAAGCATGACTGCATGAGTCATGAGATGATTATATTTGTGGTTGTGGACTGTGGTATGCATCATGCATGTCGCATCGTATTTGTTATTCGAGTCCTATTCCTACGAGTATATGGTTAGATTAGAACAGGGTTTTTCCTCTTTCTATGCATCAAGAATTAAGAGAGCTTCGTATCTGGAAAATTGGTTCTCTTAAAGGACTAAATCCCTCAATTTTCCATAATTCCTTTTTATAATATACATGAATATGAAAATGAAACATGGAGGGTTAAGAGAAATCTGTTGTGTTTGGAAAATTGTTTTGGCGTTGGCATATAAAAGCACGAACTCCCTTTATTGTTCGTCAGTTTCGGTAGAAAGTAAAATACGGACGTTTCGTTAAATTCTAGCTATGGAAAGGATGAAAGTGGAATACATCCTAAAGTAGCAAACAAAAAAAAACAACATATTGATTTGATTACGGTTTCGTGGAGTGTGCAACCTAAGTGCTTTGTTTGCAGAAAGTGAAATGTGAAATAATTCTAGATTTATGTGTTGACTTAAATTGAAGTTCAATTCAAGTTTTTTTTTTAATTTAATAAAATGATAGTTCGTTATGAAATTAGTTCAAAGGATATAATTCTCAACTTTAACGCAACACGTTTGATAACCGATAACACAACGCAAGTTCATAACAATGTTGAGAAGGACAATTTCTCACTTAGCATCACTGTATTGAAATTGGTATTTGATTTAAAAACATACCAAAACGAATCATCAAAAAATGAAGATATGGCAGCATCTATTTTGTATAGTGATTACGAAACAGCCGAAACAAACAACAAGCAGGACATAACAACTATACCTGCACAGACTATTGCAACATTTATAATTAACAACAAGCGACCAACGATAATTGTTTATCCCACAGGTAAATCAAAACGGTTCGACTAAACCTTAGCTGGTTGCACTACCCAAATAAATATGTCTTTACCAAGTTTAAGGCCGGAATTGTATGATCCGTTTTGGTTTTATTTTACACTATATCTCTGCTCCCTGATCGTAACGGATTAAGCCTATCTTTAATGACTGCAATCAACAGAATTGATTTCATGTTACGAAATAAAATGCGAGAAAATAAAAAAATTGCATCAATATTTCAATTTCCCAACAATAAAAACCACATTTTAATAAAGTATTCATAATACATTCTTCCAAATGGTTAAGTTGGGCGGGCTTCGTTTGTGGGCTGGCGAGAAGTACCCCGTTCAACACTCAGGTCAATACTGTAGATACTAACCCATTTTGATTACCGTCGGAAACAAAAATGTTGTCCCGCCTTACATATTATTAACTTTTGTAATCCATTACTTACTATGCGGTGTGGGTACGTACAAACTATCTTTTCGAGAGGTTTTAATGAAGTTCATTAACTTGTCTGTTGATATGCTGGAAAACTAGTCTAGGTCTAGGAAGAAGTATCAGCAATTTGTTCGTGTTGTTTTGGAGACCTGATGTCTTAGGAAGTGCGTTGAGTCAGCTTCTGCAAAGTTCATCCATCTGGCGTATTTCCCTCATGTGGTACCGCAGCCGCAGAGTATTTTTCCCCGATGGAAAGGGATAGTATATCATTCTGCATAAGTCTCTCGATCCGGAATCCTCTGGAAATATGTCTCTATGAACCGAGTTCCCAATTGTTCTAGTCCTGCCTGACCGATGATATTGTAGGCCATCACTATGATACCATCTAGGAAGTTCGTACGCTTTCGCCTGGAACAAGGGGATGTGCTCGCATGAGGAGGCACTTCTCCGCTTCTCTTGTCCGCTGCCACACACGACCTTTCAAAGGGATTGAGCTACTAATCGCCAGTCCATGTACTGGGCTAGGCATGGGTAGTTTGACAGCACATACCTTCATCAAGAAAATTAAGCCTTAATTAACTCTCAAGCATTTCTGCGAAAAACTTGACTTGGTTATCCCTGGTTCTCAGAAAATTGGGATAATTTGAGTGGGCATTTGTCTATTTCACTTTGCTTTGCTAAGGCTGCAGTTATAGCCATCAGTAAAATCCATCCGTAAAAACACGAAACAGAACACATTTAGCCATAGCATATCATAGGAATTCAGTGGAATACTTCATGAAACTGGTTGAGAAGTTGTACAAAAAAAGTTGAAAAGAAAAAGACCGAGATTGAGTTCAACGATTAAGTTTAAGTGCTCCAAAAAAGTGAAACAATTTTTTATGGATGCATTTTACGGATAGCTATAACAGAAGCCTAAAATAAATGGGAGTCATCGAAACTTATCCACAGCCGTGTCACCCATGGCGGTTATTAAGTTGGAACAAATATAGAATTAAAGACGGAGAACTTAGCTTTAACACCAAGTTCAGTCCTTCTGAAAACAGATTGAAATTAACGTAGCTCGACCAATCCTACAGCTTAGTTTCTTCCATCACACGTGAATAAAACCACTTACCACTTACCAGCTGTTTCAATTGAACTTCACTAGCATGCAGAGTGCATTAAAGACGGATTCTGGAGACTATACAATCACTCCAGATTTGTTCACGTTTACCTTCATCTCAGCTTCAACACAAACGGTTACAAACCTGTCGAGTGTGCACTGATATTCAGTCCCAAAAGTTCCCAAGGGTGACCTATGACCATGCTATCAGCGAAAAGCAAATAAGTTATTCTCAGGTCTTCAAATCCGAAATGTTATTTGACAGGGATGTGCAGTAACGTCCGGTCCGCAGGAAAATAATGAAAAGAAGACGGGACAAAACGCACACCTAACTAAGTGGTAGAGGTATATCACTGGAGCAATCTCTTTTATTTTGCCTTTGTTTGCGATTTAATAACAAAAGTGACTTTTTCAACCGTGAGACCATTTGCCGCCTGCTTTAAGCGATGTCATCCTCAATGCCCTGGATTGGAAAGTGTCGAAAGAGAAAGTCGCTCCATCTGTGCAAATAAGTTCTTCTTATTGCAAAGAAGAGATTCGGCCTTATTTCACTTTTGAATGCGAAATAAAGCCGAACATTGTTTGCGAAATAAAGCCGAATTTTAATGCAAACTTTCTTTAAGCCGATGACCCCTAAAACCTCCACCCACCCCATATCCAAACAGTAAACCCAAGCAGGGGGGTTGTGGGGGGCAGCATGTTCTTTTCTCACCACCAGCCGCCACACCGAGCCGCTTCACTTCGCAAACATCTCCTACTGCAAAAGAAATGACTGCTGTTGAAAACAACCGTCATTCTTCCTTTCAGAAACCTGCCGTGAAAATTCCTCCCGTATCCCATCGTTTTGTAGAGTGTAACGATCTTTGGTTTACTTCCACTTTACCAGAACCGATATTTAATGATTGAGATACAATAAGGTGGTAATCAGTTAACAGTTCAGCCCCTCTCAACACTCTAACATTACAAACTATACTTTTAATTTATCTACACGAAGGTACCACAAAGAAATCTATCAAAGATTTCTGTTGAAGACATCGACGGTACCATCGCCATGGGTATTTATGAATAACTTTGTGTGGAAGAAAGAGTTCATAATGGACATGCCATCTGAACAGCGAAAGTCCAGCATACTCTCCCCGTTCACGTTCTGATCGGGGTCAGCGTATCTCCCATCCCAATCACTTCGTTACACCCACACCAAGCATTGAAGTGTCTTTTGTATTGAATTATGTTTATCATATTGTTTCAATTATAATTTTAAGACATGGAAATAATAATAAAAAAAATTGCCGCGTTGCATTGTCAAAAAATCGGAATTATTCACCATTTCTTGCCCGAGAGCTCTAACACTTATTGTGAAATTATCCTTTTCCCGCTGGATTGAGAAAATATGAGCGCAAATGAGCTGTCGATTCAATTTGATTAAAATTAAATTAAAGGTGGAGTTTGTCGATAAAGTTCGAAACGAAATTAATTACAAGCGTAATATTTTGCAATGGGAAATAAATTAATTTTTGGAGTCCAAGGAACGTAAACAAAACCAAAGGCTGGAGCTCTAGTGGTTGTTCTACGGACATACTTCTTCAAAGACGAAGTTGAACGTTACCGCATTATAAAAATGATATGGGGATTCAACAGAACAGGGAAAACTGTCACACTTTTAATACTTTTGTGGAAGTTCAATTTCCAGTTCTAATTCCTATCCAGAATCAGACATAGGTATTGGGCGCTATCGGAAAGCTGAGTCGGATTTTTTTCAATTAGAGTACTTTGCCATAGCTGGAGTGGAAGTACTCCACCCTGCGGAGTTCTACCTTTTCCTAAACTTCTCAGTATGCAGCACCCAAATTCTAAATTATTTACCGTGTTTAACAACCCTGATTGATCCCTGATGACTTTGCCTTACGTCAATCTATAGGTTTTCAACTGCGGTAGTTAGCTCCGCGCTCTATAGGTATCCTTAAATGCACATTCGGTGGCTCGGAAGACTATAATAGTAAATTCATTGGCGGCTAGTGAATTTTAGACAAATCTGACAATGGAGTGCAAGTACAGTTGTGTTCATGAAAATAGTAGTGCTGCTCTACACAAAACTTAAGCCAAATGAAACGGTACTTTTTCCGTTGAAAAATACAAGGATGCAAACTTTTTGTTTAGAATGGAGGGGGAGAGTACGATAACTACGGCGCCAAAAATTGATAACGGTATTTTGTAGAGGGGTTAAATACAAGCACTTTTTACTATGGGAGGGGGGGGGTCTATCTTACTCCGTTTAGGCGGGAGGGGTAATTTAAAGAAAATTATACTTTAAATGGAAAAAAATACATTAAAAAACAATGGCAACACCTATAATAATAGACTATATCATTTTAGAAAGCCCGGAATCTATTCTTTCATATTATTTTTAAATCAAGTTATTCCTTTAAATAGTTTTTGAAAAAATCAATTTCAAACTTGAAATTTAAGGACAAAAATTTGGGGTGAGTAAAATAATTTTGGCGATGAAAACTAATGATGGAATTATGTAGAGGACTTAAATACAACCATTTTTTACTATGGGAGGGGGGGTCTATCTCGTTCCGGTTAGGCGGGAGGGGTAATTAAAAAAAAATTATAAATAAAATTAAAATAAAATATTGAAAAACAATGGCAACACTTACAACAACGAACTATAGTATTTTTCAAAGCCAGGAATCCCTTCTAAATTGTCTAAAATGCAAATTTTGTCTCCCAATGTGAAATTTCAGGCCAGAGACTATAGGCGTATTTTTTTGGGAAGTGAGTATAACAAAACCAAAAGTGAGTATAACAGTTTTGCATGTAAAACCAAAAATGAGTATACCAAAACCAAAAGTGAGTATACCAGTTTTGCATGTAAAAGTAAAAGTGAGCTAGCTATAGATTCCCAAAAAAATACGCCTTATATCTGAAGAATGTTGTTGACATGGGTAAACTAATATTAGGCGTATTTTTTTGGGAATCTATAGCTAGCTCACTTTTACTTTTACATGCAAAACTGGTATACTCACTTTTTGTTTTGTTATACTCACTTTTGGTTTTACATGCAAAACGCTTATATTCACTTTTGGTTTTGTTATACTCACTTCCCAAAAAAATACGCCTATAATTTAAAGAAAGTTTGAATGTACTCATCCTTGCACCCATCCCAAAATCCAACAGTGACCCCAAGCAGGGGGGTTGCATATGCATTTCAAGGCGCAAGGGTAGCAATTTGTACTCTAAACGGAGCGACATATAAAAGTAATTTTCAATTTTCTCAACAATTAGAGGACATAAATCAATCTGGTTGTCAGTGTTCGATTAAGATTTGATTTAAACAGTAAAAACTACAAACAAATTAAGTATCTATTTTCTCAATACAGAAAAAAATCAGCAGTCAACCTTTTTTTTTTAAATTTTTTTCCTTAAATTTCAAGTTTGAAAGTATTTTTTTCAAAAACTATTAACAGCTATAACTTGATTTAAAAATAATATCGAAGAACACATTCCTGGCTTCCAAAAATCCTAAAGTCCTTTATTGTAAGTGTTGCCATTGTTTCTCAATTTTTTTTTCATTATAAGTATTTTTTTTTTTTTTAAATTGCCCCTCCCGCCTAAACGAAGCCAGATAGACACCCCTCCTCCCATAGTAAAAAATGCTTGTATTTAACCCCTCTACAAAATACCGTTATCAAAAATTGCGTTACTTTCGGTCAAAATGTATTATGCTTTTGACGATTTTAGAGATATGCACTACTATTTTCATGAACACAGCTGTACATACTTTGAAATCATTTCTGTTTGGATACTATTACGAATATGCATGTCTTTGGAAAGTTTTAGGTGGCAAGATGATAGGCTTGAAGTCCTTTAGTGTGGTGTGAGATGCTTTTTCCGTCTTGGGTAAGAAAATTACTTTCACCTTCCTCCATAATTTTATTATGTATTCAAGATCCAGTCTTGAGAATGTAACGGATTAAAGGAGTTGGGATAAACCCATCCCTTGATGGAAGGATGAAGATCCGAAAAATGAATGCTCCTACCCTTACTCAGCCGCGAATGTAACAAAAGCTGGAGATAATAAATAAACGGGGAGATCTAAAACCTTCCAAACCTTTTGAAACCCATATGACCCAAAGCCACACGACTCCTTGAGGCAGTCCGGACAGCTGAGAAGAAAGGGTGTTCACTTCACCGAAGCGTAGGCATGCTAGTCTGCGCACTTGCACGCTCGTCGGGTGGGCCTGGGGGCTTTATTTCCCCGATGAAGTAGACGGTCGTTATTTAAATAGATAGGCGCGAAATATCTAATGAATACATTATCAGCTAACCTTATCATTGTTGAAAGAAAGAGGGAGCTCGAGTTGGTGTTTGCCCCCTTGGTGTACCCACTCCTGCAGAGTTTGAACTACTGTTTACACTACGCGTCCATGACTAATATGTCACTATCCCTTCATATTAGCCCCTTACCGAAAACGTTCATCTGCACTCTCAAACTACCAAGAGATATCCTCTAGCTTCGTCACATCCACCAAAACCCTAAACCTTTCCAATTCCAACTGCATTTTTTTGCTCACCAACCTTTAATTTTACTGAGCTTCAACAACAAAAAAAAATAATGGAAAAGTCGAAAATTTCAAAGTTCTTGATCAATAATTTATTCATTAATTTAATATTCATACGAATTACTCCTATTTCTTTTTGTTTTTAACAACAATCCAGAAAAACAAACCTTAATAATACCCTAAACAATCTATACCTAAATACCAAACAAACAAATTATTAATATTCAAATGTATCAATATAGATGATACCCTAATCTCAAAATATATACACATTCAGCCCTATCGAGGTATCCGATCGGAACAGATTTTTTTCCGCTACGCATACTCTGTCGGAGACTGAAATTAGATTCGATTTATCAATACTTCACTGCAAATCGTAGTAAACAAATTCCGCAACCAATTCCTGTCGGAGCATATCGGAAGAAAATTCGTACGAAGCTGTCAAAAATATCGGTAAAAACGCACTTGATCGCACTGAAATGCCAGTGTGCCTCCGAAAGAAGTTCCGAAAAGCTGTTCGGAAGAATACCTCGAAACAAAAATCCTCCGATTCGTCTTCGTATGAAATCGGAGAATTTTCCGTTCCGACGGATACCTCGATAGGGCAGATTATGTAAAAATAATTTAATAAAAAAAAAATACAAAAAATTTTCATCACTCGATTCACTTCAAATAAGCGTATAAAATTCGTAATTCGTGTACTCTGGCGTATATGCACTAAAATTCCAAATTTATATTAAAAAACATTTTTTCGATTTGATTTCTTAAAATTTATATATTTTTTCTTCCCTGTTTTGGTAATTTTAATCACATTAATAATTATACATTTTACGTTAAAGTAGTTCGCTCAAATGTATGTTAGATACAGTGAGCGTCAAAAGTGAGTGAACACTAATGATGTTTTCGTTTGTCTTTGAAGTTTGAAAACTATTTATTTTAAATACCTACCCATAAAGTAATTTATCCTGTCAAAATGAAATACGTTTTGTTATTGCTGTTTCGTTATCAAACTTTCTACAGATTGCTAGTTTTTAAGAATTTTTCAAGACCCTAAAAAAAATGTAAAAGAGCGTTTGTGTTAACTCACTTTTGACGCTCACTGTATATATCGACGCTGCTTTGATTCTTGTCCAGGGGTGAGGGGGAATACGTGGACATCTTCGCTGGCCCGAGGTTTCGATCGCAGCTACGTAACTACAGGTAAAAAAGGGAAATCATTTATGTTCATGTGGGCGAACTGTGGCTAGATTTTTCACCGAATATCGTGATAGTTTACACGACCTTGCAACTTCTCAAAGGTATTCTGATACGACGCCATGTATACCTCTGTATAATCGTATAATTCAATTCTCTGTTAATTAATAATTCCGAAAAGCCTAATGATGGGCGATGGCCCATAACCTATTGAAATAGGTCTAATCGGATTGAAGTTTTAGAGAAGAATAAAAGTTTTATTTGAAAAATAAAATATTATAAAAACATTAAAAGTTAAGATCACTTAGATTTTTGTAAACTAAGTTTCCTGATCTCCAACAGGTTCTATTTAACTATGTTGACAAAGTGGTTGCGGTCTTGATTATCTGATTGTAGGTTTCTTTTGGGCGCTGATTGCTAACGTTGCTGTGGTGATAATGTTGTTTTTTTTTTGTCGCTCGATTTCTGCGCTGACTGCGGACGATGAGGCGCTGCATTTGATGGTTGTGTCACTGTTTTTGTTTTGTGCTGGGCTGGATTGAGTTGCCGTACTAATGTACTATGCTCCGTGGAATGTGGCCGACGAGTATGATGCTACTGCTATTGTTGACTTGGACGACGCAGGTTAGGTTAGGTTAGGTTAGAGTGGCAGGCCGCAATAAGTGCAGCCTCAAGTAGGCCAGAGGAGGCCAATTGTGATACCACAAGATCTCACAACTACCCGTTGAACCAAGAGGAGCTAAGAATGAAGCGTTGGAGGCAACTTATGGTTGCATTAGCGAGTTCGCCGAGATTGTCGAAGAAGTATTCTCCAAGATATAGTTTTCTACGAGCTGAGAGGGCTGGGCACGTGCATAGGAGGTGAAGAATTGTCTCTTCCTCCTCCTCGTCCATGCAGCTTCTACAGAAGTCATTGGAAGGGAGGCCCAGCCTGAGAGCATATCTCCCAATTATGCAGTGTCAGTGGATTTGACTGAAAGGGGTGCTGCAAATGTTCTTGGAGATAACCTTGACAGGCACGTTCAATGTCTTAAGGCTGCCCGCGCTGATGTTGTTGGTGACGTTTGTAACTCAGGGAATCTGTTTTTTATTGCAGTGGCAATTTCTTGAGTAAGAGTCCCAAGCAAACGCCAGCAGGTGTGTTTGAAAAAGCTCTTCCATGAATCCTGTACTGAAAATATAAATTGAACAGGTTGTCGATAGTTGTCGAAAATCTAAAAGAGCTATTTGCACTAATCTGCCATAATAGAAATTTGATAATGTAGGTAATTCAGAATAACTATGGGGAATATGTTGATATCATTCAATTGATGAATTTAGTTGTATTGGATAAATTCGTTGTTTAATTAAACTTTTTCAAAAATTAAATTGAAAACTGCTAAAATTCCAATTCTCTCCAATTTTTTAAATTATTTTAATTTTTTCATCCACATTGCTTTCTGGAAAGTGAGTGTCTTGAAACAGTTGCAGTAGTTCTTGACTAGACGGTATTTCTGTTCCGTCTCTTTTCTTTAGACAGTTAGTAAGCTTGTGCCATGTGCCTACTTGTATAGGATACGAATGATTCATTCATGGTAGAAGTAACCCTCATCGTCAAGGAGTCAGTGACGATGAGGAAACAGAAAACTACGTTTTTAGTTACATGTCTTCAATCTTTCGATGATAACGGCAAGCACTTTAGTAATTTACACGTTCGCGGACAGTTGAAATCGCAAGTGGTGGTGGAAAATGCACCAACCATAACTTTTGTTCCGATTGGAATAAATTAACGAAAAAACAACCAATAGGATCCTGGTCATGATTTACATGCTTTTCTTAATAAAAAAAAAACAGGAGCGGCAAATGCCGCTCTGTCCCAGCAGATCAAATTTTACATATATATTTTACATGCTGGGATAGAGCGGGAAATGGAGCTCTCAAAAAACATTGTTTTTTGCACATAAATACATTTTGAAACTGATATTTCATTTGAAAAAAACATTATTACAACAACATCATGCGTAACAACTCGAAGCAAGTCATATTATTTGCGTAAAATCCTTTTTTTCTCCCGTTTATCCATCACGAGAAAAGTATAATAAGCCTCTACAATACAAAAAACAACATTTCTTTTTCTAGCATTCAGCTAGCACCATCGCCTAGCGGTGTGCTCGGACATTTCACAAAATATTTAGTTTTCTACTGGGACAGTATTTTGTATCTCTATACAGTAAAACCTCGTTAATTCGGAATGTTTGGGGGGAAGGTCAGTCCGAATAAACGAATTTTCCGAATTAATGAGCGATATTTTTTATGCACTCTAACCCGTTCCTTTTGATGAAAAAATGCAAGAACATTAAACTAAAATTAAAATTATTTTAATAACACAAAAGATTAGAAATAATACATATCTACAATTTATTCTAATTCATTTTTGTAACTATGTCAATGGTACTGGTGTTTTCCCAAACCACATCTAAATGTGGATTACCGCGATTCCCCCAATATAATTTTTTTATGGTTTTTCCCGACTTATAAATAAATGGGTACTCCCCCAATAGACATTTTGATGATTTGTTCCGACTACGTTTTCAATCATTGCGTTATTTAATTTTTTCTAATTTAATTTAATTTTTACATAAAAAAATTGAAAACCAACTATGTACTCTCATTTATTCGGAAAAATCTCTTTAAACATTTTTTTTCCGAATAAACGAGTTTTCCGAATTAAAGAATTCCGAATTAAAGGGGTTTTACTGTATATATAAAACAAATTGGAAAAAACTGTATGTTTCCCTCTGCCGCCCGTAATTTTCAAACAATTTAGTTGATTTTTTTTAAATGTCGGTAATTACAGTGATCACATTCAAAATCGTATATCTCGAAAACCACCGAATCTATTGATCTCAAACTTACAGGTAATCTTACGTATTGGCCCAGAAGTGCTCCTGCGAATATTGGTCAAAATTGGACAAAGGGGCGTGGCACCTCCCATACAAAAAAAAACATTCAAAATATTATACCTCCTAAACAAAAAACATTTTCTATGGTGTGAAAGTCGTTGATGTTATTATCTCGATAACCGCTGGGCCGATTTTCATGAGTCTTTTTTTATTTTGTTCGAATTGCTGTATTTCAGGCTTAGGCAGAAAAAAAGTTCCAGCAAATCGATTTATTCTTATTTCTCGCATTTTGCGAAAGAACATTGTTATCTAAGACCTAAGCAAGATTCCTGTGCACGGGCAAAGCCGGGCGGGTACGTCTATCTCTATATATATAAAACAAAAAAAACTGTATGTTTCCCTCTTTCGCCCGTAATTTTTACCCAATTTAGTTGCTTTTTTTTAAATGTTGGTAATTACGGTACTCAATTGATAGGCCAAAAAAATTAAAAAAAGTTTTAAAAAGCAAAAAAATGGCTGTCGAAGCCGGCGGGGGCTGAGCTAGTTGATTGTATAATTCAATGAAAAACTTGACGGCAGTTGCCGCTTTACGTTATAGAGTACAACAAAGTTGGACGGGATATGCCGTTTTGTCCCACCAAAAACCTCAAATTAGAGCGGCATATGCCGCCTTGTCCGCGAACGTGTTTATTTGTACTCTGGTGATCTAAGATCTACATCCTCGGTTCTTAAACTGTGTTAAATTTTCAATTTTCAAAAAATCATAAAAAATGTTAGCGAAGAGATTTTTGAAAAATTTTTTTTTGCAGTCACTATATTAGAATTGTTTGAAGAAACTTTTTGCATCAAAACATTTTTTTTTTGGACCGAGGAAAAAAGTCAAAAAAGTAGGCTTTTACAAAAGTTCTAAATTTTTAATGGGTACTTAATAGGTTAAGGAAAGTTGTGTATCATTCAAACGGAATTTAAATGACCTTTCCATTGATGCCAAAATTTACATGAAGTAAGTTCAAATTTTGAGTAGAATTAACTTTAGTTTTGTCAAAATACTTATGCCGACCAGTGTAGATCTGCATAGTTCTTCTTCTTCAAAACATGTATTTTAATTCTGTATCATTGAACTAATTTTGGGTTGGTATATTGGGAGTAAATACCCTGAACTTGCCAAACAGGCTATCGTGGAATCCGTCGGAATTAAGTTTCACTTCACCTATTCGATTCCCTCCCACCTCCTACTGCTATCGTGGAATCCACCAGAAACGTTTCCTTATCGACACGTTTTTGGGAAAGGTAGTTTCACTGTCAAACGGCGGTCTTTCATTTGTCAATACAAATCTGTGTAGCTGCATTTGGCGGAGGCATATTATGAAAAGTTTGTTTTAAAAGTGATTTAAATAAAACATAAAGCATAAGAGAAGAACGAAATGAGCAGTGTTCTCAGAGAAGAATACGAGACAGGTTAAGAGGAGCAGTGCATGATTTCTTGGAAATCCCGGATGAAATGTGTTTTTAGAAAGATTATTTATTGATTTTAATACAGTTCATTATTTCACAGATTTATTACAAATGTCCGGCTTAATTAACATGTAATTTTCTTAAAAAAAATTCTCACGAAGTGCAGCAAGCAAGAAAACCTATGAAATCCGCAATGATTTTGATGCGGGTAAGAAATGTAATTTTGTTTGGGAAAAATTCGATTTGAACGTTTTCAACGATACAGTGAAACTCATTCACATTAGCCACACGGGGAACTGTTCACTTTGCGGATTCGACGATACCAAAATATTTGTTTCCGTGAATAATTCCCCCCGGCGGATTCCACGATATTAAATTTGCTCCCTTTTGTGACAACACATCGCTGCGAAGCAGGATTTTCAGCTTATACTTATGCAAAGACTAAATACAGATCGAGATTGGACGCTGCTCTGCTCCAGATATGCGAATACAGATTTCGGAGATAGAAGTCAATTTTAAAAAAATTATAAATAAAACAATGAAACAGTTTCATTCTTCACACTAACCTTGAAAAAAATGTCTTAAATAAAAAAATTTATTTTGAAATGTGTTATTTTTCATTTTTTAAGATATATTTGGGGTTCCGAAATATATTTGGGCCTTGTTTAGGGTTCCACAGCTTAATAAGTTTGAGAACCGCTGATCTACATGGCTACTCTACTTTTACTTATCTACCTCTACTTCTCTTCTACTCAATGACATGAACAATTTTAATGTTCAACCCGGAAATGAAAATATCTAACTCTAAATTTGCACCGGAAAATGGAAATATAAAAAAAAATAATACCGGATATGCAAAACTTTCGAAAATTAGACCAGGATATTAAAAAAATTCTAAATTTAAATTTGGACAAGAACATTTTTATTTTTAATCTATACATCTATACATAATAATAAAACTGTAGGGCTTTTCTTTGTCAGCTAAAAACTTGAAAACTACTGGACAGATTTCGATGAAACTTTTTTTAAATGTTCCTTAAGACTGTAAGACTGCTATAGGCTATGTCGTTTATAGCCACGTCCTTAGAAACAGTTTTTAGCCAAAATGTATTTTCTGAAGTGAAAATATATACATACACATATACCTTACTACAAATGGATGTTTATACCAAAGATAATATATTATATTATCTTTGTTTATACTTTTGCGATCGTCAAACAAAAACAATACGTATTCTTCACATTCGAAAAGGGTTGATTTGTTTTCGCAGTGAGTGCTATGGTCAGTTGTATATGTAGGTATGTATATTATGATCGTATGTCCGATGCATCCAGGATGGGGATGGGGTGCGTTGTGCGTGCTGCAGTATGGCATGGGGTATATTAATAATCTTCATAAGAGAAGAGACGTATAATACAAAACAGGTTTCATTCTAGAATTTCATTCGATATGGTGTATGGTAACAGTGTATGGTTGGGGTAGGTAGTTGTTCGGATTCCATAGGAAGAGGGAAACAAAGGAAAGGAAATACAGCATTACAAACAAGTAGCATGATCAAGGAGAGGGGGGCGATGTAGAGGGTGCACATTATATATCCAATACAATAGATCCATTATTGATATCGCCACGCCAAAATTGGACAAACGGGAGTGACGCCTCCCATACAAAAAACATCTTCTATGATTTTCATGAATCTTTTTTTGTTTTTTTCGTATTGCTGTATATTTCAGGTTTAGACAGAAAGAAAATTCCAGAAAATTGATTTATTCTCATTTTTCGCATTTTACGAAAGAACATTATTAGCTAGGACCTAAGCAATACAATTCCTGTGCACGGGCAAAGCTGGGCGGGTACAGCTAGTGCGGATATAAAAACAAATTCGAAATTTTGACCGGATCACGATTTTAATTTTTACCTCGGATACATAACAAAATTCTTGAAAAATTCTAAATGTCAACTGAATAGGTAGGTACTATTTTTTTCATGATCTAAAGGCTACGCCCCCATCAACGTCAATTTAAAAATTGATCCTTCTTACAATATTGAGCAACATAATTAAGATTGAGCAATATATTCATGATGACAATAAAATAGTTTGTCGAAAAGCTTCCAAGAATTAAAGAAAATAAGATTTTTTTCTATTTGGTGGGTCTATAAAGGCATAAACAAAAATCATCCCCTTAATATATTCATGTTTAACCCCCAGTTCCACACTGAAAGTTTAAACTAAAGTTCAACTGAACCTGAACGTGAGTTTAAATTTGAAGTTCAACTCGTTCGGTTTCACAATATAATCTAAACTTCAGTTCAATTAAATTTAATGAATGAATTTGATAGTATTGTACAGTTCTTAGCTTTTATACGACTTTTTCAATATCGTTCCTTGTCTTTTCTTTCAAATAATACGCAAAACAACGTCAAATATTTGTGTTTTTGACAATCGCCTGGATCTATGAGGTTTAAACAGCAGAATACTGTAGTTCAACTTAAACTATAGAATGAACTCTGTTCAAGGTTTAAACGAAATTCTGAAACAGAATTAATTGTTGAACTAAAGTTTAGACTAAAAGAGTTGTTTAAACTTCCACTGTGAAACTGGGGGTTAGTTTCTCTTTTTACAAGTACTACGTTTATATTTTTAAAGCAATTCAAAAAGTTTTGAGCTCATTATTATTTTGTTTTGTTTTCTATTTTCAGTTTCACCAGAATCAGTAGTCATACCGATCGTTTCTTGCATTCTAGGATTTCCTTTACTTGCCTTACTAATTATATGCTGTTTGCGACGTCGTGCAAAACTTGCAAGAGAGCGTGATCGCCGTCGAAACTATGATATGCAGGACCACGCCGTCAGCCTGGTCAGATTTAGTCCAATTCATAGGCTTAGTGAGTCCGCATGAGTGTGTTTTAATCCGTTACTTTTATTTATTTGTTGTACATTTGCATTTTTTTTAACTCTCATTGTAAAATTACCTAACACTGGAAGAACTCATATTTATTTTTTTTGATTTCAGATAACCGATCGTCGAGAGCTATCAGTTTATGTCCTGAGCGAAGCCTAAGCCGTGGCTTTCCATCTTTAGAGCTTGATACAGTACTTGAAGAACGTAGTGATATGGAGCAAACCCAAACGGAAATTTTTAATTCCGACTCACCAGTGGAATCAACATCACAGAACAATTCCTGTTCCAGCTAACATCTACCTAAGCAACCGACTGAACCTTGTGCTAGTAGTGGTATTAATGCATTAACAAATTCTGTAGATACATTTAAGTTCAAAAGTGTGGATGTTCGTTATCTGAAGGAGACAAAGCAACGAACTTCTCGCTCTGACTCCATCCTATGTCGATCCCCGTTGTGGGCCACGTTAACACATGCTCAGACAATCAGCGAGTTTTCTGACGACTGCTTATAACACGATGATGAGAAAACACACAAGCAACTGCAAAACGACAAAAATGAATCACAATTGGGAGCATTTTAAATGTCCATTTAGTTGTACAAAAATAAAAATAAATTGAATTAAGTGTACATAGTCAAACAGCTTTGAAATGTGTTTTAATGTTATACTATTATAATTATTATACTTGTAACCATAGGCGTGTTTTGTTGAGCAAAGTCTCAGCAGAGTAACGTAAATTACGCACCATTGACATATTAGGGGTATTCATGCAACGTTGTAAACTCGTCGTAAACGTCGTAAGTTTACGACGTGGTAAATGAACTGTCAAAATTTGTATGGAAAATCATTTACGAAGAGATGGTAAACTTACTACGCGAATTTGTGTGGAAAACCGAGATGGTAAACTTACGACGAGGTTATTGTGACATTTCACACTTGAAATAAAGGCGCGAAATCAGAAAAAAATGGCTTTGCATGCATTTATAATACTTTTGATGCATTTATAAATAGAAATTGCACATTTTACTATTCCAAGTGTAGGATAATTTGTTAGTCCACCAAATTGTATTAAGAAAACAAGTTTTAAAAGAGTTTAAATAACGAAATTTCCAATTCCAAACAAAGTGAGTTTCGGGTAGGTGCACGGGAAGTCGGCGGTCTATTCTTACTGGTTTGTGGTATAAATAATCAAATCATACTGTGACGATATAAGGGGCATAATATTTCATTTATAGGCATATTTTTTTGAGAATCTATAGCTAGCTCACTTTTACTTTTACATGCAAAACTGTTATACTCACTTTTGGTTTTGCGTGTAAAAGTGAGCTAGCTATAGATTCTCAACCTACACAGAAGCCGCACAGCAAATGATGTCCTCAGTCAGCTCAGGCTCGATCTGAAAGCAGATATAATCGTTATATTTATTTATTTATTTATTTTCAATCAAATGAGTACATCTACTGTTCTCGCTAGATTAGATACTTAATACAAACAAATTATACTTAAAAATGACCACCAAAGCCTAACAACAGGGGTAGAATCGGCTAAGGTGATTTGTGATTATCACAAATGTGACAATAGGCGTATTTTTTTGGGAAGTGAGTATAACAAAACCAAAAGTGAGTATACCAGTTTTGCATGTAAAACCAAAAGTGAGTATAACAAAACCAAAAGTGAGTATACCAGTTTTGCATGTAAAAGTAAAAGTGAGCTAGCTATAGATTCCCAAAAAAATACGCCTACTCACTTGTGATCAAATAATATTTTCCGTCTGCGTAAGGTGATCACCAAATATTGTTTAAAATTTGGCATCACTTGACACTGACATGTGTTAATGTGTCATATTTTTTTTTTTTTGTATTATTTTCGAATTGGGGGAAAAGCATTTGAGTAGGTAATGACTTTTAGATAATCATTTTAACAATGTCCTACAGATAATACTGTAGACATGTAATATCAACAGGACCGCAGCCAATAAAGCGCATATCGAGTTGTTGACCAAGCACCTATGTGGAAAAGCACCCGGAGTTTAATGTAGTAGATAACTAGCTGGAGAGTAGATGGAATGTGAGTTGACGGAACTCCAGATGGCAAATGCAATTGCCGCAGGGGTTTTTTTAGTCGAAATTTTTTTAAGAATTTTTTATTTGAAAACAACAATTAGCTTTGTACGCAATGAGTATGTATGTACTTTGAATTTTCCAGCTCCAGTATGTTTAGATTATTTCGGAGTTTTAAAAGCACAAGAAGGACAAAAAACACGCTATCTTTATTTTTATCTTTTTCCTATTCCCTTTCAGACACTAATATTTGCAAAAGTACAAATACGCCCATTTTCTCTTTACACTTTGATCAAAACAACACGCAAGTGACAACTAAACTGCTGTCACAAGAAATTATCACAAAAATGTGATTATCACCGGTGACAATCACCTTACGCAGACCAATTTTGTTGATTGTGACTATCACTTATCACAAATCACCTTAGCCGATTCCACCCCAGGATTAGTTTATTCGGCTAGATTTTACTTTACTGCCCATTCGAAAAAAATCCTTTTTTTTTTTTATTCCGATTGACTTTAATGCGCTGACCTCAAATATGCAAAAAAAAGTTGGCGGTCTCTTACCGTTTGGGCGTGGCACGCCCCCAAAGTTAAAAAAATACCATATAAAATAGTACCAAAATTTCAGGAATGGAGTGTCCAATTTTTGTAAAATTAATTTTTTTATATTCCCTAAATGTGCAGTTAACTTATAAAAAAAGTTTCATCAAAATCGGATCATAAATACCGGAGATATAAAATAATAAAAAAAGGCATAGTTTTTGGCGGTAAAATTAAGCAAACAACATAATAAAAACTTTGCATAGACCCAACCTTGCACCCACTCCAAATCCTACAGTGACCACAAGCAGGGGGGTTGCATAGGTATCTCACTGTTTATTCGGTTTTTGTAAGAAATAAAATGTGATAAGTCAGTAAAAAGAAGGTTTAAATACAAAATATTAGCCCGTGCCCTTGAAAGTAAGTGAAATGTCAATACAAAAGAGCAAAAATTCAGTGGTTTAAATTTAGCTCTTTTTAATTACCTCATATCTTCGGTCTTTATGATCCGATTTTGATGAAACTTTTTTTATAAGTTAACTGCACATTTAGGGAATATAAATTAATTAATTTTACAAAAATTGGACACTCCGTTCTTGAAATGTTGGTACTATTTTATATGGTATTTTTTGAACTTTGGGGGCGTGCCACGCCCAAACGATGAGAGACCGCCAACTTTTTTTTTCAGATTTGTTTTTAGGGCACTGAAATCAATCGGACTGTGAAAAAAAACATTATTTTCGAATGGGCAGTAAAGTAAAATCTTGCCGTTTATTCCTAAATGATTCTCTACTAATATTAAAATCAATAACATCACAATATTTATTGGATTCCCTAAGGCATCTAGAAACTGGTTCATTGTAACCATAGTTAACCCTATGATAGGGTATATGAAATAAAAAGCGATTTCTAAGAACTCTCGCAGGAGCATAAAACCCAACTAATGATAATAGAAAAGGGCAATCGATATGACCATCTATCAAATCGCGAATAAACATAACGGAAAAATATTGCCTCCTTCTGAAAAGAGGTAAGATACCAAATAATTTGCACCTCGTCTCGTAAGATGGCATTTCAATATTCCATCGCAGTCTACGAACAGCTACTCTAGTAAGACGCTTTTGGATCTTCTCAATTCTAAAGGAATGTACTTCGTAAAATGGATTCCATACTATACTGCAGTATTCAAGATGTGATCTGACAAATGCAAAAAATAGAGATTTAAGAGTATGAGGATCTTGAAAGTCTTTCGAGTTCCGCAATAAAAAACCAAGCATCTGATTACCTTTGGCAACCAAAAACTCAATGTGCTTGCAAAAGCTAAGTTTTAGGTCAAAAATAACACCAAGATCTTTTTTGGAGCAAATAATGGACAAAGGGGTATTATCGATTACGTACGTAAAGGGAATTGGAGAGAGGTGACGATAAAAAGAGAGGCCTTGACATTTAGAGACATTGAGATGAAGGTCATTGTCATTACACCAAATAGAAAGACGTTTAAGGTCTTCTTGTAGAAGAATACAATCTTGAGCTGAACGTATTGGTCGGAAGATCTTCAAATCGTCGGCAAACATAAGACACTGGGAACTCAAAAACAAGTCAGGAATGTCATTAATAAACAAAAGGAAGAGTAGAGGGCCCAGATGACTACCTTGGGGTACTCCAGAGGTAACATAAATTGGTGACGAGAGCATTTCGTTTATGCGAACATACTGGATACGATCCGTTAAGTAGGAATGAATCCACTTTAGGATATTGGAGTAAAATCCTAAGGTAGTCAGTTTGGAAATTAATGTTCTATGGTTAACGCGATCAAATGCCTTGGCAAAGTCTGTATAAATTACATCACATTGCAAGCCATTCTCAAGGTAATTCAAGGCAGTATTACAAAAAATTGAGAGATTTGTAGTAGTGGATCTGCCCGTAACGAATCCATGCTGAGACGGAGAGATAAATCTTTTTAAGAGAGGTGTAAGTTTGTCACAAACTAGTTTTTCAAACAACTTAGGGATAGAAGAAATTTTACAGATTGGACGATAGTTGGTAATATCATGCCTCGATCCAGATTTATAGGGCGTTAAAAACGACCTCTTCCAATCTTTCAAAAAATGTCCAGACTGGAGAGATAAATTAAATACTAAACACAAAGGTACAGAAAACGCTATCCATACCCGGATTTTTTTCTAGTTTTAATGAAGAAAGAGCTATTTGAACTTCAGTGATTGAACACTCTAAGTTGCCGATTTACGAAATCACAGGACATTGAGTTGTTACATGAGACTCTAGGTATGGTAGTACCACAAGAATAAACAGATTGAAAGTGGTTAGCGAACATGTTACATATGGTTGACAGATCAGATGAAGATACACTATTAAGACGCATACATTTAGGAATACCATTAGATTGTTTTTTGCTATTAATAAAGCTCCAAAAGCGTTTACTATTGGTTTTTAAATTAGATTCGACAGAAAGAACATACTGTCTGTAAAGAAACTTATTTAAAACATCAATGTCTTTTTGAAGCGTCCGATAAACTTTCAGAAGTTCCGGGTCGTTATTTCTACTACAAAAACGTTTATAGGCCTTATTTTTCCTATTATTTAAGTTTATGATTCTGTCATTAAACCAAATGGGCTTGTTACCCTTGACAGACTTAACTTTAGGTGTAAACAAATCAATCGCTATTTTCACAGATTTGATAAATACATTAAAAGAATTTTCCAAGTTACAATTATTATTAAAAATAACTAACCAATTTATACTATCTAAATAGCTTGAAATATTGCTGAAATTAGCTTTAGCATAATTATATTTGAAATAAGTGTCACCGTAACCCGGTTTAAAAAAACTCATAAAATTCAAACTGCATGGATAGCGCTACATGAAAAACAGAATTACGAAAAAGTGGGATCATGGAGTTGTATAAGCGAACAATATAAAAATAGGGACGAACCAGGATGGCTCACAGACTTGACAGGCACAGCTGCTATTTGGAGACCAGACCAAGTGGCTGTCCCCATAATAAATCAGGGAGCAGAAAGAGGTTTCGCTTGGATCAAACATGAGGTAACCACAATAGTTAGCTGCTATTTCACGCCAAATGAAACTATCGGCAATTTTCGGGAAAAACTAAATGCGCTAGAGAACACCGTACGTGAAATTGAAGGCAAAGTAATTGTAGCCGGGGACTTTAACGCCAAGGCAGTAGAGTGGGGTGTGCCAACAACGGATTCGGGAGGACGACAAATCCTCGAGATGGCCGCTAGGCTAGGACTCAATGTGATAAACAACGGCAACACATCCACATTCAGACACCCTGGATATGGTGAGACAATTCCAGATATAATTCTCGCATCAGAACAAATATCCTCAAACATCCTTAACTATAGGGTTATCGAGGATTACACGGCAGCGACCACCAATATATGTGGAACTCTGAAACAAGACGACCGCCAGGCTGATCAGAGACGTCGCTGAATGGACAACGCGAAAACACGGGGAAATAAATTATTATACCACGCAGTTTCTAACCGGACATGGATATTTTAATTCATACCTACATAGGATGCGGAAAGTAGACCATCCGACATGCCAGTACGGCGACTCACTGGTAGATGACGCTTTTCATACCTTCTTCACGTGCAACAGATGGACCGTGGAAAGACAGAATCTGGAATCGGAGATAGGTTATATTTCCCCTGAAAATATCATTGGGAAGATGATCGCAAGCGAACGCAGCTGGAAACGGGTATCAGCGTTTGTCGAAACCGTGCTCAAAACCAAGAAGAGAGAAGAAAGCCAGAGCACACCCTCATAGAAGAACATAAAAAATAAAAAATAAATAGGTGGCGCAACAGGCGGTAGACACCCAAGGCCTAGCTTCTCGCAACCATTCGTTTTGTGTGAGTTTCTATTTTTGGAACGAATGGAAGGGACCTACAATTTTATGCCGAGTCCGAACGGCTGAATTGAGAAGCTTTTTCAGGGCAGTCATACTCTCGGATGTTTGTCAGACGTTCGCGAGAGGTGGCGCAGTAGAAAAAAACCTTAAGATGTAATTTGTGTTTTTCCGGGGATCGAACCTGGGATCCCTCGCACAGTAGTCCACCACACTAACCACTGTGCTACTGCGCCTACAAGAACAGGAAAGTTTATGAGGTAGAAGGAAAAAATGGCCCCCCGAAGTGATACGAATAGTGGTTCCAGGGGGCTGTTGAAGAAACCTAAAGGGAGAGGGGGAGTTTAGTCAGTAAGAGTCTGACACACCAAGAACATTTAAATTTCTTGACGGTGCATGCAGCATTCTTCGCCCTCCCTAAAGTAAAAAAAAATAGATTCTCAAAAAAATACGCCTTAAATTACTTGTTTTTAAAACAGTTTATTCTCATTCACAAGGAGCACAAGGTTTTTTATCAAATTTTTTCATACAAACCAGAAAATAAGTAAAACTAGGTACATACGAATATGATTCATAGGAACAGTAAAAAAATGCGCAGAACAAATCAAAAAGTAAAACTCCATATTATCTTGTTGCCGCTAGGTGGCAGGTATCTAACCCTAACCCTTGAGGTTTGGCAGCACTTGCAGTATAACAATTCTAGTGTCGCTGACTTTTCGGCTGACACTGACACTGATTAGTGATTTTATTGTCTTGATTTTGTAAAACAACTTTGTTCACTTGTAAATAAAATTACATATAGGTACAAATATTTAATTAAACACTTTACCAGGCATTTTAATAAAAATAGAAATAAAACAGTAATGGCTGACACTGCGGTATCAACTTTTGCCGCTTATAATCATCCGGCTGTTACTACAGTTGTTACCACACACTGTGGAGAAGTTTATTCCTCTGAAAAGTTCGAAGATTTCGTGATAAATTGTACGAAATGTGACCAGGTATTCGATTTGCTCAACTGTAATTTATACATCGAACATATTAAGAGATGTCTTTCTGCTGAAAGTGGAGAACTAGCATTTGATATTAAACCAAATTTAAATCTTACAATTGAAAATACATCACCATCGAGTGATAATAACAAATTCGAGGAAGATGAATGCAGTAATTTCGATGCACTTTCGCCTATGAAACAGCAAACTGAAGTAAGTTAAAAAAACAGCAGGCACTGCTTTCTATCTACCAAACTTCATGTCTTTTAACGAACTTCTTTGATTTGAACAGTCATCAGATGAAGCTCCTATAGATGACCTTACTTTAGGTGAATACAAGCCCGAACCAATGTTTATTGATCCTCTCATCGCTGAAGAGGTAATACATAATAAACAAAACGTTCTATCCCTTCTGAGTGCGAAATCTTTCAGATAATCGATCAAGATCAACAAAACAACAGGATAGAAAGCGAAAATAACCCTCTGCCATTAATTAAAGAAGAGGAAGAAGATGATATAAGTAAAACAATAACACTCGGCATAATCGAGGAGTACAAGAAACATCCTAGTTTGTGGGATATTAATTTCTTTAGAGCCAGCAGTCGTTCTGACCGTTTTCATGCCCTCCAGGAGATTACAAATGCCATTAACGTTAAATATAACACATCTTTCGATGAAATGGCGATTAGAAGTAAAATTTTCCTGCTCAGAGACAATTACAGACGTGCGTTACGCACCATGGAAGACATTAAAAGCGAACATCGAAATCAGAAAACCATATTTCCCATTTACTTATATTACTTTGATCAAATATCATTTATTGGTACCACATTCGACGATGAAAGGCTATTAGGAAATAATACTAGCTCACCCGAACAAATTAAGGATTCGAACGATGACGATCAGCTTATATTGATTGATAGTGACGGAGATTACAAATCAGATAAAGGGGAACCAAAGCTGTTCGAAGTAAGTTGTTCCCATTAAAATAATATATGCCAACAGTAACTCATGTAAACACTTCCAGGGTACACTGTCTAGAAATAGGGAACTCGCAACCTGCTTTATAGAGGAATATAAGAAACAACCCTGTCTGTGGTCTGCACAACACTTTGAAAAATGTCGTACTCTTCGAAAGACTGCCTATGCTAAGATGGCTAAGGCTATATATAAAAGGACCCAGGTGAAATTTACAATTAAGCGCCTAAGGTTCGAAATAGGGAGATTACGTTATTCATATTTACGTATGATCCGTAAAAAACAAAAGAATCCACAGTATAATACGCTTTTGTGGTACGCCAGTATATTCTCTTTTATCGAAAACAATGATGACATTAATGAAACAGTGGAAGACGACAATAAAGATGTAAGCTCGGATGATGATTATAGTTTTTCCGAATCCGAAGAGGTGAGTACTGCTACTATAGTCTTATAAAATAGTGAAGATTAAATATATGTATTTGAAATGGTAAAACGCGCGAGGTGGCTGAAGATATAATTTGTGTGTTTTCCGGGGACCGAACTAACCACTGAGCCACTGCGTCCATATTGCTGAAGATAGTCCTTTATTGGTCTACTAATTTTATGTGCTGCCTATGCCGCTCTTCAAGTGACATCGATCATGCCATATTATTCCATCCTGTATCCGATAGAGTTTACTGGACCGCCCAAACTATTATTCTCTTTCTTCTTTATTGCCATAAATTGGCTACGATATTCCAATAGAACAAACGTGACAAAGAAACAAGCTAAAGACTTCGCTATTTTTTACTCAGCTTGTAAACGAACCCTCACGAATTCCAGGCAATTGAACAAATTTCGGAACACTAGCAATCTATCAATTATAAAATAAAACTCTCCGCTCCCTTAGGGAATTCGGATTATAAAATCTTATTTTGTAAGTCTGCGAAACGCATTAAGAAGGCACTTTACTCCTGCAAAAGGATCCTGGGCCTCAGATGGGGCATCAGCCCGAAAATAATGCACTGGCTGTATACAGCAGTAGTCAGACCGATACTCATGTACGGAATCATCGTCTGGTGGCCAGCACTAGATAAAAGAAGCTACCTCTCTCTACTAAATAGAATCCAAAGAGTGGCATGTGTCTGTGTGACCAGTGCCCGGCGGACAACTCCAACCGCAGCACTGGAAACCATGCTCCACATTCTGCCCGGCGGCAAAATCGGCATTGCGTCTGAGAGAATCACAGCAATGGAGAAGCAGTGTCACAGGGCATGCCAATATTCTAAAAACTAATAGTGTTACAACAGAAGTTACAGACTACGTAACCACGGTCCTGGACTTCAATATTAAATATAAGACCAGTATTCCCGACCGACAGCAATGGGAAGAGAATACGGTTATAGATGAAAATACGCTAGAAGTATACACAGATGGGTCTAAGACGGAGGCCGGAGTAGGAGCCGGGATTTTCTCAGTTCCATTCTCCCTAAACCAGTCTTTTAGACTACCAAATGACTGTAGTGTCTTCTGTTGTTACTATAAATGTAGTATACAGTGGCAACACGGTTTAGATACATCTGTATCTCTTTATCTTTATAATCTATATCTATCTTTTTCTATTAAAGCTTCTTCTCTTTTTCATTCTTCTACTTATTGCGTCTTAAATAAAGTTGGTGACTGGCAGATACGCCAAGCTAATATATATTTTACGTGTTCTTTTATTTCAACGGATTTAATAATAATATATTACACCGAACAACAGGTTATGGGCCCAGACCCTAACTGCACAGTTAAGTTGAAATTAAATTAAAATATATAAAAACAATATTAAATATGTCCGGGCACAGTGTGCATATCGACAAATTGCATAAAGACAATTTCGACACATGGAAGCTCCAAATGTGCGCTATCCTGATAAAAAATGATCATTGGGACTACGTAAATGGTTCAAATCAAAAACCAGAACCAGTGACTGTAAATGGCGTAGTGACTAATTCAACAGCCATTAGTGCTTGGGTAGTTGCGGACCAAAAAGCACGGGCAGATATAATTTTATCTATGTCGCCATCTGAATTGTGTCACATTAAGCATTGCTGCACGGCAAACGCCGTTTGGGTGAAACTCGATGAAGTCTACCACTCCAAAGGACCTGCACGTAAAGCGACTTTGCTGAAGCAATTGCTGTTCACCAAAATGAGAGACAGTGAAAGTATGATGGACCATCTAAATAATTTTTTCGGTACAATCGATAAGCTAGCTGAAATGGAAATAGGCATAGCTGAAGATCTTCTCACCATACTGCTGTTGTACAGTATTCCAGACAGCTATGAGAATTTCCGATGTGCTATAGAAGCAAGAGACGATTTGCCAACGCCCGAAGCATTAAAAATAAAACTCCTCGAAGAATGCAGTGCAAGAAAAGAAAAGGTAATTCAAGCGAGACAACAACAACAAGATGCAGATGCATTTTATGCTAAATCTTCCGTGAAGCAAAATCGATACTTCCAGCGTAAAAACGATTCGCCGACTTATTCAGGTAACGCAGCTAGCAGTGCAAGTAATCGTAACAAGAAGTTATATAAATGCAACTTTTGCAAAAAGACTGGGCACAAAGCGGCAGATTGTTGGAGCAAGAATGGTAAAACCAATTCAGCCAAGCAGAGTGCATCAAACGCCAAAGAGGATGCATTTGTAGCTGTTGCACATAAAAATTATCCAACATATAAACCAACTGGAGTATCAATTCGTCAAAATAGTGATGCAGACCCAGCTGAAAAAGTATCTTTTGGAATCGCTATGCAGGCTAGTTTCGATTCAATGACCGACTGGTGCATAGACAGTGGAGCGACGTCGCACATGTGCCAGGATAAGAGAAAATTTATTGATTTAGCTAAAATTGAAAATCAAAGTGTAAGGCTTGCTGTTGACAAAACCACAGATATACTGGGAAAAGGCACAGTGCGCCTGAATGTTAAATACGGAAATAGTTCAAAAACTATACGACTAAACAACGTTCTATATGTTCCGGAGTTAAAAACAAACCTTTTATCTATCTCCAAGGCAGTCTCAAATGGATACAAGATTCAGTTTGATGAAAAAGAAGCGGTATTCAAAAACAACAAGAATGAAACAATTGTAACAGCATCAAGGAAAGGTGATCTCTATTTCATTGAATCAACTTTAGAGTCAGCATCAGCTGTCAGTGACAAACCAAACCAACTTGATGAATGGCAACAGCGTTATGGACATCTGAACGAAAGGGATCTCAAGAGGATTGTCTCTGAAGGAATGGTTAATGGAATCCCACATTTAGCTGCTCACCAGTTATCTACATGTGAGATTTGCATCCAAGGTAAGCAGAGTGCTCAACCATTTCCTAAGGAATCCCAGACAAGAAGCGCTAAATTAATTGAGCTAGTTCATTCCGACGTGTGTGGGCCAATGAGGACAAAAATTTGGTGGTGCTTCGTTTTTCGCAACATTTATAGACGACAAGTCAAGATTCGTCGATGTAAGTTTCCTGAAAGCAAAAAGTGATGTTAAGGAAGCATTCATAAACTATAAAAACTTAATTGAAAACCAGACGGAACTTAAAATAAAAACTTTACGGACAGACAATGGCCTGGAGTATTGTGGACAGGATTTTACTAAATTTATACTACAAGCAGGAATAAGGAGGGAAAATACCGTAGCGCATACTCCTCAGCAAAATGGGACCGCGGAGAGGATGAACAGAACTGAACAGGATGAAAATTTTTAAACATGAAGCTGAAACGAATAACAATTTGGACATTGATGATAATCCAACTCCGATTAAGAGGGGGCCTGGAAGGCCAAAGTTTGAAAGGTCTGGCTGAAGGGGGAGACCACGTAGGTTGTTTAATATGCTAGAAGCCAGATACAAACAAAAGGCTGAGCTAGCAGAAGAAGCAAATTAAGTGAACGTTTTGAACAACCCAACAGTAAGCGAAGCGATGGAAGGACCAGATGCCAGCGAGTGGAGAGCTGCAATGGAATCTGAATACAACGCTCTTTGCGACATAAAAGCATGGGAACTTGTTGAACGCCCAAAGACCAAGAAAGTTATCGGCTGCAGATGGGTTTTGAGAACAAAGTTTAATGCTGATGGAAGTGTTGAAAGACGAAAAGCTCGACTAGTTGCAAAAGGATGCTCACAGCAACCAGGTATCGACTTCCAGGAAACATTTGCGCCAGTGGCTAGGCAAAGCTCGATTCGAATTCTTATGGCGCTTGCAGCAGAGTTTAATCTGGAATTGTTTCAATTAGATGTCGAGATGGCATATATAAATGGAGACCTGGAAGAAGACCTATTCATGGAACAGGCTGAAGGTTTCATTAAGGCTGGAGAAGAACATCTCGTTTGCTCCCTAAAGAAGGCTTTATATGGACTGAAGCAGTCAGGAAGAAGGTGGTACATGAAACTGGAGCAGGAACTTCTGGAACTTGGTTTGAAGCCCTTGAATACAGAGAAGTGTATATATATTATGGACACCGAAGACACCTACATGATAGTCGTCATCTATGTGGATGATCTTATAATCGGAACAAACAATTTGGATGCGTATCAAACACTGAAGCAGCACCTATCACAGAAATTCAAAATGAAAGACCTTGGTAAGTTACATTATTGCCTTGGAATTGAATTTAAGCAAAATTTATCCGAAAATACTGTGACAATGAACCAATCAAAATATATTCAAAACATATTACTTGACTATGGTATGGAGGAGTCAAAAGTTATGGCTACCCCATTAGACGGCAATGTAAAACTGAGCAAGCAGATGGGACCAAAGTCTGAGAAAGAGAGATTGGAAATGGCAAATACTCCGTATACATCACTGATTGGGTCACTGATGTATCTCGCTGTTTCAACACGTCCAGACATTGCTCATACTGTCAGCGTCTTGAGCCAATACAATGCGGATCCGGGACAGGAGCACTGGAAAGCGGCAAAGCGGTTACTCAGATACTTGCGTGGGACTCAAAACCTTGGGCTTGAGTTCAAGAAATCCAATAGACCACAATTAATTGGATTTGTTGATTCAGACTGGGGTGGAAACATAGACGATCGAAAATCGTATACAGGATTCGTTTTCAAACTTGCTAACGATGCTGTGACTTGGGAATCAAGAAAGCAGAAGTCTGTAGCATTATCAAGTACAGAAGCAGAGTACATGGCCCTAACAGAAGCAGCTAAAGAAACGACATATCTGCGAAATCTGCTGAAGGAACTTGGTTTCCTAAACGAAGAACGAACTAGCAAGGAACGGCACGAAATGGAACTCTCTACTGGTAAAGGAGAGCCCTATGTGCCAATTGAAACGGTAAGATACATCTCCACACTAGCATTGCAACAGGCTAATGAGAGATGGCGCGATCTTGACACCTGCAACCACGCAAAATAGACCTGGCCACGAATAAATCGGCACAGGACAAAGGTCCTGTTAAACGTCAGTAGAAAACATATCGGAACTCTGTACTAGGAAGACATGCCGTATGGCTTGGAGTTACCGCTAATGAGTTCTGTCGCAGTTGCATGGATGAGGAGGAGGAGGAAACTCCGTTCCACCTACTATGTAACTGCCCGGCGCTATCCTCGATTAGAAAGCAAACTCTAGGAGAGTACTTCTTTGAGGAGCTTGCTGATATTGCCGAAACGGATATCAGTAAAATACGGAAATTTCTCCAAAATTCGAAATGGTTCCAAGAGTAGCGGAAATAACCGACTCTGCTTGTGGTATCACAATGGACCTTACTTGGTCTAAGTGAATTACTCCGTATTAACGGATAATTGCCACCTAACCTAACCTAACTTAAGTCTGCGAAATAGATCCAACCAATAAACGGCAAAGACTATGTACAATGACAAAACAACTAAAGCTAGTACACACTGACTGATAATGCGCTTACAATAGCCAACTACCTTACAATACAAAATTGTCCGTTCACACGGTTGTAAGATTTTGTCCCAAAGTCTTATTCTATTCAAGTGGCGCAAAATTAGGACTCCATATTTTGCCGGTTTTTAGTTAAAATTTTGTTGTTAATACTTAAAGCTTACTTAAAGAAACTAAATTTCAAATCTTCCTTCTGGTCAAATCACTACAAGTAAATTATCTTTAATTTAAAAAAAAATTACGTCTCTAGCCTGCTTGGTTTGGGAGCAGTGGGCTATAGAAAACAGACCTACGGGGTTTTCTATTCAATTGGCGCGGAGTGTACCAGTAAGTGTATAATATGGGTTAATATACGAGGTGTTGCGTGCAGTGCAATTTGTGTAATTCATCAGCGTCATATCACATTTCCTAATGAAAAATCATAACGAAACTCTCCCAGCTTTATTCAAAACAAAAATGTTAATTCATCACATCTGTCGGACAGTTTGCCTCGTGGCGAATGCCATTTATCATTCATCATATGGAAACATTGACTGAATTTGACAGCATATGAATTAATTGGACAAATCAGTAAGTCCTGATATCGAAAGGATTCAAGGAAATGGATTGCACGTTTCATCTTATAAATTGAACCATTTCTCATTGGAGGACACTCGACCGGTAAAAAGGACAACCACAATGTCCAATTGTTGAGTTGACTTCGCTTTATGCTCCTTCTGTGGCATTGACATCCTTTGCTATGGATATTAAATTTCCTTGTTACTTATATTTTAAACGTGTTTGAATAGCGAAGGCACTTACCATCATGGACCAGAAATCTACTTATATATTCTTGTCATTCTCTGAACGGAGTGTATTTTAAAAATGGCAATTTTCTCTCGATTCGTTTTTCTTGCTCCTGTTGCCTGCTGGTTTTATTTCCTGTCGCAAATACTTTTTCTGTACTGTACCTGAATAAATATCGCGGCGAGATAGTGGAGTGCATATATTTTTAACTACATATAGGTATTCTAATGGAATTAGAGGTACCGATTTATTTAAATTACGCTGTTATGACAAAGACCGACATTTTCGCCAGGAATATGATCCATTTAATGAAAAAATAAAATGGGAATAATTAGTTTAATATATTAATGTAATGAAATAGAGAAAGGGATAGATAGTCTGAAATGTGCAAGTTTGTCGTGAATATTTTATAATTTTATTTTATGTCGATTTCCATTGGGGAAAAAAAAGCACTTTTTTTAATGTCGATTTCCATTGGGCTTTTACCGTTTTGCTCTCAGATCTCACATTTTTCCTGCCCAATGGAACATGAAACGAGATTCATTTTTTTGCATTTGTGTTAGTGTGTGATTTGACAGTCAGCTGTTTTTAAATTGCAATTTGTGTTTATAAAATTGAATTGTTATTTGTTAGTTTTTTACTTGCACTTGTACAATAACTGCTTACTTGTTTTGTTTTGAATTATAACTTCACCCTTCCCCATGAAATCAACCCCATTGGCATGGCTACGACGGTCCATTCGTCTACATTTTATCCATTTTCAATTTTCAAATTTATTCCACAATAGGTAGGGGAGACTGTGGCACATTTGAACACTTTTTGCTTTGAGGTCTCATAAAATCCTATTTGTTTAAATTATTAGACTGCAAAGTATTCTCACTTTAAGAAATGCAAATAAACTTTGTTTTGGACAAATAACTACGTAAATTTAGTAAGGGCGTATAGTTTATTTTTATTTAAAAACGAAGTAGGTCCTTATGTTCAAAGGTATCGCCCATGTGGGCAGTTTTGAACTAGGCTGGGACACTTTTGAACGACAGTATTTGTAATTGCTTTTAGAAGCTAATAAGTTACTAAAAGGTTTGTATTTATTTTTAATAAAATAAATTAACTTTATTATGTATTTTAATAAAGAAAACAAAAACGACTTAGCAAAAGCAAACTGAAATTTTGAAATTACTGAAATAGTTTACAAATGACTGAAGAAACTTTATAAAAATGAGTTATTTTATTAACAGAACAGACATTTTGAAAAAATTAAGACAAGAATTATCACCGCAGCTGTCCTCGATGTTCCCGGAGCGTTAATTGGTGGTGGTAGCTTAGCTTTTAGTTCAACGCTACTTACAGTTTAAATGTGTCCCGACTGTTTTGTTCAAACCTGCCCCAATAAGTCAAGCGACATAAAAATGTGCGCAAATATTTATATTTTTCACATTTGTCAAAAAACGTATATACGAATTTGTGCCTTAAAAATATACATTTTACACAAAAAGAAAAGCTCACTATAAAATTTGTAGATGTGCCACACCATCAAATGTGCCCCAGTCTCCCCTAACAATAACTACCTAACCTCAAAGTTAGAAAAATGTCACTTGTCTTGGTATTGGTGAAAGTATATGCGAATCTCTCCCTCGAATCGAGATTCGCAAAAGTGATCTGAATCTTTAAAAAAGTGTTTTTTTTCCCCAATGGAACATGATTTTGACAGACAGCTGATTTCTAGAGAAGAAAAACTGCTCTGAATCTTAAAAAAAAGTGCTTTTTTTCCCCAATGGAAATCGACATAAGATTCAGAGCAGTTTTTCTTCTCTATACACATACATACTTTCACATACTTTCACCAATACCAAAACAAGTGACATTTGTCAAACTTTGAGGTTAGTTATTGTTAGGGGAGACTGGGGCACATTTGAACGTGTGACACATTTGAACCTATTAATTTTATAGTGAGCTTTTCTTTTTGTGTAAAATATATCTTTTTAAGGCACAACTTCATTTGAAAACGTATAAAGGTACGTTTTTGACAAATATGAAAAATATAAATATTTGCGCACATTTTTATGTCGCTTGACTTATTGGGGCAGGTTTGAACAAAACAGTCGGGACACATTTGAACAAGGGGTCTGTAAGTAGCATTGAACTAAAAGCTAAGCTACCACCACCAATTAACGCTCCGGGAACATCGAGAGCAACTGCGGTGATAATTCTTGCCTTAATTTTTTCAAAATTTCTGTTCTGTTAATAAAATAACTCATTTTTGTTTTTATAAAGTTTCTTCAGTCATTTGTAAACTATTTCAGTAATTTCAAAATTTCAGTTTGCTTTTGCTAAGTCGTTTGTGTTTTCTTTATTAAAATAATAAAGTTAATTTATTTTATTAAAAAAATACAAACCTTGTATTAACAACTTATTAGCTTCTAAAAGCAATTACAAATACTGTCGTTCAAAAGTGTCCCAGCCTAGTTCAAAAATGCCCTTGAACATATAAAAAAAACTTAAAAACACAAATTTTCAAAAAAAAACTAAAATAGTAAAACAAATAAAATTGCAATTAAAATAGTAAATTAACCAAATTTGCTATTTAAATGGTTGATGGTTTTAGAATTCGGGTAGTAAAGCCTTTACAATTTTTTTCTGTGTGTGGGGGAGCCGCTTTTCCTGTATTGTGACATCAGAATCGAAGCTTTCCAGGCAAAAGAATTCGGGATACAGTTTAAAATATTGAAATTCTTCACAAAATGGATACAACCAAGGGACCTATCCATAAAATTTAAGATTTTTCAATTGAAAATAGTAAAAAAAACGAAATTTACTATTAAATTGTAATGACTATAGTTGCAATTAAAATTTGTAAATTTTACGCAGAAAATTATAAATATTAAAATTTTTTTCTGTGAGTGTACACATTCTAATATCGCCAGTTTTTTTTCTTACCAGCACAATGGGAGAAGCATACTCCGATTTGCTAGGCCGAATAATTTTTTGTTTCAACTTCCACTTCAGACTTCCCCGCAAACATAACATGCGCCTGGTTGTCTCTTGGACGTAGGTAAATCTGGATCCACCACATTCGAATTTCGCCAAACAAAGTATATGGGATTTAGTTGCTATTTAATTACGGTATTTTTGAGTTTGTCGCTCTTCGGGAAGTGGTAAATGTTGTGGTAGACCTAGCTAACCGGTAAAGTTGGATCCACCACAAAAGGCGGTCCTTAATTTTCAAATATGTAAGCGGCAATTTGAAAATTTTAATCATTTTTTTTTTCGAAGAAATCATCGTTAAGCAATGACCATTTAAATTCCTTCTATTATTTCGTTAAGCTAAATATTAAAAAACAAAATATGGAAAACGCAATGAAACGAGGAAGGCCATCGAAAGTCTCGAGTGATCTGGTGTTGGCTGCTATACTAGATAGGAAGGACGAGGTTCTCCAGCTGAATGGAACACCAGTTTCAAAAACCAATAATGTTTGGAGTGATATTGAAAAATCATTGGGCGGAAATATTAAGGCAGCTAGTATTTATTCCTATGTTGCTAATAATAAATTTAACATTAGAAGAATAATATCTGGTCAGCCATCTGAAAGTTCTCAGTTCAGTGCATGCCTTCCAAGCAGCATAGAACCAACAAGCCAAAGTGCCGAAACGAAATCGGATCAGTGCGATAAAGCGGACAAATTTACATTACCGTTATCAAAACGGAAAATGTATGAGCTAATGTACGAGACGTCTCACCAAAGAACGGAACGGAACAGAAAGATGGAGTACAAAAGGGGGTGTATCACCATGCCGCCTGAATTATGGCAGAATTACATAACAAAGGTGCTGCACGAATAACTCGGTGCAGTAATTCAATGAAAAAGTAACAACATTTGAGACAATAAGCTTACCGCTAGAATCTTTGAGAGATCCCGATTTTGTAAATTGTATAAGCAAATTCAAATCAATTTCTGGAAAGCGAATTTGCTAACATTGCAAATCTGATGGAGCAACAACCTCATTTATAGCGAAAGGTGAGTAATACATCATAATATTTTATAAACAAAATATTATACATATATTTATAAAATATTTCTAAAAAAAAATAACAAATAACACATTTTCTTTTTAAACTTTTTTCGTTGTAGGACAATTTATTAATGTTGAGTTTTTGCTGATCCCACTCAAGTGTGTACCCTCTACAATAACGCATCGAATGGGCGGGTGTGAATACCACTTAATAGGCGTCATCGATTTTCTTCGTAATACGCAAGAAGGATATAATGGTGTGGGCCATTACAGAGCGATTTGCCGCAGACCAAATACAAACTGGATGATATTCTACGACTTAATTCTGAAGCCATCGGTTGTATCTTTTAGTTGTAAACCCACATTTGGTGGTGTATTTTAGGGAAACTGTATAAAAAACTTTAAGAAATAGCATGTAAAATAGTATGTAAATGTAAAATGTAAATAGTCTGTAAAATAATATCTTATTAAATGTAATTTCAATATCAGTAACACAAATAGTTAATATAGTAATACATTTTAAATTATAATATACATAATACTCAGTCTTTCAATAGTTTTTCCAACCGGTTTAAATATTGTTACATTCGGCTGGGATTCGAAAAGAAAATAATATTCTGTTTACTTAACTTTAATAAATCACTTTTATTACAGACAAATTAAGGTGAACTATGGTCGCGCAGTGGTCGAAATTCGCCCACCATAGATACTATCACTTAAAATAAACTTTTCCACTTATTTTATAACACTACCGATACTTTTCCGAACTTTACTTTACATGGTTACATCAACTGCACTCTCGTCGGATTTCGCAACCCTTTGTATGCACAGCTAAAGCTTCTCGAATATTCCAACCGAATATTCTAGTACTCCAATAGGAACAATCTATAATGTTCTGCTTCTTACGCGATCGGTACGGTAATAAAAGACTGCATGCACGCATAGAACAATAGCCGTATTTTATTATGCCCGTGATCTGAACCAGATCACAAATTAGCACTAATTCGCAACAACAACACGTGATCCAACTTTCTATCTGGATCATTTTTCATGATCCAAATAGATAGTATGATAGTATACTTCTAGGCGAATAATTTTATTCGTGTATACAAATAAAGTGGCTTACAAAATATTGACAACCCAATAGCCAATCAAACCACTCCGTTTCTCGCATAAAATTTGTAAGCCACTGTCAAATGTCAAAATGATCCTGGTTTGTTTTATTAGGGGTATTCATACAACGTCGTAAACTCGTCGTAAACGTGGTAAATGAACTGTCAAAATTTGTATGGAAAATCATTTACGACGAGATGGTAAACTTACTACGCGAATTTGTGTGGAAAACCGAGATGGTAAACTTACGACGAGGTTATTGTGACATTTCACACTTGAAATAAAGGCGCGAAATCAGAAAAAAATTACTTTGCATGCATTTATAATACTTTTGATGCATTTATAAATAAAAATTGCACATTTTACTATTTCAAGTGTAGGATAATTAGTTATTCCATCAAATTGTATTAAGAAAACAAGTTTTAAAAGAGATTAAATAACGAAATTTACAATTCCAAACAAAGGGAGTTCTCGTTCGCGGCAAAAATATTGGTATTGTAAATTTCGTTATTTAAACCCTTTTAAAACTTGTTTTCTTAATACAATTTGATGGACTAACTAATTATCCTACACTTGGAACAGTAAAATGTGCAATTTTCTTTTTATAATTGTATCAAAAGTGGTTTGTTCGCATTTTATCAATTCATTCGTTCCCTCTCATGTGAAACAGCTGATTGGTTTACCACCATTTACCACAAACAGCAAATTGGGGCGTTCATGAAACGTTTGTCGTAAACTTACCATTTTACGCAAATGGTAAACTTACGACGTTGTATGAATACCCATTATGCTGATCTGATCCGGTTCAGATCATGGGCATAAAAAACACGGCTAATATTATTTTATTATTTTTAACAAAAAGTTTGACACATTTATGTTCACTCACCCGGTAGATTCATATTTCAATTATAAAACAAAAGAATATCTTTCAGGGTTGAGGGAAATTGAAGCCAGAGTGACACGTACTTTCAGGGTTAAGCAAATGGTCTAAGGAGTAATGCATACCTTCAGGGTTAAATTAAAAGATAACAACAACCAACGGGTCTCATCGCGTAAGAGCACTATCGTCTGACGCACAAACCAGTAAGAAATAGACCGTCGACTCCTCCCACATAACGGACTTTGCCTACAAGCTGTTGGTACCATAGGATTTATTTATGTGTTGGGCCTGTATAAATTAAAGGGAACAAATTACGGCACACGCATACGTAGCAAAATCCTATGGTAGTTGCACCTGGCTGTGGTTTATGGCTGTGGGGCTGTGTTCTGCAGGTTTCTTCTTTTTTTTCGGTTATACTTCGTTCACATCACAGTTTAGTTTTAGGGAATGTTAAATTGTTTAAACTGTTGATATCAATTAAAATCGGCGATGTAAAGGAATATTCACATGAGAATGAACGAACGAATTGATATTATGTGAACAAACCACTTTTGATGCATTTATATAAACAAATTGCTCAATTTACTATTGCAAGAGTACCTAAGTAGAATAATAAAATAATCAATCAAAATATGGGAAAAACTATTTTCAAAAGAGCATAAACGACGAAATTTCGAACTCCAAACTGTTTGCTTCGAAGAAAAACACCCTTAGCGCGAATTAACACAAGTTTATTCAAAATTCACAACATTCAAATCCGTTCCACAAACTATCAAATAAAAAATTCGTTCGAACTTAAACTCAAATCAGAGATTGTTAGGTAGTAGAAATTGATGTCTGAACTTCGCGAACTGTTACGACCAAGAAAAGTGGTCATGTGAATGGACTGCCAAAACCTGTGAATATTCCTTTAACTTTTACCAGGTTCCCACCAACGTGATTTAGCTAAATCCACTTTATTTAGCTGTGATTTAGCTAAATCCACATGTCATTAATTTCGTTAATTATTATACATTTTCATGATTGCTAATTACGTTATACATACGCGTTTTATTTTTAATTGCGTCGCTCTTGTCGCAAAAGAAAATGAAACATACGTTTTCAACACTGCAGCTCTTAATTCAGCTGTTTATTTAGCAACAAAACTGTTTCGATGAGCTTATGATATTTATATTATATTCATATAAATAAAAAAGGAGTTCTATTCATATTTTGTTTACAAAACAAAAGCTGTTAGGACAGTGAACTCAAATAGATTTTGCACCAAAAACTATTTTCTTGTTTGCAAATGTATTTCCATCTCTTTTCATATTATATTAAATTCCTACATCTGCTATTTTTTTCTTTCTTTTTGCGCTTGTTCTGCGCCTTTTAATAAAATATCTTATTTGGATCGTAAGTGTTTTATTTTGTCATCCCATCAGAAGCAAGAGAAACAATTGGTCCGAAAAAGGTACTTTGGAATGAAGAGCTTCAGAAATTGATGGCAATGTCAAAATAAAAAATGTAAATTCGGTGGAAACGCCTTTCGTGATTTATTAATAATTTTGGCTTAATCACGTTTTTATCCTTTACATATTAGTTATTTTTATTTTGTTATTGATGAACAAATGCTGAAAAAGTTAAAGTTTTTCGGAGACAAAGATAAAACACAACCAACTCCCTGAAAAGAAAAAGGACGCGTGAGATTATTCGAAATGATTTGTAAGACAGAAAAAGCAGTATAATAGTTTATGGTGATGCCGTAAGGTATTGTTCTCATGTTAAACTAAACAACAATTCCAACAGTTATCCTTTAGTTGTTGGTAGCAATTTTGACAAATTTGCTGGAACGTAAAATATAATGCCAGCATTTTTTTTTTACATTTTACGTTCACTAGGTGATTTGTTGTTGCGATAAAGAAAGTAGTTTTTGAATATGCGAACAAAATATTATTAACGATATAAATTATATTTTCGCTCAAATTGAATTTAAATCATTCCAACCAACCGTCTACTTGCAATATGATTTTATCTGAAATGTAAACAGTACCTAATTTTAGTTCCCCATAATTCCCACCGTTTCTTAACGCATCTCAACAAATGGCCGCTTACATGTTTTATTTACATTGCCGCCATTAATTGTGACATTTACACGTATTCACATACAGGGTAATATTTTTCCGGGGAGAATCGGGTAGGTGCACGGGAAGTCGACGGTCTAGTTCTCTGTGGTTTGTGGTCTGACGATATCGTATCGGCGATAGTTTTGCTTCATGTAACCTTTGAAATGACTGTCGTATCGACGATCCAACATTTGCTTCTTGTAGCTCAATAATCGACAGAGCACTATCGTCAAGTCGATAGCGTTTGCACGATAGCTAAATAGGTATCGTCTTGCATCGATTTGTAGACAATTTTAACTTTTTACATGAATTGTAAAGTGATACAGATTTTTTTTATGAAAGAAAATTGGAAACATACGAAGACGGAGAGATAATAACAAAATGTGGAAGAGGGACTGCTATACATAAGTATGTGATAAGATTTTGTAGATGGCGCATACGGTATGCGGCATAATACCTTATGCACAACCAACATTCATTTGCAGATAGAAAAATTACAGAATATCCAATATTTTTACCAATTTTCACTTTTATATAGCAAATAATTGCATACTTTTACCAGAATCAGCACCTGAAAGATACCGCAAATTTTAAAAATTTGTGTAAAATAAACGATACACGACACGATGGTGGTAGAGTCGTGAAGCAAAGTTAAAACGATAACGTTCAGTGCTATCGTCGAGACGATGATCGTCTGAAAAGTTACGCGATGAGACCCCAGGAGTTATGAATACTTTCGCGGTATAGACAATTTGGTAGCATGCACCTCTAACTTAACTTTTAAGTTTTTGACCAACTTATCGAAGAGCGACAAATTATTTGATAAATAAACTTTATAGCCAATGAATAGAAGATTATTAGCGATATTTAAAGTGGAGGAATTCGAACGGGGTAATTGGCTTTTTGTGGTAAGTAAAAAGTAACTTCTTAAATAAACTCTTCACCTTTTGACACTTTTAGAGAGACAACAAATTATTTGATTAAGTGGTAAGATGCCTAGGCTAGGCAATTATTTTGCAATATTCAAAGCAGAAAAAAAAATCATTTTTTTTTTTTATTTTTCCTAAAAAAAAAAAGAGGTCGACAGCGAACTAGGGTTTTAAAACCTTTAACTGTTAATTCTGGCGGAACGGTTTGTCCGATCGGAAAAATGTTAGCATATTTCCAGAGCAATTAAATCAGCGGTATATGGCTGCACTTTTTTTTTTTTTTTTTTTTTTCAAAAGGCGATGTGGTGGATCCAGCTTTACCGGTAAGCTAGGTCAATAACACTATGCCAATTAATTTTCTCTGACAATAAAAGACAAAGTGACATTTTGTGTGACAATTCAGTTATTTTGTCAAGTGGTTTCTTTATCAGTTGTTAGTTTGACGCTGTTAGTCAATTCGACAAGCAATTTTTCGCTATTTCCACTTGCCAATTTTTTAATTGGCATAAAAACACGTCAATTGTCAATTTCAAATCGACAAGTGGAAATCCAGCATTACATAACAACTATAACTTTGTCCTCCGCACAAATTTCTTTATACAAATTTTTAATATCGTTAAATTTTAATATCTTTTTCATACACTTCCAGTTGGACCAAAAACGGAATCAAGTCTTACCAGTAAGTGTTTGGTATTTTTTTCTCATCTACCAATAATGGTTCACCTTTGTTTTTTGTAGAGGGCGCATGTTTTGCCGATAATTGAGCTTTACAAAGCTGCTACAATTTTATGGGACACAAATCATATTCATTTCGCAATCCGCTCTGAGCAGAAAAAAGCATTTGATAACATACTTTCAACCCTTAGCATCAAACACGACTGCCACCTAACACTGGATCAGCTGCGCTATCAAATTCACTATTTTAGAGTTTACTACTTCCGAGCGCGGCAGCGTCAAATCGCCGCTGAAGGTGGAAACACTGCACATTTCAGAAAAACACTATATTTCTTCGATCGATTGTCATTCCTAGAACCGTTTGCCAATAAGGAAAAGACTGCTCCAAGGTTGCAACCCAATACTGAAACAGATCCCATCGAAGATTTTACCTATCTTACCGAAAACAGACCTCTCATGATGACCTTTATAGAACTGTACAAAGAACAGGGTTGCTTGTGGGATCAAAATCATAAAGACATAGACGATCCATCAGCTCAGTCAGACGCGTACGATAAAATTATAAACATGTTTTCACAAAATGGCTTAGATTTGACAAAGGAAAAAGTCATGTCGGCAATAAGTTACCTCGAGTCAATCGTTGTGAGCACCATGAATGTAAACAAGGAACCAGTTTGGTTTTATGAGCTCCTCAAATTCCTCGGCGGGGACAAAAGAGTCGTTAATAAGTACTGCACCCACTGCAGCACACAATTTCGTACTTTGCGTGAGTACGAGAAGCACAAAATCGAAATCGCGGGTGATTTTCCGTACAAGTGTGCGTTATGTGCTAAGGGATTTCTGAATCGTTCCACATACAGTCGCCACCAGAACACGCACAAACAGCCACATAAATGTGACTTATGCGATTTCACGTCTTTTGATAAGTGCTACCTTAAAATTCACATGCGACGGCATAATCAAGTCAGGCCGCACCAATGCCAAAACTGTGATAAAGCGTTCGTGACTACGACCGAGTTAAAACGACACATTCGAGTACACACAGGTGAGAGGCCCTACGTTTGTGAAATTTGTGGCAAAAAAATGCCAGCGAATTCGGAGTATAATTTGCACATGAGGAGACATCGCAATCAGCGCAACCACAAATGTGAAGTGTGTGGCAGTGCGTTTTTCGACCCAAATGGTTTGCGAAAACATATGACTATACATTCCGACGAAAGGAAACACGTATGCGACGTCTGCGGCGCGGCATTTAAGACATTGCATACTTTGTCCCAGCACAAAAAGTTGCATGAAGGAAAAAAGGGGCATGTGTGCAAAACCTGTGGAAAGGGTTTTGTCCAACAGACGGGTTTATACTCTCACATGAAATCACACAATCGCACATTTTAGTGATTGAGAAAAGTTGAAGAATCAGTGACCGAAACCGAAGTAATAAATAAATGCCCGGCATCATTAATAGGTGTGTCTGTTTTGCTATTCTGTATAAGCTTAGCAAAATAATTTCATACAAAGCCAATTCTACCCGGATAATTATCGGGGCTTATTACTTAGGTCCGATAAAAACTATGCAACCAAGCTATTGCTTCAAATGTTATCGAAAAGTGCTATCGATATTTGACATCACAAAATTCATTAAAAAAGACAATTTTAGTTTTCCCTGCATTTGCGATAGCTAAATTATTTTGTGTAAAAACACACCTAATATTTTTTTGTTATAGATGAAAATGTGAAGTAAATAAACAAATATAAAGGAAATAACACTAGCTTATAGCACGTTCGACTAATAAAAGATTAGATAATTTAAAGATAAACTTCAAACGTAAGAAGCTCAATCAATCAGTCTTGTAGCCGCGTACTTAAAAACAATAAACGATAAACATAATTGAATGGATTTTTATTTGAACTTATACTCGGCATGCGAGAACTTTCGGAAGTGGGATCATATATCTATCTGCATAGGCAAACAGTGAAATAATTAAGACGATTAAATCAATCAGGTTATAAAACCAAGGGAACGAAAAGTGAACTTCTGGCTGGTCAAATACAGTTTCTCCGAAGTGCAAAAGGCAAGTATAGTGATTTAGTTTCGCCGGAAGGTCAAAATATGCAAGTTGCAACAGAGAAAGATAATGCGGACGTAAGCAAGTTGAAGGACGATGTCGACGATCAATGGACACTCTGTCGACGCATTTGCAGGACGAAAGCTAACGAAAGAATTCAATAAGTCCAAATCTGTAAGTCCGTGTATAGGGTATGAAGATACACATACTTACTTATCTAGCTCCCGACCCGTGAAGAGTCTCTGCCTAAAACACTGCAGCCTACCATCCTCTACGATCCCGGGCACGCTGCTTCCAGTTGTCCATACCAAGCGCTCTGCCATCCGCGATGGCCTGGTCTTGGAAACGGAGGTTCGGTCTTTCTTGTCTTCTTGAACCTGGGGACTGAGATTCGAAGATCCTCTTAGCTGGGTATTATTGCCGTCCATTCGCTCGATGTAGCCGAGCCAATGTAGTCGACGTGGCTTGCCTTTTTGGACTACATCCACATCTTGGTACAGCTCATAGAGTTCGCGATTGTATTTTCTCCTCCATTCGCCCTCTTCGCACACAGGACCAAAAATCCGCCGCAATATTTTTCTTTCGAAGGAGCCCAGTATCAGCTCTCCCTTCTTATCGTCCAGCACTTTTTAATATTTTTAAGTATTATTTTTTTTAAATTACCCCTTCCGCCTAACCGAACCGAGATAGACCCCCACATAGTAAAAAAAATGCTTGTATTTAACCCTTCTACAAAAACCCGTTATTAATTTTCGGGGCCTAGTGGATTTACATCACCACAGCACGCAAATTTGCATGACTTCAGAGAGAAAGATTCGTTTTTCCAGAGTCAAGGATAATGATTATGGCCCTTATTGTGATTGTCGATCAGCGATCGTCACGACAATTGTCGATTGCGTCGATTTATTTTAGCTATTCGTACACACACATTTTTTTCACTTCCAAGAGAAAGCATCGATCAAACATTTGTAATCGACTGCAAGCGACTGTCAAATCGACAAATATCAATCGCAATCGACAATCACAGTTGTCAATCGATCGACAGTTGTCGATCAACGATCATCTATCGACACTCACAATAGGGGCCGTAAGTGTAAGAGTGAGACCACAAGCCTAACAGTTGAATTTAGGCCGCCATAACTTTTTTATGGAGATTTGTGGTCTTATGCCCAAAACACACGTGCAGAATTCACTGCGCAGCAGGATTAGAATACACATGTTCTTATGTGGTGAAACAAATGTAAATTCTGCAGCCACCGCAGCACTGCAGCATGTCTCTATTTCTAAATCCACTGCATAGCAACGCAGTGAATTAAATTAAATAGACTTGGCAGCATCGGATTTTTAAATTCAGCTACTGATGCATACGAGGAAAAGAGAGACGGGAATTATTTTATGCCCAAAACACATGTGCAGAAATTCTGAATGCTTCACTGCATGCAGTACTGCAGATGAAACACATGTGCAGAATTCAATTTGCAGCGGTTGCTGTCAATGAGGGGAAAAATATGTGAGTGAAACAAAGACGACAAATAATTCCCGTCTCTCTTTTCCTCGTATGCATCAGTAGCTGAATTTAAAAATTCGATGCTGCCAAATCTACTTAACTTAATTCACTGCGTTGCTATGCAGTGGATTTAGAAATAGAGACATGTTGCAGTGCTGCGGTGGCTGCAGAATTTACATTTGTTTCACCACATAAGAACATGTGTATTCTAATCCTGCTGCGCAGTGAATTCTGCACGTGTGTTTTGGGCATTACTCTTACAGATCATTATCCTTGACTGTAGGAAACGGATCTCTTTCTCTGAGGTCATACAAAATTGGGTGGCGTGGTAATGTAAATCCACCATAAGTCCATAAGTCATCGTACTCGTGCCTTCAAAGCAATTTAATGAGCGGATGAGGATGGCACTAAAGCTTATATTACACATATCAAAAACGTGTCAATTCTTTGCAGATTCTGTCCTTAATGCCCAAAACACACGTGCAGAATTCACTGCGCAGCAGGATTAGAATACACATGTTCTTATGTGGTAAAACAAATGTAAATTCTGCAGCCACCGCAGCACTGCAACTTGTCTCTATTTCTAAATCCACTGCATAGCAACGCAGTGAATTAAATTAACTAGACTTGGCAGCATCGAATTTTTAAATTCAGCTACTGATGCATACGAGGAAAAGAGAGACGGGAATTATTTGTCACTCACGTATTTTTCCCCTCATTGACAGCAACCGCTGCAAATTGAATTCTGCACATGTGTTTCATCTGCAGTACTGCATGCAGTGAAGCATTCAGAATTTCTGCACATGTGTTTTGGGCATAAGTTGGGTGTAAACAAAATCTCACCTCATATTGAAGTCAGCATATCAAAAATTGACACAATATCTGACATGTGTAATAGTAGTTTAAATCACTCATGAGCCGAAATAATGCCTTTCAAAATTTTCAATAATAAAAATGCAAATCTAAATTCATCAGTTTTATTTTAATCATTTTTTTGATGTACATTAAAAGACGATACGACACGCGAAAACGACTGTACTGCAGGGCAAAAAGAAAAACAATATTTGTAACCTCAATTAAAATGAAAATAAAGATTACTTAATAATAAAATATCTAATAACATCAGTAGTAGAAGCGAGAGTAAAGGTCCCACATCAAAGCAACTCAGTATCGCTCGAAAGAAAATGTTGCTCATTATGGAACTGTTCACTTTGCGATTTTGACGATACCAAAATATTCTTTTCCGTGAATAATTCCCCCCGGCGGCGGATTCCACGATAGGGGTGAATATTTGTGATTATTGACACATTTGCGTATAATATGTTCTATAGAGTTTTGGAAAATATGTCGCACGATCCTGTTTTCAACACAAAATTCGTAGAATTTGTGGAAAAATACCCATGATTGCTAAAAATTGCAGGCAATAACCCTATCGTGGAATCCGTCGGAATTGAGTTTCACTTCACCTATTCGATTCCCTTTCACTTTCTACTGCTATCGTGCAATCCGCCGGAAACGTCTCCTTATCGACACGTTTTTGGGGAGGGTAGTTTCACTGTCAAACGGCTGTCTTCATTTGTCAACACAAATCTGTGTACCTGCATTCGCCGCAGGCATATTATGAACATTTTGTTTTAAAAGTGATTTAAATAAAAAATAAAGTGTTTCAATATTTTAATATTTGTTTTATATACGGCCCTAGCGAGGTATCCGTCGGAACGGAAAATTCTCCGATTTTATACGAATCGGAGGATTTTTGCAGCGAGGTATACGTCGGAACAGCTTTTCGGAACTTTATACCTCGCTAGGGCCGATAATAATGGATACGATAGCTCTGTTTTTGGTAGCATAAGAGGAACAACGAAATGAGCGGTGTTCTCTGAGAAGAATACGAGACAGGTTAAGAGGAGCAGTGAATGATTTCATGGAACTTGCGGATGAAATGTGTTTTTTAGTGATTATTTTTTGATTTTAATAAAGTTCAATATTGCACAGATTTATTACAAATGTATGTGGCTTAATAAAGCAGCTGTTTTGTTGTGTACATTTTCTTTAAAAAAAAAAAATGCTCACGACGCACGTGTAGCAAGCACGAAAACCTATGAATTCCGCAATGATTTTGATGCGGGCAAGAAATGTCATTTTGTTCGGGAAAAATTCGTTTTGAACGTTTTCAACGATACAGTGAAACTCATTCACATTACCCACCCGGGGAACTGTTCACTTTGCGAATTCGACGATACCAAAATGTTTTTTTCCGTGAATAATTCCCCCCGGCGGATTCCACGATAGGGGTGAATATTGTTGCTTCGATGTGAGAATAGGTTAAAATAAAGTTGCGTATTGCTTATTGACAGTTGCTAGTTGCTTAATTGCTTATTGCTTGTTGCCTCAATCTGAGAGCCGCCTTACTTTTTAATTTTACGAATTTAATAGTAGATAACTCGTTTTCCATTAGGTAAAAGGAAAAGTCCAGATCCGGAATCAAGTAAAATAAAGTCTGTTGATTCTGAGAAGAGAATTTCGCTTCTCGATTTCAAGTGCGAATCCACTAACACTAACACAATCCAGCTGGCAGCAGCCATTATACTAATTTTTGACATTTCTCCAATACCTACATGAGTGTAGTCGACCAGACGTAGTTTTCTTGTTCGATTGGATTTCAGAATTAATGAATCCTCGAATCAAACCAATTACGACAAACATTACGATTTCTTACGAATTTTTACTCAATGCCTTTCCTTAACTCAAAAAATTCGTAAAATAATAGAGAAAGCGGCTAGGTACGAGAGAGCAAGATATTACCCCTCCACTGAAAAGCTTACTAGTTTTTACTCAACCAAATTCTTGTATGTATGTAGTAAGAATTAAAAAAAAACTGTCAGTCATCTGACTGGTGACAGAATATTTATCACAAACCAGAGAGAAAAAGGTCTAAACTTACATGAGCAAAACTTAAAAAAGTCGTGTTTGAGGATTTTTCCTGATGTGTGTCATACATTTTAGTTTTGCAGCTTAAACTAATCAAAGTAATTCACATTAGGCGTATTTTTTTGGGAAGTGAGTATAACAAAACCAAAAGTGAGTATACCAGTTTTGCATGTAAAACCAAAAGTGAGTATAACAAAACCAAAAGTGAGTATACCAGTTTTGCAAAAGTGAGCTAGCTATAGATTCCCAAAAAAATACGCCTATTATTACAGTAACTACCCATTTATATTTACATATATAATTTTTAATGATATTATATAAGTTGGGAATAAATTCACCACACCGAACACACAATTTGCTTAACACGTCCCCATAACGGCCAATTATTTGAATTATTTCAAAGTTACCACAGAAATACATAACTGTAAATGTTATTCGGTGCCAGTGTATGCGTGACCAAATTCGCCCCCCATTTACTTTAACATGGCACACATACTTAACCACCTAATAACTTTTTGAAAGACCCATTTATACGTGCAGTGTTGGCACTTTATACCTAAAACACATGTGCATAAATTCTGAATGCTTCACTGCACGCAGTTCTGCAGATGAAACAGATGTGCAAAATTCAATTTGCAGCGGTTGCTGTCAATGCGCGGAAAACTACGAGAGTGCAACACAGACGACAAATAATTCCCGTTTCTCTTTTCCTCGTATGCATCAGTAGCTGAATCTAAAAATTCGATGCTGCCAAGTCTATTTAATTTAATTCACTGTGTTGCTATGCAGTGGATTTAGAAATAGAGGCATGTTGCAGTGCTGCGGTGGGTGCAGAATTTACATTTGTATCACCACATATAAGAACTTGTGTATGTATTCTAATCCTGCTGCACGTGTGTTTTGGGCATTAGTGTCTTGATTATCAAATTGTCTTTGTCTCATTCGTCGTTCGCGATGGTAGTGGTAGCTGCATTTTCGCAGCGCATACCGCACACAATTCGAAAATAGAGCAAATGCAGATGTCTAGCGCGACCGAGTACGGTTTAAGAATAAAGCAAACGCCCAAAATTACGAAGAGGGCTAAAAGAAAATACAAGAATCGAATGGGAATTCGCGGCCCATCAGTGTTCGGCTACCCCCCGCACTTTTCATCCCGTTTACCATCACATTCTCGACACTGAAGACAAGAATCGGTGCGTGTAAAACGGTCAAACTGGCTCTATGGATCTCTCATTTTTGGCCGAAGCTGGTGGTCTATTCTCTGGGGTTTGTGATATTTATGCGTGCAATTGCTATTCGCTTTGTGTTTTGATTTCACCAAAAAGAAGTTTGATTAATTCCGAATCAGTTTCGCAGCTAGATACTGTTATTAAATTAACAAGTTCTTGGCGTTTATCAAACTTTTTTACCACTGCAATTTATTAATTATTATTATATATTATTTAGGGCACTAGCCCTAAAGGACCTAAAGCTTACCACAAGTCCACAACCCAATAATTGACGAAGAAAAAGGTCAAATCAAAATCACGTACTGCCATTTATGGAAAAACAGATTACTACAAAACTATTCATCCACATCACTGCCATTTTGACAGTCTTTGCCATTTTTAATACAAAAATAAAGGAACATAAACCTTTTGTGTGTATTTTCTGTCGCATTGAAGGAAATTTGATTTTGCACACACCTAAAAGTTAAAGAAGTTAAATCAACTTATAATGTTTTTGTTATTTATTGTATTAATGATACCTGAATATTATATACATACATGTTCGACAGAATATAAACAAAAATAAATTTAATATTTGAGATTCACAACATAAATAAATACATATAAAATAATAAAATAGTATATCTAAATTAATAGATACTGAACTCTTTTAAGTAAATCCGCTTTGCTCATTTACAAATCAGCAATTCCGCTCGGGCGCACTATCCAGACTGCGGCACTTTTTGTCGAATTTGAGAAATATATCCTCCAAAGTAGTTTCATTTATCGAATAGTCTTGAACTAAACTGCTGCACGAACTGAAAAAACGCTCTGCTCTCTTGAATACGTCAGACCATTGTATTGACTTGTCTTTTATAAAATACGTTAGTAAATCCTGTAAATATTTTAAATTACAGTAGCATGTAATAATTTGAGTCCGTTTGAAATATATTATGTTAGTAGCTACTAACCGCGTGTTGTTCCCGCAATTCACAGTTGAATTCTTCTTGTAGTGCTGATGAAATATTACTTATTTTGTAGTCAGTCCAATTGCTCAGCAATTTTATATTTATTGTAAAGCCAGACCCGTACTTTTCTTTCAGATCGGGAATGTAACCAATGCACTGCAATTTTCCATTAGCCATTATAGCCAATCGATTGCAAAGGTGTTCGCATTCGTCCATACTAAAGTGAAAAAAAACAGTAAGTTTATGGTTTAATCATACGATAACTTGAAAAGGACTCCCTTTAAATAATAATGTATAACTTAAACTGTCTACTTCGTCACTTCGATGTAGAAATGTGATGAGCCACACATGCCTTCCCATGAAAGTCGTGTCGGGCGAGAGAGTTAGATTTTTAGGTGACTTTTTTCTACTCACTTAAAATGTAGCTGTCTTGATCGACGACTTTCATTGGAAGGCATGTGTGGCCCAGCACATATAATGTATCCAGTACTCTTTAAAGGACATTCTTATAATGGACAGATGACCATATGCATGACTTTCATTCCCATGAACGACTTGGCCTTACAAAAAAGCAAAGATCATTGCCAGGAACAGGAATAGCGACATTGAAAGCCGAGCAGATGTCCGTTTACATCCTCACTCTATCAACGCAAATACCAAATAAAGATATGTATCGAAAGTGCAAAGAAGCATTCGATCTTAGCGTCAACATTTAAGTCTCTCCTTTTCAAATACTGCGGATAGCGTCATCATCATCATAAACGAATAACCAACAGCCAACCGATATGTACGCGCTATGCTACATGCCGTGTACTAGCAAATTTTTCCATATGTAGCCACTGCGCTGGTGGTTGGGTGTGTATGAATCGGGCAGGCATTGATTGGCATTAACTTGCCAATGTCCAGTGTTTTAACTTTCTCATACACATCAATTGTGCTTTTTTTACCTCCCCGTGGTAACTACCGGGTTCTGGTCTCGCCCACCTTGCTAAACTTATAAGCGCGAGTGTTGAACACGAAAGAAATAGCAACACTATAACGCTCTGTCGGAATTGACTGTCTGCTCGAGTCTCAGAAGTCTAACATGAGCACCTCAGAACGAGGACGTACGGCGGATGAATTTAAATAAATAAATCAACGGTGACGTCAACGGTCAATTTAGCAGTTACCTTAATGGGCTACTTCGACTTATTTGGAGCTAAGGTCATTAGGGTTTTTCAGCATTAGTCAGGATGTTGAAGAGATGGTGGCGGATGAGGCCTTTATGGGCCAACGGCAGCGCTCATATCCCCGTAGTGGGTTACTGACTCCGGGAATTCCGGCCCCTTTTGTCTAAGGGGTCCAGCAAAGGACCTGGCCATCCAGGTTGGGGGTTGTGCGTCGGGGTAACTTCCCTACCACGGAAAAACCAGGCAGTTCCGAAACAACGACAAGCCTCGGATATGGATGATCTAAATGTTGACGACCCCAGCAAACGAAATAAGGACAACGAGCTTCGGATCTGCACGTGGAATGTCCGGACGTCAAACAGACCGCGTGCAGCCGAACAACTTGTGGAGACCCTGGATAGGTACAAAGCCGACATTACGGCCATCCAGGAAGTGCGATGGGATGGATAAGGCATAAGAAGGATGAAAACCTGTGACATCTACTACGGCGAGTGCCGCAGAGAGCAGAGTCAGCGGCTATTTGGATATGGATTTGTGATTAGAGGAAGACTTAGGCAAGAAGTCTTGGGATTTTGCAATGTTAGCGATCGCCTAGTCACAATCCGCATCAGGGCCAAATTTATAAATATCACGCTGATATTTGCTCACGCCCCGACGGAGGAGAAAGACGACACAGCCAAAGAAGCATTCTACGATCTTTTTGAGAAGACGTATGATAAGTGCCCGAAGTACGACGTCAAGAAAAATCTTGGCAACTTTAACGCCAAAATCGGAAAGGAGGGCATCTTTGGCTCTACAGTCGGAAAGCACAGCCTGCACGACAACACCTCCGGAAACGGACTCAGGCTAGTCGACTTTGCGGCGGGGCGAAATGTCATCATTGCCAGCACACGATTCCCACACCTCAACATACACAAGGGGACTTGGCGGTCTCCAGATCAACAAACCGTCAACCAAATTGATCATGTTGCGATCGACGGCAGACATGCCACCAGTATCTTGGATGTCCGAATGTTCCGAGCGGCCAACAGAGACTCGGACCATTACTTGGTACTAGCAAGTACGGGTGCGGATATCCAACACTCCACAACACCGAGAGGATACTGTAAGAAGATTTGACGTTGCAAGGCTACTATCGCAAGAGACCGCCAAATCCTTTGCCGATCGCGTCTCCCTAAACCTCTCAGCAAGCCCACCCTCAGTTTCACCAGCATCAAGTATAGAGGATCAGTGGCAACATTGCCAGCGTGCCATCAGGAGTTCCGCTACCGAAGTGCTGGGTTTCACTAGGCGGCCACAACGAAACCCCTGGTTCGATGAGGAATACCGTCAGGCAAATGCAGCCAAGAACGAGGCCTACCAGTTAATGCTGCAGACAAGAACCAGAGCGGCTGAGAGAGCTGCCCGAGAGCTCTACGGGCAAAAAAGAAGGGAGGAACACCGACTTCTCAGAAGGAAAAAGAGAGAGCACGAGAAGCGAGCGGTCGAATCAATTGAGAGGCAATGTTCGAAAGTTCTACCAAAGGGTAAAACGATCCACCCAAGGATACAAGGCCCGAACAGAAGCCTGCAGAGATGAACATGGGAATACAGTAGTAGATTCACAGTCGGTGCTGAGGATATGGAAAGAACACTTCTGCAGACTGTTAAACGGCGGAGACAGCCAACAATCCGCTGTCAGGCAGAATGATCTGTTCAGCTTGGACGATGATTGCCAACATTTCCGTCCACCCGACCTACACGAAGTGAGGACAGCGATATCCAAACTTAAGTCCAACAAAGCTGCTGGAGCGGACGGCCTCCCGGCCGAGCTTTTCAAAGCAGCGGGAGATGGCTTGGTAAGGAGCGTGCACTGACTCATCTGTAAAATCTGGTCGGATGAAAGCATGCCCGACGAATGGAACCTCAGCATCGTGTGCCCCATCCACAAGAAAGGAGATACTATGAACTGCGCCAACTACAGAGGAATAAGTCTCCTGAATGTCGCGTATAAGATCTTGTCGGCTGTATTATGTAAACGTCTAAAAGCTTTCGCCAACAACCTGATCGGCCCATATCAGTGTGGTTTTATACTAGGAAAGTCTACCATCGACCAAATTTTCACACTCCGACAGATCTTGGAAAAAACTCAGGAATTTCAGATCGATACACACCATCTATTTATCGACTTTAAAGTCGCCTATGATAGCGTATATAGGGACGAATTATACAAAGCCATGTCAAGTTATGGCATACCCGCCAAACTCGTCCGTCTGTGCAGGATGACGATGGAGCAATCTCGCTGCTCCGTCAAAGTCGGCAAGAACACCACCGAGCCATTTGATGTCGAAAAAGGTTTGAGACAAGGCGACGCGCTATCGTGTACTTTCTTTAATATCGTTCTTGAAGCAATTGTACGAAACTCACAAGCCAACACCAGAGGTACAGAGGCGAGCTGTCAGTGGCGCATTTGCAAGCATCGAAACGGAGGCGGCGAGGATGGGTCTGGCTGTCAATGAGGACAAAACGAAGTATATGCTGTCAACGAGAAAGGACTCTCAACATCGGCGACTTGGACAAAACGTTACGATGGACAGATACAACTTCGAAGTAGTTAAAGACTTTGGGGCATATTCATAGTTGTACTATAAACCCGGGTCTAACTAAACTCGAGTCTAAAGTTAACCCACAGGTAAAACACGACTGCTATTCATAAAGAATTTGCCAGCACTGTTTAATTAGATCCGAGTCCAACGTGTATTCTACTATACCAATCTATTACAATATACACTTTCTGACAATAATGTCGACGAATTTAAGAATTCTAATTTTTGTTTTCTTGTTTTCTGCTGTTTTGTAAACAAAAAAATGAGATGAGCTGGAATAAAAAAGTTTTCAAAGAGCGAGAGAACGGAACCTGGTTTGTACTGAAGCAGGAAAAGTAATGTTGCCGCTGCATGAGTTCGTCCGAAGGTATTTAAAAGTCATGGACGATAAGGACATATAAATTATTAAAAAAAAAAAAAAAACAGCTTCTGCTGTATGGTGCAGAAGCATGGACCCTGTCAAAAGCGGATAAAAACCTTCTGGGATGCTTTGAGAGAAAGATTCTTCGAGTGATATTCGGTCCAGTTTGTGACGATGGAGTGTGGAGAAGAAGATTCAATGACGAACTATAAGAGCTATACAGCGACGCTGACCTCATCAAAAAGCTAAAAATTCAACGGCTGAGATGGCTGGGACACGTGTAGCGTATGGACAACAACGCACCAGCCCGACGAGTCTTCGAATCCACCCCTGAGGGACAACGCGGCAGAGGAAGACCCCACCTTAGGTGGCGCGCACAATTGGAGAACGACCTAAACCAACTTGGTGTGCGCAACTGGAGGCAGCTAGCTAGGGACCGAGATAGCTGAAGGGGCTTGTTGGTTGAGGCCGTGGTCCACCCCGGACTGTAAGCGCCACCAAAAGTAAAGTAAGTAAGTAGCCACTGCGCTACATACGGGGTAGATTCAAATCACTTTGCGAATCTCGATTCGAAAGCACACCAACACACGTCCAGTTATCAGAAAAACATTGCTTGAATTACATAAACAATACACAACAAAATAATGTCACATATCAATGTCAAGTAATGACAAATTTTAAAGACTTTGGCCGATTCCACCCCTGTTGCCTTGTGAGCTTATGCTATTTTCGATTGAGATTCTCACAAAATTTCAAACGCGATGCTTTTTCTCCCTTACAAATAATAAATACTGCAACTGGAGAAATTGCTGGTTTGAAGAAGACGAACCAGTATTATCCCAAGACGACAACGAGGACAATGAAGATGTGGCACAACATGAATATGAAAATAACATAATCTATTATTTGTTCCATATTTATCAAAATTTTTGTTTAAATTATTTATTTTAATATGGTTTTTCACTAGTTCTAACTTTTACGGCCAAAGACTTTCCGTAACTTTCAGACGCAGGTGCATAATTATAGATCCTGGTCCATATTGTGATTGTCGATCAGCGATCGTCACGTTAATTGTCGATTGCGTCGATTGATTTTTGCTATTCGTACGCACAACATTTTTTTACTTCCAAGAGAAAGCATCGACCAGACATCGACTACAAACGTCTGTCAAATCGACAAATATCAATCTGTGTTGATATTCTTAAATTTTTCGAGCGAAAAGTCATTGCAGCACTTAGCAAAAAGTGACAATTTGTTGGTGTGGTGCAATGGGAATTGAAAAGTGCTACCTCGCACCTTATGTGCTAAGTGTTCAAGTTATCTTGACTCCACTGTTATAAAATGTTCAAAACAACCTTAGATAGATGTTGTACAAGTTTATATACTATAAAAGAACACGAAACGATGCGTGGCTCGTTGGTCTAGGGGTATGATTCTCGCTTCGGGTGCGAGAGGTCCCGGGTTCAATTCCCGGACGAGCCCAAGTGCTACGGCGAGTTTTTTTTTTTTTTTTTAATTTGTAATTTCAGTTTTAGCTTACCTGTGCGATGTAAGTACTACCGTTTTATCACGCTTTTGAAAATCCTGAATACATTTCCATAGAAATCGTCGAGAGACTGGGTCTACACCGGTTGTAGGTTCATCCAGTAGAACCAATGATGGATTTCCGATCTAAAGTTAGAACTACTGTAGAACATTACTGACAAAAACAAATATTGTTATTTACCATTGCAATAGCTGCGTTTAACTTTCTTTTTGTACCACCCGAATAGTAGCGAATAGGAATGTTCTGATACTTTGTCAAACCCAGTTGGAACAGCCAATACTTTACTTCACAGTCAACTTCTGCATGCTGTACGTTTCGCAACAAAGCCATATATTTAAGAATCTGATACGATGACATGAAGTTATTAAGGCAATCTCCTTGGGGGCAATAACCGAAACGGTACTTGTACTATGAAAAAATAAGATAAATCAATCTGTATGCATTGACAGTTTTCAATTCTTACCAAATTTTCGTGTTTGAGTATACTAACTCCATCTATCATTATGTGGCCGCCCGATATTGGTGAATTGGCGGTGATCATTTGAAAGGTGGACGTTTTTCCGGCTCCATTCACACCCAATAGGCCGAAGCATTCTTGTTTTTTTACCGAAAAATGTACACCTCGGACTGCATGCACTCTTCCATAAAATTTGTGCAGGTTTTGTATAAGAAGAGGATACGATTCCTCTGTATTAGCTATGAAATTTTAGAAATTGTAGTTTGTTTGAGTAGTTAATGTACGAAGAGTGTTTCGAATGTTTTTGCAATGTGGTATTGGGAAACGGGTTGGATACCCTAATCCCTAAACAAAAATATAATTCTCCAAACCAAAACACCCAAATAGAAATCTGAAAGCAGATTCCCCAAATTTCGAGTGTATTCACAAAGCATAGAAAGTGCTGCCCCCTCCTTGGGGTCACTGTTGGATTTGGAATAGATGTGAGGTGTTAGGAATAGGCAAATTTTCTTTAATTGTATAAGTAAACTTTTGAGGATTTTGATTTAGAGGATTTTGAATTTGTGGATTTTTCAAAAAGTGGTGATTTTGGGTTTATGGATTTTGCGCTTGGGTATTTGTGCATATCCCTATAGGGGATTGCAAGCTTGGCTACATGAGTTCCTAGTGGTCATTGACCACTGATTGCCACTAATCTACGAGTATACAACAATTTAGTTGCAGAATGTAGTAAGGCAAGACAATCACCTGATTGTGTTTCTATTGAATGCCTCAAATTGAAAACTTACCCGCCCTACAACACTTACCCCAGAATAAGCTTTGAGAACGTGATTCTATGAAGAAAGTGAAAAGCCCTAATAGAAGGTTTGTGCATCGGTTCACGGTTCATAAAGCAATTAATTTCATTTGCATTTATACAATTTTACTAAAATCATTATCGTATTTATAAAAATAAATAGGCGGCGCGACAGGCGGTAGACACCCAAGGCCTAGCTTCTCGCAACCATTCGTTTTATGTGAGTTTCTATTTTTGGAACGAATGGATTTATTATATTATTATTATATTATTATTATAAATATCGTATTTACTTACATCGAAATATTTCGTCGACATTTCCTTTTTCCTTTCGCACGAGTGCTTCGTCTTCATCATCACATGACGACTGATTCAGCTGGCCATTTCTTTTGCAACGATAGCACATCATAAATTCCTTTAAATACTGTCTTCTTTGTAAATGATCCCAAATGCATATCAAAAATATCTAAAAGCAAAAGATCCTGTAAAAATATTCAACGACTAATTTTTAGATACATACTGTTACAAAAGTGTACAAAATCACAGCGTAAACGAAAAACGTAGACGAACTAGGCTGCCCCTGCTGATTTTTTTGTGAAAACGTCTGCCCTAAGGCTTTGCGACGGTTTAAGAAGAAGACTTCATTTATTACTCGCAACTGATGATTTAACGAGAAATCCGGTAGCAATGACATGATGGCGATTGTCGTTTCAAAATTCTGCATCGATTGAATATTATCAGACGTTATGAAAGGTACAATGGCTGCAACAAATATTATAAGTTTATACTATGTTTAACAATTCTTCAAAATATGTACTTACATGACACTATAAACATGAAAAATAAATACGTTGAGAGGGGCGATATTGAACGAAAGCCAATAGTCATGCAATACAAAATTGGCAGGTAGGAGAAACCGTAGAAAAGATATGTGGAAGTTATTAAAACTTGATCCTGGTTGCTGTACAACGCGGTTGGCATAATCGCATTTTGAAATACGTAGCAAGCTATACATATCACGAAATGCAACAGCATGTCGAAGGCAATAAATGAAAGCCAATAAGTTGGGCGAGGAATTGCCTGTAGGTTCTTAAAATCGCTTTTGTTTTCAAGGAACGGCAATGATACATAATACAGCATGTAAAAGAAGAAACCTGTAACAAAACAAATAATCTGTAACACTGAGATCAATTCTGGCGTGTTGTGTTTACCTATAGGGACTATAGCTGCGAAATATTCCAGGCTGCTGGGGTTAATATCAACAACTCTGCAAGTAAATTTTGTTGATATACTCTACATAGGTTTTTTCACAAATAAAAAAAGTCTTCTTGTTCTTGAATTTCCCCATATTACCCATACCCTAGCTACGCTGATTGATTAGTATTAAATGCGTGAACCCAATCTCAATTACTTACGTTCGAATCGGTGCATAGCTTGCTTCGATCCTGTCCTTAGCGTCTCCAATAAATTTCAGAATAGAATTATCTATCATATTTATCATAATCACTGAACTGTGAATAATGTTCGCCGAGTAAAAAGTACTGATCCTTGGAATGTTGTCATTATTTTCTATAACAATTGCGCCGATTACATGTTCATAAAAATCATACACATTTCCAGACTGTATTGATAGGAGTTCTGTAGTTGATAAACACATTTTGAACAATTTTTAGAGATGTATACGGAATAATAAACAACATTACCATCCTCCACACTGCCCACTTTGTCGGACAAATTCCTTATTTGGATTCCATTGCCTTCGATTTCATTCTCCAAAATATCCCTTATGGCAATAAGATCAGGCGTAACTTTAAGGTAGATTACACCTTCCTTCAAATGCTTAAGGTTAAGTTTCATTTCTCCTTCAGTAGGGTTTGATGCCAACGAATTCATTGCGAATATCGCAAAGCCGATAGCGAAAAATGGCAAAGAAAACTAGAAAAACATAAAATTGCCATGTTTAATACAAGAGAGATGTGTGAATATATGTAAAAGTAACTCTATATTTGTGTAGTTTACACTCAATAGAAACTGGCACGAATTCAAATAATTTGGTCGGAATTGAGAACAGGGGTAAATCTCCTTAAGCGCAGATCCACAAAATAAATACGATCCAAAAAACTTACCCATTGTTTTGCACACTACCGTAGAACTTACCATAACAAGCGAATAAATCCATTCACTCTGCAAGAACACCAACTTTTTATAAAATACCGCGTATACCTGCCGAGTCCAATGGACAGTATCAGGCAAAAGTTTTTGATACGGTATATTTACGATTTCGTCATTATGAAGGCTTGGTGAGTCGACGCCATCTTGACCATGGCAGCTGTAAAAAGACACGAATTACATTTTGAAAAAACATGCAAACTATTTACTTTAGAAAAACGTCCTCTAGTGAAGTATCAGTAACTGTAATTGAATTTATCCCAAGATTCCCCCTATTGGCTTCAAGTTTTTCCAAGACCTCGGAATACTTGTCCTTGTAAAAATACGGCATACTTATCAGTACAGTCGGAGGAACAGTGTTCTGCAAATAAAATGCCCAGCATTACAAACAAAATTTTGTTAAAGTAAAAATCGTGCTCACTATTATCATAGCAGTGGGAATACTAGCGCGAATAATATCCAAAGTGCTCTGCTCGTGAAAATGACCATCAGTTCTCAGTTTTAAAATGTAGCCACTTCCAAATTTACGCTTTAATTCTAAGGGGGACCCAGTTTCTGATAGTTTTCCGTTGGAAAGTATTGAAATTGTGTCACCAAGAACCTCAGCTTCCTCCATGTGATGTGTTGTTATAAGAACTGCTTTCGATTTTCGTAATTTCAATAGTATATCCCATAGTTCACGTCTTGATTCTACATCCAATCCAGATGATGGTTCGTCCAAAATCACAACCCTGTACAAATTGTATACTATATTAAACAGCTTGTACATTTTTCAAGATTATTTACTTTGTTTCTCCAGACAATGCTATTCCAAGGGACAAGCGCCGCTTCATTCCACCGGAAAGGTTTTTACCGGACTCATTAGCCTTTTCCACTAATCTGAGCTGTGTAAGCAATTCTGATGCTAGCGAACCGGCTTCCTCCTCCGACTTTCCTCTCAACTGTAAAAGAGGAAACATTTTACTGCAGAGCAAGGACACATTCGTGTGAACACATTTACCTGCGCGAAAAACTGCAAATGTTGGTAGCACGTCATATATTGCATGAAAACACTGTGTTGAGGACAAAACCCAATGAGATGCCTATACGAAGTGACATCACGTTCGCTACAAACAATGATTTTTCCCGAGTCCTTCGGAATACAACCTACATTATGTCATCAGAAACAAAATACAGTGAAAAAATTTCAATTGCAATCTTACCAATTATCATGTTCAACGTTGTAGTCTTTCCAGCTCCATTGTGCCCAAGAAGGACTGTAATTCTGCGATCTTTGATTTCCATATTTAGGTGATTAGCAATCGATATCACCCTATGTTTTCCATTGAATTTTTTCACTAGGTCTTTAATGACAATGGCTGTGTCCTCAGACTCTGACGACCCAGCTATGAATTGATTGCGATTTTTCTTTCTATAAAAGGAAGGCTGTAAAAGACGTGAACAATGAATAAGTAGGCCATTTTAATCTCATGGTAACTTACTTTTAAGAAAAACAATAGAGGCTGCTTAAGACCTCCCTTTCCCGGAAATATTCTCGACAAATAATTGTACAGAATCGTATAAAGTACACATTGAAATAATAAAAGCATTAGAGTTGAGAATATGTTGGGTTTGGTGCTTGTGATGTCGAAAAACAACTCCCCGGCTGAGAACTCTCGATCTAAAAATGGGTATAGCATTTAAATAAAATTCTATACCTGCATCAACAAAATATACATTTGTTTGTGAATATTTGGAAAACACTAAGGCCTTCCAAAAATGTTGTAGTGCTGAAAAAAACAGTCGCGATTTTCGACAACTTTCCCTCAACCAAATAGAACAAGTAGGGAATTATTAATAAGAGAAATCCTCCAACTTTTGCGTAAAATACTGAAAAAGACAAACATTGTGAACATTGGTTTCATATTACATATTATCAATTATATTACGATTTACCTGTATTGAAGCACACTGATATCAGGAATGTGTAACACATAGCAGCGGAACAATATAACAAAAATAACACAATGATGTATACTAAAGGAATAAGCCCCACTGCCTGAAAGACGTAAGCTACTGCAATGCATCCGAAGATAAAGGGCAAGTATGCCAAAAAACGGATACAGAAAAAGGTCAGTCCGTTAAGAAAATTAAGAGGTGTCGCTAGAACAAGAAACTCCTGTAACGATATTTAAAAATTGTTATTCTTTTGTTCAAAATAGTGTTATCACCTTAATGCCGTCATGTTTTTCCTCGACAAGTGGAATAAGAGTTGTGCTCAGCAGCAGAACATTGAAAAGAACAGCAAACAGTGAGCCAAATGTTATGACGCGTTGTCCATCAACACTTTCGAAAGCAATTCGCGGCAAAGGAGACATCTGAACCTGCGAGTGTACACTGGTATTTAATGAGTCAACAGCGTTGGTACAAGCACGATCGCTGAAGTGAACTAATGAAGCAGAGCTCTTATAGACAAAACAATAAAAGACAGCCGATAGACGATGGAACCTAATCTAACACATCTGCACGAAGGAAACACACTAGCTATGGGGGATTTTACACAAAAAGGACGGCAGCGGGCATGGCGGGCATGGCTACAATGGAAACCAGTATGCTAGTTATGCCGATTATATACAGAATTCAAAAACAAACTCCGCCACTCATTGCTCGTTCACGAATTAGACAATTAGACAGCGAAGATCGACCAGAATTATCCTATCAAACCTTCACAGAAGTAGAACGGCTAACAACCTACGTAAGATGTTTGTATAGGCAACCTATAGGCATAGTTTATCACTATCATCCATTTGTGGGAGATCCATAATTTTATGCTGAATACAAATGGTTGAATTGAGAATGTAATTTGCGGTATTCCGGGCGTGAACCCGAGATCCCTTGCCCAGTAGTCTAGCACACTTGCCCTGAGTCACTACGGACACGTACCGTAAGTGCGTAACACTGCTTGTAATACAACAATATAAAACGACAATGTCTTTTTAGCTAAGTGCAATGTACTTATGTTGAAAGTGTTAGTATGGGCTGCATACAGCTCAAAGTCACGCTACCTTGTATTGCCCTTTTTTCACAATCAAGAGATTACTTTGTTCCACAGATAAATCATTTTGCAATAAAGTTCACTTCAGTGCGTCTGCGGTATATGTACACAATATGTAGGCACTAATTGCATAGTCATACTTCAATTCCCGAATCTCTATTATTTGAAGTCCTTATGAAATTCAAATCAATTATGTGTTGTAGCGTTAGAAATCCAGTGCGAGTGTATTCATCGTCATCTAAAGAAATTTGGTGAATCAAGAAATATTAAGCCAGCCCAGAACAATGGACGAACGAATAATTAAAAGATAAGGTGCTTACCAATAATTCCAATAATATCGTCGTCGTTCACAAAGCGCTTTTTCGATGATACCTTTGTCATCGAAGAACTAATCGAATATCGCAACAAGCCTTTTGAACTCGCTTTTGAATCAGACATTGGCCATTCTTCAAAACTAATTGCGAAACAATTAGCTTTCTGCTTACTTTCAAGATTGGCAATCATAGTGGATTCATTGCTGAACGACTTTATTCCTGCAAATAGATAAGCAGTTGCTTGATCACGAATGGATCACCAAAAATTGCTGTAGCGTCCTTACTTTCCGTTGGTAGGGATAAGTCCACTCGCACATTATCCATCAGATTGTCCAAAAAAGACGATGTTGGACTGTATAATATGAAGTCATCACTGTTGCCAGGAAAATAAGTTTTAAGGGTTTGCTAAGAAGAATAAATTAATAAAACCGATTTATATCCAGTGTTTTACATGGTTCAAACGCGTTTTCTCCTTTCAAATCAATCAACTTCGATTTTGACCTGAAACACTTGGTTGCCCCATTGTAAAACACCTATTTCCGAGGAGATAACAATAACTAATTAGCAGTAGCTTAACGTACCGTGGATTTTTGTTCATATACGACGATGGGTGTGGTGGATACATTATAGGTAGACTTTAAGTAAATATACAGAATAATAAAACAAGCCGAACTTAAAATAGATGTCGAAAGCCAACTGAACTTTAGGAACAGGAAGTTTTTCCACAAAAACACTCTAAATAATTTTGTATCCATCGCACTAATATATATTAATTTTATGTGAAAAGTTAGTTAGTTTGCGTTGCTCAATTGCTTTGTGTTACGCGATATTTTTGCACAATTTGTATAACGAAGGCACACATTTCTCTGTGTTTGATAAAGTTTACCCAAACATATCAAACATTAAAGTGGATTTATTTAACTAAATCATTCGCTTACACTAAACAAATTGTTATTATAAATTTACTTCAATTGAAAAAAAACAAGGGAAAAGACACAAATTTCTGAATTGGCAGCGTTCAGTATTTACTGTAAGTGACAGGAGTGACCGTTTCTCATTGAGCATAAAGGGTGCATTCCAAGTCCTACCCTGTCCTACCTTTGTTAAACTAATGTCGATTGGGCTTTTACCGTTTTATACCCAAAACACACGTGCAGAATTCACTGCGCAGCAAGGTTAGAATACAATGTTCCACCGCAGCACTGCAACATGTCTCTATTTCTAAATCCACTATTAAATTAAATTAAATAGACTTGACAGCATCGAATTTTTAAATTCAGCTACTGATGCATACGAGCAAAAGAGAGACAGCAATTATTTGTCGTCTGTGTTGCACTCTCGTATTTTTCCCCGCATTGACCGATGCAAATTGGATTCTGCACATCTGTTTCATCTGCCGTCCTGCTTTCAGTGAAGCATTCAGAATTTCTGCACATGTGTTTTGGGCATTACTCTCAGATCTCACATTTTTGCTACCCCAATGGAGCATGAAATGAGATTACTTGTTTTTTGCATTTGTGGTGTGTTATTTGACAGTCAGGGCAGCTATTTTTTTTATTGCAATATGCGTTTACAAATGTTTCTTGTTTTGGTATTGGTGAAAGTATGTGTAAATCTCGCGCTCAAATCGAGATTCCCAAAAGTGATCTGAATCTTTAAAAAAGTATTTTTTTTTCCGCCCAATGGAAAACGTATTTGATAGACAGCTGATTTCTAGAGCAGAAAAACACATATCACATATACAGTGTACCGTGTACGTGAGTGAGGCCTCAAGATATGAAAAACATAGAATTTGAAATGTCATTTTGCTGGGGGGGGTATTCCATCGTCACGGGTTGGACAATTGTAGGCGTATTTTTTTGGGAAGTGAGTATAACAAAACCAAAAGTGAGTATAACAATTTTGCATGTAAAACAAGACGTGAGTATAACATAACCAAAAGTGAGTATAACAGTTTTGCATGTAAAATTAAAAGTGAGCTAGCTATAGATTCTCAAAAAAATACGCCTTGTATAATAAATTTGTTGTTTCCTTTTCAAATTTTATACATTAGGCGTATTTTTTTGGGAAGTGAGTATAACAAAACCAAAAGTAAGTATAACCATTTTGCATGTAAAACCAAAAGTGAGTATAACAAAATCAAAAGTGAGTATACCAGTTTTGCATGTAAAAGTAAAAGTGAGCTAGCTATAGATTCCCAAAAAATACGCCTATTGTTGTATCAAATCTACATAGACTTTCATTAAACCAATAGTTCTATTTGTTAGTTAATTTTTAACGTAAAGAAAAATACGCCACCTTAATTTATTTTGAAAATAGACAAGATCTTTTTTTCTGTCACGGGTGGGACAAATAAAAGACATGATTTCCGAGCAGTGACTGTTTTTGCAGAAATTCTGCGAATTTATTTCACATTATTTATTTAAAACCTTTTGTTTCTTACATAAAACGTTCTTACGTACTATAACAAAAAGCGAATAAAAATAAAAATCATTGTCTTAATACAAAAAAAAAATAAAAATGTAAATGTCACGGGTGGGACAACGTTTGTCACGGGTGGGACACGTACGAATTTCTTTGCAAGAAACGATATTTTTTAGGTCAATTTAAAAGAAAACAAAAAAGTTATAATGTCATTAATTTAAATGTTATTTACTATGAATTAACGAGGCCAAGGACTCGCAGTCTGAGTCATTCCAATCACTTTTGTCTAGGTCCGAGTGTATCTGAGCTACACTTAATTTAAGGGCCCTACACGTGATTGGTTGAGATTTAAACGTAAGGGATATTGTTAAATTTCTTGAAATAGTGATATGATTATACTTTTGGGGTAGCAAGTGCCAAATCCACAAACCAGAGAGAATAGACCACCAGCTTCAGGCAAAAATGGGAGATCCATAGAGCCAGTTTTGAAATAAGTAGCTCCGCCTCTTTTTCTATCTGTGAATACGTGTTGTACAACAGAAATAACTGTAAATGTTATTAGGTACCAGTATATGCGTGACCAAATTCGCCTCCATTTACTTTAACATGGCACACGTACTTAACCACTTAATAACTTTTTGAAACTGGCTCTATGGATCTCTCATTTTTGGCCGAAACTGGTGGTCTATTCTCTCTGGTTTGTTGGTCACGCAAAATACGGGCTAATAACGTATAACTCTACCAGACTTGAAAGCTTAATAGCCCTCCGGGACAAGTGTCCCACCCGTGACACCCGTGACTGTCACGGGTGGGACACTATTATTCTTCTAGAAAACTCCCTGAATAACGTTCACAATAGAAAAAAAAGTCACATAGGTTTTCATTGTAAAATAATAATATTATTTATCAAATTTTAGCATAACCTCTATGTCAGTAACTAATAAAAAAAACTTTTTCTGTATATTTGTCACGGGTGGGACAAGCAAAATGATGTTTTGTTATTATTTAAATATTATTGATGCACTTACACAAATCAAAATACAATTTCTCGTATTTGAAGCAGAAAGATCGCGAAATTTAATTAACACTTCAGATGCGTTTTTATTTCGCACAGAGCACACAAAAGACGGTTAAGTATTTCCCACATTGGAAAAAAAAAGTTGCGTTCGAAACAACTTTCGATCGTAAGCCTTTGATAACCATAAAAAAAACAATCTTATTTTTGTGGATTATGTTGATTCTGTGTTTTGGCTTTTGTTTTATCTTATAGTTAATAATAATTAATTATCTTCATAATTGGATACCAATGTTCACTTTGTCATGGAATACCCCTGGGCTGAAATTTGCCGTGTTTGAAATTTGAAATCGTTAAAATAGTGAAATTACGTATTAAATTTAATAAAACAGTAAATAGTCAGAAAATTATCCGAGGACAATTATTTAACCCAATTGACACACGGCCTTAGAAGTGATTTTTTGATTCCGGGTGTTTCTGATGCATTCTTTTTGCCGCATTGTCCCCGACACAAATTACTTGTAGAAAAAGAGATCAATTTTCCCTCTCATTCGGACACCTAATTTTACGAATTTCGAAATTCGTAGCAGATTTTCCACTAAGAATCTACTACGAATGGATTCGTAGCGTATTTTCGATTACGATGGATTTCACGATAAATGGCTGATTATAAAAATCGTATGTGACCAATAGGGTATTTCGCGAAGCTATCCCGTTCAGAAGTATGCTTTCTCTTTCACTGAAATGTCAAAAAACTTGTAGGAAAGCAAACGAAATTTTACATGGCGGGAGATAGGTTTTGCCCATTTTATTTGTGAAAAGTTTATAATAAAGTGCCAAATACAAATTGAAAACATTGCAGTCTTGAAATTTAGAGTTTCTTAAAAGTGTTTACAAAAGTTCAATAAATAAATTTGTAGAGATTGTTTCAAAAAATCCAAAATTAATTTAAACCCTATCTCCCGCCATATAAAATTTCGTTTGTTTTCCTACAAGTTTTTTTAGCTGTCACTTTGATTTTTTTTTCTCATTTGACACTGACGTTGTCGCGAACTACCCTATCGATAACCTTAACCACATACATGTAAGTTTATGGGACTTCGAACAAACCTTATACAGAAAACAGAATTGACAAGTGAAGTGATACGAGATGAGAAGCGGACCATTTTGCAAATATGTATCAGCATCAAAAATATGAACTTTAAGTTTATAATATTACTCTTTATAGAATATACAGTGAAGGTATCTTTACTTTGTAATCTAATAATTTTATTAAGTGTAATCCACTTCAATCGTCTCAATCACAATCAGTGGGCTATAAATAAATGCTTTCATTGTTCTATGTAGGTGACAAACAAGGACAAGTAAAAAACGGTCCAACTGCAACTTGGTAAACATTAGTCTGTTTGATCGATCTCCAGAAATATTTCCAATAAAATGGCTAGCGCTGCCGTGTCGACGTTCGTCGCCTGTTACAATCCACCAGTTGTCGCCACCCAATGTGGAATTGTTTATTGTTCCAAAACTTTGGACGACTTCCTAATAAATTGTACGACATGCTCACAAGAGTTCAACCTACTTAGCTGTAGTTTGTTCATTAAACATGTAAAGGAATGCCTATGTGTAGACATTCCAAATCAAATATTAGGACAACACACAGACCCAAACTATTCCTTTGCAAACACATATCATCCCACAATAAAATATGACAAAACTGACGATTGTACAGCAGAATTAAATTTCGACCCATTGCTGCCAATGAAAATGGAAACTGGGGACATAGAAGAGGTAAGGAAATTAAAGCACAGCCCTTTTCATTCTACTATAAAAAGTTTACTTGTAGACATCCCATCTGGTAGTTGAGGAATCCGAAGAGGATGTAAATAACCTATCCGAATCCGACTACAAAGACGAAGACGATCTGACTATCAACAAAGTAGCCCAACGCACCATGGTTGAAGAAATCATCAACCAATATAGGAAACATCCAATGTTGTGGGATGCAAATTTAAGTGAGTCAGTGACCCCGGCTGAAAAAAAAGTTCATTTCAACCAAATCAGGGATGTCATCAATTTCAATTTCAAAACTAATTTCACTGAATCTGAAATACGTAAACAAATTCACAATTTGATATGCGGCTACAAACGAGTAATTCGACTAAAGGATAGAAGGCCGTCATTATGGTACTTCCATAAGATTGCTTTTATCGACGGATGCTTTTCCGACATTCGGGTAGAAGAAGAGCATGAGCAGGCTGTGTCCCTTAAAGAAGAAATTTCCGAATGTCAAGAGGTGAGTAGATTCTTGGAATCTTATTTGTGTTTATCAGGCATTTTTTACAGCCATCGGATTCAGAATGTACAACTCTAAAGACTAAAAAGAACCGTGACAAAGTCCCCCATCTAAACGAACGTAAAATAATATTGGATATTATAAATCTGTATAAAAAGTACTCTATTCTGTGGAATCCAAGATCGCCTGGTTATAAGAATAGAAGTAAACGATTGGCTGCCTTATGTAGGATCGCCAGCATCATTCAAAAGAAATATAAAAGAAAAGTTACGGCACACGATGTAAATAGTAAAATTGAAACTCTACGCGCTTCTTGCAGACGGCAAAGGCTGAGAAATAAAGCTGGTAGTGATATTTCTTTGTGGTATTATGATAAGCTGTCATTTGTCTGGAAATCTAAGCAAGCGGGTAATAGTTCTGAGGTAAGCTATTGAAAATCTTATATGTTTGCATGGATTTGTGTGTGAAGCAGTTGATAATTACCTCTCTAGCCCGACTGCAGTCCATATGGCTGTTGAGACATAGAATACTTTCCAGTCATGCATGGGACCATTCATTTAGGTTGTAAGGCACACCCATAGTTGCACATTTTGGGTGTATAAGTATACTGTAAAGATAAGTCTTACAGTGTTTGTCGGTTAATGTATGCACCGTAGCATTCAGGCAGATTAATGTGGGAGACATATTTTGAAGTTCCTGGCTTATACTCAGTCTGGCATAAGTTATAACGAAATCTTTCTTTTTATACAGATACCAGAAAAACTTCATATTGGCGAAAACAAAACCGATCAAGCTGATGACAATAAGGTAAGGAACCGCAAAATATTCTCTTTAAATTACCTTAGAGTATGCTCTTCCAGACATCAGATCAAGATCAACAATCAGACATCAGTGATGACAGTGAAGACTCGTTTGTCGATAACGAAGATCTGAACGATAGAGAAATAGTCTTGGAACTCATCAAGGAATACGAAAAACAACCTTGTCTATGGAATAATGAGATCTACAACTCGAGCAGTCGTTCTTACCGCTATCTTATGTTGCAATCAATTAAAAGCACAATGAATTCCAAATTCAATAAGGAATTCACTGAAGAAGATATCCGTAATAAAATCAGATTGCTGCGAAGCGGTTACAGGAATGTTTTACACAGGATGGCTGCTTTTGAAAAAGATCCCTCGAATGCGGACAAAAAGTTCGATACAAACGTGAACTACTTCGAAAACTTGTCGTTTTTAGGGACGAGAGAAAGTGATATACTCATCAAACGCCAAAAAAAAACACGTTCTAGTAAACCGCGATGGCCGCGTAAATACAAAAAAGAAAATGAAAATCAAATGTCACAATATAGCGACGAGGAGGAAGTTGTCAACCCTGATGATCTGTTCAATTATGATAAGCCTAAACCTTACGAAGTAGGTTGTTTTTTAATGATTGTCAACATCGGCTCTAACAAATAATTTTAGGGGACGCTCACTAAAAACAAGGAACTCTTAACGTTCATCATAGAAGAGTACAAGAAACACACCTGTCTGTGGTCTAAAGAAAATCCCTTCGATGACAATTCATCTCGAAAGAGAGCATACGCAAATATGGTTGGTGTTATAAATGATAAGTTCGGTACAACGTTTAGTAACAGAACTCTCATTAATGAGATAAAGAGTCTGCGGTATTCATACTCGCGGATGTTGCGCGGAAAAAAGGAAAATGCGCAATATAAAACGAAAATGTGGTACGCTGACATGCTGTCCTTCATTGAGGCCCAGAGTCAAGATGTTGAAGGCACCGAAGACGATACACTCTCTGCAACTTTGAGTGGCGTGGGAGTAAGTAATTGCACTTATTCTTTAGGTCACATTAAATATTGTATTCTTGTGTTTGCAGCGAACCAAATTCAAGACCGTAAGTTCATTCATCTGTATTAACTGATTGGTTGACTGATTCCTTTTTTCTTTAGGAAGATCGTGTTTTTGCAATTATCGATCTTTACAAGGCTGCGCCTATTTTGTGGGACACTAACCACAGTGGATTTATGTCACGCAATGAGCGAAGGAAGCACTACAATAATATCATAGCAACTCTTAGCGAAAAATACGGCTACAACATAACATTCGAAGAACTCAAGTGTCAAATCCGTTATTTGAGAGTCACCTACTTCCGTTCTCTGCGAAATGAGATCGCGTACCAAGAAGGTGATCTCAGTAAATATGCACCGAAAGCGTATTTCTTCGAACGACTGTCGTTCTTGAAACCGTTCGCCAACACGAAACCAACGACATCGCCCTTGCTACAGGTCGATTGTGAACTGGATCCAAACGAAGACTACACGTTTCTCACTGAAAACAACGATCTGATGCTGAGCTTTATACAACTGTACCAAGAATCGGGATGTTTGTGGGATCAAAATCACAAAGACATAAACAACCCATCAGCAGTATCGGATGCCTATGGCAAAATTATTAACATGTTCCAGGAAAATGGTGTTACTTTAACAAAAGACCAAGTCATATCGGCGATAAGTTTTCTGCACGCGACCGTTGTGAGTACACAAAATGCCTCTGAGGCATACGACATGAACGAGACTAATGCAAAACCAGTCTGGTTCTATGAACACCTCGAATTCCTGGGCAAGATTCCACGGCCGAACAATAAATATTGCACCCACTGCAACCAAATCTTTCGGACAGTGGCCGCGTTCAAGAAGCACAAGATCCAAATAGGTGACTACCCCTTCAAATGTCTAGTATGTGGGGAGGGATTTCTGTCGCGTTCCAAATACGATTACCATAAGATATTACACAGAGAACCTTATAAATGTGATCAATGTGACTTTCAGGCGCATTGTAAACAAAATTTTAAAGTGCACATGTTGCGCCACCAAGGCATCACGCCATATGAGTGCGAACACTGCCAGAAAAGGTTCGTGACGACGAACGAGTTGAAGCGACATCTGCGAACACACACGGGTGAGAAACCATACATTTGTGATATTTGTGGCAAAAATGTCTCATCGAGTACAGAGTTCAGTCGTCACATGAAACGACATCGCAACCAACGAGATCACAAGTGTGAAATTTGCGGCAAGGATTTTTTTACGAACACAAGTTTGCGAGATCATATGACCACGCATTCGGATGAGCGAAATCACATCTGCGAAACCTGCGGCGCCGCGTTCAAGAGAAGAAAGACGCTATGCCAACATGAGGCGTTGCATGCGGAGAAAAAGAAGCATAAATGCAAGATCTGCGGACAACTATTTGCTCAAAAGGCGGGTGTTTACTCTCACATGAAGTCGCACGGTTTAATGATTGGGAATACTGAAGTTGGCCAAAAATAAAGTGCCCTTCTTTGGACAATACAACACCAAAATCATTCTGTACAATAGTCATGATATCATCCATTTTCGCACTCGAATATACAATCATATTAATTTTGTAGTAGCAGCATTGAAAAATATTCCCCTTTCTCTCATGCTTTGTTTTTATTTGCAAAAATAAAGATTTACTTTTAAAATTGTTGCTGTAATGAGAGTAAGTAGCAAATACATAAGATGTTTTGCTCGCAAAAGGAAAGTTCTTACCGACTATAAGCGACCTGTTAGGAAACTCATTAATAGTACTTAGTACATGGACAAAACCATGCGGCATTATTCCCCAGAAAACTGAGCTTGTCCTGTTCACAAACAATACAATAATACAACATTTCGAGCCATCAACTCTTGAGGGAACACAACAAAGAGTGGCAGATAGGGCAAAATATCTGAGAATGATCCTCGATAGGGAACTTTATTGGAAGCCGAATGTGTCAATGAAAGAGTAAAGAAAGCAGCTAATTCTTTCTACGCATGCAATCGCTTTTTGGCAGGAAATTATATTAGCCAGCCGGCTATAAAAGCAATGATCTCTGCTATTGAAATAAAATCCAAGCTAGTTCCACGCTGCCGCGAGGAGCTCCAAACGCGAAAAGTGGTTCTAACGATTTGAAACAAAATTGCTATTTAAATTTCCAAATTATTTCGAACCCAGTTTTTTTGCTAAATGCGAATAACGGTACTTTTCAAAAATGCATGTGTCTCGAAAATGTAGTACAGCTTTTCCAACTTTGCTTTTGGAGCAAACATTTCAATATTTGTTACCATTTTGTTTTTAAATGATATTACAAAAACCGCTCCAACGATTTTGATTGAAATGCATAATTTGAGATACCATAATAGTATACGGTATACCAAATAAGATCTCAGTTAGTTTTTCTCCAAAAAATGCAAAAAAACCGTTTTATACATATTTCTCAAAAATGGCTACCCAAATCCCGATCTGCGTTGATCACAGAGCTAATTTTTGTCAGACTACAAAATCCGACACAAATCTCATAGCAATTATTGTTCTAAGCATATAATATCCACTTTCACGATTTGTTCATCCATTTATTAGATGTTGGATTTACTAGACATTCGCATGCACATGCGAATTTCCGATATAATACTGTAGATTCGCATGCATGCGAGTTTCCTGAACCTTACAAAGGAACCGGAAATTCGCATGTGCTCAAAAATCACCTCTGAAAACAATCCGCGCGCGCGAATTCTTTTCAGAGGTGATTTTTAAAATATAACTGCAGTAAAAGGGAAAATCAAGTTTTTCTAAGCATGTGAGCTTAGAAATACTCGGAGCTTTTACACTCCTAGTGGGGTAAATAAGCTACGGTGCGAATTTACCTTACGCTTCATTTTCTGTCATCAGTCTTAGCTGCCATCAGTATAGTATGACATCAGTATAGTTCATATGGACATTTTTCACATGCGAATCTGCTCCCTAAAAGTGTACATTCGCATACATGCGAGTCTCCGCAAATATATAGGAATTTCGCATGTATTTTATTTTCAAAAGTTTCGTTGCTAGTTTCCGAAATAGTGTGTAGATTCGCATAGTTTCTCATGCGAATTTCTTCTTTATAGCTAGACATTCGCATGCATACTTTATAGCTAGTTCATCATATAACCTACACTATCATCTAAATCAGGGGTTCCGAATCTTTTTTATACTGCGACTCCCTAGAGAGGTTGAAATATTTTTGCGACGCCCTTCTAAAAGCACAGATATGTGTATAGAAGCTGATCTTACTGAAGATTCACGGGTCGACGTTGAAATATCGTCGTCCCATATTTATGGTAATTTTGCTTGTTAACATACCCGCATTCATCTAAAAATGCGCCTCGTCGTTAAAGATGATTTTTCGGCTAAAATTGGGGTCCTATCCCAAGTGCTCCGAAGCCAATTCAGCGAACAAACGGTTTTGTCTATGTTCAAACTTTGAGTTCGATTATATCGATCTTGTACGGGCGTAAGACCAAGTTCCGATGCAAAGTTCGCCAAGTTGGAATCTGCGAAAGGCCGATTTCTTGTGCACGGCGATGAATTGAGTGCCTCGGTTTCTCCTGTACAGTCGGCAATGCTCCCGACGAACCTGGCTGGCAACGACCCTTACCAATTAAAAAACCCTTATTTAATTTTGAGTTCCAGGCAAATATACGAGTGCCAGCCTCGAAGCAAGACTGACTGGAAATGCGGGAAACACGAACTGCAATGTAACTATTAGATTTCGCTTCGACCTTGCTCTTGGTATTCGTAAAGAGAAACGTAATGCTTTTCCTTTGCTCAGAGTCTTACAGCAGTGAAAAAATTAAACTTGCGACGCCTAATAAGGATAGCGTCGCGACGCAGTTAGGGAACGCCTGATCTAAATGATTAAAATCGCCCACTTTATATGCGCTTACACACATGTTGATCCCTATTTTTCTCATCAGATATCAAGGTAATCCTTTTTATCAGGCAATTCACATATGTATTAAAAGTACATAATAAAAATGTAAAAGTACTTTTTATTTAAAGACAGATGGACCCACAGACTGATCATTACCATCGAGGTCTGAACCGTCTGAAGTAACACCTTACGCGGTTCTTGTCGGGGAATAGCGTCGAAAATTTTTACAGATTTGGCCGCAATTCCTCGTCTTTCTGCCCCGCATGCCTAGATGAAGAAGAAAATATGGAGCTCGCAATGTTCCGCTCTAGGCGTTTTGTAGGGGGCAGAGGCAACATACGAGCCTTCCCGCTTCTGGCAAACCATGTTTTGAGGTCAGAGGATGACTAAATGGAGATATTATACGTCTTTATAACGAGCGTGCAGAAAAAGCTACTCTGTTTTAAAACTAGTTTTTACTCAAACCGTCTTCGGTTCCGTTCAGCGCGTATGAAAGCGCCAATAAGATTAGCGGTTAACATGCCGCCGGCTACATTTTTCTTAGGGTCTGAAGTATTCAAGAAAACACCACGTCACATTTGAAGCTTCTAAATCTAATGAAGCCAATTTTTCCCTACAAAATCTAAAAAAAAAAATTTAAAATTGCACCCATTGTTATTCAACCTTGAGGAAGAATTTAAAAAAATCTCTTTTTATCAGGCGCATTGAGCACATAAAGAAATTACGAAAGTTTAAGTTCCTATAGGTCCAAAACTGTAGGCCAAGGAGTGTAACATATATGTACATATTTACGACCGACTTCCCTACATTCCACTTAAAAAAAAATGTAATTATCCCTTCTGCAATAAATTCGAATTCCAATTCTAATGTCCTTGAGATGTGCACATGGTTTCATCCTTGTCATCCTTTTGACTTCAAAAAGAAACATTTACAAATGAGAAAGATCTGCTAATTGTCATTGCATAACCATTCATCGAATGAAGGCTATTATTTACCATTTCCCATTCAACTGGTAATTTGCATAAATTGGTGAGAATTTCTCTTTTCACACTCCCATCAAGGATCTCACACCTCGCGTCTCAAGGACACTCGGCTAACCCTTTAAATACAACTCATCCGCTCATGGGACCGTATAGTCAATTTGTGTCCATCGTCTAGTGTACATCGCAGAATTGTTTGTTAAATTAAAATAAACTTTTAACTAAATTCTTAAATTTTTTTTATATAAATCTAGTCAATCTAGTACAATTGTATCACCTCTTGACTGGTAATCGTAAATACGATCAAACACGATCTAATAAGAAAACCTTTCTCTTGTACACAAATACTACGCGACGAAACAATGACCGAATGAGAATCAAAAGAAAAGCGTGTAGGTAAACAAAAAAGTCTGGTTGAACTGAAATTTGGAATTCTCTTGGTGACGTATGACAAAAAGTTCCATTTTGGCTTCGTCGGTGGAATAAAAACAAAAGAAAAAAAAAACGGTACAAAAAAGGGCACGGCATAAAAAAAATTAAATCGGAGACAGTGTGGTGATAGTTGATAGTGAAATGAGCGAGATATCAATAAATTCATCGTCACCGATCGAGGAGGATCACCAAATTGCTTTTTTCACAATTAAATGTGGCGAAATATTTCATACGCCCGATAGGCAATTTTTCCTTCTAAATTGTGGGGTGTGTGGCAAGGGATTTTGTGCTTTAAACGAGTTCATAGATCATGTGAACCATGCGCCGTGCGGACCCCTGACATCAATTAACGAGGCCGTCCTCCCCGTAGTGGAATGTGAAAGTTTATGTGACGTTGTTCCAATTGTCGATCAGCAAAACTTGACTGGCGTTGAAGATGGAGCAGAGGCATTCAAGGAACTTATCGAGTACACAAATGGCGACGATGGGATTCACAGTGAGATTGAAAATATCATGGAGAGCTGCGAGCATAGTGCCAGTGAAAACTACTTGCTGCCGGAAATTGAAGGATTACTGTTTCAGGAGGTGGGGCTACCGGGTGAGGAGAGTATTGACATCGAAGATCCACTTGTGAGTTGAGTTTTTATTTGTGAAAAACGCTTCAAGGTTCTTATTTCTATTTTTAGCTATCAATTACTACGGATGAAGCAGAACAATCATATGGAAATGTCAGCGCTGCAAATAAAGGAAGGAATCAGGGAGATGAGGTACGTTTATCAAAACCATAAGCTGCACGGTATGTTAATCACCTCGTTAAGATCACGATCACAAGAAAACAGACTCGCTCAAAACCGGATAAATGAAATTTGCACTACATTCTGGGGCTGCATTGTGAGAAGCAGGGTCATTGATCTGGAACAGGATGTGAATTACCTAATTTATTGCTTGATTAGCAATATGTGCTGGACATTTAAACAGGTTTTTTTTTTTCGAACGTTATTGCTGGGATGAAGAATAAAGCTTTTTAGTTTAAGGCTTGTTTGTGTGAATCCCACAGCCACGCTGAATAGATGGCAAAGTTGATAATATCATTCCGAACGTGCGTCGAGTGGATAGATTTACTATTAGATAAGCTAATATTTTAACAGAAATACAACTAGGTACTTGCCCCATTCTCATTTACACGTTACACGGATTTCTTTTTACATTCTACAGCCACAGACAGTGGTTTGTCATTGTTCCACTTTGTATTCTACAATTTCAATCTCAACGTGTCCGCAAGTATGTTGAACGAGCGGTTGTCTGGCCTGTCTAGTAATTTAAAACACAATCAGCAATCGCAACCCTCGCATTATCATAGCAATGCATTTACTACATGACTACAGTACAGAAACGAAGGGCGAGAATTGAATTTGAGTATTTTTTGCTCTTATTTGATATTGTTTCATTTTTCCCAATCGGAATAGTGCGTTGGTAATATTATCCGTTTGTGCTGATGGTTCTGTTTTGTAATTCTTAAAGAAATCAATTCAAATGATAGTAAAAACAATTAATATAAAGAGAACTGAGCACGCCGAAAATGTTCTCACTCATAATCGCCTTCATAGTCTACTAACATTTAAGCCTAACCTTAGATTTTATCGGTCCTTAGTACTTAGTACTGCTGCTTTGTATAATCCTAGTTCGCTCTGCTATTCTAGCGTGAGCACATAAGAGTTATCTATAGGCTAGTATATGACTGTTATTATAAATTAAAACTAACACTTACATAGCGTGTTCGGGCCGTGCGAGTCCAGTGCATATGCCAGACTTTAGGCCGTCATATTCACTTGTCCGGATGAGCAAGCTTCTATGTATTTACGTGGCAGCTCTAATTGCAAGTTAATTCTTCCATCGCCATTTTTTTAAAGTCACTACAAGTAGAAAAGAAAGGCGTTTCTTTATAGGTCTACACGACGCTTACATTGAATTCGTGTTAAAAAAAAGTCGTTCAAAACATCTACGCGGTATAATCTTGTTCTATCTCATTCCACAGCTGACTCCAAACGACCCCTTCACCATACGAATAATCGAACTGTACAAATCCAACGAGTGCCTGTGGAACAAAGGTCACCCCGATCACCATAACCGAGCCGAGCGCAACGACGTTTTTCAAAAGATGGTCGTTGCGCTCCAAGAGGAGTTCCAGTGCATGCTAACCATACAAGAATTAAACTACAAGTTCAACAGACTGCGCTATGCATTCTACAGGGAACTGCGCAAAATGAAAACGTTCCAGTCTAACAACAATGCTAATGACAAGTTCGTTCCCAATCTTTGGTATTTTGATCGTCTTACATTTCTCAAAGGCAACACAAGTGCTCTACTCGAGGTAAGTCTCATATTTGAATGCTGTCTGAGCCTGATTGACACAGTTTATCATTTGTAGGTTCCAAAGTCGCAAATCCTTCTCGACATCATCGACGGTTACTACAGATGCCAGTGTTTGTGGGACAAGTCCCACCACGACTTCCGAAATCGCCGGGTGCGCTATGCGGCCTACGACGCAATCGCCACAACAATAGAAATCAAATACTCAATTCGAACAACACGCCGGTCGGTTGTTTTGCAAATTAAGAAGCTTCAGGCACTCTATTCGCAGTCACTGCGCTCCGAAGGCGAAATGCATCCGGAGAACGATGAATCTAATCCCCTGAGACCATTGCTGCTCAAGAAACTAAGCTTCTTAAAAGGGAAAATACGCGGCTGTCAGGAGATTAAATGCTCCTTCTGTGAGGAGGTCTTCTACTCTAACTCCAAGTACAAACTTCACTATCTGAAGCACACGGGCGATCTACCATATACCTGTAGCACATGCAACAAACAATTCCTACATAAGCTGAGCTTAAAGGCACACGAAGACACCCATTTGGATATCAATGACCGTGCGTTTACTTGCGAATATTGTGGAATGAAGATCGCCGATCGAACCAATTACAGAGTGCACGTGCGCAGACACAAGGGTGAGCTGCGGCACGAGTGTAAAATTTGCAAAAAACGAGTTGGAACCACAACAGAGTTGAAAAATCATATGTTGGATCATACGGGCGAAAAGCCAAATGTCTGCGATCAGTGTGGAAATCAGTACAAATCGAAGAGTGAGCTAACAAGACACCTACGTCTGCATGCCGCCAGAAGGGAGTTCAAGTGTGGCTACTGCGTGAAGGCATTCCATTTTCAATCGCAGCTGGATCAGCATATGCTGACGCACTTTTCACAGCCCTGTGATATTTGTGGCGAGGAGATCAATGGTAGGCGGGCCTTTATGAGGCATAAAAAGGAGCATTACTCACGTTAATAAATGGTGATGGAAATGATTAGTTAATTATATTGTTTACACTTGTAGTTTGTTTACAGTAGATGTGTATTTTGTTATATTTTTCGTGTATTAAGTGTTTGCAATAAAAGTTTAACTTGGGAGGAGACAGACAGACAAACTAGTTGTACTAACATCACGGAACGCGACAAGTTATTTTTGTAGGGCATGGAGTGTATAAAGCGCTTTAATAAGCTACATCCGTATAAAAAAGATCGATCTATTGTATGTGTAAATACCACAATATTCCAAAACTATTTCATTGGAGGAGTGATGTGTGGGTACTGCAGTAGTTGCATTGCTAGTTAACGACTAGTTTAACAATAAACTTCAATATCACAGCAAACCTCGCAACTATACATTCTTTTTTATCTACCAACGTCAAGTGAGATACAAACAACTACAGGAAAGAAAAGACCAAAGGGGACGCAGCCACTGAAACAAGTACAGGCTTTGCTTTTTGTTATAGGCCCTAGTAAAACATTTACACACCCCAAGTTGTTCGTCGACGCCAAAGACTTCGTATCACGCAGAATATAAACCCCGTCGACGACCAAAATTCGTTTTGTGTGAATGCTAATTTCAAGCGAAAATCGTAATAAATAACACATATTAACCTGTTAACTTGTATATTTACTCTATCAACAAAATCCCGTCTCATTTTGATATAGCATGTGACTTCATGTGACTGTACAATCCGGGGTGCTGGGCAAAGGCTCGTCCACATATTTTGCACACATAGTTCTTTTCCTGGTGTATTTTTTGATGTTGCAGCAGACTGTTTTGCGTTTTGAATGCCGCCAAACAATGGTCACAGCTAAACTTTCGTGGTGCATCTACATGTGTTAACCGATGCATTCGTAGATTATACGAGTTTCTGAATCGCTTATCACATAAGTCGCACGGATAGTTTCTTATATCTAAATGCCGATGCATATGTTCGGTTAGTTGCGACGACGATATGTGCGCTTTGCCGCACATTTCACAGACATACGGGCGCTCTCCAGTGTGCGTACGCATATGAGATATCTTCTCGGTGGAAGAGGCAAATGTACGTTCACAAAAAGTACATTTAAATGGCTTTTCTCCTGTGTGCCTACGGATGTGCACAATTAAGTTCTGTTTGCACGCATATGCCGCTTCGCAAAGGTCACATTTGTAGGGCTTTTCGCCCATGTGTATCATCATATGGGTATCAAAACCAGACTTCTTTTTAAACACCTTCCCACAGACTGAACAGTGGTGTAGTTTTCCGCTCTTTTTAAGTCCACAGTCGTGCTTTCGCATTTCCTTTACGAAATCGAATTTTTCTCCACAGAATTTGCACATGAATTTAGAACGGAGAATTTCTTTGTCACTAAGATCCGCTACATCGGTTTCATGATGGTTGACGACGTTCTCTGAGGGAGGTGTTTCTACGAGCGGTTGTTCGTCTATGATTGACATTGTCTCCTGTTCTTCTTCGTCTTTAATTTCACTATCTAGGTGTAGTTCGTCCACATAAACTTCAATGTCGAAATCAGTTCTAGACGAACCGATGATTTTGGCCACATCGTCAGAGTCCATCTAAAAAGAAAATGGGTTTATCACCCCTCGGATTGGTTTTGAACAGTACTTACGTTGCTTTCTTCAGAAAAATTTTCTTCATTCACTTCCTCTTTCAGAATTAGCTCTTCAATCGGATTCATGTCCAATTCTTTAATTGGTTCAATAATCATCGATTCCTCTAATCGATCGTCCTCATCTGATTCATTTGGCTCGTAAGTGATAAAACTTTCGACTGATATATGCACATCGGACAAGTGCTTGGAGAAAATATCAATATTTTCGAATTTATCATCACACAAGGAACAGAGATAGATTAAATTGCCCAGTTGTCGTTGGAGGAATATTTCTCCGCATTTCTCAAGTAACTCTATTGAATCTAAGTTCTCATATTTGGGGTCGTGATCACTTGTGTTGGTCAAACTTGCCACGGACATTGTTAAATGCTTAAAATTCTGAACCTATTACCAATAAAAAGTTTTTCGAGACGATTTCCTTTTTAATTTCTTATTTTTTGTTTGAAAACAATTTTTGACATAAAACTAAGGGAAAAGCAGCTGCCAAACGAGTATTATGTAGTTCTGTTCGATTTAAATGGTAAAAAATTGGTCGAAGAAGAGTGCTGCCAATTTTTGGGAGTAGAACCGGAATCAAAGTATTATTCCTCAAAACTCTACTACGAGGGTGTTTATTGGGTCGTATGAATAAAAACTAGCATTTGCTTTGAGTAAAAGGTGGTAGCAAAGTAAAAGCACTTAGCAAATGCTTTAAATCGGTATGAATAAAAACATACTTTGCTAAAGTAAGTTCGAAAATTCGAACAAAGCATTTACTTCACTGCATGTGTCCTTCCCTTGCAGTTTCTGTCAAAATTTGCGAGTGACAACTTTCATGTGGTTTATTTTTTGAATTTTTTTTATTTTGAATTTGAATTTAGAATTATTAAAACGATTTTTGAGTAAAAATTAACAAAAGCTAAAGTAATTTAATAAAAAGAGATTCACATAAATACAAAAAAAAGAGTTCAAACTATGGCCTGGGAACTGAATGATGAAGAAGAGTATTTGGAAGAGCTTAATGGTACGCATAAGTGCATAACCTACATAAATTCGATTACAAATTATAATTGCTCTGTATTTCAGCTGACGATGAGGAATTTCCATCTACTTCTACCTCCAATAGTGACCAAAACGAGCTGCTATTCGTGCAAAGCAGTAGTTAGAAGCAGTAGGAAAGATTTTGCTTAACAAATCGCAAACCCCAAATATAAAGGTGTTAAAGAAAAGCGCTGCAAATAAAATGTGTCATTTGCTAATGGAAAAATGCACAATTTCATATACGCCGGATCAAATTATTAAGAAAGTGGCAAATTTAAAACAGCGAGTTAAGAAGAAAGCTGACATGAAGGCGACGGGAAACAACCCCATACATTTAAAGACATCGGAACAACTGCTCTTGGACTTACTCAACGCCAAAAGTAATCCAAGCATTACTCCTATAACATGTAAGTATTTTTTTAACACAAATTGTTGGGTTAAATGTTAAATAATCAATTTCTATTTATTCATTATTCGGCCCTAGCGAGGTATCCGTCGGAACGGAGAATTCTCCGCAACGCATATTCCGTCGGAGACTCAAATTCGAGGTATCCGAATTCGGAAAGAAAAATTAAAATGCAACAACGCATTGATTTGACATGATGTTGTTTCGTGCTACATCGGGGTTTTCCTATTAAGTGCTTGTTTTTTCGTTTGTTTTTGCCCTGGAAACACAAATTAAAGCAACAAATACAACCAATTACTTTGCTAAACTGTTTTTTTCTTTATTGCTTTCATTTATCAACACTACACTGCAATTCGTAAACAAATTCCGCAACTAATTCCTGTCGGAGCATATCGGAAGAAAATTCGTATGGAACTGTCAAAAATATGAATAAAAACGCACTTCATCGCACTGAAGCGCAAAACGCCAGTGTGCGTTGCATATTTGTCGGAACAAAGTTCCGAAAAGCTGTTCCGACGTATACCTCGAAGCAAAAATCCTCCGATTCGTATGAAATCGGAGAAATTTCCCTTCCGACGGATACCTCGCTAGGGCCGATTATATTCTTTGGAAATTATAGGTGGATTTGAGGTAGGAATTCCTTCCACTTCCAAAACAATATCGCCAGATGTGGAAATTGTAGTATCATCCACTCCGCCGCAATCATCGGCCAAAAGACGTCGGATATCTGAAACGGTAATTTTATTTTAAGTGAGAGAAACTAATTTCTTTTATTATTTTCCTTAACAGAGTAATAACAACGATCTACAAGCAAAGCAACTGTTCTTGAAAAGCAACTACAGCTTATAGAGTTGCAGTACAAGATGCTAAAAGCACAAGAAGAAAGGAGCCAAGAGCAACATGCAAAGAAAATGGCTATATTAGAAATGAAAGAGAAACTTTTAGCCGAGGAAATAAACTGCATAGATAAGAATAGAAATAATTAATTAAAAAAAAAATATATTACAATAAATTACATGCCATAATGATTGTTTTGTTCTAAATAATTCTACCTAAGAAGTCGGCAATATTATTTCGTCTTCTTTGTCTTCGCCTGAAGGTGGTATCGTTGATTTCTTCCACTCCAGACACTTCTATATTTCCAGGATTTGAAATTGGCTGTTCTGGCAATTCAAAATCTGGATCGTTCAAATATTTAGCTACGTTATGAAGCACAAAGCAAGCTACGATGATTGAAGGTACTCTTTCTGTGGCCATTCGCAATTTTGATTGCAAAATCGGGAACCTTTGTTTGACTTGGCCGAACATACGTTCAATAATGCATCGTTCACTTTTATGCACTTTATTGTAATTTCTTTCAATTAAGGTTTGCGATATGTAGTCATAAGCCATGGTGTTAGAGGATATCCTTCGTCACGCGCCAGCAATGTTTCTCTTTAATACGGTCTGAATATTTGAATTTCTCCATATACGCGCATCATGTACAGAGCCACTCCACTTACAATTAACACTGGTGAATTTTTCATATCCGTCGCATGTTGCTTGTACGTTAAATGAAGCAACGTTCTTACGATTAATATATTCATCGTCATGTATAGATGGTTTTTTTATTGCAATATGAGTGCAATCTATAGCTCCAATTGCAGCTGGAAACATGAATTGTGTTTGCCAAATCGCTTGATGTCGTTTCATTTCTTCTTCAGTTGTGGGAAATTGTATCCAATCATCGGCTTGTTGGACTATTTGTTGACACACATACCAATTAGTCAAAGAAACTGTTGATTGGTGAATGCCAAGATCCTCTCCGACACCAACCTAAATATTTTAATTTTTCACTAGTTAAACTATAAATTATGCAGAGGATTTTGAAATGTTTACCTGGAAGCCGGGATCTCCTATATACCTCAGGAAAGATTTCATTTTCTCGATATTTGAAAGAGCACCACCTCGTGTCTCCAGATTTTCCTCTAAAAAAGTATTAGCCAAGTAATCCACATTTTGACGCGTGAAACGATACAGTTGCTTAAAGTTGTTATCGTAACCAATTCTTCTTAACTTATACTGTTTTTTTTTTCACGAACGTTAACAACAGTAGGTAAAACAGGTATAATGTGCCAACTTATTGCATCCATTTTTTTGTTTTTTTCACAAACAAAAATTAATTTAACTATTTATAAAAAAATAACACCGAAAACTCACAAGGCTAGACTGTTTTTGTAGAAAACTGTGCGCGCAAAATATTTAGCAAATGCTCTGAGTCAACAAAATAGCAGACTCAGAATTTTCGTAGCAATTGCTTTGTCTTCCATGTTTTATTCATACCAATCTGAGTAAAAGGTCGGTGGCGCCGCTTTTCGAAGATGTCAAAAGTTGGAGTTAACTCAAATCAGTTTTTATTCATACGCATCTTAGCAATTGCTTCGATTTTGACATTGTCTGAGTAAAAGCAATTGCTACGTTTTATTCATACGACCCATTCTATCTGATTTCTGCTAACTAGCAAGTGCAAATTTGTTTATTAGGCCGTGTGTCTATTGGGCTAAATAATTATCCTCGGATAATTTTCTGACACTATCGTGGTGGAAAAGGAGTTTTCAGCTCTCAACAAATTATTTAGCTTCCGGAGCACGTTAATAAATTATCCTATAGGCTAATTTTTTTACGTTTTCTTTTGGTTGAGTTCTAGAATGTTGAAGAGGAAATAAAACACTGAATTTCAATTAATTAATAGCGTGAAATTCGATAAGTCTCTGTTTTAAGATTAGAGTTTGGTGAACCTCTCTTTCAACACTTTCATAAGTGTCAGAAAACTATCCTAGGATAATTATTTGGCCCAATTGACATACGGCCCTAAGGCATCAGTTGCATCAGGAAAATGCATCCGCAAAAACACGAAACAGAACAAAACTGAAACATAATCGGCCCTAGCGAGGTATCCGTCGGAACGGAAAATTCTACGCAACGCATACTCCGTCGGAGACCCAAATTACATTCGAGGTATCCGCTTTCGGAAAGAATAATTAAAATGCGACAACGCATTGATTTGATATATGATGTTGTTTCGTGCTACATCGGGGTTTTCCTATTTAGTGCTTGTTTTTTCGTTTTTTTTTTTTGCCCTGGAAACACACATTCAAGCAACATATACAACCAATTACTTTGCTAAAATGTTTTTTCTTTATTGCTTTCATTTATCAACACTTCACTGCAAATCGTAAACAAATTCTGCAACCAATTCCTGTCGGAGCATATCGGAAGAAAATTCGTATGAAGCAGCTGTCAAAAATATCGGTTAAAAAGCACTTCATCGCACTTAAACGCAAAACGCCAGTGTGCGTTACATATTTGTCGGAACGAAGTTCCGAAAAGCTGTTCTGACGTATACCTCGCTGCAAAAATCCTCCGATTCGTATAAAATCGGAGAATTTTCCGTTCCGACGGATACCTCGCTAGGGCCGAGTGCAATTTATGGGCCAACCAAAAAATGCTCATCATTTTTTTTTTTAATTATGTGGCGTCTTCCGAGTCAGTTGTTTAAAAGAATAGCCAACAGATGGGGATATAAAGGGTCCGCCATCTAACGTTTTTTTTTTAGCTCATGTCTGATTTGACAGATAATTAGTGTTATCCTTCCGCTGAACGAATATGGTTGTTTATACGCTTGAACAACGCTGGGGAATATTGCGACATTACTTTGAAAATCATGGTAATGTTGCAGAATGTGTGCGAAAATTGCGTACGGATTTTGGAAGAAGAGAAGCACCGTCAGCTCCGTATGTTCGTTATCTTGTGAAAAAAGTGAAAGAAACTGGCATCCTCATCGATAAACCAAAGCGTGAAAAGCCAAAAACAGTGCGTACACCCGAGAAAATTGCTGCTGTGGCAGAAAGTGTGCGTGAAGCGCCATCAACATCAATTCACCGTCGTTCTGAACAATTGAACATTTCGGAGACATCATTGAGACGAATTTTGCATAAAGACCTTGGTATGACGCCATACAAAGTCCAATTGGTTCAGGAGTTGAAGCCAACTGACCATCCAATGCGTTTTCGCTTCGCTAAGTGGGCCTGCGATCGACTTAGAGAAGATGCCGATTTTGCCAAAAAAATCATCTTTTCAGATGAAGCTCATTTTGATCTTGGCGGGTATACGGATTTTGGGTATACCGATATACCCAAAACGAGTCACTGTTTGGTGCGGATTTTGGTCCTGAGGCATAATTGGCCATTTTTCTTCGAAAATGAGCAAGGAGTGGCCGTTACAGTCAATGGCGATCGTTATCGGTCCATGTTGAACGAATTATAGTTACGTGCCACACAGACGAAGCTACACTCGATGTTTTGCGCCCTGTTTTTGAAGATAGCATTATCAGCCGCAGAGCTGATGTCGTTTGGCCACCGCGGAGCTGCGATTTGACACCGTTGGACTATTATTTGTGGGGTGCCGTAAAAGATAAGTGTTACGCCGACATGCCAGAGACAATTGACGCTTTAAAGGACAATATTCGTGAAGCCATTGGTGAAATACAGCTGCACACAATCGATAATGTGCTTAAAAATTGGACCGATCGTGTAGGCTACTGCATGGCCAGCCGAGGCAGCCATTTGAATGAAATTATTTTCCATTATTAACCGGAAGGATTGTACTTTCAAATAAAAAAAAAATTTGAGAAAATACTCAGTAGTTTTTTTTTATAGCATTTTCAAAAAAAAAAAAAAGTTATTTGGCGGACCCTTTAATTATTGCTGATCCACTTTCTATGGGCAATATTAGAATTGTTGTTACAAATCACCACTAATCCCCAAAAGAGCTACTGATGACTTTGGAACTACATACCTTCTTTGTAAGTTTTGAATGTATTTGATAGCAGTCCATATTAGCCAAAGAGAATAACAATTGAGGAGCAGTACCTTTGGGACGCCCATCCCTATGCAGAACTCGACAAATTTCAAGAAAACACAATTTATTTGTTATATATGTACAAAGATTTTATTTCCTCTCAATAGTTTCTTCATAATAATGTTATCGAATGCAAGCAAAATCGCATGCTAAGAACGGAAACGAACTAGAAAATAATCTATAACGCCAGATTTGTTGTTACTACATAAATTTCAAATATTTCCATTTCCTTACACATATCCAAGAAGCACATACATTGGATTAACTGGTTGTAATTTAAAAAATACTTTAGATCGTGTAATTAACAAATTCACTTTTCTTACACTCCTTAGAGAATATGCATGTATAGGTAAATAAACCTAGATAAACTGAATCCATTTTGATTTCTTGAATATTCTATTAGTAAGTTTTCTTCTTACAAATATTTACATAAGTATAGATTTATTTGTTTTTAGCATGATAATGGGAAGTAAAACAGAAAATCATAGAAGGGTTTAATAGTTTTATGTAGATGTATAGCTCACGTGGTAGTCTTATAAGGCCTGTTCCCGTGCGTAATAAATTTTACGAAAACGTATGTTTTATAAATCTTGTTCCCCTACTTGAAGTGTCGTACATTTTAATTCAAATTTTACTCAACAATAATGTACGTTTTTGTACTCTTTCAAATAGAAGAAATAAACTAACGTTTACATGTTCTCGACTTAAAAGCTAAACAATCAGGGACCTGTACCACCAAACAACAAGTATTGTGCAACTGCCAACTAGAGTGTTTTAACATATAGCTTTGATAAATTGCTACTATTATACAATACTCTTGTTGTTTCGTGGTACCGATACAGGTCTGTTCCCGTCGGATAATGCATTCAAACATTTTAGTCTAATTTGACCAGTGTTTTCCTGTCGCAAAAGTTGGATAGAACCGAGCCATAAAAAGCGCTTCTTTTTACATTTCTTTCGGCTAGTCGATTTTAAGTGATAGATGGCTGCAAAATATCTTAAATGTCAATTTTCAGATATTAATTTCAAATTATGACGATATGGACATGAAACTAGTTTCTATCACTAAGACGATTGTATTTGGCATCGGAATAATGCCACTTTCATCGAAATTCAAAAAATTATACTACTCTCCTAGCTCTTACATACAAGTAGAACACAGTAGCATTCTTCACAAAAACTCCAAACTCAGATACTGCCGAAACGGCATATGGACACTAGCTCTCCAACCCAAAAGGACAGTGAAGTAGAGGAAGAGGAGTGCGCAACTGTAGGCAGTTAGCCAGAAGTCGAACTAACTGGGTAGGCGTGTTGGTTGAGGGCCAGATCCACTCCGGACCGGACTATAGGGCCACCTAAGTAAAAAAGTCTCCCAAGTTCTCGTAACTAAGTCAAAATTACGAATTCTCAATAATCCAACACACATCTCCTGTTTGCGAACATCCCTCAGTCATCTTCAAATGATTTTTTGCAAGAGCGTTTCATGTTCTGGAACACTTTTTTGGACCGATTAATGTTTTCGATTTCTTGGTTTTTTTTTACCCAGCGCCAAATGACCTGCAAACACATTTGAGAATGAGAATTTAATTATACAGTCTTCACGGAACGGATGTCGCAAAACAGGTGAGGGATTCCAACTTTTTGTGAAGGCTGAAATCGTCAATGCTAAGCGCTTTTTTTAACTTTATTAGGAAAGGGGAAGCGATGGATTTAGCACGAAGGACCAACAAAAATGATACTAACTTAGTTCTCCGGTCCCATCGAACAAACCTTAAAAATACAAAATGTGTGGCACATAAAACTAGTTTTCTTAATAAAAACATTTCTGTTTGTTTATCCTTTTTAATATTATACACTTATACATGTTGTTGCTTTTTTATTTATTTTTATATTTTACACTGATTCATCTAGCGAATCAACATTTTGTTCACCTTTTCTCGTATCTTCATCGTTATTTTGCTTAAAATTTATTTAAAACATAAATCATTACATTCTATGGGATCCTTATAGTTAAACATTATTTCTGATTTTCTTATAATTTTCCTTACATTTCTTCATTTTACTATCATATGTAACTAGTATAACTGTTTCCTGTAGGGCGCGACCGGGGGATGAAGAATGAAGTAACAAAATTAAAAAATTAAACTCAAATTTGAAAATAAACTTAAAAGTATAAATGAATAAGAAAACTATTCACAGTCTGATATACATAATGCATTATAATAACAAAAAATACAGATTTTTAAATTGGAAAGTTTTATTTTATTACTATTGGTTGGTTTCTTGTTGTTGTTGTTTATTGTTGGCTGTTGTTTTGTATTTAACAAATTTGGAGGTTAACATATTAATTTTAAATATTTGTTTTATTTCGTTAGCTTGCTTCTGTTTAAATTGAATAATAAACTTAAGTATGTAGTTTATTTTCATCTTTTTTTTATATATAATTTTTTGTTTTATAGTTATAATATAGTCTTATATATTTTTATATAGTATATTATGTACTTCGTATAACCTTTTTGTTTCTATTTTCTGTTGCTAATTGGTTATTTAATTAATAGTTGAGAATGTTTATTTTTGTTTGTTGTGGGTTTAGAAGAAATTAACGAGAAAATTGGTTTCATTGTTTTTTAATTTCTTGTTTTTTTTTTTTTTTGTATAATAAATTGTAGTTTGATAAAAACGAACGTTAAACGAATATATAACAGATAAAGGGTTATTACAGAAAATAATATTATGGGATGAGTGGACTCACTGCTTCTTAACCATCTTCCTTGGGGGGAGTAAACCAACCTGTAAAGAAAAAAATAAACACTTTTATATAGAAGTAATGAGTGCAAGTTTAAATTGTATAACAAGGTGTAGCCTGCTCCGATTTTTTCCAGTCAGTGGTGACAAAAACGTAAATCTATCGCTCCACTTCAGTTTTCCATAACTCCATAAGTAAGTAAGTAAGTAACATTTCACTGTATTCGATATTGATTTCAAAATTTTCGGACTTGAGACAAAGTGTAATTGTGATTTCGAAAAAATTTCAGAGTTTCCGAATCGCTCGAAATGCAGAACACTGAAAACGAATTCACTCGATTTGTAATTTCGATTTCACTCGATTTCTGGATCCTAGCTGTATATCTCAAATACGTATTTCAACTAGCATTCAATTCTCCGTATATAATACACTTGGGAATGACATTTCTGATTTCCCCTGTCAGGTTTAATTTTGGTTTAAATCGTTAACTTTATTATCTTCCTACACACCCTTAATATAGGCATACTACATATTTTAAGAAGTCTGTCCATCTGGTGGAATAATATGTGGGCGATATTATGTGGGGTTTATTTTCAAGACCTTGATCTTCTTTGTCTCAAACTCAACATAAATTGCTGGAGCTGATACACTGCGCCCTTCCGCACAGTTAAGAAAAGTCGACTTCTTACATTTCTCATAACTTACCATAATCGTTGTTTAATATCACAATCAAAAAAACTGAACCCAAATATGAAAAAATTACCTAACACTTGTAATTCAAAGAATAAAGCAATAGTAAACTCACCATTTTTCTCATGTATCTGCACTAATGATTTGAAACTCTGCTGCGCACGAGCAAGGCTATACTGACCCTGTGATAAGGCCTAAAATTACAAAAATTGAAAGTTCATAGTTTATCTATTTCTCTACAGTACAACGTTACGCTTACCTTCGTCGCTCCGAATTGTATGCGGGCTTTTCCCTTGACTAGAGTCGCTGCTATTTGCATTATGACCGCCTCTACTGTGTACGCAGAGCTCCAGCCTTGCTTTGTAAGCAACTCCATACAAATTGCTCCGCCTACCAGCACATAGCCGCCTACAAACAATCAAACAAATATTATTGAAAGTCTTTAATGCAGATATGAATAGTACTATCCTACCTGAGATAATTGGATGCACAACACGAACAAAGGGTGGTTCAAAGGGATACGTCTCCTTAAATATGATATTCAGTAGAATGCTGTCTTTGCCCTCTTTCTCCTTTAACATAACTAAATCGTTGTGTAGCGGACTGTCGGGATCGACCGACTTTAGACGTATATTCCACTCGTATATCGAGTCATTAACTAATTCTATTGAGTACATGTTACTCTTGAAGGAGTCCGAACGATATATATCCCGCAGCTCCTTCATTAGGCGATCGGTCGCTTGCACAGAACCTGAGACTGATCCCTATTAAAAGCGACAAAAAGCGTTACAAAATACAAGAAGAAACAAATCAAAAAATTATCGTAGCAAGTTTACCTTTAAGTAGTCCTGTCGTTGACTCTGTCGCAGTCTTTCGAGTGTGGCAAGGTGTTCTACTTCCATTTCATCTTTCTGTTGAATGACAAGAAGACAGACAACGCATTTAGTTGGACTATTAGTTAAGATTTGTTTGACAATGTCAAACCTTGTTTGTATTGCGGCCATCATCCATTTCTAATGGAATATCTTCATCGCCTTCGCTCTCTTGTTCACTGTCACCGACTGGATCTTCGATTTCGTCTGGATCGGAGTCAATGTCTTCGATTTGTTGCTGTTGCATTTGATGTAGGGGCGATACACTGGGCGGTGGCAATTGAAACGGTATTGTTAAATTGTCTAAGTCTGGCGGTAGAGGGACATTGTGCAGGCGGCATAGTTCTCGCAGTAGGATTCCAACCTATGGAATAAAAGAAATATACGTTAGTTCTGTTTAAATGCATTGCTTCAGAGAGGGCGAACGGGAAAATGCCTCTGAGAGAGTCAAAATAATGAAATTTTTAGTTTTCAACAAGCGATCACATAAGTGCCAGTGCAACTTGTTACGACTTTCCAACATTTTGTAAAATTGATCATGTACGAGAACTTGCGCCAATTATTTTATTTGTTTTTCAATATTGTGCGAAATTACTTGTGATGTTTATGTATATGTCAATAGTCAATTAAAAAAAATACTAAAATCTCTTAGAATACACTGCAACTACTACGACTGAATTTTCCCTTTCCTATGGAGGGAAAAATATACTTACCTGATTAATAACGTGGTTGTCACGGCCATTTGTATTACTTAGTATTTGCACGGCATTTGTAACACTTGTTTCCTCACTTTCGGCAAACCAAACTGGGGGTGATGATGGGTATGTTTCCTGAAAAAAAGAAACACAACGTCAATCAATGGGGCTAACTGTAAAATTGTTAGCATTATCAACTTTTAACGTTACGGGTACATCAGGCATCCGCAAGACAAAATAAGTCAAAATACACGTGTATAAGATAGGTAAAGTATAATCACGAAAAGATGGGCGCTTACTCCCCGCTATCGTGTATTCAACAGACAGACAGAATCGGTTCAGAATTTGATCCTGAATCTGGATATATTTACAGCTGATTCCCTCAGTTCACGGGAGATCAAAATTAGAAATTAAATAAAAAAACGGAAATAAACAATTTAAAATTAAATAAGTAAAGAGAAGCTTCTTGCTTTCATAACACATTAATTCATTAAATACCCAAAAATGCAAAGTGCATTCTCTGTGCATTCTACCCTTCCCGTTTCGGTGCCGTGAAATAAGGCCAAGTGAAATAAGACCAAAGGACGAAGTGGTATCTGAAAGAAAAAAAACAGGCCCCTAGGTCCACCTTCATTTAAATTTCTGGTTTATGTGAGCTTTTGTTTTTAAATGCTTTTACTTAACTTCGTAAAAAATTTTTTATGCTCAAATCTTGCAAGCCAAATTTGAACCACTTTCTCTAAGCTTAGAACTTTGGAATTTTCCATGCTGGTTGGGTTGTGAAGACAATGCAATATTTAGAAATAATATATTTATTGGATTTTGCCTTCCCTTTAAGGGAGGCTTTTTCATAACACGTGAACCATTAGCCGTATTAACTTGAATCTTTATATGTCAATAGAAAAGTCAAAACTATTACATACCTAATAAATCATTTGTATAAATTCGTCCTATAAGGGTTGAAAAAAGGGGGTGCAAACTTTTCTATTTCGACCTTACTACGCTCAACTTGACATTATACACATAAATCAGTTTCAATACTTTGAATTGTTAGGCAATACTTCACCGAGTATTTTGAGCTAACATTCATCTTTCTGGTCCATCCAGAGGGCGAGATATAATAAATTGAAAATAGATCTTATTCGGCCAAATTCAATAAACAATTGCTATCTCAATTGCAGTTGTGCTTAGGAGGGGTAGTTTTGCGTTCTAAAAATAGAATTGTCACTGCGGCGGACATTCAGAATGTATGCTCATATGTAAGGCGTAGTTGAATTTGATGTAGGGAATGGATAAACAAACTATGTTTGTACGTACTACGTACATAAAGGGGCTTAGTATAAGCCATGTTTGTAGTAGTTATGTATTATATTATTTGAGTGTAAACTACACAAACATGGCTTACTCTAAGACCCTTCCAGTATAAACCTTAAAAATAGATTGGTTAATTTTTAATTTTTTTTTCTTTTTAGTTCAGTTTTTTTTTTAAAGCGTTTCATTAGTTTTTTAAACTATTATATTATTACAATTGAAAAGAACAATCAATTTGATAACGAATGCGAACGGCTAAATTGAAAATACTCTCGGATGTCTGTCGGACGTTCGTGAGTGGTAATTTGGGGTTTTTTTTCAGCTAAAGGATGGTTCCAATCGATAGCTTAGTTCATAGTACAAATTTTAAATTTAAATAAAATCCCGGTCTAAGGCCGAAGGGAAACCATCTGGATTGGGAGTCCAAAATTTTGGCGAAAGGACTCCTTGGCCACCCATCCCATCCATGTAGATACATTGGCCAAATGATATTGGTATCTAAAACGTGTGTAAGTGCATCGAGATGCAACAATTATCCAGATAAATTCCCTCCTTCAAAGACCAAAACTAAACAAAAAGTAAACTGAACCAAACAAAATTTAAAATAAATTGATGTTAAAACTATAAGGTCTATCAAATTATCAGAATATTAATAAGAATGTCATCAGTACTCTGTGGTAATGTAAATTAATTTAAACCAAATTTTGCAATTAGTCACACAGAATACATCACACAAACTTCATAATGCACAATGAAGCAAATGTTAAGCTTAGGATACAACTCATAAAATAATATATAAGTTGCATGTCGCTGAGCATAACATTATTTCCGATTTAGATTTAACTTTTTTTTTATAAATAACCGAATCAAGATGTTAAAGAAAATTTTCGGTTGGGCGCCATTTTTGTCTGCAAATGCACAATTTATTGTAGAGAGCCTTCAATTTTTTTTTTCTTTTTCCTTTCTTCCTCCTTGAAGCTTTATTGTTGGTCCCTGTTTTAGTTTTGATCCTTAATTTTTATTTTTTTCTTAACGAATTGAATTTTCTTGGATTTTTTTATATTGTGTCTTTTTAGATTCAATAAACAAAAATTAGGACCCTCAGACCGCACACTTCCAGAATGTTCAAAGTTCAGGTCTTTAGAGACAAAGAATGACTATATGAGATAAAAAATACTATTACAATAAACCGAACAAAAAAAAATTAAGGTCTTTACCTTTCCTTTAGATATCCCTTAAGTCAATGGTTAAGGCTAAATCCTTTAAGCTTCTTGTGAAAGAGTTGTTATTTATTTAACGATGAACGTTTAGTTTCTAATGTTTTTTTATTTGAATGACAAATAATTTTATTTTTTTCTCTCAAAACGAAAACTATCTGACATAATTTTAGAATTTCCAAAGTGCTTATGAATATTCGGACGGACGAGAAGAGCATAAACCAGTCAATCGTTACACATTCCCACCTCTAAAGAGTGAATTTTGTTTAATAAAAATGAAATTCAAGTTGCTAGTCCAAAACGCAGAGTTGTAAAAAAAAAATAACGAGTGAGCCTGATCTTATAACATTTTTGGTTTTAACTAGGTACTTAAATCTGCCGTATAATTTACCAATTATTAAATTACCATTCATGTCATAAATATTATTACACTCAGTACCCTTCGAATTTTACATTTTAAAATTTTGTTACAAAATTTATTGTTTAATGTTTGAATTTATTACTTAACAGTGGCGTGGCGTCCATATAACCCGATTCCTACCGAGTTACCTTTTAAAAGTTGTAGTTTCTGCTACACAACAATGTTTACTTAAAAACGAGCAACATAAAACCCACGGGATAAACTTAATAATATGTATCTATTCATTTGCGCAGGCTACACCTACACACCCCGACCCGACCCCACTACCAGCAACAACAACTCAATTGAACTTTATTGCCATTGTCAAGCACACACGGAAACACCCACCCTTCGCCTTCTTTATCATTAGTATTAGAACTGCCCACACTTTTCTTCGGGTTATTTGGTGGGTTTTGTGTCATGTCTCATGTGAATCTTTTACCGGTGCGCTGTGGTGTAATTGAGTATTTCTGTAAAATAACACGCTTTTGTCCGACATATTTGGTGAATTTGAGTTTTGTGTTGATTTTCTGAGTTTTTCTTAGGGGAGTATCTTCTGTTCAAAGGCCGCTTTCTTATGCAACAAAATAACACGCTTTTCTCTGAGTTATTTGGTGAATTTTGTAAGTATCTTTTAAAAAATAAACAAACTGATGTGTTTATAAAGTTTATAAACAAGTCGCTAAGTGAGAAATCAAGTGTTTTGAGTCTTGGCTATGATCTTCGTACCTAAATACGTTTGAAGAAATGTTTCAAATGTTTTCTGAACCACCACAAATAACCCGAATGATCGATTTAAACACTCATTTCAAGAACCATTATGTAGAAATAAAGGACAATATTATAAGATAAGATAAAAAAAACGTTTACACGAAATTATTTTTTGGATTTATTGAATAAATCGGAATTAAGAAAGTTTTGCATTATTGAATCAAGATGCAAAATACCTTCATTAATTTAATTTCTTCCTGGAGTTTTCGATATTATGGCTTTAAAAAATTAAGTGGAGGTTTTGTAAACCTACTACATCTTCCCTTCGACCTTTTGATATTTTTGGACTTCGACTTACAATTTAAAATTATTCACGCCACGCCACTGTTACTTAATATGAATTTTTTTCTGAAAACTAACTGACCTGGGGAAAATTTAATATTTCGTGATCTAACAGCCCTATTATGGCTATCAAATATCAACACGATATTTGATAATAATTGATACGTATCAACAAAATGAATGAATCGGTATTATGGTTATCAACCTATCAACATTTTTGATGAATTGTGAATTGTATTAGATCTAAGATCTATTGTGAATAGTTTTATTGATAAACTTGGTATTACGGTTATCAAAAAAATTTGATATTTATCAAATTTTCTATCAACCACAAATTTCTCGTTGATACGTATCAAATATTCGGGCGCATCAAATTAAAAAATGTGTATCCTCGTTTTTAATGTAAAATAACGACTTTAGAGTGAAATGTCAGCGGTAGACATCCCAAATGTACTTAAACTACGAGTAGCGGCGATTTTAAAATTATTTACAAAAAGGAAACTATGAACTGAGCGCGTTGGGAATAACTTCAATATTGGCATTGCACAATCAACAGTGTTGTTCGTTGTTTTGATTGGCGAAAAAAGCGACTTTTGTTTAATAAAAACAACTAACATTATTCAACGAAAACTAGTCGTCAGCCATAAAACAAAAATCAACTACAAATCAGAAACGTCAAACGTCAAAACAAAACCCATTCTCAATGATATTTTGATAAGTATTCACAATGGGGTAAAATTTATCAATTGATACTCATAATACCAAACTATCAATGAATTGATAGATCTTATCAAGTATCAACCAATTGATATTTGATAGCCATAATAGGGCTGTAAGGTTGAACTTTAAAATTTGTATGTACTATCCTGTCGCCATGAACCAGCCCTTAGCCGGGATTACTTCACCAGCAAAATTTGCAACCCTTCTCTCCAAAGCATAGTTACAAACAAAAATGCATCAACGTACACAGACAGAACGAGCTAAGGTATAGCGGACTTATTTACAACAGACTAAAACACAAGGCGGAGTAATAAAACGCTGTTCACGCTGTTCAAATACACACAGATGTTCGAAGCTTAACGAAACCCACCCCAACTAACCAACTAACCTACTGAATTGACTGAAGAGGATTGACACACGAGGTAAGAGCGTCAGGATTTTGAGCCTTGCTTATTTTGACTTGCCGCCGAAAGACAGCATTCGATTTTTTGTAGTTGATTAGGTTTATTTGGTTGGACATTTTTCAATTTGTTTCCAGGGGCCCAATTCCGCAAGAGTGAGTTTCATTGTGTGCACGAAATATTGTGTTCACTATCTTATTCCGAATCCGCAAGGGTGAATTTGTTTTGTCAGATGTTGTGTGTGTACACAACTAAATAAATGTATTCACTCTGATTCAGAGAGTGAGTTTAAAAGGCATGACTGTGAGCCAGCGTTCCCTCCCGTGCTACTATTGTACTCATTTGCTCATTTTGAGTACATTTTTATGAACTGAGTACGGATACTACTTTGAAGCCGTCGCGTACTACTATTTCATAGCATATAAACATAATTCATTTTAATTTTTTTCGAAATAGATAATATTTTTGTTTCCTAAGCCTGACACTTAAGGAGTACTTAATTACCTACTTATAAGGACCTTTTTACTTTCCCATACAATTTTGGTATTAACTGTCAATTTCATAGATTAAAAAGTGCCCAATTATAACACAAAATCACAAAACGTTTTGTAAGAGAACAACAATTGACTTTATATAGTGATAGATTTGTTTTCTTTAAAAATTGTTGAAATGTGCATAATACAATAATAGTACGAATAAGAACAATGGACATTATGGAGCAATTAAAACTGTAAGCTACGTCAGGCGCGTGGTGGCCATACGGGAAACCGGGAATTTTCCCGGGGCGTTTCGTTTTTAGGGGCGTTTTTTTTCAGGAAAAGTTGAAAATATAATTGACACAAATTTTAATCTTGATTCATTTTTTCTTATTTTAAAATTAGTTCTTCTCAGTTTTGTTGTTTTGTACTGGGTATGCTTGACCAAATAAAAAAAATACTTGTTGGTGGTTTTGAAATCGTATTGAAGTGTGCTCACAAATTCGTTAAGGCAATGAATAAGTATTTAGTAGACTTTGATATTCTCAAAGAAGAAGCACTGCGCAATCTGATTTGCCCCAATATCTTAAAATCATTTTCATATAATGTATGGTAAAAATTGCATGCTTTCATCACAAAGTGCACAATTTTTTTACTATGCCGCCTCACTAATGTAATAAACAATGTTTTTTGATTTGTTTTCCGGCGTAAAAACAAACAACGAAGTCGGTTTGCCAACACGCGAACAGGCAACGTATACAGTTGACCGTGCGAAAAACAGGGAAATTCGAGATTAATCCCACAGATTTCCAAAGATTAGTCTTGCGATTATTATTGATTGCCATCGCAAAAGCCAATCGAATGGGGAACTGAATCCGCTTGAATTGGAATGGAAGATCAGTTGGAATAATCGGAAATCGTGGGATAAGGACTTCCTCTCTCTTTGAATTTGCCCTTGATGATCGTCGCTTGAATCACATTGTTCATCAGTTTCTAGACGGATAACCGCGTATCGTTGATTTCGGATGATTCAGATTCCACAACATGATTACGATCGACCCCACCTTCAGCTGTAAATTATGCGGTGGTGTCCCTGGCACATCAAGCGTGTTTAAAAATTCCGCGTCGCTCATGCTGTCAACGGATTTGTTTTGTACGTATGCAGTTCTCTAGCGATTTGACTTTGAATAATGAAATTCAAGCTATCGACATCCTTATTCTTCGCTGCTAGTAGGTATTGCCCGTTCACTAATCCAATCCAGATTCCTCCTTTGACGATGTGAACTCGCAAACAATTTCCGGAAACGATAACAATCCAGTCGAAACATCAAACATCATCAAATCATGCGAAAAAAACTCAAAATTTCATCGAAAAAAAATCCAAATTTTTCGCGTTTTCCCGGAATTTTGCGATTTTTCCACTAAGAATTTTCTATTTTTCCATTCAAGAATCCATTCCGGAACAATTGTATCTATTGTAACATACATATTGTTATGAAATAAAGGAAAACTAACTTCGTCTTTATTTATTTGTGAATTTGTAAAAATAAGAAAACAATTTATATTGGAAAATTAAAGTCGAATTTTCTAGAAATGAATGTTAAGAAAAGAAAATTAAAACGTCCCTAATACATTATTAGAGTTAAAAGTTATTTTTTGAATATACGAATTCTAACAGCTTGGAAAAAACAGCTCAGTTTATTTATGATATTTTTTAACTAAAGAATGTAGTCTCAAAAAGAATAAAACTACAACTAAGCAATTTGTAGAAAAACAAATCATACCATAAAAAAAATAAATTTACCTCGCCACACCACAATTTAGGCACTATTTTTATCAAATTTGTCCGTCAAAATCAGCATGGCCACATGGTGTTATTACGCCAATAGATTACTGATTGCGGAAATTGATAGAAATCCAAATTTTGACCACTTTTATACTTATTACTGGAAAGTACACTTTAGGTTAAGTGCATTGTGAGACGTACTACCTTGGAAGCCATTTGAGTACTATTTGCCACCGAGATGAGAACTCCGCCCAACCAAAAGGGAGGGAACGCTGCTGTGAGCATGATGGAAGAAGTATAAGGTGGTCTCGTCGGCTGCCGACTCGTTCGTTTTTTGGTCCCTTAACGCTTCGTTAACGTACACTTACTACGCTGAATAAAGAGAAAAACGTGTCGTTAAGGGACTACTTTTTGCCGACGAGACCACCTTATACAATTCAGGGCTGACTTTATGCGACTAAAGTTGCATTTTTTTTCTTTCTATCCCTAATGAGACCACTTTTCCAAAATTGTCCGTATTTGCCCCTTTTCTGTATTTTGAAAAAATACAGTGCCAGGCGTAAGTATTTTGACAAAACTAAAGTTAATTCTGGTCATAATTTGAACTTACTTCATGTAATGGAAAGGTCATTTAAGTTCCGTTTGAATGATACAAAACTTTCCTTAACTTTAATATACCTACTTTACGAAACTAGTTCACAAATAATTGGGATCTGAATGCATCCTTTTTCTATCAGCTATTGTCCTATTGTCATAAGTTTAGCCATATCGCCATAACTTTCATGTTCAAGGCACAATAAGATAGAACGAGAGGAGAATATGCGTAAGTCATTTTAACTTTAGTGAATTTAACTAGTTTTGCGTTTTTTTTTGTGTGTCATTTGTGGGTAGATTAGTATTGCCCCTTTTTGTATTCTAATCCCCTTTTTTTTGCGACTTTTTCAAAATCTTCGAAGTCAGCCCTGATATACTTATTCCATCATGATTCCATCATGGACAGAGCGAGCAATTTAAAAAAGCAACAATCAAAGGAAAACCAACGTAAAACTAAATTCAGCTCTCTCAGCCGAAGAAAGAGCATTCGTTCAGCACCTAAAAACGCACAGTATCTTGCGGAATCGCGTGAATTGGAAATTGTGTGAATTTTGCTAATGTCGTTTTCCATTGGTTTCACCTTATTCCATCGGCATAGCGACATATCTCCGCCGACATATCTCCGCCCAGTACATTTTTCGAGCGGAATTATGTCGCTTTTTTTCTGGCGGAGTTATGTCGTTTTGAAAACGTCATATCTCCGCGCGGAGATAGGCGTCTGTAAGAAAGTTTGGTGTATTTAAAGTATGGGGTGTGTGGCTCGCTTCGCTCGCTAACAGGATTTTAACCCTTTTTTTCGCAGGGTTTAGCCGCTCACGCGACTTCGTCGCTCCGCTAAGGGTATGTCTACAACTGTCTGGCAGGCGCCTGGAGCTAAAGATTAAGTATATTACTCTGGGGTATTTAGCAGTATGTATAATATTTTTAGTCAATATTAAAAATACATGAACTTTTCTGTGTTTAGAAAACGTCATATCTCCGCCAAACTAAGAACGACATAACTCCGCGCGGAGATATGTCGTTTTAAAACGTCATAACTCCGCGCGGAGATATGTCGCTTGAAAACGACATAACTTCGCGCGGAGATATGTCGTTCTTAGTTCGGCGGAGATATGTCGCGCGGACTTATGTCGCTATCCCATTCCATCATGCGTTTCACTCGGGGATTCACTCATTCCGTAATCCAATGGAACAAGAAAACTGCTTCTGGCTGACTACACTCACGTATTGGTGAAACGTCAAAAATTACTGTATGGCTGCTGCCAGCTGGCTTGTATAAAATGCATAAAATGCACTTGTGTAAGTGCTCTTCGAGTGGATTCTGACTTGAAATCGAGAAGCGAAATTCTCCCCTCAGAATCAACAGAGGAGTATTTTTTGCGTCAATGGAACGGTTTCAGAAGTGATTTTCTTGATTCCGGACGCTCCCGGTCCCGGACGCTTCTTTTTGCCCAATGGAAAACGACATAACTGTGCGCACAGGCGAAATATGCACGCTTGCGGAATTCGGCCCCTGGCTGTAATCTTATTGAGTAGGAGACTTGTTCAGGGATACACGTTTTTAGCAACATTGCTGCTTCTTTGTTGGTTTCCAACTCTGGGGGTTTATCCTCCAAGCAGTGCAGCATATTGAACTTTAATGAGGGCGGAGAGTGCATGTTTAGTTGACCAGAATCAATATCTGTGATTATAAGGCAGTGATCGCTGTTGTGCAGGTCATCTAAGGTGTAGCATTTAGTTTTGGAAAGCAACGTATGGGAGCAGCAGCTGATATCAATGTGGGTGAGAGTATTGTGGATTGAAAAATGCGTGAGCGACCCATCATTTAAAATTGAGAGATTGGAGGAGAGAATGAAATCCTCCACTATGTTGCCTCTAGCCCATGGCCATAATACATTCCAAGCATTAACATCACCAATAAGTAACACCAGAGTGTGAATATTACAAGATCGTGTTTGGTAAAACTTTGATTAGGTAAGATGTAAATAGATAGTTAGAGGTAATTGCTAGTGGTGGATTATGAGGGATTTTGGCTTTTGGTACCGCTGGTTTGGATATAAAGGCGCAGTGGGTTTCTTGTAAAGAAATAAAACAGGGGGGATGTTTCTTTATTAGGATACCAAGTTCGTCGTAGTTGTGTTAATATCCTTTCATATTCCATTGGAGAACTTTCACAAAATTTTTTGTTATAACTATTTTGTTGGCAGTTTTTGTTTTTGTGATGAAGTAGAGGTAGATAACTGCGTGATGGTGTTGGGATTGGCCCCCCGCTGGTCGCTTGTCGAGGTGCCCGGACCCCCTCTGTGGTCCGAGCGTCTTGTCAAGGTATCAGCGGGGGTCGCGTTTACGGGTACTAGTTTAGGTATAATTCGGGTTCATTTTCATTAATTTCAGTTAGAGAGTGGGGTAAATAATATTCGTTTTATTGTATGAGAGTATTGGTAATGGAAGAAATGGGTGATGAAGTGGGATTCTCGTCATCTGTTGCCACAAGTTCGAGATCAGAAACATTTATTGTAATAGATTCGGAGTTGTTTCTTGCTAAGGAATTTGAATGAAGAATTTGAGTTAATATTGTTTTTGTTTGTGTGTTCTTTGGATGGTGGAAGTGTGTGTGTGTGTTTGTTGCGTTTTAATGGATTTGGTATTGGTTGCTTATCAGTGGAGAGTTTAGAATATGAAGATGTAAATGTTTGCGAAGCGAATGTAAATTAAATGAATTAGAGTGCGTGGGAGCGGGAGTGATGTTTTTCAGCTTTTGATGCTCTGAAATTTGGGGTTTGGCTATTGTTATTGGAGTCTCGGCTGGCTTTGGCTTCTCGTGAGAAACTGCACTATCGGAAGATTTTTTGTTACCTACCTTTGCCCTTTCAGTGTAAGATGTACTGTAGTGTGTTTGAGTGGGATTTCTGAGCCTATACAAGTGTCTGGCTTCAGACATACTACACTTGCTTCTTGTTTTGATGGTTAGAATTTCTTTATTTTTTATAAACTCAGCGGCACGGAATCTTGACCAAGCTGTTATCATCCGATGGCTAATGTTTTTTCTGTTATTAACACATGTCGCATCTGAAGGTAGGTCAGGAAAGTGTTTATCTCTTTTCTTTAATTCCGTTATTAATTACGTGTATGGAGAAGAAGAGGAGAGCGGTTTCTACCCATCACCACCACAGAAACTGTGGCTTTACATGGAGCTTCTATTATGGTATATGGGGAGGAGTAAGTTTCGAAGGACGTACAGAATTGATTATGGTTGATAAACGATTAAATGCAACGCGATACGTTGAGGAGATCCTTCAGGAACACGTATTGCCCTATATGGAGTTCATAGGATACGACCAGTTCCAGTTAATGCAAGATAGTGCAAGACCCCATGTAGCAAGTATCGTAGATGAATTCCTTCAAGTCACCGGTATTCAAAAACTACAATAGCCTGCTCGTAGTCCGGACTTAAATCCCATATAGCATATTTGGGATATGCTCAAAAGAAGGATAAAGTGCTAATTCCACCCCCCACAAACAATAGACGAGGTCGGGAACGCTACACTGACCGCTTGGGAGAGCTTATCGCAAGTTGATATCAAAAACATCATCCAGAAAGGAGGGATCCAAAGGACGAGCTCCTTGTTGCCATAGTCAACGAGCAGGAACCGAGCGGTCGCCTGACCATGGAACAGTGGGTAACCATCGAAGAGAAGTTTCAAGACGCTCTGTGGAAGAAGATGTCTTCCACAGAGGGTTGTGACCTTCAATTTGATGGCGCTGGATGGGATGGCGGTCGCAAGGTTGTTGCTTGTGGGAACAAATCCTCCACTGAGTTCCTCAGGGAGTTTATCTCGGAGGTAGGTGAAGTGTGGAGTGGGGCTCAACTCAAGTGCGTGGCGGTGGCGGAGTTGGCTAAGTACACTCCGGCCAAAGCTTGGGTCTGGGTGCCGCTTCGTAGAATTACTAAAGCTCAGCAGATCAAGGCTACGAATGGCAATAGGGATACTCTCTGGGCACTGTCTTCTAAGGAAGCACGCCATGAGATTAGGTCTAAAGGACCAATCACATGGGAGCGAACGAACGAATTGATGAAATGTGGTTTGTTCACTTTTTATGCATTTATAAACAGAAAATTGCACATTTTATTATTCCAACAGGAGGACAATTAATTATCCCATCAAAATGTATTAACAAAACAAGTTTATAAACAGTTTAAATAACAAAATTTCGATTTCCAAACTTTTTACCGCGAACGAAAACACCCTTGGAACGAATTATCAAAGTTTATTCGCAATCCACATCATTTAATTCGCGTTACACAAACTGGCGAATAAAACATTCGTTCGAACTTAACCTCAAACTAGACATTGCGGGTAGAAACTGATGGCTGAAATTCGCAAACTGCCGCGACATAGAAAAGTGTTCATGTGAACGGACTGTCAAAACTTGCGAATATTCGTTCGTTCGTAGGTAGTTGGTCATTCTCATGTGAATGGTCCTTAACAGACACAGACGTATGCAGGTATTGCGAAGACATACAGGCCACAGAGGATATAACTCATCTCCTCTGTGAATGTCAAGCTATCGCTCGGTACAGGAGGAAATACCTTGGTAGGTACTTCTTCGACAATTTGGAGGAGGTTGGCCTCGCAAACAAAATTGAAGCAATTTTCAGGTTCTGTAGGGAAATTAAATGTCTGGGCGAAGTGGTTTAGGTTATTTGACCGTTAAGGTTCCCCAGGGATGGCGATGGGCCCACTATGGTGCCTAGTCCAGTGTGATGAACTCACACCCTATTCATGGTGGGGTTCAGCAGTTTGGGGGCAGTTAGCACACATTACACGTGTAAAAATTAAGGAGGGATTGATTCCAGGTGCCGCAAGCTTCGTCTTTTGAGCACCTTTTAATGGTGTGTCTGAAAATTTTTCATTTCCGACATCTCATTGGATTATTAATATATTCCTTAACTTTTTCTTTGTAGAATCCGATTTCAACCGAAGTTGGTTGTTGGTAGAGATCGAAAGTGAAGAGCATTAGCCCAGTCGGACACTGTTTCCCGTCAATATTTTTTGTAAATTTGAACACTTCAGTAACACCTTGCGCGGACATTTCGGAAATAATTTCAGTTTCGAAGATATTAATTAGAAATGGTGCGAAAACGATACCTTTGCACGAGTTGAGGCGATCATGGTATTTCACTAATCACTGATTATTCGTTGGCAAGGTTAGAAACCGTTATAATTTTATCAGTAATTCTTTTATTTTTTGCAAGAATAAGTATGTTTCCATCACGAAACCGTTGGGATTCGGCTTTTGTGAAAAGAAAGAACTATTTGTCTTATACTTGGGAGAAGGAGAGTAGATAATAGAATAGCGGGTTTTAAAGAAGGAGTTGATAATGCACTTAGCAAATGAGAATAGGTAGATTTTACAGAAGACGATGTTAACGCAAGGAAAGCCAGACGGAGGCTGGTTATGTATATAAAAATGGTGTGAAAAATGTATATTAATTAATTAATTGAGAACGGCTGGGCGGATTAGGTTAACATTTTTTTTCAGTTGTTCGTAAAGGTGGAAAATTAATTGTGAAGCTTGAAAAATTTTTGAAAATCCCAAAACCAGCGGGACACATGTCAAAATATTAAGAAACTTATTTTAAATAAGCAACAAAGTGAGATTTGTAACGTTTCATTAATGGGAATGTACTGCATGGTAGTAAAGAGATAGCATGTGAGTTTAATACGTTCTTGTTCTTTGTAAATATGTAGTGTAGAAAATATTATTAAGGAAATACCAAAGTTAAGTTACGAATAATATGTTACAAGTTGAAACGCAATTCAAAATTTAAAAATAATACGCACGACATTGTGATAGTGTTAAAAAAATGGGTACCAAAAAAATTATAATTTTATGAGCGCGAATTTGTTTTTAGATGGAATAAAATATTAGGTCCAGTATTGAGAGAGCTCTATGATCAGTCCTATTGGAAAAGGTTCAAACACGTCTCCATCTGAAGATCTGAAGATAGACCAGTTAACATGTTGCCACTATACGAAAAAATATTTGAAAAAGTGGTAGAGCAGCAGCTTAGAAATTATATAGAGGTAAATAGCTATATTATGGAACATCAATCAGGTTTTAGAGGGGGTTGCTCGTGTGAAACGGCTTTAAACTGGGTGATCGAAGACTGGAAAACCCAGATAGATGAGGGATAGGTAAATGTAGCAGTTTTTTGAATATACATATTATATTAGGCAGCAAATTAAATTTAGTGCATTACTTTTTGTACTTAAAATGAAAAATGACTTGCTACCGAGATATCTGTCCGATAATTATTAAAGGTATATAAGTGAAAGTTAACCATATATGTACCTAATATAATTTTAAATTTTTTTTTTTTAATTTTAGTGGGGGCATAATGCCCTCATTTATCTACAAGCTAGAAAAACAAACTTACAATACTAGAACTAAAAATTAGGACTTATAACTAGGACTTAAAGCTAGGGTTTAGAGTTAATGAGGCTGAGCTTAATGGAGGGAGTGCTGTGGTTAAAATCAAAAATGGAATTTTTTTAGTTTACCTTCCGTAGCATACGGGAAATTCGTTCGTTGGAGCCGTAGGACGTGCGGTGGGTTGGTAGATAGAAGAGGAGGGGGTATCTTAAGTTACGAGGATTTGTATTGAACGAGATGGAGTTGTAAAGAGACGGGCAATCGATAGAGCCTGATAGGAGTCGATGAATGAAGATAATCGGCCCTAGCGAGGTATCCGTCGGAACGAAAAATTCTCCGATTTTATACGAATCGGGGGATTTTTGCAGCGAGGTATACGTCGGAACAGCTTTCGTTCTTCGTTCCGACAAATATGTAACGCACACTGGCGTTTTGCGTTTCAGTGCGATGAAGTGCGTTTGTACTGATATTTTTGACAGCTTCATACGTATTTTCTTCCGATATGTTCCGACAGGAATTGGTTGCGGAATTTGTTTACGATTTGCAGTGAAGTGTTGATAAATGAAAGCAATAAAGAAAAAATATTTTAGCAAAGTAATTGGTTGTATTTGTTGCTTAAATGTGTGTTTCCAGGGCAAAAAAAAAAACAAAAAACAAGCACTAAATAGGAAAATCCCGATGTACCACGAAACAACATCATATCAAAACAATGCGTTGTCGCATTTTATTATTATTATTATTATGTTTTATTAACAGGTAATGATAAAATTACAAGCTAATACTAATATTAACGAGCATAGTTGCGAGGACTATTAGCTCTATGGTATTATATTTTATTTTACACTTTTATATTTTCAGATTCTAAAAATTGGTTGATTATGTAGATATTTTCATGAGTTGTTAGGGTAACATTACATGATTGGCAAACAGGGGGGGTTGTCGTTTTTGAGAAGATGTTGATGGGTAACCGAAGTATGACCCATCCGTAGTCGCACGTAGTTAGAGATTTTGGATTGTGAAATGGTTGTTGGGTAGATGGGATTAATTTTTCTGGATTAATTTTTTTGTAGTGGTGACGGTGACGGTATAAGCTCCAGTCGTTGAGAAGTTTTTGTTGCTGGGTTTGGTGCATGTTTTTTTGTAGGTCCATCTTGCTGTATGTGTTGAAGCTGTAAACTGGTGTGTTTTTGGCGGCGTTAGCAGCTTTAATCTGCCTTGGGATTTTAGAATGTTGTGTCTTTCCGAAAGCGGATACCTCGAATGTAATTTGAGTCTCCGACGGAGTATGCGTTGCGGAGAATTTTCCGTTCCGACGGATACCTCGCTAGGGCCGAATGTCAGCAGCATCCCTGCGATCCTCAAGGCTGTTCAGGTCAATGAGTTTGAGGCGGTCTTGATAGGGAGGAAGAATAAGGGGATCATTCCAAGAAAGACCGCGGAGTGCGAATCGAAGAAAACGTCTTTGTATGTTTTCGATTCTGCTTATATGAACATTCTGAAAGGGTGACCACGTTTGGCTGGCGTATTCGAGGAGTGGGCGGACAAAAGTGGTGCAGAGAGATCTGGTCACGTAAATGTCGGTGAATTCCTTTGACCATCGTTTGATGAATCCAAGGGATGAATTGGCTTTACGTATTATCTCTTCGATATGCGAGCGGAAATTAAGCTCGCGGTCGTACAATATGCCAAGGACACGAAGAGACTGTACGATGGATATAGGTTGATCATTAAGTAGGTATAGACGGGGCAGGGACTTATTGTGCTTACGTGATAAGGTGATAGATTGGCATTTGGAAATATTGAGCTCTGGGCAGCTCTATCTAGATCTAGTTGCAGCAAACAGGGGTCTTGTGATGAAGAAATGTGTTTGAAAAATTTGGTATCGTCGGCGTAGAGAGAGATAGAGGAGTGTTTAAAAACCCTTTCAAGGTCATTTATAGTTAAGATAAAGAGAAGGGGAACTAGGTGACTGCCTTGTGGTACACCTGAGGTTGCCAGGAAAGGGCGGATAGGGTGCACCTGAAGCGAACACTATAAACACGGGTTTCCAAATAAGATGATAACCATTTCAGCAGTATTGGTTCGAAGCCGAGGGCAGACAATTTGAAAAGAATTAATTTATGCGATATCAAAAGCTTTACTAAAGTCGGTTGCAATAACATCAACTTCTTTACCACTTTCTATGGCCGATAGTGCAGAGGACACGAATTCGACGAGGTTAGTGGTAGTTGATCTACCTTTAAGTATGGTATAGGTATAAGAAATAATGAACGTGTGCCTTGACCGTTCCAGACCGAACGTTAAAATTGATATGTATAAGGATCAGTGACAAAATGGCCCGCAATTACTATTCGGAGCAATTAAAAGAAAAAAAAAAGTTTTCATTCTAATACCGACAAAATCAGTTAACTTTATTGCTAATAAATAGAGCAACCATACTTGCTCGACTTTTAAACAGATTTGAAGAGTAAATCAAAAGTTCCTTTCTGACCGCAGGGGGTTTATAAAAGCTTTACTCACGATACACAGCTACGAATGTACCGAATTGCATAAGCTGCTCCAAGAAAGACCATTATGTCAATACTGTTTCTTTGATCAATAAACAAATTAAAGATTATATTAGTGACAACAGGACCCAAAGTCCAATATACGTTTGTGAAGAACGACCACGCGAACTGATGAAAAGCGATTTGCAAAACAGTATGGGCGCTATCTAAAGATCGAGCCTTTTTAAATTATAGTTCCCTCATGGATCCACTAATGTGCCCAATGTTTTATGATGGGTCTTCCGCAATCTAATCATTTGGAATTTGCTTCCAGATGCGTATGTTTTGTATCTGCCAAGCCAAGAAAACTTATATTTGGTATTTTACTAATCTCGATTAAAGTGATACCGCCTTACCAATAATCAACTTTAGTCTGGCAGCTAACACAAAGACTCAACACTTTCCAAAATGCCCATACCAATAAACAAATTTAGTTGCCAGAATATCGTTAACTGTAGGGTTAAATGTTAATGTTGAGAAAGTCATGTTTATCTCGGCCATTAGCTAAATAAATCCACCCTAACGTCATTTTCAAGAGGAGTGATGCCTATACAATCAAAATTAGAGTATCAAAAATTGTAATAGGAGTGGATTTTAATACCCTGCATCTGCTCTTCCTGAACGGATTATTTGTATTAATTAATTAATTTTGGTAAATTGTAACGTGATTTCTTATTTTATTGATTGGGATAAAACAATGCAAATGGTTTTTGTGCCTGTTATACGCAAAAACAATCAAATCTACACGAAATAATAGAATATTCCATTTTTAAACACAGTAAAAAATAAAAATGGAATCGAAAAAAACGACATAATTGTATCTTTTTCTGTGCAAGTGCAAGGTGTAAACATGTGCTCTTTTCCTTAGTCGACAAAGGGATAATATAATATAAACAGATAGGTAGTATTTCAACAAAACTATAACATTTCTTGCACTCTTTTCTTTTCTACATCCGAAAAGTATAGAAAAGGTAGACTATTCAAAGCAATATTAGCCGTGTTTTATTATGCCCGTGATCTGAGCCGGATCAGATCAGCATAATAAAACAAACCAGGATCAATTGTAATATTTTTGACATTTGACAGTGGATTACAAATTTTATGCAAGAAACGGAGTGGGTTGATTGGTCATTGGGTTGTCCAAATTTTGTAAGCCACTTTATTTGTATTGTGTTCATAGAACTACCAACATACACGAATAAATTATTCGCCTAGTAGTATACTATCATATTATCTATCTGGATCATGAAAAATGATCCAGATAAAAAGTTGGATCAGGTGTAGTTGTTGCAAATTAGTGTTAATTTGTGATCTAGTTCAGATCATGGGCATAATAAAATACGGCTATTATACCTACATTTCCTATGCCACGTAAAACACAACCAAATACGCAAAATGCAATGCAATGTTTAAATTGTAACCAATATTCGAATGATTCAAGTTTTACCTATATATCTTAGTTCATACTACTTAAATGCATACCACTTTATAGCTGTCCAACACCAGTCCCTCCAAATTCTTTGAAAGGAGGTTTTGGTTCGTTGAGAATCCTTGGTGAAACATGTTTTGTGTAAAATGGTTGATGTCGCGGCAAATGTAGTTGTAAGAATTGCCGACGACCTTAAGAACATTACGTTTACATTTTAAATAACTTTTCAAAACTAGGTTTTTTTCAAGTACGAAAAATAGTTTATAGAATGTGATGGCTTATACACTTATATATTATTTCGTGACACTTTCATTCATATACGATATTTTATATATCAGTGTGATTTTTTTGGAAACAACGTTCCATGAAATCGGCAGAAAGTATGTTCACATATTCGTGTGATGTTTCAGTTGTTTTTCTATTCGTTACATTGTAATTGTGATTTGTATACTACAAACAAATTTCTTTTTGCATCATTAGCCTACGAATAATTTAAAAACGGTGTTTTTATTAGGATGCAGTAATCTGAAATGCATTTTATTAGAACAGCATCAGTTTTCGCAATTAATACAAAAGTACCTAAATGCATAGGATAACGTATTGTAAATAGTACTGAAAATAGATCCGAATTATATGATATGGCAGTACTAATTTTCATATGAATTTGACAAAACAGCTGACAATTTGTAGATTTCCTAATTGGGGGTTCGGTTTTTTGCTTTTAATAAGCGTTTTAAAGCCTTTGGGAGGAATCTGATGGGCGAATTTAATTGTAATTTGTCTATAAATTCGTTTAGAATAATTTATTCGGCATAAAAATGATAAGTGGCCTTGTTTTCCGCGAAACCAAATTATGCAATTTGAGTCCTGCTATGACAGAAAAATGTAATAGATCCTAATAAAGTTGTCGCACTAGTAAATGTGGAGATCAAATTGTTTATTGGTACCATTTCAATAAAGCTATACATTTTAGGTAAACCTGGCAGCCAACTAGTAGTCGGAATTAGGGTTTGATTATTAGTAAGGCCGATAGACAATAGAGTACAGTTTTGGTTAAGTTTTCAATGTTGAGTCTTAAACGATTGTTGACAAAATAAAGGCTTAACAAGTACCTACAACGAAGTGCCTATTCGTTGACATACGATTAATTTCCTAATAAAAGATAAAACTGTGAACACATTAAGATAAACATATAAACATAATACATGTACTGTACATATATCTATGTAGGTATACATGTATGTACTATCTATCTATGCAGATACAATCATTCAATAATAAATGCTTTGTTTTCACAAAGGAACACAAAAAAAGAATAATAGGTAGATAGTGAGTGCAACCCATGAAGGTCACGTAATTGTTTGACTGAGATACATGTAAAGGAAATCTTTCCCTTCGTAGCCATTATTGGGATGTGTAGGTACACCACTTTTACGTTTCAATAGATTCGCCCAAGCATGAGAAAATTAAAAAAAAAATTACCCTGTGACTAATCAAATGTGTTGATTCGTCGTTTTGGGCCATCTGATCTCTAGACACCAGCCATGCAACATAGATACATAATTGTGTATTGCCAGACGACACAAAAAGATGTAATTTTGGACAAGGTGTCAGTTCAAAAAAAAAGACTACCAAGGGAAGCAGAAAGAGATGACAAAAAATATATTTTTAAGGTGGCCAACCAACAACAACAAACTGCAGCGACTCCTTTGTGTCAAGTGCAGCGAGAACAGCAGGCAGCATCGACAAAAAAAAAAACAACGACAGAAATGTGAAAAAGGCGAAATTGTTACGAAAGGCAATAAAAGGACGGTGCACAAAGATTTTCCTCACCCACCACCCACAGTTGTTGTTGTTTTTGGTGGAAAACACATGAAAAATATTCCTCATAGGCAGCCAGTCGCTGTCGTTGTCAATTGGTCTTCTTTCTTCAGTCTCACTCTGCTGCAGAAAAACAAAATGGCCTTTCTATTTTTTTAATCCTGTTAAGTTTTTTTTTGTTCGTGCAAAATGTAGGTAGGTACCTACCCCATCGCAAATACCTACATACGACAAATCACTAAACAGACTTACCGTTATGTTTGCATGAATATCGTAGCGTTTTCCATTTTTACCGATAAAACGGCACGTCAATTCGTCTACACTGGAATTTAGAATTTGAAAACGCTCATGATTTTTGCTGAATATCTTCTCGAGAGTTTTGATTTCCAACTTCAAAGTGTTTAAACACGCCATGTTACAACAGTGCACTACTGGTTAGTGTGCGGACTGCTCTCTTTCTCAGAGACGAGTCTTTCCTTTGCTCTGCTGTTCTGTGTTGTCCACAACCCAAAGTGGAAAATTTATAATTTTCCTGGTATGGATCTTTTTTTTTTTTGTTTTTCTTTTTACTTTGCCTTTTTACACTAAACACAAGGACCAGGGGGGTAGAAAATAGCTGAATGTCTCTGGATGCACTGTGCAATTGTTACTTTTCGCACATTTATCAAATTTGTGATGTAGAAATCTATTTTCTTTACTTCCTCCTAGGTGATAATTAATTTTCACTCCGCGTAATAAACACTTTCGCCAACACTTCTCTCACGACACGGCTGTTCTGTTCTAGTGAAACAACAAAACAAATTGCACAGCAGTTTACTCTTTCACGTGTACAAGGGAGACTACGACATCTAACAATAAAGCAGTATGTACTTGTCCTTTTTCAGTCCTCCATTATGAGCTAGTGCTAGAGTTCTGCGAACCGAGATTAAACTGGAACCAAAGAGGAAGACAACATTTTCAGCAATTTGAGATAGATAGCTTGGCCTTTGTTTTGGCAAATGATTCCTACGTGCAAGCGAGCACGCACGACGTATAACTAACACAGATGGTTGGATGGAAAAATTCACAAATTCTATTTTCTGTATTAATTTTATATTTTCTTTTAGGATATTTCAATTAATTTTAACTAAGAAGCTGCGGTAGATCGAAATTTCTAAATTTACACGATACTGCTACGTTTTATGCCATATTCACTAGTTTCTTCCTTTATTAGAACGTAATGTAATTCTCACTTCCCAAAGGCGAACGAACGACTGCGCAGCTAAAGCTGAACTGTTCTATTACTCAACTTGTACTGACTTGACTTCATCAGATTGCTTTGCTGGGATGCACACATTCTAAGGACATATATTGGATTCGTAAAAATTTTGTAATTGGTGATGCTTATTAGTTCTGTTTGTAGGTTAATTTTCTGTGACCAGAGTAATTGGGATTCCTTCGATTTTTTGGAAAGTTTCACCAGAGCAAAAGTAAATGTGGATCACCGAAAAATTTACCTAACTAATGAATTAAAACTATTGACAGCGATATTAGGCCTGTTTTATTGGCAATCTATTACAAAAGTGAAGTAAAGTAAAGCAGAATCTTTAACACGCAATTACAACAACTACACGCTGGTTGACACTTTCGAGACTCTATATTGTGACTCGGTAAATTGATTTCCACGCCACCTACCAAGATTTTTACGTACCCGAATCACAGGATAAGTTTTGTGACAGTTGATTTCATCACAGAAGTTCCTACTAAAATTATAAATTGGAAGTGCGCGCAAAACATTCTATTTTTAATTTATTGTATAGACATTAACAAATTTGATATCAGAATGCCTCTGCAAAATGTCGAAGTATATAAAACAAGTAAAATATTTGTGAAAAGCTAAGAGATGTGAATAAAATCATGGCTTAAAAAATTGTAAACAAAGCACTCGAAGTTACCAATTATAGAACAATTTTTTTATTGCGTTATGTGTTGCCCTTTAGGATTTACAAATAATATATGTATCTAATATTTGAATTTAATTTTCTCCACACGCAATACAGAACTGCGGCAGGTTTTCAGTTGGGAATGCTTAGTCCAAAAGAAGATAATATAAGAAGGTATCCTTGTAAAAGAGGAGTTAAAATTTGTTCTTTTTCAAGTGGCGGCTACAAATAAGAAAATTCTTTGGATTGTTCCGATCGTTATGAACTTTTTTGGGAATTCGGTGCATAGCATAGATATACATATTTGGATTCCTGTACGATGTGCAATATTTAACTCCACAGAGTTCCCCAGTTTTTAATGTACCTATAGTTTCTTCTGCCATTATTCTTGCACTTGACCACAAAATCTATATTTATGAAAATATTAACTTCAACATATTTAATTTCAATTATCACGTACTATTCACAAATTGTTTTTACGAGGAGCAGGTACAATTACATTTATTTGACCGCAACATATTTAAAAGAATCAAAATCTATTTATTAGCTTGTTTTTATAGCAGTTTTTTGGTATAGATTTACTTTTTAATATTTCTTCTCTTAAATTCACTAATAAACTTGGTAAATAACAGTCTCTACTTATTAAATTTATTTTTTTTATTTTTCGAAATACAAATTTTCATACGATTTGACAGTTAATGGAGCGACTTATCCTGTGATTAGGGTTCCGCCGAAATTCGCTAGACGCGGTATGACCGAGTGTCATTGTGACTCGGTAAATTGATTTCCTCGCCACCTACCAAGATTTTTACGTACCCGAATCACAGGATAAGTTTTGTGATAGTTGATTTCATCACTGAAGTTGCTACTGAAATTATAAATTGGAAGTGTGCGCAAAACATTCTATTTCAAATTTCTTGTATTATTAACGAATTTGGTATCAGAATGTCGCTACAAAATGCCTAAGTATATAAAACAACTAAAATATTTGTGCAAAACTAAGAGATGTGAATAAAATCATGCATTAAAAATTGTAAACAAAGTATTGCGCTTGATTAAAAAGATAATTCATAAAAGCAAACGATTGAAATATATTTATTGAGCAAGAATGAAATGAACACGTGAAGTGAAAAAAGGCAAAGTTAAAAGAGTGACAGATACTATCGTTGGAATTCAAAAGTAAACAGTATTGCCACACATAAAGAAACATAACTAAAATATAAGTTGTCATGGCAAGGTATTGCCAAAGCGCTGGTTGAATTAACGTTCAAGTCTCAACACAAAACACTCGAAGTTACCAATTATACATACAACAATTGTTTTATTGTGTTATCTGTTGCCCTTTAGGATTTACAAATAATATATCTCATATTTGGATTTAATTTTCTCCACACGCAATACAGGATTGCGGCAGGTTTTTAGTTGGAAATTCTGAGTCCAGAATATAGATATTTTTTTCTATCCTTGTGAATGAGGAGTTAACATTATTTTTCAAGTGGCGGCTACAAATAAAAAAATTCTTTGGAAAGAGCTCCTTTCGATTATTATGAACTTTTCTGGGAATTCGGTGCATAGATATACATATTTGGATTCCTATACGATGTGCAATATGTAACTCCACAGAGTTCCCCAGTTTTTAATGTAGTTTCTTCTGCCATCATTCTTGCACTTGACCACAAAATCGATTCAATACATAATATGAAAATTATTAACTTCAACATAGTAATTAATTTCAATTATAACGTACTTTTTACAAATTGTTTTCACGAGGGACAGGTACGAGGTACAGGCAAAATATTTACAAGACTCAAAACTGATTTATTAGCTTGTTTTTATAGCTGCTTTTTGGTCTCGTCTCGAAAGTGTCAAACAGTGCTTAGATGTTGTAATTGCGTGTTAAAAATTCTTAGGATTTGTAAGCGATGGACTTCTTGAATTGGAATCCGTACAATTTTTAGTAGGCAGGTACCTAGCTTGCGGGCCCAGGATTTTTCATGTATAGGTGCTGTACAAAATCAAAGGAGCGCCATTAACGCCCGCATACTTGAATAATCTTAGGCCCACGGTATATCATTAAATAATCATTCCGACCATTGATTTTGTTATTTACAGACAGGGGAATTAATTCCGATCGGGTAGGTGCACAGAAGTTGGCGGCCTGGCTCTATGTGCTTTGTGTCCCGAGTCTCTGCCTTAGACACTGCAGCCTTCCATCCTCTACGATCCCGGGCACGCTGTTTCCAGTTGTCCAGACCAAGCGCTCTGGCATCCGCGATGGTTTGGACTTTGAAACGGAGGTTCGGTCTTCCTTGTCTTCTCGAACAAGGATTCGAAGATCTTCTTAGCTGGAGCATTATTGTCCATTCGCTCTATGTGACCGAGCCAATGTACTCGAAGTGTTTTGGCGTTTTCGACTGCATCCACGTGTTGGTAGAGCTCATAGAGTTCGATAAGGATAAGGGTTTTGTAGAGCACACATTTCGTCCTTCGAGTTAGGAGTTTTGAACATAATTATGTTGCCAAACCAAAGCAGCAACCGTTTTCTAAGGTAATTCTTCGCCGGATTCTTCCAGCGCGTGTTTTCCAGCATCACACGCCACAGCTGAATCAGTTTTGCCGGGATTCCGAATTCGGCCATCGCATACGCGTCTTTGAGGTCGATGAATAGGTGGTGTGTTTCGACGTGAAATTCGTTGGTCTTTTCCAGGATTTGCCTCAGTGTGAAAATTTGGTCTATAGTCGATCTGCTGGAAGCCACACTGGTAGGTGCCGATTAGTGTGTCGCAGAACGGTTTTAGACGTTCACACAGTAAGTTGGATAGGATCTTACTCGTATATATGCGACATTAAGCAGGGATATGCCTCGATAGTTCTTGCAAGACATAGGAAGCAAGAATAGGAATGTGCATGCTCCCTACCAAAACATCACCACCATATTTAAAGAGCTCCGCTGGTAAACCATCAGAGACTCTGCGGCCTTGTTGTTCCTACGTTTTTTTTTTATAGCTAAGCCAACTTCTGCTTAGGTGGTGGAACGTGGGTTCTCTTCTTGCCCTATCACTCTCTGTCTCACTACATGATGCTCATTAAGCATGCCCTGCGCTTCGGAGACAGGTTTCCTTCGCTGTCTCGAAGAGCCTTCGTTCCGGTTTTGTAGCCAGCAGCCAGTTGCTTGGCTTTTTTTATAAAACCTCCGGATGTTATTACGATGGCATGATTCTTCCATCTCCTTGAGCTGGAAAGCTTCGTAAGCCCTGTTCTTTCTACGCAGGATCTTCTTTTCCTCCCTTCGCCTGGCTCGATACTCTTCTCTCGCTGCCCTTGTTTTGCGCTGCAGTGCTTTCTTGTGTGCATCTTCTGTCACCTTTTTCCTGTACACGCATTCATCATCATACCACGGGCTCTTTCTCTGAGGTAGTTGTACCCTACAGTGGTTTTAGCTACCTCCTTTCTGAATTTAGCTGCGACAAGAAAATGGTCAGAGCACCTGTCACCTGGGGTGTAGAGTGTTCTTGCATTCCAGGTGCTTACTCTAATGTCGTAGTCCATTCCGAGTCTGGTTGCCATTTGAGGAGTTCTGTTATCCGATTGCTGGTTGCGTCTCTCTCATAACTTTATGTTTTTTCCATGGTCGGGAATTTACCCCGACGACACAACCCCCAACCTGGAGGGCCATCAGGCCCTTGTTTTGACCGTAGTACAGCGGGCCGGACATTCCGGTGTCAGTAACCCATTTTGAGATATAAGCCATTTAGGGTTCGTCCGCCAACAACTCTTTTCCAACACCCTGGCTCAGTATTGGAAATCCCTATAGATCTGGTATCCGAAAATGTCGAAGCAGCTCATATAGGGATTACACTTTAGTTCGACCTGATTGGAGCTGTAGATGCCACCGTTGATTCCATCTAGGGAATTCATCCGCTGCCGCCTGAAACAAGAGGAAATGTCTTAGTGTGTAGACGCTCCTCTCCCCTCTCTCGACCGCTGCCACCAACGACCTTACACAGGGGTTGGTTACCCCATCTCCAGTCGAGGTAGTAGGCACCCACCAGTCACCAACGTGGAGGTGAAAGTAGGAGTTGGTAGTGAGAGGCTAGAGTGAGAACGCTTGTGTTCCTATGTATTGTGTATAGTATTTTAAAAGTGCGCTCACTTGAAATCGGAATTTAAAAAGAAACTAGTAAAGTAGGTTTATTTCTATGTCTAGAATTAGCTACGTATGTAGTAAAAATGTGCGTTCGAAATTTTCAAAGAATTTTTGGAAGACAATCCAATTTTTTCTTTAAATCCATTCTTGAGTTATAACGGCTAACAGGGGTTGGGCTAGAAGAAAACAAATCTTGGTGGTGAGTTCTTTTTCTTATTATTTTAATAATTTATGAATATGATCGATTCGACTTTTTTATCGCTGCAACATCGTTTATCTTTCCTCTATCTTCCTAATGTTTCTGTTCACATGTTATTGAAACCCTTCCTTTTTATTTTTGCTCTGAGCTGACGGTCAATTATATGTAGTTTGTGCTAAGCCCAGTCTCAAGATTTTATTCATATTCCTTTTTATTAACCTACTACCAGTTTTTTGCACAGAGTTGATTTAAAAACTCCAAGAGGAAGGAACCCCTTTTCTATGGACATGCTTTCGGTTCAGCTCTCTTATCTTTCGTGGCTCAAGGTTGATTTCAAAAATGCGTTAATGTCCAACTTTTGTTGATAACTTCTTAGCTATTATCCAACCACAAAATATTGGCCCCAACCATTGTCGCTTTTGTCACTTTTTTGAGACAAAACGATTTGAATCGACAGCGAGCACATGGAAAAATAAATAACAACGACACGACTCACGAGTCGTACACCTACGTAAAACGCCAACGAGAATTTGGGTGATTGTCGTCATTAACTGCACTCACTGTAGACAAATTAGAATGTCATTGCTTTTGTTTACTTCGAAAAACTCACCAATCGTAGTTGTTGTTTAAATTTCATTTCTTTCGTTTTTAATTTGTTTATTTCAATAATTAGATTTACAAATAACTTAAAAAATTGTCTTAATGCTCAGATTTATATACCACAAAATGTACAAACAAATAATAGTAATAATAATAATACAACCGAACAATTAAATAGGATTGTGGTAAATTTCTCTATGTTTCATGTTTTGTTCTGCATTATAGAATATTAATATTATTTTACTGATAATCACTGAATAATAAAAAAGAAAAACGGAATGGAAAACAGGAGTCGAAGATATGATAGAGTGAAAGAGAGTGAATCTGTTTACATTTTGCATATAAACGCCTAATAAATACGTGTGCCTCCTAATAAACTCTCTACAGCTCGCTGTGCAATGGAGGATCAGCTCCTTCTGTCTCACTGGGCTTGATTACATTTTCAGTGGATGGTTCTTGTTCATCATCAGTCTTTAACTCCTCTTCCTGTGCTTCTTCTGCTTCTTCCAGTGGCTCCTCCTTTTCGGGCTCTACTACCTTCTCCGTGGCTTCTGTCTTGGCAGTCTTTGTCTTGGGTTTCCAGATCTTGATCTTGTTTACTAAGTACTTAACCTCACGATCGAGTAGGCTCATTTTATCGGTGATGTCTTTCACTGTTAGACGGAGTTCCTGGTTGCGTTTGAGTTTCTTTTGAGCAGCGACCTCAGTCTTTCGCCAGGCGACTGTTTCTTGAATAACTTTGGCCAAGGTGAGTACTTCCACTTCGGTGAATACATCTTTGTCGGGATTTGTGTCTTTTGTAAGATTCATGGCTTTTTCTAGGAAACCTCTTGCGCCATCGATCAAGCCATCAAGAGCTTTGATGGCTTCGGGTCGTTCCTCGTGCTCCCAGTGGCGACCGAGAACGACATTTGTGAGTTTTTTTATTTCCTCCAGCTTGTTTTCCAAAACATTAGCATCGGCATCGGCACCGTCTTCGTATAGCCATTCAGAGATAGCGGAGCATTCGGTGAGGATTTTCTCCTTTTCCTCATCTGTAGCACAGTTGGCGTACTCATTTTGACTAAGCTTCTCTTGAGTTTCGATAACATGCGATTCAAGGGCGTTGAATGCTGACTCCAAGCGAACACGTGCTTCTTCAGCTGTGTTGATGGTGGTCAGTTTTTCCATAGATTTTTCAAAGCTCTTACCCTCTAGCGGTGTGGTGTACTTAAGACTGAGTTTGTATTCGACTGGCTCCTTGACGGTCACAATCTTCACAGTGTTGTTCTTGGAAGCTGAAATTTCAAGCATTAATTATACGTCATAAAAAAAAAGAAACACCTAACTTACCCTTTTCGTCAGTTTTGTTGACTTCAGGCTTTGCTGCTTCCTCCTTCGAAGGCTTCTCATCTTGACTTTCTGATGGTTTCTCACCCTCCGATTGCTCTGATTTGGGATCCTCTTCCTTGGTCTCAGCGCCCTCCTTCTTATCCTCATCCTTGTTGGAGAACAACTTACTAATGGTGCTTCCAAGCTTGGCTAAAGTTCCCTCAATATCGATTTCCTCTTCCTCTGACTTCTGCTTTTCGTAGACAAACTCTACGCCAGTGGAACTGAAGATGCCAGAATCGTCTAACATAAAGTACGCCTTAATGCCCTTGGAATCAACGATCTCGTTCGCGTTCTTTTCCAAAGTCTCCTTTACTTTAGACAGCTCTACATGAGACAGATTCAAAGCTCCAATATAAGAGACTTCCTCAGCACTCAGGTAGTTCAGATCGCCATAGTGGACGAAGAAATCAAAGTCACTGGTGTGCTTGTTAAATGTGATCACCTTCTTTTGCGGATACGAGTTCATCGGTCCAAAGAGCACCCGTTTAACCTGACGAACACTAGCACCATCGCCTGGGTCACGCTCAAATGAAACCTGAATAGGGAAGAGTACGGCGTCCTTAATCACGAATTTCTTCACCTTAAAGCCGGTGGCCAGATCGGCTGCTTTGTACACAGCACCCATTGTTGCTGCCTCATCAGCGTTCAAACTTTTGCCCAACTCCTGCTTGATCTCCTCCTTGAGAATCTCTTGAACCTTTGGCACACGGGTACCACCACCGAAGATAATCACCTGACTAAGTACATCCAGCGAGAGTCCTGAAGACCTCACTGCCTGTTGTAAAGGCTTGACAATCCTAGGCCAGATATCAGCACACAGTTCCTCGAGAATTTCTCTTGTCACCTGCAGCTTAAAGTCATGATCCTCAATTAGATTCTCGATCTGAGCGTAGTGATCCATGTTGGCGCTGAGTACATTCTTCAAACGTCCTGCTTCTTTGAATAACTTGGCCATGGCACGTGGATTCTTTAAGACATCAGTCTTGGTCTTCTTCAGGTTGTTAAACTCCTTGGCAAGGTAGTCGCGTAGTCGCAACTGAACATCTAATCCGCCCAGAGTACGATCGTAGCCAACACCTAGGATTTGAACGACCGGATTTGTTTCTTTTGTCTGTTTGTCTTTGACCAATTGGTAACTCACAAGCGCAGCTGATGTTTTCTGTGCGCCCATGTCGTAGAACAAGTAATACTGAGTGGTCTCATTGATCTCCGCCCGATGGAAGACACCGTAGTTTAGCGCCACTGCTGTGTAGTCATTGATGAGCTGAAGAACTTTCAAATTTGCCAGTTGAGCGGCGGCTAGAAGAGCAGATCGCTCAGCTTGACCAAAGAATCCGGGAACGATGAGGACACATTCACTAACCACTTGGTTCGTGGAGTCCTGAGCGAATTCCTTGGCTTTCACGAGAATCTGAGCGACCAATTCTTCTACTGAGAAGCGTTCATCGCCCTTCTTGAAGACAACCGTGTTGCGTTCCTCGTCACCAACAATGTCGTAATACGGGAAACGTTTTCTGTAAAAAAAAAGAAAGAATTATTAGCCGGAATTGTGAAATGCACAGTTCCACCCAGGACGCTAGCGCCGCCTAAGTTGTTGTGAAAAGTGCTTTCCGAGACGACAATTTACAAAAAGTATTTAGCAAGCGACGAAGATTTTCTTTTTACCAATGAGAAGAAGGCTGACCTATATGCTGCATACCTTTTAACAAAGTAGCCACCACTATGGTTCCAGAGCAATTCGAAGCTGACGAATTGATGACGAGGTTCACATCACACCATCAAACCATATAGACAAAGGGAAAAAAGGTGCAATATCTCCGCCTGAAAGACACCATAAAGGACGCAGGTGTGGATCTTAAACAATGCTTTGTCAAATATTGAGCTGGCAGTTTAGGTTAGGTTAAGGGGTGCAATTTTCGCCCGGAAGCCATTGAGGCCCTTTGTGATTATTACCTCTTTTTAGGTACATGGTAGGACATGCAACTAACAAAACTGGCAGGTTAGTTTGTTTGTAAGGACGGTGATAAACCAAATGGGTGTAGTATTCTTTTGGCGGAGCACAGGAAATCGTTCCGAGTTTCGTTGCTATGCTGAGGAGGAGTTGGTTAAATGATTTAAGCTACTTTGGTACGGCTAATGAAGGCTAATGAAGTTATAAGGTCATTGTTTGACTGTCATGAGGTTTAACATCTTAAGATGCGTAGCAAAGTCGTTGGCGCAGGAAATTTTACGTGATATCTTTACAGACAAGTCGCATCAAGAGCTGTGGTTGTTTGGTTCCTATCAGAAGTACTTCACTTCATTGTTAGGGTGATTTCACACTACATAGCATGATGGGCAAAGCAAAATGGAAATGTTGATCATGAATATATGCAATAATACTAGTAAAGCTAGTTCCAACTTCAAATTAACTCCAATGGATAATCGAATTGCAAAAGCGGAATGCTTCAGTTTTAAATAAATGCTTATTGTGATGATTGCTGCTTAACACTGACGTGGTGCTTTGTGTTTATGGCCTGCAAATGTTGTCCTGCGCTAACTTAATTATGGCCATGCAGCTATTAATGTTCCACTTAAAACATTTGCACAACTTACACCAATTTGTGTGTATCCAGTGTAGCCGTCATATGGGAATTTTACTGCTTCATTTGATGTAGATGCCACCCAACGAAATAACAGATTATGAGCAGGCACTCAATCAACTAGTATCTCAATTTCTCCACATATATTTTATTTCCCCTAGCAAACGTTTTAGCTTCGTTAGATCGAAGTGCCCGTGTAGTCAACACAATTAGCAGTAAAACATTTTCTGGACCTATCTCATGCAAAGCTCAATCAAGATTCAGTCCGAATCAACTGATATTTTTCATATTACATACGAGTTACAAATGTTAAACTTAAAGATGTGCTTCCAGTTCCACTTTCTTACCGGTATAAGTCCACAATAGGGTTATCCACTTGTTTGCCCAACAAGTCCAATAAGTATCCATATGCGCTTGATGGCTCTTTAACGCCTACCGTCTGAGCGTCCTCACCAAATGATCGTACACCATCGCGGAATGCTAAAACAGCTGGGGATTTTCGTTTCGACTCCTTATTTAGAGCAATTTCCATTGGTACACCTGGTGACACGACTCCGACTTTCATCCATTCATTGCCAAGATCAACCGACATTACTGCTGCAGATTGTATTGATGGAATACTGCAGGCAATGATTGCCAGTAGAGCAATGACTTGAAAGCCCCCAATAGGGGTCATTCTCAGTCTCGTCATATCTGTGCAGAAAGACAAAAACCATTTTAAACATAATCCACTGGAGGTCTTTGACTCTTTTTTTTTTTCTTTGATTTGCAGGTTAGTTTGCAAAATTTTAGCAGTTTTGATCTGATAAACTTACCTAATTTCCTGTTAATCCTTGTGCTTTAGATGAATGGAACAATTGTCTTGTATTCCAATTTATAAATATGGAGAAGGAATTAGAGGAACTCCCAAATTTTACTTAATTCTGCACCAAACTTGGACAAAAAAAAACCGACGAAAGTTGCCAAGTATTTAAAGAAATGACTGACGTGTTCTTTCCTAGTGGACACAGCACCGCGCCGAAGTAGTGTACATGACGTGTCGGTAGAAAGCGCACACAAACAAATCGGCGACTGTCAAAGTGGAACGAAATATAGTCCATAGGGAACTGCATTGCCGATGTTACTGTTAGTAATGCCAAGTCTAAAAAACATTGCAATACCATTTATGCTATTTTTATATAAAAATTATATAGGCATGTAGGTACATAATACAAAATTCAAACAGAGATATAGGTTTATTTGCATAGGTTGGTATTCTGTGATGTTTTTTAAACATTAAACTATAATTGGACGGCAGTTAGATTGACGTAAAAATTGCTTCACAAAGTCATTAAGGGTATTCATGCAACGTCGTAAGTTTGCCATTATTTGCGTAAAATGGTAAGTTTACGACAAACGTTTCATGAACTGTTTGTGGTAAATGGTGGTAAACCAATCAGCTGTTACAAACCACTTTTGATGCAATTATAAAGAGAAAATTGCGAATTTTACTATTCCAAGTGTAGGATAATTAGTTAGTCCATCAAAATGTATTAATAAAACAAGTTTTAAAAGGGTTTAAATAACGAAATTTATAATTCCAATATAATTTTGCCGCGAACGAAAACTCCCTTTGTTTGGAATTGAAAATTTCGTTATTTAATCTCTTTTAAAACTTGCTTTCTTATAAATGCATGCAAAGTATTTTTTTCTGATTTCGCGCCTTTATTTCAAGTGTGAAATGTCACAATAACCTCGTCGTAAGTTTACGACGAGTTTACGACGTTGCATGAATACCCCTATTATTTAAATGGCGTGCTCTATATGATACCCAATTTATGACATTTCAATCGAACTGCAAAAGCCAAGCGAAACAAATGTCAACTCTTCGGTTGCCGATCAATTTAAACTACGTCGTCCCAAAAGTGGCACAGCGCGAATTTGTAACATGCCACTTTTCGTTAGAATGTAAATGACAGTAGTTCATTTCAATTGTTCACATCGAATTCGACGGAGTATTTTGTGCAAAATTAAGATTTTTAAGGATTTTATTTTCTTGTAATTAATTTAGCTCAGTTCATTTCAACTTATGTCAATTATTGGCAAAAAATTGTTTGTCAGTTGACATGAACTGGATGCCAATTAACTTTCACTGTCAATTATAGACAAAGTGACATTGTGTTTGACAATTGAGCTATTTCCACTTGTCCATCAAATTCTTTGTCAGTTATTGGCAAACGCTGTTTGTCAATTCATTGTCAAGCAATTTTTCGCTAATTCCACTATGTCAATTTTTTTATTGGCATACAAATACGTCAATTGTCAATTTCAAATCGATAAGTGGAAACCCAGCATGAATGAATTCGTCGGCGATCGAAATCCTCTTCCTCGAATGCTTTGATGAAGTTTACCTATAATCGAAATGAGCATATTGTTTGAATATTTCTGTTAAATTACAGTTTTTTAAAATCCATTTACCTAACATGGAACGCGCTCTTTCTGTTTATGGTGCCCACAAAACACATACCTACCTACATAATCGAACGTTACGTCAACGTCACGAGCTCTCAACCTGCCATAGTTTCATTTCCAGTCAATTCCGGTAGCATAAATATGCACTAGCCAAACATAAAAATTGTTTTCAAAATGTGTGACGATGCATTCCACAATTCTCGTGATCTAATTGTTTAAAAACATAAAACAATACTCGGCTATACATTCCACTACTTAGTGCTCAATCAAATTTGCTCAATGTACTTCATTGGTTTTTCAAGTGTTTACCCGTACCACTACACCCATTACTGTCATCAACATCATTAGCAATAGTAGCAACCAGCAACCAGTCTGAAAATATTTATTAGACATTCTGCATACCAAATAATGTAGCGATGGAAGGAATCCCAAAATGTGGTAAGTAAAACATCCAAAAATCGTTGGGAAACTCAAAAACTATAGTATTTCATGTACGGGGTTTCTAATTGGCAACAAATCCAAATAGTTTGGAAAGTGATTGTGTTTCAAATGGGACTTTTTCCTAACATGCGTGTGGGATGGGATGACTGCAGCTGCTGCTGGCTTTACTTTTATACACATATAAATGCGCTTCTGAGAATTGCATTTTATCACACAATACACAACCACTGCGACAAAAGTGTTATTTTAATGGAGCTAATTGGTGTTTATCATTGTTGCTTGCAGATAAGTCCTCTGCAAGGGAGATTCTATGTTCGGGCTGCCTCAATCAGATCAATGAGAACGAACACAAGACGGCCTTGGGCCAGCAATGGCACTGTGAATGCTTTCGTTGTTCGGTATGTGATGATCAGCTATCTAGTTGGTATTTCGAGAGGAACGGTTTGCTCTTCTGCAAGGATGACTATTTGACGCAATTTGGACAGTCTTGCCAGCAGTGTAGCACCATAATAACTGGTCCGGTGATGGTGGCTGGCGACCATAAGTTTCATCCGGAGTGTTTCTCGTGTGAATTCTGTGGAACTTATATAGGGGATGGGGATACATATGCGTTGATTGAGCGATCGAAGCTGTTCTGTGGACAGTGCTACAAGACTCGGGTTCATGGTCAGTGCATCCCGCCTCAGCAGCAACAATATCTAGCTGATTCATGTACAAGTCAGCCACTGCATTCGATTCGTTTGATAAAAATCCCCTGGACGAATGCATCCAAGTCGATGCTGCGACTGACTGCCGACGAAGAGAACATCAGTGAAGAGTTTCTCAGCGGCGATGGAGTGTGTTGTCGCGCCGTCCGGATATCAGAGTAAGTTGGTTAAAAAAGTTTTTGTTTTGTTTTCCGCATAAACACACATGACTAACAAACTAACATAGAAATAGTCGTCGAGTGACATCACTGCTACGGATGGTGTAGGGTAAATAAACAAAAACAAAACGCGAACTCGGACAGTGTGTAGTGATATGGTTAATAGACAGTTTCGGGCGATTATTTAATAGTACGCTGTGGAATGTACCATATGACACATCCCGAGTCGATGAGTGTCTTTTGTAATATGTACATATTCAAAATTGTCAAATGTATTGTTGTGGTTGGAATTTACATGCATAAACAAAAAATGCGCGAGAGAATCAAGCCTTCAGCGCGTGGACATGTCGCAAGTTGGTGCCTATGTACATACATATTATGTATATTTGTTAAGCAATACATCTAGGGATAACTAAGCGACCGGAATTCGATAAATGTGCAAACGTTGTCATGGTGTACTGGACGCACAATGACATATAAAATCATGTAGTGTGACCTACAAAATATTTGAGCTGAAGATTAAAAATGATTATTTTTATAGTGTGCTTCAAATCACTATGGGGCGTGAGAGGATATTTAAAAGTGTGCGCAGAGGGGGCATATATTACCCTATCTTTCTCAATCAAAATAAGGCTAATGCCACACGAGCTCCTTGAGCTCATTGCCGCATGAGTATACAAAGAACCAATGGAACCGATTTCCCTGTCGTGCGATCATTTTGGAGCTCGTGTGGCACTAGCCTCAGATGTTCGCTCTAAAAGAGGAAACTCGCGCGCTGCAAGGGTTCAAATAGTAGACGTGCATACTTACCTATATAGATTCACCGTTAAGACACGTCCCATGAAAAGAAAAAGTTACAGAGAGAATGATGGCGGTATAACATGCTTTGGAATTTAATCAAATATAATAACATAATTGGTAATTGCAGCAACAGTATAACTCAATATTTTAAACAACGTAATGCGAGTGTCCACATCCACTATCACTAATTTTAACCACCGTGATATGGCACGACGAGTGATTCGGAGGTAAGTGCCGCTGTACTGCTTACTTGTCGATAACAGGACCGAAAATCACTTGAAAACGACCAAGTATATCTGTCCAATCTCCATGCTTTTGCGCCATCCCATAGAGTTTAGTGCCGCGGTAAATGTAAAGTTATAGCTACCTCTAAGTTATTCCTGTACATGAGGAAGTTCCGTCCGATTCGCTGATCAGCTCCTCTTTTTCAAAGACATCGTTGAGATTTTTCCAGACCTTAATGTAGCAGCGGGTATTCTCTTTTATCAGTCTCGGTTTTATGAGGTATCTTACGACTGGAAAGTCGTAATGCGTCTTCGCTACCAGTCACGTTTGATAAGTACACGGGATTGTCAAAAATCTCTCAAGGACTGTAGGCAAATCGAAAAAAATCCGACAATTTCACAAATACACACGCTATCACCCACACAAAACCAACACACCTTTGACGCATTTAAAGAACTACAACAACTACTACAAGTGCTTGAATAAATACATTTCTTTTCTCTTTGATGTTAAGTTTTATTTGTAGGATATTGGGCCAAGTGGGCAAATATGTTTTCTCCTTGATAACATCGGCGAGAGACTCTTGTTACGGACTCTATAGGTATATTGCTAAACTTGCTAATCATTCTAATTGCCTTTGTTAAGCTTATGATTTTCGTTACGTTTTGTTCTCATCATTCATCCTATGATTTGCATCTTCACATTATTGATCCACTGTGTCTAAATAAATATGTATTCCTATTTTAGAATCGATCTGCACCCAGAAGTAGTAAACGTACAAATTGGCGATCGAATTCTCGAGGTGAATGGCACCCCAGTACGCAACACCTCGATCGAGCACATCGACAATCTAATTCGCAGCACAGACAAAATACTCCAACTTACTGTGGAGCACGACCCTCAGGATTTGAGTCGCAGCAACAGCGACTACGAGGCACAACGGCAAAATTACCTGCAGTCGCAGAACAAGTCATTTGATTCACCACGCCTCACCAAGGAAGACAAAGACCGTCTGTTCCAAAAGAAGGATGAAGGCTACATGAGTGGACTGAAAACACGTTTACTGCGCAATAAGAAGAATAATCTCCAAGGAACGTGTCATGCTGGCAGTCCAGGAGGCGTCGCAGCCATAGCAACTTCATGCAGTTTGAATCAGAAAGAGCGCAGTTCAAGTATGTCAAAGTTATTGGACGAAAATCATCCACCAAACAATGAACTCTACGACCTGGCGAGAACTAAATCCTTTCGTATTGAGCCGAATCCGCAGCGCATCTTCCGTGCATCCGACTTGGTGCAAGGCGAACTCCTGGGTAAAGGTTTCTTTGGTCAGGTTTTCAAAGTTACCCACCGCGTGACCAAGGAGGTGATGGTGTTGAAGGAACTCTATCGGGTAGACGAGGAAGCTCAGCGTAATTTTTTGAAGGAAGTAGCCGTCTTGCGATCGCTAAATCATCAGAACGTCTTAAAATTCATTGGCGTTCTGTACAAAGAGAAGAAGTTACATTTGGTGACTGAGTTCATTGCCGGCGGATCATTAAAGGAACTAATACATGACTCCGGGTGTCCCTTGCGATGGGAACAGAGAATATCGTTTGCTAAGGATATAGCGTGCGGAATGAGTTACCTGCACTCGATGAATATAATCCATCGCGACTTGAATTCTCTTAATTGCCTTGTCAGGGAGGACAAATCAGTGATTGTAGCGGACTTTGGCTTGGCTAGGATAATCACGTCGCCAATGTACAGCACGTTGGATAGATGTGCTGGAAAGAGTGGTACCATCGGAAGGAATCGCAGCCGGCAGAGAAGGCAGAGGTATACTGTGGTGGGCAATCCCTATTGGATGGCTCCTGAGATGATGAAGGGCAATAAGTATGATGAGAGAGTGGACATTTTTTCATTTGGAATTATATTGTGTGAGGTGGGTTGTGTAATGGAAGGAGTCTGCTGTGGGAAAAATGATTTAATTTTTATTTACAGATAATTGGACGTGTACAAGCCGATCCGGACTATTTGCCAAGAACGTCGGATTTTGGACTGAATACACAGCTCTTTAGAGAAAAATTCTGCCATCAGTGCCCGGAAACATTTTACAAGATTGCCTTTTCGTGTTGTGATCTGAATCCAGATAAACGGTATGCATACAATTCAGTGCATTGGTTGCACCGAAGGCTTTGGCTTTCAGTTAGAGTGATCAAATTTTTTGAAACAACAAACATTGTTTACCCCTTTAGCCCACCATTTGAAGTTCTCGAAGTTTGGCTTCAGCGTTTATACCGACACACATCGACTGGCCACCCGATACCAACCGACTTGGAATACGAAATAGACCACTTTAAAATGCACGCTTCACGAGACTCCAGTCAAACATCGACGCCCGATGGACTGCTGTCACCCAAATGCAATCTCAGCAGTGACAATTTACTTGCCGAAAAGAAGATCCACAACGATATTGAGAAAACCAAGGCGGACTCATGCGAACGAGACACCACCACACCCCAGCCGATATTCTTGCCAAAGGATATACCCAAATCGCCTCATTTGGGAAAGGATTTCTCACCCAACGGCGAACGAATTCGTGGCAGCATACGTGCGCGACGTCAGCAAAAGTTGCTACAAGGGCAGCATTTTGTACAACCGCATAGATTCTCGCAGCGCGACTCTGACGTTGAGGAAGACCGACAGAAACAGTCTATTCCACAAATCACAGGCAGCCCCATGACGGACAAGGTACTGGAGGCGGTAAGATGTGCACTAGAAGACGACAAGACTCTACTGAAGCGATCGAAGTATAAGAGTCAAATGATCGGTGAGAAGGGATTTTTGATTCGCAACGAAGGTGATGGCAATCTGACTCTGAACAATGTCAAGGACTTGACCGAATGTTCGGATAGTTATGAAACCAGTTGTGACACGAGTTTAGATTACATTGAGGCGAATTGCTGGATACCGACACCTTCTGCAGCACAATCGTTTAATAACAATACAGATCCCATTCCCAGTGAACCGATATGCCATCAGTTAGAGCCATTAGAAGAGAATGGAAACGACGACAATGCTGATCCACCAGTTCCCACAAAAGTTCAAGTACAAAAGTCAACAGCGCACAAGTCATACCAATCAGCGCTGGATGACATCCGCGCCAAACTGAACCTGTGCAAGTCCAAATTTGAAACGTTAGACGAAGCCAGTCGCCATAATATCACAAAATCGCAAAACTCTATGAAAACGTTCTTTACAGATCGCGAGGCCAGAGACAAGTCACCGCTCAAAATGTACAACAGGCACAAAGTAGACTCAAAAGTCTATCGAGTGAATGAGACTCCTATCTTTGGGAGGCACAAATTCTCTACACAAACTGCTCTGAAGCCAGCCGATTCGGATGAGAATTTATCATCGCCAACAGAATGTACACAAAAAACAACTGCCATTCCAGAGAAGACTTCTGAGAAGCGCTTCAGTTACTTGCGCAAGAAGATGACTCCGGCTGCTACCAGTAATCATCAGGAGGTAAAAACCGGACGGTCGCTGTGGAAGAAGACAGAGAACCGTCCGGCGTCTCCCACTAAAGAACTGACATTCAGCAGTCGGTTTGGCTTGCGGAAGTCGTCCGATCAAAAGAAAAAAGCACCAGAAAAGAATGAGAATCTTCCCAAGACCAATGTGACTCGTACCACAAACCGCGTATCGATTCTGTCTCCGGAAAATGTGCGTCAACTAAATGTAAAGCTAATCGAACAAAAGACACAGCGCCAAAATTACAATAACATTCCATTAGACAGTTCTTCAGTGGCCAAGAAACAGCAACAACAGCAAGATGCCAAGAGATTGCCGAGTAGTGGGAGTAGCGGAAGTGCAGGCGGCTTACTCTCGCACTTGAGTAGAAGTAAATACTCGAAGAAGGATATTCCATCGATTCATCAGAGTCGCAAGAAAGCCGTCCAAACAAAAAACGACGAGTGATGGTTCAAATTAGCTTGTGTAAGAGTGTCCCGATGTGGTTTGTAGGTCCGTCCTAAATAACTCGCAATTCTATCCTACAGGTTTTGACTTAAAGTCAAGGGAAATCAGTTCATTGCACGCATACTAACATACCTTGCACATACATTAGATTATAAATCATAAACCCAAACAGACTTGCTACTTTCCCTTCACATGAAGCTCTCAAAACAAATAACAAAAAAACTTTGATAAAAGTGTCAAGAAATCAAGAAAATTAAAACTCAAGAAAGAAATTCCTTAAAACGCTTCAAAAATTCAAGTCGCATCTTCTCAAGATTCTCACGTGAGTAGTGCACATACATATTTGAATTTATTTTGTAACAACTAGCCCATGAACACCAATGTCTGTGTTTTTGAATCAATTTACCAAAATTGTGTTAAAATAGCTCCTATTGTTTCTATGAGTCAAGAAATGCGCTTCTGCATAAATTGTTGGGGTGGGTTAAGTTACGCTGGCTGGATTAAAGACTGCTCTTGTATGATTACATACCAGGAGTAATCTCAAAGTTCATATTTTCGAATTGGGTTATCTCGTTAGATATTCTCTCTATTAGTTTGTAGTTGCCTCGCGGAGTTCAGTCTGATTTAGGAGCATATTGGGAGCAAATACACGGCTAAAAAGCGTAGCAAAAGATTTTCAATCGATTGATCATATCTTCATCTAAAATTAGCCCTTCACCGAATGTTAGCTAGAGCGATATGTATCTGTTAATTCCTTGGTGTTTTTGTAAACTATTGAACTGCCGCTCGCTTCTACATCTATTTCGATAGCTAGTGCTAGCTACACGTCGCGTTCGTTTATTATGCCCTACCATGGGACAATATCTCCTGCATATTGAAACCGTATATGGGATAACAGCTAACTTCGATCCAACATCGCGAATATAGCGTTTCTCGCCATCTACCGAATGTAATTATCTCACGAGTTTAAAATTAATGTGGAACTCACTGGATGGTTATAGTATGAGATATAGTATGAGATTCGATTCTAGCTACTGTTCTCAGATGTCTCAGACTTCTAGTAGACCATCTGAAGAAATTCCGAGAGTTTCCATATGTAGTAGGACTGCTTCTTTGAAGGACGGCAATTGTTTTCATGAAAAGTATTTGCTCTATATAGATTATTATATGCCCATTTTGATGGACCTGGGCATCAACCAAAACCCCTGTTCATTTAAAGCTTCCTTTGGCTAACTGCCTACAGTTGCTCACTCCACTATGAGCGGTCTCCTTCCATGGTGAGCGACACCTTAGGCGAGATCTTCATCCTCTAGATTTGGGCTCAAAAACATTGGGCCAGAGCTTATACACTGATTCACACTTTATTGTGTGTCATAGAGTATACGCTGTTAAATTGTCTTCTCCAAATCCCATCAACACAAATAGAACCGAAAATCATTTGAAAAATTGTGCGTTCAAAACGACCAAGAATATCTTCAACAGCCTTCACTGATGTCCATGCTATTATAGCGGAGCTTAAATAGCCAAATTCTTTAACTACCTCAAAGGTAAAGATGTTTTATAAAACGTTCGGTTTGATTCATCGATGTCTGACAATTCTTGTTAACAGCATACTCGTATGTGTACTTGCTTTTGCCCTCATTCACGACTTGAGCACATTTTTGACACTAATATCCCAATATAAACGCTTAAAGCTAACGGACCTTTCAAAACCAATTTTGTTTGCAGTCACTAAAAGGTGAATTTTTTTTTGTAACATTAGAATAGAATCACCTTGTTTATTTTAGTTAAATAACTTTTTTTTTAAGAAAAGTATTTTTATTTATTTATTATAGCTTACACTTTGTACAACCTCCCTTATTTTGAATTAGTACTTCAAAAATGCGGTCTTTTAAAGAATCATACAATGATTCCAGCTGTGTGAATTGGCGCATTGTCCTGCTGGAAAATGATCGGCAGTGGTCCGAAAATATCCTGGAACTGAGGTAGAGCCTTTTCCAGGAAAGGTTTTGTAGTAGATAAGGTACTGACATTCTGCAGTTCACAAATCACATCGATCTAAAATTGAAAGCACGATATGAGACGGAGCTCGTTTTGATATGCAAAAAGATGACAAAACGATTGATTGCATGAGTTCGATCTCACAAATAGTTAAGCATGGTATTTCTCTTACTCAGTTCATATAAAACAGTCAAGATGACAAAATTTTAGCCAAGTTTTGTTACAAATCAAATTTATACAAATAAAAGAAGTCAAGTTAGTGCAAATTTTCGTCGTTTTCGATGTAAAACTACTAACTGAAAACTCTAAAACACACGGATGTTCTCCGACGAATAAAAATAAATAAAAAATTAATGAAACAAATTTTCTCTGCGTTAATTACACGTTTAATGCAGATTTCAAATAGATTTAATTACAAATTTTAATTAAAAAAATTAATCTTGGATTATGAATAAGCCCCGTAAAAACTGTGCTCGCAAGCTATCATTGCTTCAAAAGTTAGCAAAAAATGCTCTCGATTGTGTTATAAATGACATATAATATTAGAGATTTAATTAAATAAAAAAAAAAAAAAACAAAAAAGGAAACAAAGCATTTGCCAGAATATACCTACAATTTAAAAAATGTTATGTTAACCTGGAAATGTTTACATATTCGCATAATCTTTTTTTTTTGTGTTTTTTTTTATTGTTCTGAGCTATCTAATTTTTCCAAATATCAATGATAAGTTCTAAGGTTATTATGTAGAAATGAGTAGCCCAGAATCTTTTTTTTAAGCCCATATGGGATAGCAAAACGAACACATACACGTCTATTGGTAATTATGATTTTACGAGCAAAATTTTAATTTACTTATTTAATCAAATATTTATTAAAACCCAATTTACTGTTTAATTTCATGTTCCCATTACACTTTTACTCTCAGAGACATACTGACATACTCACTTCTTTTTTTTACCCTGCTTAGAAAAAATAATTACACTTAAATACGACAGAGAGCTTTGAGATCGATCTCTAATCCATTGAGCTAGAACTGTTGAGAAATAACTATTTTTTTTGCATATGAAACTGAGTCCGAGTTCCGGTTTGCACAATTGATCTCTCATGTGAGTTCAAACTCGTCAGCTCTGGCTTTGAGATCGTGCTCATCTTTTTGCATACTACCCAATGTTCTAAGCCATGTACGATCTTGCAAAACTGATGCGCTGTTGTTTTCGCGCTTTGTTATAAGCGTTTTTTTTTTTTTTTTAGTTTCAGACGCTTCCGGTGTCCGGCACTCTTAATTACTCTACTGATGGTCATTCGACTAACTTCTGGCCGAGCTTCGTGTCTAATCTTACTTAGGGAATGGGTTCTAACCTTATAATTTGCCTTTTTTCGCGGCTTGAAAGTACAGTAGAAGTACCGCCTTTGTAATGTTTTCCGTAAAATAATGGGTTTCTTAAATAACTTAACTACTTTTGGACTTCGATCAAGTTTTCTAGCTATAGCGCGATTAGAATGATTTTGCCTCTCTATTATCAATTTCCTTTGCATTTAAAGATTGTTTTCTACCCATTTAAACTATTAAACAGATCATAAATACAAGAAATAAACCGTTTATCACTCCCGATAGCTTTCTGATGATCACGCTTCTAAACTCTCGCTTACAAACAGTAAGAAAGTTAGTTGAGTTTATTCTAATGTTACAAAAAAAAATGCATATTAAAATGAATGCATACAAAACTAGCTCAAAAAGTCCAGTTAACTTAAAAAAATTTTTTTAAAAAAATGTGTTGACATGACACCCAATGCATATTTCGTTGGGTACACAGCAAAGAGCTCTCAAAACAATTAATTAAAAAAAAAAAACAATATGTGAGGCTATTCAATTGTTGCGGACTGTATAAGCAAAACAATAAACAAATTTCAATTCAACAGCTTATTCGTATCCATTCCAGTTACATCCATTTGGTTACAAAGCAAAATGAGTATAAAGCAAATAAACTTATTGCAATATACATGTAAATATTCACTTCCCAATTCACATTTTTGAAAGATTTAACTGTGACATGCGGTCTATAACATATTGCACAAACTACGACACGCCTTTCTTGTTCACGGATAATGTGATTTGAACCCCTGTACTAAAGTTGTAGCTCTATGTTACAGAAACATGGTTACACTTATAAAATTCACTTATATTACAAGTACGTACTTTTTATAGCCCCTCACAGTTGTTATAGTCCGTCCCAAAGCAAAAGAAAAATCTCAACATGCGCAGTAACACTTTATTTAAGGGAAATTTTTCCCTTAAGGTATTTTTGATCGCTTGAATTTGTTAATGCTTTCTCTACTTTATCACAAAGTATAACGAAAATTCCATTTCAACCCTTTTTATGCTGTTGTAATGAAGTTACTCAACACTCTGGCTTTCATTACTAAACACATATTTGAGAAGTGCAACGCCCAGCAAATTTCCCTTTTCTTTGGGGTGGGTAAATGTGTATCTTTGACATACGCCAACGACGGTGCTGTGTGGACAATCAGTCATGCCTCGATCGTCGATCGAGAGAGATGTCTTCGCAAGCAGGGGTATGTTTGTTGTTTGAAATGCGCACATATTTTTTTTAGCTGTAGTTCCGGTTAGAAAAGTTGTTTTGTTGTCGCTAAGAGAATATATTCCCTCATGTGAAGAGACCTGCGCAGGAAATTTTCACATAAGTTGAGACGGGCTATACCTGCGGCCTATTTCACCAACTTACAAATTTGTATTTACAAGCATTTTTTGAAAATTTTCTTCGAAAAAGAGACAAATTCGGTTTCACCACATTTATTTTAAATGCATAATTGGAATTTTTCTACAGATTTTGTGGAAAAATACTTGTAAAAACAAATTTGTAAGTTCGTGAAATAGGCCACAGGCCAACGAAATTACATTACATTACACTACAATTTGTATTTTTGCCAATGAGAAATTTGTATGTCCACCTTTTGCATACCGGAACGGAATTTGACTAGATTTAACCAAATTTGATTAAAATGGTAGCCATATTTAAAATGTTAATATTCTTATTTCTGCATACGTGCAAACTTAACAACTAGCTTGCTTTAATATTAAACCATCGCAAGTATTGAATAAAAGTTGCTTACATCATATATACCTTCTTTCAAAATGTATGTAATAACCTATCTATTATATGCTCACTATTGTATGTACTTAAAAATGGTTTTAGGTTTACAAGATTTCCATACTGTAGTGTGCCATTATAATTCTACCCACAAATGAAATCCCATTAGTTCTTATAAGACCGCAAGGCCACTCTTTACACAAAATTCGATCAGGAAACTTGTTAAAATGTTAATATTAATGGTAAAGGTAAGATAATTAGAGACTAAGTTAATCATAAAAAAGGTGCCATTATTATTTTTGTGTTTATTAAAAAAATAAAAAAAGACAGTTCAATTAAATTTATAAACAAAACGAACAATACTTAGGCTTTAAGAACTAAACAAAAATGAATCTCTAGCAATATATAAGTACATAATGTATTAACAATCGTATATAGAGAATGGCGAAACCTAAAAATAATACTAGGAAATAAGAAAACTGAATAAACAAACAAACAAAAAGTCTTAAATACTAATAACTCTGTGATAACAAACATTCGGCCTAAAGTTAAACAAACAAACAAAAAACAAGCAACCCAACCACATTTAATTATTAAATCATTTATTCCATATAACATGTGCGATGCAATTACATTTTCAGGTTGATCATTAAAATGTTATGCGTTCTCGTTTTATTTTTCGTCGTCGTTCTTTCTCGTTAAGATGTTGTTATTATACGAAAATAATAGGCAATACTATTGCAGTATTACTAATAAAGCGAATATTATAAATAATAAATCAAATTATAAACTCAAAGTATTGTAAATAGTTATGTAAACATACAAAAAAAAAAATGCAATAATAAAAACGAATTCCAATTATACAAAAACATGTGGCGAAAACCAACTGACAACCTTTCTTGTGTATTATACTAGTGCTGTCTTTCTGACAATTGCAAAAAAAAAACATTTTAATTTCATACTGAAAATTGTGTCTAAAAACTCTGTAAGCCTATGACTGACTGCCATGTGGCACCCCTATTCCCGATGGCGTTTGTCGTCGCCTAATATTTCACTTCGGTTTTAAGTCAGTATTTGTCAATTTTTTGAGAAAAACGATTTGAAATTAGAGTGAAAACAAACACGAACAAAAAAGCTAAATCGTTCGAAAAAAAACTGAATATCGTTTCTACAACGACATGACACATGTGGCGTTTTTCTTTTTTAGTTCAGAGCTCAGCATTATGAGCGCTCTGAACCGAGCGTGCTCAGAGCTTGCTCGGAGTGTTCTGAACTTCTGATTTGTTTATGAAACACACTTGAGCACATAGATGTCATATGATTGTTTATTAATTCTTATTTATTAAATTTGGTTTACCTTCTGTGCCAGAACAACAACTCTTGTCCACCACTTCAACTATTTTCTTTATCCTGTTTTTTTTTCTGTCAAATGTGACTGTAAAGTGCGTAATCACCTTTTTACTCAGTGTGCTCAGTCAATTTATTCTGAACTCGTAGAGCGCGAACAATCTTTGAGCGAAAAGAGAAACACAAAATCTGAGCTCTGATGTCTCTGAGCTAAAAAAGAAACACAAACTATTTTTTTTGACAGTTCACGCTCGCTCTGAACTAAAAAAGAAAAACGCCTTATGTCAAAATTTAGCTAGGATTTTAGTTAATGTTTGGAGAGAAAAATTGGAGAGCAGCTAAGATTTAGTTTCGCTCGAGCAGCGTACTAAGCTTATCAAGATATTTATATTTGGATCAAAAGGCCATAATTGAATTCTTAAATCAGGCTCTACGTCAAATTTATTTCTTTATTTATTTTTCGTATAAACAAGAGTTGAAAAAGCTTTTTCATATAAATATGATGTAGAAAAGGGAATTGATACTTTTATAGCCCTTTAGGATATAAAAGGATATTGCTTTAACCAGAATTCATAAAGATTGTAAAGCTGGATCACAAGAAATATCAATGCTGTTTTTTTTCTATAGCTGATAAGCTGCTTTTTTCACTGAAGATTTTTAATCCATAATTTGCTGTTGCAGGAATTGGAAAGTATTCTCGAAAACTCTTTTTTAGTTCAGTGAAATGTTTGACAAAATTCTGAAAAATTGAATCGGGTAAAATAATATCGTTTGTAGTTGCTAAGAATTCAGTTAGTGTTGAAAGTGGTGAAAAATCCTTATGAAGTGAAGTGACAAGTATGTATGATTTAAAATGCAAAGGGCCAGTTTCAAGACTAGCTGATAAAGTCTCGGATAGCCTATCCGGAATTTATATGTCAGATAAACTTCAACTATCGGTTTCAAAGGTTTCGGATAGTGATATCTGACAGATAAAGTCTCGGATAGTCTATCAGCCGGTTCAAGTGGCTGTTAAAGCCCCTATGCGGAAGATAAACAAAATATAAATCGTTATGTGTCGGCTAACTATCCGAAACTTTATCCGGGACATTTGAAACTGTCCCTAAATATTATCATTTCTTCAAGCGGAAGTGGTGGAGAATCTCAGAAAGAAAGAATAATTCTGTGCCGGATTCCATATTCCAGTTCAGAAGACCAGTGTTCAGAAGAGTGTCTCTGATGTGCTAAGTTTCGACAGTGGTCGAGTTCATTCACACAGGGAGTCCAGAGGAAAGCTGCTTATGGCACCTTCGGACAGAAGAGAAAAATAAATCACACACTTCCTCGAAAAATATTTTAAGCGCGCGGTCGATAGAGAGGAGTCACTCCAGGAATGCGGCTCGAAAATTTTACAATGCCCGAACCGAAGCCAGCCGAGACAAACAAGACACCAAACAAGACTGGTGAAGTTATAGTCGGTGCTGAGAATTTGGAAGGACGACTTCTGCAGACAGTTAAAGGTTGATGACACGCAAGATCTCCCTATCACGGCAGTATGAGCAATTCAACATTAACTATGATAGACAAGACTCCTTGGAAGTGAAACAGGTTGTGAGAGTAGGGGTTTTCTGTCAATCTTTTTACTGGAAATAAATGACGTGGGTTAATTGAGTGATATGCCACCAATAGAGACTGTTTAAAGGGCTAAGTCATCTACCTAGACAATGCCTGAGGGTTATTCCCAAATGCGAGGCGGATCGTATTGAAAGCCTTACTTAAATTTCGTCCGTCTTCGCTTTTGCTTATTGTCAAAAGCGAGCTGATTAAGTGAATTGTGTTGTTCAATTTTTGGTAATTTAGCATAGATAAATTCCTTCGTTCATTCATTTTCGATGGCCCTCTTTCCATTAAATGGGTCGCGGGTGTATGTTGCTCAAGTGGACCTTCCATAGCTCTCGATTCTCCGCCATCGACTCTTAAATCATCAAGGGCAATCGCCATACGGGTAGAGGGGACTTGATCTAACCTTCTCATTCTGATGGGCCCACCTAGAGGACGCTTGCCTGATGGTACGGATTCCATAGCACGTGCTTTGCAGCCAAATACGCGAATCTTTCCAACGTTAGGTTTCACGCTATACCATAATTCAGCTGGAGTAGCACGACGGTCAATCGCTTTAGTAGGACTTCTGTTAATCAAATACACAGCCGTTAAAGCTGCTTCCACCCACATGTCTTTAGGAATATTTGATTCTAACAGCATTGTTCTTACTTTTTCTACAAAAGTCCTATTAACACTCTCCGCTACTCCATTTTGTTGGGGTGTGTAGGCAATAGTTTCTTCCATTTGAATTCCTTTTATTTTACACCTTCTCTCACAGACATCAGAATGTACCCGCTCAAGTGGTCTAGTAGTTTTCTGTCTGATTCCATTGAAAGGCTCACGAGTTTGTTTTCCCTCTACACAGACGTCACAAAAAGGAAGTGCTTCAGCCTTGACATTTTCTAATCCATTAACCAAAAAATTACGCAGCAACTCGATGAAACTAGTTTGACTAATGTGACCATAACTCTTATGCCACAATTCCAATTTCGATGAACTACAGATATTCGCAGTCGCCTTCGATTGAACTAATCCATAACTTGAATTCCATACAATCCTTCGCGTGAGACCGCAGTTGCAACAACGGTTCCTTCCTTTGAAATAAAAGCTCTGTCCTCTTTGAAGCTGACGTTCCAATCCGTTGTTTGTTAGTTTGCGTACTGACAGTAAGTTGTCCCTTAGTTCAGAAATGAACAAAACATCTCGTATACACATCTCTACCCCTTGATCACTGATTCCGCTTATACTTGACCACAAAAATTAGCAATCAACGACTGGCTATCCTTTGCAACTTTAATTACGACAGGGGTGTTTAGTTTTTTCAGTATGTAAAAGCAACCCTTGTCGTTGACCAAAGGGTCACTAGCACCGGAATCTAAAATAAAATTCGTTTTCGAACCTTTCCAATAATGTGTATTTCTATCAGCCATGAAGCATACAGATTTTGGTGAACTGGTAGTCACACTTCTTCCTCTTCTTATGTTTGATTTGAGATTCCTTCTGCTTAGCTTGAGTAGCCTTTTCCTCCTTTAGTTTGCAGAACTTGTATCTGTGCCCAAATTCATTGCAATTGAAGCATTTCCCACGAAAATATATGGTTTTCTTCTCATTGCTCGAAAATGCAGCTTTATCGTAGGTTCATCCCCATGTCTGTCGTTCAGCTTTATCTCCTCCGTCACAGTCTCTCCTTCACTTTATGCAAGGTAAGTTTGTCTTCATCTACACTCTGCAACGCTGTAGTCAGTGCGTCAAACTTCTCTGCAAAGACAAAAAAAAGAGCTAAAACGTCGCTTTCTTCCATGTTTGCACCAGACATCTTGAGTTGTCTAATAATGTTCTCGAATGTGTTCACATGAGCGGTTACTGCATCTCCTTCCTTCATTCTGAGCTTCGCCAATTGTTTTCTCAGGAGAAGCTGACTGACAACTGATTTGTTGAGGAAATTCTCTTCTGATGTACGACAAATAATAATCGTTGTGGACTAGGCCAACGATTTTGTCCTTGGCCTTCTTGTCTCTCTTCCTGAAAGCAGCCTTCGCAGATTGTTCTTCTGGTTCAACGCCGGTTAGAACGTCCAGAAGCTCCAACCAGTCCAGGTGTGTATTAACCCGAAAACTCCATTCGTCGAAGCCGCAACCTTTGAACTGCATCAATCCAACCAAAGCATCTTTAGATTCGCCCATAACCTCTAAGAAACTGAAGCGTAAGCAAAGGTTTTATTTAGAAACAAGTTTATTTGTTGAAGGACAAATTAAGAATGACAAACATATTTAATTTTTTTAAATAGAAATAAAAACAGGATTGCTGTAGATCATAACTTCTCAACGATGCTATCATATGCGGTTTTGAAGTCGATGAATAGGTGGTTAGTTTCGACTTGAAATTCGTTGGTCTTTTCCAGGCATTGCCTCAGTGTGAAAATTTGGGCTATAGTCGATCTGCCGGGCCGGAAGCCACACTGGTACGTGCCGATTAGTGTGTTGCAGAACGGTTTAAGACATTCACACAGTACGTTGGATAGGATCTTATACTCGTATATGCGACATTAAGCAGAGATATGCCTCGATAGTTCCTTCAAGACATAGGAATGTTTTCCTCCACCCATACTTGGTTGATGATTCGGTGCATGCTCCCTACCAAAACATCACCACCGTATTTGAAGAGCTCCGTAAACCATCAGGGCCTGCGGCCTTGTTGTTCTTAAGCTTTTTTATAGGTAGGCCAACTTCTTCTATACTAGGTGGTGGAACTAGTTCTTCATTGACTGGACGTGGGTTCTCTTCTTGCTCTATTACTCTCTCTAAATGATACCCATTAAGCATTCACTGCGCTTCGAGCCTGCGTTCCGGTTTTGTAGCCAGCAGCCAGTTGCTTTTTTTATAAAACCTCCGGATGTTATTACGATCGCGCAACTCTTCGATCTCCTTGAGCTGGGAAGCTGCGTAAGCCGTCTGATTTCTACGCAGGATCTTCTTTTAATCCCTTCTCCTGGCTCGATACTCTTCTCTCGCTGCCCTTGTTTTGCGCTACAGTGCTTTCTTGTTTGCATCTTCTATCACCTTTTTCCTGTACACGCATTCATCATCATACCACGGGCTCTTTCTCTGGGGTGGGTGGTACCCTACAGTGGTTTCGGCTACCTCCTTGATGATGTCGCGATACTGGCACCACTGATAGTTGGCGTTTGTGGTAGGTGAGTGCACAGAGGAGAGTTTCATAGTCAGGCGCTCCTTGTAGGTTCTGGCTACTCCAGGTATGCTAAGGCGTCCAACGACGTATTACGAGAAGCAGCAAAATCTGTTAGTCGGTAGCCGTTGTCTGTTGTCGTTTTGTAGATTCTGTGCTTACCAACTAACCCGCCAAAGATGTTTTGGCGGGTCCTTTCCGACTTTAGTATTTGAAGTCCCCGAGTGAAATTTTTACATCATACTCCGGACAGGCTCCGTAGGCTCCATCCAGGAGGTCATATAGAGCTCCTTGATGGGATCTTCAGCCTCGTCGGTAGGGGCATGTGCACATATTAGGCTAATGTTTTGGAGAGTAGCTTTGATGCGGATCACAGCCAGGCGATCACTTATCGCCGATTTCCCACGACAAACCCTCATCCTAATACATGCAGTCTTTTGTTGCAGCTGTAATAAATGTCGCAATTTGTTCTTTTCATCATACCTGATCCTATCCATCGTATCTCCTGAATCGCGGTAATGTCTGCCTTGTACCGCGTGAGGTCAGACTCAAGTTTTGAGTGGCACCTGGGGTGTAGAGTGTTCTTACATTCCAGGTGCAAACTCGTAGTCCATTGACGTCCCGGGTCTGGTTGCGTCTCTCTCATAACTATATTTTTTTTTTCGATGGTCGGGAAGTTACGCCGACGGCACAACCCCCAACCTGGAGCGCCAGGCCCTTGTTTTGACCCAGTAATCCATTTTGGGATATGAGCGCTGCCGTTGACCCATTGGCTCGTCCGCCACCGACTCTTTTCCAACACCCTGACTCAGTGTTGGAAATCCCTATAGACCTGTTGTTCAAATATGTCGAAGCAGCCAACGACCTTCCACAGGGGTCGGTTACCCCATCTCCAGTCGAGGTACTAGGCACCCACCAGTCACCAACGTGGAGGTGAGAGTAGGAGTTGATAGATAGATAGGAGTAGAACGCTTGTGTTCTCATATAATCGCATCACTACCCTTAAACCGGCCAGAGCTCTCTCGACTTATAATCGCATCTAATCTAATCGTATACCAACGGCAAAATAATCGCCACAGGCCGCTCCACATGCACCAGCGTATTATTATGCACCAGATTCCAAGGAAGTTTTGTATCATCCCATTAAGGAACTGACCTATCTTCCCCCTCTGTCCTGAGTCTCTGGAAATTTAAAATTTGGGGCGTTTGTAGGTTTCTAAAGGCATTTTAGTACATTTATATTACAAGTAGTAGTAGTAGATTTCATGTTCAACGTGTGTCTTATCTCCGAAGTTTCTACAAGCTTGACACTTACCTCTTCGGGACTTGATGTTGGCTGCATAGGGCTACTCAGTGGTTTAACGGTATACTTACGACATTGCTCATATGTTTTGCCAAATAGCTCATTGAAACGGTATTTTGTAATATTGTTTCTTTCCCCCGCATGTGCGCACACAAGTTTAGCTCCTATAACCTTCATACGGACTGTCGCCAGGCCGCTGTTTTATGACAGTCATTTTTATCGACGTACATATTTGTTTACCTTACCTCTCTAAAGACATACTTCATCCCATTCGACCATAAAAAGAGAAACAACTTTCAGTGCATATTTTTGTTTAGTTTTATGTATTTCAATGATTTTTATTGTTTAATATTATTATTACTACTATTCACTATGGCTCTACAATGTTTTGTTTACTTATTTCAGTTACTTATTATAACTAAAACAATAATTGAAAAATATTAACTATATATAATTTAATAATAAAATTCGCAACCAATTGTCAAATATTTTCTTTTTATTCACGTTCAACTTGTTGCTTGCTCTTTGTTTTTCTAAAAATTCCAAGAAGGCCCTAAATTTGTCAATTTGTTATATCTTTTCTTATTAGTTTTTGTTAACAGCTATAATTTAGTTAATAAATTTATGCTGCCCATGAGTATTATCTTGTTAATAAATTTGTATTCATTTTTTTTGTTTTGGAAAAAAAAAAAACAAGGAAACTACCATAATACATCGAAGCCACTTTATTTTGTTGTTACATATTTATAACTATACAATTTTTAATTGTCTCTTAACAATTTGTTTTTAATCTACTTTACATCGAGATTTGTTTTTGGAATTACATATTTGGTTTGTTTTGTTTTTTTTTTTCTTTCGTTGGAAAAAAAATGGGAAGAAAACTAATCTAATAACAATTTCGCTTGTTTTGTTAGTTTGTTTGGTCCTATTATACGCTCGATAGAGGAAGAAATATGTATGTATGTATAATTTTTAAATTATATATATATAATATATTTATTTATACGATAACTTTCTTTTTGTTTTGGCAAAATGTATATTTATATTAAAATCGCTCACTACAAAGTTTTATTTTTGTTTAATAAAGAATTCCTTGTATTTTTTAATTTTGTTATTTCTTCAAGTTTACTTATCCTCTTACATATAAATATTATTTAAAAAAATAATTCAAACTCAATATTAAGTACTAAATACTTATCACACAGATGCAAATTATATTAAAATTTGGGTCTCTAGCAAGTTTGCTTTAATTATTTTCTTGTAAAAACAAATGAAAATATTTTGTAAATTTCTTGTTACTTATAGTTACTTGTTAAGATTTTTGTTTTGTTATTAATTTTTTTTTGTTTCATTGTAAAAAGCACTTAGTTTCATATATATATAATATATAAATATTTAATTTTTTTTTTATAACTTATGATAGAGGTATTTATTTTTTTGTTTTAGTTATTATACATGAATTTATATTTAAATGTGTTGCTGGCATTTTTTTGTTCAAGGTAACAAAAGACTGAGAAAAAATGGGGTTAGGTGTAGCTACCTATTGATTTGTCTACTAGAGAAGTATATTTAAATGGGAAGTTGGGTATGGGTATACGTATTGAATTGGCTAGGCTATGATAGGGAGGGTCTCATTTTGTTTCTTTAATATCGATAACCGCTCTGTAGCCTTTTTCTTTCAAAAACAATATCAATATACCGATATTAGTATCCCTTCTACATTAATTGTGCTTATTCTACTCTACCTCCCCGTGGTAGCCGGCGAGTACTGGTCTTTCACATCGGGACTCGTGAGGTACTGTTTGTGGACCTGGGGCTAGTGAGGATTTTTCAAAACAAGTCAGGGTGCTGAAACAGAGATTGTGGCGGATGAATCCTTTATGGGCGAAGTGGGTAACTGACACTGAAATATCTGGCATCTTTCGTTCAAGGGGTTCAGCACAAGGCCTGGCTCTTCAGATTGTTGACGACTCTTACTTTTACCTTTGTACCTACTTTGGATGGCACTACAGACTGGAGTGGAGCATGCATGACTACTCAGAAGCAAAAAGAAAACACAAGAAGTACGCAGCCTAATCTGTTAAGAGGTGCTACTGTGGATCAATTTTCGAAAGTTGCCTATGGCCTATATAGGAGCTTATGGCCCGAGTAAGAGCTTAAAGAGATAAAAATGGGAATACGGTAGTAGATTTACAGTCGCAGTGTAGGACTTTAAAATTATACTTATTTTTGGACCTGGGTCTAGTGCGGATTTTTCAAGACAAGTCGGATAAACATGGGAATACGGTATTAGATTTACAGTCGCGGGGACTTTAAAATGATACTTATGCCCAGCGTTGAACGTCTCGTTGTTTTGTCGAAATCGTAAAGAATACCACCAAAAACTTCGATCCAAAAAAGAAGACTTAAAACAAGGTGACGCGCTTACATGTAACTTCTTAAATATCATTCTGAAAGCAATTGTACGAGACTCACAAGTCAACACCAGCACCAGAGGTAATATTTTTCAAAAGTCCCTTCAGCATACCCAAGTAGCTGATGAAATGGAGCAGTCGGAGACCAAGTATTGAACCAGAAACGGTGAAAGTGGCTCACGTGGACAAAATGGTGTCAGAGAAGGAAAAACAATATTCTCGAATCGGTCAAAACGTAACGATTTAAAAAGCTATTTAAAGTTGCAGATATAGTGCAGAATCATGAACTCTGTCGAAAGCAGATGGAAACCTCTCGGGACGTTTTGAGAGAAAGATTCTTCGGGTTATATTCGGTCCGGTTTGTATCGGTGGAGTGTGGAGGAGAAGATTCCACGACGAATCTTAGGCACTTTAGAAGGACGTTGGCTCGGTCAGAACGCTTACAATACATCGGCTGAGATGGCTAGGTCATGAGGAGAGTATGGTCAAAAGCGCACCAGCCTGAAGATTGTTAAAGTCCAGCCCTGGAGGTTTATTCCCAAAAGAGCGGGGGATCGCTTTTCATGGCGGATTTGAATTTTTGTATTTTCAAAAGTTATTTGCTCAATTCAAAAGCGATAGGTGTTTAGGTGACATATTGCTGGCGTATTGTTTGCGGATGAAAAAAAAACTAATTTCCTGTGACGGGAAAAAGCTGTCAAACTTTTGGCAAAATAATTAAAAATTGGAATTCAGAATTCATTCGCATTTAAGAATAACCAAAAGCGAATACGGTCGAAATGGAGGTATCGCTTTCAATACGATCCACCGCGCCTTTGGGAATAACTCCCCTGGAGTGTCAGACCTTTTTCTCATGACTGAACGAGCGTGGCATTGCACTCGTTCAAGCTTCGTTTCAAATTTCCCATATTTAGTGGTTATTCCCACCGCTAAAATATTTGCATTCACAATTACACCCCTTCATGTTACCTATTAAATATTCACGTGCAAACAAACCCCCTCAATTACATTCTTAAAATCAAATCTACCCCCTTCGTCGTGGATGTCACGAATAACCGAAAAAGTGTCATAATACCTCTTTATCCTGCCCCTAGTTGATTTACAGCATTGCTTCATTCACAGTAAGCTTTCGATTTTAATTGACACTGCGGAAGTTGCGTTGTAACAAAATGCTCTAATACAGACAACCCTCCACCCCCATTCATTTAGTCTACCGTTTCCCCGTTGGTCACGATTCAATAAGAAATCATTTTTCGATTGCTCTCTATAATATGTAGTTTTTTTTTTTACTCTATAAAGCTTTTCGAACGAAACGCTCGTGTTAGATTAGATCAAAGAGCTTTTTTTGTTTCTTGTTCGCATTTATGAAACTAAAATGCGTCGCATATACATACCAAAATGTGCCACACGCTGTGTACATAGATATCAAAAAAAGTAGTTCAATGCCAACCTCTGAGAGAGAGAAATAATTCCTCCTTTCGTCGTTCATTCATGAACTAGAAAAAAGAAATTCTTTTGAACCCAAGAACCCAAGCAATGACGATGAGTAGGTTATCACTTAAAAATAAAAAAATGTTTAATAAATAAGTTGTATAACTACTCAATGCGGCTCAGGTAGTAGGAAACCCCGTAACCTTATCAAAAGCTCCTCAATCTGACAGATTATGATTGCATTAGATTGCGAATTCGATTTCAATTAGTATACATATTATATTACGAGTAGGTAGGTACTCGTATGAGGACTGGAAAGGGAAACCTTTGTTTTCAACAATTGGAAGAACTAATGAATGTCGAATTGATTGATATTTTGACGTGTTTAGGTGAGAAGCTCAAATGGGGCTATTCGAAGAGTCTTTTAATGTCGGACTGTATGTTTGAAAATAAGATTGGTTACCTAGATATTTGTCGGCGAACTTTATATTATGTATGTGGTTCATTTATTGAGCTTTGTTGAAATACGTGCCTCATAAAGCCTGACAGTTTATCAGTGTTGTAAACGCGTATCACTATTTAACTAATTTAAGGTTCGAATGCATATGAAGAAAGGGCAAGCGTACTTACTATATTATAGGTTTGTTCTGCAATAGGTAAAAATAGAATTAAAAAGTGAATCCCTCTACGTCTACACAAAATGTATCAAAAGGACTGCCACGGTTTACGTGACAAAAATTGAGGTCACGATGCGAATGGCATACGAAATGCTAATCGTCACATTATTAACCTTGGTTGAAACGCACTCCCGGAATTCATTTCGGCACTATAATAGCCTCCATATTCCTCATGAATTATGATAGTTTTATGAATTTTTCCATTTGAATTATAAACCCATAAATACCTCCTGTTTATACGTACCCAAGTCACACCTTTGAAGAGCGAATCCTTCAAGAGTGTATTCCTGGCAGCGAGCTATTGTTTCATCGGCCAATTCAACGCCAAATGAAAGAAAAATACTCCCATAGAAGATTTCATTGGACTACGTCACTCCAAATTTTTGTAAAAATAATAGTAATTCGCAGCAAGTCAGGGTAAAATTATACCGAGAATTATGATGGAATAGCGAACTTGTAACGCTTCAATAGCCCTGAGATGCATGCAGCATGCAGAAAGTTGCTAGTTCTACAATGAACTTGTTGTAAGTTGTATAACTCTGAAAACATGTCTCATAAAGATAGTAGATACAAAAGTTGGCTTATCTTGTAGGACAAAACACATTTGAACATCACAATGGGTCCACAAGAATCTAAGTGTGGCACAGCAGGATATACCCTGCTCCGTCAACCCGTAAAGCTAACCTAACCTATATCGAACAACTGACTTATCAGAAGTGTTTCTGAATTCGCTAAATATTTTTAAAACGAGTGTTTTGCTTCAACAACCTTACGTTTGCCAGTAGGTTTCGAGGGAGCTATTGACCGCAAACATTGTAAGAAACAACAAAATGCATGGCTCCCCGAAATTACGCCAGATTTTTTATTTTTTTATTTTTTTTTAAATGCCTGAAAATTTTCTATAAAAAAGTCTGGCCTTTTTTCCTAGGAAGAAAAGCCAGAATTTTCTGGCAATCTTTCCGAAATTTGAGGTTTTTTCCAAAAAGTTTTCTGGCTTTTTTTTTTTCATTTGCAGAAATGCATGCTGCCCCCCTGCAACCCCCCCCCTGCTTGGGGTCACTGTAGGATTTGGAGTGGGTGTGAGGTTTTTTGTATGTGAAGTTTGATAATTTTCAAATAAATAAAATTTTCTAATCTTTTTTCCAAAATTAATTTGGAAATTAGGCCAGAATACAAGTTGCCTATGTTTATTATAAAAAAAAAATGTTTATTATATCTGAATTAATTTCCATTTTACTTTATGGTGCTTTTTCCACATCTGTCTGGCATAATTTCCTAATTTCTGGCATATTTTCCAAACAAAGTTCTGATATTTTTTCCAAATTCGAAAGCAAAAACATTTTCTGGCATTCTTTCCATATGGTGCAAGTGGTGGGCACTTTTTTTGAACTTAAAAAATTGGTTTAATCCTATACGTTGGTCGGGTCTGGCAAGGACTTGCCTGAGCGCAAAACGTCTTGGACCCATATTTTCATGTAATCTACATCTACTCTGTTGCTTAGGGCTATAAAATAAACTTATTATTACTATTGTGATGATGCATATTCAACGAGCTGTCATACGCTTCGGCTGCCACGATTTGCTGCCAGACCGTTATTTTCGATAGGTAAGGCCTCTCTACTCAGGCTGCACAGTAATGCAAATATCTTTCGGTTACCTCTCATTACTTCGGGCTCTTGCTCTATATTTGAAATCAAGTATCAAGATCATATCTAAAACGATTAAATTTTACGAAGCTTTGTAAAATTCGAACCCACTTAATATCGGACTTATTGGTCGCACGTACATAGAACTTTCTAAGTCAGCTAAGGCAACATATATTTTCCGACTCACTTGGGGCATATTTTGGGAGTAGCTACACCTTATTGTCATCATCAATTTCGTGTGCCAACTATTTATGTATTTATTTTTTTTTTCATGGTCGCATTTACCTCCACATAACCCTGTTCGAAGTGAGTGCTGCCACTTTGAATCGACTGTGAGCTTAGGAATTTATCACCACCCAAGCCAAAGCATGCAGCAAAAAAATACGAAAAGCAAACCAAATGCAACAAAAATCCAAAACCAAATCTGAAACAGAAATAATAAAAAAACAAAAGCATTTTTTTTTTGCAACTTTAAATACTTTTTATTTAACTCATATGGTTTTGCTTGTAATTAACTAAAATAATAATAAAAAAAAGACTACACAAGTTCAATAGGCATAGAGGCAACATAAAATTTATTAATAATCTTTTGTCAACAAAATTTGTATTTCATAAACTTTTTTTTTCTCCGCTAAAGTCATTCATTGATACAATATTAACTTTTAAATAATAAAAAAAGAGAGTGAAACATAAAATTAAACAAAAAAAAGAAATAAAATTATTTACGTAAAAAAAACTTAAACTTTTAAAATGCTGGCAACATTATACTAAACATTTGTTTTTCTTTTTTTAGATATTTTGTTTTTTTTTTAATTGTCATTCTTTAACAAAAAAATGTTTTCCTCTGTTTTGTATGTATACATAAATTTTAAATTATATTTACTAATATTTTTTTTATGCGCTTATTCTAAAAAATTCTGTACTAAATTTTGTTTCGGGTACATTTTATATGCTTAAGCTAACGGGTTTTTTTTGGATTAAACATTTTTTTGTTTTTTTAATTTTTTTTTTGTTATTTTTCTTACTGATTTATATCACAGCACTTGATAATAATAATAATCAATAATCTAATTGATAATTAATATTAATTGATTAGTTTAAATTTATATATATATATATATTTTTAATGATTCTTTGTTGATGTTTGCTCTGGACTCTGGACCAAAGAAAAGGAATACTAATTGCACTTTGCAACAGAAAACGCAAACAAAATTAAGGCAAAAAATACTGCAGTATATTAATTTTAATGGAATTTTGAAATACTTCTTTCTTTCTGTCTCTATATGAAACCGTGTGAGAAAAAACAAAAAACAAAAGAACAAAAAATAATCTGATGACTAGCGTCATGTATAGGGATGGAGTTTTGGTTTATCTGATGCTGTTTCTTAGCACAAGTACATGTGATTAAAAATTAGAAAAGGAATATACAATTGCAAGGTCGAAAAGTTTTTTTTTATTATTTTAAGATTTTTCTAAGGAGTTTGTTCTCTTACTGATACTTTCATGTCTCCAGCGATGTTACGACCAGATTGTGGAAAACACCCGATTCACTCATCATGGCGGCCTGGCCGCAAGAGTCACTATTGGGCGTTGGACTTGACGTGCCCAACCTGAGAGCATCCATTATGACTTCGAATTCCTTTTGGTTTTGATTCATGTCGAGGGCCAAGTCGATGTCCAAATCTCCGGATAGTTTGACTCGCTTGCTATCCAAGGGACAGTCGTCAATGGCCGATATAAGTCTCTGTGGTGGGATGTAGAATTGTGAGAGAGCCTCACGCACCAGGCGATCACTTTCGTCTTCGCTGCGTAGACGCTTGCGGGACGACACAGCCTTTTCCAGTTGTTCAGCACCTTGTGTGATTTCCGGATCAATAAGAGGCATTGATGCATTGATAGCATTCAGTTCGCGGTCAAGTTTCTCCAAGTCAGCGTCGACACTATTGCTGGATAGGCAACGTTTTCGGTCACGTTTTTGGGAGCAGGCAGTATTCGAGTTGGTTTGACGCGCTGATGAGCAGTTTAAGTTTGTTTGGTTAGAGCACGAGGAATTGGTCATTGCAGTCAAATTGTGGGGTTGCGTGGCATCAATGGAACTTGAGGTGCGGGTTGAGTCTTTTGTGGAATTCTCGGAATTGTTGTTGCCGCAACTGTTATAGGAGCTAAAGCCATTGTCACGAGCTGACTCGGGTTTGGTTTCAGACCTGGAATTATAAGAAAAGAATAGAAATTCATTAATTAAATGAAATTTTATGAAATGCTTAAAATTGTTATTAGTTATAGTATAGTTATCTCGATGAATTTTGAAAGAAATGTAGGTATTCAAATATGTGTATGTGCCAGAGAAATGTCAGTTTCATACAAAAAAAGGCAGGCGTGAAACTTTACTATCCGTATCGTACCGTTATCGGATACAACCACCTCAGGCATTAATCCTCGAACACAATGCCATCCATTGTAGTGTAGTTGGTTGCTGGGGCAGTTGATACATTATACTTCAATGATATCGACACTTGATCAGTTTGACAGCTTGAATTGGCATCTTTAAAGAAAATATCGACCTTGCGTAATTTGTTTCGTCGAATTTGTTCCAATTAAAAAAGTTGGATGGTAGTCACCAATTCACCAGCGCGCGTTAAAATAAGTAACTTTGAAATTTCTCCATGCGAAACTAGTTGCCTGGTGACTCGCAGCTATTACAAATGACAGACGGCCATTTTAAATCTCGACAATGACCTCATAAATCGTAGCCTAGAAAATTTCGCATGTACCTATTTCCTTTTGATTCGTTGAAATGAATGAAGACCATATCAAATCGGCAAATGAAAAAAAAGTAAAACGTTACAATGGCATTAACCTTGTCGATGACATGCCGTTTGACATTGGCACATGTCAGTGACGCGGTGAGATTGTTTATTTTCGGTTCCAACCCGACCAAACCACTGTTTGGAAGTTGTTGAAATTCAAACTGATACCTATTTCGCATACGGGCAAACAGCGTTAATCAGCATCTAATGTCTCATTAATATTGTCAACTTCTCTGATTCCGTTACAAATGCCACAATTACTCAAACAGAAAAACAAAGAAAAAAAAAAGGAAAACTTTCACTGAAAACTAAAAAAACGTCTTTCCCTATTCTCTTTCGTTGTCGCTCTCCTCCTCCTTCCTTCACATCATTTATATTTTTCTACATTACTACTTTACTACCCAAATGGGTTACTTTATCTCATAACATGAACATAATACCCGTACGTACGTACATCATACAAAAACAAAAGAAGACGAAGCATGCACAACGAGTAGCAAAAGCAAAGCAATGATGAAAACAAGCCTTTTTTCAAATCAATCGACGAGTTATACCGTTGTGCGCGTACAGCACCTCTTTAGCAGATTTTAATCTACATTCTATCGTGATGCTTACATAATTAGTGCTTGCTTACATTCTCCCTCTCTTTCTCTATCTGCATGTCCTATCGGTTTAAAAATCAATCTACCCATAGGTATGTCAAATTCCTAACAAAGAAATTTAGTTAAAAGAAGAAATAGCTGTCGGTATTTAGTTTGTCAACTGTAAAAGCGAAAGTGAGTGCTTGTTTCTTTCTCTCTCACCCGTGGTCTTCTCTCTGTTCATTGTTTATCGCCAATTTCCCACAACACAAAAATTGAGGTTAAATCAATACACAACGTAGTACACCGAACAAAAGAAACAACACAGAAGTAGAAAAAAAAATCGGTTTTATGCTGTGCGCTATAGAATGAGGATAGCTTTTAGTGTTTCTCTTTATGGCTGTGTACTCTCTGTCTATATATCGCTTACTAAAAACTAGGCCCCCGCAAATCAGACCTATTTTTTTTTTTAATTTCGTTTCGGGTGATTTCAATTAAAAAGAAAACACCTTGAACATTGATAAGCTTGTTGGGATCGCTTGATATAGCTGGGGCACAGATAAACGGATCAGTGTGTTAGTTGCCTCCGAAAAAATTGAAAAACGATATGAAAGACTGTCAATGTCGTACGTTGACATAGAAAATGGTAATAATCTAATCGAACAGTGCGTGGGACCAGCTTCAGCTATCTATCCAGCTAGTAGTACTAAATATAAATTGACATAATACAAGTGTCTGTGAAGACAGTAGGTATGTTATTGTCATTAAAAAAATTACCATATATTTATTGTCCCTATTTTAATTAAAGCTAACGCTATTCGATCGGGACACGACATTTTGGGTTTAGATTGTCAGAAATACTTCTTGAAACCGAAGTATGGATAACATGATTAATCCTCACCTCACTCTTTCGACATCGATTTATGTTCCATGAAAAACGTCACTTTAATGTGCAACTTAACGATCCATTAAAATCGGCAAATAAAAGATGGCCAAATTATCATAACTCTTTCTTGGCATTTAAATAGTTAAAATTGACGAAAAAACGCGTTTGACGAAGAAGTATGTAAAAAAAAATTACGTCACACATAATTATATTGAATTATTCAAAGAATTATGTATATAAACTTAACGACCTACTAAAACCAGCGAATAAAATTGCGTCATTATCTAACGAAGACCTTTTATTAAAAAAGAAATTAGTTGTTTCATACCCGTCATAGGCTAGTTGCATTTTTCGCCAAATATTTATTGTTTACGTTTCATTATTATCAAATAAAAAGAGGTTAGGTAGGTACATGGGATAAATTGAATTGACAGTAAAGCTCAAATAACTACTATCTGTTAAATGGGTGACGTTTGGGTGATTGCGGAATACAAATGGCAACCTGTAGGCTTACAGTGAAAATGTTTCTACTCCTAATCACCAGGGACTGGATGAAAATGTCAACCAATGTCAAAAATCAATCTCAGAATGATAATAATTACGTGTATGTGATCGAATAGTATTTAACGCAAACCCATTCAAATAATTGCAGCAATGCACCAGGCATTTATCTCACCACATAATTGGCCGTAAAACACTCTGTACAAAATAACACAAGTGTCAAAGCCACGAAACAACTTCATGCCTCCTCATCCGATCCGAATTCCACTCAAAATTGTTTCTCTAATCAAATTGGAAGATAATTTAAATGACACTTCCGATAAATATCGGTCATTACCATGTAAACATGTCCACCTAATAATGTGGTAACACTCAACACAAGAAAAGCTCCATCATCACAGCTCACATCGCACACAGTACTCGACAGCGACACACGACAGTAGAATGAGATAAACAAAAGCTTTCTTACACTACCTACTGCTGCTGCTGCTGGTGCTATCGTACACTTGCTACACCCCCTTTACACTTTCTCAATTACAAATGTCATCCTCCTTCTCGTCGTCGTCGACTGTTCGTTCTTCAACCAATAAATGTCTGAACAGAGGGGGGCTCAGCGTCGGTAAAATCGTTTTACATGTATATTCCGAACGCTGTTTGCTCACTATGGCACCTCCGACCGCACTTCCGGATATGGGGGGTACTTTTTTTTCTCCTTCACTGTACACAGTGCGCGCACAGCACTGAGCGCGAGCACTATAGAGTATAGTGTGTGTTTGTTTGTATCTTGAGGGTGAAACTTGGGATTATTATTACGGGGCTATTATTATCATCAGCATAACTTATTTCGTGTGTGCCAGCAGAGTCAGGCAAGGAATCGCTTGCCTTTTTCCTCCCCCTTCCATTTTATGAGTGGGTATACTTGCTAATGAATTTTCGGGTGAAAAGGAAGAAAACTGACCTTCGCTGTGGTGGATAGTGACCAAAAACGGCAATTTGCATAATTTCGTGGGGGAAATGCATAATTTTAAGACCTAGTCACAAATGTCGGCCATTTTACAGACAAACACACCACAACAGCAACTATCAGTCGTTTGATGTTGTTTTTGCTTCCCGTGTTTGGAAAATTGCAAGAGTGTGATGACAAATGCTGATAAAAAAAAAACATATTTTGAAATTCCTATCAAACGAAAACGAGCAAAAAGCTTCTTCTCGAGAACTTCAGAAATCACCACACCTTATCCATTAACAAATTTTTCCCCATTGTAGCCCGTGGGCTGTTTGATTAGTAAAAGCTTTTCGTCGGTTGAGCTAACATTTTAAATTGGCTTACAAGACACATTAAATGGCTTACACTTGTGCTAATATTGAGCAATTTGTTTGTAATTGTTATGATGCTTTTTTGACCAGTGTTGTTGTAATTTAAGAAAAAGATTTAATTAATTGTTTCGCCGTTTTGGATGGCATGTGGGAGCTTTGGCTTAGACAAATAAATTAAACTCTGTCAACTGGAATGGGTAAAACCCTAAAATTTTATACAAAGGGATAAGTAGGTACTCAATCTCAACAAATATCCGGATGGCCATGTCTATAACCAAAGGTAGTCATCAACGCGTTCGAATACATCGAGAAACGATTACTTCGCGTAACCCGTGTGAGGGCCATCGTAGTAATTTTGCAAAGAAAACAAAATTGATTCTCTAATTATGTTTCTTTTTTTTTTTTGCTTTGCTGTTATTGACGCTCTCGTATCTGTGACCTCAAGCGCGCGAACACTAGGTGAACGTGAAGTAAGCTTCACCAGGAGCGCGCGACAGAGGCATATTTTGAAATCGCACGTCGTCCGTTCCCTAAATCACTGTCCCTGTTCTTTTATTCTCTCACTTTGTGCGTAGCGTATGGCGTATCTTCGATCTTTTGATTTTTTTATAGCTTCTAGTGGTGGCATCAACCAGCAGCTAGAAGCAGATACATTTTATAACATTTTTTTTTTATTGTTTTCTGTTTTATTCTTTGTGCATAACAGCACTCTGCTGCTCGTATAGACTGTGCATAATATGCAATGGGTTCTCGCGGGGACGGAGAAGTGGAAATAAACGACACGACGATGAAAGAAGAAGACGTGAAGAAGTGGAAGAGATTAATATACGATATATAGCGTTATGCCTGCCTCACTTGTTATAAATATGTGTGTAGAGTAGATGGGGCATTTTCACAGAAATCGTGACTGTGTTGCTCGGAAATTTCGTTATGCTCTGTACGCTGTACACTGACTGTGTGGCTGTAGAAGTGTTGTTGTTTTTTGGTTTTTGATACTTTTCGTTAATTTGTTTTGTTTTTTTGGGGGTTTTATGAGGTTTTTTTTTTTGTGTGTGTTTTCTTTTGGTTTGGGTTCGGATTGTTGGCGAGTCTGCTGGAATTTCAAAGTCGTTTTGCGACAATTAACGAAATGACAAACAGATAACATGAGTGGAGTGGTGTTCCAACGATGGACTATCTATCTGTTTGAAAAGCAAGGGGGCGGCCGGCGCGGGTGGTGATGAAGTGGAACAAACTTAGCAATGAATGGGGATGGAATAATGAAATAAATGGCACGTATGCTTTTGGATGGACTGTTGTTTTTTTTTTTTTTTTTTTTGATTGGTGAACAAGGTGATGTGCGCTTGTTGTAAAGTGATTACTCGATGGGGTTAATCATCGGATTATTGTTTTGGAATATTCTTTCCGTCGGTTTTGAACGAGTTAGGTAGTAAACGTCAGAAATCATACGTAGATTTGACGAAACAGACTTGTAAGTAATTACAAATTAGGATTATTAGCAATAGGGATAATGTTCACATGAGTGTAGGTAGTTTAAACATGTCGATGCAAATTTATCCCCTAATTAAAAGAAAAACTGGTTTATATCTACTAATTCGGTAGCTAGCGAACGTCAGATGGCAAACAAGAATTTGACGTATAACTTCTGTGTAACCGGATGATAACATTAATTAGATAATGTGTAATTGTAATGATGATTGTGAACGTATAGTTTTTTACGAATTTTTTTAAGTTTGGTTTTTGCGACCTAGATAACATATCTGTACACGTGCCTCAGGCGGGTGTCGATTAATGTAGTAGGTACTCGAACAGATCTTTAGTTTGATGTAAGTGGTTGATATACACCCGAACTCTAGTAGGTATATAGGTATGTGTACCTACATATTTCAATTTTGTTGTCTTTTTTATTAAGTTTGATCTTTGATTGGATTTTTATAAAGTTATACCTTAATCGAAATTATTTCCTTAACCTCAAATATTTGACTGTCAAAATTATCATAATTTTATAATGTAGAGATATGTACATAGATATATAACGTTTTTGCGTTGAAATTAACTTTCTTGTGATGATAATAACTAAAATTAAGTTTTCTGCTCAAGTCTAAAGTTAAACCGCGGTAGGTACTAATAATCATTTTTAGTGTCCAGGCTAACTTTTACGAAGTCACAATGGCAAAAATTTCTATATAAGGTTTCGAGAAACTTGATTAGGTAGGTACCTACCTACATAATTCAATTTTAGTTACAAAGGCGTTAAAACAAAAAATTATTTCGAAATTCACTCAAATTATTACTTAGGATAGATGACGTAATAAGTGAACTTCAATTAAAACGTAAAATTGAATCGAGTTCTTTAGAAAATGTAATAGAGCAACTACCACTTTGAGCTTTTGCACACCTCTACGATCTTGTATAATTTCGTTCCAATTCAACAATTTCGAAAATATTGTGAATAATTTTTAATGTCTGACAATTTTTTTGTAAAAATTTCAATTCGAATTTTTTGCCTACTTATCGAAAAAAATCGGAAAAAAAATAATTTATTTTTTGTATTTTCGGTGAATTTTTCGAAAACTTCAAACATTGCGAACTTTCGATGAAGTTTTACTTTCTTTTTCGGCCGCCGTAATATCTCATGGAAGATTTAGATTGACAAAAATTCGAAAACCGCACAATTTATCTGTTGAACAAGTAGGTACCTATTTCGATCTCGAAAAATGAATTCCCACGATTATTAATTTTTTTATAACACAAATAATTTTTGAACTTTCTCGATTTTTTTTTTAATAATTCGCACAATCAATTTATATTAAAATTGAATTTTCTAATTCTCTATAATTTTCGAAACGAGTAGGTATAGATACTCCGTCAATTTTCTTAAAATTCACAAAATCAATCCATATTGCACACGGGATTTCGTAATCTTCTATGAATCACTTCACTTTTATTTAAAAATTCATCGAAAAAACTAAAATAATTCGAACTCGAACACGAACAAAAGAAAATAAGACAAAACAAAAAATATATACTCACTTTGGTAGATTAGCCAAGTAACGCGACTGCTTCTCCCGACGCAATTCATCGGTCAGCCTCGAATATGTGTTATTGATGCACACACTTCGACGTAGATTCGTCTCGGAGTCCTTAATCCGTTCCAACTTGTGAGCGCACAGCTGTAGAATACGTTTACGTTCCTCACGTTGTCGAAGTTTGGGTGAAATCATTGGAACGCGTGACCGATGATGATGATAGCCAATCGGTGGTGATGACCTGGGGGGTCCGAACATGTCGGAATCGTCGTCTGTGCCGTTAATTGGAGTTGTTGTTGGCAAGGTCATTGTTTCCTTTGCTTTGATGTTAAATTAATTTTTTTTTTAAACTCTTTTTCTTTTCACTTTTTTTTTAATCCACTTGATCTCACTTAGTTAATTGTTTATGCATTAATTTTCCATAAATGTGTGCTCTTCCCTTTTTTTTGTGTGTTGTTGGATTACAAAAGAAACCACTCTTCTTGCTCTCTTAAGGGTTACACCAACAAGTTTTCACATTCACGAGGAGAAGAGACTACCGTAAAGAGTGGCAAAGAGCGGGGAAAATTCACTATAAAAGAAAACTAGTTTTTTTTTTATTGCAATGCAAGGTAAACCACATATGATTTAAGTGGGATTCACATTCACACACTCTCTCTTTCTTGTAATTTTTAATTAAGCTGACACTTTTTTTTTTCTTTCATGTAATGTGTAATTGTTATCGTTTTGTTATATCCTTTCTTTTGATACTATTTTCAAAATTCACACTTGATCCTTTGGTGCACAGTGCACACTCACCGATTTTAATCCTTTGTTTTGGGGAAATGTGTTTGGAATTTGAATGTCGGTCTTGGAGACAGTATGTTATCCTTTGTCTGGACCGTGCGAATATGATTTCTTTTTACTGTTTTGTGTTGGTTCTTCCCACTTGCTTTCTGTACACAAATCAGCTGTTTGCAAAAAAAAATTTTTTCTTTTTGTCAGATTTATTGTTTTCACAGAGATGTAGGGACTTGCATGAGATTACAGATAACCATAAGCACTTGGGAGATTATTTTTGAATTTCACTTGAGAATTTGTTTTTTTTTTTATAGTAATCCACAGGTAGACAATATATGATGTAATCCTGTTATTGGCAACAAATTATGTGTGATAGATATGATTTATAAGAAGGAGAGAAAAAAATAATAAAGAAAACCGTGTTAGTATGCTAAGTTTATGACCGCTACAAAACACGTCTTCACGGTTCTCACGTTCGCAATGAACTGACTTAAAATACCTCCTGTACCTAGTTCATATGTTTCGGTTCGATGTATCTAAACCGACTATCTGCTACCTACTATGGCAATTCGGTTGAGTATATTCTCCTATCTGAGCTCAGAATTTGAATGGTTCTCTGAGTGGATGTCTCTTTGGTGTAGCTTATAGCTTTTGGTTAAAATGCTCTTTCGATAGAATAGAAACAGAGCAGAGAGAGATGTCGATTTGTGGGAATTCACATTTCACATTTGGAATTTCCCAATCCCCCAATAAAACATAAGAGCATTAGGCCGTTACCCATCTGTGAGTAGCAAAGAGTGTATCCGTGTAAATTTATTCACATGGACACTGTACACGGTGTATCTTGTAAAATCACACGTACACGAATTGCGACGATTGATAATCAAAGATACATGTTTTGTTTTCTATAAGAATATGTTATGTGTATGTATATTCGATTTCACTTTTATGTGGATTGCATTCGAATGAATGAAGTTGATGGCAGCAGGCTCAGAGTTAGCATGCTATCTTAAAAAAAACAAAAGAAGACACAAACATTTTAAGTTTAACCTCAAACTTTGACAATTTTGACAGCTATAAAAAAAAAGAAATTAGAAAAACAATCAAAACTGCTTAATAATACAGTTATTGTCATTTTGAGATGGGCCGAGCGGGGGTGGATTTAAGAGAGGATTAATTCGTTTTAAGAACAAGTAGGTTGTTAAAGACCAAATTCACAAAAATAAAAAAAGGAGAACCAGCTTACTCTCTTGGACGGTAGGTATTCTTCTTTTGCTTGAGGAGATCGATCGGATGAGAAGAGTTTAAGTACACTTAAGAGTGTGAAGAAGCGAGAAAAATATTTCAATTTCGTATATGGATCAGGGATGATAATGCTGAACCCAAAAAAAGTAGCAAATTGCCCGAAAAAACGAAGTAGATTTACAAAAAACGAAGCAGACATTTGGCGAAATGCTCAAAATGATAAAGTTAGGTCTTCAATGGGATAATGGGATCTATAGAAGGATGTGTAGTGGGACAGAAGCACATAACTGATATTCTATAGTGCATTATATGACACATTTTTTTCCTAATATTTGTATTTCGTTGATTTTGCTGTCGTTGTTGATGCATTTAGAGTCAAATTGATCAATATTGTCTATTTTAAATGGTATTTTGAACCATAAATAAACGAAGTAGAAATAAGTTGCTACGTAGCAGATGAACAATAATTAAAAAATGAAGTAGATCTACTACATATGAAGTAAATTATCATCTCTGATATGGATATGGATACATTTTGTTTGGAATTGTTGCGGTCGTATACATATACGGATGTTGTTTTGTGTACATGTGGTGGTTATTGAAAACCACTTTGGGACAGTTTTTGGCAGTTAATTAGTATTTAAACGAAATGTTTATAGTTTTCCTTTCGATTTGATGACATTTTAATGCACGCATTAGGCAGACGGTGCTTTGGATTCTATTGTGTCGGAATTATGTTTGTGTGTGGATTGCAATTCAATACAAATTATGAAGAGTGTGCATTTAGATGCATAGATACTATCTATCTACATAGGTATTTTGCAAACGACTACACGACTAATTATGTCATAAGTTCTTTGTTTATCTACTTCGAAGAGAGTTCCAAGCAAAACCACTTTGTATCGGTAATTTATTTTGGATTGAGGATTTCCTACTACATAATACGTTCTTTGCGTGTTGTCTTTACAGTTTTAGATCTTGATTTATTTTTACATATTATTTCCACCAATGAGACAAAAAAAATATTTAAAAAGGTACATAGGTATGTAAATAAATTGATTAGTTACCGACAAGGGCTACATGAAATTTGGCCCCAATGAAAGGCAACAACAACAGAAAATTGCGTAAAATTCTGCGAATTGGGGTGAAAATTCATATTTTCTGGCCTTTTCGAGCTTTCGGCCTTTTTTAATTTTTCAGTTTGGGGTAAAATTTCATTATGAAATAAGACCCCAAAAGAAGAAATGAAATAAGACCCCAAACGAAAAAAGAAAACGTATGGGGTACATGCTGCCCCCCCGCAACCCCCCTGCTTGGGTTTACTGTCAGATTTGGGGCCTTATTTCATATTTGAAATTGGGGTATTATTTCATTATGAAAAACAGCCCCAATTTTGTGGTGATTTTTCATTCTTAGTTTGTAGCCATTTTTCATTGGGGCCAAATTTCATATAGCCACAGACAAGTGCTCTGACAAAGACCGGAAAGGTACCTAAGGTTGTGTAATGTGTATGGCTGTGAGTTATTCATAAAAGACTAGTCCATCATAACAACATTTCCAAAAAAAAAAAAAACCTTTAAAGTCAGAACCTAAAACAAATTGGCCCATGAACTTAATTGCACTACAGATTTAGGTTCTCAATTTTATTTCAGAAATCTACCTCTTCTGAATTGTCAAAAAAGTACCTCCGAAGGTGCTTTCTTCTACTTCGAGGTCCGAGCAATGACTTGATAGATAAGATAGGTAATATCCTCCGTGACATATAGGTAATCATCATCGCAATATGTCGTGTACTCCCATTTGTTAAACCTAATCTCATGGCGTTCTTCCCTATAGCTATTAACTTTGATCAGCTGGGTTTTATTAATACTTTAGATTTTCTCCGATCTACATAACTCAGGCCAAAAGGCCTTTTATAGTCTGTGGCCTTCTAAGCGTGACCGCATGTTAGGTCTGCCGTATTAATGTTTTTATCGAGAATAATTATTGTCTTGGCCGCACGGCTTTTGGTGGTCTTATGGTACCTATCAATTATTTCATTTAATGGGAACTTGATTCCTTTTTTGGCCAGAACTCAATGTCACAGTGTCCAAGAGGTATCCAACACAACAAGGTTCGGGTAGTTTCAGACTAGTTCAGATTTTGTGACGTAGGACTTTAGTGCGCCTTTAGCGCGATATTCTTTTTGGATATTGATCCAATCTTAATTAGTTCCGCAGCTTTGAGTACTGACAGAACATCTATCTGGAACACACTAGGTACATCTGTCCGGAAGCCTCAGTGTCGTGTGTCGGTCTCGGTCTATACTATACGCATTATCCTATTATTAAAATGGGTCTAAAAAGGGTGTTGAATTTGGAAGTATAATATGGATAAAGTAGAAGCTTTCCTTTTGAAAAGCTGTTCAAGCCTTGAAATAGGCTGTAAAATTGGTCGACGTGAACACGTTATACGAAATTTTGTGAATAATCGAAAAATTCAAAGACTACAATCTAATTCCGCTCAATCCAGAAAAAAAATTAAGGAATGCTGTAATTATGAAGAGCTACCAAAACCACCAATAAGAACACCGAAATTCGAATACGGAAACAGCACTTTGAATTTGCAAAGACTCACATAATGACATGGGACATTGAATTGAAGCGGTCTCAACAACAGCAAAGTGCGTGTTCACCATTCCGAAGGGCATTCGGTTGATTTCAAAGGATCCCTCATTGGTCGAAAATGTTTTTGCTCTATTCCTCCATGGGTATTTGGTGATATCCTGACGCCAAATCCAGAATAGTACAACATTTCATCGTTTCGTCGGTCTCTGTCTATATTTCCACAGATACGTTGACAGTTTTCGTGGCCCCTGAGAAAAAATTTTGTTTTCAAATGTCCATCTGAGGACAATGGGAGCCTCCCATTGGCAGTTCATGTTATGGGATCCAATTTTAAATATAATTCACGTGTTTTTAAAGAATGAATTGCCAGTGAGAACGTTCAAATATTTTCCCGTCCGCCGTATTTGGCTGATCTTAATATTATTCGCTGCATGGACGAGGAGAAAGAGGAGACTATTCTTCACCTCCTATGTACGTTCCCCGCACTCTCATCTCGGAGAATACTTCTTCGACAATCTCGGCGAACTCCCTAATATAAGCATTCGCTGCCTTCAACGTTTTATTCTTCGCTGGGGCCTCTTCTGGTCTAAGTGAGCCTGCACTTGTTGCGGCCTGTAACCCTTACCTAACCTGACCTAATATTTTTACGAAAGTTTGGGATGGCTAACCTGTGAAATTTATAGAGGAGCCAAGCAGTATCCAGACAATCAAAAATATTTTCCATTTTGCATTTTGATTTTTCTTATTTTTGATTTTGTAAGAAACTATATACCTACATATCTACATAATTCGGTTTAATAATAATTTTTAATTAAAAGAATTTCATGTTTTTTTTCCTCTTACGGAGAGAGTGAAGTAAGTAAAACTGCAGTTATTTCAGCAACAAAATTCCATTTTAGCGACCACTGGCATATGTATCTACCTACCAACATTTTAAAATTTGATAGAGCGGTGTATCGATAATCTACTAATAAGAACCACCAAATGAACATTATAATGTTTTACTAATAGAATAGGAACTTCAAATATGTATATGGCATTTCAGGCGGATTCGATACCTTAATTTTAATTTATTCTGAAATCTAATCCAGACAATATTGGACGCTTAAGTATTACCTGCTTTGAAAGATGGCAAACTACTCAATTGTCAACAGGTTAATTTTGAATACATTTTTTTCGTTTTATGTACCTAACTAGCTTTTGCCCGCGGCTCCGCTCGCGCAGCCCTCAGGATTTAGACATAGAGATTCTTTCACAGTCAGTTAGTTGCCTTTTTATATTTATATATCGTGCAGGAAACCTAACTAAGACAGTACTTAAGAAGCAATTAGTATCTCTGAAAAATATGTCTAACGCCCTATGGGAGAAAATAGTTCAAAAAATATATATTCAATATTTGTTGGTGAAGCGCTGACATCTCACCACAGATCATACTATGGCAGACTGAGACGTGAGGACGTCTACCACTTTCTAGCAGTATAACCCCAGTCTTACAGAATTCCGCTTGAATATCTTTGGAGTACGTAAGCTGGAGTTAGATGAAGCGATCAGCATATTCAACAGCGATGAAGTTTGGACGCATTAAAAAGTTTCAAATCGATACGACGATCGGTTCGTGAGTTCAGAAAAGGCCCCCCTAAAAAGGGGTCATCGCCAATAACTCGGGCCCCAAGAAAAATTTCCAAAATCGAAAAAATTATTATCTTTATTTCTTATAATAGGGTACCTACAGAAACCGAGGTTGAAGTCAATCGGATGAAAAATACAAATATTCCCATACAAACTTTGACCCCCCCTTTTACCCCTTTACTGGTTGAGTTTCTAAAGTCGGAGAAATCAGTTTTCTCCATTTCTCATAGAGAGTACACAAACCGAGTTTTAAGTTAATCGGATGAAAAATAAAAATTTTCCCATACAAACTTTGGCCCCCATTTTTACCCTTTTAGGGGTTGAATTTTCAAAATCTGTGAAATTAGTTTTCTTTATTTCTCATAGAGAGTACACAAACCGAGTTTGAAGTCTATCGGATGAAAAATAAAAATTTTCCCATACTTGACCCCCCTTTTTACCCTTTTAGGGGTTGAATTTCGAAAAATCCTTCCTTAGTGGTTGTATACATCATAAAGGAAACCTCTGTGCAAAATTTCAGATTTCTAGAGCAAAGGGTTTAGGCTGGGCTTTGATGATCTGTCAGTTAATAATAAGATTATCAGGGCAATAGACAGTAACAGTGAAAGTAAAGCCAAAGCTAAAATCAAAGAAAGCCATTTTAGCAAAGTAGCATCCAATTTGTTTTCAATTTTCATATTCTAGTTGAAGTAACTACGCGTTTTCCTAGAAATAACCAACTTATCGAGAATAATTTCTATGTTCTTCAAATTTCGTGAGAATAACTATGAGAAAACTTGAGCAAAAGGGTCCGACGAAATTTCAACATTATTTGAATTTTCTATAAATGCCGCAGCCTGAGCGTAAGTCTGCACTTCCGCTGCGCTGTCTGATATGATAACCATTATTCATATTTAGAGGCTTAAGGAGCGCATCTCTCCGTTTTTGCAACTCCTTAGCAACTTCACAGCCTCTATAATTTGCCGGGTGTTATCCCTTACAATTAGCACAGGTTGCGGATGTTTGTTTCTATACTCCACAGTCTTGGGATAGGTAATTTCCAGCGCATTTCACACATCGCGGTTCTTTTTTGCAATACATTTGCGTATGATTAAATCCTTGACAACGTTTGCACCGCGGAGTTAAATTTCTACGCATATTGGCTCGATTTTGACTTTTAATTCTGTAGATATCGGCGATACTATCAGACCTATCGAAGGTAAGCATAAAAAGCGGAAGTCCACGTCTTACCAGGATGTCCTAATTCATTTCCGTTTGTTGCTTCTCCTTCTTGATGATGTTAGCGGTATCAAAAATGTTAAAGCCTTTGGCTTGAAGGTCGTTCATAACATTTTCTTTAGTGCATGAGGAGTGGAGTCCCCTCGCTACGACACAATGTGGCCTTTCTGACTTTATTTCGAAAGTATATCACTGGATGTTCTCTGTATTTAGATTTTGGGACATAGTTATAGTGGTTATCGACGTTTATTTTCCATGCGTTTTTCCTCAAAGATGTAACCATAAATGTTGATGTTATCGTCCCTTTAAGGAGGCTATGCAACTTATTATATTCGGTTATTCCGACAACGTTTATTGGAGGGAGTTGACGAAATTGCGATCGAAGTTGCTTTTCTTGCGGGTCTTCACGCCTTTCTTCTTTTTAGGGGCTCGACTTCGGGTGAAGATTCGGCTCTCCGTTTCCTACAATTTTTTCTTAGGGACCTGATTCGTTTCGCGTGCTAGCTCTTCTTCGTCGGTGGTACTCCTGACTAGCTAAACATACTGGAGTACATTCGCGTTCTTCCTGTACCTAAATGTGTATTCCTACGAACCTTATTTTCTTCTTTTATTAACTCAATCTCCTACTTAAGATCTTGATAGAGGAAGTTTATTTCGTTAAGTTTGATTCAGAGTGCTTTGTTTTCCTCTTCAAAACTTTTCTTTTTCGCTGAGTCCCAATTTTCACTCGCTGGCGTTCCCGGCGGACTTCTTTTTCCGGGGAGATACCCTTGAACTTTTTGAAAAAGGGTCATTGGATCCCCAGAATCCGTAGAGCCTACCTCCGAAGAGGGTGGATTTTCCAGTAAAACTGGACTACCACCTGGGGTAATTAATTTTTTCGTTTTGTTCATTGCTTGTTTTGTATACCCTATACACTCGGTATACGGAGGTTGGATTTTAGTCGCCTGTTTTCAATTTTAACAGCATTCTTTTCGGTGTGTGCACTCATATCTGTACAATTGTTTTTAGCTCACGTGATATATTCGGGACACATTTTGAATTACATATTTAAATCATTTGGTGTGATGTGAAAATAAAAAAAAAAACTTCTTATGACTCTGAGAATAATTGCGAGCCATGACCAGCCCCGCGAGACAATTAATTGCGGCCCGCGACATCAATTCGATAATGCTTTAATTTCATGCGTGTTTCATTGCAATTACTTTTGGAACACACCTCATTTGTGGCGAGTTCGGTTTAATAAAGTGCATTTACTTAAAATTGTTAACCTTTGCAATGTCAACTAAAAGAAAAGTCGATAGCGAGTGCCGAGTTTTCCAGTCAATGTGGGAAATTTTGTATTTTTTTATTGAATGAAAAGGTAAACCACTTTGTTGGATTTGCAATCAGATTATTTCCGTTTGTAAAGAATTTAATGTGAAAAAACACTATGAAACGAATCATAAAGCCATGTTTGAATTATTTACCGAGGAAACTAGGCAAGAAGAATTGCTATCTTTCAAAAATAAAATTGCAGTACAACAATCGTTTTTTTTTAATCAAAAACTGACAGCGAGAATGCAATAAAAGCTAGTTATTCAATCGCATTAAAGATTGCCAAAAAATCAAAAGCTTTTAGGGACGGCGAATTTTTAAAAGAATGTATGCTAGACGTGGCCGATATTTCATTCCCATCACAGAAACAAGCCATTCAAGAAATACCACTGACTAGAAATACAATTATTGCTTCCAGAGTAGGTTATGAGTTATCACTTATCAGAAAATTGCGTGAACTTGACGATTTCCGTAACATTCGTAAGATCGGCATATATACAATGCAGATAAATTAGCAGATTTCTCAAATCGTTTGCTTAATCTTATTCTTGAATTTGATAGTCGTTTTACAGATTTTCGAGAGCTCAATACGTATGACTTTCTTCTTTTTAGTAACCCATTTATGTTCGACGTTGGTAAGCACCGACTTACTTGCAAATAGAACTAACAGATTTGCAGTGTGATATTACTTTAAAAAACAAATTCAATGAAGTTGACACTTTGACATTTTATACAAATTGCTTCAGAAATCAAAATAGCTATCACAACTTAAAGAACCATGCTGCTCGCATTTTATGCATGTTTGGAAGTTCATATGTGTGTGAACAGATGTTTTCAACAATGAAGATTAATAAATCTGAGCCGGTGCACACTTGCGTTTTTTTCCCGCGCGGGTCCGCAGCGGGTCCGCCTACTTGTGTGCACCACCCAATTTAGGTGTGAGTACTGTAACACGCAAACGCGGACCCACTGCGGGCCCGCGCTGGAAAAAACGCAAGTTTGCACCGGGCCTAATACCGTTCAAGACTTACAGATGAACATCTTCATTCAATTTTGAAAATCAATACAACATCGTTGACACCAAACATCGAGGAGATAATGAAGCGGAAAAGTAGTCAAGTTTCCGGATCCGCAAAATAATATTTAGGCTTTACACGACTCCATTTAAAAAAATGCATTTTTTTTTAGTAAAACCATTTTTTGTTTATTTTTTACTTATACTTTATTTAATATTTGCATTTTATTTTTAATGTGGCCCGGCGTCATATTTGAGACAAGAAAATGGCACTTTATGAGTTTGAGTTTGACACCCCTGCCCTAAGTAATTAACTTGACAGCTGCAATGTCATTTCGCAGGAGACAACTAAAATGCTACCAAATTGCAATTATAATGTATTTTATGATACAGTACACGTAGCAAAAAGTATGATTGATCACATTCGGTTATCATATCACAATTTTTTTTATTATTATCATCTATCACCTCTAACGCAATTCCGCCTTGGATTCGGTTTTGGTAACCGTATCGCTCTCGTCGGTTTTTTCTTTCGAATTACATATAGGTAGAGCGTTGCCACCTTTTGACTATTTTTTCGCAGTAGATTCTCTAACAAAATGCAGTAGATTGAATTTTTTTAGCAGTAGATTTTGTTTCCAAACAAAACCAAGGTAAATAACAATAAATATAATTTGTTTAGCGCATCCATTAGGTACCTAGGTGAATGTTGTAGTGAATTTCACTACTTTTGAATCTGTTTAAGGACACTCTAAACGAAAAGTCATCGTGTGTGGGAAATATTTAAAATTTAATTGTTTTTTATATCAAAATATTAATGAAAAACTTTATAAGCACCAATCCGTTTCGGGAAAATGATTATACATATATATTTTTTCCCCAAATAATAATAATAATAAAAATATAAATGTAGTTTTTTGCATGCTGCCGAGACACATAGATGCAAAGAGTGGTATGTACTTGTACGTACAGTCGTACACCCAAGATAAAATAAGTCTTTATTTTCAATAATATGTTTTACCTATACTCCACTGATATTGCCGGACATCACAGAGGCATTATCTGTTGCTAATCCTATAATATTTTTAAGAGGAATATTCATATATACGAAAAACACCCTTCAAGCTAGAAAATATTTGTTCGGAATCTGCGTCCTGAAGTTGTATAAGTAGGAATTGTATCCATCAATGAAAATAATAAATTGTGTTTAGCACTTGAAGCATATTTTGAAGAAAACAGTTTCCTTCGACGAATTTAAGCCAGGAAAACTCAGTTTCTCAATTTGGCTTGTATTACTCTTTGTATTTTACTATCTATTTTGGATTTGGCTTCATCATTTAAGCTTTTACAAAAATGGAGTAGATTTGATTGGGTGGCAGTAGATTTAAATTTTGAAAAAAATGCAGTAGATCTACTGCAATTGCAGCAAAGTGGCAACGCTATTCATATTCCCATATCTTCTGTACTATTTATTCGTAATTATTGCTTTTCTGGTTTGTCAACATTTTATTGTTCACAAAACTCCCTCCGAAACGCACACAAGAGCTTAGTTGATGTACCTTCTTACGTACACATAAAAATGTGTATGAATATGCGTCCTTATAGCTGACAGGTGTTGCATGCGGTCTGAAAAAGGAATTTTCTTCTTTGTTGTGTTAATTGCAACAATTCAATACGTGAGTTTGTTGTACATACTTCTATATGAAAGTATGAAAGTATAGATATAGATAGACAGATCTGAGTTTTTTTTTTTTTTTTGTGAGAGATTTCTTTAAATTGAACACCAATTTTTATGACGCGTAGGTATATACATAGTCCTATATTTTATGGCGCTAAACAAAATTGTGCAAACGTGATTGACATGTTGTTTTTGTACAAAATTTTTTGTCACTAGTAAGAGAAAAAATATTTGACCATCAGGTAGATCGGTGTTTGGGTGATCGTTAGCTATTTGGTTTTGTAATTTGTATTTATTTAAGCCTTCAGCGCGCTTTTGAAAAAGTTAGGAGTTGCATTCTGCCCAGTCAGAACGGAAGTTTCTCTGATATTTATACGTATACTCCGTCTGAGGCTTAATTTACATTCAAACTGTCCGTCTTCGGAAACGATTAATTAAAATGAAACGACGCGACGCAACGCTTTGATTTGACATGGTATAGTTTCGTGCAACATATTGTATCAGGTTCACAAGTTTGGTGCTTGTTTTTTTTTTAACAATAAAGACCTACAAAAAATTAGTTATTATTTTTTGTTGACAAATGGTCAACACACTGCAAATCGTAAACAAGTTCCGGAACCAATATCTGTCAAAAATGTCACTCAAACACGCACTTGGACGCAATGCAACGCAAAATGCCAGTGAGCGTTAAATTTAAATTTTCGGAACTGTTTGGAAAAATACTTCGAAACAAAAATACTCCGATTCTTATGAAATGCATTGCCACTACATATCCCTCTCTTTTATTTTTATTTACTTTCCTATCTCCGCCAGTCGGGAAGGACGAACTTAAAAGCCACAGTTCTGAACGGATTAGGGCCTCAACTAGCATGTCCATTCATCCTGGTCGATCTATGGCCAGCTTTCTCCAGTTGCGTACGCTTAATTCGTTAAGGTCTCCTTCCAACTTGGCGTAGATACTGCCTTAGGTAAGGTGACACTTTGCAAGAGGCAGGGCAAAGCGAAGTACCAATAAAGGAAATGAACGTTGGAGTACCACAACAAAAGTGAACCCACCGCCCATGCTTCCTTCCATGGATCGCAAAGTAACACCTTTTTATGGCTGTTTTCACTCATATAGATAGCCCTTACTGGCCACAATGCGTGAAAAAAAAACTGTTGACCATTTATGTCTTCTTCGAATGTTAACGCTTTTTTGACAAAATATTTGCACTGAGAAAAATACTGGACGTGGCAATAAACCCATCAGAAAACATAGTCGGGGAAATTCCTAAAAACACATGAGATGTCCTTGGATCACAGTTCGCATAAAGAACTAAGCCGAGACCGAGCAACAATTCACGAGACGAATATACATAAGGCTATAGTTTTCCCGTCTCGTGATGAATTCAAAAAGATTGTAACTCTGGCGTCAACTTGTGAGTTCCATACATAATGCTTCTAGGTATGTTTGTTGGAACTGTCACATGATACCGCATGGCGCGTATCCTTGGTCTGAGACCAACATTTATCGAGTACGGAGGGTTTTCCAGCGACACCCTACACAAACCAACGAGTTCATATATGAATATCATCAGCACGTTTCTATATGCCTACAAAGAAAGCTTGAATTGGTGAGTGTCGATTTGGAATTTCGGGGCCTTGTTTATAAGATCAGCTGTAATGTGAATATTTGGTCGATGATGGACTTTCACGGCCTTTCCAGGCCCTATAAGATAATTGTAATAGAATCTTTTATGCCATGTTTACGGTCGGAAATCTCGCACCTCAAGGGTTGGTATCATTCCTTAATTGAGGACAAAATGTGAAAGAAAAGCCATTCATCAAAGTGGTAAACAGATATAGAGCAACATTGCTTGCGTAAAATCAAACAAACCAATATTCAAATTGATTATGCAATGTTGAAGAGACTTAGATACATCTCTGTCTAGCTATAGCTTAAGGGGACTGAAAATAAAGATCAATACCTAGGCTAAAGGTTGATCGAAACTTACCAAAAAGTAGGATTACCTTTTCGGTATACCGTATACCTTATATTTAAGACCGAGCCTGCTTTTCATAGCCCAAGCCATCCCATCTGGCATCCATGATGAGCCCTTGGTCTGACCAGCCAACAGCAAACTCTTTCTACGGGTCGGAAGTGTCGATCGAAATGTGAAACATTTTTGGTTGTTAGTAAAATTCAAGTCGGAGTAACCAAAAACACGAACAAGCGCTGCTTGCTGATTCTATTTTTTACGATAAACTATAAATATAGAGATATGCATGCGTATGCGTACATTGAAAGAAATGAGCATGCAGAAGTTATACAGTTCTACGTAGTTTGCGTTTGTGATAAGGTCAGAGATACAAGCATAGCGTGCACTTACAGTTAGGCTTTAGGGACCTTAAAAACCCGTGAAATGTCGTCATAGGCATTGAAACTCTCATTTTCATTTGAATAGAAAGATACAAAACACTTGATAAGAGAAAGTACCTAACTATCTACGTAATAACACTGTATACAGTTACATAACGCTGTAAAAATGTAACACAGTATTAGAAATCTTAAAGCGAAGACAGGTTCACTGTGGCAGTTGCATAAAGAGCTTATTGCAAATTGTCAAAACAAGGAACGACTAGATGCTCTTACCTACGGATTAATGCCAAGACATTGTGGGATACTCTCGGACTACCTTCAATCCCTTTCCGCTTTGTCTAAACATCCGAAGTAGATAAGAAAATTTCATTAACATATTTGGGACTATCAACGTCATTGCACTCTACTTCTGGCTCTGGGTCTGGCTCTGGCTGTTGTAGCAAAACGAAGAAGACGAAGAAGAATCAAAGACAAATATTTTACATGCTTGCCATTGTACACGTGCCCATCATGATTTCTCTATTCTACTAATTTAGCAGCAATATATATGCCTGTAGATACTTTTCCTATACATATCTACCCTTTTCCCATCCACATATATACCTACACACATGCGAATTTGTCTAAGCAAAGTGCCGATTACGGCACACACGCTGCCATACTACGAGTACAACAAAACCCGTACCGAAAATAAAAACTAAAAAAAAAAAAAATAATAATAATGAAAGAAAAATAAAAATTGAAATGAAAAATCAACGCCAACGGAAGATAAGATACGCTTCGATAACTTTACTCTTGTGTTCGGTTGGTTTTCATTTTCAGTGAGAAACATTCAAGATCTCTGTGGTGTTCTGCTGGAAACATAGGTATATATATGTATCTACGAAGTTGATGCTACCTGTGGTCTTTCAGTATCTCAGTCCATCTGTCCTTATGTCTGGGGCTGTGCAGTATGCAATTTATGTGAGGTTTTTAACTTCGGAGACAAATGAATTGAAATACCTAACCTACACACGATTGACGATGAAGCAAAGTACATAACTCTGTGAGCTCTGAGGTTTTGAGGTCTGAAAAGAACTCTATATAGCAAAGCTCTAGCTCACTCGTACGGTGACAGACTCTATTCTTCTTATCATGTTTGCTTGATTTGTATTTACGTATTTCTTACTGTTTATTTGCTTTTCGTTCGATTAGGTGTATTCCTGTTAATTTCACTCTTTGAGCTAGTCTGGCGTTTCAGGGGAAATTCTCATTTCACTGGTATTAGACTAAAGATTTGCAGATATATTGTTTGCAGTTCCAGAGATTTTTGTAACTCAAAGATACACATAGATATGAATCCTACATTTAAATTTCCAAAACGCAATGGTATCGTTTTGGAAATTTAAATGTAGTTTAGTTAGTGAAGGGACTAATTAGTTTAATTTGTAAAATGAGTTTTACGGTCAACATGCAAATGAACAGAATTTGTAAGACGTCGCATGCTTCTCTCATATTCCTTCGGTATTTGGATTCTAGTTATCTTATCCCTTGCAAAGCGAATTTTAAGATGTTTCTGTTCGTATATTCCGTCATCCTTTCCCATTACCAATAACAGTTTCCACTGCGGATGTGAAGATGAAGACATCTTTCATAGAGCTTCAATGCTCTTTGAGCTGCTTGGTTGCTTGCGCTTCCATAGTCCCTTAATTCTTGGCACACCGAGGGTATTTTTGTTGCGATAGATGATCTGGACACTCAAATAAAATTATCTCTCCGCCAACATACACTTGTCCATCGAATTCAAATAAATTAAACTTTGACTTGGCACTCCAAAACCTTTTTTCCAAAATTCCAATGGTTTTTGTAAGTGGAGTCTTTCGAAATTCCGGCTCTTCCTTAGGTTTTTGTTGACACAATGCGTTTTTTTGGAATATGCATCCACGACGATCTTGCTCTACGACACAGCGCCTAACAGCCCTGGCCGTGAGTTCTTACGATGGAGTTTAGGTGCAACAATCTCCCTAATTTTTATGGATATCAAAAATGGATTGGCTCTACTTGTCCGTCAAATTTTTTTTTTTTTTTAGTAGATTTGCGTCCAATCTCCTTTCTTTTGCGGTTTCTTCTTAGAAACTTGTAGTATTTTCCCAAAAAAATGCTTCGTAGAACAACCAAATATTTTCGCTATCAACGCCATTGATTCGTTTCCATTTTTATAGCTCTGAAGTTCTGGTTCTTTTTGTCGCAGGGGTGACACCAATAGACCTCCTAGCGGCAGAAAACAAGTACGTTTACGACAAAAGGACGGAAGCTGGAGTGGCAACGGCAACGGAAGAGGCCAAATAGCTCACGAAACAGAAGTGGCAAGAACTTTGGAGCTCGGAAAGCAGAGGCCGGTGCACAGCGAGACTGATCAGGGATGTGACTGAGTGAAATGATCGGAAACACAGTGAAGTGTTTTAACTTCTTCCTCCATAGGATCGGCAAAGCAAGCAGCCCAGCCTGCCAGTACGGGGGACTCTCTGGCAGACGACGCAAACCACACTTTCTTCGCCTGCAGTAGATGGGAGGATCAACGGCGGGATCTGGACGGAAGCATCGGTACCATAACTCGAGACAATATAATCGGGAAGATGTTAATGAGTGACCAGAACTGGGGCCAAATCAAATCCTTTGTAGAAAATATTCTCAGGACCAAAAAGAGAGAAGAAGACCCAAACTGCGAGAGAACCCCCCAGGGTTCATAAGCACAAACGTCTTAGGCCACAGAAGACACGCGAGACTACATGGACCTAAACCCGCACCACCCTGAAGTAATGCAAAGAGCGGTTCCAGGGTGGATTTGAGGCCGTTGGTGAGGAGAGTTTAGTCCACGAGACACACCAAATGGTGATGGCCTGCCTCTTGACGGTACATTAGGTATTCTCTCCTCCATAAAAAAAAGCTTTCGAAGACATCGCCCACGTTCTGCTCGTTATTTCTTCAAGACTTATTGAGGTGCACTTGAAGAGCTCTACAAAGGAAATACATATTACTGTCATGCCTTTCAATGAATCTTGTTTCACAAAGTTGAGCTTTTCAGCCCCTCAAGCCCCCCCTGGTTACGTGCCTGTGTAGAGTGTCTAAAAGCCTTCGTCAATTTGTTCGATTAGTGTTGGAAGGAATATACCCGTTGCTAGTAGCACAATGCCAATGCAGTCGAAGAACTTCATTTTGAACAATACCTAACCCAAAACAGTGAGGAAATAATTCCGCCCTGAGGAGTTCCTCTAGAAGAGTTTCCCCAAGGTTCCGTTATTAGGTACCTACGTGTTAATCCAATATCTACATATGTATTTTGGATTTTCTATTGTTTTACATAAAAGACCACACTTTCTGCTCCAAATCTTCCTATAACCAGGCGTCCCTTCCCTACAGGTTTAAAACAAAACATCCAAACCTTTAATCCATCCAAATTAGAATCAGAGTCGTCGCTTCTCCGAATATTTATCTCGAATGACTAATTGTCGCGACAAGTCTTCTCAACTCCCGCAGAAAAAGAATTCAAAATCGATAAGAAGATCCATAGAGATACCTACAGAGATACATACCTACGATACATCAGATTCAGATAGGTATTAAGCGAATAAATTTCAATAAAATCACCGAAGAAGCACACATAACTTCGATGTTATAATTCCAAAACAAGTGTAGGTACCTACATAGATACAAACCTACCTACACCTACATAGCTGGAGCTTCATACGTTGGTGCGCTGTTGAAATGGAATGGCTATAAGTTGTAACTTTAAAAAGCGACGCTGAACTTGTGTTGTGTATCTAGACATATTTTCACAGCAAATTTACGCATCAGATACTATTAAATCGTTTCTTATTACATTTGTTTCTCTTTATAATTTTTCTTCATTAAAAAAATGGGTCAGAGTCAGAGCCAGAGATACTTTTCATTGATTTCATTCATCATTTTTTCACTTTACTTCCCCTCTTCCATTCGTGTATGTATATTTGCCAAAACCAATGAGAAAAAAAAAACACAAAACAGTCGACTGTCGAGTACCTATGTAGAAATTCACGGTCAGTATTTTAGCATGCCCAAATAAATGTATCTGCTTGGTGGTGGAAATGTGTCACACGCGTTCTCTAATCAATAATGTTCATCTCTTTCGCTGTGCGAATAAGTGGATACGAAAAAGAAAATCAAATGATTATGAGCTGAGAATGATTATAAATTCAACAAAGTAGTAAAATAAACATGATCTTTGTTTGCGTTCCCTTCTTACAACACACACTGCCACACACACGTCAGGGGGCAGGCCGACATGACACACTACAGTAGCGGCAACAAATTTTCAAACCAAAGACAATCTGGGCGAGTAGAGTAGGTAGCTAGGTAGATACAAGTCGAGTACGAGCTGAGTAGAAAGAAAAACCAAACTCAGTCCCGTATGCAAAATAATAAAAGAAAACAAGTAGAGAACAACAAAACCACTGCATAGTATGTGAAGCAGATAAAAATCACCTACTTCTTCATAAAAGAGACATATGGAAGCAATATAAAATAAAAAAACGCAAAAAACAAATAAAGAACATGTAGGAATTGGATAGAGAAGCACAAAACTAAAGCAAAACGAAAGTATCAGTTTGGTACGACCGACGACGAACGAGTAGGGCAAAAGATTGTGTAAAAAGATGACTGACAACTGGCTTGAGAGGGGTGGAAGTCGCACCAATAAGTGACGTAAAATGGATAGAAATTGAGTATAGGTAAGGTGCTTGAAGAAGGGATACTCAATATACTCATGTCATAAGCATAACCAAAACCAATAGACCGTAGCCATCCATATATAACTATATAAGCCATCATAGCGGGAGAGAGAAATGCTTTTCTCTGAGACGAATATTGTTACGGTCGACGACGACGAGTGTTGCGCTGGTCAAACTCAACTCTCAAACCAACAACGAACGATTAAATAATTGAAGGTTCATTAATTTAATCTTTGATGGTAATTTATAGATAAGAAGGCATTGGAAATCCGATTACAGCTCGCAGTGATATGCTCTTGACGAGTAAAGTGTGTTGTGTGAGCATGAATGAGATTGAGAAGGCTTAAGAGACACAGTATCAAGCGGTTGGGCGGAGGCATGTTGAGCCATCAAAAGCCCACAGGAAAACCCACCTAGATGAAAGTCCCACAGGACATTTGGGAGGTGAATTTAAATTGAAACAGTTTAGTTGAATGGAAATCCATAGCTACACTTAGGAGCGTGTGTATCTATCTATGTATATAGGCGAACAAAACACAATCATTACAAATGGCGACCAAATGACCTCAAATATTTGTATTCGTATCTTTTGGCGTTTGAATAACCCGGAAATGGGAAATTTTGATGAACATAGATTAGGTAGGGGTTGGTATGCGACTTACTGTCATTTTCGTGACATTGGACTGGTTTCTGAATTCTGAGTTTAAATTGTGTCCTTCTTGTATAGGAATACACAATACATACCTATAGGTATACTTTGGAGATTTTTATTTCCTGGAAGAAGGGCGCATGTAGTAGACTAGCAAATTTCATTGTGTCATGAACTTAGATAAGAAAATTGTTTGGGATAGAACTTACATGTTGTCAGCCAGGGTTGAGAAGTTGCTCAGCTCAGCTTGTCGAAGGGCGGTTGTTCTTGCTATCACACATTATGTCACCAACTCAACAAACTCAAAGGCTATTTACTTAAAAATTAAAAAAAAACGGAAGTTGTTGGAGTTGGACCCTGGTCGGAAAAAAAGAAAGAATTACTTACAAAAAAAGGACAGTAGAAAAGAAAAATATTCAAAGACTTCCAATATCTTCGAGAAAACGCAAAAGGGCTGCCTAAATTTAGAGTCGACTTTCCTTTACAAGTCGAGACTGGTGCTGGTGTTATTGTGGAAACCAACAGCACTAGAATTCACTACTCGGGTAGGCGCAGTAGCGCAGTGGTTAGTGTGCTGGACTACTGTGCCAGGGATCCCAGGTTCGATCCCCGGAAAGAGACAAATTACATCTTAAGGTTTTTTTCTACTGCGCCACCTCTCGCGAACGTCTGACAAACATCCGAGAGTATGACTGTCCTGAAAAAGCTTCTCAATTCAGCCGTTCGGACTCTGCATAAAATTGTAGTCCCTTCCATTGTTTCCAAAAATAGAAACTCGCACAAAACGAATGGTTGCGAGAAGCTATGCCTTGGGTGTCTACCGCCTATTTATTTATTTATTTATAAAGGGTGGGCTAAATACAAGTTTCTTTTCAAAAATGCTATATAAGTAAGAAAGAGCAAACATAATTATGGAACACAAGGTCGTTCAAGTGTCTGCCTCGACTGGCTTCGCAATAGCTCATTCTGTCACTCCAATTTTCCAAGACCTTGTTGATAGTTTCGGGATGTAGCTCACGGATTGCTTGGGTGATATTGGCCTTAAGTGCTTGAATCGTTTCCGGATTATTGGCATAAAATCGGTCCTTCACGGTTCCCCGCAAAATAAAGGGGACAAATCGCAGTTCCGATGCGGTCAATTGACATCGCCAAGACGCCTGATAACATGATTTGGGGATTTAGTGCGTAAAAGATCGAAAACGCACTGTTTGGGCTACACAGCACTCACTTTGGAAATAAGTTTTCCCAACGTTGTTCAAGCGCAAAGCAACTCATTTCGTTCGGCGGAGGTATGATACTGACTTTCTGTCAAAATAACCTATGATTTAAAAAGAAACCACTAGATGGCCCACCCTGTATATTCCTAGGAATTGGCGGCGGTGTTGGAGTATCTGCGTCCGAAGTGCCAGTTAAGCTACTCTTAAGTCCTTGCTCAACCCTCTAACGTCTAACCTGTTCCAAAATAGTTCGTTAATGGAAGAAATCTTTAAATTTGGCCATAAAGCTGAACTCGTTGACCAGGTTACACTGGGATTGCTGAAAATGAGATTTCCGATGAGAATGCTTACAAGGACTTTGATGATGATTTCTCGGCACCTGAACATGCGTTGGGGTCTTCCTGTGTGCTCGGTCAGTGCCTCCATTGACGAATGGGTTTCTAACGAACACAGTTGTGTATATGTGCACGACTCTCCAAAATATGGCCAGTCTAAACACATTCCTCCGATCGTCTTTAAGAAATTAGTACCATTCTTGTCATCTCTCATTAAAAAGTTTTTACGGGACTCTTTCCTTTTAGGTTGGGTTAGGTTTGTGGCCTGACGGGGATTTCTCCGTGCCACATTCAGGTCAATACTGACCCATTGCGATGCCCGTAGGGGAAAGAGGTTGTCCCTTACCTATTATAACCCAGTATTCAAGTAACTTACTGTGCTGCTACATACAAACCATCTTGTTGATTTGAAGAAGTTCGTTATCTTGTCTATATTGATCTGCTGGAAAGTACGTCTAGGTCGTTGAAGAAGTGGCTCCCTAGGAATATATACCTGCACAGTGACATAGGTAGTGAGTTGTATCCTCAAGAGCTCCCTCATCACCGCAGCCTCTTCAGAGTCCTTCTTCCTTTAAGCCCATTTTCTTCATATGGTACCGCAGAGTATTGTGCCCCATTATAAAACCTACGAGGGTGGACAAGGACTTTTTATCCTTCCGTATTATACTCCCGGTTTTGGTTTCGTTGAAGGATGACCATAACATTCTGTTGGTATTAAAAGTATTTAAGGCGGCCCATCTTTCGTTCGCCTCTTTCTCGTCGCTTTTCTCCCTGCTTCGAGCTTGAGTGTGCAAGGCGGGATGTTCACAGAGGGATCAGCTTGTTCTGAAACAGCTGTCGAACCTTATCTTGCTAATTCGTCTGCTTTCTGATTGCCTGGAATGCCTTCATGTCCCGGAACCCAGCAGAGCGATACCTTGTGCTTTGTACCAAGAACCTTGAAGTCTTCGCGACAGCACTTCACAAGCTTTAATTTTATTTCTGGTGCAGTTATGACTTTTATTGCTGCTATGGTCGGGGAGGCGTATGGAATTTGATGTACCCAGCGATTCAGAGAAGACACCTGACCCAACCCCAGTGTCCATTTTAGAACCGTCGGTAAATACGGCTAGGGTTTGCCATGTTAGGTACGAGTCCGTCTCTCCATTCTTCCCTGCTGGGATAGGGGCTCGAGAAAGGCCTTGTAAACTCCCTTTTCCCTTTTGCTAAGTGGTCGGCTAAAGTGACACCACTCTCTGTGACGATTGGTGGAAGGGCGATGATACATTTGTTATTGTGCTGCATATATCCTTCTCGTCTGAACCTGCCCCTATGTATGGCTATCACCCCTGATGGCTCATTACATACGGTCTCTATAATTTTGGCAATTTTCGGGCGTTTGATATTTTTTCGAGCGTTATGCCGAAATTGTTGTGACTACGTTTGTGGCCTCGGGCATCTATCGTAGGTATATCTAGCAAATACACCGTGTCGTCGTCTCATCATTAAGTGGTCAATTTGTTTCGAGGTTAGATACCTACCTGCTATCGGACACCAAATTCAATTACAAAAACAACAAACAATCAACACACACACACACACCCAGCCGATCAACGCTATGGATGATAATCTTATTTTTAAATATTTTCCCCTGTGCTCCGCCGTCAACCCCTGTCGTGTGCATATAATCTAACCTCATAATGAGTATGCCCTACAGCAGCATGGAAAACATATAGAACAACCCAGGACAAGTTATACCTAACGCTCAACCACCCTAACAGCATATGCATTCCCTCAGCGCTCAGCTCCTCGTCTCGTGCGTCCGTCGGTCGTAGTGTTTCCTTTTATTTTTCCCAAACACCAAACTGAAAAGATAATAGCCGAGGTGCGATAACCCCATGCTGCCGCTTAATACAGTAGAAAAGTGGAGGAACAACGGCCGCAAAAAATATAAAGAAAACAAAAACTGTGCGAGCGAGCAGCAGTGTCAACCCTGTTCTCTTCAACTTTTGATTGTCCGTGTGTCGTGTCCCCTCACTGCACATACTAAATATAGAATTTCACTATCGAATATTTTAACATATGCATCGCGAGGAAATTCCTTATTTCGATTTACAGATATCTTGCGCGTATCTGAAAAACAAAAGCAAAAAAAAAACTCGCTTTTCTATTTCGCCAAACAACTTGGACTTACATCGAAGGGTAAGCCACAAGTACAACACTCTGAAAAAAAAGTACCACCATAAAAAGAAGAAGATAAAGGCAAAGTAGGTAGAGAAAACACACATAATTTTAGAAAATAACAGAAAAATCAAAATGAAGAGAGAGGAAAAACGACAAAGGCGAAGAAAGAAATCAAAATCCAACAACTGGGCAGAAATCGTTGTCGCTATTCTGTGTACGGTCGGTGTATGTGCTCGTGCTCGATGCTCGGCGAATGCTGCTGCTGCGCTAGCGCTTCCTCTCTGCCTCTGCTGGTGCTGGTTGCTTTGCTGCTCAATTAATGCGGCCATGGTCATAAATTATTTCGTTTTTTGTATTCTCTTTTTGTTGTTGTGGTGTTTTTCTTTTATTTTTGCCTTTTTCCTCCTAGCCGTCTCATTTCAGTTCCTATGGCCAGTACAACGAGTTGGAAATTAAATCACCAGTAATTGTTGTATTAACGAAATGATTTCGAAAGAGTATCCGCAGTCATCCATCTCTACGGAACTGTGAGTTGAGATGAGTGTTTAGATAGATGTTTACAGATACGAGTATTCCATGGATGTTGGTAGTTGTCAAAAGGTTATCCACATAAAAAATGAGGAATTTTTCGCCATCACTATAGCCGCGGTTTGGATGTAAATGCTTTGATCGACTTTTAGTAGTGGTGTTCCGCAAGGGAGTACTTTGGAACCATTGCCCTTTCGGTGGTATACATAGTTTTTTTTTTTTTTTTTTTTTTTTTTTGTCGGAGGTTGTTACTATCCGATGGAGCACTCAGACACAACTACTGGTCCATTGTACTGCCAAACAGACACCTTACATTGCTGTACTTAGTTTTCCCGTCTTTCGAAGAAAGATAAGAAGGAGCTTCAGTGATGAAGAGCTTAGATGTTCAGCACTCACCACGTCAGCCCCAAAAATCCGCCACCTGATGCGAGCAAAGGCAGGACAACTACAGAGGAAGTGTTCCGCCGTATCATCGTCCTCTCCACAAGCAGGACAGATGGTGGTGTCGCTCAAGCCCAATACATTTAAGTGTTTGGCGAAAGCTTGGTGGCCCGAAAGGACGCCCACAAGCAGTCTACAGTCGATTCTCCTGAGAGACAGAAGAAAGGACGCGGACCTTTTGCAGATGTCCGGAAGCAGTCGCTTGGCCTGTCTGCACCCAGCACAATCACGCCACCGACGCTCGTGTTTGCGAGAAACCCAAATATCGATGGATGACCCAACCACAGATGCAGGCAGACCCAGCGCGGGTTCAGGTCCTGAAAGAGCTTCTTCTGAACCCAGCCTGGCAAGCCCATCAGCGATCTCATTTCCCTGGATACCAGTGTGACCTGGGACCCAAACAAGTTTGACCGTGTTTAGCCTACCGACCAAGTTCAAAGCAAGCTTGAGTTCGAGCACTAGCTTGGACGAGGTGAGAGGGTTAAGCAGCGCTTTTAGTGCAGCCTGGCTGTCACTGCAAACGCATATACTTTTAGCCCTCCACCTGTTTGTCACAATATAGCGCATAGCCATAAGGATAGCGAAAATCTCCGCCTGGAAGACAGTCGCGTGGTTACCTAAAGGGTAGTGTAGTCTAATGTTCTCGCATTCCACGAAGACTCCAGAACCAGACCCCTGTCCGGTTTTAGAGCCATCCGTGAATACACGATGGCATTCTTTCCCTGGCTCAGAGTCCGGCCGAAGCCATTCCGTTGCCTGAGGAAAGTTGACGTGGTAGTTTTGTCGCAGTAGGATTTCTGGTGTCATTGCATCAGACGGCATATCCATAAGACAGGGGTCAAAGGATAATTCTCGCACAAGTTCATCAAAATTCCAATGCGCGTGGTACCAAAAGCCACCTCTCTTTAAACGGGAGATGGTTTTCAGTGTACACCCCATGATAAAAATATCAAGGGGGGGGAGATTCATCATAGCATCTAGAGCAGAACCCGGGGTGCTGGGGAAGGCCCCTGTGCAGCCAAGGCAAACTGTTCTTTGGAGTTTGGCGAAAGAGGCAGTAACACGTTTCCGCGAAAGCCTGTTCCACCACACAACCGATGCATATGAGAGAAGTGGTCTTACCATTGCCGTATAGATCCAAAGGACCCTTTTCGGAGATAAGCCCCATGTCTTACCAAAAGCGCCTTTGCACTGCCAGAAAGTCGACAGCGCTTTATCGGTTTTCGATTCAACATGCTTGGACCAAAGAAGTTTTCTATCGAGGATTACTCCAAGATATTTGACTTCGTCAGAGATCGGGATAGTGACACCTTTTAGCACAAGTTGAGTCAGACCAGTGAAGTTCCTCCTCCTCGTGAAGAGAACAACCGTAGTTTTAAGAGGATTCACTGAAAGCCCATTTCTTGTGCACCAATCATCGATCAAGCCCAAGGATCTCTGCGCCTGAGAGCAGACAGTCCTTAGGTTCGAGCCGACAGACAGAACGGCGACATCGTCCGCGTAGGCTTGTGTGTAGGTTCCAGGAAGATTGAGTAACGTTAGCAGAGAGTCTACTACCATACACCATAAAAGGGGAGACAGAACACCACCTTGTGGGCAGCCCCTGTTTACCCCTGTCATGACGCATTTGCCACAATCCGCCTCGGCAATCAACGTCCTGTACATTAGCATTGCTTTAATCCACAACACCAATGTTTCATCTATACCGTGATGTCTAGCTGCGTTACACATGCTGTCAAAAGTCGCATTATCAAAAGCACCTTCAATATCGACGAAAATACCCAACGCGTACTCCTTCCGATCAAGAGCGCTTTCGATCCTACCAACAAGGTTCTGAAGCGCAGTTTCACAGGATTTTCCGCGCTGATAAGCATGTTGCATCTCAGAAAGAGGATGCGATCGAAGAGCAACATTGCGCACGTGCAGCTCAACCAGTCTTTCCAAACTTTTCAGCAGGAAGGAAGACAGACTTATGGGTCTGAAACTTTTGGCGAGAGTGTAGTCAGTCTTACCGATTTTTGGTATGAACACGACTTTAACCATACGCCAAAGAGAAGGTATGTAGGCCAAGGCCAAGCTAGCGGTGAAAATTCTTTTCAACGTCGGCATCAGCTGACTAAAACCTTGTTTCAGCATAGCCGGGTAAATTCCATCCGGACCAGGTGCCTTGAAACTCTCAAACGATGCAATTGCATATTTGATAGCGTCATCCGTCACCACTCTGGATGCAATATACCAGCTACGCCGCGTGGTGTTTGTCCGTTCCGTGGTGGCCACCGTTTCCGGTACCACTGAAGAGCGCGTAGTGATCTGATTTCCCGGGAAATGAGTCTCCAACAGAAGACTGAAAGTCTCCGCCTTTGTCTCAGTGTAGGTGCCATCAGATTTTTGGAGCGATTCCAGTTTACTTGGTCTGTCCCTTTTGAGGACTTTAACAAGTCTACTGGTTGCACTTAGTGATTCGACCTCCTCACAAAATTTCCTATAAGAGTCATTTTTCGATTTACGAATCAGTCTCTTAAATTCTTTTTGCTTCGATCGATACAGATTCCAGTCTTCTTCTAAGTTGGTTTTTAAAGACCGATTTAGGAGCTTCCTGGTTTCTCTGCGAAAACGCTGCAGTTCGGTATTCCACCAAGGTACCGGTTTTCTGCAGGAGTTTTTTGTAACCGGACACGCTTGTTCAAAACAACGGATAAGGACGCTGTTCAGATCCTGAGCAGACCTCTCTACCCCTTGTATTGACCTTAATTTAAGTGGAGCTTTAACAGAATTGCCAAGTTCCTCCTTAAACCGTGCCCAATTCGTTTTTCTCGGATTTCTCCTCTCTTGCGAAGGTGAAACTTCACAGTAGATTTGAAATTCGATGTATCTGTGATCTGACAAAGTGCTATCTGGCGATACCCTCCAATTGATGATAGTCTTGGAATGCCTGTTGGACAGGGTAATATCGATTACTTGCTGTCTCCTGGCTGTAACAAATGTAGGCCGACGACCCACATTGTTGATGGTGATGTCAGACGATAGGATGAAATCCAGAAGACGATCTCCTCGTATATTGCATTTGCTGCTGCCCCAAACAGTGTTTTGAGCATTAGCATCGCAACATAAGACAAGACCAATCTTTTTGACCTCGCAGTACTCTATGAGCTCAACAATTGCCTTTGGTGGTGGAGGAATTAGAGAGTCATAGGGGAAGTAAGCCGATGCAACAACAAAGGTTTCCCAATTGCCATTTGCATGGTAAGTGATAGTTGCAGCAACCAAATCTTGGCCACAAAACCGTTTGATTTTAACTGCCGTGAGGGATTTCGATACAACAAGACATGTCCTAGGTCTCTCGGACAGTTCATCGTAAAGAACATGGTATGCACCGCTCAACTCACCAAGGCCACAGATGCGATTTTTCCACACCCATGGTTCCTGGATGGATGTTATGCGGTTTTTTGTCCTACTGACAGCAAGCCTCCTACTTAAAAGAGCAGTAGCAGCCTTACAGTGTTGTAGGTTGATCTGAGTGAACAAAATGGATGTAAACTCTGGGTTACGACCACTATTAGCACTACTTGACATTGAAATGGAAATTAATCCTACCAAGGTGCAGATAGGGACGCATGTCGTACCTAGACTTGATGATCTCGGCAGAAGCCTTGTCTATGCTCACAACCAGAGAGCTACCATCTTCATCGTGACGGTTTTTACTCTGCCTGTGAGAACGGACAATCCAGGCTTTTGTGTCGAGACCAGGATTCTGGGCATGCAAACGCGTTAGCACGTCCGCCGATTTCCCCAGTTTCCCAGGAATCCAGCAGACAGCACGCGTGAGCTTGGGTGGTTTGTAGACCTCAAAAATTGTGGTCCCGTGGGGAGGGATCTTCGGCACCATGTTGCTGACCCATTTCGAGGTAAGCTGCGAGGAGGTATTCACCGTGAAGGTTCCGTCCTTGAACTCACATCCCTCAACCTGGATACAAGCATTAGTTGCCGCGGCAAGCTCCAAAAGATGTGCTTTACAGTGTTTGCACTCTGCATCGCTCATGCTATTGTCATTGCCTGCTTTCCCTATACGAACTGCTAGAGAGGAGACAGCGGCATCTTTGTAGGATGGCCTCTTGTCCCGCACCTTAGCTGTTCTGCGTTCGAAAGAAGCACTCTGACCGACAGAGCCATCCGCATCAACAAAGTTCTGTCCGCTGGTACTGCAACCTGGGTTGGTTCCAGCACCTGCATCATTCAGTACCAGTGCACAGGTAGCTCCAACGATTGGAGGGCCTCGGGAGCTCTCGCCTGTAGGTGCGATTGCGACGTCCAGTTTCCTTCCGCCAGTACTGCTTCCATTTCTGGTAGAAGCACCGGCTTCATTAGGAGACCGCACGCGGACAGACTCACAGACTTGAGGGGGGTTTATTCTCTTTTCGAGCTTGGGTCGCTTCTTCTTGCTTTTCGGGTAGGCAGAAGAGGAGGCAGCGTCAGATCCAAGGGGTTGGTTGGCTTCAGTTGGTGAGACTTCCACCGACCGGTTCCTTTTCAAAGGCGCCGCCGAAGAGCTGACGGATGTGCTTGCGCCTTCAGCAGGTGCAGCTTCTTTGCGCCGCAGATCCCTCAGCTTCTTCCTTTTCCTTTTCCGCTGTCCCTTAGACAGGCACAGCTCAAGGACCGCCTCTTCAGGAGCCCGTTCAACCAAGGTGTCCCGGGTCTGACCGTCAGTGGCAGTGCAGTGAGCCACAGCTTGTCTCATGCTCAATTTGCCGAATGAATCAGACATAGAGCCGCATGAGTCGCTTGTGAAGTCAGGTATGAATGTTGGGACCTCCAGAATCCGTGTCCCGGCCGTAGTCGAGAAGACTACGGGTGGATTTTGGCTATTGCCATTACCACCTAGAGTAATCAATTCCTTTTGTTTCTCCATTCATAACGTTTTTGAGTGTTTACCACTGGCTCCTGTGGGAGGGATTTACTGAGGATAGGCTAGCCGTTGCCTCAAACCCTTAGTTGGATTTTAGTCGCCTCTTACGACAGGCATGCCTACCTCGGGTATATTCTAACCCCTACCCGAAGGGAATCAATACATACATAGTACTAGATGCATAAACAAGCCCCCTTTATCAATGGGTGAGTTAATAAGGGATGAAATGTTGAAGTAATTTGTTGATGGAATAAATAGGTTCGAAAACCAACTCAATACTGCAATTTGGCTGAATGAATCTTCAGACACAATCAGGCAGCAATAAAAGCACTCGAATCAAAGATAGTGTGTATGTTTTAAATTGGTCAGACACTATCGTTAATCTCTAACCGATATAATTGAATAAGTGCACGCTAACGTTGTTCATAGTTCCTGGCCAGAGAGACCTACTAAGCAAGTCTAGAGCCGGCGAAAGATACTTCGCGAAAGCTCGTCAAAAACAGAAGATTTGGTATAGGTACATATACATTTTCCAGTTTCGAAAACTCTTGTTTATACCTAATGGTTTCTCATGAAATCTCGAAAACTATAACTGTTGAGAGAAGATTTCGAAATTTCCACAACGAAGTTAGATAAATGAATTGAACAATTTTATATCAATTTATTCCGTTAAAAATTTCTTTAGTTTTCTCGTTCTCAGATTTAATCCCAAGTCCGCCAGTTTCCTAACCCCAAATAAGTGCAACACAAAAAAACGCATGCCTATAGTTTTCGGTTTGACAGCTTGTCATTGCACTTTAGGGTGCATTCAGGGCTTTTACTGCTGACGTTGCCAGATCCGTCGCAACACTCCCCCCCGGTACGTCCTTCTGAGGATTTACCACATCGTTCAATCGACGGATATCAATCCAGCAGCAGTTTTTACTAGGGCGCTTCTTACTCGGCCATCTGGACTCTTTTTAACTTCAACGACTCTTCCCTTGGGCCAGCAGGTTCTTGGGCTATCGGGATCAACTATATATATATACACGATGTCATCAACCTCGATATGTTTCACTTCGTCGAACCATTTACAGCGCCGAGTTATCACAGGCAGGTATTCTCGCACCCACCTTTTCCAGAAGGCGTTAGCGAGCTGTTGCGATGTTTGCCAATTTCTCCGAAGTTGTATTCCATCACTTACAGGTTCTGCAAGAGGTTTTATGCCAGTGGAGCTGCCTAGAAGAAAATGGTTTGGAGTCAGAGCTTCCTCCTCCTCATGACTGATGGGTATGTACGTTAATGGTCGGGAGTTCACGATCATCTCAACCTCCATTAGAGCACCACGCAGTAATTCCTCGGTAGGGTTACGCGATGGTAGGACTTTATGCAAAACATCCTTGACCGACCTTACAAGACGCTCCCAAACGCCTCCCATGTGGGGTGATGCGGGAGGTATGAATCGCCATGTCATAGAAGAACTGGTAAAGGCCTTTATCATTTCATTTTGATTCATTGTGGCAAATGCTTCCTTCAGTTGTCGTTCCGCACCCTTGAAGTTCGTTCCGTTATCGCTCCACAACTCTACCGGAGAACCACGTCGGGCCATAAAATTCCGAATCGCTATGATACAGGAATTTGTTGACAAGGATTGGGCCACTTCTAGATGGATCGCTCTTGTTGTCAAGCAAGTCAGTAATAGGCCATACCTCTTTTCGCTGCTTCGACGCACAGATACGAACATAGGCCCAAAATAGTCCACTCCAACATAGGTGAATGGTCGACAGAATGCTGCTACACGCGCTGGTGGCAGTAGGGCCATTTTTGGTGGTAACGGACGCGCATGATGATTTTTACAATCCTGACAATTCCGCCGCACTTTGCTTAGAGTGGCTCTTAGTCTCGAAATCCAAAATTCCTGTCGAATTTCGTTGACCACAGTTTCATGGTTGACGTGGTGGTATCTGCAATGGCGATCAAGAACAATTAAGGTGGTTACATACTCACTCCTGGGCAATATTATGGGGTCTCTTTTGTTTTCCAAAGTCACCCTTCCCCCCAGTCGAAGAACGCCATCGGTGTCTAGGTAGGCCGAGAGTTTGTAGAGAGGGCTCGCTTTCTTTATTGAATTTCCTTTTGAAAGCAGCGTTATCTCCTCCGAGTAACTATTAGTTTGAACTTCTTTGTACAATATGGTTTCAACCAACAGTATTTCGTCTTGGGATGGTGAGTTAATCTTTACTGGATTCCCGTGAACCTTTTCTCTCCAGAAGCGGGCAATATGAATAACCGCAGCAGTAATCTTAAGTAGCCTTTTCCATGTAGAAAATCGCTCAGGTTGAATTAATGGGTTTGATTTGTCAAAGACTTCCTCAGTCACGTGGACTCCAACATACTGGACACGAAGTTCTTGGTCCGTGGGTGTACAACCTTTTCCATTTTCCTGTGGCCAAGCGCTCGGATCTTCTTTAAGGAAAGCCGGTCCTTTAAGCCACCGACTGTTATTGGAAAAATCTGGGATTTTTTGCCATTTTGTGGCTTCATCCGCCACATTTTCAGCAGTAGGTAACCATCGCTGTTGGAAATGTGAACCTGTTTTATTGAATCATAGAAATTATGTTTTTCTTTGTTCAAAATTATTTTAATATATTTTTTCATTCGAATAAAATCAGCTTATCAGATAAGACTTGTTTGGATTTTTCTATATTCTGCTAATAGGTTATGGGCCTTAGCAATAATTATTAATCGAGATAGACGTATCACGAAATTAAAATGCCGAACAATATTGCTGAAAATTCTGATGCTGCGAATCAAAAGATTATCGTCCAAAATGGAAGTTGGTCGATTGAGAAGTTGGTTGGTTCCGAAAATTGGTCTACCTGGAGTTTTGGGATAAAGACTAGGCTAGAAATGGAGGATCTTTGGGACTGCGTAGAAGGAAATTGTTCAGACCGAAACAAGGAGAAACAAGGAGAAACAAGCTCGCTGTAAAATAATTCTTTCTGTCGACAAGCAGCTTTATGTGCATATTGAGAATGCTGGAACTGCTAAGGAGATCTGGAAGAAATTAAAGGACCTTTTTCAAGACTCAGGTTTGGAGCGAAGAATTGGTTTATTGCAGAAGCTGTGCTCTGTCCAACTTGTGGAGTGCAAATCAGTAGAAGATTACGTTTCTCAAATTGTGTCGGCTGCGAATAAGTTGAATAGCATTGGGTTCACTGTTGCTGACGAGTGGGTTGGAAGTCTTCTTCTAAAAGGCTTGCCTGATGAGTACAAACCGATGGTGATGAGCATTGGAGCCTCGGGAGTTGCTATATCTGCTGACAGCATAAAAATGAAGCTTTTACAGGATGTCAAGTTTAATCCTTCAAACAATGCTAGCACTAGCAGTGGTGCCTTGTTCACTTCAAAATCGGACAAATTTAAGAAACGTAACAAGCAGAAGAAGCCCAAGGAAGACAACAACAAAGCTTTGGTTGAATGTTATAACTGCAATGGTATTGGACATATTTCTACTAACTGCTCTTCTCCGAAGGATGTGCAAAGCTCAAGTGGAAAGAGAAGAGGAAATAAATCTTTGTTCTCTGCTTTGCAAGTAGAATTCAGCAGGACTAATGCCTGGTATATTGACAGTGGAGCGTCAGTTCACATGTCAAATAATAAGACTTTGTTCGAGTCGATTTCAAATTATCAAGGTGACGTCACAACGGCTGATAATAACTCCTTGAAGGCTGTTGGAAGAGGCGATGTGAAGCTGAACCTATCTGATGATGAAGACATCACTATCAAGGATGTCATTCATGTACCTGAATTGGCTACTAATCTACTTTCCATTAGCGAAGTTACAAAAAAGGGCAATAAAGTAGTTTTCCAAGGAAATAATTGCAAGATCTACGATCCTGAAGAAGATGTTATCGCAACCGCAAGTTTAGTAAACGGAATGTATGTTCTTGACATGAAACAGCAAAGTTTGGTATATTCTGTTGCAGCCAAAACCGAAGATTTCAAATTGTGGCACAGACGCATGGGCCACTTGAACCAAAGTAGTTTGAAGTTACTACGAGATGGGTATGTGACTGGTGTACATTTCAATAAGGTCGAAGATCTTCAATGTATCGCTTGTACAGAAGGCAAAATACATCGTCAAAGTTTTCCATCAAGTAACACCCGTTCTTCTAGAGTTTTGGAGCTTGTCCATTCTGATGTCAGTGGTCCCATGGAAGTTTGTTCAATCGCTGGAAGTACATATTTTCTGACATTCACCGATGACTTTTCCAAGAAAATTTTCATTTACTTCTTGAAGTCTAAAGGAGAAGTTGTGAAATATTTCAAAGAGTTCAAAGCATTTGTCGAAAATCAGAGCGGTCAGAAACTGAAAAAATTCCGCAGTGATAATGGAACAGAATTTGTTAACCATGAGATGACTTCTATACTGAAAAAGAGTGGCATTCTACATCAGACAACAGTTCCATATACACCGGAGCAAAACGGGACGGCAGAACGAGTTAACAGAACCCTAGTTGAGAAAGCCAGATGCTTACTTAATGATTCTGGACTTGGCAAGGAATTTTGGGCAGAAGCTGTCATTACAGCGACCTACATTGTCAACCGTTCTCCTCATAAAGGATTGTTGAAAACTCCTGAGGAATTGTGGTCTGGTGTAAAACCTAGCTTAGAACACATGAAGATTTTTGGTTGTGTGGCAATGTCACATATTCCCAAGAAAAAACGTGCTAAGTGGGATCCAAAAGCTGAACGATGCATTCTTGTAGGCTACTCAGAAAGTTCAAAAGGATATCGTCTCTATAATCCGCATAATCGTAAAGTTTTTTTGAGCAGAGATGTTACTTTCATGGAACAGCGTTTTATGAATAGGAAATACACAGAAGCAACATCAAGTTCCTCAACCGATGAATTCCTAAGTACAGAAGTGTTGGTTGAAGTAGGGGTTGATAACATTTCTCAAAATCATCATGATGCTGAAGAAGTATCTATAATTCCTCAAGTAATCAACAACGAACAGCATGTGGACTCGGACGACTCATTATCTTTTTCATCTTTCGGCGAAAATAACAATGAAGTGGGGGAAATTGAGAACAATGCTGTTGAATTTGATGGAGAATTACCTGAAGACCCTGGTATACGACGGAGTGCACGTATTGCGAACCAAGAGGTCATACATTACACGTACGTGGCTTCTAATTATTCGGAAGATGAACCTGTCACTGTAAAGGAAGCTATGGAGGGACCTGAAAAGACTGAATGGCTTCAAGCTATAAACAACGAGATGGAGTCGCTGATTGAAAATCAAACTTGGATTCCCACTAGTTTACCAGATGGGAAATCAACTATCAAGACCAAGTGGATTTTCAAGAAGAAGAGTGAAGCAAATAACAACATTCGTTATTAGGCCCGCCTTGTTGCAAAAGGCTACAGTCAACGGGAAGGCATCGACTACGAGGAGACGTATTCTCCAGTTGTGAGATACACATCCATCCGATATTTGATGGCGCTTGCTGTTAAGTATAACTTGGACATACAACAAATGGACGCCGTGACTGCCTTTTTACAAGGTGAATTGAAGGAGGACGTCTATATAAATCCACCAGAAGGTTTTCAAGATAACTCTGGTCATGTATTCAAGTTGAAAAAGGCCTTGTACGGGCTGAAGCAAGCCAGTCTGGTTTGGAACCAGAAATTAGATCATGCCTTGCAGAATAATGGACTGAAGCGTTCGAATGTGGATCCATGTATCTACTATAAAAGGAATGGATCAAAAATGACATATTTAGCCATTTACGTTGATGACATTCTAGTTTTCACCAACGATCCGAGTTATTTTAACCTACTAAAGAAGAAGCTCATGACGCAGTTCAAAATTAATTTTCTGGGAAAGGCTAAGCAAAGCAGTGTCTTGGGATGCGGATAACTCATGCCAATAGAAAAGTTTATCTGGATCAAGAAAAGTATATTCAGAGGATGCTGGCACGTTTCAATATGGAAGAATGCAATGCCGTTGGTACACCTTTGGATGTAAATCAAAAACTTACTAAAGAGTTATCTCCCAAAACTGAGAAGGAGCAATCGGAGATGAAGAAGATCCCGTACCAGCAAGCGATTGGAAGCTTGTTATTCGCTGCAAATTGCACTAGACCAGACATTTCGCAAGCAGTAAACCACCTCAGCAAGTTTAACAACAATCCAGGCATGCAGCACTGGAATGCGGTCAAAAGAGTGTTTAGGTACTTGCAAGGTACGAAGTCAGCAAAGATAGTATTCAGTCGCGATGGAAATCCTGATTTGCTGGCATATTCAGATTCAGACTGGGCCTCTGACAGTGACGATAGGAAATCAGTAACAGGATACGTTACTCTGCTACAAGGAGGTGCAGTTTCGTGGAATAGTCAGCGTCAACAAACAACAGCTCTATCCACCACCGAGGCCGAGTATATGGCGTTATCATCTGCAACGCAGGAAGTATTATGGCTTCGAGAGTTGGATGCAGAGCTTAACATGAGCAATAAACCCGAAGTTCCGACTACAATCTTTTGTGATAACAAGAGTGCTCTGCACCTAGCGACAACATCAAGCTATCATTCTAGGACAAAACATATCGACATACGTCATCACTTCATAAGAGAGAAGTATCAACTTGGACTCATTAAATTTGCAAGTGTTGGCTCAAATGACATGGTTGCAGACAACTTGACGAAAGGAGTAGTTAAACAGAAGCACAATTTCTGTTGTGGAAAAATGGGACTAATTTTCTAATTGAAACTAGGTTCAAGTGGGGGTGTTGGAAATGTGAACCTGTTTTATTGAATCATAGAAATTATGTTTTTCTTTGTTCAAAATTATTTTAATATATTTTTTCATTCGAATAAAATCAGCTTATCAGATAAGACTTGTTTGGATTTTTCTATATTCTGCTAATAATCGCCAGTTAGATAAGTCCGTTAGCTCCAAGGTTTCGCTAACACGAAAGGCCACGAACTGACTGTAGCGTCGATGATCAGAACGAAGCCAAGATAATACTGTTAGAGAATCTGACCAGAATATAACCTTTGATATCCGATACTGGGGAGAAGGCAAAATTCCGACTTAAGGTAGCACCTGGGTATCTTCATAGCCGCCACCTCAGGCAATAATCGAAGCCACGTCTTCCATTTCGAATACTGCTCATCATGAATTGGTTGATCCCATGTGCAACCTGACTGCCATGTCTCTTGAAGAATTATTTTTGCATACATAACATAGAATCCAAGGAGACCAAGTGGATCGAATATGGTCATAACCAGACTAAGCACTTCTCTCTTCGTAGGTCGTCGGTTCCCCAGTAGGATATCGTCGTTTCTATAGCGTTTTGACATCTTGAATGTGAAGCAATCATCCTCAGTGGACCACCACATGCCCAACTCCTTCTCCGTAGTCAGTTCGTGATTCCCATTCAGATCCAATGCTTCAGTGGTTTGGACATTCAGAGCATTTAGAACAGTTTTCGAATTTGATACCCAGTTGCGCATCTGAAATCCACCCTTGGAGTGCACTAAATCAACTTCCCTTGCCAGCCTTATCGCCTCTTCTTCAGTGTCCACGCTGTCTAACATGTCATCGACATAGTGGTTCTCCAGAATACATTGGACAGCCCGGGGATATTGTTCGCGAAAATCCTCTGCGTTCCTGTTTTTAACGAACTCAGCAGAGCTCGGAGAGCACGCAGCGCCAAACGTCATCACCATCATGACATATGCGGTCGGAGTTTGAGACCCTGGTTCGATCCATAAAAAGCGCTGAAGCGCTATCTCCTCCAATAGCTACACGCCTCTGTCGAAATTTGCGAAGTGCTGACACCAGTGACGTTAACTGATCCGGTCCCTTTAAAAGCATGGTGTTCAAAGATACACCATCGACCTTAGCCGCAGCGTCCCAAACGAGACGAAGTTTTCCCGGTTTGTTGGGATTGCTTACTGAAAACACTGGAAGATACCAGCAATTTGTCTCGTTGATTTCATCTGGCCGTAACTTGCGAGCATATCCTTTCGCTAGGTAATCGTCCATCTTGCGTTGTAGGGCGTTGGCGAGTAACGGATCTTTTTGCATTTTCATTAACATACATCTGGCTCTCCTTTTAGCCATGGGGAGACTGTCAGGAAGTGAAGTATTGCCCCCGTTCCATAGCAAGCTGGTTTCAAAATGGTCTCCAACTCTTCGAATGAATTTCTGCAACTGCTCATAGGCACATTGGTCATCTTTGGACAAGGCCGCTCCACTTTTACCTTCGGTTCCCAAGTTGTCGAGGCAGATATAGTTTTTGACAGTCTCGAGCAATTTTGCGGTTACAGATGTGTCACAATCGCAGATGTGTAGACCGCAGAAGTGATACGTCTTCCCAAAGTAGCGTGATTCACGTTCAGTTAATTGGCCCTTTATCGTCCAGCCTAATCGGGTTTTTTCCGCCACTGGCTCGAAGGAGGCTCCCTCTTTAGATTTTAAGCTTACGCCAAGACGACAGTTGTTCAGACCAATAAGAAGCTTCGGTACGGCATTAGTGTATGATTTTAGAGGCAGTCCAATTAAATGCTTATACCGATCCTTAAGTTTTTCCGCATCCAAAGTTTGCTGTGGAAGACTTAAGTTCTTCACTGTGTGGACGTCCTTGAGTGGAAATCGCACTGCTCTATCTACCCCGGATATTTCTAGGTTTACAAGCTTCGAATCGTCTTCGTAGCGGTGTGTGTTTGAAGTCCATTGTAAATGTAGTGGCTGAGTAGTGCCTTTAAGGTGTAGTGCTGCCATCAAGTCTTCATCGATTAACGTGAGGGACGATCCTTCATCAAAAAAGGCGAATGTTGATAATTGTACCCCAGTTCCGTAAAGGGTGACGGGAAGCACTCGAAACAGAATTGGATCATGGTCTTGACGATGAGCGTTACAACTCATATGAGTGGATATCGAAGTAGTAGCCGAAGTTGTCCTTTTGTGCAGGCTAGGATGGTGGAAAAAGCGGCATCCATCAACACCGCATGTATCAGAGAAAAGGCATGCACGCGGATAGTGTGGGTTGAGGCATCTTCGACAAAGTTGGTTGGTCCTTACAGCTTTCCACTTCTCAGGTCTACTTAATTTTGAGAAAACGTTACAGGTCTCGACGTTTAAACAATTACCCTTGCAAATGACACATACCTTGGTGTTGACATCTTCGGACAATTCAGTGTGGGTATTTAGCATTCCTCTCCGACGAACCTTTGATGACGTACTAGGGATTATTATGCTGTTCGCGCCTTGTGCTAACTGAAACAACCAGTTGCTAAAGTCCTCTAGCGTAGTTGTTGATAACGTCAGTTTGTGCATCCCCCAAAATGGGCCTAAAAGGCCGGGAAGTTTGGAGACTAATTCCAGCTCCGGATTATTTAGATGATTAAGCAAGTCAGATGCTTTCATAGTGGCGCATATGTTCTGCACTTCAATAGCAAAATCGACGAGAGTCTCCGGGCGGTTTTCTTTAGGTGGTGGCATTTCTCTTATCTGTGACAATAAGGTGTCTATGATGAGTTCTGGCCTTCCAAACTTCATACGCAGGGTAGATATTATTTGCGGTACACAAGAGGCATGAAGCAACAAATTCTTAACCGCACTCCTAGCGGAACCATCTAAAGCCTGACGGAGACGAATCAAATTTTCGTGATCAGAAAATCCACAAATATCAGTGGTTTGTTCGTAGCTGGCGATAAATAATGGCCATTCTTCAGGTTTTCCCATAAACTTTGGCAGATCTTTGGAGAGACCGTTGCGTGCAGCTAACTGATCAGCATTAATACGACGGGTATAATTTTGGTCGGTTTGCGGGACGGTGGTAGCGTTATTTACTGGTGCAGCACTAGTCACATTAGATGGGACTACACCAGGCAGCCATTCGGATGAATTGTTTCTTGTATTTTCCACACACCTCATTTCCAGCGCAATAAGCTTCTCGAGAACTTGACGGAAAAGCGGATCCTGCTGCTGTACTGTTGGCGCGCTGCTCGGTCGCCCGTCATCCCTTACTCTTGGTTGAATATTTGTTTGCGCTGCAGTTGTACTTTCTGCTCCCGGTGCTCCAGTCGGTAATGAGTTTGCTCCGCACGTTTCCTTCAACCAGGTTTCGACATGAGTACTGCTTTCTTCCTCGTCTTCAGATTCTGAACATTTCTCTTCTTCTTCCTCCAACTGCACTACTAGGTCTCTTTGCCGGCGTAACAGAGTCTCCCTTTGTCGAACTAGAGTCTCTTTTTGCTGTAAAATAGATTTTTCTTCCTGCACAAGCTGCATTTCAGCCTGCAATCGACGAATACTAATGTTCGAGCCCTTGGAAGTCTTGGAGCAGGTTGATTTAGCGGCACCTCTGGCAGTTTGTTTGCCTGCTAAAGTGATGCTGCGAATGGTAGTGGATGCAGGAGCACTAAAAACTGCAAGTGAGTTAATTTCTTCACCAGTAAGAGATCTACGACGATCTGTTGACCTTTCACCACCATTTATCTCCATATTACTGTCCCCGCGGTTGACTGTGTGGGTATCACTTGCTCCTAGGGTGTGTTGGGATCCCGTGATTGCGAATGTCAATAGATCGGAACATGACTTGCATCGCCAATCCTCGTTCGCAACAGCATCCGTCACTCCAACGCATAGATAATGATACCAGCCATCGCAATTATCACAGAACACCATCCACTCGTTATCCTTGTTGTTGCACGCAAGGCAATTGTAGTTCCTACGCTTGGTTCCAGAAGCTTGGGGTTTAGGGTTCTTTGGCGCCATAAAGACATTTTTAATATGTTGAGAGAAGATTTCGAAATTTTCACAACGAAGTTAGATAAATGAATTGAACAATTTTATATCAATTTATTCCGTTAAAAATTTCTTTAGTTTTCTCGTTCTCAGATTTAATCCCAAGTCCGCCAGTTTCCTAACCCCAAATAAGTGCAACACAAAAAAACACATGCCTATAGTTTTCGGTTTGACAGCTTGTCATTGCACTTTAGGGTGCATTCAGGGCTTTTACTGCTGACGTTGCCAGATCCGTCGCAACAATAACGGTTAATGTAAGGTTCAAAACAAGCCTTTTGAAAAATTCAGCTCGCTCAGCAAAACCGCGGACAGTTCGTTCTGTCTATTTCGATGAGTTTTTGCGAGCTTATCGTCGGCACCACCCCGACGAGTCTTTGAGTTCACCCCTGAGGGACAACGAGGAAGAGGGAGACCCCACCTCAGGTGGCGCGCACAATTGGAGAGCGACCTCAACCAACTTGGTGTGCGTAACTGGAGGCACATAGCGAGGGACCGAGCTGGCTCACGACTAACTAACCCTCTGGACCAATCGTAATGTAATTTGTCCAAGAGAAAGTCTGGGACCTAAGGATATGCGACTTTTAATACTGAATATTTAGAAGGAAAGGGAGTGGAGAAACATTGTATGCATTTTTAAATCCCTGCAATAAGTCAACATTTTGTGGGCGCAGTAGCGCAGTGGTTAGTGTGCTGGACTACTGTGCGAGGGATCCCAGGTTCGATCCCCGGAAAAACACAAATTACATCTTAAGGTTTTTTCTACATTACCTACCACCTCTCGCGAACGTCTAACAAACATCCGAGAGTATGACTGTCCTGAAAAAGTTTCTCAATTCAGCCGTTCGGACTCGGCATAAAATTGTAGGTCCCTTCCATTCGTCCCAAAAATAGAAACTCAAACAAACGAATGATTGCGAGAAGTTAGGCCTAGGGTGTCTACCGCCTGTTGCGCCACCTATTTATTTAATAAGTCAAAATTGGTATTAGTTACTGCACTTACTAAAAGTTTGCAGGGCGACGAGCATTAGCTGTATAAATAGATACAGCTGTATACATAAACGTATTTATAAAGTAAAACTAAAAAAAATAAAAACAATTTAAAGGTTGTTGTAGTTTTAACAAATTTAAATCTGTTGTAGCATTAACTCGAAGTATAATGTATAGGTACCTAAGTTTAAGAGCTGTAGGTATATATTGTTTTAAGCATTTTTAGAGCCCGAATCGTGTGTTTAGACGCGTACGCCAGACTCCAGACACTTTATTTAAGCAAATAGATTTGTTTACCTACTTCACTTTATTTGAAAAGTTACTGATGTCACATTATTTTTTTATTTCAGGTCATTTCGAGCGTCGGTCGCGTCAGGTGTGACACATCACACATCTGTGTAAATCTGCAAAATAACGAACGTGTTTCCGTCCGTGTGTTTCGTGTTGTGTGTTGTTTTGCCCGGTTTTATTTATTTATTTTTAATTGCGAAACGTTTAGGAATAGTTTACGATTAATTTACTCCCGATAACCATAGGGAGGGATCATGACGTAATCTTGAATGACAAAAATCTCGAATGTACAAAAATCTCGAAAGACTATATCTCGAAGAAATCTCGAAAATAAAAATTAAATTTGAGATTTTCCCATAGGCAAACAGTAAACCCAAGCAGGGGGGTTGCAGGGGCGCAGCATGCCCCCCCATACGGATCTCACTTTTTAAAACCATTTTTAATATTACTTCGAAATTTTTTTTCGAGATTATTTTTTTCGATATATCGTGGTATATATGTATATAACCCCCATAGGGACTATAACCACCCCCCTATGTCTGAAAATGTGTTTCTTCCGATTCTATATGTAGCTACTCGAAAGTGCTATTTTCTAATTTATCGATTTCGAGTTGTGTTCGAAAGTGTTGCTTCTCGCGAAAGAATAAATGAAAACAATCATTACCTAAAAATGTAACAAATTAATACCTAATCCCAACCATCAAGATTATAATACGCATAAGGAGCAGAAAAATCCATGAGGGTGAGTAATTATTATATTTTTTATTTTATTCTCTTAATATTTTATGTATGTATTTCTTTCTTATTGTATTCATCCACATTAAGAATCATTTCTAGGACATACTACGATATAGTTTCTAGGTCTCAACTATTTTTTTCCTATCTATAATTTCTCAATACATTTTTTCCCCTTCTTCTCTATTTCCTTATCTATTTATTGGAAGATCGATATGCCTTAAAAATCAACCTTTAATTATTATGTATTGCAAACAAAAATGCTGTGTAATTTTCTGTGTGTTTTGTATTACAGGCCCCTTCATACATCACTCAGCTTCTTCTTCGTACGAGAATTTTTCCATCTCTGAGATACAGCTTAACCTTAGCTCATTAGCATCATTTGTGAGTCTATGAAACGTGCTGTGAGTTAAAAGTTAATATTTTCTGCTGCCCGTAGAAGAAAATCGAGCTTCTGTCCTAGTTTAAGTGGTTCCAGCTTATGCCAATACATACCTACTATGTGTAATAGGCTTTCCTAAAACTGTTTTCCTATATAGCTTGATAGCTTGTGGAAGATCGTTCCTAAATGTCAAATAAAGTTTGAAATCAGTGCCCGACGGCTTCGAAGTTTTAAGAAATCTTCTTTAACCGGCTATGTTTTTTAATACCCGGTACCACACTGTAGTGAGGGTATCTATATTCACTTTGTCATTCCATTTGTAACGCCCATAAGGAGGCGTTGTAGGTATGACAAACTATATATATTATTGATCAGCATCACTTTCTTAGTCGATCTAGTGATGTCCGTCTGTCCGCACGATTACGGCCGTAATTTAAGAGCTATCGACTTGAAATTTGGTACGTAAGCTTTTATCCACCAAACTGAGGCTAAGTTCGAAGATGAGCAAGATCGGATGAAAACTACTACTGCCTCCCATACAAAAATATCAGATTTATATAGCTTTTTATGTTAAAAATTAAATTTAAATAGCTACAGTAAAGATAGCAAGTTTAAACTTTGCACATATTGTTTTAATAATATTTAAAAATTTTTGACAAAAAATGAGCTTGGTCGAATAAAAAGTACCCATACCTCCCATACAAATATATAATTTTTTAATACTAAAATATTTTTTTTATTTTACAATAATATAGTACCGGGTATTTGAGCTTCGGCATAGTCGAAGATAATTGTCTTACTGGTTTTTTTTTTGCCTTGTTGAGCATATTTTCAAATTCTATGCCACAGTTTAAAGAAAATTTAAATTCCCTGTTCAAATAACAGTTCAATAATCAACGTATTGAATTTTGACTCCGCTCTAATTTCTATGGGTGGGCGCAGTAGCGCAGTGGTTAGTGTGCTGGACTACTGTGCGAGGGATCCCAGGTTCGATCCCCGGAAAAACACAAATTACATCTTAAGGTTTTTTCTACTGCGCCACCTCTCGCGAACGTCTGACAAACATCCGAGAGTATGACTGTCCTGAAAAAGCTTCTCAATTCAGCCGTTCGGACTCGGCATAAAATTGTAGGTCGCTTCCATTCGTTCCAAAAATAGAAACTCACACAAAACGAATGGTTGCGAGAAGCTAGGCCTTGGGTGTCTACCGCCTATTTATTTATTTTTTTTTTTCTAATTTCTATGGCCTAGCCCAAACCCTTTACTCTATAGAAAGCTGAAATTTTGCACAGAGGTTCCCTTTATGATGTATACAAGGAATAAGGAAGAATATTTGGAAATTCAACCCCTAGGGGGTAAAATGGGGGATCAAAGTTTGTATGGGGAAAATTTATATATTTCATCATCCGATCGACACGAGTACGATAACTACGACCCCAAAAATTGATAACGGTATTTTGTAGAGGGGTTAAATATCTACAAGCATTTTTTACTATGGAAGGGTTTCATTTAGGCGGGAGGGGCAATTTAAAAGTCTTTTATTATCAGTGTTGCCATTGTTTTTTAATGTATTTGTTTCCATTTAAAATATCATTTTCTTTAAATTACCCCTCCCGCCTAAACGGAGAAAGATAGACCCCTCCTCCCATAGTAAAAAGTGCTTGTATTTAACCCCTCTATCAATTTTTGGCGCCGTATAGTTATCGTACTCTCCCCCATCCGATCGATTTCAAACTCGGTTTGTGTACTCTAAAAAATAAGATGATTAATTTTTCCGATTTTGGAAATTTGCTTCGGGCCCGAGTTATTGGCGTCGACACCCTTTAAGGGGACCCTTTTCTTAACTCACGAATCGTTCGTCATATCAATATGCCGTTGAATATGCTTATCGCTTAATCGAACTTCAGCGTACATAGGTACTCCAAAGATATTCAAGCGGAGTTCTGTAAGAATGGGGCAATACTGTTAGAAAGTGGTACACATCCTCACGATCTTTATGGTTGCATCTTGGACAATGGACAGTATAGGAAGATCTGGGCAATGTGGACTGTAATTAAGGATTTGCTAGCTAGGAAATATGTTTTTTCCCGTAGATAATGGCTCAGTCTTCTATACTATGATCTGTGTTGAGATGCCAGCACTTTACTTATAAATTGATCATACCTATTATAATAAAGGAGGAAACTTACTGTAACTGACTGAAGAAATCTCTGTGTACCAAGTGCTATACGCGAGCGAAGCCGCAGGCAAAAGCTAGTCACCCTATTCCTGTACAGCGTTTGCACAGCTGAAGCTGGATATATTATAGCTTGCATTATGACGTATCTGCACATAGTAGAGAATATGCAAAGCTGTTGTTGCGGAATATTTAGCGCGTTGGAACGTCATATTTTTGCTTTCGATTACGTCTCTTGTTACGTATACCTATGCAAAGAGATCGTAAACCCTTCATAAATTATAAGCCTCCGGGAATCGTCAAATGTTGCATCGTGATAAACTGCAAGCTATACTGAATATTTTGGCACCTTGAAGTATAGGTAAGAGAACAAATTATCAGGAACCGTGATATATTTTCCTATCGATTTTTTTAGATTCGCACGTCATTCTGTATTCCCAGCCAAATATGTGTCTTTCTTTCATAATTCAAACTGTTTAAAGATGCGAGTACATTATGAACCATTGTTCAACAAATTTACCTGTACCAGTGTTTTTTTTTTTCATCTATGCCATTGCCCAACAGAGAACAGTTACCAGAGGTTCTTTGAAACTGAGGGCAAATATCCTATTTTCTCGACATTTTTTCATTCTCAACTGCACAGTCAGCCCTGTTTTTTGGAAGAACTTGTCAAAAAAGTTCTTGAAACCCGTCGTACGATAAAAGAATACAAATACAACGTAATTTTACTCATGTATTTACTCATTGTCCAAAAGTGTGCTGGTTAAATAGTCAATAAAAAAGTGGTGCTAATTTTTGACTCGCGTTTGCCTGCTTTTATTTGAAGCATGATTCACATTTCACACTTTCGCTGCAGATTATAATAGAATACGCGCCATTTTTGTGTTTTTCCCAGTATCTACAAGGAAAATAATTTTATATGTCAAGTTCGCCAGATTCGAAAAAAAAAAAACATTGTTGGGTAATCATGTGACAGCTCAATGCATTGTCAGTGTCACACTTCTGCTTGATTTCGCAAACTCTGTCGATACACGTCATTTCCTGGCCGCGCTCTGTGTGTGTGCCCATCTGTTAGAGTCGAACGAACATCCAAATATGTACTTATCACCCACAAGCGTTCTTTTATCTCTCATTGCAAGACAACAAGTTGAAAGTTACGTGGTCGCGCTACAAACAAAACAACGCGCAAAACACACAGCCACCAACGACGACGACGCGCCTTGCTCAAATTGGGTTGCATTGTATCTGATCCGATGAATCATTGTATATGAATAGTTCCTAACTAGCTATCATTTTGCAACATTTGATTGTTGCAAAACATAGATAGTAGAAGTTCTGGAAAACAAACAAACAAACGTCGAAAGAACTGTATTCAAATTGAAACAATTTAATTGATATCGAATATCAGTTTTTAGTTACATATTGTCTAGTTTGTCAAGCTAATAATAATAAACAATTAACACTTAGTGTGTATGTGTGTGAGGGGATCGATAAGCAAAGAGCCCGCGCAAAACTCATATCTTTATGACGAGTAAACAAATTGATTACGTCTGTAGTTTTATTGGATCACGTTGAGAAAGACTGAGAGCAGCAGGTTCATAATATGTAGCTTAGCTGTAGGTGTGTTATCGAAGAAGATCGGAGTAGAAACAAAACGGACTGACATTCAGTATATAATATTTGCTTTGTTATTGTTTAGCTTTTCGAGGAGCGAAAATGTTAAAATGTTATTTACATTTTAACTTAGTGACAGATTATAACATTTGATTTGAAGCTCGGAATGTCTCAGTTGTGGCTATAAAAAGATAAAAAGATATTGCCCTCGGCGCAATATCTGCTTCATTCTTTTGAAATTCTAATCAATATGTTGATGCTTGTTTTTAAGGTTAGTTTAAGTGTAGGTTATGGAGTGTGCTATGGAATCGGGCAAGCGTACTTAGAGGACGAGATGAGATGGTTAGATCAAGTATATAATCTCTCCTCTACCCGTATGGGGATTGCCCTTGATGATTTGGAGTCGATGGCGGAGGATCGAGAGCTATGTGTAGTTCGCACATTTACCTTACCAATAATCATTTTTGACCTTCCAATTATTATATTAAATTATATTTTGACGGTCACAGATCACAGTACCAGTAGGTAATTTTATATGGAAATTTTCTTGACTTCGTAAAATTTAGCTTGGACACTAAAAATTATAAACGGAATAAACTAAATATAAGCACATACGATTGTCAGATCTATCAATCCTCTGACAATGATTGACAACAAGCTTACAATAGCCAACTATCTTATGTCCGCGATTCTGAATTCAAATCCAGAAGCAAATTTCTCTTCTTTTCAGTAGAAGAACTGTCAGTTGAGTGCCAATCGAACGCTTTCAGAAGCGTTCGGAATTCGGATTGCTTCCGGACAATTCAATACAAAATTGTCCATTCACACGTTTGTAAGATTTCGTCCCAGATGAAAGTGTGACAATGATCTGACAATGACTTTTCTGACAACGTTGTCAGGTGGAAAACGCTGTGTTCACACGGTTGTCAGATTTTTGAATATGAAAAATTGGTCTATCCGTTGTCAGACATTGTCAGATAAATTAAAATGTTTGTTCCTTGGTTTTTGCAGTACTATTTTAACTCTATGTGTTAGAAGACTTCGATTCGAGGATGATGAATTGACACAAAAACGAGCGACGTAGTGTTTGGACGAAGGAGTGCGGGTGGCCCGTTGTCAGCAGGAAGGATTCTACTGCAAATTCCAAACTGAGGAGACGGAAATTTATCGCAATTTTTTACGAATGGTCTCAACACAATTCGATGGAATTCTAGCTTTGGTGACTCCACACATCAAGACACCAGTATATGCGCCAGCATTCAGGGTACTCATTATGTAAAATTTAAGACGACAGTCGTCCAAGCGATAGTAGTGCACGAGATCGTTTTTTATTTGCTTCACGTGATAGTACGTTTACACCGCACCTAAATTCATCATTTCAGCATTTCCTACATTTCGAAATGTTGAATTTCATAGCTATATTTGTAAGTTTGACAAATCGAAAAAACCTCATTTTTATGACTTTTGAGCTCACTGACAGAAAAAAAACCGCTGTAAAAAAATGTTTCAACTTTTTAAAATGAAAACTAGATTGTAAAAGCTAAAAAAGTAGGAAAAATTCGTCGGAATCCGTCCATATAAAGCATCTTTTGTTGTATTTAATAATATTTATTTAAGGTTGTATTTAATATGTGTGAATTATCACTTGTATTCATGTTTAAATTAATAACTACAACATGAATTCTGTAGGTACAAACCACTTCTAATTTCGAAACATAAAAAACATCATTAGGTTATCAATTCTGACGCTAGCTGCCAATTGAAATGTTGAAGTTTCAGTGGGAACGCAAAATTGGATTTCGAAATTTTGACTGCTGATATGTTGAGACCATCGTGTCGTCCATTGTTTATTTAGCACAAAGTTTGAGAACTTTCGGTACCTTTCAAGAACTTTCACAAACTGTAGTTGTAATAAGGATAGACGTCATCGTAATTGTCAGAAACGACATTTGACAAAATTCCTGTAAAAAGCTTAAAATTGTCTGCAAAATAAAGAAATCAATGCAAGACGAAGACGATACCTAATTAGCTATCGTGCAAACGGTATAGCCTCTGGACGATAGTGCTCTGTCGATTATTGAGCTACAAGAAGCAAATGTTGGATCGTCGAAACGGTATCGTCATGCGATTATTGACTCACGGAATGAGTGCCCAGGAAATCGATACGGTTTCATTGGCAGCTTTACCCAACTTTTTTTCTGTATTTGTCGAGGTGGCATTTGAATGTGTATCGCGTCGGCGACCTCTTACCACAGGGCTTCTTTGGGTAGTTTATATTCTGCGCATCCAAAAACTCCATGAACTAAATTGAACTAAAATGAACAAACTATTTCAGTAGCGTGATTTGAACTAAATTGATCGATCACTCAAATGAACTAAATTGCCCAACTCTAATCCTTAGATATCCAACGATAAAACGAAGAAAAATCCCACCCATCTTCTCCACAATCAATCTACTTGCACTTTGCAGGGTGACAGACCAAGCGAATCACATTGTTACGATGCGCACATATCCCACTATTATCGCGCCCTGATCAACATATCGGAAGCGATAAACTGCTGATTAAACAGTTAAAGAATGCTATATAAACGTTGAATACGGAGATGAGCCCCACGCCACCGTGCGCTGGTATGTGTCTAATCTAAGCTACTCCGACACCGACTCCGGTCCGAATCATCTGTGCATTTCAACATGAAATTAATGGGCTTCGCTCTCTTCTCGACTAACACACATACGCATTCCCCTTCGGCAGACAATGATGTATGCGGCGACTTCGCCAGGCTACAACGAAACGACGACGATAATCGAATTGAAATCGACGTCGACTCAACAACAATGAGCAACAATGCACACTTTGCCCGCCACTTGCAGCTCTTCTTTGTGCCATCAAAGCCAGTGCCATAGTCAAAGCCAGTGAGCCACCACCATCACTAGGATTTGAAGCTTCATACGAGTATACCCCCGGACTCTTGGCAAGCGGCGCGGCGGCAAACGACAACCAAACCAAGTTACTGAAAAAAGTATCTAGATACGATTCCACACGTACGTGTATGCGAGCATATCTGCAAGAAGGCGAAATACTGTACAATCTGAACCCGATGGTATGGAAGAGAAAAAAAAAAAAGACACAAGACCGGGAATTAAAGGAAATGAACATTGAAGCTATAGCCGGGCCTAGCATGTGCGGAGTGGAGTGGAGCGTACCTATATAGCTCCAGCTCTACGTCTACGAACCAGACCCCGTTGAATGATATCGCTGTATCGCAGTATCACGTTATTACATGACGTAGTGCGAGTTCAACTTCGATAATCGTAGCACACATTAGGATATGTTCTGTTCGCATGTAGCTGGTTAGACGGGAGCATGTTGTCACTTTAGAGATGCCGACCGAACGGGCGGATTGTTAAGAACTGTTGCGGTCATAAAGTTGTTTTGAATTTTTTCTCAGCCCATCGCGCGTCATTCAGAGCTGATTCATAGCCGAGCTCTAGAGCTATCGTGTGCACGCGTTATCTGGTTTCATAAACTAAAGAACAATATAACACAGATAAGGGGCTGACGAGAGTGGTTCTCTAGACTCATTGACGTGGTTCCCCAGAACTCGGGGGTGATGCACGTGGATTTGAGTTTAAGAAAAAGTTATACATACATTTATATCGAATTTCTATTTTTAAAATCCGTTTCTAAAAAAAGAGAATGATGACGGGACCGATGTTTTAACGGAACCCAAGAATACTATGTATAGGGGTTTCACACTGCTGGGGGAACTCCACTCAACTTACTCCGGTGTTAAGAAAGTTAAGAGCCATCAAGGGGGAATCATGGTTGTCCCTACGAGTATATGAATAATTTAAGATGAGAATTTACTTGTATTTTGTTAATTATTGTTCATCTGCTACGCAGCAGCCACTTATTTCTATTCGTTTACCTAAGATTCAAGGGAGGAAATTCCGCACCCGCACCTATTTGTCAACAACCTCTTTCAAGGAGACGAAATATTTTTGGCGTGAGGTTGTTTCAGGATCAACCTCAGCGCAACTGTATGAGCAGTGTCTAGAATATAGGTGCTTGCTTAGGATGTCAGCCATTCGCTGCTTTAAAGATACAGAAAAAGCAGATAGGTACAGTGTTTTCTGCTGTTACGCCAATTTACTTACTTACTTACTTATCGGGCTCCCGATAACTACAGCCTTCCATCTTCTACGATCCCGGGCACGCTGCTTCCAGTTGTCCAGACCAAGCGCTCTGGCATCCGCGATGGCTTGGTCTTTGAAACGGAGGTTCTATCTTCCTTGTCTTCTCGAACAATGGGGCTGGGATTCGAAGATCCTCTTACATGGAGCATTATTGTCGATATGCTCGATGTGGCCGAGCCAATATAGTCGACGTGTTTTGGCTTTTTGGCCAACATTGTCCCTGGAGTAGCACCTCTTCATTTCCTCGATCGCGCACTACTCATGCACTTTCTTTTTCCTCTGAAGAGGCCGGTGTTCTTCTCTCCTTTTTTGTTCGTAGAGTTCAGGAGCTGGTCTCGTCCTTCTCTTCAGCGGCATTTTGTAGGCAAATTGTTTTGCTGTATGTGCTTGCCGGCACTCTTCATCAAACCGGGGCCTTCGTGGGGGTGGTTTTGTGAAATTAAGGCTTTTCTGACGGCTTCTTATCATCGATGGCACTGGTATTCAGAACTTGATGCTGGGTGCATAGTGCATAAGGCTTCACGAGAGGTTGGAGGAGACGCGATTGCTAAAGGTTCTGGCTGGTTGTTGCAATTGTAGCAGTTCAACGTTTCGTTTGTAGCAGAGTATTTCGTTGTTGTTCTGTCGTCTGAGATATCCGCGTGCGTACCTTGGCTACAACAAGGTAGTGGTCCGAGTCTATGTCGACCGCTTGGAAAGTTCGGACATCTAGAATACTGGATGAGTGCCTTACGTCATTCGCAACGAGATCAATTCGGTTGACGGTTTGATGATTTGGGGATCCCCATGTTCCTTTGTAGATATGTTACTACTTATAGTAACATATTACGTCCCTCAGCAAAGTCGATTAGCCTAAGTTTGTTTCCAGACGTGTTATCGTGTAGGCTGTGCTTCCAAATTGTACTACCTATACCAAAGATGTCCCCCTTTCCAATTTTGACGTTAAGATCACCTAAGACGATCTTAACGTCATACTTAGGACATCGCTCATATGTTTTGTCGAGGAGCTCGTGGAAACATTCTTTGTCAGCATCGTCCTTATCTTCTGTGGTTGCATGAGCGCATATTTGGCTAATATTAGTGAATTTAGCCTTGATGGGGATAGTCATAAGGCGTTCACTAACGTCCCGAAAGCTCAAGACTTCTTGCCTATAAGCCGCTTACAATAAATCCGCATCCAAATAAACGCTGCTTTTGTTTCCTGCACCAATCACCGTAGTAGTCGCACTTTCTCCATCCTTCTTTTACCCGGTCGAACCCACCGCATCTCCTGGATGGCGTTGATATCTGCTTTGTAGCAGCTTAGGGCCTCCGCTAATTGTTCGGTTCCACGCAGTCTTTTCAGGGTTCGAACATTCCACGTGCAGATGCGAACGTCATTGTTCTCATTTCGTTGAGCGAACCATCAGTACAGTACCCGGTGGTTACCACGGAGTTGTAAAATAAGCACAATTTGTATGTATTTGATCATTTAATCTAGATGGACGAAAATCCTCTTCGCAGCGTAGGTAGTCTCATCTCGCCGTTAGCCCCTTTCGCCGAACTCATTATTAATATATTCGCCGTCTGGGTTATCTACTCAAGACAGCCCAGTCTGCCAAGACAAGGTGACAGCGACGATTTAAAATACATATATGTAGGTACTTCCCCAGAAGCAACTCTGACATCAGAAAGTTAGCCATCTATCCCTTTGTCAGTCAAATAAAGAAGTCGACTTCGACACCATGGCTCAAGGAATAATTCAATGAAATCAGTTTTCCAAATGACTCCCATAAACAAATCATAGGTACATAAGGTATAACAATTTAGATCACACAAGTTCAATAGACTTAAGCCTGACGACACAGTCTTAAAAATGTAAATACTCTATACCAATAGGGACTTTCATTAAGCATCAAGTACTTATTTTCAAAATATCTACATAAAACACAAAAAAAAAATCAAACATTCGAAAAACCATTTCAAACATTCCGCTTAATCGCCTCGGACTCACCTCACACTCTCATTCGCATACTTGGCTGTGGCACACTGTATTTATAACATTTTCCACATTTGCCCATTACAGCAATTTTCATTTTCATAATAAGTTTGCTTTGGCTGCCGCTCGGCGTCTCGGCTTTGCGTCTGCCGTCGCCTTGTGTTTTGCTGCCTAGAGCCTATGTTATTCATTCAATTTTATTCGCCTTGGTAGATGTTATAGGCATGTTGTTAGTGTGTTACACCTCTGTTCCCCCATTTCGTGTCACTTTTCTACCATCTCACGCGTAATCGTTCGTAATTCATTATCCGTATGAGGGAATACGAATCCGAACAACAACAACAACAAACGACGTGCACGAGTAGACGTCAACGAATACGAATATGAAGCACAATAAACGTATAAACAGCTGGAAAACAGAAACTGAGAAATACCAAAACCGAAAAAGAGAGGGATTTTCCGAAACCACCATGCACCACACCACACTCCATACCATCCCTCCGTCAGACCGTTGATTCTATCGTCGTCGTCGTATCTATCTACTGCATATGTTTCGGCCTTTCGGGAAGCAAAAGAGAGAAATGAAAATCAAGTGGAAAACAAGAAAATTGTAGTTGTATTCATTCGGAGATTTTTTTTTTTCGCAAGAAAGATTAGAATTCAGAATCAGATTCTTTTTGTGTCTAAAAGTATTCGAGATACTTTATGTAAGCGAGAGTGGTATGTATGTATTTGGTTGGGGGTGAGGATCTTTTGGGGTGACAGAAAAAAATCCATCGACGGCGACGTCTGTATGTCAAGGGTAACACACCTAATTCTGACGTTTGAAAAGGTGACGTGATGACTAAACGGATGTTGTTATGACATCCATTCTCTAGAATGGGGCGCACTCTCTATTCAGGCGCTCACTGCCTAGATCTCGTCTCGATGACGTCGTTTAGCTAGCATCCGCGTCCGTCACTGTGTGCGTTGCTGACATTGTCGTGTCGACTTGTTGTAGGCATATGGTGTCATTAGCTATTCAACGAAAGCGATTAACTCATTGATGACGTTTCGTGCTGATATTGGGAAATATATTATTTTCAAGTGGTTTCCGAGTTGTTTTCCACACAAATGCCTATACTTCTGGAGGGCGAATTTGTTTTCTTTTCGTGAATACATATATTCATTTAAATTGATAACTTGGTCATTATGAAATACCATCTCTCTGTTGCATCTTGCAGCTCACAACGGTGGGTCATCATCTTTAAAAAATATGACCCGATAAAGCCACTAGCCTAACAGCTCTATGCCAAATACAAATGTTTGTAGAAGGCATTTGTAAAGGCCGCTTTGACATACCTATACCCACTGAGATGAAAAATTGAGTTCATACTTACTCACGTACTTAACAATCTTCCTACCAGTGAAAACTATTCCATCATCTGTGATCTCGCTAATATTGCTTCCAGTTGTTCACTGAACAAACGCAGGCTCCCCCATGGCTCGGTATTTAAAACATACGTTGGGACTTTTTATTTTCGTCTCGAACCTTGTCCCGAATCGACACATCCGTGATCTGGCTATATTACTGCATTTTGTCGAAGTTTAGTCGATTCAGATACTGGAGGCGGGAATTCGAATTATTTACGATTTTTGGACTGCATGCATAATTTTTGCAAACTTTACATAACATATCCCTAATCGACAAAAAAATCGTACTTAGATCAATTTAGGTTCATTGTGATTTCCGAGGGGTTTTACGTCCCAAGCAGTTTAACCTAAAAAAAATTCGACACGTATTTACTTTTAGGTCACCCTACGGGGTCTATACGAATTTGTGCATGTCATATATACGGACTTGTCAGACAGTTCTTCTAAGTCCTTAAGAAAGTATCTTCCGACGATTTTATTTCTAAAATGCGACTGACGGCAGCTGCTGGTCTACTAATAATAATTGGCTCCCAATCCCTGGTTTAATATAACGAGTTCAGATATTTGCTGTAATTTTACTTGGCCTAACTAAAAGGAAGATCTCTCTCTCTCTGGACAGCTCACTAAGGTTTTTTCCCGGTGCACAAATTTGTGCGTTCTAGCAGAATCTTTACACTGCACTAATGCTCGCCAAGAATCCATACCTCTTCGTCTAAGAGACTCTAAAGCTTAACTGGGTGACTGGGTCCCACCATCGTCGATTAGATCGTCATTTAATCCCTGGAATTAAGACCCCAGGTTGTACTGAATATCCTTTTGCATGCATAGAAGGCTATCATTGTCATCTTTGGTCTATGTTCTTTATGTTGCGACCCTAGCTCAATTTGCTCCAAGTATAGTCTGATATTTTCAACTCCGACTGCTAAGGTGTCTTAGGCAGTTTTTTTCGGCATCTTGAAATATGCCTCTTGCTTGCATAAAATTATAATAATCGTATGTGGCAACGCTGAGCGTGCCTTACGATGATGCACATGTACAGGCCTTACGACATCAGTACCTAACGCTTCCACTCTCTTCAAATTTCTTCAGAATTTTACCGATTGCTTGCATAGTCGGTCGAAAAGTGGCTACGTTTGAATCACCACTTTTGTAGTAAGATTTAATAATTTGAACGCTTTGTTCGATTGTTAGGCGATCCATTATCGCCTATTTCGATCCATTATGGCAAACATTCAACTAATATTATGACACTTCAAATGGCAGCTGAGTTTGACAGGTGAAATGAACCAACTTGAACCAATTTGAAATCACTACCAAGCAGGAACCCTTTTTGGTGTAATGGTGGAGAAACTATGATGGAATTCGTTTCTCTTAAGGGTCCGAGTCGATAAAAATCATTATATGTAATATGTCCTTTAAATGTTGCGCGAACTACAAATAAGGCCGCCTTTGACTAAGCTTAGCTTTCCAGACATGTCCTACGGCTACAAATTGTTCAGAACAGTCTTTCTCACGCATGTATAGCTTTATGTTTGTGTGCAAAAACGCCCTACATAACCACCTCCTGTTTGCCAAAGTCATTAGCTAATTTTAAGTCTAAAATGGCGGCGCGTGAATATAGCTACTTCAACTTAAACTTGATAAAAGGGTGTTGTGATGAAACGTTATCGACAAACTGCCCTGTAACTACACTTGGACGTTGGTATATCCCTTCTCGAAATTGTATAACTGAACAATAACTTATAATTATCCTCCATCGTGTCTACCTACGAGTATGGAAACGTAGAAACCTATATGCAAAACGTAGGTATATTTAAACTTAAAAGTTGCGCAATTAGGCCTACTTCTTCTGGCAGTGTCATAAAATAGGTCCACATAGACCTATACGTGAGATCACGAAGAAACGGTTCTTTACATCATCTCACGTCTCTAACCCAACTTATTCTTATATATGAGAAGTTTATAGCTAATTAATTGCTGTACTTATATGCTACTATTTCTACGCCCTTATCCAGTCCATTTAAGATAGGTATGCAGACAGGGACACACAAAACAAAAAGCATAATCTAAACTCTGTTAAAAGGGCTACCCACCGACATTAAGAGCTCTACATGTCAAACTTTAACGAACTCTTCATTACATGGAAAATTGACTGTACGCTGTCAACCACCCTTAAGCGACATCTGGCAATGGGTAATGGCAGCATACAATTAAATTTCGTTTATTATCCATGTAAACAAATTTATACATAAATGACAGTTGACAGATAAGTAGGTATACGACTATATAGATATGCATTACCGCACCATATTCCATGTCTGACAACTGACAACCCCTTTGCCTAATTAATCACCATACCTTTTAATAGAATGCCCCACAAACAATTTGGATAACTTAACGTAGAATAAAAATATTCCAATAAAATCATAACACCATTAAATTCCATTTAAATAGCAGAACTACTAAACACGGCGTACTCTCCCTCTTGCCAACTATTTATAGACCCATGAGTGGCTAAAGAGAAATAAACACGAAAATAAATATGAAAAGAAAAACGAACGGGATTACGTACTACAACGCAACGACGAGACGACGTCGGCAAAGAGAAAACCAAACAAATCAACTTGCATACCTACCGAACCGACCCGCACCCGGACCCGACCCAACGCCAACCAACGCCATAATGATAATATGCGCTGAAGTGGGTAGCTTTAAAAAAAGCTTCAACTATATAATTATTATCATCTACTGCTAAATTGTTTAGCAAAAAATGACAACACTAGCTGCTGGCTAGAGGTATAAACAAATTAGTTTACAGCCGCCACACACCACCTGTACGCCGCGCTCCATTAAGGTGGGAAATATGTATACTCATGCCATCTCTGCTTTCAATTGGTTCTGTTTCTGTCATTCTGTGGTATTTTTAGGTTAGGTTTCGATTGGAAATAGGTGCACAACAACAACAGCAAATACAATAATCTAATTCGGTTGAATAGGGAATAAAAATAAATTCAAACAATAATAGATAATCAACAAGGAAAGGGTGCTTGTTTGACATATGAACAGTTCATGTAGTTTTTTTGACATTTCGTACATAGTTTACATTGTTTTGAACAGTGAGAGGGTATTTCGTTTATTCGTTCATGTTTGGTATGATCTATTTCGATGTATCCATGGAATAGGACATTTTATGATTGTTGGAAATTCGAAAATAATTATTTTCGTTCGACAAGGGATTATTATCAAGTTTGACAGTAAGTTGTGCCCCCCTACCCCCTTCGGGTAGTGGTTAGAATATACCCGAGGTAGGCATGCCTGTCGTAAGAGGCGACTAGAATCCACGTCTTGACTTTGACGTAAAACCTGTGAAAAAAAGTATGTCGGAAGAATCTATGGATTATATTAGTGGTACTCAGGAACGATGAAAATCCGTCCGTGGTCTTTTCGACTGCGCGGTCGGGGCAAGGATTCTGGAAGCCCCACCCAACATACTAAAAACGAGCTTCGTCTCTTCAGGCGATGATACAGGTCCGAGCCAAGGTATATACATAGAACTACAAGGTATGATATTCCGCGATTAATTTTTCGTTTGTTCTGCGCATGTACGTCACTTGACGACAACGATTTTTATTTTTTTATTTTAATAACAATAATATTTTGTGTGCTGTTTTTAGTGTAATAGAATAGTAAACAAATTAAATAAATTATTATCTGTTACCTATGTTTTGGCGTCTGGTGACGTCATTTTGAAAGAGAGAGATGGCGACAAACATGCGCCATACACCATGTATTTCTATATACCTTGGGTCCGAGCCCAGTGCTCGTTTTTGAAGAGACCTGCGGTTCATTATCCGACTTGTTCGGGTGGACTGGAATGAGGGAGAAAGTGGCGGAAGGGTTTTACCCAGTACGCCTATTCTCTCTCAACATAGTCGGGCAGTTGATTGGGGAAGAACCTGTGCTGGGTCTTCCTGCGTCCTCGGTCATCAGGGCTTCCATTGACGATTGGGTCTCAAACGAACACAATTGTGTATGGCAAGGCTCTACGTCTACAGGAAGCGGGCAGACTAAACGCATGCTCCCGAAAATCAGTAAGAAGTCTGCAGCATTCCTGCTGTCTCTCAGTAGAAATGACTGCAGAAAAATTATTGGCGTTCTTATACGGAGCACTAAGCACTTCGCTTTTGCTAAGCATCTTGAGTGTGCTAGGCTTAAGTGATACATACCACTGTCTGCGACGCTTGTGGAGAGGGCGACGATACTTCGGATCATTTTATTTGTTATTGTCCTGCCTTTGCTCGGATCAGGTGGCAGATTTTTGGCGCTGGTGTGGTGAGTGCTGATACTGTAAGCTCCTCATCGCTGAAGTGCATTCTCGGCTTTCTCCGAAAGTCGAAGAAACTCCAGAAAAATGGGTAATAATGGATTTGCTTCCTGATAGTACAATGGACCAGTTGCGTCTGAGTGCTCCAGTGAAGTGTTTCCTAACCCGAAAGAAAATGTTGTTCTGGCACTCCGGGATCAGTTCAATTGAAATCAATGAAGTTCTGCTTGATTGTGTTTGGAGATGTTCCGATACAAATTTTGTAAAATTAAAGCATGTTTTGTGAAATTGAAAGACGGACAGCAAACATATAGTTGGTAGATATTAATTGCTTTTATTTTAAGTTAGATGGCGCTTATAGCCTGTCGGTTATTAGCTAACTGCCTTAAGTTATGTGAGGTTACTATAAATCTGTGCCCGTCGGTCGTCTGAGTTTGGGGTCCGCCCACAATACATCGACATAATCTAGACCGAACTGAATATGTACCACCCAGAAGTCTTTTTCTCAAACGGGTTTGATCCGCTTTCGACAATATTATTAGGTTCTATGAAGTTCGATGGGAATGGGAAATCCCATTTTATATTGGATCTCATCTTAACCCGAAGAAACAGTGATTCGCATCTGGGTTGATCTCTGCAGCGATTTGCGAGATGGTAGAGGCGCTCATCACATAGACAAAGGGCCTTATATATAACAGTCAGTTTTTACTTTCACCTTATATATTTCCTAGGTTTCGTAAAATTTGACTTGGGCGCAGGGGCGTAGCGAGGGTCGAACCCTTGGGGGGTGACTTTCATTAAAATACAGACTTATTTCAGGAACTTGCCGACTGTATAGAAATCATGAAAATCGGCCCAGCGGTTATCGAGTTCCTGTATGGGAGGCTCCACGCCCCTTTGTCCAATTTTGACCAATTTTCACAGGAAATATCCCTGGCCAATACCTAAGATCACCTGTAAATATAAGGTCAATCAATTCGGTGGTCTTCTGGATTAAGATTTTGACTGTTTTTATACGATCGAACGAATATTCGGAAATTTTCACAGTCCGTTCACATATGAACACTTTTCTAGGTCGCGGCATTTCGTGAATTTCAGCCATCAGCTGTATTAAGCATCTCGGGGCGCTGTTGAAGCGTTATAGGTTCGCCTTTCCCGACAGAAGTATGTATTTAAAAAAAATAAGAAAACAAGTTTATAAACAGTTTAAATAACAAAATTTTGTTTTCCAAACTTTTTGCCGCGAATTGTCAAAGTTCAAATTAGAAATGCCGCCCGTTCTTTTATAATCGAATCCAAATTTGCTAAATTTTAAGGATTTCAGTCGGCAAATTCACCGATGCCGACCGTTCTTTTTCAAGTCGAATCGAAACTCGCTAAATTTTAGGGATTTCAGTCGGCAAAATCACCGAGGCCGACCGTCATTTTTAAAATCGAATCGAAACTAGCTGAATTTTAAGGAGTTCATGTGGAACCGTTGAAAATGCCGACTTGTAGGAACCTATACATTTACAAGTTTAAAACCTATACCTAATGAAAATCCAAACCTAAGACCTAATTTTTGAAAATTGCTCCTTGATTTGCCGACTCTTGAAAAGCCTAATGAAAATCACTTCTTCTATTTTAACATTTTGTTCAGACCAAATTTTTGAAAATTGTTCGTTGACTCTTGTAAAGCGTGTTTATCGTATCCTTTATTCGTTATGTCCTCATCTTCGTCGCCCTCGTATCGATACTTGCAAATTCTCCACTCACTACCGCACAGAACCGCTTTCAGTTTTAGAGGAATTTCTGATATCCGTGTCGAGAAAATCTTGAAGTTCCTCGATTGATATTACCAAAAGGACATAATTTGTCGCCGATTGTGGGCGAATTTCTATTATCTCAATAATAGTTGTATAGGTACCTATGCACTTCAATCAAATCACTAAAATGACTAATTAAAATATTCCACATACCTTTAAAATTCATCCATAAACTATCAATAACATAACTATTCCCCGATTTAACTTCATAATTCCCTATCTTTGGGAAGCCTATCTATATTGCCATATCAATAAACCAAACGAATTTCATTCATAACAAACTTTCAGTTATCGTCGTTTCACAAGATAGCTATCCAGAAGCAAACGGCGATAACAACACGAACTCAATCCAAAGTCCACGTCTCTCTGCTCTTGCTCGCCATATCGCTCTTGCAAAAAAAAAAAAATGAGATAAAAATTATATACGAAACAAAAATAAATTTTCAGATAGGTAAACAAAATTGTTTAAAAAAAATAAAGTATACAGTACATATCCAGATACATACAAAATAACAGAAAGGTTTTCTCCAAAAAGACCGAGAAAACAGAAGCAGGTCATAATTTTCTATCTTTCCAGAGACATACCAATCATGGTTTCTTTTTTTTTTTTTGCCTCACTCTTAACGCGTTGACCATGTGCCAAGCGTGTATTCAGTGTCACAAGCGATTATCGCGCGCTCAGGTACAACTGTAACCGATTGTTATGACACACATAGTATAACACAATCTGAGCAAGACAAGCGGAAAAACAATTGCAATGTGTAAATACACAACTGAAATAGTTTTCATATCTACAAGATGTTTGGAGGAGTTATCAAGTAGGTATCTGGGTAGGTAGGTATCTACGAGTGGATATTCGGTTGAATGGAAAATTTACCCCAGGAAGTGCTTTTCCATTTTCAATTTTTTATTTTTTATTTACATATTTGAAATGGAAATACAAATTCATGGTCGCATTTGTGTAGAGAAAAAAAACCTACCTACATACGTACGAGTAGGTTATATGTATTTAATTGAAAGCAACAAGCCTTCCTCTTCGTAGTGTCGTCATCAAAATTGTCGTCGTCGTCGTTGACGTTGTTGTCTTTGTCTTGATTTTCATCTTCTTTTTTTCCCCCAGCTTATCATCCTCATCATCATACAAAAAGGCAAATATACGCTATGAATAAGTGAGTGTTCTGTATCTCTGGCTCAATAATAATAATAATGAATAGGATAGGAGAAGATACATAGATATAGATACTCTTCACAGCAAGAGAGAAGGCGCGCACAAACAAATCAACATTATTCAGTATTTTCCGTTCTATAAAGCGATGCGACCGACCCCAAGCTGACGAAACAAACTGTATATATCATCAGGGGGCGAAGTAAAACAAATATACCTACCTAAATATGTATCTATTAACACCATTTAGATACACCGAACTGATTGTCTATAGAGAAATTCGATGGCATACTCGTACGTACTGGTTGGTGTTAGATACTTTGTATTTGCAACCATATGGTAGCGTGTATCTTTTTGTTTGGATTTGAACTGTGCTTTATGGTTTATGCTGTATCTGTAGCAAGTTCATGGAATATTAAATTTAATACACCTCCCCTAATCGCTTGTATACGGTGGCATGGCGTGTAACAAAGCAGCGGACATACGATTTTACATAATTTTGCATAATCGGCTTGGCGGCTTCACGTTAAAATGCTCACTACTGAAGAGCGATTAGAGAGTGCCACTGCCATTGCGATTGCCTTGCCATTCCAAGAGCAACTCAAATTCAACCAAAAAGAGAACGAATGTTAAATGGTAGAATAATAATCTCTCTCTCGTATGGGAAAATAGAGAAAACGAAGAAAAATTTAAGTAAAATTAAAACAGGAGGCAAACAGAAACCGACAGGTAGACCGTAGACGGGTAGATGTACATAGTCACGGTAGTTACCTAGCCATCCAGCCGGTTGGAAAAATACTACTCTGCCTGCCTGCAGCAGGCTGCAGTATAGTTTCGCCTTTGTAGGTAACTTGTAAGCGCATATTGCGCACACACAGATACACCAGTATCTACACGGAACTCTTGCTTTGGAAGGGAGCACCGAACAGGAGTCAAGTCACATACCTAACGGTGGCACGTGAATTGGCAATAATTGTTGTTAAAATATTACTGCCTGACCAATTGATTTGTTATCGAAATCCCCACCTACATTATATTTGTGTGCAAATTTTAGAAAATATGCCACACAATCGCTAAAGCTAATGTTAATGTCCTTCCTACCTAAGAGCAGTATCTGTTTCTGTTCGCTCTTTTTTCCTCCTGTTTCTGTTTCAAAGATGAAGAAGCGCAGAAATTCGCTCGAATTTCAAATTTCGTTGTCGTTCAAGTTCTCTCTTATTATTTTTTCCTCACTCGATTTTTATGTCATTTGTTGTTAATACATAAATATGTATGAATACACCTTACCTTACACCATATATACAGTGAGTAAATATACAGAGTGTGTGTGTTGAATATTTTTTAATCTACAATAAATTTTGATGATTTATCGCAAATGCAAACGACGAACAGATAGGCTCAAGTAGGGACTATTATAATACTATACACAACTATACAACGGCGAGTACTGAAATTAGAGGGAAAAAAGAAAACAACCCACAAAAGATACGTTTTCTGTTTTCTCAAACTCAATTTCATTGCGTTGCGTATACGAAACGAATACGATACGGTGAATATGCGGTATGCTATGCCCGACCCGCAGTTTGTGTAGTTCCAATCCAAAGCAAAAACAAAGGCCAGAAGTAGGTGAAAACGGGGGACAACGAATAAAGAAGTATAATCATTATTGAATTGAAACATGTATATCTAGTAGATACAGAGATACGTAGGTATTGCTGCTTTTAGTTGATATATTCCGCTATTTTTCAGCATTTTTTGCGCGCTTTGTGGATTGGTTTGTATAGGTACTTACTTGAGACCTTTATGTTTTTATTCAGTTTCGATGAGAGCTAAGAGTCGTGTGTGTTTTTCCCCTCGACATAAGGTAACCTACGTCATCATGATACACTGGTTGTTTTTGTGTGTATGTTTGTGTATCTGTGCGGTGTGGTGCGATAGCCGACAGCACGCGAATTTATTTTATTTAGTATTTTGTTGTGGAGCAAGTGTGCCATAATATTGAAGGGGAGATGATGATGTTTACTAATTTACTTTCTCATGGGACTCTTCTTATCGAGCGTTTTTGAAGTTGAGCCTTTGAGATACAGTACCGACTACCGATAGTTTCCGAACAATGCAATTGAAAACTCTGATGTGGGGTTATCTATTTTTCAATGAATTAATAATCTGTATTCAAAATTAGTGCAAAGACGAGGTTATCTAATAGAGTACAAACACATACCAAGATACCCCCACCCCACCTGTCATATCTATTTCGATGTTGCATCGATTATATACGAATTTGTATAATTTTTGTCATAATAATCGATAAATTGATGAATTTCTCGAACAATTTCTACAGTAATCGTGTTAAATTGAGGATGACTTTTCCGCCAATACGGTCCAATTATAGTTGTACGCAATGAAACGCGATAATAGATACATTAGCTTTTCCAACATTTAGACAACGGACAACATAATCGTTAGATATGTACCATATGCGGCAGCCCGGCAGGTAACGTTAAACTTCTTAAGGCCGATTTCTAACAGCGGGATTAGGAACGTGTAATATTTGTAGAGCCTACAGGGATCGCCTGAGTATGAAACTCTCTTCTGTGCCACCCCAGAAAAAGAACCCGTGGTATGATGATTAATGCGTGTACAGGAACAAAGGCAGCGAGAGAAGAGTATAGAGCCAGCAGAAGGGAGGAAAAGCAGATCCTGATGGGGGGAGATCGAAGAGTCGTGCGATCGTAATAACATCCGATCCGGAGGTTTTATATAAAAGCCAAGCAAATAGCTACTGGGTACAAAACAGGAACGCAGGCTCTTCAAGACAGCGAAGGAAACCTAGTCGCACCGAAGCGCAGGGAATAGTGATGTGTTTAAGCAGAACTTCCAGCGGCTGCTTAATGGGCATCATGTAGAGTAAGTGATAGGGCAAGAAGAGAACTTACTCCAGTCAATGAAGAACCAGTTCCACCACTTAGTATTGAAGATATTGGTCTAGCTATAGGTTAAGAACAACAAGGCCGCAGGCTCTGATGGCTTACCAGCGGAGCCCTTTAAATACGGTGGTTATGTTTTATGTCAACGAAAAGAACTAGGAGACCTTGACAAACGACGGCTTCAAAACGCTCTTGACTTCTTGGAAAGTCAGGCTTTGGAAGGTGATGAGCCCCGTGCTAATACCCTGCCGGAGACTGGCTCCCCAATAATCTCGAGCGAGGGAGTTCTTATGCGACCACCAGTGCCTGTGATATGCCGTAGCCTATCGGGGCACGGGTCTGTTGCATCTGACCCTGTTAAAAACGAAGCGGACAAAGAGGACAGAATTGTTTCACCGGGAGAGGCAGACTCGACCTTGGACAGCGCAGTTACTGTTGTGGATAAGCCATGTATGCCAAAGGACACTGAATGTTTGGATAGATCCGAAGCCTCAGTTGTCATTGCGGCGAGCATGGTGGAAAGCAACAAGCTGTCCAGAACTTGTACACCTACAGTAAAAGACCCATTATTTATTATGTCATTGTTGGCAATACCAAGAAATGTTATTACCATTTTCATTGACAGCCAGGCGGCTATTAAAGCAGTTTCTGCTACTGAAATAAAATCAAAGTTAGTACATCGCTGCCGCGAAGAGTTGAAGGTTCTCTGCTCGCAGCACTCCACGGTCCTCTGCTGGGTCCCTGGGCACAGTGACAAAGCCGGCAATGAGAGGGCCGACGAACTAGCAAGAAATGGGTCTGCAATGGATCATGATCTAGCACTGCAGTCGGTGAAGCCACCACTCTGTAATCTTAGAGAGCGAGTGGAAAATAAAATTCGCATGAAAACCAACAACAGGTGGAAGGGGCTAACTACCTGTGAAGTATCACGGAAGCTTTGGCCTAAATACGACAGCGGCCGGACCATCAAACTTCTACAGTTCGACAGGTCATCGCTGTCCAAATTGGTAGGGGCCCTAACGGGTCATAACTTCCTAAGAAACCATACAATGAAACTAAATCTCAAAGATGACGATATATGTAGAGGCTGCGGAGACGAAGAGGTACATGAGGACACACCTCACTTCCTCTGTCACTGCCCGAGCCTCTGTCACTTGAGGAACAGAACACTTGGAAGTCATTACTTCCATGACCTACAAGAACTTTCTGATGTCTCACTTTTTAATCTTTACAGGTTTTTGAGGAAATCAGGATGGCTGGACAGCGTCGAGTAATCACCAGAAGAAGGGACATGAGGCTAACCACTCCAACATCACCGGTTAACCCCCACATAAAAGGGCATCACAATGGGTCCACAAGGACCTAAGTGTGGCACAGCAGAACATACCCTGCTCTGTCAACCCGTTAACCTAACCTAACCTATGATAGCATACATCGTCAGGAGCTCTATATGGCGATGGCCGAATTCGGAATCCCGGCAAAACTGATTCAGCTGTGTCGCGTGACGCGTGACGCTACAACGTGCGTTTGAAAGTAGCTCCTCCGAACTATTTAAAACATGCACCGGATTTCGACGAAAAAACATAGCGCGTTTGCGACTTCTTCAATCTCGTACTGGAGCAGATAGTCCGCAAGGCAGGTGTCAACACGGAAGGCACTATCTTCAACAGGTCCGTCCAGTTACTGGGCTATGCGGATGATATTGACATCATTGGTCGCTCCCAGCGTGCCGTGATAGAAGCATGCACGGTGATTGAAGAACAGGAGAAAACCGTTGGACAAGACTAAGTACACGCTATCAACAAACAAACAAGCATCTGTCCACCGGCCTAGGACAAAACGTCACTATTGATAGCAACAATATCAAGGTAGTTAAGAAGTTCACCTACCTACCTACCTACCAGTCCTGCTTTATGGCGCCGATTGCTGGTCCATAAGTAAGAACGGAGAGTAAGAGGAACCTCCGTTTCAAAGACCAAGCCATCGCGGATGCCAGAGCGCTTGGTCTCGACAACTGGAAGCAGCGTGCCCTGGATCGTAGAGGATGGAAGGCTGCAGTGTCTCAGGCAGAGACTCTTCACGGGTCGGGAGCCCGTTAAGTACTAGTTGTAATACCCTTTTTTATAAATTACTTTCCATTATAAAAAAAAACGTTGTCACTTTACTTCAATTGAAATGAGACCTACACTGCATCGCTATAAAGCAGACATAACTGCCATCAACGAAGTGCTATGGGATGGGTGATAGAAAACGTTTTCTTAATGTGCATTTTTGTCATACGCCGCAAATAGGCAAGGCGTTTTAAGCTTTCATTAAGGCGAAATTCGTCAATATTAGCCTAGTATGAACTCATGCGCACATAGAGGAATACTGCGATGCTGTCAAAGATCTACGAGCTTCTGCGAGTTTGTACGACCTCCCTGAGCAATGTCCCAAACATGACGTTCAAACTCGCGTTCAAATAATATAAGGCGATTCAAACGCCATAATTCGAAGGGAGAACATTTCTTGGTAGGACATTTGATAACCTCCACCAGACATCGCGCTTGTAACGGACTTATGCTAATTGACTTTGCTACTGTCCGAAATGTATTTTTAACAAGCAAGAGGGTTCCTGTCTTTGGATCAACAAACCGTCAACCAAATTGACCACATTCCGATCGACACGAGGCACGCCTTCACAATTACCTACTCTGGATATCCGAACCTTTCGAGTGGCCAAAATTGACTCAGAAAGTACCTTGTTCTAGCTAAGGTACGAATGCTAATATCCACCTAAAAAATTGCAAACAAAAACCGCCTGAAGTACTACATAGTCCTATATAGAGCAGCAACAGCTAGCGCATAAGACTGCTTGCAACACCGCCAGAAAGTAACCATTAATGCCGGGGCTGACATGCTGAATTTAACACGACCGCTACCACGAAACGACTGGTTTGACGAACAATGTCGACTAACAAAAGCAGCAAAAACTATACAAGTATAAGAGACTGTGAAATGAATGGATTAGAGCCAATCCATTGCTCTATTTATTGAGAATCTAGTAGATTTTTTGCCAGGAAGAGTGGAGTATGCGCGGGTATTCTTATTAACGTCGTGCTGTTGGCGCATTCTCCTGAGAGCTCAATAGACTGATAGACTGATCAATAGACTACAGGATTATTATCGATTATGAAGTGTGGAGTGAAGCATTAAATTTCGACGACAAAACTGCAGTCCACCTGATACAAACGAGGTGAGAATACCAATATCCAAGCTAAAGAACAATAAAGCTGTGCCTGACGGAAACGGAATCTCAGGTTTGTATTCACAAGAAACAAGGCTTCTTCAACCTCCTTAACATCGCATACAAATCTCATCAAACATATATTGTGTAAACGACTGTAACCCTTCAAAAATAAACAGATTGGCAGCTACCAGCCAGCGTGGTGTTTGGGTCAGGAAAGATCGCTGTCGTTCAAAATTTTATACTTAGGCAAGTTCTGGAAAAACCCAAGAAGTTCAAACCGATACTTTTCTTAAGTTACTAAGAGCCATATCTATAGTTTTGGCAACCCTTTAAAACTCATGCGTCTGTCTACGATAACGATGGAGAAAACACGCTATTGCATTAAGGTCGGCAATGAGTTAACTGCGATCTTTAATATCAAAAAAATGATTAAGGCAATCGACTTTGTCAACATAATACTTGGAACATGATGCTTTTGCGCAACTCACGGATCGCACCAACGGAGTAGAAAAACGACTCATCGAGAGTTTGGTTAGTTCATATATTTTCTGAAAATTTTCCATTATAGGGCTACTACTAGAATGTCAAGCCTCCTCCGGAAGGCTGAAGATCGAGAACTATGTACCTACCTTGAATAGGCGACATTTGAGAATGGCGCGGATCGGTACTAATAAGTAGGTACATAAAAAACCGTTTCTACTTCTTAATTGGAAAGAATTATTCCAGCAAATAGTTGCATCGATACTAGGTACTATAACAAGCACAGTGACATGTAACTGACTCATGTGAATGGGACTTAAATCAATTCACTTTTCATCTGACATTTCCCACGACATTTCCGAGCGACAAACCCACTTGAATAATTTCAATCAAAGAAATGACTTTTCCACGCGGGTACCTATAGCATTGCGTCTTCAACAACAACCAAGAAAAAACACAACAAAAAACCCTTCGAAAAAAGGCAGGCAAATTTATTAAGAGCAAAACATGAACATCATCCATCCGCATGCCATAACATTAAATTGAATTTGAAACACATCGTCGTCATCATACCAATAACAACCTATTTTTGGACGCAAAACCCCAGTTTTCATTCCGCATTCCCTCGGCCGTCCGTCGTCGCCCCTTCTCAACCATTCTAACTTAATTTGTTACGTCGCAGCATACTCGACGGCCTTAATTAATGGGTTCCCCCGAACCTGAAAAACGAAAGATCCGGCGAAGACAAAACCCACGAAAACAGAGGAAAAAAAAAAACACGCGCTCATTTCGACATACAATGTCTCCTCGGTACTGTTGCTGTTACTGTTTGGTATTTTTCACACTCCCCCGACGTCTTGTCAAAGTGACAGTACCACCACCATCGAGCAATAAGTTACTTAACCTCTATTCGGCATTCACAGCAGATTCGTTTAATTTCCAGTTTTTTTTTTTTTGTTGTTGGTCTCTTGTCTGTTGTCTCCTCTTCTAACATCGCATCGTGTGCTCAGTTTCTCCCCGATTTGGATTTTCTATCGAGAAAAATTAGGACGAGGAGGGTGGGCTTCGTGGGGTCTGATACGAACCAGGATCCCTATAGAAAGTAAAAGTTTTCGCTGGCCAAAAACGACGACGCCTGCGCCACCATCGAAGAAGTAAAAGTGAACAATTATGCAATTCGGAATAAAAATTTCAAAGTGAATGGCAATGGCAACCAAAGCAACTGTCAGTTCCCCAGAGACTAGACATAGACAATATTTCGCGCTCTTCAGTTGTTCTGTGGGGCTCTCCACTCCAGTCTTGGCTTGTCATCGAGTTTTCCACGTCGCGAAAGAGAGATTGATCGCAGCTTGTGGTTGACGGCTGATCATCAATCGATCGTCAGAAGAGTGATGCGTGCTTCGTTGGAGCGGCAGGGCTTTTGTTTTCAAAAGTGTAAACAATGTGGAGAAGTTCAACTTTCTGGGTGGGGGAAGCCTAATGCCTCTGAAGAGTGTCATTTAAAAATTAGAAAAATTGGATTTGGGTCCCGCTCGGGGCATCGTGTCGTCGTCTTCACTTCAGTCGGCGCGTATCAGCCAATACACATCGGAATGTGATGTATTATCGGTGATTAGTGGGGAATTTGACGGTTGAATGATTGTTTATTCAGATCGGTATCGGAGGAGGATGAATAATGATGATTGAGCGGAATGCATTCTCAGACAAATAGTTATGAAGCTGGTGAGGGTTATTATGGGGAATCGGACACACACAGTTTTACACGGCGGAGTTTGGTGCATGGTCTGATGCACGGAGATCACATAAACTGCGGCGGCCGGCGTGTTATTTAAAATTGGAGGGCTTCTTCTTGTAAAGTCGGCTGAATGGATGTAGTAGTTCTGCTTCTCTGTAATTTGAGAACAAGAAAAAAAAACATTTACTTGGAACTCACGTTCACAATGCTTCGGTTGTAGATATCTTTTGTTTGTTACTTTTTGAAGCAATATACAGTTTATCCCAAAGAAATGAGATCGCGGATACAAGCTGTCCATGTCCTCCGTTGTATTGCTGGTGTGACCCGTAGAGATCGCATTAGAAGCACCAGAATACGTGAGGAACTCAATGTCGATCTGCTACTTCTCCGAACGGAGCGGTGGCTTGGTCATGTTAAACGCATGTTCCCAACCAGGATCCCACGACGTGCTATGGAATTCGTATCATCAGGCAGGCGTCCTCTATGTAGACCCAGGATGATATGGTTAGATCAAGTTCATAATCTATCTCCTCTACTCGTATGGGGATTACCCTTGATGATTTGGAGTCGATGACGGAGAATCGAGAGCTATGGAGGGTTCACCCGACCCACTTAATGGATAAGCGGGCCATTTAAAATGAATGAATGAAAAATAACACCGTGCATCATTGAAAGCTTTATTCCGGACCGAATCCGGCAATGGAACAACAAATTCTGAACTTTTCTATATAGATAATAACCATCGGCCGCGGTTGCAACTGACTTTCTTCCAACGTTAAAAGAGTAGGTAATTGGGTGGAAGGAGGATCTCAGAGCCAATGCTAATTTTTCAGAAGTGCCCAGTCTGAGTCTGAAATGATAAGAAAACTCATCACGTCGTAAAAAAAGATTTAACTCATTACGGGTCTTCAAAATTTACTTTACTTATGACTTCCAGGAGGCTTCAACTCAACTCTCGCGGCATTAGTCTAAAGAGGCATGCCTTTTGCCTTTATTCAATGGTCGCAGAAACTCCTTAGCACACTGAAATGAACTTTATCCGTTTCCTGGAATAGCTTTCGTTTTTCGTTAGATGCAGACCAAAGGCTTGCATTACGAATAGTGCTCGATTACCTTGTGAACTTTTTGAATAACTTCGGTGTACCTATGGCAAAGCTCGCTGAAAATATTCTATTCAAATATCATTTAGGAATGTGTATATGATGAGTTCGGATACTATTCGATATGCGCATGCGGCATGCTACATGAAGCAAGAGGTTCATCTTTTTTGCTTGATTGATATAAAATGTCATCACTTATGCTAGAGTCATTGTATAAAGATAGGCCCCCGCGTTTGCCATTATATCTGGCTTATCGATATTCTTTCTATAAAATCAGTCGAATCACCAACAGTAAGATCTAAATTGGTGACGCACTGTCGTAAGTCTCTAAATGAGATCTCGGATAGGTGCCGGTGCACGTTACCGTTGTGCTAGATTTCTGGCAATAGAGACATACCAGCCTACTTTCGAGCAGACGAATTAGCCAGGGAAGATAGAACTCTCGACAGCTGAAGGTGCGCCGCCGCCCCATATGCCATAGATACCTATTCAAAATATTCTCATTAGCACTTCAACAGGTTAACGAAAAATGACCAGACCTGTAGGACAGGTAGGTGGTTGACGCGAGAAGCTGAGGGAAGCTGAGACGGATTTATTTTAATTTAGGTGGAGTTCAGGAACTAGGTGCTTCTTTGTAAATAACACTAGCTCTGTTTTAACCCATATTTAGTCAGCATTGCAAGGGCAGATTCCATCAAGTTTTATAAGGTTATTTTTCCTTGTATATAAAAAGGCGATGTCGTCCGCGTAGGCTTCAATTTTATAGCCGATTTTGTCCAGAGTCACCATTATTTCATTTACTATTATCAGCCTTAGCTGCGGTAAAAGTATTCCGAGCTGCGGAATACCGCATTGCACTGTTACTGTCAGCTTACAACAGCCAAGTTCTAAATTAATAAACCTGTTAAAAAAAACTTGATTGATCTTCAGGTTTTCAATTCCGTTAGTTAGTGCTCCATATTTTTGAAAACCTTTGTGAATCCACAGTTCAGAGTGTTCAGACCTGCCCTTGTAGTGGACATGTTGGATACTATTTCGAATATGTATAGCAAAATATCTGGAGGTCTGGAGTCCTTTTGTGTGGTAGGAGAGGCTTTTACTATCGTGGTTATCTTTAAAAAACACATTTTTACCTTCATCATAAATTTGTGTATGTATCCTTGGTTTAACAGTAAAATCATCCAGGGCTTGAGAATACCTACCATAAGCATGTTGAATATCCGCCGAGATGATTCCATTTGGTCCTGACTTATGCCCATGAAAGTTTGGGTTCGCTTATCACTTCCTTTAAAATGAGTTGAATTCCGGAATTAAACCGGTGTCAAGTGAAGGCGTCAGCCTCGTTACTTCTTGGAAAGTGGGTGTCTCTAGATGAAACTAAAGTGATTTATGACCAAACGGTGTTTCCGTTCCGTTAGGTTTCTTCATATAGCTATGTATAGAGGATAATTTGACAGGATCTTCCTAACTCTGCTAGCCTAATTGTTCTCTTCTATACTGGCACAAAAAAACTTTGCGGAAAATTGTTTTAACAATCCTAACCTGTTGGTGATTTTGTTTCTTTTGCCTTGTGGAAGACTTTGCTACTTTCTCTTCTCAGTCCACCACGGAGGTTTCTTATATGGATCAGTGGGTATGTTTTACCGAGAGCCTTATTATAAGTTGGTTCGTTAGTTGTCGCAGGAGAGGTAATATTGAGGCTGTAAAAAATGTAATCAGGAAAACTGCAGTAATCAGGAAAAGAGTTCTTTTTAAACTGTCCTGTCTGTTTCTAGTAGATAATAAATATGGTTTCATTACCGATGTTACAAATAATGCAAGATTAGTTTCTACAAGAACAAACCGCATTAGCCAGAAAAAGACCAAGTACCTGTGTTGCCCATTCTTCGATCCACTCGGGCCTATTCCCAGACATTTATTTGAATGGAAATGTGCTTCCCAAGTGCGAAAAGTTCAAGAATCTGTGTTCTATGATCTATAGTGAAGGAACCTATGATTACGATATCAATCATCGCTTAAGCGTAGGGTGGATGAAGTGGCGGGAAAACTCAGCCATCTTCTGTGACAGAAAATTGTGTCCTAAGCTGAAAGGAAGGCTCTACACCGCAGTTGTACGTCCGGCGCTCACATACGGTTCACTATGTTGGACAACGTACAAAAAGTATGAGGATAAATTAACGGCAACTGAGATGGAGATGCTTCGCATGACAGCAGGAGTAACAAAGCTCGATAGAATAAGAAGTTCAAAGATCCGAGGAAGCCTTCATGTCAAAGAACCTATCTCTAAGAAAGTTCAGCACGACCGGCTCAGTTGGTACTGTCATGTTCAAAGGAGAGATCCTTCGAACCCCGCAATACTACAGTGAAACTTCCATAAGTCGAACTCTCAAAATGAAAGAAAATAAAATCGAGTTATGGAAACTTCGAGTTATGGATGCCAAAAGTTGAAAACGCAAAGTTCTCAACAAAACTTTGAGTAATAGAGAAATTCGACTCATAGTAGTTTGACTGTATCAATCAACGCAAGTGCGAAGGAGAGGCAGGCCTAAAAACTCCTGAATCACACAAATGCAAAAACACCAGCATTTGATCGGCCTCAGTGATGAAGTGATCCGAGACAGGGAGGCCTGCCGATATTTTTTGATGTCGAATCAGCGAACCCCATAGGCGGACCAGGAGGGATGCAGTAAGGTGGGAGGGTTATGATCCCCATAATTCAGATCATGACCTCAACGAAAAAGAAGAAGAAGTTTTTAGAAGAACAAAGTGACTTACCTCTTTGGTTGATGTCCTAAATACTATTTCCATCGCATTCAAATAGAATTGCCATATTTCGCCTTTCGGCTTTTCTGACGATCTGACGTAGGTATATTTTTTGATGGAGTAATTGGGCCATATAAGTAGTTAATTATGTTTTTAATGGACCACTTACTAGATGCCTAACCCCCATTTGCAAATATTCGTGTTTTTTTGACAATCGGCAGCTTTGAAATGTGTCAATGTGTCAAGTGATCTGAGGTTTCTGTTCAAGGTTTAAACAAAACTTTAAAACCGAATTAATTGTTGAACTGAAATATAAACTAAAGTGTAGTTTAAGCCATTGCATTGTATTTATTTATAATGAATACCTACAATAAATAAATTAATAAATTAAAAGTTCCTTTCAAGAAACCATATGAAAATCTAAATATTCTTCAAAGAATTTCTACAGGCAAGGATTCATAATTTTCTTAGTCAGTCTGTTTTGCACAGTTAATATTGAGTTCAAGGGTAGGGTAGGGAAGGTCATAAAACAGAGACCAACACATAAAATAAAACAGAATGCTAATTTGCAGTTCCTACCAACAAGATTTGTTATATAATCAGATGTACCTACCCTTTAATTTCAAATAACCACTGTAATCCCTTTTTATGATACCCAACCTGTGGGTAACAAAAGTGTATTAGATCCCCAAAGGACCTTGAAGTGCTCTACTCTGGAGTTTGCTGTTACAACTCGCTCATACTTCTTTTGCCAACTTTGCCCTGAATTAAATTTCGTCCGCCACTTTGGCTTAAAGACATCCATCACTCCTGATGTGCAATGGTTTTTGAGTGATGTAAAGTACTGTACATATCTAGATCTACATATAACCATTTCAGTCCTGCACTGTTTTGTCATCCTATAAAAGTAGGTATGTAATGTAGGTAATTTTAAATGGAGGTAGGTACCTACCTACCTATCTATACCTTCTTAACTTCGTTGTATTTGATATTATCAAACAAGACGTAAGAATCATTTAAAGATATCTCACACGGTCACACCGTCTCAATTCAATTACACATTTAAATCTGACCAGATATGACTGCACTTATGACGTATGGTGTAGCCTGCAAACTTCTACAAATTCGTCACACATTATCGGGCATTTCTTCTTCCCAGTGTAGGTAGACATTTATTTGTCATACCTAGCACTTTGAAAACAGTGACTCATTCCTGCTTATCGCTGTTTAAAATTTAGCTATAGGACCTACAATAAGATGTTTTTTCCAAAAGAATGTGTTCAAGTTGATATTATGTACATACATCAATCTACTCTATGTAGACCGTTATACACACACCTAATATGTATAAAGTATAATTATACACTAGGACTAGGAGCCAACTTCCCCATACGGAGGCGTTGTACATTTGCTGGCACTCATTGCAAACTGGAGCTAGAGCGGAATGATTCCAATAAATCGCCCTCCCATCCCAACAGCAACTAGGTATGTGTATATACTAAATACTACCAACCTACTTACTCTCCGCTCTCAAGTCAATTTAACAATTTCACCTAGGCATTTGCTCGCCCATTAAAATTAAAATTAATTACTTAATCTTCCACCCACGCAGTCAGTCCCATCATGACCATCCTGCAGCAGTTGGTGTACAGCGTCACCCCTCCCCCCGCCCCCTTCCGAAACAACACTTGATATTGTTACAGCATACGATTAATTTACAAATCCACAAAGTAGCATAACATCATTATATCCCATAAAACAAAAATAAAAAAAGGAAAAAAAACCCAAAAGATACTTTTCGTATCTGTGTGTAAGTAACTGTGCATCTGTAGCGAATATGTGACGACTTTAGTATCCCAACAACACACAAATCAACATAATTTCCATAAACCTTAGCAAAGCATAAGCGCACGGCCACAGAGTTCGACTCCCTCCCTCCCCTTTGTGTCAAACCATACAGCATACAACTTCAGTTAACATACCGACAACAGTGTATCTGGCACACACATGAAATCCGTACTTGCCCCGTATCGGTGTATTCGCCGCTCTATAACTGTTGAAATTGAAATGCACAAAACCATTTGAAAACCGAAACCAAAGTGTATCTGCTGCTCAACTGAGAGTCTCTTCGTTTTGTTTGGGTTCATGATTTTGGGTCAATTAACCTTTGAAAGGGGAATCCGAATATTTCGAACCGAATCACTGAGCGAACGGACAGAGACTCTCTTAACTTGTCCATGTCCTTCTCCTTCTCTATCGAGAAGATAAGTTCTCTTCGGTCTCACACACTCAAACTTACTCCCATACAATTTTTAAATACTTTTTATAGAGCGGGATTTCATAGATTCTTTTGTATCTTTTATGTTTCTCGTTTATTTTTCTGACGTCTGTGGGTTTTGTCGTTGCTTTTAAACGGACGTATAGTGTCCGTGGGGTTGGGGACTCGAACTTGTGTGTTTGTGTTGTTTTGTTTTGTTTGGGAAATAATTAAAATGCATAAAACGATACTTAGCACGTTAAATGATTCATTTTGTTTGTTGAAACAGATAAGCAAGTAACAAGCGAAAAAAAAAACCGAAGACAAACTATTGTGATATGTTTGCATTTGTAAATGAGGGAGTACCTGGGCTAATTATATAGATAGTTGGTTGGAAAACACAAATTTGTTATTGGTTAATCCAATGTCAAGCATTGCAGTTCTTGATGAAAACAAAGTATGATTCATCGGACGTGTTTTTCAATAGATTTTATGCGCACGTAAGAGAGTGTAATGACAAGGTCTAATTGAAGGCAGTATCTTTATTGAAAAGTGATTCAATCTACCTACCTACCATATTCCTTTTCCTAACTTTGGCAAGGTATTTAAGTAAGCACTTAGCATAATGAGAGCGAATTGAGAACTGCGACGGCGAATATTGAACGCATTTTTGCCGCAGAATTACAAAATCCGAATTACAGAATTGGTAGCAGTTTCAGTTCTAAAGCCTTGTGGAGCGCACCAATTTGACAGATTTTCTTTTGCAGACTGGGAACGAACCACTTCCATGCATCATAAAAGGCTCTATTAGAACGAGGGAATTAGGGAAGCCGGTTGAAGATGTGCAGACTTCACGAACACATAGTATCTAAAGCATTTTAGCCTCAACTCAACTGTCACTGTCTTCTTAGAAAGCACTTCAAGAGGCTCAGACTGGTAGGCTTGGACACTTACAATGCAGATACCGCAATCACTATCTATTAAAGGAAGGTAGGTATAGCACACATAGGAATATATAGGAATGCGAAGTAATATATCGTAGCCGAAAGAAGTTTCTGGGAAGGTACTTCTGCCAACATTTAAATGGGATAGGTAGACCATATTAACTCCATGAGACCTTTCTCTCTCATACCTAACAACAAATCGGACTAAATATTTTACCTTTTATCGAAAGTTCGTGTTTTTTGGGAAGACTCCAGATGCGACGATCCTTAAATTTAAAGCATATCACAACGTTCAAGGGTCCATATAGAACCCTCACCCAAGGACTAACTTCTCACAACCATTTGCTTATGGGAGTTCTTAATTTTTGGAACGAATGGACACCTCGTAAGTAGTTCAGCACATTAAGCCACCGCGTCTACCTGGGCTTATTTATAGGTACACTAAAACGAAGTCAATATAGGCCAAAGGTGATAGTCTTCAAATATATGCTTCAAAGATATGCTTCAAAAGGCTTCCGCAAATTACGCCTGATTTTTTTTTGGAAAAAATGCCTGAAAATTTTATATACAAAATCTGTCCTGCCTTTTTGCCTATGCAGAAAAGCCAGAAAAGAAGTTTTGGTTCCGAACTTTACATACAAAAAACCTCGCACCCACTCCAAATCCTACAGTGACCCTAATCAGGGGGGTTGCAGGTGGGCAGCATGTGGAGTGGGTGCGAGGTTTTTTGTATGTGAAGTTCAAATTTCAAATAAATAACATTTTTTGACCTTTTTTCCAACATAATATATAATATATATAATTGACATAATATCTCTCAATCTAATCTATATGAATACTGTCGGTCTCAAAGTGCGCCTAGAAGCATTGGAAAGCATACAGGAAGTTTCTCAAATAGCTCGGCCCTTAACATTTTATTGTGTGCGAAGCACGGGGTAACAATAACCTAACAAATGCCCCTGAAGTCAGTGCCAAAGACTTCTCTAATAAGCAAATCCCAGTCTTGTTGGACCTAGTAATTTGTAAGTACATATTATCTATGTATTAAGTTCCGATGCAGTGCTCGTCTATCTTGGCCTTATCAAATTCGGCTAAAGAAATACCAAGTTCGACTTAAAAGAGATCTATTAATCAAAGCCTTCAAACAAACAAAAAACTCCAAACTCAAGGATAAAAGGTGTTCATATGTGGTGATGGTGTTTTCAAAGCGCAGCAAAAAAAATGGTTTGGATTAATTCTAGGATCGCTTCTCAAATTTCTTCAATCTTTAAGAATAAAAGTGGCTCGATGATGCTTTTAAAAAATAAATTCGGTTCGACGTTTCTTAAAAACGTAAGCAAATGTCATTGAACGACATAAATCGGACTCATCCTACTATACATCCCAAATCTGCTTTTAAATGATTCAAAAAAATATCCTACAACTGTCAGACATAGTCCTCATTTGTCCTCAGTTCAGTGTCGTCCTTGTCCTTCTGTATCCCTGCCACCGTGTTAATTACAATTCCCGTCAAAGTAAGTGCCACAACATTGTGGATAATCCAATTATATGCGACATTGGGAAATATTTTTTCGGTGTGTGCGCATGTGTGTGTGTGTGTGTGTGTGTGTGTGTGTGTGTGTATGTGTGTGTAGCAAGAATGTTGACCTGATTTTATGGTTTACAAATCCACTCAAAATAAAATCGACAATTTAGCCCATTTCTGTGTGACAAAATGTAGGCAACCTGACAAGTGACATCAACTCAAACTCGAAAAGAAGCAATTTTTCCCGTCGTTGTCGTCACCATCTCTGATGGGTTTGTGTGCAGAGGAATAGCAATAAAAAGGATTAATGCCATTTTCAGTGAAAACCTCTTTATTTCGCTCTACATTATTGTACTATGGGCACTACTACTTACGTCAGTTATTTGGTAAACATTTTTGAGCCTTTTTTTGTTGTTGTTTGCTTTGTATGTTCATAGTTTGTTTCCATGGCTGTGTGTGTGTGTTTTTGTAATTTTCCAGTCTCTTTATAAAATCGTAATTTCTTATCATCCCAAGTGTCAACAAGCAACAACTCTTTCTAAGGATAAACCAATCATCCCTATCCGTTGGTAACAACCTCAAATCGTAACGTAACCCATTTTCCTTATCGGATGGTTCCAAGTTATGGCCACCTGAATGCTAATAGATTCTGAATGGACCTATAATCATCCCTGTGAAAATTCATGCTCCCACCTCCCAACAAAGTTAACCCTAACGTTTGTCTCGCCTCCAATATGGGCGCTCGTCTGGGTGCATTGTTATCCTGTGGTTGCTTTTGTTCTTCAGCTCACTCTTCTCGTACAAAATGTCCCTTAATTTTCTTGTTTTATGATTCGATAATGTTCTGCCATATACTCGCAGTCAGTAGTGGCTGTTGTTGTTGTATAGTATATTCGATCCTTTAAGGGGTTAGTTTCTTTGGAATTCATTTCGATTTTCTTTTTTCCTTTCATTTTTCTCAGTCCCACCGTGTACACAATAATAAAACAAGGCAAACGAGGAAAAAAAAAACTTCAAAACAAAACAATATTGACGACAGGATAAAATAATCCACATATTCACAGTACCTACACATACTAGAGTGAGCAGGAGGGTGAACTACATCCACAGATGTGCCATAAAGTTTAGATGATAAGAGATACGGGTCATATCGGCAAATATTGAAGGAGCACAATATAGTAAACCATTCAATCCCGATACGGACACACGGCCACACGCACACACTGCCACTAGTTGTGAATACACTGCTCAGCCAAATAATCCTGTCAAGGGTATTACGGTGGTGACTGTTAATTTACCTAACTATAAGCGGATAGTTGCCTTTTGAGGGTTATATCCCTATCCTCTGTATATCGTCTTCCTGTTTCTCCCTGATTTGCCACACATTTGGCGAGGGTTCGCTTTGGTTATTTGTTGGGGTGATGGCGATAGATACCTGCTATTGCACGTGTGTGTTTTTGTTTTATGGTATTTTTCTTTTTGTTTGCCATGAAATTACAGGTAAAATACGCGCTAAGATGTTTGATTAAATTACATTGATTACTTTGAAGGATAATCGTGCGGATTAGAGGATTTTTGTAGTCTATGAGCAGATTTGGTCGGACGAAGGAGGACACATTACATAACCGGATGTGTGCGTTAAGTCCCATTTAATGGGATGCTTTCCCATAATTAGTTTGATTGAGTGTCGTCGCCTCTAAATGTTTCTCTCTCTCACACTTTCTATCTGTCTATCCCACCTTATGATAGGGCTTAATTACTATTCACAGGATTTTTGTGGTTCAACGTAGTGGCAAGGGTTTGGCCACATAATTTGTGCGAACAGTTGATTTTATTGGGTATTGAGGTTTTCGAGAAACATGTGTTGGAAGATTGTTTACAACAATGTGTCCTTGTGTTCGGTGTTGGTTTTAACAGTAGCTTTGTATATAAACAACCGTTTTGTAACCACAAACTCTTTGGTAGTCCGTCAATCTTTCTTCAATACTCTTGTGTTACATGCGGTTTTTACTCCTACTCTTATTGGTGGCATCAAGCGTCATTTTCAAATATGTATGTATATGGACGTTGATTTTCGATACGATTTTAAATATTGAGTTCAAACTGTTTCCTGCAGTTCTAGGAGCGTTATAAAGGCCGTTTGTCAATTTCTCTCATTATTGATGATTGGCTATATCTATAAGGACCTAGGCATATAGATGTTCCAAACCTTGCGTTTGAGAGATTTTATTTTTCGAACGCAAATTGTTTGCCCAATCCGAATGGCTGAATTGAGGTTTTGTAGGAAAATTCTATTCTCCGATGTTTGTCAGACGTTCAGGAATAGTGGCGAATAATGAAAAACCTTACCTAACCTAATTGTGTTTTTCCGGGGTATTGATCCCGCTCGGCTGTGCATCAAAGTTACTTTCCAAAATATATACAGGGTGGGGCAGAATAACGAGCGATTTTAAAATGTCTGTGAAAAGGAAAATTCTGTTTTTTTTTATAGGTATACGAGCCCAAACGCAAAATAGTTGGTCTACCGAAGATAAAATAAAAGCATGTGCTGATTCTTGAATTCTTTCCAACTAGACCACAATTTTTTGTTGATTATATAAAGATTTATTTAAAAGGTGATAAAAAGAAGGCGACTTCATTGAAATAATGTTATGGAGTGAGCTTATAAAACTAAATAACTTATTGAAGACTTTTTACGACGCAAAATAGTTAGTCTACCAGTCTTTATTTTCATTTTACCACTGTATTACTGCACCTCTGGTATTGATAACAGCTTCTAAGCGCCGTGGCATAGTGTCAACTAATTTTTGACACTCTTCGGAGCCGAAAGTTTCCCAGATATTTGTTATCTTGGCCCTTAATTTTGGAAGTGTCCGAGCTGGTTCTTGTGGCAGTTTTTGCTTCATTTTATGCCAAATGGTTTCGATTGGTGAAAGGTCAGGGCTGCTGGAAGGCCATTACACTAAAGGAATTCCTTCAGCACTTAACCACGCCATTGTCGATCTAGCAGTATAGCAAGAAGCACCGTCCTGTTGGGAAATATAGTCTCCCTCACTTGATTGAGGACGAGTTATTGATGAAAGAAGCTCTTATTCTAAATGTCTTGGTACTTGGCACCATTGACCAGTCCATTGACAAAATGTAAATTGCCCATACCACGCCCAGACGTGCATCCTCATACATTTAGAGGTGCTGGAAACTTGACTGTTGCTTCAGGCAGTCTTTGTGAAAGTCTTCTTTTGAATTTCTTACCACACGTATGCGTTCGTCACCAACGCAGACTTCAAATCTGGACTAATCACTCCAAATAACAGACCGCCATTGACTTAAAGTTCAGTTTTTGCGTTGTTTGGCCCACTCAAGTCGTTTTTTCTTCTGCTTAGGTATCAAAAGTAGTTTTTCTTTTGCCTGTGTTTTTAATGAATTGAGAAGCTTTATGTTTTGTAAAATTCAAAACACCTTATAAAATTTATATGCCATTTTTTTTTCATCGTCCGCTTACGAGGGTCGATCGAAATGCTTTTTTGAATTTGTTCTCTCCATTGGACAGTTATTGCTGCAGCAGTTTTGCGCCGATTTTCTTTTATTATTTTCTTTAAAACCCGGCAATAACGAAGTATTGATATCGGTGGCAACGTTGCCATATTCACAGTTTTAACTGTAAATTACAGTTTTTTAGATAAGCTTACAGTTTTTAAAATGACCTCCTAGTACAAATTACAGTTCTTTTTATAAAGTTCAGATTTGAAAGAATAAATTAAAATGTGCTTTAAAGCGTAGTGCTTCGTATTTAAACATGTTATTTTATTTAAAATGAATGAACTAAAAAAAAAAAACGTAATTTCAAAAAAATCGTTTGGTTTTTGAAGGTTACAGTTTTTTGGTTGAAAATACAGTTTTTTTTTTTGGGTATTTTACAGTTTTTTGCAAAAAAAATCTGGCAACATTCGGTGGACGCGCAGTTTTCTTACTTGTCTCAACATTTTCCAATTTTTTTCAATTTTGTAATAATGTTCTGCACTGATGAGCGTTCTGAGCAATTTTATAACTCGACAATCCCGTTTTAAATGCCTTAATTATCGATTCTTTTAGGACTCGTAATAATGCAACGCCACTCGCAATGGTGAACATGAAGCTGATGCCTACTTGCATAAAAACAGAGATCATTCAACAGCAAATAGGGTTTATGCCATTTTTTTTCATAACGGTTCACCAAAACACTATTTAAATAGTAATAGACCAAGAATTTTGCATTCAAAAGACAGTAGACCAACTCTTATGTATCTATCTTTGTTTGAGATAATAGAGAAAATCGTTACGGTGGCTTTTTATAAATTTTGTTTCATTTGGCCTAATTTACTAAGAATAATTACTGTATTACATGACACACATTTTTAAATAAATAACTATTTACAACCACAATAAATTTAAGTATGAAAAAAGATTAATCTGTTTATTCAAAAATAGACCAACTATTTTGCGTTTGGGTCGTAGGTAAATTAATTTATTATTTATAGTTAAAGAACATAAAAAAGCATTCATGATTTCATGTTTTGAAAATAACTCCGGACAGGTGACGTCAGTTCTTCCAATCGTTCGATAGCAAATCTTACACGCTAGATATTCTCGGGAGTGAGCAGGCGCACTGATTCTGGTCCTCCAGGCTTCTTTTTGTTGTTGACATAGTCTTCTCAAAGTGCCGAAACCAGTTTTGAATTACACTGGCAGATGGCGCCGCGCCGGTCGATTGCGATTGATGTAACAATTACCATTTTCACAGCGTTGAGGCTGAGGGATCCACTGCTCCATTCTTACTAAATGATAATATGCAGGAAACATGGACGGACGATAGGCTCACTAGCACCTCCCAACGATACGGCGCCGGTGCTGTTGGCGGGATTTTTCAAATCGCTCATTATTCTGCTCCACCCTGTAGTACCAACTCTGTGTGTACACATGCTGCTCGGAAAGGAAAACATCTTAGACGGGTTAGTAGGTTAGCAAAGCCTGTATTAAATGTCCGAGTAATCGGTTTTGAATGGCTTGTAATAACGATGATAAGTAGAGTAGAACTAAAGTTTCCAAGCGCAATACACTATAAACCACACTGAAAAAGCGACCTTTAGCTCTCCTCACAGTCGAACCGTATATTAAATTGAGCATACCATCCCCGAGGAAAACTCTGTGATAGGATGATTTATGTGAACGGTATCGAAACAGAAGAAAGTAGGAGAAGAAGATCTTGCGTAGGGGACTCTCCCATCTAAAGGATCGAAGAGTATCGCAATCGAAGCAACATCCGGAGGTTATATAAGGCGGCTCTCAGATTGAGGCAACAAGCAATAAGCAACTATAGTTGCTATAGCAACTGCCAATAAGCAATCAGCAACATTTTTCGTTCGAATGATATTTAGTAGCTTTGATGGGAGACCTCTAATTTAATTCAATGTAAAATAATTGTGAGCGATAATTTTGCGTGTTTCATATTGCTTATTGATTGTTGCTTCAATGTGAGAGCCGACTAAGAAAGCCAAGCAACTGATTGCCGGCTTTATAATCGGAACACAGGCTCTTAAAAACCGCCAAGGAAGCCTAGTCGCCGAAAACGTAGAAAATTCTAGATGTGTGTTGAAGCGTTGTAGAGAAACAACGGCAAGCTGATAAGCAGCAACTTGGATATAGTTGACCATGTCCACCGAGTATGTCACCAAGAGAATATATCTCTGGGACCAAAAGGCACGCAGATTTCAAGAAATTCATAGAAATTTCATAGAAATTCACCTTTCGTTATAGGCACATCGTGTAGAGGTGGATAATGCTGATCTAGCTTTGAATGCATTCTTCAGAAGAAAGTTGTTTATCCCCTAGATTCGTGTTGCTCTTAATGGTTGAAGCTCAAAATAATGTCCTAAAGTCAATATTTCGCTCTAAATGGAGAACAGAGAGAACGATTTAGGGCGACTTTAACAAGCTTTGTTCCTCCATTGAAAAATGTTGTACATATACGCTATGCAGTCTTTGAACGCACTCGAAAATATATTCTCCGAATCCCAAACACAAAGGTATTTTTTGCCTGCGTTAAAATGCAGGACTGTAAACCGGATCATGCATTACTATATAATTCTACATTTCCTTGTCTCTGTTTTAACCTCATTTTCGCCGTAGGGTTAAGAAATGTACGAGTAAAACGATTCTAAGAATGGACAAAGAAGCAAGAGGAAGAGAAAAGTGCATCACTAGTAAGCAATTCAATGCACTTCTCAAAAAACAACCACTCTTGGTCTTTCCTAGAGAAAATGTTATCAAAAGATTTAATTTTCTAAAGAGATTTGTTACCATCAGGCTCAGAAACAAGAAGATCTGGAATCCACAAACTGAGCAATCACACAACAAAGTGGTACACAGATGAATCAACAACTGATGAGGGAAATGGATCGGAAGTATTCGAACCTAGAATCAAATGCATATTCTGATCCATGACCAATATATTTAAGGCTGAAATCTATGCCATAAATAATGTGTCCAAATCAACATCTACAGAAAAAAATCCAACTGTGATAAAGCTATATTGGCAGATGGTCAGACCGCTACATGCTTCCAACTGCTTCTTTAAGTCTAAAATTGTGTGGAAATGCCTACAAAAACTTAACGTTGGTAGAACAAACAGGGGTAGGTACCTGTGCCATGTATGGATGGGGGGTAATGAAATGGCCCACTCCCTAGCAAAGAAGTGAGTACCACACCTTCAAAGAAAGATTAAGAAAATTGGAGAAAGAAAACAGGACAAGAGCCTAGAACAACACTCAGGACATGATGCAAGCCAAGGAACTTCTAGGCGAACATAACTGCGGAAAAGATTCCAAGCATGCATCGGCATGAACACAAAAAACCTCAACCAATCAACCAATAAACTCAAGAAAACTGGGTATATCAGAAGAATGTCTTTGGCTTTGCAGAGTCTGCTATACGAATCCAGTGAAATCCCAGAACATGTGCTTCCCATTGACCAACCAAAGGCTGAACTATTCTTTCAAGTACCAACCATCAGCTGAGTAAATACCGTCCCTGGAGTCACCTCTCTTAATTTCTTCAAGGAAACTGGATTAGGGAGAGTGCTATAAAACGGACTTCTGTCGCCAAGGCGTAGTAGTGATTAGTGAGTGAAAGATTCACACAATAGATTTCGAAAGGAATCTTAATGCGCGAGGGGACTTCTTATGGAGGAACACACCGCTCCAAGTTGTAAGCAGGGGTACAAGTACATGGTACAAAAGACCAGAAAGCGATACAACATAGCCCTTTCTCAAATACTAATACATTTTTAATATAAGACATCGTGGAGACCAAAGTATGCTTGACGTGGATAGTTGGTAGTAACGTGCCCCTCTCCTTCACAGAGGAAAGAAGACTCTTTTTTCGTCTGTTTTTCTGGAATTCTAAAGTTCTATTATTGTATCTAATTCTTAATTCTGGAATATGAAGGATATATCAACGCGCAACTTAATAAAGACACAAAATAATGTATTATGGACTCCGCAATTCTACCAGTTCTGACATTAGACAGAGAGGCGTGGCACCGCCTATACAAAAAAAAACATTCAAAATCTTATACCTATACATATCTCAAAAAGCGCAAAACCGATTGAGCTCAAATTTAAAATCTACAAACATGGCACCGTCCATACAAAAAAAAACATTCAAAATCTTATATCTCGAAAACCGCCGAATCGATTGAATTAACATTTACAGACAATCTTAGGTATTGGCCCAGAAGTGTTCCTGTGAAGTGTGGTCAAAATTGGACAAATAGGCGTGGCATCTCCCATACAAGAAACATCTTCATCCTTTCATTCATTAATTTTCAATGAAACATGTTCTATGGGGTAAAATGCGATGACGTTGTAACTCGATAACCGCTGGGCCGATTTTCATGATTCTTTTTTTGTTTTGTTCGTAGGTATTGCTGTATTTCACGTTTAGGCAGTAAGCAAATTCCAGAAAATCTATTTATTCTCATTTTTCGCATTTTACGAAAGAACATTATTATCTAAAACCTAAGCAATACAATTCCTGTGCACGGACAAAGCCGGGCGGGTACAGCTGGTAGTAATAATAATAAATAAATTGTTGCAACTTTATTCGTTATTGTTAATCGTTATTATTAATCGTTTATATTAAATTGCAACTGTTATACAAAGTCAATGTAATTTGCCCATTACTTATTGTTGTTACTTCCAATGTCAAAGTCAAGTTGTCAATTGTACATATGTAATTGTCACTTTTTAATTGTAAACAATAAAATGTAAAAATCATTCATTCCATCTCCAACCAGCAATATAATAAAACACATAATTATAACGTTAAAGAAAAGTCAAGTCTTTTTATTCTACATTCCAACATAAATAAATAAATAAATAAGTAAATAAATAAATAAATAAATAAATAAATAAATAAATAAATAAATAAATAAATAAATAAATAAATAAATAAATAAATAAATAAAAAAAAAAATAAATAAATAAAGAAATAAAAAAAAGTGAGTTTTTATTTTTGGGACGAATGGAAGGGACCTACCTACAATTTCATGCCGAGTCTGAACGGCTGAATTGAGAAGATTTTTTGGGACATTTATACTCTCGGATGTTTGTTAGTCGTTCACGAGAGGTGGCGCAGTGAAAAAAACCTTAAGGTGTAATTTGTGTTTTTCCGAGGATCGAATCTCGCACAGTAGTCCAACACACTAACCACAGAGCCCACAAATAATAATAATAATTATGGGTTACTACATAATTTGTTTCTAGTTGAACCATTTGTTAAATTTATTTCCAAAAAACTGCAGCTGAACGATTTCAGAATTTCCCCACCTTTACGTAGGTATAGGTACATTCCCTAAATTGTCGTTTCAAGTTCTAAATCAAATCGTAAAAGTGTAACGAATCTAATTTCGAGTCATATCGTCTACCTACCAAAACGACGCATAAAACGCCAGAGCGTATATTTTCCTCAATTAATTGTCACCCCATCGTTAATCGCTTGTGTACACTCGAACAATTGAATTCGACACAAAAATTAAGTCGTCGACTAGGGGAGATGGAGAATATTATAGAAAACAGTTAAACTGAATAAACATGACGAACGAACCGACCAGCACAGCTACAGCAGGCCTGTCGTCGGTGGTCGATCATATGTGAAGAGTGGAGCACTAGCACCAGCACAGTTTTCAGCTCTTGGGTAACTTTTTGTATCTGCTGTGTCTATATTTAGATTGAAACTTGTTTGAATTTATCGGTTGAGTTGGTGCTTCAAACTAATCAAGTTGAACTCTATCTGGAATTAGATTTTTAATGCCTCAGGTTCTGGCTGTAACAAATTGGTAACAAATACTCGTAGCAGGTACTCTGTGCGACATTGTCTGATCACACACTTTGTAAATTGTAATCTTTAACCACAATTGTGCATTCGCATTCAGAATCAGAAGTAGGGCTATCGCCGGTAATGACCGCTATAAAAGCCCTCCTCCTTTTTCTTTGTGTTTACTAAATTGGTCTGCACTCCAAACCGCGCGCATGAAGCCATTAGAGGTCGTCCCCTCCACATAGGCAGAGGCACACACATGCAGTAATTACCTGAAATAAATTAATGCCTTTTCTTTCTGTTGCTGTTACTGTTGGTCGTGTTGGCCGGTGTGTCTGTCGGTCTGTTCGTATCTTGTGTCCTTTCTCGAGTTGATAAATTGCAAATAATTGGAAACTCATCCTTTCGTGCGATGAAGACGACTTCACCACTACGACGACGACGGCGACACATAAACTCGATGGTCATAACATAACATAACCACAAAAAGTTGTTAAGAAGCATTGATTTGGTTTTTACTTGTTGCATTCGGCGATGCACATCTAGTAATTGCATTGCGGACAAATAAATGCTCAAGATGGGGATGACGGCCGGCGGGACTGCTTGCCGCTGCTGCTGATTTAGTAACCATCATCCATTGAGGCTAACGCGCTGCAGTAACATTTAAAGCATAAAATATCGCTCTTCGTGGTTACGACAATGAATTGCGCGCGTCTTGTAATTCCCTATGAGGACATGGTGTCTATACTATATGCATATGTGTAAATGTATCGATCTGAAAAAGTCACGCGTGCGCACGCTTACTGCTCGGAGAGTTTAATTGTGGTAAATGTTCAATTGTCACTGAAGATACTATGAAGATGCCTGTGGGCGTTAGCTAATGATCCGGTTGGGGAAGCATCGAAGCATTCTAGGTACATATGTATATAGCCTTGGACGTCTTGTCAATTTTAGATGCAGATCCATGGTTTTCCGGAAATCTCGATCTGTATGATTTTAACGCTTGTTCGTTTGTTTAAGCTTACAGATGCCGACTGGTGGGCGCAATTGCTCAGTGGTTAGTGTGATGGACTTCTGTGCGAGGGGTCCCAGGTTCGGTCCCGAAAAAAAAAACACAAATTATACAGCTTAAGTTTTTTTCCATTGCACCACCTCTCGTCAACGTCTGACAAACATCCGAGAGTACAACTATCCTGAAAAAGCTTCTCAATTCAGCCGTTCGCACTCGGCATAAAATTGTAGCTCCCTTCCATTGGTCTCAAAAATAAAAAGTCACACAAAGGAATGGTTGGCAGAAGTTAGGCCTAGGTTTTTTTTTAAATACTTCTCTCGGGAAAGAAGAACTTAAATTGCTGCAAATTGTAATCTTCAGGAAATATATCCCCAGGAAGTGAGTTCCAGAGTTTGCTTGACCTGTAACAGAAGGAGTTTTGGAAAATTGATGTCCTCGCGGTTGTCAGATGTACTGTATGGTGGCTTTAAGTCGCAGAATCGGCGGATGAGGGGGTCTTTGGTCGTTAAACGCGGATTTCCATTCTTTCATTTTCGTTGGTCCGCTTATCCGTTAAGTGGCTCGCGGGTGTAGCTCGAGTGGACTCCATAACTCCCGATTCTCCACCATCGATTCTAAATCATCCCCATACGGTATAGGTGAGATTATGAATTTTATATAACAACTAGCTGTAACCGCCCGGCTTTGCCCGTGCACAGAAATTGTATTGCTTATAGGTCATAGATAATAATGTTATCGTAAAATACGAAAAATGAGAATAAATCAAATTTCTTTCTGCGTAAACCTAAAATACATCAATACGAACCAAACAAAAAAGAATCATGAAAATCGGCGCGCCAGCGGTTATCGAGTTATAACGTCATCTAGTTTCACCTCATAGATGATGTTTTTTGTATGGGGGGTGCCACGCGTCTTTGTACAATTTTGACCAATCTTCACATAAACACTCCTGGGCCAATACTTAAGATCATCTGTAAGTTTGAGCTCAATCGATTTGGTAGTTTTCTAGATATACGATTTTAAATTTTCTTTTTGTATGGGCGTGGCCACGCTCCTTTGTCCAATTTTGACCAAACTTCACAGAAACCGTATATGGACCAATACCAAAGATGTGTGAAAGTTTGGTTAAAAACGGTAAATGCGTTAAGGCGTGAATCGGCGACAAACATTTTAGGGCTCAATTTTTATATATATAGATATCATCCTGGGTCTACATAGAGGACGCCTACCTGATGATACGGATTACATAGCACGTCGTGGGATCCTGGGTTGGGGACATTCTTTTAACATGACTAAACCACCGAAGCATGAACCGCATCGCCCGGTCCGGACAATTATAGCTGCTCGATATTGAGTTCCTCACGTATTCTGGTGTTTCTAACGCGGAAATAATTCCGCGATTATTTTCAATCACATGTTGGAGGAGGAGACGAACCCTACGCGCTTTACAAGTGTTCTTTAAGATGGTTGTAGATAAATGTGGAGCGAATGGACACCACTAAACCAGCCCTACGCCTCCAAGAGTGGTTCGATTTGAACACGGTAGGGGATCTATGCATTAGACTGCAGGGGTTCTAATCAAGTTAATATTCTGTTTCCCTGTAAACTTTTGGAAGATTGTCGGTGCTGCAAATGTTGAATACAGCTCCTCATCAATTGTCTAAAAGTCGAATAATCTAGACCCAAAGAATGTAGAATGACTTAACGCCAGACTCTATATTAGGACAACAGTTTTCCACATGTCTAGCTTTGCAATTTAATTTCACTTAAAAGGGACCAATAGTTGAAGTCTGCGTATATCTTGTATACGATTAACATAATAAAAGTCCATCCGCATCAATGCTGTATAGATTGGCAAAAATTGTCCGTTATCGTATAGGTACCTACCTACCAGCCAAAGTTTGTACGGAAAAATTCGTATTTTTATTCAATCGAGTTCAAACTCGGCTAGTGGAATATATATAAGAAATAGAGAAAACCAGTTTTCCCGATTTTGGATATTTCGCTTGGGGCCCGAGTTATAAGCTACGGGAAAGGGTTGATTCAGTTTATATGGGGAACATTTTTGTTCATCCTATCGAGCGCTCAACAAAGCTCACTGGGTACTCCTGTTACGGGAACTAAGCCGCGGATAAATGCTAGTAAACTGATAAAATTATGAGGTTAACCACCGGCGTGATACGTCGTAGACACCGACGTGTTGTCCTCATTTCAACAAACGACTCCGGAAATGCAAATGTATTTGGAAAAAGCATAAGTAGTTTCCAATCTTCTAATCCGGGGAACAGAACAGGCACAATTGATGATGATTTTGATTTGATACAGCAACTATAACAATTCATTGTAATTTTTTGTTACTTCAAAAAGTAGGAACAGTCAAGATGAAGCCAAAACCATACGCAAAGCCAAAGGCATGTCCCTCTGTGGTCTCCAAAATTCTGCCTGGGGCGACTTCGCAACACTGTACTCTTGCACCTTCCATTTTTTTGGAAATATGATAGGCAGAGCATGAACCTTCAAAAAAAAGTTCGTATTTCTTTTTTTAATCAGACAGAGTGTTCTGGGGTTCTGCTTCTTTTTTCGTTCAGGGCATGATTAGAGCGCGCTGTATGAGCTAACTGGAGCCGGATTATTCTCAGAGGAACTCAACAGACATAGTTCAATCAGGCTCCCTGATTACTGTAGTGTTTTCCAAGCTGAGGTACTGGCGGTCGCGGAAGTGACAAGCATGGTATCAATAATGGCAATACCTCGAAATGATATTATGTACCATATTTACTGACAGCCAGGCGGCTATCAAGGTAATCTCTACTAATGGGATAAAATCCAAGCTAGTTCGCCGCTGTCGCGAAGAGCTCAAGGCACTTGGCTCGCAGCATAATACGGTTCTCTGCTGGGTTCCTGGACACAGGGGCATAGCCGGCAACGAGTGAACTGACGAACTGGCGAGAAATGGTTGTACAATGGACCTAAACTAGGCACTTCAGCGGATCAAACCACCAATCTGCAGAGCGAGTGAAATATACGATCCGAATGAAAACCAATATCAGGTGGAAAACACTAACCACCTGTGACATATCACGGAAGATGTGGCCAGAGTAGGTACAACAAAGGCAGGACCAACAAACTTTTGCGATATGACAGAATATCGCTGTCCAAGTCGGTTGGCGCCCTCACCGGTCACAACCTTCTAAGAAGCCATGCAATGAAACTAAATCTGAAGAATGACGACATTTTTAGAGGCTGCGGTGATGAAGAAGTCCACAAGGACACACCTCACTGTCTCTGTCACTGCCCAAGTCTCTGTCACTTGAGGAACAGAACACCTGGAAGTTACTACTTCCAGGAAATCCAAGAACTCTCTAATGTCTCAATATCTAACCTTCACAGGTTTCTGAGGACAACGAGATGGCTGGCTAAAGTCGAGTAACCACGGAAAGGATGAAAGAAGGCCAATACAACACGGCAAACCCCATCGAAGGGTATCACAATGGATGCACTAGGACCTGAGTGGGGTGAAGAAGAGGCTACTCAGCTTCACCAACCCGTAAACCTAACCTAACCTAACCATGAGCTCACTGGACTTCTCTATGCGATATATATACAAAATATCGATCATCCGTATGCATCGCCGATCCGTATGCAGGTATCCTCAGAGAGCTACATACTGCGTTTTCCCTGCTTGTAAGGATTTTCGAATTTAGGACTTGTTGTATACCTATGCCAATATCTGCGCCATGGAAAAAATACTCTTAAAATTTACGGCTGAGTTTGCATGTACTGCAGTACCGCTGATAATTACTTGCTCCTGCCAACGAATACTCATTTCGTGTCATCCTATATTCACCTCGCCGGCCGGTCTACATATGTCACTGTCACTGGATGTGCCACTTTCGTTTTCACAATTGTTCACACTTTCAAAACACACTCTACCTGAAGTAAAGTCGCCACAAGACAACTTCCGAAACTTGACGAACTACTTGCACTTCAAGTGGGAAATATCTGATGAAAAAGTACACGGCGGCGGTGGTAACTTATTCTAAGAAATCCCAAAACGACCAAGTACTTAACCTAGTTTTTTTTTTTTTTTTTTCGTTCGTTAAACACTCTATTAAGCAATAACCAGTGGAAGAACCTAAATGACGTTCTTGGGAGGGAAAATTGGTTCGGCATTTGTTATGATGGCTCTCCACTGTTTGACGATAACTGACATATGGGCCATCTTAAGCCATTAGCCTCTCGCCCTAACGTCTCATTTTCTATCCGCAAAACTTACAAAAGATTTGTTCATTTACAACGAAGAAAAACAGTAGGAAGGCATTGTCATGGCAACATCTCGTAATCATCACGTTTCGCACACCAACAAGTGAGCCTGACCTCAATTCGGGATGCAAATTATTCACAGCTTAATTCAATCATTTCTGCAAACCATGAGAAGAAGGATTTCTCTCCATTGTACGACGGCTAAGGATCCTGCTGCGTGTATTGTATGCTGCATAGAAGAACTCTGTCGAGAGTCCCTACTCCATAAGTCTCGACCACTTCTCCTCATCCTCCCCCTAATGCTCCCTATACGAGTGACGACGGCGACGTACCGTGTGTGGATATGGAATTGAAGAAAAGTTTCCAACTTTTTAAGTACTTCTCTTGCAGCAGCAGATAGAACGAAACGTACGAACGAAACGAACGAACGACGTTGTTTGTGAGTCCCTGTGTGTATATGTCCTGGTGTAATATATTTTTCTCGGTCCACAACGACGCGATGCGGAGACGGGGCGACCTACACGGGCTACACTACAGCCAACAGAGAGTAGGTTGGATGGTTTGGTTTTTGCTTGGTTCGGTAGCTTTTGTCTATGTCGCCGCTTTGCTGCTAGTTTCACTCAGCCATCATGGAAATGGTATCTGAAGAGGAAAGGGTGGTGGGCACCGTTGTATCTGTATCCATATCCATATAAATATATTCCTTGAATGAGGAAACGTTTGGAGAAACAAAAGACCCAAAGAAATAGCGAACACACCCCACTAACCGTCTGTTGCTGCTGGTGTACTCTGCTCCAGCAATGCTCTGTTGCTTGTTTAAGGTTTATGAATTTCTTCTATTCCATCGTGTCTGCTTCTGCTCCCTTTTCCACTATTCCATCTCCTTGAAGGAAAGTAGTCGTCGAGCAGCGTAAACCCACTGAGGGGAGGTATGGAGTGTGCAAATAGCACATTGTGTTGTCGTTAAGAAACTTTAAGGATTTTTCGTCGTGTTCTATTCATGAACGGCTTTCGTGTCCACCACCTTAGAAAGTGCAGAAATCAATGTTTACTTCCCTCAAAAGTCGATTGAATGCGATAGACTCGGAGGGAGAAGGACAATAAGAGGTAGGACGAGGCGAACGCTCTGCCTAAGTTATTTTTTCGGAATTCAGAAATATCTACAGAAGACGAACAACAACCACCACCTATATACATTATACAACCTACAACAACAACAAGCTTAAAGTTCAATGTTATGGGTGTAAGGGTGAAGCCTTTGCAATAATCGATTTCAATGCCTTTTAAGGATATCCCCTGATTAGTAAGTGGAATGTTTTGGTTTTGCGATAATCGATCGATTGTCCCTTTTGGAATGATTCAAGAGGAACATCTCAACTGTAATAAGTTTTGCGGCGTGTGCCGTTTTGCAAGGCAAACGTAATCTTATTGTGAGTATCCTTTTCCCTTCAATCCTTGGCGGGGGGATAGTCAGTTCATTTAATTAGACAAAATGTATCGACGGTTTGTTGGTTTTGCGTAAGATGGTAAGCACTACATTTATATATACATAGGCTGCGGCGATAAAACTTCCTTGCGGTCAGACGCCAGCTGAACAGTGAAGAGCCTGCTCAAACAAATCGCTATGTTATGAGAATACCTACAAAGAACTGAAAGCGTCAATCTTGTAATCCCCACAAACATGCGTCTGCCATTCTTCTTCTCGATCATTCAGCCAATCGAATTCGTCACGATGATCTCCATTACCATCCGTACGAGTTGGCGATTGTGTCCAGGAACTCTCCATACGCGACTTCTATTCTCGGAGGAACGCATGTTGGGCGATTTTCAATATATACGGGGTATTTTATAGTGGCTTGGCTTCGAAGTGTTTGGAAGTGGACCCCAATTTTGACAAAAAAATCATCTTTAGCGACGAGGCGCATTTTTAAATGATTGCGGGAATGCTAACACACAAAATTGTCATAAATATGTGACGACGATATTTCAACGTCGACCCGTCCTTATTGAAAAACAATTTAGTGAATCTTCAGTAAGATCAGTTTCTATTCACATGTCTGAGCTTTTAGAACGGCGTTGCAAAAATTGTTCAACCTCTCTAGGGAGTCGCAGAATGAAAAGATTGGGAATCCCTGGTATAGACCAAGAACTTCAGAAGTGCCAAGTTGATGATCTTTAGTACCTACTTTATCCTAGACGATAATCCTCGCCAGCCCACAAACTTATCCTATAGAAGAAATCCCTGAAAGCAATAGCAATCTGTACAAGTAGTAGCTACCAGCCAGATGTGAATTTGAAGCAGAATTTACAAAAAAATTTACATAACTCGGTTACAACAAACATGCTCAAGAGATAACCGACCAATTCGTGATTTTCGTTACAGGTGGCGCCCAACGTAAGGCTCGTACCGACCAACGAGGATTTCATTCACTTATCGAAACCATAATCAAATCTACGGAACATTTTAGGAAAATATTTGGATGGTTGAATCACCTCTGGTTCGACCCGACCAAGAAGACCTAATTTTTGAGAGAACAAACTTTCACATTAAAAAAAAAAATTAAAAGTTGGCGCAACAGGCATAGAGTATAGACACCCTAGGGCTAGCTTCTCACAGCCATTCGTTTGTGTGAGTTTTTATTTTTTTTTTTTTGGCGAATGGAAGGGTCCCTAATGGCTGAATTGAGAAGCTTTTCCAGGGCGGGACCCCTCGCACAGTAGTCCAACACACCAACCACTGAGCCACTTCACCACAACTTTCATATTAGCAGTTTTAGTTCCCCTCCAGCCTCCATTATGACCTTTACGATTTTGTCAACGGGCCAACATACATTTTAGGGTACAGTACGGTCTTTGATTTCTACTCATTGTGGCCTTTCTGAATCTGATCCCTTGCTTAAATAGTCACATTTTGATGACTAAACCACCTTTCTCCACGAGTGAGATAGAATCACTTAAAAAATCTATCATTCCATTCCTATAAATCGATACTAAGGTTATAAGCTTCGTAGAAAATGTGCTCACCTCATTTGTTAACGTCTTTATAATATATTTACTTTCCTATTGCCGTCAAATCCTATTACCATATTCTGTCAGCATAAATTAACGCACCGTTGACAAATGTTCAAATTGCACCTGACAGTTGTTTATGCGGACTAAGCAAGAAACTGCATTCGTCTCACAGTCAGAGCTCCCCTTGCTATATATGGGGTTATATGGAAAAGGTTAATTGATTTCTTTGCAGCTAGCTAAACTCGGCTCGTCATTCACTCTCAGTTTTTATGTAGCACCATTTTTAACGGTCACTTTGAAATATTTGGAAAGGTGTCTCATTGTCTATACGTTAACATCAGCCATCATCTGCAGCTTCTTTTATTATTAAATTAAAATGCATAACTATAACTTTCCATTTAATCGGATTTAATAGCTCATATTTTTGATCTGTAACTGGCGATTAAATTCAGTCACTAAGGCAGATTCATTCTTGGTATGACTATGACTTTAAGCTCTCTAGCAAGCTATAGATTTTGTGCACTATTTGATTGTACGCTAAGTCCTTTTTCTACATATTGCTGCATGCAACCTTTTTCATTTTAAGCTATGAGTACACGACATGCCAAACACGATATACGCATGCCAGTCTGATGTCACGATAATTCCTCGACATATTACTCGGCATATTGTAGAATATGTCACACGGCATGCACGTTTTGTTTCAAAGTTGGCATATTCGTATGTCGACGGTGACTGGCATGGCATGTGTTTATTTTTGATTTCTTGACATACGATTTTTCCCAAATTTTTTTTTTTTTTTTTCGGTGAAAACGTGCGTTTTGTGTTTAAACAAAAAATGTCGCGAATCAATTCCGATATGGCTATTTTGGCAGCGTATCTTTGGGAGACTAGCAGCGAAGACGAAGACAGCGACCAAAGCGACGCAAGAATATCTTTGAAACGCCGCCGCCGTTATTGGCAAAAGGATTGGTTGCGGCTTCGGGAGACGGAAGGTTTCTGCGCTAAGATTAGTCGTTACCACTGGTCCGTCAAATTCAGACTTTTCCATATAATCACACTATACGAATTCAAGCTTGCAAAATCGAAACGTTGAAATTAAAAACAAAATTAATTAAATTCACCCAAACTATTTAAAAACAAAGCAAACAAAACAAAATACGTTCTCATCGACATGCACGTTTTTTAATAGGATATGTCGTGTGGCGAATTTACATGCCATTCTGAGTCGGACATATGGGTGACAGACGCATGCCAACATAATATGTCAGCGTCAAAAATATGCTGAGTACACGACATGTACCCTTTTATGACATATTCTGACGTCGAATTGACGTCAGAGTGGCATGCGTATGTCGTGTTTGGCATGTCGTGTACTCATAGCTTTAGACCTCCGACTAATGTTCCCTCATTGAAGAAGCATTCGACAAGGCATTCAATTTTAAAGTATCTACAAAGAAGCCAATGTTTACCTTTGTTTAAAAACGGAAATCGATTTCTTATTCGTCGGAATTCAAAGGGAATTTTATTCAATAGTTTTCACAAAACTATGAAGAAGTTACGTTATTCCAAGGTGTTAATAAATGGACATCATGGTTAATGTTTGCAATTATAGATTTATTCTAGTACCTAGTACTAGTAAAAGGTTATCTACAAAGTTAACTTTTCCAAAACAAAAAATTTAAGTAAATGAGAAATAAAAGTGGACCCAGATCATAACCTTGGGGACATGGCACACCTAGTTTTCGGGCTACCAACAATGTTACCAAGTTTCAGATTCGGTTTCGGTTATTATATCCTAGTTTTAAGATAAGACTCAAACCACTCTCTGAAGCATCCCTTAAGCATAAGTTTTCTAAAAGAATTTCATGACTTACAATATGTAAACGAAAAGACCTGCGCAGCAATTTTTGTCATGCAATCCTTTCTGTGAAATGCAACAAAAATGAAACGAAAGTATACATATTCAGTAAAAAGACCAGACTTAATCATACATTGCATAGGATTAAAAGATTCTCAAATGAAGGACAAGACAGATATGGTTCTATATCTAGTTAGATTTGTCTGATTTGTTTCTATTTCTGAACAGAGGAATAACAAATGCACTTTTTAAAACTTATAGAAGTCCCAAGCCAAGAATGTGACTTGAACCAATGATCAACTATGGGTCCAACAAGTTTGAACACCGACTTTGCGATACCTAACCTACCAAAAGTAAGTAACAACAAGGTTTTGTAGTAGGATTGGGGTGATTTTTCATTTTTTTTCATTTCATTTCATTTATTTATTTCATTTGAATGCTTACACATTAAGACATAAAATTATCTTATAAAATAGTGAAAGCTTAATATTCAATTCAATTTTTTGGGGCATTCTTTCATTAATAACGCCCAAAAATAAAGAACAATATGGAAATAAAGCCCAAAAATAATCTACTGTTTAATACGTATAAGTAGGGGGGTTGCTCCCTGCTCCCTGCTCCCTGCAACCCCCCTACTTGGGGTTACTTTCAGATTTGGAGTATGTGCGAAATTGGATATATTGATGGTTTTGCAGTACAAACTCCCTCCTACTCCAAAATCCAACAGAAAATCCCCCCATACTTATTGCACTGTTTATGCATTTCAACTTACTATTCTGGGCTTTACTGCTTGTCAAAAAAACGAACCCTGAAAAAGAAATAACACCCAAAATGACGAAAAATTTTGCAACAACATATTGTACTAGTTTTTTTTTTGCGTTATTTCCAAATCGATTTGTGCACTATTTCCTTGGGCGTTATTGCCGAACGCCTATGCCCCAATTTAAATTCGATTCTAAATAATAAGACCTTTTTAAGAAATATCACCCAAAAAAAAAAATTAAAAAATTCCCCAAAAGAATGAAATATCACCCCAAACTCAATGAAAACCTCAAATTACAACAAATATTCAAGAAAATGTAAAAAAGCTGTTTTTAACTATTTGTAAAGCATAAATTTTAGCTTTAGAAAATTTGAGAAAATAAAAGTTAAAAATTCGCGCGAATATTAAATTATTAAAAGTTATTTCAAAAACTTAGCTGGATATTCTCAAATTTTCTAAAGCTTAAATTGAAAGCTATTTCCAAATCTGAGCTGGTTTTAAGCTTTAAAAAATGTCTTCTTTCTTCTAGTAACCAATGCTAGATCCATTGTGATACCATCCGGATCACATATTACTCCACGCCTAATTGTTAGAACCATTTTGAGATTTTAATGAAGTGTAATATACTTCTGATGTCATTAGTAATGAGGTCACCAGGGTCGTTAAAGAAGAAAGCTCCTAAGTGGATGGATTTTCCTATTCCTATAAAGAGCAGGGCAGGAGTAGAGAAGGTGGGGACAGTTTCCTCCTCCTCTTCATCTCTACTTCTGCTTTTGATACCAAAATAAGAAAATTAAAAATGCCCTAAATTATTTTCAAACAATTTCCATTAAATGAAAAATTACCCCAATAAAGTGCAAAAAGGCCCCAAAACAATGAAAATATCTTAAGATTGCATAATCATTTTTGTTGTTGTTTGCCAATCATTATTTTGGAGCAATTTTTCATTTATTTGGGGCAATTTTGCATAAATGGAAAGGGGCCATTCTTCATTATGAAATATTTCCCCAATTGGTAGGGCTTTTTATTTTATTTTGGGGCCTTTGGAGCCCGGTTTGAACAAATTCAAAATGTTCCATTGATTGTAAAGAAGGAACTGCAGTTGATTTCACTTCAGTCTTTGCCTCTATTCAGAAGATGTTGCGGTTGGTGGTGAAAAAATAACTGCGAGGTTTTAAGCGCCCGGAGTTGAAGAAGCCATTAGAGACAAGAAGAAAATGTGAAGAAGATGTTCAAGGTGCGGAATCTCTCGTGTGACTCAGTTTTAAGCCGAATTTGATAATAAAGGCGCAGAACAATTAACGGACAATGAAAATGTATGAGCAGGCAAAACAACGTTTGACCGCTAGTATATCATCTATCTTTCTATATAAAAAATGAAGATTCCGACTCACTGGTCATCAACGCCCAGCCTAAACCCTTTGCTCTAGAAAGCTGAAATTTTGCACAGGGGTTCCCTTTATAATGTATACAAGCACCAAGGAATTTTTTAAAATTCAACCCCCAAAGGGGTAAAAGGGGGGGGTCAAAGTTTGTATGGGAACATTTTTATTTTTCATCCGATTGGCTTCAAAGTCGGTTTGTGTACCTAGGTACTCTCTGTGAGAAATAAAGAAAAACAATTTCTCCGTTTTGCTTGGGGCCCGAGTTGTTAGCGATGACCCCTTTTAAGGGGGCCTCTTTCTTAACTCACGAACCGTTCGCCGTATCAATTTCTAAGAATTTATCTGCAAAAAAATTAACGAATTGTGGCCACGGCATAGCCGTTACAGTGTTTGCCTGTGACTCGGGTGGAACCCTAGTGGAGACCCACCCCAGTATCTAGTATCTAGTATGTAGTATTTAGTATCTAGTTTTTGATTTTAAAAAATCCGCAGGAAACAAAGCCTAATTCAAATATGTAAATCAGCGGATTTTCATACTTCCATACAGACAAAATTGTTCCTTAACATACGTAGGATGACAGAGTAGCGGTGCTGAACTCGTTCCTAAACAAAATTGCGTCTAATATTAAGATCTAGTCCCTTTTCCGACATGTCAAATTAGCAATAAACTCCTGTGAGAAAGATATGAACTGAACGTATTCCATTGGGTGCAAAAAGATTCCCTTCGGTTTTGACTGTCGAACTTTCTCATGGTGGAATATGTTAGTTCTCTCAGAATCAAGAACCGTAGTCTTAAGATCCTAAATGACATTGTTGCTGCGCCGCACTTAAAGACCAAATTTTGTCTTTTTCAAGGCAAATAATTGCTTGTTTAGCCGACCGTACACGGTTATAGACAAACCCCTTCCGAAAGGTGATGAGGAATCGCCTAATCCGAATATTTACCAATTCTCTCACTTCATTAAAAGACTAAACAGAGGCACAAGAATCAGTTTATAATAACGAGTCCATTTCGATTTTCCTTAAAAATGCCAACTGTGATCCGAAGGAAGCGAAGAGAAGCCCGGAAACAAAAAGGGGGAACAGCGACCAAAATCAGGAAGGAAATGAATACTCAAAAAGATTCACGTTAACCAAGGAGAACCCCTTGTCGGCATTTTTCTCCTCTGCATGTGGTAACAGCTGCTTAATGCTGATGCCCTGCTGCACACCTCTCGCCATCAGCGTAGCTCGTATGACAACGAAACGATGAACAAATATGAGCCAAGAAGACCGATAACTTTGTATACCAAAAAATATAAAAAAAAAATCCTTGCACTCTACGACGAGTAGCACAGGTTATACCAGCCGAGCATTACTTTAATCTGTAATTTGTATGCCTTTTCATGTAAACACACAGTTCTTGAAAAGGCAATGTCAGAGAAACAGATCCACACGCATACACAGTAAATAGAGGAAAAATACCAACGAGTCGACATCGTCATCGCAACGATGTAGACAAAAAAGTAGGAACAGTGGAGGAGGAGGAAAAACTCGGAATTGCATCTGGGATGTGGATGTGATGCTCGCTGGCACAGCGAGCTACCTGAACCTGATGACAATGATTATCGAACGACGCGGTATAAGCAAAGCACCTGGCGTTACCCGCCAACACGTTGTTGTTTTGCCTGCCACAGGGGCGACGAATGGTTCTTATGTAATTTATATGTGCCACTGGCACTCCACTCGACTGATGTACACGGTGCTGAAGCTGATCCTTGGTAATATATGACGGGTGCGTGAGAAAATGCACCCTCTTTGATGGGTCGCCGTGTGACAGATGAAATGTCAAAAATTGGTCTTTGAAAATGAGCTGGATTGCATTGCAACCGCAAAAGCACAGAGTATAATTGAAGAAGCACGACAAGGAGCTTGACCGAGCACGCGCTACACTTAAACCAGGTATAGTTCCACAGCCTTATTGGGAATGTTTTCAATCATAATACGTCACCTAAAATTTAACTTTAAAGCTGACACCGTGTGCGTCTCTTTCATTCAAAGCGCAAAACTGTTGTTAATATAAATAATTTCTAACTGACTACCCATTTGTGCCAAAAATATCGTTCGTCGGGACGGGCGGCCGGGGAGTATCTGTATCTATATATCTACGTATGGCGTGTGTATTTCTATTTAGTGCCTGCGCGCACCCACCCGTAGCAAGAGCAACTACGATGGTTCGGTATCGCGTAAGCATTCTCCGAAGAAAGTTCATTTCGTTTTCATTTCGCATTCAATTTTCACCTCATTAAAAATGCAAACCATTTCGATGCATTTGTTATCTGTTACTTGGCGGCGGTAACGTCGCTCGTCGACAGCGCAGCGGCTTTTTTGCTTTTAATTTTTTTATTTTTTATTTTCTGTGTAAACTGCTAATAGTGCTTTTGATTTTACACAGAAAATAGGTATTACGATGAATTTTTAATAATTTGCTGTTGGAATTTGTAGGCAAGTGCCAGTGTTATTTTTTTGCGTGGTTAATGCAAATGCAAGCAGCCTTTGATATTCCGACGGGTATCTGGACGGAAGCTCTTACTGTTGAAATCAATTAAGATGTCAACTTTTATATTACGACTATTGGAGCATTTACAAGCTTGAGCGATGCAGTTTTGAATTTTTTTTTATCTCAAAAGTAGTTTGTGAAAATGTATCTTTTTCAAGTTCAAGTGGCCTTAGTAGTCAACTCACAAATTGGAGTGGTGTTTAGAGAAGTTTCTGTTTAGACAGATACTGCGGGGTATACCATCATAACGAACATATTTGTTATTTTTGATTAAGTTGAGGTTAGGTTAGGTGGCAATTCACTTAGACCAGATAAGGTCCATTGTGATACCACAAACAGAGTCGGTTATTTCCGCTACTCTTGGAACCATTTCGAATTTTAGAGAATTTTCCGTATTTTGCTTATATCCGTTTCGGCCATATCAGCAAGCTCCCCGAAGAAGCATTCTCCTAGAGTTTGCTTTCTAATCGAGGATAGCGCCGTGCAGTTACATAGTAAATCGAACGGAGTTTCCTCCTCCTCATCCATGCAACTGCGACAGATGTCATTAGTGGTAGCTCCAAGCCTTGCGGCATGTCTTCTAAATACACAGTGGCCTTTTAGTACTCCGACAAGATTTCCGATATGTGTTCTATACTGACGTTTAACAGGACCTTTGTCCTGCACCGATTTATTCGTGGCCAGGTCTGTTTTGCATGATTACAGGTGTCAAGATCCCGCATCTCTCGTTAACTTGTTGTGGAGATGTTGTATCTAGTCTGTGACTTCTGTTTTAGCATTATTAGTTTTTAGAATATTGTCATGCCCTGTGTCACTGTTTCTCCATTGCAGTGATTCTCTCAGTCGCAATGCCGATTTTGCCGCCATCTCTTTACCGTGTATGTCCAAGGGCAGAATGTGAAGCATGGTTTCCATTTCCAGTGATGCGGTTGGAATTGTCCACAGAGCACTGTTCACACAGACACATGCCACTCTTTGGATTCTATTAAATAGAGAAAGGTATAGCTTATTTTAGCTAGTGCTGACAACCAACGATTATTCCGTACATGAGTATCGGTCTACTACTGCTGTATACAGTCAGTGCATTATTTTCGGGCTGATGCCCCATCTGTGGCCCAAGATCCTTTTGCAGGAGTAAAGTGCAGTAGCTGCCTTCTTAATGCGTTCATGCAGGTTTATTTTCCAGCTCAGTTTCAGAGAAGCTGAGGCGGATCCCTTTAGTTTGGGTGGATCGATTTGAGAAATTCGATGCTTATTCGTGAATAACATTAGCTGTTTATATCCAGACCGCATTTGTTAGCCCATTTGTCCAGCGTTGCGAGGGCCGATTCCATCAAGTCCCGCAATGTTGGGAGGTATTTCCCAGTAAATAAAATGGCGATATCGTCTGCGTAGGCTATAACTCTACCATCGTTTTTCTCCAGGGTTACAAGTATTTCATTTACTTCAGCCATAGCTGCGGTGAAAGTATTCCACCCTGCGGAGTGCCGCGTTGCACAGACCTTCTCAGTTTGCAGCAGCCAAGTTCCGAATTGATAACCCTGCTTAGCAGCATTTAGTTGATCCAGTGACTTAGACTTGCGTCAATCTGCAGGTTTTCAAGTGCGTTAATTATCGCTCTCGGCTCTATATTGTTGAAAGCCCCTTCGATGTCTAGTGATTTTTCCATGGTGCCGACAATGGAGTGCAGAGCTGTCTCTACCGACCTGCCCTTACAGTAGGCTTTGAAGTTGTGGCGAATATATAGATCTGGAGCGATTTGGCTAATTTAAATATTACGAATATTATAGTCCCAATAAGGTTAATATGGAAAAAAAATGGGAGAAGTTGCCCGGGTATACGGACAAAGGGACGTGGTGCGTCCCATAAAAAAAACATTCAAAATCGTATATCTCGAAAACCACTAAACCAATAATTGAGCTCAAATTTTCAGACTATCTGAGGAAGTTTGGTCCAAGTTGGACAAAGGGGTGTGGCACCTCCGATACAAAAGTAACTAAAAATCTTATATCTTGTGAGTTGTGACCCATCGAACAAATTGAGCGCCCATTTTGAGAAAGTATTTCTATTGGCCAAAAGCAGTTCCTGTGAAGATTAGTCAAATTTAAACAAAGGATCGTTCCACATCCCATAGAAAAAAAACCTTAAGAATATTTTATCTCGAAAAGCACCGAAACGATTGAACTCAAATTTTGAGTCCAACTTTGTTACTGACCTAAAGCTGGTTCTGTTTGATCAAAATTAGACAAAGTGGCGTCGCACCTCCCCAAAATTAAGAATAGTACATATATCTAAAAACCACTCTGATACGATTGAGCTATCATTTCTAGGCATTCTCGAGTATTGGCCCGTTAGTGAACCTGTGAAGATTGGTCGAAATTGAACTAATGGGGTACTTATTTATTTGAATTTATTCGTTTAATAACTAAACGAAACTTAAACTGTACACACTGCGGCGGCCAATATTACCGATCTCAAGGAACTGGAGTTGGAAGGTCGAAGAAGCTCCTTGTAGAGCTGTTTTTGTATCCAGAGCTGGCCAGGTGAGGCTAGCAGTATCGCAGTATCCTGAACCCTGCTCTGCTTGCTGAGTCCGCATGAATTATTTGTTTAGCGTATAAGAAAGTGGTACATGTACGACGTACGTTGTGCAGACTTATACCTACTGTGAATATTGACGGTGATTTGTAGGTATTGTGTAGGGCATTTTGTGAATCCTATTGGTTCCTGTCCGGTATTTCATGACTGAAGCTTTTTTTCGAAGTTGATTTGGTAATCGGCAGGGGATCGTCTGTAGAAGGATGCTGGCGTGGCGAGTCTTCTCTAAGACATTTAGATTTGAACTTTTGTTCAAGGCCGGCCACCACACAACGATGCCGTATAGAATAATCGGTCTTATAACCACAGTATAAAGCTAATGCATTATATTGGGTTGAAGGCCCCATCTAGAGCCGAGAGCCCTTTTTCAGGAGTATGGAGCCAATAGGGATTTCTGTCCAGCCTCAGCCCCAAATATTAAGCGCTGCTAACGACCTCGAGTGGAGTGCCATTGAACTTGGGGGAAGCTTAACCTTCCAGGTGAATAAGACTAACTCCCTTTTCGTCGGTTTGACGTTGAGACCATACAGCTATCGGTCCATAAGACTAGTTTACGCAAAGCGAGTTGCAGGTCAGTCCAATCTCGCCTATTGGCCGAACAACGTTGTTCGCAGGCTCAGCAATCCTTCTCGGCTTACTATCAAAGACCAGGGCTCTAATCGCGTAATTTTTCAAACAATCATCGTCGAGACGATTGAATAAAGCGACGTCGTTTTTAGTTTGCTTCGTATAACATCTCCATCACGTCGTTCAATCGAATCGTTCATCGTTTTCGTTTTGGACAGTTTGAGCAGGACTGTAAACAAACTCTGACAGCAAAAAAAAAAAATTAAAATAAATTGGATATATGAAATTCGTTTTTTATTTTTTGTTTTTGGAGCTGTTGTTTCATTGAATAGGCGTTAAATTCCAAAATGTAAGTAGCTATTTGATTTAAACATTTTAATATGTTAATGAACTATTAAATTTTTTTTGCAAAGGCGTCCATATATTACAAGGAATTATGTATGCACTGCGTACAAGTTGACAAGCAAGAAGACGGCCGTCCGGGTCCGATGGGAAAATCTTCCACATTTATAAAATCAAAATAAAGATTGTGTTTGTTTAAACAAAAAGTTGGTTTTGTTTATTTGAAAAAATTAAAATTACAAGTCGTCAAACGGCAACTAGTTATTTAACATTCTTGATGTCGCACTTCGACTCAATCCAAGTTCACAGCCAGTTATTTTTCGTCTTTGTTTTTTGGGAATATTTAGTGTTCTTCTTGACGAATCAGTATCTGCAAGCTGCAACATATTCCATATGCAGCCTATGCTTTGATTACTTAAAATAAACCTTAATGAAACTCAAAAATACACCAAAAACGATGAAACCATTGCAAAAAAGCCATCGTTCAATCGAATCGTTTTGACGACGCCATTTGACAGTTAAATTGTTTACGTGAAGCAATAAAAAACGATGATCGTCCAATAGTTTCAACGATCATCGTATTTTGGTTGTTACTCGAAGTAGAAGCATCATCGAGACGATGTCGTTCGATCGTTTTAGCCTTACGCGATTAGACCCCAGCAATTTAATGTAAGTCAAACAAATGAATAAAGAAGAGATTATGGACTTGATATAACCATCTTATCATGGGCCTACCTAGAGGAGGCCTCCCTGATGGGACGAATTACGTACGTTTTGGAATCTCAGTTGGCCTTGGCACATGCATTCAAAGTGACCAAACTACCGAACCATCACAGGGACCGGGCCGCTTCGTCTGGAGAAGTAGGTATAGCTGCTCAACATTGAGTGTTGAGCATTCTTCAAGTCTATATCCAAAGCTGGTGTATGAAAAGGTGTTGCATATACTTCCAAACCTTCTTAAGTATACAAAATTACAAAGTACCATCCGGAGAGTAAAAAATTTGTCGGTTGCGCTTCAGCCCGGACAAAAACTGTACTGCTCATTCCCCAAACTTTATTCGACCACAGCTGAGCAGCAGTGAGATTTCCAACACCTTGGCAAACACTTTGCCGGGGAGACTTTAAAGTGATGTGATCCTACAATGTAAGCAATCTTTGTTATCGCCTTTCTTGAAAAGTAGCACTATCACCCGGTTTGCTAATCGCCTGATTTTTCTATGTATTCCCAAGCCACTTAAATGACACGACAGACTCATTCAACTCATTCTTCACCCACGGCCTTGATCATTTCTGTCCGGATTTCATTAACTCTGGTAGATTTGCCGGCTTTTAGCGACTTCTGGTATCTCGTAGCCCTAATGCTCTGTTATGGATTGGTTTCGAGAAGCTGAGTCCCCCAATGGAATCCACACCTTGAAGGACTTTCCCTCCGTCTGGTCGCTTCATGAACTCCGTCAATTTTTCTTTTCTCAGCCCCAGCCACCATACTAAGCCTCTTCACTCCACAAATAACTCCTGCAGAGGCAACGACTGCTGATGAAAACAACTGCCATTTTTCCTCTACATTCAATGGAACATCCTCAGTATCTTCAATCCCACCAGAACAGACATTGAAGGTGCTACTATAAAGAAATGAAGAGTTTTCCACCTATCCGTAAGGTCCACACTTTCAGAACCCCTTGGCTTTGTTTGAAGAAACAACCTCTCCAACAAGCTTCAGGTCTTTTCTGTCAGCTAACAGATTTGCCACTTGACTATCTTAAGTCGAGGCCGTTGTGTTGTCCAGGAAACTCTAGCCTCTATTGGTGCATGCATAGTGCATCCACCCTCTAACCGCCAAAATGTTTTGTGGGTCCATTGATTGGAAGCTCCCAACCATTTTGAGCCTGCTATTAATAAATAGTTCGCGCAACAGGACCGTTTAGGACCTTAACCCTTCCTTCTCACCACTCTTCGTTTGCATTCGTTTTTATTTTTGGACGATTGGACGGGACTTTCAATTTTAGGCCGAGTCCGAACTACTGACTTGAGAAGCTTTCTCTGGGCAGTTGTGAAATGTAATTTGTGTTTTTCCGGGGATGTAACATGAGACCCCTCGCTCAGAGTAGTCCAGCACACTGATGCGCCTACAAAGAAAATTGCCACAAGATATTTGCACTGTTGCAGCTTTACTATAGAATCTAATCGTCTCTAATTTGATCTATATCAAGTCCTTTTTGTGTTATTTTTAAATACTTCTCTCGGGAAAGGCGAGCCTATAACACTTTAATATTGCCCCGAGATGCTTGCAGGTAGGTGTTAGTTCTGCACCTAAATTGTGGTAAGTTCTAGTCCTCTGGAATGTCCTCAGCTTTTACTTGTCCTGTTGTCAAAAGAGTTTTCAAAATGTCATGTCCGCACAGGGGTATCACCTTTGATAAGAGACAATCTAGGCTAACGTAGCCCATAAAGGTAGTGTACATTGCATGCCTGCACCAATTTCAGGATCCCATATGGTCTAGTACCTACTCCGTCGGATCGGATGACATGCACTGCGTATATTCTTCGCTGACAATTCCCCCGCTAACGTACATATAAAAACAATCAAAACAAATAATAAGCCCCCAAGAAAAACAACTACAATCCACAAGGGCAACTTCCATGAACTACCTTGGCTCGAAAATATCAATTAAATGGCCAACAACACGACGGAATTCCATCCAAGTCGTTCATTGAATAAAACGAAATTTGTTTTTGAATATGAATCACTAGACTCCAGGTGAACGACCCCATCCACACAATATTTCGTCAGCGTTACTGCTGTGATTCCGGTCAACAGTCCAATAAGCTCACAACAGTGCATGAGAAAACGCATCCAGACTACGTTAAGTGGCCACTTTCATCCCAATGTACATACTCGCAGTCGACGGTCGTCATACAATCATTTGTAGCGTATCTCATGCGAATGCGAACCACAATGCAGTTCTTCGTCCAAACAATGTATAGAATGCCAATAATAACCACCGTAGTGCAAAGTGTTAAAGTAAATTCCCTCTGGCACGCTCTCACTCTCTCCGCATGTACTCTCGTATGTTGCATCTTTGCCATCTTTCTTCCTTTATCATCTCCTCTCCACTGGAAGTGGATTAGCGAGGAACATTTCTAAGTTCATTTACACACAAGAGATGATGAGATTTTACAGATTTCACAGGCTCCGACTCTAAATACATTCTGTAGATACATCGGATTCTCATGGTGTTACCCAACAGGATTGCTTCGAATTATTGCTGCACACACACACACATAATTCGAATGATTGTAGGTTTTGAGAAACGAACAGAACCGTGAAAAGATGAAAATGTATCTACCTAGAAAAATACAAAACAAATACAAATTTTGCGCACTTTAATGGAAATTTTTACGGATTCCCCGCGCGCCAAGGTTGTTGTAAAACAATGACCGAACAATAACTTTTCGGCTGACCGATGTTGCGAGGTGAAATACGTATATATAGACGGGCCTGTGAAATACAGCCACTACAACATGACGATTTATATTTCAATTCAAAATCAAAACAAAAAACCACAAGTTGAGGTCAATTCGCTGTATAATTTGGCATTGGACGCGGGAGAATTGCTATACTTATATGCTGAGAGACTGACAGCTGACTAGCCTGGCACATAGATACTCGTACACACAGCTTTTGTATTCAAATTTTTGTTAAATGAATTTTTATTAGGCATGAATTTGACGAAACAGGAGAATAAAGTATCTAACAAGATGTGCGGTCGCTTTGTTTACAACTGCGGTCAACCGGAAAATTCCTTTGCCGCGCACACAAAGCGCACCTTTATGTGTAAGTGAGATTAAACGGTTGGATTGATGACGTTGACAATTGAGTCAGTTCACTAAAAACAATAATGTATACACAATTTACGAGATGACTGGATCATAATTAAATCACTTGCTAGGGGGTTTCTCAACACGTACGGAATAAGTAAAATCAAGCGAAATATTCCAGCAGTTCGATAGCTTTAAAAATATGTAGGTATTGAGTTTACACAAAAATGTTACTTTCGTTCTATTGTGTTATTCACATGCGTGTGGCGTTTTACAAGTTCTTTGCGAATGACCTTTGAGGTCTAATTTTGACATGACATGACCATGGAAATGCGTAATGAGTCAGGGCTAACATGGTAGGCTGGGTAATAAAAGGAAAGTAATGTTTTTGCAGTGAAAATATTTATAAATCGTCGAATCTTGGAAGGACGAGCACAGAGAGAGAAAATATACAGATTACCCAACCCCATGAAAAATAATGCATTAAATATCGAAAACTCTGCGTCTTTGAGGCGATACTGTTTTTGTTCAATTTGGACCTTGCACGCCTCTCCAGACTGAACGAGGCTCAAAAATATGGCAAAATAGAGCGGGAAATTACGAAGAGGGCGAAAAGAGAATAGAAGAATCGGATGGGAATTTGCGGCCTACCAGTGTTTGGGTATCCCCTGCAATTTTCATCCCCTTTACCATCACATTCAAGAGTCTTACGATAAAGCACGCAGCGTATAAATCGGGTCTACGTACTCTTTTATTGAAATTCTCTATGACCGTTTCGCATAAATAAAACGAATAAGGTTTATTCCTAGATGATTGGAAGGTTTCCTGTTTGGTTCCAACATTTAAGTCTGGCTCTAAAAACGATGTCGAAAACTATAGAGTTTTTTTGTAAGCTTTCTGCCATTCCAAAGCCTTTTGACTAGTGCATTGTTAAGAATAAAGAGTTTTATATCAAAGAGCACTATCAGAGTTGCAACATATGGGCTTTGTTTCTGGTCGCTCCGCAACAACTAATTTGGTGCACTTTACGTCTTTTATTACTAATGAAGTTCAAAATGGATTTTCAAGTCGATGCTGTTTACACCGACTTTAGCAAGGCCTTTGACTCTGTTAATCATTGATTGCTTACTAAAAAGCTTGAGATATTTGGATTTCACTCTGCTATATGTTAATATCTTGAATTCTGTCATTGCCTTATGTATGCGGACGATCTAAAAATTTTCCGAAAAATTAAAAGCCTCGATACTGCTCTAAGATCCAAAAAATTGATCTTAACAATTTATCCACTTGGTGTGTTAATAATTGTTTAATGTTAAATGTTAGCAAATACTCTTGTATATCGCTTTATAAATCTCAATTTCTTTGCTTCTATAATTACAATATTAATAACAGTACATTAAAAAGCGTTGATAAAATAAAAGATCCTGGGGTAATCATCGATTCCATCTCACTTTTGTTTCCCAAATTGAGTTCATAGTGACGAAGGCTAATTCGCTGGTTGGGTTTATTAAACGAAACTCTAAAGATTTTTCTGATCCCCATACTTTTTTACCTCTTTTTATCGCTTTTTGAGTAGGTATTCAGATGTTGTTTGGAATCCATACTATTCCACCCATTCCGATCGCATTGAAAAAGTACGAAGGCGCTTTACCAAATATATCTTTTTCAAAATGCGTTGAACCGTCTTATAGAGCCAGACTTAGACTTTTGGGTATTAGGACTCTTAAAGCGAGAAGGCGTCTACATGATATTAAGTTTATAAGGGACGTTTTATCCTCCGGTAATAAATAGTCCCATTATTTGATCAATGTTACCTATATTTATGCTCCAGAGAGGGTATTAAGAGATCATCTATTCTTCTTTCAGACGAGGCATCGAACAAACTATGGTTGCAATGAACCAATCTCTAGATCCTTAAGATCGTATAATGACATTAGTAGACAATTGATTTTCATATTCCAAGAGGCCGCTTTAAAAGTATTATATTTTGGCTGCTTTATAATGAACTTTTAATTATTATAATTATTTTGTAGGTACATATATTATTTATAATACCTACAGAAATCAATCTTATTTTTGAACTTATATGAAATATTGTAGTCTGTAAGCTTGTCTTCTAGATGAATAAATAAATAAATGTGGCTGAATTTCATTAATACACTTCCCAATTTCCTCTTTCATAGACCTTTGACTTCAAATATGCAAAACGTTTCTTCAAACAATTCTAATAGTAACTGCAAAAATCTAATTTTTTTTGTTTGCAGTCACTATTAGAATTGATTGAAGAAACTTTTGCATCAAATCATTTTTTGCTTGAGACCGAGGGAAAAAGTCAAAAAAGTAGACTTTCACAAAAATTTTAAATTTTCACTGGGTACTTAATGGGTTAAGTAAGGAAAGTTTTGTATCATTCAAACGCAATTTGAATGACCTTTCCATTGATTACAAAATTTACATGAATTAACTTTAGTTTTGTCAAAATACTTATGCCCACCGCCACCACTGTAGTCTTGTAGGCTTTAAGATGGTCACAGTTCATTTCCGCATATCCACATCTCTTTTAACGCGGATATAAATCATTTAAAACTTTCCGCACTGCGAAATCGTGCCTGAAAACGTGTAAAGAATAGGTTCTTTCACTGTCCACCGTGATCCCAAGAAGTAGGCCACTCCCAATATTGTCGTTAATTACATGCTTCAGATTGACGAAAATTGGACCATTGTTAGTAACATAGAAGGGCACAAATTCACCGATTGATAGCTCCAACATAAACCGAGTAGGTTGAAAAACAGAGAGAGCAAGCTATACTTGCTATAATGCATTACGGGGGGGCAGGTGACAAATAATCTGCCTGTTCGGGAAGGGTAGTATGTAGTTTGAAGCGATAATAATCCAATACCACCAAAGGGATACAATCAATGTCATCCGGTCTGGTTGGTTTTATTTAAGGTGGTTCTTGATGAAGTGTAGGTATGTACCTACTTAGACAAAAATAAGTCCAAAGTCCTGCAAGAAGTAAGACGTTCCCTTCTGGATAAGAATTACTAAAGGTCTGCAACCCTTTCTTTGCAATCCTCGGCGCTGGTCTTATTCTCTTCACGACAGCTTTTTGGAGCACTTTAGTTTTAAAATGCATAGAAAAGTCATTCTTAGCCGCCTTGAAATTTACCTACAAGAAATGCATACGTAGATTCCATCCTTGCTCGAAGGAAGTTCATTGAAAATTAATTGTCGACGGCTGAACGTTAATTTTCTAGCTGTAACCATTCTTTGATTGAGTAAGTATGTTTGCGACCAGCGCTTTGTGCCTAGAATAATTGGGTTAGTTCAGTTTGCCTCTTTGAATAATGAGGAGATGTAAGTTCTTCCGAAAACTATGCCGAACCGTGTGAGGTGTGACTATTCGAACGAGTATAGGTATATGTATTAATTTATTAAAAGGCAAGTGAGGTTAATGACGAAATGAGGCATGTTCGAAGATACATCAAATCATTTTATAATTATTCACCTCTCTCTTGTTTTATATTGGTTCTCCCTTCTTCCCAAGTGCTGTGCAAAATGTTCTTTCCATCAAAATTTCTCCTACTCTACGTCCCACACTTACATCGAAAATATACCTATTAAATAATTGATAAAACCGTCTCCTAATCACACAATCCAATCCAAATATAATCAGAAACCAAAACTTCCCCTTTGTCCAACATAAAAAAAAACCGCTCTGTTGCTGCCATTCTCCTGTATTTATTACAAAATTACCCCCGAAACTACTTTTTGAATGGATTAATCATCTCTTTCCTATTCAAAAGCTAAATTAACCAACAAAGTAATGAATATTCGCATACATAAGCACAACTACAACCATATATCTATGTGTGCACCTACTTACTTCAGATAATACAAAAAAAAAGAAAAAAAAAAAATACGGCAAACAAAAGGAAATTCTCTTCGAGGCCGACGATCCTGATGAAACCAATGCACGGAGTAGGTAATGGTTCCGAAAAAAAAGAAAGAAGGAAAACTGTTTGAAATACAAAATCTATATAGCCGCGCGAAGCAATGAAGAGAGCTCTAGCACAAGGAAGCCAAGGACTTCACAGTGTGCAAACATTTGTATACGAACATAGTCCTCCACTCATAACAAATTTTCTTGCTCCTCGTCCTTCGCTGCGCGCCGCCTGATTCTCGTATCGTTTTGTATTTCTCGTTCGCCTCCTCGTTTATTCGTTTCATCGTCGTCGCCATCGTAATTTTATTCGCAGCCGAAACGTTGTGTCGGTCCTTTGAACAAACGAACAACTTTAGTCGAAGCTTTATATTAACATTTCAGAGCGCACCCCACCCCACCTTCGCTTGGTCGTCCTTCCTTTCGTCCTCGTCGTTGTCGCCTACATACAACATATCTCGGCTCAGTTCAGTGCCACTCCACTTTGCCAAAGTCGACAGAATTTCCCGTCTTTTTAGTAGAGCACATTGTGTGCTGCTCTGCTTACCTGTGTGACAAAAAAGTATCTAAGACATTCTATGTATCTATTTTGTGGCAAAGAAGGAAAATCGAGCACCGAAGAGGCCGACTGACAACCGAACCGACTGCTCTATCAAATGGTCTTAGGCTGGGTTAGGCACAGCACTAGGCAGTTGGGACTTGGGACTTGGGAGTTCTCGGTCGAAGTCGAAGGAGGGTGCATTTTATCCTTCGAATGTATGCGGGCTTATCTCTCTCTTTTTTTAGGATAACTGATCTATGTGTGGGTTTTCGAAGAGAAAAATATCATTTTCCCTGCCACAAGAAAAGTCAGCTCAGCGTCAGCACATCTGCACATCTGCACATAGTCCTTTTGCCCATTCCATAAAAAGACGCGAGCACTCGTCGTACTCGCACTCGCACTCAAAAGGACGAGGGCTTGTGGATGTGAAATAATGTACACAACACGGTCGTCGGCACAGTTAAATATGTGTACACGCAGTGTAATAAAAAAAAATATAATTATCTTGGAATATATTGTAATCTATACTCGAGGATGTCAGGTTTGCTGTATGCTCGTTAGACTGCCTGCATCCAGGAGGGGGACGACGGCGACGGTTGGTTGTTCACAGTTCTTCATGCGAACGAGTACGGGACTACTATTTGGTTTAAATGGCGCTGCATGCACACACAGCCGGTCGTCGTCATCGCATATGAGGAAATGTGTGTTCGCAGTTCGCACTTAAGTTGATTTTCGTGATGTGCTGGCTCTGGCTGTGCTGTCTGCTTGTAAGCTCATAAATACAAGTGAGTTTGCCGTTGCGGCCACGCCATGTCAAGGCAGACATCGTTGAAGGGTGGCAAAACGATGAAAACTTTATGAAGTGAGCATTTTGTGACTCGAAGGATCTTTTATTAATTTATCATCGCATCCGCACACACACACACACACACACAGACTATAGGGAGGTACGGATATTTTTGACGATGAAGTTTTTGAACGGTGTCGGCGCATTATAAAGTAGCAGTCGTAAATGTTACGACCTCTTATTGATGATTGTTACCTCGGTTATGGCTGACAGCTTCTCTAAGAGCCTGTGTGACCTGATTAGTGTATATTTGCGGTGCTTAGCTGTCGCGGGTGAGGTGTACCTATATTTAAAAAAGCTATGCTGCCCTTTAACTTAGAGCTTTGTAAAGAGATTCAGATAGAATCGATTCCTGCCAGCTTGTTACACAGTATTGTGCCTTCGTTTTCGTCTAAAACGAGAAAATTGTTTCAGTCATTGAAACTTAATGCTAGCGTCGGCAATGATTGGAGATGTACGAGCTTGTTTTGCTCGTTGGACATATCGGCGAACATCACAGGCAGGAAGGATGCAGTAGAGTTTGAGGGTTAAGATCCCCATAATTCTAACCTTAACCTCGCCGAAAAATAAGAAAGAAGAAGAATGACATAGTTTTTGAAATTTTGTTTGAAAAGGAATTTTATTGAGTAGGTACCTACAATCTACATACGTTGAAATATACGATTACGTTCATATTCAAGTTCATATGGCATGGCCAACAAAGCCGGTGGAGCAGATGGCCTAACCAACGAGCTATCCAAAGCGGCAGGTGATGACATGGTTCGGAACATGCACATGAACCAACTCATCTATAAAATATGGTCGGAAGAAAGTATACCGATGAATGAAACCTCAGCTTTGTTTGCCCAATCCGCAGTAAAGGAAACCCTCAGAACTGCGCCAACTGCAGAGGCATTAGTCTTCTTAACATCGCCTACAAGATCTTATCTGCAGTTGTATTAACGCCTGAAGCCTTTCGTCAACAAACTGATTTGTCAATGGTCAGTGCAGTGTGGCTTCAGGCCAGGAAAGTCCACCATTTCAAAAACCCCAGGAAATCCAAATCCATACCCACCACCCTTTCATCGATTTTAAGGCCGCCTATGACTCGTCCGTTTGTGGGTGTCATTGGAGAATGCACGCTGTTCCATCAAGGTCGACAAAGAACTCACCGAAACCTTCGATGTCAAAAAGGACTTTGAAAAGACGATGTGATGTAATTCTTCAACATCGTTCTTGAAAGAATAGTACAAAACTCAAACGAAAACATCAGAGGCACTATATTTTAAAAGTCCGTCCATCTACTCGCCTACGCCGACATCACATCGACATAATCGGCAGAGAAATGCCAATTAGGTTGCAGACGGACTTTGTGTACCTAAGCTCCGCTATGAACTCAGGCAATGACACCAGCGATGAGATTAAACGAAGAATAACTCTTGCCAATCGCTGTTTCTTTGGGCTAAGAAAGCAATTGAGTAGCAAAGCTTTATATGACTCTAATAATCCCAGTCCTACTTTATGGTGCAGAGGCATGGACTCTATCAAAAGCGGATGAGGTTACTCTTATGGTTGTTTTGAGATGAAAATTCTTCGAGTAGATAATCTTCAGGCCCGTCTGCATGGAGGAGGAGATACAGCGACAACCTGTAGCCAGAAGAGTGAAGGTCCAACGATTGAGGTGGCTGGGTTTGGGTCATATAGAGCGAATGAACGCGAATGGATGCGAATGCTCCGGTCCGAAAGATCTTCGAATCCACACCCGAGGGACGGCGCAGTTGAGAAAGACCGCGACTCAGGTGGCGCACGCAAGTGGAAGGGGACATTAACCAAGTTAGCGTGCGAAACTGGAGACAGATGGCCAAAGATCGTGCTGGCTGGAGACGCTTGTTGGTTGAGGCCCAGGTCCTGGTCCACCCCGTACTGTAGCGCCACCTTAAGTAAGTCTGTTGTACCTATACTATTTTACAGACTCTATCAGGTGGTCCTCCTGCCTGGCTAGTTTAGTGAGTCTTCTTGCCATGTACATATACTGAATCAATGGCAAAAATCCCTTTACCCGGAGTTTCGACAGACATAATGTAATGTCTTCAATTATAACTACAAATACAGCTTTTTTCGTTACCACATTCTGTGATATGCATATGCTAATCGTAACTTTGTGATCTTAACCCTTGAACCTCTTTCTCGATTCCCTAATTTAAGGCCACGTCCGGTCCCCTTTAATTAAAGTCTCGCTTTGCAGTCGTTCCGTTGTTAGAATAGGTTATGTTAGGTGGCTGTCTTAGAAAGTCCCACTTAGGCCATATGTATAGGTCCATTGTGATACCACGTGGGGATTGTTAGTCCAATTAAGTCAGAATGAAGTTTACCCACCTTCTACCAGACTTCCTAATAGTCAACTTTCAGACCCGTCTATCTACGCATTTCACAGAAAAACATTGCAAGCGACTGTTAATCACATTAATTGCCTGGAATTCTACATTTCATACCCTCATTGAACAGCTCGTGTCGAACGTTTCGGTATTGCCCAAGTTCCATTTATCGAGGAAGTTCCACGAATTCCAATTATTGATAGCGACAAATGAACGGAACTAAAAAATTGCAGGAACTGGGACCCGTTATAGGCAACTTTTTGTTGGTGCACCGCGTTATATAGGTAGATCACCGACTGGAATCACCAGCAACTTTTTATTTCCTACTTCGGCAAATTTGAGCAATGAAATTATCGCCGAGAGGTGTTTGTCATATTCGTAGTCGGCAACAGTTGCCCGTTACCGTAACTTTTGTTGCAAATGCGACTGCTAATAAAAACAAATTGTCGGCAACTATAGGTAGGTAATCGCCTTACATGTGCCCCTTGGCAAAAGTTGCCCGACAAGTCGACACTCAAACAAAAACTTTTTCATATCCCCACAGCAAGCATTCATTTCCTAATAAATAGGTATGTCCCGTTTTACGCTTCCGACAACAAAAAAAAGATTACCTATTCATAATTAATTTAAAAATCGCCCTCAAAACCTTTGTTTCCAAATGAGTGGCAATCACGACAGGTAAACGCGCGCATAAACATCACATCAACGAGGCGGGAAAATTGTGAATGCTGACTGACCACAGGAAAGGACAACTTGTGTGTGGGAACATTTCAATTTATTTTCCCCCTTTTTCCACGTACCGTACATACCTATATACTGGTACGTATACCAAAGGTGGTTGAATGGAAACGATCAATGATGCCTTCTTAACGCCGAAAGGAAGGACAACCAACGGCAGAGACTAATCATGGAATATGTCTTAAAAATCGAGAAAGACATCTTTAAATGCTCTTTGTGTGCACTTTGTGTGTGCCCACATTGCTCAACACAATCAACAGAAGAGGAAGAATTAATGTATAAATGTATATCCTCCGAAAAGAGCACCAGAAGAATATCATGAACATAATATTGATTGTCCTCGTTCTCCCCTGACCGTGCTCCTATTCCAACCATGCTCTGTGTGTATAGTAATGCCAAATGATTTTCAGTTTCCTCTTTTGCCGATGCGTCCTGTTTGAAAAAAAAAAAAAAAAAAAAAACACAACGACAGTGTGTGCTACAAAAATAGGAAACCCTTTTCCATTGTATTGGTGCGACAGCAGCGAATCCTTAGAAAGTCATCCCCCTCGATAGCAGTAAACATACTTATTTCAGTGATTAGAGGAATGATTTTGACACGGAAATTGGGGGTAACATTTTTCTCTGTACGTGTTAGTACTTCAATGGCTACTGGCAGGAGTCGTGCGCTCGCCATGAATGTTTTAATGGTGTGTTGTGTATGCGGTTCGTCCTTACATATAGCTTGAGTGAATGTATTTGTGTATGAGAAGCGCCCATGGCCGATTTATTTATTATTATTTTGCCTAAGGGAATATTATTCGGGTAAAGGAGGCGATATAACTCATCGGGGCGTCATGCTGAAAATGTGAAATTCTATTTGCAAGGTCGGGAACGGGTTGCTTTTGTATAGGCATGGGTATGGGTATTTCTTTCAATGTTTTTTTTTTAAGCAAAAAAAAAAAGTACAAAAACCTACTCTACAACCAGTTGAAGTTGAAAATTTGCTTTCTTGCGTTCCTTGAAGGGGTTCATGCGACACGAGAGAGTATGGGTAAGGAATTCTTATCTTTTGTCGGGAGTTATGGGAGTGCTTTTACCCTATAATTTGATAATAAATTTTGAATTCACGATGATTGTGTAATAATAGGGTTAACAGCAAAGAGGGATTTGGTATAAAAGTGTGCACTTAGAACTGGCAGAGTTGATGGGCGATTCGCGACCTTCCTCGGAGTGCTTGATGGATATCGCTAGTGGGGATATCTAAACAAAATTAATTAACTTCGGGCAACGGGTAAGATTACATTGTGAGCAAGTGGTTGTGCTTAGTAGTTTGTATGGTGTAATCAGAGGTAGCATATACGTATGAAGCGAAAGCCCCCCAAAGGTTGAGGCACATTACACATTCCTATACCTATCGAAATCATCCATTTTGAAAGAGTAAATATGCTAAAATGTATCTTGTTTAATTTTAGGTGTCCAGCCCTCTTTTATGTGTAGCAAAAAGTGTCAAGGAAAATATTCCAAACGCCACTTAAAAATAATTCCACAGAAGGGCGGTAGCGGCTCGTGAACTTTACAAGCAGAAGGGGAGGGAAAAATATCGACATCTCCATATGAAAAACAAAGACTATGAGAAGCAGAAAGATTGACTATACCTATTCCATGAATTTATTTTGAAGTCTTGTAACAAAAGAAAGCTACGATACATGAATATGTCTTTAAAAACAATACATATTTAAAAGTCAAGACTTTAAGACTTTAGTCCACCCGAACTAAACGAAGCGAGTATAGCAATATCTGGAAGAATCAATTTAGGTAAACAAAGCTAAACCTGACCGGCTATTTAATGCAGTAGGAGATGACTTATTAGAGAGTATACCCCAACTCATTTCTAAAAGTTTTCTTTGAAAAAAAGAGGCATACGGCATACCTGACGAATGGAACCATAGCATCATTTACCCCATCCACAAGAAAGGCAACCCCAATGTCTAGTTTTGGCTCCTCTGTCTGAAGGAAACACCTCGCTACTCGCTATACCCCTATAATTGGAGTAATCCCTTCTATCCGCTTTCTTGCAAAGGGGCACAATCACCCCAATCTGCCAACGCTGGGAGTTTCGCCGCATTCCCAGGCCACTTTAATGACACGAGGGAGCCATTTAACTCCCTCTTCACCTAAGGTCTTAAGCATTTCTGGACGGATTTCATCCACTCCGCCAGATTTTCCAGCTTTTAGCGATTTGATCGCAAGTGATCTAAAGTAAAACTTTAGATGTGCAATATTGTGTAATTTGTGTTCTGCGCTATCGCCGAAATTGTCCGTAATGACACCGAATTTAATTGTTGTCTGTCGAAGTTTCCGATGTAAAATTTTCTTAGTTGACTTTTATGCCTGATGAAGGACGTAACCACGCCCGAAACGTCGCAAACATGATTTAAGACGATTTTATTTTCTTTGTGCTAGAGCCTACTCAACAACATACAAATAAAAAAAGTGCCTTCCTCTACCGTGAGACTATTTTCCGCCCTACTCAAGGCGATGGATCTGTCATCCTCAATGCCCTGGATTGGATTGAGCAATTCAGTGATCCCTCCATCTGCGAGCATGATGTTCTCCTCATTAGAAAGAAGTGTACCATCTTTGGATTTGACTCCTTCAATAATGTTCCACTTCCTTCCTCAAAGACGGCGGATGGTCCAGAACACCTTGCTTGCATACCTGTGATCACGGTCTAATTTCACACCGAACTGCTTTCAAGATTGTTCTTTGGCTACTTTAACAGCCAATTTGTAAGTTCTTCGCGCCCCAATGTACCGATTTCGAGAAGGTGAGTGAATCCACATTTTGAAAGAATTTTTCTTCTCTCTGATGGCTTCTTAAACTCCGCCTGTTTTAAACCACGCAGTTCTTTTCTCACCACCAGCCACCATACAGCCGCTTCACTCCGCTAATATGTCCTGCAGAGGCAGTGACTGCTGTTGAAAACAACAGCCATTCTTGCTCTACATTCAATGGAACATTTGGAATTTGTTCAAACCTTTCAAATACCAGCAACCAGCCGTGCAAATTCCTCTTATATATCATCGTTCTGTAGCCCCTCACACATGCACGTATAACCATTCTTGGTTTACGCTTTGGCAGGATACGTATATGATCGTTGAGATACAATTTGTACAACACAGGGTGGTGATCAGTTGACAGTTAAGCCCCTCTCAACACACGAACATCACAAACCATCCTTTTAATACACGACGGTACAACGAAGAAATCTATCAGCGATTTCTGCTGAAGACTTCGACGGTACCAAACTTAGCATACCCCCTATTTTTTGACTAGACAATAGAAGGTATACCTACCTAATTTACAGAACACTCTCGAAGTTTTTTTTTTTACGATTTCGTTTAAATCTGCACTTTACTAACCTGGAGCTTTAGAGCCTTACGGCACACTCTAGGTCAGTGTTTCGCAGAGTGGTCCAGGCCAGGTCCAGGTCCCAACAAAGTGTGGGTGCATGTTTTGGTGATGGCTGAACCCGCTGACCAGCTGACGAGATAACAACATGATGCGCGGGGCGGGAGCGCAAAACGCATAGAATGAGTCAAGGACAACTGGATGCCAGGTGTCTTTGGTGACAGACACTAAGGGCGAATCGGAGCAGGGAAATAAGTCCCCGGGAACTTAGTCCACTGAGGGTTCTAGTGGGAAATAAAACCACTTTCGAGAAGTGGACTTAGTTCCGATGTAGGGTGGGAAATAAATTCCGAAAACTCTGAGTGGTTTTATTTCCCTTTCAATATACCCAATTTCGCACATATACTGCAAGTCTGACAGTAAATCCAAGCAGGGGGGCAGCATGTCCCCCCATACGTATTTAACTGTTGAATGTGTACTAAGTTCCCATAAGAAAGTGTGCTTAGTTCCTCATGGGAACTAAGTCCACTTTACGAAAGTGGTTTTATTTCCCACTAGGTGGGAACTAGGTCCCTCAGTGAACTTAGTTCCCGGGGACTTATTTCCCTGCACCGGGCGAATCAATATTTAATTTCCTGAGTGATTTTTTAAGGGAAAATCGATTCCATTTACGATCATCATTTCGGTGGCAGATGGAGGTCCTGCAATGTTCGGCGATATCGTGGAATCAACAACTGGAATTCACTGTCATCCACCGACAACACCCAATAGGCCCAATAGCGAAAAAATTGAGTGATAGATTGCACCAATCTCTTCAATTTGTGATTAAAGCAGTTAACAAATAAGGAGCAATGACTTGAATACCCGAAAATGATCAAGGCTTCCAACGATTGATTTACATACTGAAGTACGCTGGTTGTCGAAAGGTTTATGTTTAACGAAATTTTACTCACTTTTTCAATCAGTTTTACAATTTCTGGAAAGTAAAGTTCCAGATTTAAAAGAAATCCTGATCAAATTGAAAGCAGACATCGCGTATTTGACAGATCTTAATGACATGAACTTGCAGTTACAAGGGGACAGCTTACATTTAATTAAAACAAAGGGTGTAATTTCGGCTTTTCTTGGAAAATTAAAATCTATGAAGCAAAATATTAGTCAGCGCGAATTCTCCCAGCTTCCAAACTTATCACAGGCAGAATGTCTTGATGAGGATATTCAGACTTACGTTCAACATTCAAATGTCCTGCATGATGATTTCAAAATAGATTTGAAGATATTCTCACGATGGAAATATCACCATCGTGAGAATATCTTCAAATGAATGTGGTCGAATATGGTTTTGCTGAAGGTGAACGTGAACTTTAAAAAAGGCTATCAAACATTTTGGCTGCAGGCAGAAGGGTAGTTTACGTGGCATTCTTTCGGTGTCAGCTCTTAGTATCTTAGGGAATTTTATACTAATCCCTGTGAAATTCATTACTTTTACTTATATGGTCTGGATGTTACAGCGCAGTCTTGGCGAAGAACGTTTCAAATTGGGAGATCTGAGGATAAGTCATCTGCTCTTCGCTGATGACTTGGTCATCCTTGGGTCCTCTCAGACTGAACTTCAACGCGCACTCGATCGGTTTGTAGCCGTTTGTGTTGAAGCTGAGATGAAGGTTAACGTGAAAAAAATCTGAAGTGATGGTCGTCTCCAGAACCCCTGTTCAATGCACTCTCCATGTTAGTGGAGTCCCATTGAAACAGGTGGAGAAATTGAAGTATCTCGGGGTCTTATTCACGAGTGATGGAAGGAGCAATGCCGAGTTTTCCTGTAGGATTGGTCAGGCTGGGTAATTTTGGGACAGCTTGGTCATTCTGTTATTAGGAGGACTGAACTTGGTGTCAAAGCTAAGCTGTCAGTCTTTAATTCGGTGTTTGTTCCAACTCTTACCTATGGTCATGAGGTTTGGGTAATGACTGAAAGAATAAGATCGCGGATACAAGCGAAATGATATTTCTCCGTTGTATTGCTGGTGTGACCCGTAGAGATCGCATTGGAAATACCAGAATACGTGAGGGAGGAACTCAATGTCGAGCAGCTACTTCTCCGGACGGAGCGGTCCATGCTTCGGTGGTTTGGTCATGTTAAACGCATGTCCCCGACCAGGATTCCACGACGTGCTATGGAATCCGTACCATCGGGCAGGCGTCCTCTGGGACCTAGGATGAGATGGTTAGATCAAGTCCATAATCTCTCCTCTGCCCGTATGGGGATTGCCTTTGTTGTTTTGGAGTCGATGGCGGAGGATCGAGAGCTATGGAGTGTGTGTCCACTTGAGCAACCTACACCCGCGACCTACTTAATGGACAAGCGGACCATTTGAAAATGAATGAAAATGAATGAATACCTGTGAAACTTGGTTATTTTTAAGGAACCTTACACTTTAGAGAATCTAGGCCTGGTGTGTCCCATATATAAATCTTTGGCTTTTATTTGTTTTTTTTTATTAGTACATACATATTTTTTATTTCTGCTGTCCGTCTACACTCCTAAAGCTACACTTGTAATCTGTTTTGTCTACGCATAGTCCAATTGTTTAGAATGTATAGGAGAATCAGTATCAACCCCCGCTCACATTGAATAATAGATGTCATTTGCGGCTTTGATAAAACGTCGCTTCAGCTTCACGAATTGGCTGTCAATAGACTCCCACCCGCTATACAAAAAGATACTTCAAACCAAATTGCTGAGTCCCGAAATTCGGATAACCACATGTTTTAGCTGCGATCTCTCTATTAGGTCCGTCGAAAATCCACTCTGATTTGAAGGCAATTAAGTAAAACGGAGTCGATTAAATCACACACAACGTATCGGGTGGTCCTCAATACGTTTTGTGTTCCAAATGACACTTCAACGGGTGTACCTACCCGAAAATGAAGAAGACTATTCCGCGCCATTAGGAATCCCAGTCAGCAAGAAACAAGACAAGAAGTAGTACAACACAATACAGTAGAATGAATATACGAAACGACAAACTCGTGCTGTTTAATTTCATGCAGATAACTCTCCTCCTCTGGCTAAGTTACGAAATATCTTTCAACTCGTATATGCCGTATCTGCTGTACAAAAGTATATAGCCAGCTAACATTGCCAGTCCTGCTTTTCATTCCTTTCATAGGTTTTTCTCGTATCTTGTTCTTGTAGGTATAGTGTATTGTATTTGTATATTGTATACTCTCAGCTCAGCACCCTTCCTCCTCACGTCTTCGATGGATGGATTCTTTGTTTGGCCGAGTTGAATTTTTTTTTTGTATCTGAAATTCTCTTTTCCACTTCGATTCGGTCTTAAAATTCAATGCTGCTCTGCTGCCCTACCATTGCCATGAATGCGTTTTTGTATTTATTTTTCAAATGATTTATGGCACATCAACATTTTGTCATTCGGCCGTTCGGTCATTCGCTGTCTTCATCTGTTTCTTTCTCTATGTAGATTCACAAGTTTAAAAGTTTTTAATTATTTTATCGCTGTCAGTGTGTCGTAAAGTGATTTTATTTAATTTTTCTTGCTGCATCAGCTAAAGTGTAGCTGTAGGTTAGGTTTAGGTCTGTTCGCCTTGCACTGCTCTGATTTTATCATCATCGCGTTCGCCCGCTTCGGACGGCTATTTTTAGGTGAACACACGATTCACTTAGTCACCGGCCGCCGCCGATGTTGCCATGTTGGTGGTGGTGGAACGAGAACGACGCGACGACGATGAATTTAATTGTTAAATATACATATTTGCTGCTTATCTGCTCTGCTGCTGAATTGAATTGTCGTAATGATGACGCAGTAGCAGAGGCAGCACGCTGTCATTATTATGCAAAAGTTGGCTATTTTTGACGAATTTAAATGTCAATACTCTAAAAACGTATTTCGTCTGAATACTTTTGAACAATGCAAGTTATTTTCGGCATCTCGGGCGTATTTTCGTTGCCTTGCACGTGCGATTTTTTCGATCACGAGAATTACATGGGCGTGTGGGATATAAGCTCATAAGAAAAGCAGTGCTCGGACGGTGCGAGGAGATACGTCAAACTGTAGAGAATACTTGTGGGGGTTTGGATAGAATTTTCGAGTTAAAAATGGAATTGAGTTAAAAATAAATTATTTTGTGTGTCTGAATGGAATTTAGAAAACTTATTTTGAATACAATTTGTCATAGTTGTTTTGCTTTTAGCAGACAAGTGTTTATACAAGCTACCTACGCTTAATGGGGCATAATTTGGTACGGAAGATCTGTCAAATTCAATAAAAGGAAGATGGCGCGTGGCGTGGTTCGCATTCATGGGGTTCATTTGGGAACAATATAGCCAGTTCGGTTACAGGGCTCTACTATTTCTTATACACGTAAGAGCTATTAAGAGAATATTGACTTAGATTGTTCTCGAGGTAAGGAGCTACGAGGGGTTATAGTCGAGTATGAGATTGAAAGCTGCAGATGTCCGAAACATACTCAGGCTGATAGACTTGCTGAAAGCATCACCAAGGGCCACACTTCAATGTACACAAAGCGCCTTGGCGGTCTCCCGATCATATACCGTCGAAGAAAATAATACTATTTTTCTATTTATTTTTACCACTCCAAATTTAGGGTTGGAATGGAACTCACCCGCGACGCAAATTTCCATCGTTAGATCTAACCTTCAAATTTTTTGACGAGTTTTGGGAATATGGTAAAAATGTAGCAGCAGGGTGTCCACCGAAACCAGGTTATCATGTTATTATTACGACACAACACCAAATGAATGTTGCAGGGTTATATTTTCCCATCAAATCGCTAGACCTAGCGTGTTCTCGATAATCGTGCCACATTCCACAGAGTACTGTCCGCTTGGTTTCTTAGAGTCCACCACAGCTAGCTGCAGCGGGTTCTTAGTCACCTCGCTGTACTTCCCGCTTGGGCCGGTTCACGGCCCGGGTGTCCTTTTGGGGCTTTCAGTGCTCGATTCGTTCCGCTTGGCGTTCTTCGGAGCGTTGGGGGCGTCCTCTGGCGACCTCAACCTCTTCGTGGGAAGTTCGTTCTTGCGCCCCTCAGTGGTGGGTTTCCTTCGGAGTTCACTCGGGCCCGGCTTATCGTCGGTCACCCTCTGCTTCGTCCTAGTGTCCCCCTTCACTGGGTGGCTGCAATGGGCTTTGGGGTCTGTCTTACCGGCATCGTCCCTCGGCCGTTCTGCGCTGTCGGCTTTGGCTTTTGAGCCTACTCTCTTGGTAACCACTTTAGCGGCTGATGGTCTTGTCGGCTCAGGCCTCGAGGCTCCAGAGGCATTCCAGACAGGCTCGCTCCTTCTCCGTGAGGGAGTTCTTCTCCTTTGAAACGAGGATGCCATATATAATATATGTTTGGCCTTTAGGTATTCCCAGCAGACCTGGGGACACATTCCTTTCCTTCGCCTTTTCCTTGCGGGGTCTCTCGTCTGAGGGTTCAGCCAGAAGCTTCTCTGCCTCCTCCTTCGAGATCTCCTCATCTGTAGTTCCGGCTTCTAGAGCCTCTTGTATTTTAGTGAGGTCGTATGGCTCCACGTGTATTGTGTTGTCCACCGTCTCACTCTCGGTACTTATCGAATCCTCTCCTTTTACATCCTGTTTGGTTTTTTTTATTATTTGAATATATTTCGGTTCCCACGCGTATGTGCGGAAATACCGGGACAAGGCAAATTAAACCACCGACCTTGCCTGGGCATCGGAGGGAAACGTTAGCGATCTGTTGATTTAACCACCTACTGACCATGCAGCCTTCGGAACGGGTACCTCAACACCTTGGCTTAAAATTGGGATTTTTGCTGGGATTTACTCACCGACCATCTTAACTAAAGGTCTGGGTTGATCTTAGTTTCGGTCTAGAGGCTGCAATCCACTCAGTGGGGTGGTCTTGCAAACGTTGTTTGCGCCCTTCACATGTCTCGTAGACTTACTACAAGCCCTCAACAAGGCGTCAACTCGTATCCAGAGAGAGATAAATGAAAGCCGCCGAATGACGAACGAAGAGAACCCATCGTCAAACCGTGGTTTCTTAGTCAGGGTGACAGATTAGTTGTAAAAGTAGGTCCGAGAGGGTCCTTAATGCTGGCAAGTATAAAGCGTCGGTTCTTAGTTATTGGGACAGGAAGGCGGTCCAACGACGAACGTGGTTTCGAGAGGGCACCAAAGGCAAAGCGTGGTTCCCTGCGTCAGAATAATATAAAGCTCACCAACAATGAACGTTGATTTGAGAGTGCCCAACGACAAATCGTGGTTCCTTGGCCAGCCTGACAGAAAATAGCTCAACGAAGAAGGTCGTTCCGAGAGGGCCCCACCATAAAACCTGGTTTCGTGGTCAGTGTGAGACACAGAAGGCGGCCCGACGACAAACGTGGTTTTGAGAGGGTCCTACGGTAAAGCGTTTTTCCTGCGTGCATGTGTGGGCCAGGCGTGCGCCAAATTGTGCAGCGGGACTCCGGACAGTTGGAAGTTGGAGCAGCTTGACACCGCGAAATGGTCTGGACGGGTACAATTATGTGTTGACGCTGCCCAATAGAAACCAACTTCCCAATAGGACATATTTCCTAAACAATTTTAGATTCGGTGAGAGCTAGAGCAGGGAGACGAGAATGGTTAAAACATATGATTGAGATATATTATTAGGGTCACCAAAAACGCTGGAACTAGTTTTTAAACAGATTCCAATCAGGTACTCTGGATTGGGACATTCTAGCTCAGTTAAGAAAATCTGTTTGGTTATCCGAAAGAAAGTTATCGTGCAACGGCTCCTTATAGACTTGGGCAAAACTGTTTTCATTGAACTGAACTCACATTGACACCTACATGTGAGATCCTAGATCCTTGATCCTTCTGATGGCATCTTCAAATATCTGTAGTTTTAATTGTTTCGACTTAGTTCACCCTCTCTTAGACCTATTGTACTTCCTGAAAAACTAATTTTCATAGCTCTAGGCCTATTTTTATTTTCAAAACTCTTTTGCCAACTTAACATACCTTACCTACTACTCCACTTTCTGTAAATATCCACATTCTCATGACCAAAGACGAATATAATTTGTTCGAATTATCATCACACCGAGAGCAAGCAGCAAGCATAAGAAATTAAAAATAGATGCCTCCTCAGCGCATCATTACCCCAACCTCCGCTGAAACATTAATTTTTCCCAATTGCCCGACACCGCACTTCGCCTTCCGTTCGTGCGTCCGTCTCGTCGTCCGTTCATGTTCATGTTCATTCGAGAGAAGAAAACAAAAATGAACCCAAAAAATGAGAAACACTCGTGTATTTCGTTTCAGGGAATTCGGTTAATGGGTCAGCCTAAGAGAAGAGTCATCGCGCGCAGATGGTTTGGTTTGGCTTCTTTTGTGTCTTCATTTTCGGAATTAGATTGAAGAACTGAATTGAGAAGTGCACTTTCGAGCAATTTCGGAATTAAGGGCGCTAAGTAACAAAATCTGAAATCTCATCTCGACCATATAACAAATGGAATTATGCTCAAAATTCGGTTTTGTTTGTTTATAAATAAAGAGAATTGATTTAGAACGGACGAAAATGGTAGTTCTTTTTCGACTCTACTGGGGGATGAGGCTTTTTTTGTTTTAATTAGCCATTTGCATTTTTATAGCCCCTTGAGGTTATGGTGGTTATGCAATCTGTGGCAAGTGGAGATGAGATGATTTTGTTTGAACTTGCATCATCGGCATTGGAAGTACAGTGGGAGTATCTTTGTATTCACGACTTGCATGTAGAAGAGTTCATATTAAAAGCAAGCAACAATTTAATTGGTAGTTCGTGAACCGTCGTTAATGAAAAATTATTGTAGAGTATTTTATAAATATGTGCTATAGTATAATGTTCCTCAAAGTGGTGTAGGATAATTAAAAATAAAAAAAAACACAAAGCACTTCAAGCCAGCGTCTATCAACGAATCGCATTTACCGAAGAGCTTGTCAAGCTTGTTTCATCTTTGAAACATTTCTAAAGCAGGTAGCAAGGCAGTATACCAGTAATGCTCAAACATCAAGAGATGAATCAGAGCATCTGAAGTTTTTTGAGCGTTAGGCGATTTCACACATACCCGGCAGCCGGCTAACCGGTACTGGCTTGGCTACCCGGTAGCTGGGAATACATTCTTATGGACGGTTTCGATTTGCAGGTGTGAACAACCCATAAGAATGTATTCCCAGCGACCGGGTAGCTGGTACCGGTTAACCGGCTAAACAAACAAATAAAATGTGCAATTTTCTGTTTATAAATGCATAAAAAGTGGTTTGTTCGCATTCCATCAATTCGTTCGTTCGCTCCCATGTGAATAGTCCTTTACAGCTGCTGACAACGAAATTGCATTATAAAAGTAACATGTTTTAGCTTTTCCATTTCGTTCTCGCTCAACTGCAGGAAAACCTGGGATAAGAGCTTGAAATGATGGTAGAACGTCTTCGTTGACCATGAATCTGTCCGTAAGGTTTTGTATTAACGCGGTTTTTGTTTCAATGAAGTTCTTGGAGCTCTTAATTCAACTTCAAATAAATTCTCGGCAAGTTGGGATGCGGATTGAAAAGCCTCTCTGAAAAAATCTTCCACATTTTCTGTGATGTTCTTATAAGAGAATTCAGAACTTCTTTTGTGCGGTCGATTGCAGAAACGAAATCTAAGGATTTGTTTTGAGGAAAACTGATAAGTGCAGGGTTGGGCGCGTCTAAGACGTCTTGCACCCAGATATTCGTGTTTGAGACATCAAGCTCTTTATTTTGGCATACGTCACAAGTGGTTATACCAAAAATTCAAAAAACGGATTTTTCCGTTTTTTAAGGGCGTCTGGCAGGGGGTTGGCCGCGTCTAAGACGTCTTGCACCCATATATTCGTGTTTGGGGGGTCAAGTTCTACATTTTAGTGCCAAGCTTAATTGGTTATATCAATTAGCCCAAAAACGGGTTTCGAGTCGTACTATGACCGCGTCTGGCAAGCGGTTGGCCGCCTGCAAAACGTCTTGCACCCACGGATTCGTATTTAGGGAGTAATTTCCTTTATCTGGAGACTAGTTTCAAGTGGTTATACCAATTATCCCAACTTTCAAAAAAATTTAGTTTTTAACATAGTACATATTACTCACCTGAGCAGCCACCACCGGCTGCAAGACTTTCATTTTTGAAATAAGAAATTTCCAAACTTTTTAGGGGTACTCATCTCTTTTGGTTATCATCCACACCCAAAATTTGCAGCGGGCTCTTGGTCTAAAACTGTCACATAAGAGCTTGTGTGGAACTTAAAACTCTATGGGTCGTGTCAGCAAACGGCTCTTAGACTGATACCAGCTTTGAATATATTTTAGGTTATAGTTCACCAAAAATGTATTAGTCTGTTTATGAGGCCTTGAAGTTGTTAAAGTTGTTGTCCTGTTCTACTTCTTTATTCTTCTGAACTCTATTCGTAAGGTGTGTTTCCCTGTCCAACAGAATAGTTAGTTAGAAAGGTTCCTCTGTGCCGTCTTGCTAGAGAATAAACTGTGTCGTTGCCCATTATGCATATACCTGGTCCTCTATCCAGCAGATGGTTATAATTGTTAACTTATTAAGCTTGTCTGTAGGATTGTAGGGCTTTAAACAGGGGAGAATTATTAATGATTTTTCATATTTTTCACAATGAAAAATTCGTAGGTTCCGATAAGTTTTTCATCGGTTTTTTTCTTTGCTCTTCTTCAAACATCCAATCAGGCAAACCGTTTAGTTTCACAGTGGCGGTCAGTGTGTTAACCCTTAATCCTTAAACTCCAATTATATTAAAGTCCTGGGCTGGGATAAGAAATCGGGCCGTATCTCTAACATAATTTAAAGAAACTCAAACCACCGACCCGTCTCAAGTGGCCATCAATTGAAAAATCAATAAATTTGTAGTCTTTTTCGGAATTCTCAAGAAGAGCAATTTCAAATGGAGACCCCAAAGTTCAGGCAACTTAAAAAAACCAACGCCGTTGATCCGAAATATGATTAAATTGTTTAAATCCATTAATTGCTGTCACTTATCACTGTTTTCCATTCCTCTCACGTAGTCGCTTTGAATGAATGTTTTTTTTTTTTCATCTTTTGTATTCTTCAGATTCTACTCTTTTTGCTTTGCCCTTCTCCCTCATCATCGTCGTCGTCGCATGTCCATTGTTTACACAAAGAAGCATAGGGGCTGTGTAGAGTGTAGCTGTAGAGTGTAGCTCAATGAAAAGATGAACACAAAACGAACACACAAAATCAACCTCAATCCGTGGAAGACGAAGAAGCAAACCCTTGCCTTCCTCGCATCCATCCGTCAAGTCTACCAAAATAACCAACAACCGTTGGTTCGGGGGCTACTATTATTTTTCTTCGTGAATGCATGCATATGTGTATACATCACACACCAGTGTTTATGCTGCTCATAAATTATGACATCTCAGCGTAAAGTGTGCTGTGCGAGTACGGTATATATGTAGATGGAGACGGAGCGCTCAGTGCGGCATGGAATCCCAATAAATTTATGATTTTTATTGTAGAAATATGAGTAGACAGGACAGCCAAACGCGCTTGGCAGGGCAGATATCTGTATCTGTACTGTATGTGTGAACGAGTGTTGTTCGGTATATGATGACGATTTTCATTAAAGCGGGCGCTAATGGAAGGCGACATTTATGGATTGTTGAGTGAGAGAGGGGTTTACAATTTTTTTTTTTTAACATTTGGGCTTCGTTTTAAATTAAAGGCCAAAATATGAGACAATGTTGTGTTGGCTGCTGCTACTGGGGGTACATTATAAAAGTTGATTAAACCACACACGTCATGGGCAAGTGCCAAATTAATGAATCTCTGATTTCAATTGAAATCAACTTCGAGGCTTACCTACTTACTTTTGAATATGTATACGTATAGGTAGTATACCTATTCCTGCATTGACAATTAATTATTTTATCTTCATTAGGCTCTACTTTTATAGACTATTTATAGGGAGGTAAATGGCAAATCCTAATTCTTCGTCTTTTTTTATAGGAAACCGGCATTTTGTAAGGGATGATTTATTGAACTTGTCAGTCGGAAAATGTACCGCGCTCGTAGTTACCATATTTTGGGAGAATCTTTGCTTAATGTCGACAATGATCAATCAATCATTTATTTATCTAATGTCTTAAAAACTTGTAACGCGTTTTCGCAGAATTTAGAATAAAAAAACAAACGCTGATTGATTAGATTTCGGGAAACATTTTGTTATGTACTAGATCTTTTAATGAAATAGTTCTGTTACCAAATAATCTAGGGCTAGTTTCAGACTTACTTCTGTAACACACTCAAAATGGCATTTCTATCTAACAATATAGAAACACTTACATTTACATAGGTATGCTCTGAACTCGAACACACGTGATATTTTTCTTCCTCCTACATAACCTAACATTTGGCGATGAGGATGGGATTATTCGCACCTAACCTAACACATTAAACAAACGAAGATGGACTATGTATAAGGGGCAGGTTCCCGTTCATTTAACGCAAACCGTAATTTTCTACAAGGAAGGGTCTCACTAAGTTGCTAGCCTAAGAGGTCTGTCGTTGAATCAATAATTGTGAGCTACACGTTACGTGATTTTTCAAGTCTACCACATTCAAATTGTGTGAAAAAAAAATGTCTCTCCCTTAACGCATAGCCCCCTTTTAGATTCGCCTTGCATCGACCACTATTTGGAAAACATAATGTAAAGTGCAAGGCCACAAACCACAGGAATTACACATTGAAAAACGTATTCGGAAATTGACACTTGTCAAAATGGACATCGCCAAACGATGCCAATTGTCAGTTTGACGGAAACATAGATTATGTTGTTTTTGTCCCAGAGACGTAATAACGTACTTTAGTTTTTTTCTTCATATTTTTGTTCGCATAAAGCTAAACTTCTATAGTTCCCCGACAGTTTGATAAATTACAGACAAAAACATTGTTTTCATACAAAACATGAACTCGGTTCATAACAACCTTTTTCGGTTTCCAAATACACCTTAAATAAGATATGCAGAATATTTCCAGGGATGATTAGATGAGTGCGACCATCAGCGAACCCAGGATCACTCGCCACTTCCTTTACTATCTATTATACATATACATACATACGAGTTCAGACAGAGTAGATGCGGACTACTGTACGTGGAACCAAAAGGGGTGCCTTCCGTTGATAAACATTCGGAAAACTCTATACCAGTTATAGGTGAATGGAAACACTGCACATTCCCATGGTTATGTTCGGCTTCAACAGCAGGAGGCTCTGTGCAATGTGCATAGTAAATATTTTGCATTTTCCAAGGAAAGGATATTTTATTGCTTCGTACAGTAGGTACGTAGGTATATTTGCCACCACTATAGGTTAGGTGGATATAGGCATATAATTCTATTCTTATCTACTTAATGGTATCCGGGTGAATTCCTTTTTATTTGTGGATAATAAAAGGCATTAGGGTGATTAGTGTTGAGGTGTGGTATTATTGAGAGCGAAGATATACCCACTATATGAGGTACGACAGAGGACAAAAATGTTCGTCTCAATTATTTTCTATTGTGCGATGTGATGTAAGTGAGCACGAATTTTTGAACTGTGTGACTGACATTTTGAATGCAATAAATCAGAGATACTCGTGTGAAGAGTTATGGGGCTGTGTAATAGATTATATAGACCCAGTTGTATAAATATTAAGCATGGATCGTATGCTTTCAGAGATAGCTATGGGTTATTAGGTGGTGGTTGCTTGTTGAAAGAGGTTTAGTGCGGTGAGAGAGTTAGTTCGTGTACCATTTAGTACTGCTTGGTACTACGTCCAAATCTTGATACAGCTCATAGAGTTCGCGGTCGCATCTTCTTTTCCATTCGCCCACGCAGGACCGTTGATCCGATGAAGAATATTTCTTTCGAAGGAGCCCAATATCAGTTCTCCCTTCGTGCTTAACGTCCAACTTCAGAATTCTGGCCCTTATTCTGCTAGTTCGTTTCATATTTCTAAGGTTTTGAACCAAATTGTTTTGCCAGACGGTAATTCTTCGACAGATCTTCCCTATATAGAATATTGGGGAAGAATTGCATATTGCAGTGCAGCGCAATACGCGTAGGTATACGCAAGATTTGCGGTTGGTGAGGAAGCTGTGTATGATTCGAATAGTGTTCGAAGGAAAAGTAAGGGATTTCCGCTTAAAGACTAAATCTTCAGTCTGTGAAATCAGTCAGTGAAATCGATCGGAAGTAAGAGAAGGGCACTACTAACTTTATCAGCCTACTACATATTCACTTCACTGCATAGCATATAACCTTCCAATCGCTCTTGCATCTGACATAGTTTGGTCTTTGTAGGTCGGTCGATGACGGGCTGCTGCATTCACATCTCGATATAGCTCGCAAATAGAGTTCATATTTGTTTCTCGATAGCATAAATTCTGGCTGTACTTTACTACAAGACCAACCAATTTCGGTTGTCCTTAAATCATATACCACTATTAATGCAAAATACATATTTTGAGAGGGTCGGTTGAGTTCTCACTACAATGTACCCCTACAAGTGAAAAACAGACTGAATCGACTCTGAAAAAAGTTGTTTCGGATAAAAATGAAAATAATATTGCGGCCACCCGCGCTCACTTTACCCATTTCAAAATGATTGCCTGTTGACACACAGTTAAGAGACGGAAATATTAACAAGCCAAAGAAAGAACAGAAAAAAACGTGCCACTGCCACCACTTGCCTTCCGACTGTGTGTACACAAATTATCTATATATCTGTGGCGTAGATAAAGAAATTCCCATGACCTCAATATCGCATTTATCCAACTATCCTTGGCACACATAACATCGTCATCATCGTCGTCGTCGTATCATATCGAATCGTACTGCTAAAGGCACTTCCTAATGTTTTGGCCACTTGGTGCGGGGGCAAAAAACAAAACGGAAATCCAAAATCTATCCAAAGCTACCCCCCTCCCTCCCATCCACCTACGGCTATAGCCAAAAATTATTTCTAAATAATAAAAGTTCGAAACCGCTCTACCCATCTCTATACGACCTCTTTTGTGGAACGACAACGACGACGACGACGATGAGAAATCTGCTTGTATCCCTATAATCTGTGCATCCCATCCCAACCCAACCCAACCCAACGGCCCAACATATATCGACCTGATTTACTTTGGGGCGTTCTGTGTGTAGTCTGTAGTGTACCTATATGGATGTTGTTTGTTCAGTGATGAAAATGGGAATGATTCCAGGTTGTAGGTCGATAAATCCACCCCTAATCGAAAGAATCGATTTTCCAACACCTCCAGCTGAAAAGTGCGATACAGATACAGCTAGTGCCAGCCCATCGATACGATACACGACCAGGAGGAGCACAAGCACACCGCACCAGTGAAACCGCATAATCATGAAATTATTTTGAATTCATTACCATTTACAATATGGGCGACACATCCCCAAGCTGAGGCCGAAGCCGCCGCGTATTTGGTTCGGTCCGGCAAAGGCATACACAGTTCAAACGTTTACATTGTTGTCTGGGGAATTTTTCGAATCAGCTTACATGGTGTGTACATCAGATACACATTACTGTGGTGTGGCGGATAGTTGAATCCTTCGTCCCCACCCGCTCTGTCGCGCACGAAAAACTAAACTGCTATTAAATAATGGAGGGTTGAAAATAATTAATTTATAGTTCTCCCCAATAATGATAATTGAATGGATGAGCGAGTATTTACACGGACACATTGCGTGCATTCGACACACTATACACACACACACACACACAGCCATCTTGCATGGTGGAATATGGGCGCAAAAATGTCGACTGTTGCTGTGCATCTGCTTTTATGAGTTTTCGGTTTAGGACAGGGAATGGATTTCCGATTTTAATAACATTAGGAAAGTATGGCAATTGCAATCACAGTTATGAATGGGAGGCGACTTTGCGATTAGAGAAGTGCCGCAATCAATTGAAAGTCCTTTGGAAACAATTTGATGACATTTGGGGTAGTGCAATGATTTCCGCTGACATACTGGCGAAAATAATTAGCTAATTGGGTTGTATTGGATTTGGGGGATTACAGGAATTGGTATCTACCTATAGTGTGGTGGAAGGTTTGGTTGTTGTTTTTTTTTGACACACAAGTTCCGTTAAAGCATTTGTTTTAAAGGTTAAATGTGATCTCAGTTTCGTTCCGACCTATCTATACCTAAAAATATTTAAGGCCTTTTTTAACGTGTCCTTAAAACGTCTTTAAAATGCTGTGTAGGAACTGTGCAGGTTAAGGTTACAGTCGATAACATTTTAAAACAACAGTTTCCTTAATGGCAAACATTAAGACGTGTATGCCGTTGGCTGGCTGTTTGTTGTATGTACCTACTTGTTTAACTTGACAGGTTGATGGGGTCAAACTTCTCAGAAATATCAACTTGACTTGGTCTTTGTTGGCATAAAAACGCTTGAGGTCGTCACAGTTAAACGTGCAGTCATATCGTGAGCATTAGTATCAACAAGGGTGTAATTTGACTTAATAGGACAGGCCTGTTTTTCCACCTCCGATTTTGCTTATATTTTTCAGCTCAGTTTTTTCAGGCACTTGGAGCTGTCTGAATAGCTGAGACGTATTCCTCTTAATTTAGGTGGATCGATTTGAGGAACTCGACCATTTGAGGAGATGACCATCCGTCTTGCCTCTTTTTAAATGTTGGGGAAACTGCGGGTTTTGTGGTCAATGCTTGCCTTCCGTCTTGTCGGTATACCTACGTGCTGCCTGATTTTCTAAAGATTAACCTCTTAGGCTTTGCTTTGGAAGTAGATCTTAATAAATGGTATCAAACCTTCCTGAATCCGTCACCACCCTCGATTTGACCACATTCCACACTTTTGTGTTGGAATGTCCCGATTTTGATTTTGCTGCGCAGAAGCGACCCCACCTATCAAAGCGACCACAAACCACATAGAATAGACCGTCGACTCCTCCCACATAACGGACTTTGCCTACAAGCCGCCTGCGGGCCCAGGATTTTTCATGTGTTGGTGCTGCACAAAATCAAAAGAGCGCCATTAACGCACGCAAACTTGAATAATCCTAGGTACATGGTATATCATGACATAATCATTGCCTGCCATTGATTTTGACATTTCGCACATATTCACAGACAGGGGCATTAATTCCGGGGAAAATCGGGTAGGTGCACGGAAGTTGGCGGTCTAGTTCTATGTGGTTTGTGAAAGCGACATTCGTTAACGATTCGCATATCCGTCCCTCAACTTTGTCCGTTTGTACTTCTAGTCCTGTCACTTTGATTACTTGATCCGACCTGGGAAATATTTCCGAAAGAAATTATTCCTTTTTTATTTTGGTGACATTTTTGTTTCTATGTTGGCCCTAGAGGGTAGAGGAAGTAACCGTCTACCGTGTCAGGGAACCACATAATGTGGCAACGCCACTACTTACCGTGCCATTCAATTAACGCGGTGACACATAGCCCGTTCGATTAGGGAAGTTGGGCAGTTCTTAGTTTGTTACTCTTCAGACGACTACCAACTCCGACAGCATTATAGTCTTCTGCAATTAAAGCCTGCGCAACAAAGTCAAAGTTGACGCAATCGTTTTTGGTGCTAGGTGGAATAAATTCCTGGATAGCAGCATCATTTGGCAACATACAAGAGATAGGTCCTATCTCTTCGACCAAGTAAAGTTCCCTTCTGTAAGAAAATTTCCTTCTTTCAAATAATGTTTCCCCAGGGATTGAAGGGGCCTTATTTCCTAATGAAATTTGAGGTATTATTTCATTATGAAATAAGGCCCCAAAAGAAGAAATGAAATAAGACCCCAAACGAAAAACGAAAATGTATGTAACCTCCCTGCCTGGGTTTACTGTCAAGATTTGGGGCCTTATTTCATTTTTGTTTGGGGCCTTATTTCATCTCAGTGGGGCCTTATTTCATATTTGAAATTGGGGAATTATTTCATTATGAAATAACACCCCAAATTTGGGGCCTTATTTCATTTTCGCTTTTGGGGCCTTATTTCATTGGGGCCTTATTTCCTGCAGCCGATCTTTCCGCCGATTTTGACGAAGAAGCGAGATTTCTCCATCGTCATGCTGAAATGTGCGACATAGCTTTGTATATGTCATCCCTATATAAGCTTTCATAGGCGACTTTAAAGTCGATAAAAAGATGGTGTCTATCGGTTTGAAATTCCTGGGTTTTTTTTCTAAGATCTGTCGGAGTGTGAAAATTTGGTCTATGGTAGATTTTCCTGGGCTAAAACCGCACTGATATGGGCCGATAAGGTTGCTGGCAAAAGGTTTTAGACTTTCACACTATACCAGCCTACAAGGCCTTATATGCGACATTCAGGAGACTTATTCCTCTGTAGTTGGCGCAGTTCAGAACATCTCCTTGTGGATGGGGCACACGATGTTGAGGTTCCATTCGTTGGGCATGCTTTCGTCCGACCAAATTTTACAGATGAGTTGGTGCATGCTGATTACCAACTCATCTCCCGCTGCTTTGAAAATCTCCGCCCGTCCGCCCGTCCGCCCGTCCGCCCATGCAGCATTGTTCAACTTTAATTTGGATACCTATCGCTATCCTTTTTGCCTGACAGCGGTTTGTTGATCGTCTCCGCCGTTTAACAGTCTGCAGAAGTGTTCCTTCCAAATCCTCAGCACCGACTGTGAGTCTACTACTGTCGTGTTCGCATGTTCATCTCTACAGGCTTCTGTTCGAGCCCTGCTTCCTTGGGTGGATCGTTTTACTCTCTGGTAGAACTTTCGAACATTTCCCATACAGTATAGCACCCCTCAATTGATTCGACCGCCCGCTTCTCGTGTCCTTCTGAGAAGTTGGTGTTCCTCCCTTCTTCTTTGCCCGTAGAGCTAACGAGCAGCTCTCTCCGCTGCTCTAGTGCGATTATAAAACAAGTAAAAGTGTTATCATCGGCCTGGCCGATCTTCCACAAAATTTCATTCACTTAGGTCAATTCGTTTGGACGCTATCGTGTTTTCAACAGACAGACGGACAGACAGACGGACATGGCTAAATCGATTCAAAATGTGATCCTGATTCAGAATATTTCGCGTGTTTTCTTTCAGAGAAGTCCATTTATCCTATTTTACTCTTTTCGGGCTAACCAGTTCCAAAATATTTTATTTGTCAATGGTTACGAAAAGTTCCTTCTATATGCGAAACTCAAGATCGAGCACTTATAAGCATTTTTGGATTTTTAATATTAATTACCAACTTCAAATGCAAATATCTCAAAACCAATAAAATGGACTTAGGGAGTTTTCATCGAACGACGACGATATATAGGTACTTTATAGGGTCTCCGATGAACCCTTCTTGGCGTTACAAATATAATGACAAAGTGAATATACCTTCCTGTGGAGGGTATAAAAAAGTATCTATACCTATTGATAAATCTATACTTAAGCTAGTATTAGACGATATGTTGAATCAGCATACGTATGCTGAAAATTGTGTTCCAATCACAACATATCGTGTAAACAAAATTTTTTTGTCATCAAGTATGCACGATATGTTGTGATTGGAACACAATTTTCAGCATACGTATGCTGATTCAACATATCGTCTAATACTGGCTTTACCTTATTTTGCTATAAATAAAACAAACAAACAATTAGATACGTCCCTACATACCTTAACAATTATAGTTTTTACATAGAATGCAAAATGCTGTCCCGTAACCCTTGCAGCTGTACCTCTAACTTTTGAGAAAAAAAAATCTTGCCAATGTAAAACTTAATGGGCCTTACCAATAATAATTTTTAGCCTTAAACTTAAATATTTTGACGGTCACTGTTCGATAGCACGAATAAAAAGGGAAATATTTGATTCTATTTCAAAAGATGTAATTTTAATTTTATTTCCAAAAGGTAGGTATAAGCAGTATAAGTATAATAATGTATGTCTTAACGCGGCGCGGTATATGGATAGAATGACTCGAATGAATAGAATGCAAGTGAGGTGAAAAAACTGAATGGGTTTGGGTGGTATAAAGGAATGGGTGGAATGGGTCATAGAGGTGCGATCAGGGCATTGCCATGAATTAGGAAGAAGGTGAGGGGCATAATTTTATACTAATTAACAATGACGTAATCAGAACCAAAAAACATATTAAATTACTGAACATACCGCCGCGCAAGAACTACTGTTCTTAACTATAAAAAGTAAAGATATTCAGATATTAGTAAAATTATATGCGAGCATTTCCTCCCACATATGTATGTACAAGTTTACAATTCATTTTATATGGACCAGGTTTTGCAGCGCCTGATACTCGCTGATTATGAATATTAAAGATAAAAAAAAAAACTATGTCGATTATCGAGATGATGGTTTTAATCGGTATTTATAGATGAAATCGGGTTGTTGGTCGGAATAAGTCTTATTTTGGTGATTGGCCTCTTAAAGGTTTTTCCGTTAGAGTATAGAGAGACGACTCTACATATATCATCAGCACCGGAATGAACTTCAACCACTCTAGCCAGTGGCCATTTCGAAGGTGGGTACCTCTCATCGGCGATGATAACAACGTCGTTGATCTTGAAATTCCGTTGTGTTTTTGTCCATTTTGGGCGTTGTTGAAGACGTGATAAGAATTCCTTACGCCATCGATCCCAAAAATGTTGATGCATTTGTTGAATTTGCTGCCATCTTCCAAGTCTGTTGATCTGTAGGTTTAGAAGCGATGGTTCTGGAACAGTGGTAGTTGGCTCTCCAATCAAGAAATGGGCAGGGGTAAGCACACTTAGATCCGTGGGGTCATCATTCAATGGGCACAATGGTCTGGAATTCAGAGAAGACTCGATTTGTACTAAAAGTGTATACATTTCTTCGAAGCTTAAGATTCGATTAAGGAGAATTCGTTTTAGATGGTACTTAACTGATTTAACCCCTGCTTCCCATAATCCACCAAAGTGGGGTGAAGCAGGGGGTATAAAGCTCCAGGAAGTTCCTTCATTTTCCAGTTGAGTACGGATGTCGGTTGTTACTTGCTCCAAAAATTGACGGTTCATTTTAATAAGCTCCTTGTTGGCTCCAACGAAGTTCGTTCCGTTGTCACTGTACAAGTGACTACACATTCCTCTGCGTGCAGTAAATCTACGAAAGGCTGCTATAAAACCTTCTGAACTCATATCAGAAACGAGTTCGATATGTATGGCTTTCGTTACTAGACATATAAAAATACAAATGAACCCTTTAAAAGTTTTTGACGATCTACCCTTTGAGACTTTGAGGTCGAAGGGACCGGCGTAGTCTACGCCACTGTGTCTGAATGGTCGGCTTTCAGTCACTCTTACCTTGGGTAGTGAACCCATTAATTGCGTTGTGCGTTTCTGGTTAAATCGTGTGCATAAAACACATGAATGAAATTGAACTTTGGCTAAATTCCTCAGGTTAATAATCCAGTATTTGGAACGAAGATATGTCATCATTAACTGCGTGCCACCATGCAATGTTTTGATGTGAGCGTCGGCAACTAAAAGCTTTGAAAGTTGACAGGACTTTGATAGTATTAAGGGGTGTTTCGACCCTTCATCGATGTTAGCAAATCGTAAACGTCCGCCAACACGTAGTTGGCCTTCTGCATCGATAAATGGGTGAAGATTAAGAATCTTACTTTTGGAAGAGATTTCTTTTTTGTTTCTTAGATTTTTGATTTCCTCTGAGAAGGATAGGGCTTGTGAGAATGAAACCATTTTCGAGAGAGCAATCTGAAGTTCTTCAGCCTTCAGTATGCCTGTGAAACATATTTGAAATTTAGGTAAAGCTTTTTTGAATCGAAGAATGTAAGCTGTTACCCGCAATAAATGATTCAGACTGCTGAACCTACAGAGATAGTCGAACTCGGATTGAAGAGAGGTTGAGGCGCATGCAACTACTTTTGCCCTTTCCTCAAGATCTGTATGATAATGATCAGTATTTGGATTCGGCCATTCGTTTTTTGGACGACTAAGCCATTGAGGACCTTTCCACCATAAATTATGTTTTTCCAAATCTTGGGGCTGGATACCTCTGGAGGCGCAGTCAGCCGGGTTGTCCTCGGACGATACATGAAACCACTGATCGGTGTTTGTTATTTCCTGGATTTCACTTACACGGTTAGCAACGAAGGTTTTCCACCGACTTCGCCAGTAATAAAGCACCGCATAGCTCAAGACGAGGCAAACTAACTTGTTTAATAGGTGCTACTTTTGTTTTTGCAGTAATAATGTTCACTGAAATACTACCACACGGAAGTACGGTTCGGCAGTACAAAACTGCTGAGTAAGCACAATTCGAAGCGTCTGAAAACCCATGGATCTCTCCATAGCAAGTGCTTGTAGTTCCAAGCCATCTAGGGATTCGTATTGCTTGCAATAAAGGTAGATTTGATCTAAAACATTCCCAATCGTTTTTTAGTTTGGGTGGAAGCGGATCATCCCATCCAACTCCTTCTATCCAAAGCTGTTGGAAGTATATTTTGGCAAGAATGATGGTTGGTGCCAACCATCCAAGTGGATCGAAAAGTTTCGATGCATCGGAGAGTAGGTTTCTTTTTGTAAACGAATTGCAAGCTGGAATCGATATTTTAAAATAAAAGTAATCGAGTTGTGGATTCCAGTACAACCCCAAGGCCTTCACTGCAGTATTATCGGAGTTATCTTCAGTATTGAATGAAAACTCGCAGTCTTCTGGTTTTAAATCTGATAGTAAATCGGGACAGTTGGATGTCCACTTTCGAAGGTTGAACCCTCCAGAATGAAGAAGTTCTTTCAGCTCGGTTTGTATTTGTTTCGCAGTAGCAACATCGTCAGCACCAGATATAACATCGTCTACATAGATGTCTCTATCAAGGATGTTGGACCCAAGAGGATATTTGTTAGCTTCATCACTTGCTAGTTGTTTAAGAACTCTTATCGACAGATATGGAGCACAAGTAGTACCGTATGTTACTGTTTGAAGTTCGTACAGTTTCAATGGTTGAGATGGATTGGATCTCCAGAGAATGTTTTGAAATTTAGTTTCATCTGGATGTATAACAATCTGTCGAAACATTTTTTCGATGTCTGAAGTAAAGACAATTTGAAAGATTCGCCATTTTAGAATGACGGAAGACAAGTCATTTTGCAGTGTGGGACCGGGAAGTAGCTCATGGTTTAAAGAACTTGAATTTGGTGGTTTAGATGAGCCATCGAAGACTACTCTAAGTTTTGTAGTAGAGCTGCTTTCCTTCCACACACCATGATGAGGTAAAATAAAAACGTTTTCAGAAGGTTGTAAATCTTCTAAATTGCATTTGAATTTCATGTGATTGAGCTGAATGTATTCATTGATGAATTTAGTGTACTCTTCTTTAAGATTTTGATTTTTAGGAAATATTCTTTCCTCAAGATGAAGGAATCGCCTTTTAGCAGCTTGGAGAGTATTTTGGAATACTGGGCAGTCATTTCCAGATACAGTAGATCTAAATGGTAGCCTCACAATGTATCTACCATTAACCGAACGTGAATGAGATCTATAGAAATACGCTTCACAAGCTGCATCTTCCGGGGAAGGAGAACGTATCAGCGATACCTCTTCTAGTTCCCAGAATTTTCGTAATGAACTGTCAATTGTGACATTCGAAATAAGGGATGTAGCATTGTGATTAACGTTGACGTTGTTGGAATTGATTGGCCCAGATAGGATCCAACCTAATTCTGTATGCTGTGCCAATGGCCCATTGTTGGATTTAATTATACCATCAAGTATAATTTCGTAGAATATGTCAGCGCCGAGTAAGATATCGATCCTTGTGTGCTTTGCATAAAATGGGTCAGCAAGTGTAATGTTCCCAAATTGCGGAGGCAAAGAAGACGAGACATTATATTTTACAACATAACTACTAATAGAGGACATAACGAATGCCCTTACTTGCGTGTGAAAGCTTGTGTTTACACACGATTTGAGGATAAATTCAACGACACCTTTACGTAACCTTGTATTAGTTGAACCTATTCCACTAATTGTGCAATTAGCGGGATACTTTGTTAACTGTAAGCGCTGAACGCAACTTTCAGTTATGAAAGAAGTCTGAGATCCTTGATCAACAAGCGCTCTCAAAATGTGATCACCAGTGGAACTGGTAATCTTTACTCTTGCTGTGGCGAGAAGAATCTGTGGTGCTGCACCGGCGCAAGAATGAGAAAATGAATGAGAAGTTGATGGTAAGTCAGTATTTGATTCATTATTTGAAGATGCTGAGCTCGTATTCTCAATGTGCAAAAGTGTATGGTGACGTTTACCGCATTTTTGACAATTTGACTTACTTCTGCATTGAGGTACTACATGTCCTGGAACGAGACAGTTAAGACAGAGATGTTTGTTCTTTGCTATTTCGATTTTCCTGTCATGAGTAATTGCTTTGAACTGCCCACAAGAATATAGATAATGTTCTTCATTACAGCAAGGGCACGATGGATATTTCTTCGTTGATTTGGTTGTATGTAGTGAGCGAGTCCGAAAGGAAGTTTTATTCTGAGTTGACGTCTTTTCTTTGGAGAATAAGTGAATTCTATTGTCTAAAGCTTCCAAAGAACGAAAGGAATCTTCGAGAAAATTATAAAAGTCATCTAGCTTTGGTAGTTCGCTATTTTTAGAATCAGAATCTGAGTTTTTCGCGGATAAATATACTTCCCAATGCTTTCGCGTCGAATTATCTAATTTTTGAGATACTAAAAATATAACAAAAATATCCCAAGTATCCGTTTTAACTTTTAGGTTATTAATGGAAGTAAGGCACTCTTTCGTTGTATCTAACAACTTTCGAATGCAAGAAGCAGATTCTTTTATCATTTCTGGTTGCTCGCAGAGCGATTTAAGGTAAGACTCAACGAGGAAACGCTTATTATCATAGCGTGAACAAAGATTTTTCCAAGCTGTATCATAATTTGCGTTTGTACAAGGAATCGATTGAATTAGCTGAAAGGCTTCACCACTTAGGCACTTTTTCAAATAATACAGCTTTTGAGCATTTGGTAAACTCTGTTTATTATGGATCATACCAACGTATAGGTCATGAAAGGTAAACCATTTCTTATAACTTCCATCAAACTCCGGCAGTTTAATAGTTGGAAGATGAATATCATGTTCTTCACGGAAAGTATGGTCAAAAAGCGTTTGATTCGCTATATTATCAGTGGTCTGATTATTTGGGTTTGGGCTTTGAGTATCCTGCACACCAAGAAGGGATATTTTGTCTAAAATAGCACCCTTCAGATCAGCAAAAATCTCCTCAAACTTATGATGCTCTTCCTCAGAAAAGTATGCAAAATCCGTTTGAGACTTCTGTGTGACATTAAGAAGTTTGTATATCTTAACATGATTACCTTGAAAGGTATTCAAATAAGTTTCGCAAAGTTCCAATCGGCTACGCAGATAACCCATTTTAGAAAGGCGCTCTGGCGCACAAATGGCAAAACTTTCTTTAAATTTAATTAAATCAGCCTTACATTGAAGCTGTTCATCAATCAATTCTTCGATTTGTTCCATGTCGAAGCAGTATTATATGAAAACGAGAAAATATTCAAATACGAATGGATTTAAATTAAAAGGGTGTAAAAGTTCCTTTACGTTTGCAAAAAGTACTATTCCTACGCAAAGGTAACACTGATTGAATTGACTGTGTAATATATATGTAGGTACGAACCAGCAAAAAAAGAACAACCAAAAAAACTGTTGCAATTATGCACTGAGAAAAAAAATCTTTAATTAGGATCGCCAAGCTAAACCGTTTCTTTTTTTTCAAATGTGCTTTATATTGAATTCATAGAATGTTAGAAATAAGAAATTGTAAGAATTTGCTTGCGATAAGAATAATGAAATTAGGCAAATATAAAAAAAGTTAAGTTGAACGAAAAACCAAATTAAACGGTTTAAAATATACTGTGTATATAGAAACACGCTTGTTTGTAATACCGCTCACTTAGATTACCGTTTTATTCGGAACACCGTTAATTCGTAAAACGGCTTATTGAAACGAGTATATACAATTACAGTTGCATGTATGCAGTTATAACTGCAATTAAAAATTGTTCTAAAAAATATCAATTTCCTTCCTGAAAAATATGCAAAAAAGAAAACCACAGCCGCTACTATGATTTCACTCCGTGTATCTATAATTTAAATCATGCAAAGAAGATCACAAACGCATTTGAAAATATATGTATGTATTATTATTTGGTATATATGCACTCAAATAGTAATCGAACGAAACTTCACTTGCAATATATTATGTAGTCGTATATTATATAAATTGAAACGGAGTGGAAAAATGCACTGCACTGGTTTTGACTGCACGCCTATGTATGTATGTACGAATCTTGATTGCAGATAATCTTGATTGAATATATCTTGATAGAAGATAATCTTGATTGTAGATATCTTGATTGAAGGTCTTGAACTTGATTGATGATGGGAAATTAGGAAATTAGGAAATATAATATATGGCACTTGTTACACTGAACTGAAACAAAGGAAGAAATTGGGAATAGGTAATTAAAATATGTATATAAGCAAATGTGAATAGGTATAAGAAAAAAAAATTAAACTGAAAAACCAAATGAATGATTAATTTGATACTTATCAAATTGCTGCGTATATGTACGCTTATGCACCGCAATGTGTTGGTACCGGTAGATGTGGGCACATAAGGCAACAGCAGAACAAAAAAAAAAAAAATCAAAAAAATCGAAAAAATGTCACTTTTCAGAATAAAATAAAATAAAATTAATTTTTGAATGTAAACTATGGATTATGTAGAAATCCGGCTCGAAGGACCAGAATGTTCGATAGCACGAATAAAAAGGGAAATATTTGATTCTATTTCAAAAGATGTAATTTTAATTTTATTTCCAAAAGGTAGGTATAAGCAGTATAAGTATAATAATGTATGTCTTAACGCGGCGCGGTATATGGATAGAATGACTCGAATGAATAGAATGCAAGTGAGGTGAAAAAACTGAATGGGTTTGGGTGGTATAAAGGAATGGGTGGAATGGGTCATAGAGGTGCGATCAGGGCATTGCCATGAATTAGGAAGAAGGTGAGGGGCATAATTTTATACTAATTAACAATGACGTAATCAGAACCAAAAAACATATTAAATTACTGAACAGTCACAATGGATCATTTTATATGGAAATTTTCGCCATTGTGACTTCGTAAAAGTTAGCCTGGATACCAGAAATGATTATTAGTACCTACCGCGGAATGAATCACCCTGAATTAGCAGGACACACACCAGCAACAGCCCCAATCCCTCTGACAACCATTTTATTTTCTGTGATAAGAAATTTCCTTAAGAGGCCAACTCTGAAGCAATCAACAGTAATTACCGCTAATTTACATATAAAACGCTTCGTAAAACCCACAACACTTGTGTTCCATTAATCTAAATAAAAACAAAATATGTAGATACATATACATATTTTTTTTTTTTTTCAATTAATTATTTGGACAACTATCGCTATCACCATCGTGACGAGGGCCAGGCATTTAATTGCTTATCGCTAGCATTTACATAAAAGCCCATGAAAACGTTTTTTTTATAAACAACTCAATCGCAGCGGTACGCTCTGCTAAGCGAACCAAATGCGGTAACGAACCGCATACGTACACCGCAACAACTACAACCTAAAAAAACACCCGATACAACAAGGTCTTCTCTGCTGCTCGCGCTGGAGCACCCAAAGAGAGTAGATATCGAAAGTAAATACAAACAAAATTTACATTCTTATCGTTGCGTTGCGCCTTCGTCTTTCAGTGTTTTATGCAAACGTCAGTCATAATGTGGTTTTGGATACAAAAAAAAAAAAAAAATAATAAAAAATCAGAACGAAAAATTACAAAATCATTTTGATAAGATGGCACTCTGAGCTGGTACGGGCCTTTGATTTTATATTTTTAGAAACACCCATCACAGACCGTCGACTCAATATTGCACAATGTATGCAAAATCTTTTATTAGGTTGGTTGGGTACCTATACAAACTTATTTTGTATGAACAAGATACAATGGCAGCAATTGTTATTCCGGTTTTGAGTAACCCCCAAGGTGTGTATTTTTGGAAAAATCTAATTTTAAAAATTCAGCTGGCTTATTGGTCGCGATTGGGGTGTATCTGTTGATCGTTAATATTTTGACATCTGACTGTTTGTTGATTTGTTGTGCGAAAGCTTTGCAGGCGTTTATTTTTAAACTATTTATCGAACAAGCTTTCTGGGGTCAAACAAGTGTAGTTACACGTACGAGATACGAGTTCGAGTGCGCTCTCGTTTTGAGCACAATTTGGATCACTTTATGTATAGGTATGTGTTTGGTATGGAATTTTCGTGGCGGAACTACCTTGATCCATTTTAAGTTCGCTGTCCAGAATGCGGTTTCTAAACGAAATCTACGACTAGATTGTTATCACTCAGCCTACGAGTGTATATGGAGTATTTTTAGCGTCATAAAGTCATATTATGGCTGTGGGTTGATTATGCGATGCGGAGATGGGTTTTTCCAAAAGTACTAAGCTCTGCATTGAGCGGCATATATGTATGACGATGTATATTCACGGATGTTGACGATTTCGTAGTAGTGTGTATTTTATACCTGTAGATGTTACTACGGCTGCAATTCTAACGACGACACCGAGAACAAGAAAGATTTAACTCTGACTTCTGCATTCGGAGCTCGGGGGCATCTAAAATACTGGAATATACCAGTCTCCTCGGTTTCAATTGAAAGTTGTACGAGTGTAGTTGGTCCACATTCTGCGAAGTCAAGCGGCAATCAAGTTCGAGGGCTTCACTGCCAGACATCGGTAGATGTTCACAGCTCACCTTCGAGAACAAAACATTGTAATGCTCTGTGGTACCAGTGGCGTAGCTATATAGGATGGCAGGGCTGGCAAAATGCCACGGGTCCCCGACCCGAGAGGGCCCCAGCCCAATAGGCCGCGAGCTCAGAATTAACCTAACATTTTTACAAAAATGTTGTACCTAAGTATTTAAACATTTTTTTATAAGCTCTAAAGCGCTTCAGTCTAAAGCCACCGATCTTTCAAATGCTTTAAAACGTTTGAACATTTGTCTAGAAGAATTGGAAAGGTATAGACATGTAGCAGAAAAATGGCCCATCAACCCTGAATTTTTTAAAACTCGTCAGAGGAAGGTAAAACGCCATTTTGATGAACTTTTCGAAGATGAGCGTCTCCAAGATCCGGAAAGTGAACATATTTTATCGAGTATTGGTCATCATTATTAATCAACTGAAATCGCGTTTCCTTCCAATGAATGAAATTGTTTCCAAATGTAAATACAAATTTGTAAGGTGGTGAAATAGGCCACAAGACAATGCATATCAATGTTACAAATTTTACAAACTTTGGCTCCGATGACTGTCGAAGAATAGCGCCACGCCCCTTTCTCCAATTTTGACAAATCTACAAATCACAGGTATACTCCTGGGCCGATACTTAAGATTGTATGTGAATTTGAACTCAATCGATTCGGTGGTTTTCGAGATATAAGATTTTGAATGTTTTTTGTAGGGCGGTTCCACTCCCCTTTGTCCAATTTTGACAAAAATCTTCACAGGAATACTTCTGGGCCAATACCTAAGATTGTATGTAAATTTGATCGGCTCACTACCTAAGATGAGGTCTACCTCTACTGCGTTGTCCCTCCGGGGAGAATCAAAGACTCTTCGGGCCGGAGCGTTGGTGTCCATTCGCTCTACATGTCCTAGCAATCGTAGTCGAGTGATTCATACTTTTCTGTCCCAATGTCGCTGTACAAATTGTAGAGTTTCCTGTTAAATCTCATCCTCCAAAGCCCGTCAACGCCAACGGGACCGAAAATCACTCGAAGAATTTTGCGTTCGAAACGAAGAAGATTTTCATACGCCTTTGTTAACGTCCATGCTTCTGCGCCATAGAGCAGGATTGTAATGATGAGGGTCTTATATAGAGTCTCGTTAGTGTTTCTTGACAAGGCAATAGTCAGTTGCCTTCTTAGGGCAAAGAAATAGCGGTTGACAAGTGTAATTCTTTGCTTGATTTCTGTGATGTCATTTTCAGAGTTAATAGGTGAGCCGAGGTAGATAAAGACCCTAACCACCTCAAAGTTATAGACGTTCAGACCGATTCGTCAATGATGTGTGTCCCTTCCTGTTGACAGAATGTATATTTTGTTTTGCCATTCACCACTAATTGCCGCTTCTATGCTAAAACTTGCAAACCCACCAGTGACAGTTCGCTGCGATCTGGCAATTATGTCAATGTCGTCGGCGTATGCAAGTACTTGCACAGACTTTTGGAAAATTGCCCCTAGTGTTGGCTTGCGAGTTTCGCACAATTTTCTCAAGAATGATGTTGAAAAAGGCACATGACAGCGCATCACCTTGTCTAAATCCTTTTTTGACATCAAAGGTCTCGGTGAGATTGTTTCCGACCTTTACGGAGCAGCGGGCGTTCTCCATCGTCATTCTGCACAATCTGACAAGTTTGGCAGGGATGCCAAAACTAGACATGGCTCTGTATAGCACGTCTCTATAAATGCTGTCATATGCGGGCATGCGGGCTTAAAATCAATAAATAGATAGTGAGTATCGATTTGCACTTCTTGAGTTTTTTCTACAGGATCTGCCGTAGTGTGAATATTTCGTCGGCTGATGTGAGCCTACCGGGCCTAAAACCACACTGATACGGTCCAATCAGTTCGTTGACAAATGGTTTCAGGCTCTCACACAGTTTACAGCAGATATGATCTTATAGGCGATGTTGAGGAGACTGATGCATCCTGATGCACTCAGACGAATCTCGGCTGAAAGAAACCCCTTTTTTGGTGTAGTGGTGGAGAAACTCTGATATTATTCGTTTCTCTTTATGGTCGGTGGCAGAGTACTGCTGTCCTCCGCCGGGGCTCGAACCAACACCGCTTGGGTCACAAGCAATGACTCTAACCTCTACACCATGGCCACCGCCATAAGGCATACTTCCCTCTGACCAAACCTTGGAGACGAGTTGGTGTATGCTCTCAATACCAAGTCATATCCCGCTGCATTAAACAGCTCGGCCAACAGCTTTGTTCGACTTCAACTTGGATATTGCTATCCTCACCTCATATTGGACAGGTGAACTGAAAGTTCATTCAACTGTCAATAACATTTTCTGTCTGTCTTCATTTACATCAAAGCTTTGGGCAAATCTTGGAAGAATATGCTGAATTAGATGGCTCTGTGGATGTACACTACCGGCCGTTGTACTATCTTCAATAGACCCAAAGAATCTTTGGTTCGGCCCATCGAAACCCTTGCTCATGATAGTCCTGGCATGTGGCTTGGACCACTTTTACTACGGATTATGTTGGTTGGTTGGGTTGAAAAGTGGTTCTCGTTGAGGTGCACTTATAGGTCGGCTGGGATATCCGCTCCTGGAACCAATTTCTATTTTTGTGAAGCTGTAAATGTCGGCCATACGGGCATCGTTCTATGATGTTAAAATGTTTTTGTTTTGAACTATAGGCAACATGAAAGCTCTTTGTAGAGCCCTCGAAAAATAAACAGTCGCGTTAAATCTCTGAAATCTCTATAATATTCACACGAAATGTGTTAAAATTAAATGGCTAACCAGCTCTCATCAATTATATTTCAAATCATAAACTTTGTGGAGTTAAGCTATCAAAAATAGAGTGATAGTCTGTTTTCATTGTTAGAAAATCAACGATTGTGAACTAAATATCTTGGTCAATGAAATGGCCTGCCAAAAGATGGTTCAATTCACTTGGTATCACTTAAGCTGATCCCATCTGAAAAGAAGATTAAGTTGCTAAAACTCAATCCCAATCTGCAATCACTTTATTGATGATTGTTTCAGTTTTATTTGAAAAGATTATCAGAATGTAGTTGCATAGAAGGTTTTCGATTTCATCTCCTTCTCATTCATGCCAGCACTCGGCGTGTATTGCCCCAAAAACAATAGAGACTCTCTGTGAGTAAACACTATAAGCTGCTGGCTGGCTCCCCTGCACCATTCTGTATTACAACAATGTGTTCATGTGCACGACACTTTGGTAGTGCTGAATAGAAATCTGCAGTTGCAGCAGCAGCAGCACCAGCGCTATCCGCACGTCAACTTCTACGTTGTTGGATGGAATTGTTTCACAATTTATTCATCGCCATCATCCGGCAACGAGGACGATGACGATAATGACACGACTACGAGTACGAAGACCGAGGACATAACGTCATTGGATGTTTATCATAAGCATATCATAGTATCGTAGGTGCTGCGATATATATGAGCATGAGGCCATGCTGCATGGATATATGGGATGCAGGATGCATCTGCAATCTCACATCTATGGCGACAGGAATGGGGTGTTGGATGATGGCAGCTTTTTTAGTGAATGATGGAATTGAGAAGGTTGTGAGGGATCTCGTCCAAATGCAGTGATACATTTTTGAAAATGAGTTCAGCTACATGGATGATTACGTGAGATGTGTGCACAGGGCACACCTATAGGGCTTTAAATGGAATTTGCAATGTCTCTATTTCAGATAGAGGTTGAACGTTCGAAATAATGTAGATTGCAAGATATCGGAGCACAGTGTGAATTGTTGCAGTTATTAGTTGTAGTTCAAAGTTTGGTGAGAATCAGAACGTCGAATATGACTGTATTTTCGGCTTTAACTTGCCAGAGATACCTATATTTGCTATCAGCAAGAAAGGACAGCTATAACTTTGAGGTAGTAAGGGACTTTGTCTACCTCGGCTCTGCTATATATAGAAGAAATTAAACGAAAAGTAACCTTTGCCAACTGCTACTTCTTTGGGCCGAGAAGCTAATTTAGTAGTACCAACATGTAGATTATATTTAAGACCTTTATCATCTTAGTCCTGTTTGTGACGCTGAAGCTTGGGATAAAAATGAAAATAACCTCGGTCGCTACGAGCGAAAGATTCGACTAAACCTGTTCGATTCCGTTTGCGTTGACGGGTTTTGGAGTAGGAGATTGAAGGACTAACTATACGAGCCGTGGAGCGACATCGGTCTAGTCAAAAAATTTCACATAAGTCGTTTACAATGGCTGGGACTTGTACAGCGAATGGATCCTATAGCGTTCCGGCCTGAAGAGTTTTCAACTCCGACCCAGAGGGATAAGGACAACGCACCAAAAGAAGGCCTCGCCTTAGGTGACGCTTATAAGTGGAAGGGGAACTTGAAGTAGCAGTTGGTGACATACTAGAGGGACATACTATTTGAAGCCCATGTCCACATCCACACCGGAATATGGCTCCACTTAAGTAAAGTCTTCATTGGATTCATGGCTACATTTTATCTCCTTACAAGCATCGACTAACACTAAATTGAATTGATACAATTACTCCAGACCATCACAACCTCAAATCAGTTCCCTTGTTTTGTCTCGTAACTCAACGCACTGTTTATGGCTATAGGTATTATGAAAAAATGTCTAACGCTAAAATATGGCAATGTTTTTATAGTTAATGGCACCTGATCCACTCTCAAAAACGCCTCTTTAACACGCCACCGACAGTCTTAATATGCTCTAAGTTAGGTCAGGTTTGTGGACTGGGGAGGAGTACACCTTTCCAAACTCATCAGGTCAATATACGAGTGACCCATTGTGAATTGTGAAGGCCGTCGGGGAAAAGACATCTTGTCTGGTGATGTGTTGGAAAGGACTGCCTTCAAAGGAACTTATACTGGAGACATGGGCAGCTCATAATATAGGAAGTGGATTGTGTCCTCATGAACTCCCTTATCACCGCAGCCTCTGCAAAGTTCTTCTTTCGTTAGGGCATTTTTCTTATGTGGTAGATACCGCAGAGTATTGTGCAGGGCGGGAAGGGATTTTTTATCAGTCTCTTGGTCTTGGTTTCATTGAATAATGCTCAGAGCCTTCTTGTAGTAAAACGAACTTCTAGAGCGGTCCGTCTTTTATGGCTCTTCTCCTTGCTGTTGCAAGCCTGAAAATGCAAGGCGGGATATTCACAAAGCGATCAGCTGTCGGACCTTGTCTTGCTAATTCTCTATCATTGCCTGGAATACTTTCATGGTCCGAGTCCGATTCTGTGTGCGATTCTAAGAACTTTGAGTTCTTTTCGTTTATAGTCCAGGAGAAATAGGATTCGAACAACAAAAAAATTCGTTACAGCACTCTGACAGCGGAATATTGTAGAGCCAGCTCTTGTAAAACTGGACAAAAAAATCGAACCGACAGCAGCTATCCGGAGTGCAATGGGGTGCATTTTTAGGGGTTGACAATGGTTTTTCGCGATTTCTGGCTAAACTGTGCATCCTATCGAAAAAAGTTCAATGTAAAAGTTGTAGGAAATAAAAGGATCTACAACTTTTGTACTTACCATTTTTACCTTAACCTCAAAATTTTTCGAAAAAATGGCGGAAAACCGGTTTTTTGGTTTTTAATTCTTTTCTTTGACAGAAAAACGTCTATGAAGCTGAAACTTGGACAAAAGATACTTTTTAGTGTTGCAAAAAGGAAGTAACTTTTTCAGACGGAAATATTAAGAGGTTGTTGTTAAATTTAAATTTTAAACAAAAAAAAGCGATGTTTTTAACTGCGATTCCTCTTAAAACTACACCTCCTACGGAGCTATGTTTTGGCTCACTTACTCGTTGTTATATTTACTTTCGATAAATGGTGAAGAAATGGTATACTGCAATGGAAAAAATGACCGGAAAATTGAAAAACTCTAAAAAATCGCTTTTTTCGTAGTAATTTTAATATTTAATTTAATTAATTAAAAAAAAAAAAAAAAGTATAGTGTGCCAAATTGAACAAAAGTATTAATTAAAGCCCTCTTCATCTAATCTTGCTCTCTTAGCAGAGTGTTGAAAATTTGCTTCCTCAGATGCAACAAAACTGAACGATTCTTCAGTATTTTTGACAATTTCATTGAGTAGTGTTTCAGTTTCCATACATTGATCTGTTTCCATTTCTTCAGAGTCACTTTCGTATATAGAAATTTGTGGAAGTTCAGCATTTGAGCAATTTTCTGAATTAAAACAATTTAAGCACAAGTTGGTACATTTCAGACCATGTTTTCTACATCCGCATTTTAAAGAAGCACAACCCTTTTCACAGCTGCAACAAATAGTTCTTAGGATGATCGGGTATTAATTTATCATCTGTGATATTCGGCTTAATGATACCTTCCGCTGTTTCTTTCCAACCCCAATCTGTTGCGATTACTTCGTTTCCAAGCCATGTTTGAAGCTGACAATATGCTCTAAAACAATGCTGTTTTGCTGCCCCTGTTGTTGGTGGTAATTTTTCCAATTTAAAACTTGATTTAAACGTCGCTGTCTTATACATTTCAAACCGTAAATCATGCAGAGTTAAATCTTGTTTTTTACTGTAAATCCATACTATTAATTTGCTACCATTATCAGCTATCATCTCTTTATCAGCATTGTTTTTGTAAAAGATATCAGCCAATCGAGGAAAATCTGTATTTTGTAGAATTGTTTTTATTGTCATTACTTTTCCTTTTCCTGCAAATCCTGAGGTAGTATCACAACCAGTAAAACAATGAAGCAATGCCAAATACTTTCGTTTCGATGGATCTGCAAAGCTATTAGACGTGTAAAAAGAATCGCGAGCATTACCAGTGGATGGTTTGTGAAAGAGTATATCCAAATTTTTTTCATTTAGCTGATTTAAGAGTATTAGCAGATCAACGTCTTGCCCAACAACTATCACAGTTCTATCATTTGTGGCGACTTCAATTGCTGTATTTATTATGAGGGTATCTGCATCTTCTGCTGCCTGTTTACATAGAAATCCTGCTGTTTGAAACTCTTGCGATACTACTTGTATTAATTTATTTTTATTACATTCATTGGCTAAAAATTTTTCTTGCAAATAGGGTATAATAGTGTGATCTTGAAAATCATTCATATCCGGTACCACCACTAATTTTTGACGCCGAAGACGTTCTGTCGTTTTTGTGGCGGCCGAAGTGGCAAGATTAGATGAAGAGGGCTTTAATTAATACTTTTGTTCAATTTGGCACACTATACTTTTTTTTTTGTTAATTAATTAAATTAAATATTAAAATTACTACGAAAAAAGCGATTTTTTAGAGTTTTTCAATTTTCCGGTCATTTTTTCCATTGCAGTATACCATTTCTTCACCATTTATCGAAAGTAAATATAACAACGAGTAAGTGAGCCAAAACATAGCTCCGTAGGAGGTGTAGTTTTAAGAGGAATCGCAGTTAAAAACATCGCTTTTTTTTGTTTAAAATTTAAATTTAACAACAACCTCTTAATATTTCCGTCTGAAAAAGTTACTTCCTTTTTGCAACACTAAAAAGTATCTTTTGTCCAAGTTTCAGCTTCATAGACGTTTTTCTGTCAAAGAAAAGAATTAAAAACCAAAAAACCGGTTTTCCGCCATTTTTTCGAAAAATTTTGAGGTTAAGGTAAAAATGGTAAGTACAAAAGTTGTAGATCCTTTTATTTCCTACAACTTTTACATTGAACTTTTTTCGATAGGATGCACAGTTTAGCCAGAAATCGCGAAAAACCATTGTCAACCCCTAAAAATGCACCCCATTGCACTCCGGATAGCTGCTGTCGGTTCGATTTTTTTGTCCAGTCTTACAAGAGCTTGCTCTACAATATTCCGCTGTCAGAGTGCTGTAACGAATTATTTTTTTTTCTCATTTTTACGCCTATTTCTACTGGACTATTATGCATTTTACAAGCTTCGATTCTAATTCTCGTGAAGTTGTTTATTTTATAGCTGCCTGCCTTGCGAGTGTCGATAAAATAGGTAATGCCATGCTCTCTAGTTGCTGTTGTCACTGCCGGGATCTCAGCTTGGAAGACACTACATCCGGAAGTCGTATTTCCCAGCTACTATAGAAGAAGACTCCTTATCCTTTACCATCTCAAAATATGGCTATATAGATTGAGCGTTAGGTATGAGTCCATCTCTCCATTCTTTCCTGGGAATTTTCTTTTTGCGTAAACCTGAAATACAGCAATACGAACAAAACAGAAAAGAATCATGAAAATCAGACCAGCGGTTATCGAGTAATAACGTCATCGAGTTTCGCCCCATAGGGCCATAGAGATGATTTTTTTAATGGGAGGTGCCACGTCCTTTTGACCAATCTTCACGAGAACGCTCCCGGGCCAATACCTAAGATCATCTGTAATAATTATAAGATTTTGAATATATTTTTTTGTAACGGCGGTGCCACGCCCCTTTATCCAATTTTGACCAATCTTCACGGGAACGCTCCCGGCCCAATACCTAAGATTCTCTGTAAGTTTAAACTCAATCGAATTGGCGGTTTTCGAGATATAAGATTTTGAATGTTTTTTTTTTTTTGTATGGGCGGTGCCACGCCCGTTTGTCGAATTTTGGCCAATAAGGACTACGTTTTCCAAAAAGACCATACCAATCGGTTTAATAGTTCTTACGTGATAGTGGAACAGAGAAAAAAATCGACAATTTTAATATAATGTATAGATCAGGCACGATTCGTGACTTTTTGGGAAGCGGAAGCACTCAACTTTAAATTTAAAAATAAAAATCCTTTATTCAAGAAAATATCGCTTTATTAAAATTATTTAAGGCCAAAATGCTATATAAAACAAATATTTTTAAAATTCATTAAAAACTAAATAAAAAAAAAATTCAACTTATTTTGTATAACAAAATTATCTATGATCTAGTCATGATAATCCTTTGACTCGATATCGTTTCGTATTAATTGCACATTATAAAAAAAATGTGTATCGAGTTCATTTAAATAAATCTCTACATTTAATAAAATTGTAAATTTTGAAATGTAAGAACTACTGGGGAAAGAACAATAACTTAGGCGCCAAAAATTTATATCGGTAGAGAGGTTAAATATAATCGAGAGAGAGGGTATATCTCGCTTTGTTTAGGCGGGAGGGACAATTTAAAAAAAATAATACTTAAAATTAAAAATATAAAAATTTAAAAAAACAATGGCAACACTTATAATAAAAGACTATATCACTTTTGAAAGCCCGGAATCTGTGCTTTCATATTATTTCTAAATCAAGTTATTTCTGTTAATAGTTTCTGAAAAAAAAATTTCAAACTTGAAATATAAGGACAGAAATTGGAGAGATTACGATAACTTTGGCGATTAAGACTAATGATGGATTTATGTAGAGGGTCTAAATCCAAGCATTTTTTGCTATTTTTCCTGGAATGGCGTTACATTATGTCAATCATCGAAATTCTGTCTTCGCATTTCATTTCGTGCAAACTTTTTTAAAGTTCGTGTTGTCATTTAAACTCGAATCTTAAATGGGATAAATAATTTGCTTTGCTAAAGGCGAGCGAAGCAAGGCGAGCACGGTAGCTAGTAATATTATAAAATAATAATATAAATAATTTAAAAGGTTATTAAGTCTTGTACTTTAAATTAATTCTTCTTTCTTTTGAAGCAAAATTACCTATTATTTGGTCATAAAATTTCTTTTTGCCTTGTATTTCTTTTAACAATGGTTTTTCAATCAAAATAAGGACTAAATTTGACAACCTTTCTTGTCCACATTTATTTCGTAAGTAATTTTTTATTCTTTTAAGATACGAAAATGATCTCTCTGCAGATGCGGGAAAGTCAACAATACTTTACAAAGCTTGAAGTATTCAGTGAAACTTTTATCGAAATCAGTACTGATTAAAAATCTTAATATTTCTTTAATATCAGTTTTTGACGTAAACTTCTCGTCATCGAAAATCAACTTTAGTTCTGTTTTCAACGCTGGAATTTTAAAATATCACGGGTATGGGCTCTGTAAATTATTGAGCAAGTTAACAGGAAAATTGGTTTTAAAATATTCATACAATGTGTGTCCGAAAGTTTCAAAAATGTAAAACCTGACAGGGAACCGAATATCCATTTCGTTGATGACTTGGTCGACAATTGTTGTTAAAAGATCTTTAAATTGTTCCTTTGTTGAAAGGTTGATTTCAGAATGTCTTTTGCTGTTGAAATTGGCCAAATTTTGTCCAAAAAGATTCGAAATTTGTTGATTCAAGTACATTACAAATACTGTTTTTGAATTTATTAACTTGATTTAGACAATATTGTCAAGTGCAAAGTTATGGAATTCGTTAAGGTTATGTTTAGGAGAGAAAAGTGTTTTATTTATATGATTTACGAGATATAAGAATTTGAATGCTTTTTTGTATGGGCGAGGCCACGCCCCTTTGTCCGATTTTAACCAATCTTCACAGGAGCACTCCGCGACCCGTAAGATTACCTGTAAGTTTGAGCTCAATAGATTTGGTAGTTTTCGAAATATACGCAATGTTTTTCTGGTATGAGCGGTGCCACGCCCCTTGGTCCGATTTTGAATTTGTTTGGCCTATCGCCCGACCACCGTAATTAGCGACATTTAAAAAAAAATCAACTAAATTGGTTGAAAATTACGGGCGACAGAGGGAAACATACAGTTTTTTTCCACTTTGTTTTATATATATACAGAAGAGATTAAAACGATTTTTTTTTTTGTAATTTTCGAGTAAGTAAATTATTTGTTATGAATATTTTTTGAAATTCTTACGGAAGCACTGCTTCCCTTCAATATATGGACGCTTCGTGCCTGGTATAGATTTCATGATCACTCATATTGAAATTATGATCAACATTAGACGCCTCACAATGATTGTTTTTGTACCTTTTTCTTATAGTCATTTAACGATCAGACGGGATAGCGACATAAGTCCGCTTTCAAGCGACATATCTCCGCGCGTAGTTATGACGTTTTAAAACGACATATCTCCGCGCGGAGATTATGTCGTTCTTAGTTTGGCGGAGATATGACGTTTTCAAAACACAGAAAAGTTCATGTATTTTTATTGACTAAACATATTATACATACTGCTAAATACCCCAGAGTAAATATACTTAAACTTTAGCTCCAGGCGCCTGCCAGACAGTTGTTGACATACCCTTAGCGGAGCGACGAAGTCGCGTGAGCGGCTAAACCCTGCGAAAAAAAGGGTTAAAATCCTGTTAGCGAGCGAAGCGAGCCACACACCCCATACTTTAAATACACCAAACTTTCTTACAGACGCCTATCTCCGCGCGGAGATATGTCGTTCTTAGTTCGGCGGAGATATGTCGTTATAAATGCGACATAGCTCCGCGCGGAGATATGACGTTTTCAAAACGACATAACTCCGCCAGAAAAAAAGCGACATAATTCCGCTCGAAAAATGTACTGGGCGGAGATATGTCGGCGGAGATATGTCGCTATGCCGATCAGACAACGTGAGGTCAATTCCATTTTTATTGAACTAACTACTATTTATGAAGCTTTTATTGAAGTCACTTGGCCATTAAAAAATTCTTATTACCGGTCGTTCTAATTAAGTTCCCCAAAAACATAACCTATACACATATGGTGTATTTTTTAAAGCGAAATACATCGAAAAAATCCCCCAGCACTTGGATATTTCAGTATTTAATTATAATAGAGTTCACTAAATCGATTCTTGAAGAGAAACTCATTTTCTCATCTCATCGCATCTTTTCCACTTCGATTGAGATAAGTCGTAGGCCAGTTAATGCAGACAAACAAAAATATTGACACCACAACATATTGACACGACAACAACCTTTATGCGTCTTTACATTATAACAAATTTGTAAACAACAAAACAACCTATTTGTGCCATAAAAAAAAGTATTTCGTTGTCTGAGACAATTTCAACAGCGTCACACGAAAAAGATACACAAACAAGGTATCCGCGCACAATATTTTTATACTGCACGTCATGCGGTGGACCCCATCTCTCTGCCGCACCGCCTCCCCGCCAACAGTGCTATTGACTTCTCACGCGATATTTACGAACCGAAGGTCCATTCGAATAGAAACAATTTGTTGTTCGCTGAACTCGAATTGTTTTGAGGAAGTGCAATCCAAAGTAATTTGTTAGAAATTCACCAGTGAGTGGAATATTAGGAATATTCTTTTTAAAATTAAATCGCACATTCGAATATTAAGTACGCAATTCGCTCCGGGGATAGTTTAAGCCCGAAAGTACGAGCGAGTATCTCGACAAAGGTCAAGGAAGTTGGTGGTGTTTGTTTGAGACATCATCCATTATCCAATATCTTGGTGTATCAACATTTGGAGAGAATATTCGGGTTTTTTTGTTGCTCGTTCGAAACATACGCTAATTTTGACCTTCACCACAAACTTTGGCAATGCAGTTTTTTTTTCGTTTGTATTTAGTGAAGGTCTCGGCGAATGTGTGTAGAAAGAGACCAGAGGAAGACTGAGAATAGACAAATCAAATAAAATGAAATAATTTGATGAACGTAATAAACTTTCGAGTATGAAAATTGACTGACTAATGTTATGGGTTATGCAATGTTGGGGAAGTAAAAGTCAAAATGGTTTTGGTTTGGAGTTTGAAGTTTTGACTGAGTTTGGTCTTTTATGGCTTATGACAGAGCTTCGTTGACAGGAAATCCAATGTTTTGTAAGGTACCCATAAAGTCATAAGTAGTCCTTACCACACACGTAAATCAAGGGAAGAAAATGGATGAAGTCCACTTAAAGACTCGGGCTTGGGTACGAGGAGGCATATGGAAAAAGCGGACTCCCTTGCAAAACAGGGGTCAACTGAAAAGTTGCTGGGAACAGAAGCAATCTCTTCAATTGGTAGAGGAATGTTAGAACAGCTGATTCACAAATGAAACAATGTTGACGGGCTAAAATGGCAATAAAATGGCCGACCTGCTCAACTCATGCTTCTAAGCATGAAGTCGAGCAACATTGAAATGGGTTTTGGCGTTGACTACAGGACATGGTCATTTTGGGTATCATTTAAGGAAGATGGGCCTTAGAGAGGATGATACTCCAAACAAGCTTGGAGGAATCTGAGACAGCGGCACATATACTGCGCGTCAATATCCGGCTTTGGCTAGCAGAAGAATGAGGATGAGAAGGAGAAGATGCTAGCTGTCTTCTCCTTTGGTGAAACCATTTCTTTCTTCTTTCAGCAATATAAAAACATACTCTTTCTGATCGGCTTTCTTTTTATAGTTTTTCAAATCTAATGAATTTCAAAATTAAACGACATTATTCTCAAACAAACATAAAAATTTAACAAACAGCCCTATTATGGCTATCAAATATCAACACGATATTTGATAATAATTGATACGTATCAACAAAATGAATGAATCGGTATTATGGTTATCAACCTATCAACATTTTTGATGAATTGTGAATTGTATTAGATTTAAGATCTATTGTGAATAGTTTTATCGATAAACTTGGTATTACGGTTATCAACAAATTTGATATTCATCAAATTTTCTATCAACCACAAATTTCTCGTTGATACGTATCAAATATTCGGCGCATCAAATTAAAAAATGTATATCCTCGTTTTTATTGTTAAATAACGACTTTAGAGCGAAATGTCTTCGGTAGACATCCCAAATGTACTCAAACCACGAGTAGCAGCGATTTTAAAATTATTTACTCAATAAGGAAACTATCAACTGAGCGTTGGGAATAACTTTTACATTTGCATTGCACAATCAACAGTGTTGTTCGTTCTTTTGATTTGCGAAAAAAACAACAATATTATTTAACCAACAATAGTAGTCAGCCATACAACAAAAACTAACTACAAATCAGAAACGTCAAACGTCAAAACAGAACCCATTCTCAATGAAATTTCGATAAGTATTCACAATGAGGTAAAATGTATCAATTGATACTCATAATACCAAACTATCAATGAATTGATAGATCTTATCAAGTATCAACTAATTGATATTTGATAGCCATAATAGGGCTGTAAAGTATAAAATCGTTATTTTACACACTAGCTTTAACCCAGGGAAGAAATCTGGAAAAGTCCAGAGAGTCGCTCTGGGTACGATTTATAGTGGTAGGCTCAGAGTGACGAAAAGGGACCCGACAACTCTCGAATCAGACCACTCTCTATATAAAGACTCAGGCTGTATTTTTGACCAGAGAAAGAATAGCTTGTTCTCTGCCAACCAAGAGACTGCAAGTTGATGGTGTACAGACACTATACAGTGGAAAGAATGTAGCTAGGGGTACCTGCAATTAGATAAAATGTTGACTTTCTGTCCGCACATATCTAGCAAACTATTAATAAGACTACCGTAACTATAAAGACGTTTTATTCGTTCATTAATAATATTTGGATGTACGTGGCAGATAGAAAAAGTCTATCGATACGTTAATGAACGTCTTATGACAATCCAAGGGCTAAACATTCGCCTGAGAGGCGCTCACGCCCTCGCACAGAGGGTAAATAGGACGCTACCAAAGACGCTTCGACAAAACATATGTGCAATGACCTAAGTATGACATTAAAATCGTCCTTGGTGATTTCAAGGTCAGAATAGGCAAATAGGACATCTTAACAAAGTACGTCATACAATCGGGAAACATATAGACCGAGAGCCCACAGTAATTTTTGGGTGTGATTGATAACACCAAATAACTCACATAATTAGGTAGGTCTTAAGTAGTTGTTCCTAAATGTGACCGTCTTGCATGCTGTAGTGGGGGCCATTGTGAGTAATACCATGTCAAAAATGCATTTTTTTTCTGAATTACAAATAATTGGTATAACAACTTTAATATAATTTCAAAATGTAGAGTTAAGTGCCCTGATTACCAATATGGTGGTCCAAGAGGTTTTGCAGTCGGCCTTCTGCCTGCAAGACGCTCTTAAAGTAACCTAAAAATCGATTTTTTTAAAATTGTGATAACACTCTTTTTTCTTCTCCTATATGTGGAACTAGCCATCCTGATGACAAATATGGTGGTCCAAGACGTTTTTCAGGCAGCAGAGTGCAAAACGTCTTGGACCATATGTGGAGTTAAGTGCCCTGATTACCAATATGGTGGTCCAAGACGTTTTGTAGGTGGCCTTCTGCCTACAAGACGCTCTTAAAGTAGCCTAAAAATCGGCAAAACGTCTTGGACCACCATATTGGTAATCAGGACACTTAACTCTACATTTTGAAATTATATTAAAGTTGTTATACCAATTATTTGTAATTCAGAAAAAAAAATGCATTTTTGACATGGTATTACTCACAATGGCCCCCACTACAGCATGCAAGACGGTCACATTTAGGAACAACTACTTAAGACCTACCTAATTATGTGAGTTATTTGGTTTTATCAATCACACCCAAAAATTACTGTGGGCTCTTAGTCTAATAGCCTACACGACACCTCGCCTGGAAACGAACTAAGGTTTCTTGGGTTTGCTGCGGGTGTAAAATTAATACAGGGTGGACCAAATACAAGTTTCTTTTAAAAAATGAAATAACATGAACAAAATTAACATTTTTCCATATATTATGGCTTTATTAGTAAGAGCAAACATTCCCATTAATTATGGAACACAACTTCGTTCAAGTGGCTGCCTCGCAGTTACTCCAATTTTGCAAGACCTTGTTGATGGTGTCGGGCTGTAGCTCACGGATTGCTTGGATGATATTGACCTTAAGTGCTTGAATCGTTTCCGGATTGTTGGAATAACACAGGTCCTTCACGGTTCCCCACAAAGAAAAGTCTTCTTCTACTTCTTTTCAAAAAAAACCCACTGTTTGGGCTACAGCTACACATCACTCACTTTGGAAATAAGTTTTCAATATTTTCCAACGTTGTTTAAGCGTAAAGCGAATCATTTCGTTCCGCGGAGGTATGATACTGGACTTTCTGTCCAGATTTCGAGAACTGACAGCTGTCAGTGTCAAAATAACCTATGATCTAAAAAGAAACCTCTAGATGGCCCACTCAATGTATATAACACACAGTTTCCATAACATGGCTGTTCCCAGATCACCGTTGATCATGTTTTTTCAAATTCTTGCATAGTCTTCTCTTAACAACGAATGAAAGATATCAACCAAACAATGTCCCTAGGTATCTACATAATATGGTTTAAAATCGTTTCTTGTTCTACTAATCGAATCTAAGGAAATCCATTCTTCCATCCCGTCCACCACTGGCAACTCACTCATAACATTTGACAGTCCAACAGCACTCAGTGTTACAAAACAAAGGGCAAACGCCAAAAATGAACGACACCAACTAATTGTTCGTCCTAATTACTTTTTTCATCAAATCGCTTAAATGCAAATGAGAAACAATTGTTTCCAGCGAAATTCCATTTCTCACTATAGGAATCCTCGCGCAACTATTTGTCATCCAGAAAATGTTCTATTTAAGCGATTGGTATCGCTATCAATCCGAAAAGCACAACAGAAGAACGCGAGTACATTTAAAGCCGCCATAAATGACAACAACGACAAACCAGCCAAACAAATGATAACAAGTGGCACGGGTTCGGGGGGTGGTGATAGTGGTATGTACAGCTGGAGGCCGGGGTTGGGAAAGTTGAAAACACTACCAGCAACAGCGGAACGCACACCAACATCACACTAAAGCTAAACTACCTACAATATTCCGAACGAAGGAACGTCTGCTTTAGTTCGCTCATCTATGCCCGAATGTGACGATGAGTACGACCGACCAACGTTCGCTTTTCTCTACAAGTATGGATGGCTTGGCTATGGCATCGAAAAGTTATGAAATGTAGGCAGGCAGGCAGGCAGAGCAACACCGAGGGGGGAGATTTAAATTTAAATTAAAAACTATGTACAGAGCCAGAGATACGTATACGTCCATATATGTAGCTATAGATACGCAGATACTCGCAGCTTTAGCTTCCGAGAAAATTTATGACAGAAGGGCGATAGATATAAATGGTTGCTGTAAATTTAAGCATACTTTTTCGTGGCAATTGTAGCCGATGGGCTTTGCTATTGCTGGGGATGAAAAGGGTGCTAAGCAGCAACGAACAAAGTTGGAGATATCTCCCGATGCACTGAATGTAGCTGAATTTTGAAGCAAGACTTTCGCGAATATACGACTATCTGCATCTGCAGTGTGTTCGTGTTGCTATGACGGCGCACTACCGTCGACGACGAGGCGACGAATAAACAGTTAGCAAGAAAAGCCTTTGTTCATCGATTGTAATGGACAAACGAATGCTTTTGGTTGTATCTGTATGTGCGCGCGGTTGTGGCGTTTATTCGAGGAAATATTGAAGCTTTGATTTTTGAGAATTGCCAGCTACCATTTGTTGTAGTTGGAAAGCATCAGTTTGGCGCGTTTGATTAATGTGCCTTTAGAGGGGAATTCATGAGATTTCTTAAAAACAAGTTGCTCGGTCGCTGCTGTATATTTGAGGGAAATCGAATTTACATTTGCCTTTTTTAACCACTGAAACCTACACGTTGCTAAGATGGGTTAGTTGTCAGTCTATCTTTTTTTTATGTAAATATGTAGCTAACACGGAGAAGTTTACTAATTTGGGCGACTCTCCACTTTTGGATTTTGCTCAAAGATTATATTTTTTAACCGGCACTTTTGGTGTTTCATAACTTGAGAACCATTTATCCTATTTTAATTTATATTTATGTGTTGCCCATTTAGTCCGTGGGTGGGAAGTGGTGATAAAGGGAGGCGATGGGTAGGGGAGTATCTCTAAAACTACTCGGGGGAGTACCTCAAAAACCATTTATCCGATTTTTGTGACTTTTGAAGTTACATTAGGTATATTATGTACTTTTTACTGGATTTCGAATAGTTGCTTTAACTTTAACTACCCAACCACGGAAAAAATTATAATATGTAGTTACGAAGCAACCAAAAGCCTTGGATACGGATGGATTTACCGTTGACAATCCAGAGCAGCTCCTTTTCATCCCCAGACTCGTCTGGAGTTTCGAAATTTGCCACCACAACTGTCAAAATTGTCAAAGATACATCTCAAAACGTAAAAGCTACCTGCCCCACCTATGTTCTTCTTCGTAACATCTAACACGCAGTGCATTAGGGTCTTCTTTTTGTTACATCTTCATAATCATCGTGTAACATGTATGCCTGGGGAAGTATAACAAAATCTCAACTTGTCTGTCGCCTGTCAAAACATGGATGACATTTCCAATGCTTATAACAACTGTAAACGTCGTCGTCGGTGCTTCATCTTTATTCATGTGGCGGCTGTACCTAACTGTTCAATAGAATATAGTAAACTATTTCTCATCTAGAATATCGCATTCCGAGCCTGACATCTTTTTAAATGTCAAGGCCGTGTCATAAAAATATGCACTTTTGTCATCGCCCATGTTTCCCGTCAGACTCTTACTACCATTTCATAACGGCAATTATTTTTATCATTTCCACAAGGAAGAAAATAAAGTTGGGCTACCACAACCCCTCGCTGCTGTTTGCGACAACTCCGTCAATCATTGAACACTTTTATACTACGGCATTACGACGGCAACCACATTGCAAACAAGGCTGGGGAAGGAGTGGTCGATCGATTGACCAATTGCAAAAAGAGAGCGATACATTTTGAAGTCAGATGAGGGCAAGCGGGAGACTATGATTTCACTTCGCAGCTACTGCTGGTCGACTGGCACTGGCACTGGAACTGGTACTATCGAAGGCATCTACTTTCATCGAACTGTTGAGCACTGGAGCAGAAGGCAAGTGCTTTGATTAAAAAGCTTCTGGCGATGTGTCAGTGGCAGGGGTAGGCATGCGACTATCTACAGTATCTGTGCGGCGCTGTGAACTATTTGCTCTGCGAGTGGAGTACAGGAAGTTAAGTGTCTGGCTCGGCTGGCTCTATGACTATGTGTAACATGTAGTGGAATCAATTGTCCAATTTACCCGATAAATGCTAGACCGTTGGCTAGAACCTGGACGCGTTGTTGTTGTGTGAATGTATGGCACTCAGTCTAATGAAGTTATATAATTTTGTTCGATTAGCAGATGATTGAGGTCTTAAATATTTTAGTGGAGAACTTATCGAGTTTGTAGAAGTGTTGAAGTGTTGACCATTATTTTGGGTTCATTGAATGGAATTATGTAACAATTTAAAAGCAAAAGCTCCAATATAAGACATAATAATTCACTACCCCGATTTTCGTGAAGTGCGGGATTGCGTCAAAATGACGGTGTCCCAAATTCAATATGTTAAACTTTGTTAAGCGATGAACCCATTCTTTTTTATACTGATTACCCTTATGGTGACTTCTAAGGGCTTATGCAAATCGACCGAGGAAACGGTGGAAACAATGGCAGAGTTCAAATGAACAATCAACACGAGCAACAGACAAAAGGTAGTTAGTCCTCTGTAAGGCTGGTGGATAAAAATCAAGCTTGACTGTCCCAAAAATTAGCAATATCATAGATTCACTCTTCAGGCAGTCAAAGATCAGGGTGTTACCTCGAATAATGAAGAAGAGCTAACTCTTTGTAAGCTGCAAAGAAAGATAGAAGGCCTTCGGAACAAATGGAATGCCAGTGCCAGACATTCTCTTCTGGCTTCTAGTCAAGATCTGTAATGCCTACTAGAAGGATTATTAAAAAGGTAATCCGGATACTTCATTAGTCTAAAGGCCGCTTTGTATGTCTACGGCTGTATGATATGGCTGTTAAACTCTTAAAGATGATACTTAGGTCACAGATTGCTGCGACAGTTCCTATTGAGGAAATAAAATCTTGGGAACATCTCTTTTGTCATTGACCAGCCCTCTAAGAACACCGCTTCTCTTGAATGAGTTCTTCGACGGCTTGGACGATCTAGCAATGATATCAGATTTTAAAAAAATCCAACAACAGATCCCAACCGTATCTACTATAGAAGAGTCACAGCCTCAATAGCTTCTGGGTGAAAATTTAACATGGCGCAAACTGATTTGTTTATTGGATTTTTATTGAACCAGGCATTGAACCAGAAAATTGAAAATGTAAGGGGCGTGGCAACTCCCATAAAAAAACACATTCAAAATCGTATATCTCGAAAACCGCCGAATCGATTCAGCTTAAATTTACAGACATTCTTAGGTATTGACCCAGGAGTGTTGCTGTGAAGATTGGTCAAAATTGGACAAAGAGGCGCGGCACCGCCCATACAAAAAAATCATTACAAATCTTATATCTCGAAAACAGCCGAATCGATTGAGTTGAGACTTACAGACAATCTTAGGTGTTGGCCCAGGAGTGTTGCTGTGAAGATTGGTCAAAATTGGACAAAGGGGCGCGGCACCGCCCATATAAAAAAATCATTACAAATCTTATATCTCGAAAACAGCCGAATCGATTGAGTTGAGACTTACAGACAATCTTAGGAGTGTTGCGAAAGAACATTATTATCTAAGAACTATAAGCAATACAATTTCTGTCAAAGCCGGGCGGGTACAGCTATCTTATTTAATTTTTCTGTACGTGTGTTGTAATCGAACTCCTCCTAAACGGCTGGACCAATTTTAATGAAATTTTGTGTGTGTGTTTGAGTAGGTCCAAGGATGAATCTAAACCATCCATTTGGTGAAAATTGGACAAAAGGGTGTGGCACCGCCCATACAAAAAACATCTTCTATATTTTTTTTTTCGTATCGCATTGTTGCAGTATTTCAGGTTAAACCTAAAAAGAAAATTCCAGAAAGTCGACTTTTTATTTTTTTTTATAATATACACGCGCTACAGCGCGGGCGTTTTGAAAATGAGTTTCATTTTTCGCATTTTACGGGAGGGTACAGCTAGTTACAAGGTTAAGTCTGCTTTATAGCAGTTGAGGGCCTCCGCTAACTGTTCGGCTGCACGCGGTCTATTAGGGGACCTAACATTCCACGTGCAGTTCCGAAATCCGTTGTCCTTTATTCGTTTGCCAGGCTCGTCAACAGTAAAATCGTCCGTATCAGAGGCTTGTTGTTGTTTCGGAACTATTGTTGTTTTCCGCAGTCGGGCAGTTACCCCGTCGCACAACCCCCAACCTGGAGGGCCGGCCCTTTGATGGACCTGTTGGACGAAAGGGGCCGCATTCCTCCTCTGACACATCTCTTCGGGGATGTTAGAGCTGCCGTTGGCCCACAAAGGGTTCATCCGCCACCATCTCTGTTTCGAGGCCAGTACCCGGTGGTTACCACGCGGAGGTAAAATAAGCACAATTGATGTTATGAAAAAGTTGCAACAACTGGGCACCGCCCAGTATATAAATGTTATGAAGTGAAAAGTGAACGTTTATCAAAAGTTTTCAAGTTTCAGATAGATGGCGCTCAACACTCAAATCTCAAAATTTTACTATATCTTGACATTTATGGCAGCTTTAGTCTTGAAATTTGGTAAATAGACGTTTATTGTCTTTAGAAAGCATTTATTAAACTATGGGCGGGGTTGGATCGGCCAAAGGGGTGTGGCACAATTAAACAAAAGAATTACAAAAGATATTTGCTGACACTTGTGAGAGCTAAAGTCTTAAATTTAGAACATTGATTTGCATTGTCCTGATAGAAAAGAACATATCTACTATTTAGCCAATATAATTCCTGGACATGGGTAAATCCGGGCGGGTACAGCTACAGCTAGTGCCTATAGAAGATACATAATTTATAAAAATTCGATTTTTCAAAAAATATGTAGTCTAAGGCCACATTTTGATAGCAAATATTAGACCCGGATATATACCGATTCTGCGGTAATCTAGCGTCTAAAACCTACCAATGTCCCACATCGGTTACTGAAGACTCTACGTCCCACGAGACGTGGCATTACCCATGTTGTTATTACATCAATACAATCCACTGGTATAATTGCGTCAATAATTCTGAATATTCATTACAATGTAGACGTTGCTTTAAAAGTATCAAATTCATTTGCTAATGTAATATGCATGTGACATTTTTCACGTACGCCAACCCAACCATACATTTGTGTACCTTATCAGGAAATGCTTTGATGACAGATACTCGTACTCGCACTCTTTATATGCTTTCCGTTTGCTCGAAATTCATTGTGTTCATTGCAGGGAAAAATCAATATCGCCCTAAATACCCAAAACAGGGGCTACAAAGTAAAATTTAATCAGTGCCACATTTGTCGCATCTACATTTATCATCGCATACCCTGCCGCTGGCCGCCATCATCATCATCTCATCACCAGTTAGTGACGCGACGATGACAGCGTACAACGACAACAACCGGCCAAACAAACAAAAGTTAAATGGCATTAATTAGCATTATTTATTCATTTCAGAAGTTCTCTCATTACGTTGCGCGTCCGTTCACTATAATATATCGCCCACCATCGTCATCATCATCATCAACATCGTCGTCGACGTCGACGTTGGCGGCGACGGGCGTTTTGTCGCATATGATGTATTCAGTTATTCAGACAGAGTTTGCAGCCATCCAATTCCAATCCAATCCACCTATTTAACCGTACATGAGGATGTATTTGTTTTCACAAAATAGCAAAGGGAAACAGTGCTCAGCTCATTTGTAGCCGTCGAATGAGTGTAGGTGGCTTTGATTATGTTACGACTTACGGGTCTCGTAGTAGCCAAGCCGGTATAGGGTATCAAGGGACCATTTATGTGCTTCCATTTGGATTCTCTACTCTGTTTGTAATTTTTTGATAGCCACTGTTTGTTTTGACTCTCTGACTGGGACTACATATTTGCAAAGGATGCAAAGTGAACTGAAAAGTTTTTCCTCTGATATAGAGAGGTTTTATTGATTCAAACAAATTGGAGTTCAAAGGGTTGCTGATCAATTTTTGGGCCAAATGTTGCCATCAAATTGAAACTGAAATTTTCATAGAAATTATTTCCATCTGGTAGATTCTGCTTCTCTACGGTTTTTTGTCGTGCATTTTTGTCATATGGTCATTAACTCATTAGTCATTATAGTTACCACTGCACTGAGGTTCAAACATTTGCGGACACAAAGCTGCTGAAGTGAGATTTCTTCGTTGTATTTCTGAAGTGATTAGCAGGGATTATAATAACGAGCACTAAGATATGTGATATACCTACTCAAGGAGCATCGTCTTCTCCATGCTTCGATGGCTTGATCATTTTAAACGCGTGTTGCTGACTTAGATGGGGCACGCAGTCCATGGAATCCATGCCATCAGACAGTCATCTTATGATGGGTAGGCTCAGTATGAAATTTCTCTTCTACGCATTATATATTTGCCGCTTGCTTGGGTAAGTGGTCTCAATGGAGACCAATCTTTGAATTTTAACCTCGCTTAACCTTTCAAATGAAGGTGAATTTCAAGCATTCAAACATTCATACATTTGTTAAGGCGACAGGACAAAACTAGCTGTCAGTTTTCACTTCCCCAGTTGCATAGAGTCGAACGCTAAATAGTTCGACCTAACTGGAGCTATATATAGACGAACCCATTGATTCCATCTAACGAATTTGTCTACTCCTGAAACAAGAAAAAGTGCACCTTAGTACCTCCTTCGCATTTTCTTGGCCGCTGTCACCAAAGATCCTACAAAAGGGTTAGTAGATAGATAGATAGATATATTTTATTAATTTGTTTATAAGCTTTGCTTTTACAAATTGATTGGCATGGTTTTTTACAGTTTCACAAAATTAGTATTTTTTAATATAAATTAATTAGTAAAGTATCTAAATCTAAGTATAAAATTTCTCATAAAATTTAAATTTAGTTTTTTAATTCATTTTTAGATAACAATGGAAGAATTATGTTGAGTACTTGATATGTAACCTGGATTTATTTATTCATTTAAAATAAAAGCTCTGAGTTTGAGTGAGCTAACGACATACATATTTACAAATATTATTTGCATTGTTTACGTCCTCTACGTTCATTATGCTTTTCAAGTCGGTCAATCTAGGTATTAGCAAAAAGGTAATGGTTTCTCACTGCATTAAAGATAGGACAGTGCATTAAAGATAGGACAAAAGGGTTAGTTATACAATCTCCATACTCGAGGCTATGCACCTACTAGGAGGTAAGTGGTAGTGACAGGCTGAAATGAGAAGGCTTCTATTTTCATATAATGTTTCGACATATTCTAAGCCCAGATCTATACCCTAAACTTGTAAAAGAGATAATGACGGATAAACCTTTTATGGGTCAAAGCCAACGCTCATATTCCGAAGTGGACTACAGGGTCTCGGGAAATCTGCTGCGGGCATAATAGTGGAGCTGGTCCTCTGGGTTGGGGATTGCGTGTTAGTGTAAAAAAGAAAACTATGAAATGACTGCAAGCCTTAAAAAAGAACGGATTTATAGACAACCCTGCAAGACAAAATACGTACATGAAGGGTGTGTTTTTGGTTTCTAAACTGCCAAGAGTGTTTCTACAGATTGTCAATTTGACAGTTAAAAGTTGATTTGTGGTTAGTACGTTTTGCCATTTTACGATGAATAGATTAACGCCAGAACAAAATTTATTTTGAAAACCAATGTTCGGTTCGCCAAACTTATCGTGCATTATTGTCCATTTTACGGTCGACATAATCGTCCATCTGAGCAATTTATTCGGAACACGATGAATCGTTTTCTCACCACGTAGATACACTCTATTGGATAATACGCATTCCCAAAGATGACAAACAAACCCAGAAGACTTTGTCGAGACGCCCTTACATCCATTAAAACGCACTGTTTGATGTGTTTTATGCGGGCTAGTGGAAACATCGGCCCATATTTCTTTAAGGACGATGCTGGCCAGAATGTTACCGTCAATTGAGAGCGCTATACAGAAACATGATTTCTGACTTCTTCGTTCCTCAACAACATTCACTGTGTTTTTGCATAGGTATATATGGCCCCCAGTAGCTCGATAAAGTTGCGTGCATATGCCCGAAATTATTGGTAAACAGATAAAGGAAGCTACATTTATTAACTTGAGCAACTAAAAAAAAATCATCAAAAGGGTCGGCATCGGCATCGGTGAATTTGTCGACTAAAATCCTTAAAATTTAGCGAGTTTCGATTCGATTTTAAACTCGGGTCGGCATCGGTGATTTTGCCGACTGAATACCTTAAAATTTAGCGAGTTTCGATTCGATTTTAAAAAGGACGGTCGGCATCGGTGAATTTGCAGACTGAAGACCCTCAATCTCAACTCAATTCAACTTTTAATTACCTACATTTAAAATTAAAAATTTAAATTAAAAATCTTATATCTCGAAGACCACCGCACCGACTCGAATGAGCTCAAATTTATCTTAGATACTGGCCCAGAAGTGTTCCTGTTCCTTTCTGGACAAAGGACCGTGGTACCACACAAAAAACATCTTCTATGGGGTGAAACTCGATGATGTTATATGGAATCGACGTACATCATTTCTTAAGTAGTCAGAGGGGCTGTCGACCTGAACCCTTCTGCGGTGTCAGTAATGTTTCAGGAAGCACATCAAGAAAACTTAGCTCTAATCGAATCCAATGAAGTCTGGCTTAAAACACCTGGGCAGAACTGCACCAAACAATTCTTCCCACAATTTTCCCTCAGGTTTCTTACTAACCTGGACAAAAATACCCTAAGAGTCGTAACAGGTATAATTATTGACCATGGCCTTATTTAAAGACATTTTCACCGTATTGGTGTCTCACCAGACCCCACATGTAGATTGTAGACTATGTCTGGATACCGACGAAATCTCTCTTCACATTCTCACGGAAGGTCCGGCTCTCTTTCGCCTTAGAAAGAATGTCTTTGGCGAAGAAATCGTTATCTCAGCAAATCTTGCTGAAATACCCCCAGAAAAGATACTTGACTTCCTGAATGTCTCCGGAGTAAAAAGATTGCTCTAGGACCCTACCAGGGAAGGCACAATAGGCCCCTTTAGAGAATCCGCAGTGCCACAGCCCAATGAAGGCTCTCCCGACTTAATATCTAATCTAATCTAAGGCACTTTTGATCGTTAAGGATCTATGGAAGTTGTCCAAGTAGGCAAGGAGGAACTCAGGACACTGGGCACCGGAATTTTATCAGGGCACTGTTTTCTTAGAAAGTACCGCAAGAGGCGACTGGCAGACTCGGACATCTGCAATGACCTGCACCTGCAAGTCTGCGCCAATGACTTAAGGAAGACACATAGATCTGAACGTCCAGTAGTTAAAAACTGACAAAAAGAAACTTAACTTTAGGTCAATGAGGGTTGTCAATGAGCTAAAAAAAAACTCACCTGCAATTTTTGTGTTGTCAACAATCTTCATTTACGAATTGAGACAAGACCACAACCACATCCCATTAGACGTCACCCCAGCCCATTTAATCATATTAATCTCTTCCTTTCTCGTGCCTGCCATATCTGCTGATATAGGTATGCCGTATGTATGCCGCTATAACTTAACGCTTTAACCATATATCCACACACTTTAATAAGTCAGACAAACAAAGCTAGAAACGATTATTTATTCGCGGCATGCAAATTAACCGCACCAACTTACAATTACCTACATTCACCTAATGCCTTGCAATTTATTTGATTCGGGTTTGTTTCTGTGTCGTTCGCTCTCTTTATTACGCTCGTGACAACTGCGACACGTGTACCCAGTTACTGGCTGACGCTAATAAGCTTCTTATGTAATGGCTAGTTATCTATGACAAAAAGGTGTGAACTCAAATGTCTGACATACACGCGAATTCTGTTACTAGATCATCTCGTCGAATGGGTAGTAGTTTGTAACACGTGCGGACGGCAATGACATTCTCTGTGGCCGACCTAATTTACCTGTCGAAACTAAAACTGTCCAAACGAGCAGCTAAACTTCTAATACGAATCCAAAACAAAGAGGCAGCTTAGCGACCTCCCTTTCTACAACCGATACCGGTTTGGCAGCAAACCCAAAAAAAGTGAACAACACAAAAATAAGAAAACACCACAACCACACCATTCAAACAGGAGAGAAGCCAAATCATTTCTTTTTCCTCCAAGAATCGCACACTGGCGCGTCAGTCGCCGACACTTTGGTTTTGGTAATTTTGTTGGACGTCGCCAGGTACACCTACACTCCCTCTAGAAGTAACTTTTCCCTTTAAACGGCCTTGAAAACGCCACCAACAATGAGATACGAAAAAAAAAACTTGCCACCGATAACAGCAGAGAATACAAAAACAAAAAAAGAAAACCTAAAATTCCCCAATCAAGTGTTACGACATAGTGTGTACTGCACACGCACACACCTATCCGCAAAACCGCACATATGAGGCCGAGTGCCGAGACGATATCCCAGAGAGAGCAACAACAACAACAGCAGCAGCAGTCAAAGAGCTTTCTCGCTATATTGCTGGCTATAATAACCCATACACTACACCTGTTGTGTGTTTTTATTTTATTTGGTCGAGTATGCCCTACTACACTGTAAACTGAACACGGAGGGGCTTAAGACAACCCCGCTACACATTATTACACTAGCGGAGCGCGTAATCGCGCAATGACCGATAATGAACTTTGGATAAGGTCATTATTGTTTCGCACAAGTTCATTTCCCCGCTCTGCGGCTGCTGTTCGCTATCGCTATCGCTAGCTGTAGCTGCTACTGTAAGCGAGAGTTTTTGACGTTTCTGTCTGTTGTAGGGAGGAGCGTGTTTTTATCAAAAAAAAAAACACTCATTTGATGCGGCCCTGAGATTCGTATTTGAGAAAGAGAGCGCTGGTTTCATTGTTTTTGTTTTTGGTATGGCGTGTGGAAGCAATGCCCTTCGAATCGGATTCTTTTAGCTGCTCCTTGAAGGTATTGGTGTTTGTGGCTAGACACGCGTTTAATGGTTGAGGTAGAGTAGGCTGTAAACCTCGAACAAATTGATTGAACCCGACGCGACGACAATTTGAAAATGATGACCTCCCGCGCAATGATTCATGAGATAAAACTTATTTGTACGCCATGATAGGCACACTCTACCCGTTGATAAACAAATCATCGGGTGAATCATTTTGGAATTGTGATTTTCGACTGACGGGGGCAATGACATGTCTGAGGTACATTGTGCTTAGTAATTCGTAAAATTATAAATAGAAGGTGTAAAGTGGATGGTGATGCAACTGTCTTTTGTTTTTCAGCTGCTAAATAAGTGAGGTGACATGTGAAAGGGAAAATGCTGTCATATGTATCAAGAAGGTTGCTTAAGTCAAAAGTTTGACATGACTTAGGTCAGGTGGGATTTTCCGACGATAAATGTTCACGTTCACCATCATCTGAACGATATCGTCGACATCGATAATGGCGTAGAAGACCAAAAGTTATACTAGATACTGTCATGGGGCTCCGCCTGTGAATGTTAAAACTACATTGATACAGATGGACGTGTAAGAAACTACTTGTTACAAAAAAAAAAATAATGAGGGAAGAAGTCTCCAGAGCTCGACAAACTTTATAAGCAACAACAAAATGCATTACGGTGTCAACTCTCTGTTGTATTCAATATTTAGTGAAGTTCTCAACGATCACTTGGCGCAAGTGGAAAATCAACGCCGAATCCAAGTGCAGGTTCACTTCCTGTCAGTGGGGACACAATAAAATGCCTTCCCCAAAAGGAATAATGTACATGTACACACATATACAGGTACGGAGATGTTTTTTTTGCGTGTAGCTGGATGTAAAATCGTTAAAAGACATCGCATGCGAGCTTTGCGAGGGAAGCATGGTGATACCATCCTTCCAATAATCGCACCTAGTCGTTAAACTAATCAGCAATTTATATTTGATTCTTTAAAAAAAAAATTTGAGAAGATAAATCCGCCGTTTGTCGGATCTCTATACATTTGAAAATATTACCTACTTTCTTGGTCTTAGCTAACTCTTATAGATCAAGAGGTTTTACCCGCCTTAATCTCCTGATTACATTGTCAGTATTTAAAAGTTCTGTTATTTCTAAGTTATCATGGTTGAGAAGTCTACTTCTGTGCCTTTGGGCAACTTTTTTAACTTCTTCCTCAACCATTTCAATGTTTAGATCTCTATGTAGATCAGCGTTGCGTATATACCAAGGTGCATGAACTATGTTCCTTAGTACTTTATTTTGGAAAACTTGAATTTTTTGCAAATTTGTTTGGCATGTGCATTGTGCATGCGCATGCCCATAACTGGAGCCCGTAGGTCCATACTGGTTTTAGAACTTGCTTGTATAGCAATAACTTATTGTAATTGGACAAAGATGAATATCTCCTAATAAGCCAATACATTTTACTGTATATCGCATGTTCAACTCATCTCTTTTTTTCTTCACATGCCCTATCCAACGCAGTTTAGCATCTAGAGTCATGCCTAGATATTTAGCTGTATTTGAGTATTCCACTACATTGTTGTTTTTTCGATTTTATCTGTGAGTCTATGCACCTGATCAATTGTAGAGTGCTTATTTCTAGATCCAAATTAGTGATTTGGGCCCAGCGATTTTTCGTCAATTATTTGTTGCAGACGTTTTACTAGCATTTTTTTGGAATAATTTGTTCAACATTGGTAGTATTGATATTGGGCGATATGAAGTTACCTCGCTGTAATGTTGTATCTGCCCATCGTGACGTTTTGTCCGAGTTGTCGATGCTGAGACTCCTTTCTCGTTGACAGCATATACTTCGTTCTGTCCTCATTAACAGCTAGACCCATTTTCTCCGCCTATGTTTCGATGCTTGCAAATGCGCCACTGACAGCTCGCCGCATAGGCAAGTAGTTGAACGGACTTTTGAAAAATTGTACCTTTTGTGAGTTTCGTACAATTGCTTCAAGAACGATGTTAAAGAAAGTACATGATAGCGCGTCGAGTAGCACGTCGCCTTGTCCCAACCTTTTTCAACATCAAATGGCTCGGTGGTTTTCTTGCCGACTTTGACGGAGCAGCGAGATTTCTCCATCGTCATCCTGCAAAGACGGACGAGTTTGCCGGGGATGCCAAAACTTGACATGGCTTTGTAAAATTCGTCCCTATATACGCTATCATAGGCAAGTTTAAAGCAAGTTTAAATAGATGGTGTATCGATCTGAAATTCCTGGGTTTTTTCCAAGATCTGTCGGAGTGTGAAAATTTGGTCGATGGTTGACTTTCCTGGTCTAAAACCACACTGATATCGGCCGATCAGGTTGTTGGAGAAAGGTTAAAGCTCCGTCGGGAGGCCATCTGCTCCAGCAGCTTTGTTGGACTTAAGTTTAGATATCGCTATCCTCGCTTCGTGTAGGTCGAGTGGACGGAAATTTTGGCTTTCATCGTCCAAGCTGAACAGATCATTCTTCCTGACAGCGGGTTGTTGGCTGTCTCCGCCGTTTAGCAGTCTGCAGAAGTGTTCTTTCCAAATCCTCAGCACCGACTGTGAATATACTACTGTATATGCTCATCTCTGCAGGCTTCTGTTCGGGCCTTGTATCCTTAGGTGGGTCGTTTTACCCTTTGGTAAAACTTTCGAACATTGCATCTGCACTGCAGTATAGTATAGTATAGTCTCTCAATTGATTCGCCCGCTCGCTTCTCGTGCTCTCTCTTTTCCTTCTGAGAAGTCGGTGTTCCTCCCTTCTTTTTTGTCCGTAGAGCTCGCGGGCAGCTCTCTCAGCCGCTCTGGTTCTTATGTCTGCAGCATTAATTGATAGGCCTCGTTCTTGGCTGCATGTGCCTGGCGGAATTCCTCATCGAAGCGGGGGTTTCATTGTGAAGCATGATAGCATGGATGGTCCAAAAATGCTAACTGGACAGGGATCACTGGACCTCACTGCAACGCCTCAGCCTATCCTGTGACCAATACAGCAAACGAAACTTGCGATGAATTAGAAAGTTTCTCGCGATCCAGTCGTGCACGTAATTTTTTAATAGATACAACGAATGCAATTGTAACACTTTGCAGATTAATGATATTAAAAATGCTCGTAAGTTTTATATTGTCACTGGGCCTGGGCAATTTCCAAGGCTGCCAACGCAAAACCGCATTCGATTAGCTATAAATAGTTCTATTTTCAATTACAATCCACATCACATAGAGGCAGGGCCCCGCACAAACCCCCATCTACTTGTTTGTCTTTTCACATGATGTATCCCTTGTCAAGCCAGCGACGACTGAAAGGGTATACGTAGGTATAGCCAAAGTGTTTTGATCATAACCGTAGACTCAAGTGGTTAAACACTGCCAATCGATTTAGTGGAAAATGCCTATTATGCGAATGCCAAGTGCCAAATACATTTGCCACACAGAAGGCCTTCGACAAAAAGTTATTTTTTTTCCCAACCTTTCTCGTCGTCGTCTCGGGTAGGTATACATTGAGCCGATGCCCTTTCAATCCAATTTTAAGGGTAGCAAAACACACGCACACCATAACCAAACCCGAAACGAAAGTACATCAAACGAACAATGGAGTCAGTCAAATGCTACAGAGCGCTCCGCAAACATCCATCCAATCCACACAAAGCCAGAGACACAGAGGTTGATTGAACCTTCGGGTGAATGAATGATATATATTCGGTGTTGCCTTGGCAGGAGGTCAAATATAGAAGCACAGCAGCGTTCAACGATCGATGCCGCCGCCGACGCCACCGTTCGTCGTGATATTGAATTCAAGGGATGCCGATGAAAATGGTTACTTAATGTGACCCGCATTCGCCGAACAATATTTCCAGTGATTAACATAATTTCCACGGCTTATTGGTCTTTGCGCTCGGAAAATTAAATTTGCCTTACATGGATTTGGGGATAGCGGAGGGGGAACAAAAATTTCCCAGGTGCTACTGAGGGGAGGTAGAAGTCTTTGTGTTTGCTCACATGCGCTGAGTTTATGAAGCGATAAACGCTCCACCACACACACACACACACATACTGATTCGTGCGGCGCGCTCAATGTCAGTTTAATTATTTCGTGAGACGTGTTGTTGTTTTTTGCGGATGCAACTCGCTGAAGTCGAATGCGTGTGATTATAAATTCATTCGCTCGCTCGTTGGTTTGTTTTTTTATTTTTATTTTTTATTTTTTGCTGCTTGTGGGGAATAAACTTGATTTTTGAGCTCATTACTTGATGCGCCAGTATAGAGTGTACAAAAGGCCGGAATTTCACGTATTTCTCTCTTAATTGGCAGTGGCGGGTGCGACAATTTAAGTGAAATTGCCAGCGAGAAACGGAAAAATTGTCAAATCACTTGTACTTATACTTATCCACAATTGTTACAAGGGATTTCGATTTCGATTTCGATGTCGACAGATGTGCGTACGAGTAAATGGATTACATATACACCTACTCATATCTGCAGGCATCAGAGTCAGAGAAGAATTTGTTCAAATAATGCCGTTTTAAGGGGGTGCTGGGTGCTATAGTAATTGAGGAGGTTTTCTTTTTTGGGTGGGTATTGCTCACGCAGAAATGTGTCTCGAAAACGATTCGAATGTACAAAACTCAGACGGTACTATAATAATTGATTTTAATGGCCAACCTCAGAATGGCGACAGCTTGTCTAAAGGTATGCGTCCAAAAATAGCCAACTTAAATATGAGGACTAAAAATGTGCATCGATTACTTTTACAGAAAGTGTTTATAACGAAAATTTAAGAACCAATCTTTCAACTCATCGACCAAACTGGGTAACACAATTTAAGGACCTCTTAATGAGAAATTTCATGGATGTATGGGAACAGCAAAACTTAACAGTCATACGAGGACCTTATGAAAGCATTCTAATGGACAAAAAACAAATATTAATAGAAGAACACTTCAGAAAAGCAACTGGTTCCACTTGCTGCCCTTATTATGCATCTTCGTTAGAAAACACACAAGAGCCAGTATACAAACCGGCTCCATACTTGAATGTGGCCTTGAAACCGTTCATCCATAAGGTCATAGCCCAAATTAGATGTGCAAACAAGTGTGCCCATAGGATCATCTTGCACGGATATAGACATAATTTCGACCCAACGAACATTTGTACGATTTGTAACACGTATATGAAAACGACAGTATTGAGCATTTCCTCCTAAGATGTCCTATTTTTAATGCAGGGAGAAATCATTATCTCCTTGCTAATAGATTGACCGACTTGAAAATTATAATGAACGTAGAGGACGAAAACAATGCAAATAATATTTATAAATGTCGTTAACTCACTCAAACTCAGAGCTTTTATTTTAAATGAATAAATAAATCCAGGTTTCATATTAAGTAGTCAACATAATTCTTCTATTGTTGTCTAAAAATGAATTAAAAACTAAATTTAACTTTTATGAGAAATTTTATACTTATAGATACTTTTTTAATTAATTCATATTAAAAAAGATACTACTACTGATTTTGTAAAATTGTAAAAAACCATTGCCAATCAATTTGTAAAAGCAAAGCTTATAAACAAATAAAATATATCTATCTATCTATGTATCTTACTTTTACACTCCTTTATTTTGAATCAATTCCTCGATTTCAAAATTTCGACGGTGTTTGAATGTTTAAATGTGCTTTATTAAAACATTTTTATATAGTCTTATTATGTAGGTTTCCATCCGACACTACTATAGTCTATTACCCCTAGTTTCCACAAAAAAAAAAAAAATAAGATTAACTTGACGTGTCACCAGGGTCCAGTTCCAAGTTATATAGATGGGTTTTTCTGTGTGTGGTAACAACAAAAAGTAACACAACTCACGCGTGGTGCTACATTTTAGAAAGTCAATTTCCTTATCTGTCAAGTTCTAATAATTTTTGTTCATATATAACTAACAACGAGAACAACTTGCAACTTTTCCCAGACAAATGACAAATGCAGCTGTTTGATTTTTGACATCTCGAGCTGTGGAGAGTGTGTTCACAAACCTGACTCCACAGGCAAACCTGGTTCATTATCGAGATTAACTTTTTCTGGAAGGGGACATATACGAGTAGGTAGTTGGACCTTTGAGTTGTGACTTGTGAGATGATTTTACTCCTTAGAAGTTAGCAAGTGGAGCTACTCCCTGGCGTACAGGTGTAAACTGATGAAATTCACCCTCTGGTCGACTTCGACATTCCGTACGAGGTATCATACCCGGAAAGATACGAATGGCAAAGGGATAAAGTAATTAAACATTGCGAAGTAGCAGTCTATACAGACGGCTCAAAAACAGCGGAAGGTACTGGAGCTGGAATCTACTCCGTAGACCCAGACCTAAAAATGTCTATACGACTGCCGGATACAAGCAGTGTCTTTCAATCAGAAGTTCTGGCTGTTCTGAAAGCGGCAGAGCTAATGCGGATGAGATCTGTATCTGGAAGGGATATAGCCATCTACATCGATAGCCAGGCTGCGCTTAAAGCACTGGAATCTACAAACATCAATTCTGAATTAGTCAGGAATTGTCGCACAATGCTCAAGGCATTATGCAGTCAGAACCGAGTGAGACTGTGCTGGGTACCAGGACACTGCGGTATAGCTGGAAATGAGCAGGCTGATGAGCTTGCGAGAAGAGGCGGGGAAATGTTAGATGGAGGAGATGTGGATATTAAACCACCTACCTGCATCATAAAAAGTGATATTAGGAATAAAATAACTAAGGAAGCGGACCGGAGGTGGGAGGGCCTCACCGGTCACGCAGTATCTAAGGCACTTTGGCCGCAATACGACCGTAAAAGATCTAGGGTAATCCTCAAACTAGGCAGGGAACAGCTCAGGACACTGATCGGCATATTATCAGGGCATTGTCTTCTTAGAAAACATGCCAAAAGGCTCAGGCTGGCAGACTCGGACAATTGTAGATTCTGCGATGACCTGCAAGCCGAAGAGGACATAACACATATACTATGTGAATGTGAGGCAATATGTCGTAGTAGAAGGAAATTTCTGGGCAGGTACTTCTTCCAACATCATAGATAGACAATACCAACTACAAGGGGCTACTTGGTTTTTGCAGGGAAATTGGGGTTTTCTCAAGGGCAAGTATTTAGGTGTTTTTCCATTGTAGGTCACTGCAATTGGTTCCCTCTAGGGATCGCGATGGGCCCTTATGGTGCCTAGTGCCGTATGAGACATCTCTCTCATACCCCTTTTTAACCTAACCTAACCTAACCTAGCGAGTGTATCTATGGTTGTGTGTTGGAAATTGAAGTTGACTCATTTACAGTGAACTTATTAGAACGTTTTAGTTCTACGATACGTGCATGCAATAGACATGAAACATGATTTGTTTTGCATATTTTTAATAAAACTCTAAGGTCTAAGGAGCCTAAAGATTGCCCAATTTTAAACCGAAATGTCTAAGGTGAAACATTGGCTCAGCCACATCGAGCGAATGGATAATAATGCTCCAGCTAAGAGGGTTTTCGAATCCCAGCCCCCAGGTTCGAGAAGACAAGGAAGACCGAACATTCGTTTCAAAGACCAAGCCATCGCGGATGCCAGAGCGCCTGGTCTGGAAGGCTGCAGTGTCTCAGGCAGAGACTATTTCTCTGGAAGTAAGTTCTAAAATTTGACAGCTTGTCGAAACCGAAATATAAAGAGGCTTATATTAGGGGTATTACTCGGTATTATTATTCGCAAAGTAGGTACCTGGGACCTATAGTAGACAATAAACTAAACTGGAAATTGAACACCATATCCCATCTTCTCTGAATCGCTGGGTATATCAAAATCGATACGCCTCCCTGACCTTAGCAGCGTTTTCCAAGCAGAGGTCCTGGCAGTGCATTCCAGGCATTGAGAAAGCAGACGAATTAGCAAGATAACGTTGACACTCAAGCTTGAAGCAGGGAGAAAGGCCACAAGAAAGGTGAAGGCTAGATGGGTCACCTTAAATACCACAAGATTGCTATGGCCATCCTTCAACGAAACCAAAACCGAGAAGATAATGCGGAAGGATAGGAAATCCCTGTCCAACCTCGTATGTATCATAACGGGACACAACACTCTGCGGTACCATATGAAGAAAATGGGCTTAACTCTGCAGAGGTTGCGGTGATGAAGGAGCTCTAGAGTATACAACCCACTTCCTATGTCACTACCCGGGTCTACAACACACAAGGTATAAATTCCTAGGGAGTCACTTCTTTAACCACCTAGACAAGCTTTCCAGCACATCAATAGACAAGACACAAACCTAACCTAACCTAGGGGTATTAGGTATAGAAGGTGTAATGTTGTACGGCGGCCTTTTGATAGTTGGTACTGCAGGAGGCTACAGAGATGAACATGGAAATACGATGCGATGGTTAATCCGCAGTCGGAGGATTTGGAAAGAACACTTTCCAGATTATTTTTGGAAAATTGGTTGGAAAATTATGGATTTCAACTTCCTCTCCTCCCTCTCCTGCTTTCGATCAATTGAGCGACCGTTTTGACGGTCATCGAAAATACTGCTTGGTGTATTATGACTGAAATCGGCTACAACAATGAGTCCATTCCTTTTATAATCATTGGAAATATATTGCTGTCTCCCATCGTTCTTGAATTATCGCCGCTCTTGTTTCAAGCAAACACTCTAATCACTACACCATGACATTTCGCCTTGGCTATCCTAGTTTGATGTTAAAATTCCTAACACGATTTTACGCGATATTTAGATATTCTCTATTAAATCGTAGAAACTCTCTTTGTGGGTGTTATATTTTCAATCTGTCGGTTCTTAATGAGCTCTCATTACATTTTGACAGCAACATATTGTCTCTTAATAGTACCGAAAACTCGAAGGCAACTTGTAACCACTGAAACCCTATGCAAGACCATCAGAAGTATAATCTTTTGCACCTATATAAATATTAACGCTACTTCGACTTCAATAAATGAATTCCATCCAAAAACCCACAATCTCAAAATGAAGGGTGCCATAGCTTGTGTGGCTATTTTTAAAGCTATACCACGCTAACACCAACACCAGATTGAAATTAAAATTACAAGCGATTCGGATTTTTATCGTAATTTCGTCCCCTTCCATTGAATTGACTTTGTTCCGTTTGTTGATTGTATAATTACCCAAAAGGAAGCGGCCGGCGGCGAAGGGGAGACGTTGTCCATAAAGTGACAACCAGCTTAGAGGGAGGGTGATGAAAATTATTTTCACTGTTTAAATAGAAAGACTACAAAGGCAAGGAAATAAAATAATGTGCCCGCACAATATGAGGGTATACCCGGAAAAAAATATTCGATCGAATTAAGGATGACACGGTGGCGGTGGCGGTGGTGGCAGGAGTTTGCTTTGCTACTGCAACAATGTTGAAGAAAAAGGAACAAAAAAAAAAACCAATGAAGTTTCGATTTTCATATTTCATTTGCCTTCGACTTTTGGGGACAGATTTTATATAGTCAACCTAATGTATAGCGTCTTTTAGAGGAGGGTGATTGGTAGCAGTTGTTATTATAATAGGGTGTGATAGATGCGGATACATACAAGTACTACCGATACCTTCGGAAGAGATATTTTGTGAATAGAGTGGTTTTTGGAATTTTATATATACACTTAGACTTCCCTAAGTTAGAAACAATATTTAGCTGACAATTTGCTTTAAAATGTCGTATTCAGGAGTGAAGTCGGGTTAAAGCAGCTTCCAGGTTGATGGTTAAAACCTTGGAAGGTTTCAAACAGAGTCGGCATTAGGTTGGTGATGTAGGCACAGATGAACACATTCGTGTTTATCATCGATCTAACTCTGGTACTACACCTCATAGAGCCTTGTGTCAACCCTTGCATTACCCACTTCTTGCAGTGGTGGATCCTAAAGTGACAACATATTAATGACAAGTGCTCTGACAGGCGACCTAACAGAAATGATAAGAACTGGCACGAAGAGAATTGTGTGAACCCTTTCCACGGATTTTCTAACCTCCAGAGGTACCTACTAAACGCTTCGAAGAAGTATGGAGGGTTCCACCTCCTGGACCGCAAATACTGGAGAAACATAAGATTCTAGGGAGATTCTCAGGGATTGTAATCGTATACAGAGCTAAATATTGCGCAGCTTCCTCTCCCAACGAAACGGTACATGCCTCGGTGGTTACGTCGCATTTAGGCTCCAATTTGGGTTGCAAGACATGCTATGGGATCAAGCATTATCCCTCGAAATGCAACTTTTGGGCGCCCCACAAGACAGGCTGCTAATGCTCATGACCATTCAGTTCACTTGACAACCGCGAGGACATCAACTTTCCAAAACTCCTTCTGTTACAGGACAAGCAAATTTTGGAACTCGCTTCCTGGGAATATATTTCCAGAAGTATACAATTTGCAGCAATTTAAGTACAGAACTAACATACATCTGCAAGCATATCGGGGCGCTGTTGAAGCGTTATAGGTCGCCTTTCCCGAGAAAACTAGATTAAGTCCGCCTCCGTATATGGGGACTGCTCCTGATGATTTGTAGTCGGTGGCGAAAGATCGAGAGCTATGAAGGGTCCACTTAAGAATTTTACGGCCGTGATGGATAGACGGGACTTTTGGAAATAAATGAATGCTAGAGAATGATAGGAGTTTTTCCAGACAAGGCAAAGCGAACTATATCAAAAACCAATTCATCGCAGATATCTCCAAAAAGAAGACTGGAATCTAACGGCGAAGTCCAAAGCCCAAATCACTGGCCTCAGTTAACGGGAACAAGGAATTCTTGAGCAAAGTGAATCCTCAGAGTGACGGCAAAGTCGAAAAATTTGGAAAAATTGAGCTTCAAAAGCATGCGACCAATAACAAACAGGCCAAAAGGGACGACAGCAACCCTTGTTCAAAAATTGTGGAAAACAGAAACTTCTTTTAACAGGCAAGGGGCGAACTCTCCAAAGCAGAAAGACTCCGCAGAATTGAGACCGCATGTGCGTCCCTAACCTATCTCCAGGCTTAGATTGCTGTTCTAGGTAGGCCATGGTCTAGCTGCTATAGTTCGCAGTAGGCTTTAAGGTGATGTGTGGGACTTAAGGACCCCAGCTACTTCTGAATTCATATTAGATACATATCTCCTAATCAATTTGTCATGATTGGTAGTACTGATAGGTCGTGAGAACCATTTATATGACGTCACATGTGCCAAATCTACTATTAACCGTGTAATTGGGATAAACAAAGATAAATAAATTGCTTTATTTTCAATTTAGTTACCAAAAGTTTTCATAATTTCCCCCGATGAGAGCCATTAAATTCAAGTCGTAGTTGGTACCAGTAATCAGTTGCCGGAATGCACAGCAACACAAAGCCAAAGTAGAACATGGAAATTGAAAGTCAAATTAGCTTGACCACAACTACATTTATCCAATCCCCGCACCGCACTTTGTTTAAATAAAACAAAAGTTCATTATTCTTATTCAAACGAAAAAAAAAACCGACCACTACTACACATCCGTTACCTAATCGTATTTCAAAAACTTTGCGTTGCTCGCACACACATCGTCCGAGTTTACTTCTTCTTTGCGCCCTCCTACTTCATTCCGATTACATTTGCATTAGCGTACTTCAAACTGTGCGCCTACTTGCACTTGTAGCGCGAACAAGAAGCAGCAGCAACCAGGGTCGTCCAGTGGTAGATAAAGATACGAATACGAATACGGGCTCACAGCCGATACCGGCAGTCGGCATCGGCATCGGCACTCACCTGAAAACTCGTACTCGGAATTAGCATTCACATGGCAATCGGGGATGACGGTGTAGTGTATCGTATAGACTCACTCTGGGAGCGTGTATCTGTGCATATCATCATCATATTTATGCACAAGATACGTACCTAGAGCTACAACTCCCGATAGAGTTTCGACTTGAAGAGGGAACACCAGCACCACACCAACTAACAGGCAACAACTACAAGACCAAGCGAGCGATTGTGTTATAATAGATTGTGAAACGTCGCGCGTACCGAGTGAATGCGTCGTCGTATTTGTATCTGCATATACGATAGTCGTCGGTCGTCGTCAAATATGTCGGATGAAACGGCGATGGCAATTTGAATTGCGAATTCATAACGCATAATATTACTGCCACAGTGTCTCTGTGGCCCGATGATGGTTAGTGAGTTGTAACAACGCTATTTGCCTATACTTGCCCCTGCCTGTGCCTGTGCCAGTGCCATGTGAGTATGCGCATTTTTATTAGACGACATTTGGCCTAAACTGGTCGCTTCACTTGTGGAAAGAAAATCCACTTCAGTGCGACTTGTATGTCGTGCAAGTTCCGCGGTGAAATAGAAATCGTCGTTCACAGAAGAGTTTGATGGTAATTTGTGTGGTAAAACACAGCACGATACCACTTCCAGAAATGGACTTGGGTTGATGTGTGCGGTGTATACGCAGGAGGTGGGAATCATGGTGGGTAATTAATGGGACAAAGTTCTCACACCTTTAAACGGGGTCATGTGAGCTGCCTGAAGTGAACCATCGATAGATAAATAGGAAGTGAACTAGTTGGCTTTTGATTAATCTTTCTGTGATAATGGAAAATGCTGAAAGTGCTTCTTAGGAACGATTGAAGTACTGAATAACTTCATAAAACTGTTAAATAAGGAGCAGCCAGCTCAATCGTATGTACCACATTTGACCCTAGAAGGAGTGGGCACAACAGCACTTATAGAAGATAGGATAATATCGGCCAGATTCCGTGTCACTGTCATACAATGTAATGCCCCAACGGAACTATCGACAGAGGACGAAAAGGACGACTTCTAAAACCAATTAAGCGCCGCACATAATACTATACATCAGCGAATGGAAATATAGTTATTGTGGTGGGCAATGACAACAAGAAACTATTGAGACACGTAATAGGGAAACACGAAGAACATTTCGAATTGGGAGATCTATGAGGATAAGTCATTTGCTATTCACTGATGACTTGGCCATCCTTGGGTCCTCTCAGACTGAACTTCAACGCGCACTCGATCGGTTTGTAGCCGTTTGTGTTCAAGCTGAGATGAAAATAAACGTGAACAAATCTGAAGTGGCGGTATGCTCCACAACGCCTGTTCAGTGCACTCTGAATGTTAGTGGAGTCATACTGAAACAGATGGAGAAGTAAGTATATCGGGGTATGATTCACGAGTGATGGAAGGAGCAATGCTGATTTTTCCTGTAGGATTGGTCAGGCTGGGTCTGTTTTGAGACAGCTTGGTCACTCTGTTATTAGGAGGACTGAACTTGGTGTCAAAGCTAAGTTGTCAGTCTTTAATTCGATGTTTGTTCCAACTCTTACCTATGGCCATGAGGTTTGGGTAATGTCCGAAAGAATAAGATCACGAATACAAGCTGCCATGCCAAGTGGACCATTGAAAATGAATGAAATGAATAGGAAAACACAGCATCGGCGATCGCAATGACGGAGAAGCAGGAGGAGGCTCCATCACAAGAACTGCCAGTAAGTCAGCTGGGTGTCAACTGACCTACCGTGTGGAATAACATAGTTCTGAAAAAGTCGGCGGGGAATAGTCATTCTCCAACTTCACCCTTTCGCAACAGTCCGCCAGTTATTCCGATTGCAATTTTGAGCTAGTTATTACGTTTCCATTCGCGTGTTGGCACTTTCACGTCATCCATGGAGTCTGGATTTTCCAACACCCCTATGACAGCTAAGCTGAAGTTTAAGGGGGAGGTGGTATATTAAATCCCAGATCACTGCGGCCACAAGTGGGTCTATTGTGATGTCCTCCATTTATAGCTTCTTCAGACTACGAGTGGGATCTCCTAACTATCGAGTCTCAAAACTTGTTAGAATCATTTACTTAATAGAGACCAATCAACAACACATACTCAAAAGTCGATCCTGCAGTAGAATCCACTCCCCTAACAACTGTTATTATTCGCGCCCATCTAATTACACAATTAATTGCTTTCCATCAGGTAAATTAATTAAGCAAAACAAAGTTCCACGCTCACTATATATACGAGTACTCGTAGTTCGTAGAACGCGTGTCATAAAACCAAATCATACTTCACCTTATCCGGCAGCCAAACCAAGCAGCATCATTCCACGCGCGTCAAAATTCTCTCTCAATCAACTTTCATGCTCTGTTAACAAAACGGTGGCCGGCGGCAGCGGCGCGGCGCCCCCTCTCGGTAAAAAAAATGACGCAAAACACACATACCGACACCGACCACACCGCCAGTGACGGACGAAGCCCGCCAAAAAGACCGTCAAACAAAAACAACAAAAAATCCACTTAACAACCATTAGCACTGTAATTATTCAAATTCATGATACAATTTAGCTTTTGCAGGTCATCGATTTTCAAGCTCAACATTATTAACTTTAGTTAACCGTCTTGGGCGGGGTGGACCGTAAAGAGGGGCCAAGATACGACACTGGCTGCTATATGAAACGGAGTAATAAACCCTATCGTGGAGTTTCTTTTTCTCCATCTTTCGTATACGGACTACGGAATGCAAGCAATACTTGTAGCAACGAAGGCGGCCGGCGGTGTTGAGGATGAGGGCAACACTGTGGTGCTCCATCGTTCGTCGGTCGTCTCTAGTTTCGTTCTGTTGCCCCTTTTTCGCATTCATTAATCTCATGAGGTTTTAATGCTTTTCGCCTTTTCTTTCCGTTTTGTTGTTTGCCGAATAAAGTTGAAAAATAGTTTCAGCAATTTAAATATTTTTTCTTTTGCCCCTGTGTGGAGTGGGTAGCCCTTTTTTTCTTGTTTAACAAATTGCATTTGGGAGTATTTAAGACCAAAGAGGGATATAAAACTTTTCAAAATCGATAAACAGAATGAGAAGTGGTCCGCAAGATACTCAGATTTTCGATACATGATGATCCAGACAGAGTGGAAACTTGTCCCCGCCCAGGGTGGTCATATTTTCAATCTATGATAGATTAGCACCTGCATCAAAATGTATGTATATTAGAAGACTCTCTGGTAACGGTTCTCAATCTTCCTGGAACCTAGACAAGCTCTCTGGCGCAGAGATAAGACAGGGCCCAGATTCCGTAAAATGAAAACGATCGTACGATATCGTTTTCACTAAACCTGTCTCTATCATATCTGTGGCAATAGACAGAGACTGCTATTGTCGAAACGATATCGTTCGATCGTTTTCATTTTACGGAATCTGGCCCCAGTCCTTGTGCGATGACTGGTGGGCTTTCAGTGAAGCGTCTTAAAACTACGGTTGTTCTGGTCTGTCACTGGTCTGACTCAACTTGTGCCAAACAGGTGTCACTATCCTGATGAAGTCAAATGTCTGGGAGTAATCCTCGATAGAAAACTTCTTTGGTCCAAGCACGTTGAATCGAAAACCGATAAATCGATGTCGACTTTCTGGCAGTGCAAAGGCGCTTTTGCCATGACATAGGGCTTATCTCCTAAAAGGGTCCTTTGGATCTATACGGCAATAGTAAGACCACTTCTCTCATATGCATCGGTTGTGTGGTGGAATAGGCCTTCGCGGAAACGTGTTACTGCGTTTTTCGCCAAACTCCAAAGAACGGTTTGCCTTGACTGCACAGGAGCCTTCCCTAGCACTCCGGGCTCTGGTCTAGATGCTATGATGGGCCTCCCCCCCTTGATATTTTTATCATGGGGTGTATGCTGAAAACCATCTCTCGGTTAAAGAGAGGTGGTTTTTGGTACCACGCGCATTGAAATTTCGAAGAACTTGTGCAAGAATTATCCTTTGACCCCTGTCTTATGGATATGCCGTCTGACGCAATGACACCAGAAATCCTACTGCGACTACCACGTCAACTTTCCTCAGGCAACGGAATGGCTTCGGCCAGACTCGGAGCCGGGGAAAGAATACCATCGTGTATTCACGGATCGCTCTAAATCCGGACAGGGGTCTGGATCTGGAGTCTTCGTGGAAAGCGAGAACATTAGTCTTTTGGCAATCTTCCCAATGATGCAGGGTCCGGTTATTACCCCGACGAGCACTCGGATTTGGTTTCTATGAAAAGATATTAGGATCTTTGACCTTTTAGTGTCAATTGGGGGCCACAAACTACGAGTTATAGTACAACCGGGAGTGTTGTTCCATCGTTCCTTAACCAAGTTTAATGTGACATTGTCAATGAAGCCCTTAGCTGCGTTGAAAGCTGGTAATACTTCTCTGTCAGCTAATAGTAGATATACGTCCATTTCAGAGCCGCATCTGGCCAGTTTATTTATCTGTTGCCTCGTTCGCTTCTACATCAATGTCCAGGAACCCAACACAGCATTTCTGTGTGATGGTTTAAAGCTCTCAATGCCGGCACTGGCTAATGGCTTTGGAGTTTACCAGATTGGAGTTAATCGCTTTAAGTGATGCTTAGCTGTCCATGCAGAAGGTAATTTCCATTGCTCATAGTTCCCTCGCTAGGAGAGTCTGAGCTGCTTTCTTAACCGCGTAGATCTCTGCTTGGAATATACAGACTGTACATTTTATGTCGAAGTCATACCTTGGTTTCTTGTAGTCTGTTAGTGGCATGAGTCCGCTCTGATCAAAGATGTGAAGTATGCGTGAGTGACCGAATCCACTGTTCTTTCGTAGTCTTTGGCTGCCACGTTCTTAGTGTATAGCTCAATGGGTTGTAGGTTCAGCAACGTTTCTAGACCCAGTTGTGGTGTAGATTTTAGTGAATCCGTTATACCTATGCAAGCAATTCTTTGTACCTTGTTCGGATTCTTAAGGCAGGATTTAGTGTGAACAGCCTCCCACCACACAACTGAGCCATAGGTCAGAATTAGTCATACGATTGCGGTGTACATAAAGTGCACTATGTTCGGTTGTAAGCCCACTTCTTCCCGAAAGCCTTTATGCAGGCGTAAAAAGCATTTAGTCATTTCTTCATTCTTTCCTCCGTACCTATTCCGTTTAAAAATAAATAAATAGGTGGCGCAACAGGCGGTAGACACCCTAGGCCTAGCTTCTCGCAACCATTCATTTGTGTGTGTTTCTATTTTTGGGACGAATGGAAGGGACCTACAATTTTATGCCGATTCCGAACGGCTGAATTGAGAAGCTTTTTCAGGACAATTATACTCTCGGATGTTTGTCAGACGTTCGCGAGAGGTGGCGCAGTAGAAAAAAACACTAAGATGTAATTTGTGTTTTTCCGGGGATCGAACCTGGGATCCCTCGCACAGCAGTCCAGCACACTAACCACTGCGCCCACCTATTCCGTTTATCCAGTTTAATTTGGAGTTGAACACGATACCCTGGTATTTGGCTTCGGGTAAGAGACTAAGACGAATGCCTCTCAATTTTGGTGGTTCCCATTTTGGTATCCTATATCTTCTGGTGAATAGGATGATTTCGGTCTTGTTGGGGTTAACCGATAGACCGTCGAATATACCTAAGTTTTGACAAGTTTTTCTTCAACTATGCCATGTAGTTCCTGCTAATTTCTTTTTCAAAAGGGCAGCTTTCTTCGAGTGCATTGATTCATGATGGCATCTGTTACATACCTTTAACATAATACGTTTCCAATTGTAGAGAGTCTGCTGGAGCTTTTCTTATTTCGCCGGCTATAGTTAATAAAGTATGGGGGTACCTAACCTATACATATTCCCTGCCTACATTATTAATATAAAGGGACGAACTTATAAGAAATTCTTGTAGGTCCTCATAGGTGTTGGTGCTTTTGATTTCTCAACCGCAATACCGTCCACTTTTGTTTTCGTCTCGAAACAAGTTTAACTTGCATCTTTTCCCTGACAGTTTTAGCTCTATAAGCGCCTCGTTGAACAAATGCCGTGGCTTGTCATTGGTGGCAGGTGTGCGTTTCCGTTTATATCGACGTGAAGCTGTCTATAAATATTCAAAGCAACAGCGGCCAAACGATAATTTATTTATATGATTATCATCACATTTACCCGGAACTATACCCACACTTTGGCCGTTGGGATTTGGGAATTCTCGGTTGGTTAGCTTAGTTAATATTTCCCATAAAGTCTCTGAGTAGGCAGGACATTTAATGCCATTAAACGCCCTACAAAATAAATAAGACGCACATTCCGTAGCCATACTCGAGAATCAATTAGCACCGCCTTAGATGTGTGATGGCTGATCGCCCGTTTACCTAATAACATGCATCGTGCTAGCGCTATACTACATTTCCCTCGACTACAGTCACCACACCGACCGCACCGCGCACGCACACTGCACAGTTGGCAAGTTCATTTCACAAATCATCAATATGTCACACCAGAAAGTGGTGTATCGCCTGTCTTGGCTGTTTGTATACATACCCGTACTCGTACTCCTATTTCGTATCTTTGTATCTTTTTATCTTCAATGTCGTACCGCGACGACGATTCAGCGCTCCTCAGCCTACTGTCTGTCGTTTTGTTAATCGTTCGGCTATTGCCCCCTTGTTGTTGTCTTGTGTCTTGTGTTTTGTGTCTTGTGTGTGTGCTTGGTCGGTGGTTTGGTTTGGTTTGGTTTGGTGGTCATCTATCGGTTCATATCTTTGGCCATCCTCTCTCATCCTCATCAACATCATCATCAGCAGCATCTCATCCGGCGCGGCTTCATACCCTCTACACAGTGTCTGCCTGCGCACACATTTACGATTTAGATTATCCCATTAGTTGTCCGTGGTTGTCGTTGTTGCTGTTGCTGTAAATCTCCTTCGTGCAGGAGATGTATGTTCTTTCTCCTTTCCCTCGTGTCGTGTCTATATGTGTATGAGGGTCATTTACCATATTTTCATTATGTTTTCCCTCCTCCTGTATCTGTAGCAAGCTGTTTGTTTCTTTATCTCCTCGTCGGTCGGTCGTATAGTGTGACATACAAAACAACAAAGAGGAAGAGAATTGAAAAAAAAAAATGAATCGACTTTCCTTCCAGCCGACATACGAAATGTCATCAACTATTAGAGAGTAGGTGCAGTGTATCTACACTTGGTCCTCTGCCGCCGTCGCCGTCGTTCCCCAGCCACAGCCTCCCTCACAACCAACTGCGCTAGCATTCATATTATACAATTTTTATTCAATGGAATTTTTATTTCCCTGTGTGTCGGTCGGTGTCCTACTCCTGTTCTGTTCTACTCCATCTCTGATCGCTTCCCCCCGCGTGCTATACACATCGCGCGCATTGTCTCAGTCGCAGTCCTCCTACCGCCTCCCACTCGGCTCGATTTGTATCTGGTGAACGCGGGTTTCCCCCTTGTGGACGGATACGAGACAACAAAAAAAAAAGTACAAATCTCCCAGAATTATTCCAATTTTGATTCTGATTCTGACTGACTGACATTTGTACGGTCGGTCGGTCTGTGTCTGTTAGCTGATGTGCGCTGTGTGTATGTTTTGTACTCGGAATTTGGATTTTTATTCCATGGCTCGCGATGGCGTTGAGTTCGGTTCTTTATTTTATTATCATCGAGAGTTTTTGTGTTAGTTGCTGTGCAGTGTGTGTATTTTTTTTTGTAATTTTACGATTATTATCTCCGGTGTGTTCGGATTTGTGTTTGCGCGCTAAGTGGGAATGAGATGATGACGCCCGATGGCGGCGGCGGTAGTCGTGGCTACTGCAGTTCTCCTTCTCTGTTTTGGGGGGGATTACAGAATGTTTTGTGTGTTTTTTTGAACAATTTTATTGAATAGGACTGCATTATAGGCAAAGGTGCATTATAGAAATGAAGTAGGTATATATCGCATTTAAAATAATTTCGGCTGCCATATATGTATTGTATGTAGGTAGGTATGAGACCCCTTAAGAGAGCCTGGGAATTTTCGTGAACGTCTAGGTACGTCAGTTTTTCAAGGAAATGGCAAGCACTCGAATCTTTGGTAGGTATACGAACAATTATTGACTAGAACATCAATGGTGGTGTGAAAGAGCTAATTAGGTACATATTCATCTATAATTTGGTTTTCGAGTTGGTGGGGTGGGGAGTCATAGGTGAGGAAAGAGTGACTTTGAGTGTTATCAATTATCATACATCAGTAGCAGCTGAGAGGTGATGAAAAATTGTACATAGTTTGTTTAAAGTTTAAGGGGACTTGGTAGCAGCTGTTTGTCCAAGATGGAAGACTTGTCAACTTTAGACATAACCTTAAGAAAATGGGAATGGCGTGGTGGCTCAATGGTTAGTGTGGTGGACTACCGTCCAAGGTTCAATCCCCGGAAAAACATAAATTATATCTGAAGGTTTTTTCCACAGCACCAACTCTCGAAAGTCTGACAAACATACGATAGTATAACTGTCTGAAAAAGGCTTCTCAATTCAGCCGTTCGGACTCGACATAAAATTGTAGGTCCCTTCCATTTGTCGCAAAAATAAAAACTCACACAAATCGAAAGGGTCTTAGAAGCTAGGCCTGTAGGGTGCCTCTTTGGGCTTGTTGCGCCAACCAGTATTTTTTTTTAAGTCTTAAAATGGAGGCACAAGTAGGAGGCACAAGAGTAGGATAATTGAATGAATCAGCAAACCCTTTAACATATCCATGAGCTAACGCCCCATTGATGTAGGTACCTACGGGAGAAGCTCTGAAGACATTTGGAGAGGAGACTCTTATAAAGACGAAAAGGTTCCCATCCCTCATCTACATAAAGCAAAACCTCTCGAAATATGGTGACTGCGCCTTACTACCATAATAAATTAATAGGAAAGGACCGAGTAGTGTGATGGTAGCCTTTTCGTCTTCGTGACCGCAAGCTTATTTGAGTCTGCACAGCTCAATGCGACGGCATGATTACCAGGACAGGACGAGATACGCTGCAATCTTCAACCGGTTTAAATATTATTACGATGGAAGAATAGCGCATAGTCATTACTATCTAGCTCATTACTTTCGTCCAAAGCTCACCTTTTGCTACAGTTGGTTGCGTTTTCTCCAACGTCTGTCTTCCCTGAACTTAACTGTTAAGTTCATATCCTTTATCTTTACGGAAGATATCCAGAGGGAAGAAAGGTTATCTTTTGCATCACTTTTGATGCACTGATGGCATACTCAACGTGTCGTTAATTGATAGCGCGTCACCTTGATTTAAGCCTTTTGGTGTTCTTTCCAGCTTTAACCATCGTCAGCCTGGACAGAGGACAGAGGAACTTGATTGTCAGGAATGTCGAAACTTTTCATAGCATTGTATAATTCATTCCTACCTATGCGAAACCGCTCTCATATGAGCCGATGAATTAGGTAACTGTTTTTATGGTTTTAATCGTTACCCGACAAGGTCTTTTAGGCGACATTCAGGAGGATCATTCGCCTGTAGTTGACGCAGTTAAGAGTACCTTTTCTATTTAGCGACCATACTTTTATTAACCAATTTGGTCGGCTCCTTTGAGTTCGTTATAAGCGGAGGCTACTGTATAAGTTGGTGCATGCTCCTAACCTAATCATCTCCAGTTTCTTTGAAAAGCTCGGCCGAAAGGCCCTCAGCTCGCGCAGCCTTGTTGGACTTATGTTTGGATATATGTAGCTAGCTGTCCTCACGGATGCGATGTATGGAAATTTTGACTACTATCATCCATGTTGAACGGATTATACGGCTTGGGTGACAGCATTTTGGTGATTGTCTGACAATAGGAAGAAAGGCTTGTCAAATCATCAGCATCACAGCGACTATGTGATCTACTACCGTATTCCCATACTTTGCTACACAGGATTCTTTTCTTGTTTCCTTGGGAAGATCATTTAAGTCGCCGGTAGAACTGTCAAACATTTCCTCTGGCTGTACTACCCCTTGTTCCTTCTGAGAAGTCTATGTTTGACCCTTCTGTTTTGCCCATACCAGCTTGCGGAGAGCTTTCCCAGCCTATGTTCCTATAGTGAAACGCAGCACATCGGTGGCGGTACTTCTGAATGCAAGTTGGCGGTGTTGCCACTGATCCTCTGCTGGTAATGTTCCTGCTGAGTTATTAAAGGAGTCGCTGTCATCCCAAGTTCGTTCTATCTCTTTTTGGTAGTTACCTCTTTTTGGGTGTTATTCTGTGGTGGATATTTGCAGAAAAGCGTACTTTGGCTATACTATATACGTACCTAGTAGTGGTCCGAGACAATATTTTTTGCTCAGAATGTTCGGATATCCAAGACACTAGACACTAGAGTCTACCTACCCAGAGGCATGCTTACGAGTATAATAGTGATCTTTGACCAAAACACCTTGTGTATATTCGGGTGTGAGAATCGCCTCACATCAGCAAAGTCGATTAGCCTCAGTCCGTTGGCGGAGGTCTTAATCGTGCAGGCTGTGCTTTCCGACTGTAGGTAAATCCAAAGATGTCCTCCACCCCCATTTTAGCGCTAAAGTCGCAAAGGGTTAATCTTGACGTCTTACTTAGCGCACTTATCGAACCTCCACGTAAAATTCGCATAGAACGCTTGCTTTCCTGTGCCATTATTATTCTCAGCGGGGACTTGATCAAACACAAATCAGTATTATGTCTTAAAGTTTGCCCCTGATACGGATTGTGACCAGCTCAGAGCTTTACAACCGAAATCATGTATCTCCTTGGCGTCAGGACGGGATCAGTTCCCGAACGTTAACTATCTATACATATTTAGGGCGATTAGGTAGATACTTTCCTTCACAAAAACTATCAGAAGGAGCAGAATGCTGATTATTATTATGTATTGTGATTCGGCCCATAAACAGTCCCATAGTCTATGTTTATGACATCATACAGAGGTGAGGAGTTCAAATTGATTTATCCTAATTTTGTTCTTCCCCATAGGCATTCCGTCGCATGAACCAGGCTAGGGGATGTAGGTACCTACAAGAAGAAAATTTGAATGGCCATTCAATTTATCAGCTAACTACACCACATATACCTACCTAGTTACGTCTAGTCTATACAAAATTTCTTCAAGGAAGGTTATATTCTTCGTACCTACTCCCACATAATTGAATAATTATACTAGTATTCGGCGTACCTACCTAAGCCCCTATAATCATCTGTTCTAAAATATGTCATACAATTTACAAATCAAGTTAATACCAACATATAATGTCATTTAAGCCAAAGAGCCGACAATAAAACCAACAAAAATGTACAAACAAATACACCGAGCCACACAGTCAAGTATAAAAAGAATAATCATAACCTTCAGCGACTTCGCTCAGTCAAATATCTGCCACTGCCACATTCAACTCAACACATGGGGGGCGAAGCGAACGAGCAACGAGGTGATGTTTTTGTGTGTATTCTGTATACACGAACAACAAAAACGAAAACGTTCACCCCCAAGGACGTTGCGTTGGTTCGGTTTTTCTCTTTGCCCACCGGCTGTGTTTGTCGTTTTTTTGTTTGTAGCTACGTACCTACCTACATTGTGTATCTTTGACTGTTGTAGATGTTGTATCTAGAAATCTATAATCCCGATAGGAAGGTGACAACTAATCATCTTTTTGTACGCATGCTGCTGCTGATGCACATCAGAATGTGTAAACTTTCCTTTTGCAACAGCAAATGTCACAACAACAACGGCCAACAAACAAGAACGGAACAGACCAACAAATGCCATGGGCATGTGAAACTACTTTCACTAATTAGGTTACGATTACTCGACGTTTATGTGCGGTAATGCCTTAGCAAACAAGTGAGTAAATTATTTTAGGTATTCCCGCTGTTTGCCTCTGTTTCTTCTATCAACCGCTATCCAAGTGATAGTGAGTAGGTATAGTGGCTGTTTGTGTTTCTCTAATTCAGATTCAAAGGAGACTCATTTCTCATAAATAAATTTCTCAGATACATACTATGTAATGTATACACGAAATTGATTGCGAGAAACGGCGATAAGTTGAAAATGAAGAAAAGAAAATTGTATCTACGAGTTCGAATTGGGTAGGATAATAACAGAACAGTTTAGCGGGTGAACAGAGGAGTCAAACAGTGAAATGAGCGAGTCCGGAAAAGTATCTCAAACTCGAACTCGAATGGAATTGTAAAGAGCCAGATTAAGAGCACAACAAGAGTTCATCATTTTGTTTAACTTGAATTGAAACACCAACAAAGAAACTTAAACTCAACACAAACAAAAGTAGAAAGAGAATTCTCTTCAATGGGATTTATGAGATTCCATTCAAGAGAAACCAAGAGTCAAAAACCATTCGAGATACTGGCTTAGTGTGAGTAAGTATCTGTCGAATGTATTGGTGAGTGCGATAGATAGATTTCGAAATCCAAGCTGCCTGTATGTAGGTAGTTGTGTGACTGTAAATTTGATGATAGGTTCTGTTTATTTTCTTCTGTTTAATTAATTTGCCTCTTTGTTCCGGTTTCGATTTAAGTATAAGTATCTACGTGCTGCAAGACAGCATTTGGGCAGCGTTTGGGGTCAAGATTTTAAACACTTCCAATATAGGTGCATATTTAGTGTTTTCGCCAATAATGAATGACTGACCTGGGAACTTGTTAAGTTGACTCACTTTAATAGGTAGCCATAGCAATAGATAGTGACCTTAACCTTTCAAATTTATCAAACTTCAAAGAAAATTCAGGACGGGGAGTCATACCTACCTACATTCCTACATACATGACCGTCAATCTTGGAGAAACATTAAAATGGAAAATCCTGGAGCAAGTCAGAAAAGAAGATTAGATATACCTACGTATACTTAAGGACCATTCACGTGAGACCGAACAAACGAATTGATGAAATGCGAATTGCGAACAAACCACTTTTAAAGCATTTAGAAACAAAAAATTGCATATTTTTTATTCCAAGACTAGGAAAATTAATTATACCTAGATATCTACCATCCAAATGTATTAAGAAAACAAGTTTAGAAACAGTTTAAATAACGAAATTTCGAATTCCAAACTTTTTACCGCGAACGAATTCACCCTTGGCGCGAATTGTCAAAGTTTATTCGCAATCCACTATCCACATCATTTAATTCACGTTCCATAAACTAGTGGAGGGGTTCCCAATCTTTTCTATACAGCGACTACCTATACAGGTTATAATATTTTTGCGACGCCCCTCATACAAGTACATAACGGAACAAAGCACAGATATGTGAATAGAAGCTGAGCTTACTGAAGATTCACTATAGGGGTTTTCAATAAGGATGGGTCGACTTTGCAAACGAATAAAACAAGCTGTGTGCGAGGTATTAACATAATCCATTTTTTTTCTGAAAGGCCCATGTATGCCATTATTGTATTATGAATGTAACACCGTGTCCAAATGTCCGCCGCAGCTTCTCATAGTGGCACGAATCCGAGTGGTTCTGCCGCATAGATCCCGCTGAATTTGAGCGATGGCATTGGTTATATTCGGTTTAAGGCCATCGGTCGATTGCGGTTTATTCGTATTGAGCTGCGATTTCAGGCAACCTCCCAAGAAATGGTCTAGCGGGGTTAAATATCACGATTTTGGAGATAACCATATACAGTAAATGACGCTTATAAGAAACACGCTTATAAGAAAAGCACGTTTATAAGAAACCTGAACAAAAGCACCGTGTACGAGCACATTTACACCAATGTAAAAAACATACCTTATAAGAAACACGCTTATAAGGAAAACACTGATATAATGAATTGTTTTTACAACGCCGATTCTCAGTTTTCCTCCGAAATATGATGTGTATAAGAAACTTTTGTATGGCACAAAAAAGGTCCAATTTAAATGTTCCTTAAAATTTGAACAAACACGCCCTTAGGAAATAAATGCATTTCTGAACTCTCAAAGAAAAACCATAAATGTCAGTTCAATTTTGTTTGTGTTCATTTGTGAAATTGAAAAAAAAAAAAAAAAATGTCACGAATACTTGAATAGCACACCTCTAAGGTCGGTTTCTATAGCCCACTGGTCCCAAACCAAGCATGCTAGAGGCTTAATTTTTTTTTAAATTAAAGTTCATTTAATTGTTGTGATTTGCCCAGCAGGAAGATTTAAAACTGAACCTTTAAGTATTAACAAAAAGTTATTAGCTAAAAACCGGAAAAATGTGGGGCCGTAATTTTGAGCCACTTCAATAGAACACTTAAACGAAAAAACTTTTTAGAATTCTGCTTCTTTTTAACACAAACTTTACCTAAATTTAAGGTAATTGGAGTATTATAGATTTAAAAAAAATTGTTCAATTGTGTTTTGAGCCACCTTCCTGCTCCAAAATTCACACATCCGGTTTGGAAGGGATGTATATACAAATTGGCCAAATAATTTAGCGCAATCGAAAACGGCCCCTACATCATACCTTCAATTCTGTTATGCAGCCGGTCCAAATGATTAGTCTATTTGTGGAGGTTATGGAAATAGTAGCTCGCAATCCGGGCCTTCCAAATTAATTTTTTTTTCGTCTGAGAAGATCACACAATGCCACTACGAAGTCCATGTCACATGTGCGCGACAAAAACGGAGGCGTTGCGCTTTTCGAACCGGGATAAAGGGTGACTACTTCGCATTCGAAATAATACGACGAATGGTTGTGAGACTTGCTTTGATACCACATTTTTCCCTGATTTTGGAAAGTCGTTAGAATTTTACGCTTTTTTTAATATAAGTCCCTGTAAGCACACTGTGTATGAGGCCTTTCATGTTTTTTTTTTCATAGTTAGACTCATTACTTAAAAAAATGGTATAACGTGTCGTCTCCTCTCGAGTTTCTTAGCTAAATTTGACAATAAATAGGCGAGTGTCCTTTAAACTTTGATTTGTTCTTTTTCCGTCTCGGTTAAGGATTTTTCTCCACCCATTTTATATTTTTTTTTAAATTAATAGTCGAAATAAACAAAAAAAAAATCAATCAAAGAAAAATATGAGACCACGTACCAAAGATAACGGTCAAACTAAATGCATGTTCTATTCAAGTGGCGGAAAAATGTTGCCTATTTTTATTTCAGCGAATGCTAAATAAAGTGGAAAAAACATATAACGGCTCTTTTCCAGAACTTGCAATTTGTTAAAGAGAAAGAAAAAGAGTTTCCCAAAAATAGCGTTCAAAAATACCAAAAAAATAGATGGTAGGTAGGTAGGTAGTTTAGGATATAAGAAACACACGCTTATAAGAAACAAAAATTGTGGCATTTTGGAGTTTCTTGTAAGCGTCTCAAATCGTTCATGCAGAATGTCCATCGTGGCGTCTGCTGTATGACACGTAGCGACGTTTTACTAGAAGCACATGACGTCTACCTCCATATCGTTCAATTTGGGCAAACAAAATCGGTTAGCATCGTTCTGTAGCGCTCGCCGTTGATGGTAATCACCTCACCAACGTCATTTTCAAGAAAAATTACTGAGCAATGACGCCGCGAATTTGGTCACCAAACGTAGGAGAGTCGACTTTGAAGAGCCTTAAAAAGGGCGCAACTCGCTCAACTTTTGCACTGACCAACACTCATTTTAAATCGTGTAACTTGCCAGTGGTTTGGCATCAGTGACAGACCAGTAAGCCCACAGATTAAACAGACGCCACCAAAACACAATGGCCGTCACAATCTGGCATCATCAACCCAAGCAGCAATTTTTTTCAAATCGAGCTCAAAGCTGATGGAACGTCGTGTGCGTACCGTCTTACGACGCCCAGGGCGTCGCGACGCTCAGTTAGGAAATCCCTGAACTAGCGAATAAAACATTCGTTCGAACATAACCTCAAACTAGATATTGCGGGTAGAAACTGACGGCTGAAATCCGCGAACTGCCGCGACCTAGAAAAGTGAACGGACTGTCAAAACTTGCGTATATTCGTCGTTCATTCGTGTTATTATGACCATATGTCCGATTTCCTACTGACATGAGAGATACACATTTCCAAATCCAATCTTAGTCTTGATATTTTCAACTAGATGTTGTGCTTCAAACAACTTTGGGGGCACCGAAAAGGTACGTACCTATCGTTCGCTGCCACTGGCGGCCTGGGAACATTACGCACAATAAAGCTAGAATTGGTTGTGTCGCTTATGAGTTGTTATTAAGTCCACATGACGTTTTAATTTCTGGCCAATAAATCAGTGAGTGTACGATTCAGTGTCAGAATTCCGAAAAATCGATAAACTTGGGTCTTTAGCCACACTTGCACTGGACTTGTAACTAGGGCTTAAAACAAAGCTTGGGGAATGAGATGTTGAACATTCTACAGTAGATATAGAGGAGATTGGTTCGTCTGTGCCATAAGAGGTGGATTGGTAAATAGAAGAGATGAAGACGACTTAAATTAGGTATGAGGGTTAGCTTTACAGAAAGTGAAGTTGTAAAAATGCGTGCAATTGACGGAGCCTGAGAGGAGTTGGTGCACGAAGAGAAGGTCTGATGCGTCTCTGCGTTTCTCAATTATCATATAACCTTGCTGAATACTGGACACAAACTATTAGGCCAAAGGCAGTCGAATAGATTCACAAACCCGACTTGTTGTAAAGCCAAAGGGTTACATAAGTTCAACAAATGATAGAGTGGTTATATAATTGATTTTAGTGATCGCTTAATCCCCAGATTTTTTTCACAAAGTTAACACTTTTTCGTGGTATTGTCACATAAACCCTCCGTTCGACAAGAGAGCATTTTACCACCTCTCTACGACCACCCGTATTGTGGTTTATGTAAACAACCGCAGGACATCCAAAAAATAAAGATAATAGACCTTTACTGATGGTCGCAGTGTGAACTACATTAAATTACTTGGAGTAGTCCATTTACCATACGGTCCTATTGGTTATGTGGATTTAAGAGCTTTAGTGGAGTGGATGTTTCGGAGCCTAAAGATCTCAGAGGTTGTATTTTCATAAACGGCTTTTCAAAGACACTGGTTGTTCCGTCCTTAGTGTTTTTTTTAAAGGTGACCATGACCATAGTATCTGCAGAAATTAATACCAGGAACAAAACCAGTTTATGATGGGTCCCCGGCGGGAAGGGGATTGAAGGAAGTGAAAAAGCTGATGAACCAGCCACAAAAGGCTCGGAAACCCCTTTCATAGGACCTGAACTTTTCTGTGCAATCCCCAAATCAGCTACAAATTCAGCTATAAAAATCTGGGAACGCAACAAGAGTATTTCTTATTAGGAGAACATCCCAGGTTTCAGACAAAACAGCCTTTCAAAAACGATGTCAAAAAGTTACTAAGGTACGATATTAAAAATCTAGTAGGCTACATAAAAGGTCACCACGGTTTGCGATATTACCTTAATAAATTGCATTTAGTTGACTCGCCGGCCGGAGTTCCGATTACGTCTTGAAGACGAAACAGCTGAGCATATCATTTAGATATGTGAATGCCCGACCCTCTATGGGATTTGAAGGAAATCATTTTTCAGGGAAATAATAAGTACCGAAGAGCTAAGGAAGTCCTCTCGTGAATGTATCATTAGCTACATTAGGAAAGCAGAGTCGCTATTAACCTAAACATAAATCTGACAATTTGAAGCCCAATAGATCTTTCAGGTCAACGTGCATCACATCGCTTTAGCGAGTCAGAAATAAAAAAAAGTATCTGCAGGAGGTTTGTTAAGTCCTAGGCGTTTGCTAACAGCGATGTTTGAAGAATTTTGCCACCGCGCGCCGGCGGATTCTTCCTTCCCTGATGTTTATGTAGGATACCGATAGAACGTAATTCACTCAGCAGAAGTCTGACATGCTATTTAAAACATCAGCGTTATGGGCGCAGTGGCAAATTACACCTCAAAATTTTGTTTCCACAGCGCCACCTTCTGCCAACATCTGACAAAAACCCGGGTGTATAAATTGAGAAATCTCAACTCATCCCTTCGGATTTGGTATCACACAAACCTATAAGAACCTATTGCGGGACTTGGGCAATGGACATAAGACTCCGTCCTTCAATATAAGCACGCAGAAAAAGGCGGATAGTCAAATAACCCGAAAACCCCATTAATGAGATTCAAAACTAAGCCCATAACAAGCAAATTAAAATACCACATCGACGCTATCACAATGCAAAATCAATATTGGAATATACATATAGGTACATACCTTACCTACATATTTAGTCCACTGAGAAGGACACAATAATTATAATTCAATATCATTACCAATTACATCAGAACATTGTGTCAAACGTCGTTTCCAAAATGCATGTCAAATTGATGGATGTAACTAAAAGTTAGACACTCTCAGCTGCCTCGGTGAAGTGAACAAGAACAGCTTTTCTCTTAGAAGTGTATTTTAAAGGCGGATCTCTCTGATGTCCTTTTCCTAATTTTCATTCCTTTTCACGCGCAAATCCTTTTGTTTTGCCCCCTTTCTTGTACGTCTTCATCGTGCCTTGGCATACATATATACTTTCTTTTATCCTCCGCACCGTCTGTCGTTTACCTGAACCACCCTTCATAGATTTCAGAAACACAGTCAATGCTTTCCTCGTTGTTGTTTTTATTTTTCCTACTCCTTTGTACATGGGATATTCATTTTGTTTTACTGATTCTACTGTATATAAATTATACATCCACACAGTTGCAACAGATGTAAACAAATCGATTGTCTCAATCTCAATCAAGGACATTTATTTAATTATGTTGGAAAAGATTAATTTATGCAAGGATGTAGTTAATCTGAGTACCTGTATGTAGGTATTTCATAACGAAGTATGTTGGTCCTAATAAAATAGATATACATTGTGTGTAGAAGGGGTATAGCGTATAGCATTTTTATGCACTGTCAGACTTGTTAGTCAGTGGGGTCAATTGACATTTGTACTTTTGTACATTGTACCACAAACAAGAGAAATATATATATATATTTTATTTTTGGCATTGTACATTGTACACTCCGAATTAAAGTCCGCGCCACCTATAAAGTAAGGTCTTCCTTCCTCCACTGTGTTGGAATTTAAGACTGCGGTCCGGTGCGTTACTTTCATTTTCACTTCTAGTACTTATGTATCAATTGATAAACTTTAAAAAGAACGTACTCATTTACATGGTATTTAAAAAAATATTTATTAATAATTTAGATACAGTCACATGCATTGAAGACTCATTTAGACCGCTTTCAGTCTTTGTTTGATTGAAGGTCGCTTTAAAATGGTGAGTTTATTCTTGATTACACTTCAATGGGCGCATTCTAGTACATATTTTAAAGCATAGTTTGGGTACACTCAGTGCCGGCTTTAGGGGTGGGCGACCGGGGCGGTCGCCCGGGGGCGCCGGCACCTGAAGGGCGCTGAAGTGTACGCGCGTAAGCTTAACATCACTGAATTTGAATACCTATCTCTATCGATATAAATAAAAACTAAACTAAATTCAGCGTATTACATTCTATGAACTTATATTCTAGGAGTGAGTATGAGCTAAGTACTCAGCATTTATCTACCGTGACCTGTCATTGTGTTGCTTGTCTTGTCGTATTCCTTTCTAACTTATGTGGGGCGAAAGAGAGGCCGACTGAGCGACCATAGAACCAATTTAGTCTAGTTTAAAAAGTTTTGTGATCAGAGAAGTACCTGTAGAAGTGTAAAGTAATAACGTAGACCTGGTGAAGAGGCTACTGATGAACCATGAACCAATAACTGATAAAAAAAAAATAAAAAAAGATTTTGAAGTCGATTTTGTAATGCTCTTTTATGGACACCGTACTTATGAAGGAAAGATTTCAACAGATGCATGATTTTCCTGACGCGTGGAATTTCTTGTTTAACATAAAAAATCAAAATAAAAAATAACTCATGCGACATTGCTCTGAGCTGCAAGAAAAGTTAACGATCAACTTTAAATCTGATATTGTTGGAGATTTGTTGTGCGATGAAATCAAAAAGCACAATCTTCAAGAGTTATATGATCCGGAACAGCTGTATATCGATACGTATTCTGTTAACAATGCCAGTGACAGTTGCAAGTGGCGAAATTAACTAGTTTGTTTGGCCTCACTGCCCATTGAAAATCAAATTGCAAAAAGCCTAGATTTTTACAGTCTTATCAGAGAATTTGCTGACGAAAATTTTTTTTCGTTTCATGACTAACACAATTGAAGGGTTTCTTAATTTCCTTCATAGGAAGGTATATTCTCGCCAAGAAGGAGTCACCGGAGACCCTAAAAATCTGAATCAGAATCACATTCTAAATCGATTTAGTCATGTCTGTCTGTCTGTTAACGTCCGATAACGTCCAAACCAATCGACTAAGGCGAATGAAATTTTGTGAGATGACTTCTTTTACCGTCGCTCGTCAGGTTGGTATTGAAAATTGGATATGTCGGTCAAGTAGCTCTGGTACCTCCCATAGAGAACCAAAATTAGATCCATGCGAGTTCATTATATGTACTAACCCACACGGAACACATTTTGCATCAAATGATGACACTTTTCTTGGTTTAAATTTCAATAAAACATAAAAGGGCGCCAAGTGCATGACTCGCCCGGGGCGCCTAGATCGTTAAGGCCGGCCCTGGGTACACTATTAAGAAAGATGCAAACAGGTTGAGTTTTTTTTCCAAATTCGGACTCCAGTACCAAAAATTATTTTTTGTTTCCTCATGATACACGATACACGAATGAATGAGGTCCACAACCTACGTCAATCGGCGCACTGAAAAGCGAAAGTGGTTCAAGAAATGTGTCTACCTAACCTATACCTATATGTAAACGTTGATAATGAAAAAGCCGGCCAAAAACGCAAAAAAAAATAATACTAAATATAAAGATCAGGATAACCCGTCAAAAACACTCATGGGAAGAAAGTTGGTTAAAAAACACAAGGAAACGCATAGAAAAACGCATTTAAAATTTGTACAAAAAGAAGCAGAAGAGGCCGTCACAATAAGCTGCATTTAAACGGTTATTTCGGATACATATATGTAGAAAAACGCACCGCGAAACATGTAGAAACGTTTATAAAAAAAACTCCTTGCAAAAACACGTCATGATTTCTTGAATGTTTTGGACGTGATTAGAACACATTTTTGAAACGTTTTGTATTAGCTTCCAAATCCTCATATGAGTGGGCCATCATACATGATAATGACCCTATCGGAACGAGTAATCGATGTTTTGTTTTTGACATTTGTGAAGCAAACAGAATTGGAATAATGGTCAAGATGTCTTTTCTAAATAATTCATGAAAAAAACAACACAACACGCTCAGTGATTTTTGAGCGTCTTAAAAATTTGCCAACAAAGAAAAAGCAACTCCTAGAAAACACACTAAAAAGTCATACTGATTCTGTCAAGATTTTAATACATATATCTACAGGGTGGGCCAAATACAAGTTCCTTTTTAAAAATGCAATAAAATGAACAAAATTAAAAATTTGTTCATGTACATATTATGGCTTTATTAGAAAGATCAAACATTCCCATTAATTATGGAACACAGCGTTGTTCAAGTGGCTGCCTCGCCTTTTTTCGCAGTAGCGTATTCTGTCACTCAAATTTTCCAAGACCTTGTTGTTGTCGGGCTGTAGCTCACGAATTGCTTGGATGATATTGGCCTTAGTGCTTGAATCGTTTCCGGATGGTTGGCATAACAACGGTCCTTCACGCTTCTCCACAAAAAAAAGTCCAAAGGGGTCAAATCGCAGCTCCGAGGAGGCCAATTGACATCGCCAAGACGGCTGAAAACACGATTTGGGAATTTGGTGCGCAAAAGATCGATTGTGGCATGGGCTGTCTGGCATAGCGCGCCATCCTGCATGAACCAGAGGTCGTCCAAATCCATGTCTTCAATTTCAGTAAAAAAAAAGTCGGGTAACATGGCTCTGTAACGTCCACCGTTGACCGAAACGTTGTTCCCATCCTCATTTTCGAAGAAAAATGGTCCAATGATGCCACCACTCCACAATCCGGACCAAACTGTCACTCTCTGCGGATGCACTGGCTTCTCGTTTGCGGCAATTTTGTTTGTTAACTTATCCGCCGAGATGAAAATGCACCTCGTCAGAAAAGATGATTCTTCGCCCAAAATCGTTGTCCAATTCAAGCTGCTCTAAGCAAGGCCCTAACTGCGAAGCGATAACGAAGCGGATGGTCATGCGCCTTCAATTGGTGAGTCAATTGGACCTTGTAAGCGAATAATCCGAGATCTTTGTGCAGAATTCTCCTCAGGCTTGTGCGTGAAATGTTGAGCTGTTGACATCGATGGCGAGTTGATGTTCGTGAAACAGTCACTGTCACTTTGGATGGTTAGATCAACGAATTTTTCATTCCCCAATTGGATGAATTGGGATAGGAGAACATGTTGTTCCAAAAGTCGCATCTTAAAAAACTTGTTATACCCATTTACAGAGTTATCAGAACCTCTTCGAAAACCTAGGAATTCCAAGTTGAAAGCTAGCTTTAGGCTCTACAAAGGTTTGTAATATGCATGTTCAAGATTTATTGAAATTTCTTCAAAAACAAAAATCTAGAAAGCCCATTTACATCCGAGCTGTCATACAGTATCTTAAGATTTGTAATACCATTGTACTCCTTTTAGATGTCTTGTCATAAAATAAACTGTTACAGTCGTGTTACGGATACTGCGCCTAAATACCTCTTCGAACGTATTTAGAAATACATATTTATGAATCCCATTGGCCACAATCGAAGCACGTCTGATCTGTAAGATTGCTTGTGGAAATACTCAGTAGATACAAAAATAGAAAGTTGAATATAGATAATCAGCTGGTGGTCTTTGTGCATACATATATTCTTCGCTGACCCGCAATTTTGCTTATAAAGATTATGAGTGGATTACCTACTCATAAAAGTGTGTCTATGACTCTAATTCACATACCTAGTCGAGTTCTTAAAATTAGAATCTCAATAATCTAGTGATGCGAGTGCTTTGAGAAGAGCTCGTTCCTTCATCCGCAGAACTGCTGTCCTATTCCTCAGCTCTCGTTTTAAAATGCAATAACAACCGAAGGTATTTCGTTGGCTTGTAGGTATATCAGACTAAGGGATAATTAGAAGCTGTAGAAGTGGATTGGACAGATCAGTAAGTCCACGCGACCACTGCCATCCTAGAACTGTTGCTCTGCAAATAAAGTACATTAATAGATACATTAACCATTTACCACCTTTTACCTTTTATTTTTTAAGCCCATGTCGATGGTCGACCTTCTTTAGTTTTGTAGACTTGTAGATTTGTAAAGGGTTTCCCATAATTCACGCAAAATGTAATTTTGATAGAAAATACAGATTTTTAATTAGAAAGCTTACCTTTTTTTATTGATTCATATAGAGTATACGGACTGGGGTTATGTATGAACTAGCACATAGGATAAATGGCCGCCACAGCTTTGCTGCCAAGTACGTACTCTTTTATTGAAAATTTCTATGACCGCTTCGCATAAATGTGGCTGAATTTCATTAATACACCTCCCAATTTCTTCTTTCAAGGCGTTGGTGGTCGTGGGCTTGTTTGCATAGACCTTTCAATTCAAAAAAACCCCAAAGAAAAAAGTCCAATGGCATTAAATAGCAAGATCTGGGGCCTGTACCACGAAACAACAAGTATTTTGCTCCGATAAATTGCTACTGTTTAACAATACTTGTTGTTTCGTGGTACTGGCCCCTGGATGGCAAAAATGGCCGATTACACGATTAGGAAATGACTCATGCAGTAATTGCATTGTTTCTCTGGCTGTATGCCATGTGGCACCGTCTTGTTGAAACCACATGTTGGTCACATCCGCATATCTTGTAATTTAGGCACTAAAAACTGTTAAATTTGTAACTGCCTGACCAGCCGCATTTTTGAAGAAGAATGGTCCGATAATTTCCTCCAGCCCAAAATCCGCACCAAATAGTCACTCGTTGTGGATGCATTTGTTTTTCAACAATTACTCGTATAGGTTTTCTGAACCCCAAATGCGACAATTTTGACGATTAACGAAGCCATGAAAATGAGCTTCATCACTGAAAATGGTTTTGTTCGAAAAATCAGCATCCACTTGTTGTTGTTCCAAAATCCATTCAACGAACTCTCTTCGTGCTGCATGGTCGGTAGTCTTCAGTTCTTGAGTTAATCGACCTTTGTAAGCATTTCGTGAGAATAAGCTGTAGAGAGCTTCTCGAAATGCCCAATTCTTGACTACAGTGCCGAATTGATGTTCCTGGACTGTCAGCAATACACTCGCGAACTGCTTCGATGTTTTCTGATGAACGAATTGTGTGTGCAGACATCACTAATTGATCCAGTCTCCCTGAATTTTTCAATTATTCTCTTCACAGTTTATGGTTTTAAATCACTATGACGGCCATATCATATTGTGTTCGAAAATTGAGGACCGTAGCTGACAAACCTTATTTTTTTAAATATTCCTCAACAATGAAAATGCGTTGTTCTTTCGAATATCGCTCCATTTTTACTAACCTCGAACTGTCAGCTGTCACATTGTTATCTTTTTTTTGAGTTGGCATCACTGTACTATTAAATGGCACAAAATTCAATGAATTATGAATTATGGGACACTCTTTATGACAGCTGGCCTAAATTAATTTAGTTTACCTGCCAATTATAAAACCAAATTAGTTAGGTAGGTACTCCTTTTGTCTGTAGGAAGAAAGCAAATTATTTAAAAATTTCCAAAGGAGTTATCCGGCCGGTGTTTACCATCACTTTAATCTCTCCCGCATTAAAATCTCGACGCGACGACCTCCCCTAAACCCAAACAAATAGTGAGATACATCTAACCAAACCTAATTTACATGAACTATCATCAGCTGATTTACACCTGCCTTAGGCGCAATCGTCTATATTACCTTATGTAACCGCACACACAGCACAACACCATCGCACCGCATATAGCCGTAGCCACAAGAGGAGAAGATAACAAAAAATACCGATTTCCCCTACCGGCGCATCGCTTGTCGTCGGGTTCGGGCTCCATCCATTCCGCCAGCAGAATTAAAAGCAAACCTGATTCAAGCCAAGACAACAACTGCTGTGTCTGCAAAGATACCACCGATTACCGCCGGAGTATGCCTTGCCTATCACTGTGTGCATAAATGTGTTGTGTGCGGCGAGCTGCCGTTTTGCCTTTCGTATACACATGCTTGTGCCAACTAATTCACTACAATTAAATTTTGCCCAAGGTACCGTTACCGGTTTTATTTTTATTATTTTGCTTCGCATAAGATTTTTGTATGCGATACTTTTTTTTATATCTGTATCTTTTTTTTGTGCAGGGCATATTTATATCTCTTTCGAAGATAAGTTGTATCTGTATGCATTATCCTTGCGAAATATCTCTTCGCTTCGACCTGACCTTATCTGCACCGAAAATCTAAGACGCAGGCAAAATCTGATCAACAGTTCTAAATGTGACAAAAGTATTTTGACCCCAATAACATTAAACAGCAAAAAGAAATGATCGTGTACTCTTTTTACTTCATCGAGAACAAGATGCTCTCTTAAATGCGACAATCCAATGAAATTGTAAAGAGAAACAAATCTCTTCCGTCCGACTGACTGATTTCGATGAGAAACATTTGTTTTTGTTGTCTATAGATCAACAAGCAACAACAGACAAACAGACAAGAAAAGCCACAAAAAGGAGAAAGAAAAAGACAAATTGCACCTGAAAGCAAGCCCAGCAGGAGACAAAATAATGTTAAGAGAGAATTAGTGAACACAAAAAAATGCAAGAGCAATAAACAGGCAAACAGCTGTTAGTTGTTTCTACTTCACGAAACTTGCTTGGAAAGAGGAGAAAAAACAACAACAACAGCAACAAACAACAAAATTATCGGTGCAGGTATTTGTTCAGGTTTCTTTCAGCTTTTATTCTTTTATGACCGTATAGCCCTCATTTGTCGGCCTTTTCCTTTATGCGTTCTTTTTTCGGTGTTGAAACTTTTTTTCTTTGAATGAAAATGTCTTGTAAACGATTCCACAAAGTGATCTTTTTTTTATTGGGTGATTAATTTGGAAGATCTCTGTTGTTTGATATTGTGACTGTGAGCCTATCGATGAACTTAAAACTTATGAAAGGCGTTATAATATTTGATACGGTGTCATTAACAGATGCAAGGTACCTATTCTCAGAAGGTGCTGCATTTAAAATGAAAAGTATTAGAAAAAGCACAGCTTATGGAGAAAGCTGGGTCCTAATTCGAAACAATTGATCTCCCAAATTAGGAACGCCGAGCAAGGTTTAAAAACATCAACATTAGTCTGGAACAGTGTTACCAGCACAGGCTATTTATCGCAAATTAGGCTACTCGGATTTTTCACTCGCTCCATGAAATTGCGATTTGGGATTTATTCAAATTTGGGCTATTTCATTTTAAAATTGGGCTATTTTTAGTCTACTTAGAAATTTTTTTAAAAAAAGTCATACATCATTATATTTTTTTTCATTGCGAACTGAACTGAAACTTTTAAAAATGTAATTGTGAATGAGTCAACTCCAGTTTCGATATTGGGTCGTATGAATAAAAACTAGCATTTGCTTTGAGTAAAAGGTGGTAGCAAAGTAAAAGCACTTAGCAATTGCTTTGAATCGGTATGAATAAAAACTTACTTTGCTAAAGTAAGTTCGAAAATTCGAACAAAGCATTTACTTCACTGCATGTGTCCTTCCCTTGCAGTTTCTGTCAAAATTTGAATTTGAATTTTAGAATAAAAAAAACAATTTTTGAGGAAAAATAAACAAATGATAAACTAATTTAATAAAAAAAATTCACATAAATACGAAAAAAAAAAGTTAAATCTATGATGAAGAAGAGTATTTGGAAGAGCTTACTGGTACGCATAAGTGCATAACCTATATTCGATTACAAATTAATTGCTCTGCAGCTGACGATGAGGAATTTCCATCTACTTCTATCTCCAATAGTGATCAAATAGTGGATTCGTGCAAACGTCAGAAGCAGTAGGAAAGATTTAATTTTCTGGATATTTGAAGGAATACCACCCCGCGTCTCCAGATTTTCTTCTAAAAGTAATCTACATTTCGACGCGTGAAACGATACAGTTGCTTAAAGTTGTTATCGTAACCAATTCTTCTTAGCTTACACTGTTTTTTTTTCACGAACGTTAGCAACAGTAGGGAAAACAGCTAAAATGTGCAACTTATCGCATTCATTTTTGTTTCTTTCACAAGCAAAAATTATTTTAACTTATGTATTTATAAAAAAACACTGCAACTCACAAGGCTAGACTGTTTTTGCAAAAAAAATGTGCGCGCAAAATATTTAGCAAATGCTCTGAGTCAACAAAATAGCAGACTCGGAATTTTCGTAGCAATTGCTTTGTCTTCCACGTTTTATTCATACCAATCTGAGTAAAAGGTCGGTGGCGCCGCTTTTCGAAGATGTCAAAAGTTGGAGTTAACTCAAATCAGTTTTTATTCATACGAAACTTAGCAATTGCTTCGACTTTGACATTTAATCTGAGTAAAAGCAATTGCTACGTTTTATTCATACGACCCATTGTGGTTACACTCTCACTTCTGAGTAGTAAAATCAGCTCACAAGACTTATGCATGAATATGAAAACTCATTATTTGCCCAAGTTATGTCCCCTTCCAGCAAAAAGTTTTTTTTTTTACATTGTTAGATTTATTTAATGGAAACATTTATGAAAATTTCACTTCAGAAACCACCGAAGAATCGGCCTCCAAAATTAATGAAATTTTGGAGGAAACTTGCGATTTTTAATTGAGTTTTTTGAGTTTATTAACTGATTACTTTCACCAAATGTTCATCTTATATATTTGTAAATTATTTTTCTTTTAATATCTACCAATGAATTAATGTAAAATAAAAAAAAAACATTTTTCTTATGAATACCTACAGTTTTATTATTTATTATTTTAGTCTGCTCTACTCTTTTATTTAAAACGTTGTTTCTGTGTTTCTAATCAAACCTTAATGCGCAATTTTCATTATTGTTTTTAACATAACACATAAATATATATATTTTGTTTATATTACTTTAATTTCCAATTACGAGTTCGTATATAAATGGAATGAAGGAGCTAAGTTATTTTTTGTTAATTTTGAATTCAATCAATTTAATCAAAATAAATGTGCGTAAACAATTAAACAAATAGGTGCGCATTTTTATTTCTCATATTCGTGTGGCAATTTTTGGCTACAAGACTTTTAAAGTTGAGCTCCATACCCCTTAGAAAAGCTGGCGACACTGGTCTGGACTGGAGTCCACAAATTTTATAGAGTCTGCCGATAATCGAAAAATATTCATCAAGAAAAGAGGAGCTTATTATGGTCGTTAAAGCTTTGATTTTCATATGTAAGTAATTTGCCCTAGGCAGGTGAAATTTGTTTTCAGCGCCATTAATTATCTTTTACTGTAGAGATAGATATAGGTTAGATACAAAGTATTTATCAGAAAATGTATTTATTACCCTATTGGAAGATGTTATACCTTTTGCAAATGGAGGCAAATGCCAGTTGTGTAAGTAAACAGATACAGAATACACGTCAACACGCCATGGAAGGCTACACTCCAGGTCCAGAAGATCACGATTATGGGATAATTCGTCTCTGGTTTTTTGTCCCCCGAAGAGAATTTCAATAGCTGAACATGACGCGGGTGAGGCCAATTGGCCATTACACGTTGGGCTGCAAAGCTACAGATCGCATGTTAATAAACGACTTGAAGATGTTCCCTTAAAAAGTGCTGACAGTCAGTTCATTAGCTACTACCTGCAGATCGCCAATCATGTGTAACGATTCATTGAATGATTTTCGGTCGAATTTCATCATGAGCGACGAGCCCACGTATCATTTACAAAGGCCCATTACATCCACACTCAACGCCTTGGGTAAAACGGTTACTGTGATTGAAGATCGTAAAGTTTTTATTGCCGCAAATTGATGAATTGGGACTCAAGGATGTGTGCTTCTAACAAGACGTTGCCAATGCATACACAGCTCGCGCGTCAATGGACATTTTGAAGGATGCGTTGCCAGGTCGCCTTATGTGTCGTTTTTGCAATTTGCACTGGCAGGCAAGATCGACGGATTTTTCCAACTTTTTCCTTTGGCGTTGTTGGTTCCCAACAAAACCGCGCAAAACAGAACAGGAGCTCTCGATCCTAGAAAACTGGTGGTTCGTGCATGTGAGTAGTGATTGGAATATGATCATTTGACTTCCTTGATTCTTCGAAAAACACCGCACAAACCAGAACCTTCCTAAAGTGAATCATCTATTCACTCAATGCTGAGACGCCTTCTCCAGCAAATTATTTTCTACAGTCGCCTACTATAGAACAGCCGTTTTTTTTAAGTCACGGGTCCACAAGAACAAGCGCCAGAGTCTGGAAACCCTAAAAGAGAATAGTAGATATAGAAAATAGTGCGAGAACTCATCGCCCGAAGTTCTCATCAAAACTGATTGAAAATTCAGAAGAAATAGCCTCAATCGTCATGTCATCTACAATGGCGCCCACTTGACCGGTAAAAAAAATAAAAAATGATGTCCTTTAATTTTAAAGATATCTATAGAAAAACAATATCGGGCCACTCTCTAAAAGTTAGTCTAGAATCTCTATTCGATCTCATATCCCCGGACTTTTGTCCATACTTCGCGAAATGTGGCGGGTCCTAGTCATTTTCGTCAATTGATTTCAATATGGACTCCTCTTCCGGTTCCCTAAAAGCAAACCTCTACTCCATAAAAATGAAGACAACGAACAAAGTAATGCTCACAGAGGTGCATATTAACCTGCAACACCAATCTCGTAGACGGTTTGTCAAAGGAAATAAACGGATGACAGACAGAGGGTTACACCCTCAATCCCTTTCCAGTAGAAAATCCCTCCAATAAATGTTGGGCAATCACAAGAACGGATTGATTCAAGCACCTATTTCTGCCAAGCACCAGTCTCCTTCCTTAGTGATGGACTGTGTCAGCGGTAATAGACAGGGGTAGACTGCTATGGTTACCCTCCGTCCCTACCCAAAGACAAACCGCCACCAGGAGATTCTAAATTCAAACATTTTTAACCAATTGAGTTGACTGTTTCAGACATCATTATGATCTCCTAACGAAGTAAGATACACGGAGATACCTGTTTAAAAAAAAATTCGCTGGCAGCAATAGAGTTCCCATCTGTAATGTCTGGGCCAAATTTTTTTCTGGCCACTTTCCCTACAACTTTGGTCGAAGTGTGTCCTGTTTTGAGGACAGCCACCTAACCTAACCTAACAAGCAACCCTGTAAAGCAGCCATACCGATGACTTTGTGCTCTTCATGTCTAAAAAAGACGTGAATATCTACAGCCTTAGTGTATTTTAGCCCTACCTGAAATATTGTGCAATGCAAGGACTAAAGTCCAAGATCTTTCAGGAAGATGAAAACCTGTATTTCTATTTTTTTTAATTCAAACTATCTGACTGTGGAATATTGCGAAAAGCAGGACACAAATTTGTAACCATCTTCAAGCTTTTTCAGCGCCTCAAATTGAATGCGTTGATTTCGAAATTGAAGCGTCGCTCATGTAGTGTACGACCGGTATTAGTCTTCTCGGTCGAGGCCTAGATTCACTATAGCGTCACCTAAGAAAGCAATGCGGGGCCTTTTCAAATATATGTTTTGGCCATCATAAATTCCACCTATAATTGTTGAAATTTTTTATTTGACTACCAAAAGTAGTCTCACTGTGGGGTCCATTTTTTTACATACAAACGACCAAAACTCTCCTGTTTGATGTTGAACGCAAAATGCATTGTTGGCGTGGCGTTATAATTTTTGCAATCTTTTCGGTTCTCAGTTTTTCCACGAAGCAATCCTTTGACTTTATCCAATATCCTTGAGTTGCTGTGTAGTAGAACCACTTTGGGAAAATAAATGCGGTTTCGGTTAGCGAGAAGAATGTTATGCTGTTCATAGTGTTGGCTAGAGGGGATCAAAGCAAAACCGGGTTCGAGGCCAGAGGGAGAGAACTCAAATGCAAATTGGGGTTGGTTTTTGAAGCGAGAAAGCTGTTTGCTCAGTGGGATATAAAGATTGCTTGGTGTTCGTTCTATTACAATATTTCTCTTTGGCGTGTTTTTGTGTTAGTCCTTACTGGCAAATCGGAGGGAGACGAAATGTTATGAATTTTACAGCAGCCTATGTGTGTGTGTGCGCACTTAGTTACAGCAATTACTCTGAAGTTTGGATTTTAGCTTGTCCTTAAGGAAACCGTATTACATTCTGGAATTTGTAATTGTGTGCTTTGAAGTTTATTAGGTATGGCGGTCAGTGGAGTCGTTGTGTCAAAGTGGGTCTCGAACTGGGGTCGTGCATATATTGAATTAAGCAGATCTTTATTAGTGGCCTGTGGCCATCGTATTTATATTAAATCGGAAGTGAAACATCAGACTTTTTGCGTCTACCTTCAAATTTATGGGGAGGACTAAACTGTTTCATGACTGTTCATTGTATCGCCCTTAGTTATGTCTTCAGAGGTATAAGTATCAATCTCATGAAGGATCGAATTATGAAGTACCTACTAACCCGAAGTGAGTCAGAACCTCATACGTGCAGAAAGAGGTCTTTAAAATAAAAAAAAAACATCCAAATAAGTAGGTATGTGAAAGGTACGTTTCAAATGAAAATCCGCTAATGTCAGAGGTTATGGGAAACATTTATTTATTTTCTTGACAAGTCCCCATAGACGCATAGACGAGGGTGAATAAATTGTCTCTCGGCTATCGATACAAAATGACAGCGTATTTCAATCAGTAAGCAATGTAATTTAAAATCAATTTCGGAGAAATGTACTTCCGTCTTTCTTGCGTCTGGTGCGGTGTTGCCGCGCCATTGATGGTATGTTGTCGCGACGAATCGCTCGTAAAATGGTAGAAACGAAATTCCTAATGAAGGAGAAAACAATTGTAAATTGAAATGGGAAAAGGAAAAGGTAACGATATAAATTTCATGAGAGATTCTGAATTAAGATAGGGTAACGAAAAGGTCCGAATTTTTTGGAAATCAATTTTATTCTATTTAAAGCGTGTGAGTGTTTTTTTTTTTTATTTAGATTTTAGGGGAGTTTTATATTATGCATGGGTGAGGTTTGACAAACCATAGAAAGTCGGGGTCATCGAGCGAGGTTGCACTGATAAAATTGTATACTAAGTCCCTTTAAACAACGATCAATTAAAAATTGAAGTTCAAAACTGATAACTCGAAATACGAAATACGCTCCTAAGTAAGAAGGAAGAATTGCGCTATGGGTTTTTTGTCCTGTTAATGGAGAATGAGATCCAACTGGAAAATCTGCGGGCTGTGGCAGAAAGGAAAAACTTCTGCAGAGAGACATTGGACCCCTTTCCCTCTTACTCATAGGTGTAATCACCGGTCTCAACCTTCAACTTCTCGAGGACATAAGGTTGGCTAAAATCAGCCCCAGAAGTAGAATCCCTATGACTCCAGACAAAGACTGATGGGCATCACAATAAATAGACCTGAAGGTGATGAAGGAGACCCATTTACCTATCCTAAAATGTTCCTATTCCTTGTTTTCGACCCCAGTTCAAGGTAAATATTGTCAGTTTCTGTTTAGCGTACCTTCTTGATTTTGAAGTTTGACTGTATAGCAAAATCGCAGTTTTTGCGAGTAGGTACATCTTTTAATGGAGTCCTTGCATTCTGATTCACTGTTCTTATTCAAAAGACTACTTGACGTTTATCTACGAACGTTCATTATAAGCAAGCAATATGTCCGATCGTTTATTTGGCCACTCGTTCCTATGGGAAAATGTAGAATTGAATCTTCTATCATAGATTCATGGGCTCTACCTACTGACGAACCAAATAGAACACAAAAAAAAGGGGCGCGTGCAGGTCCGCACACCTGATCGAAGTGAAACTTTTTAAAAAGTATCGGATAGAAGACAAAAAAAAAATTATTTTTGCGAAAAATTTATAAAACATTCTTATCAATCTATCTCTCTCCTCTGTATGTCGTTAAAAGAGACCAATAAGAAAAGAAGAAAGTCTCTTAACCATAATCCTTATCAAATAACAACCATATACATCTGCGAAAAAAAGTATCGGATCGCCATTCAAATGCACAATCTCTTGTTTATAATATTGCATGTGCATCTCCTTTCCTTTTATTCCTCTCTTCCTTTGGAATCTAAACAACTACCCAACCACCCTGTTACCTAATATTGGAATGAAATTCATACTACGTGGCGATATCCGTAATGGATGTACCGTATTTGATTTAATGTATACCTTTCTTTCTCCTACTCTCTACACTCTACGTTACATCTTTCTTCTCCCTAGTAGAACTTTACACGTTACATTTTCTTGAAATTTCACTCTCCATTCTCGCTCGATAATTCAATATCAAGTCGCCGCCTAAGAAGTTTCACTTCAAAAATCCGTTACTGTCCGTTTTTTTCGAAGCCATTTGCAGTGATAAGCTTGAAGCATTGACCATCATCGCCCAACTCCTCTTGCTACCTTTGGCAACAAAAAATATCTCTTTAAAACTGGTCCAAGTAGATCAGGAAATCCATATTAGCGTCAAAAAAATCATTTCGTCCTCGCACTAATCCAGCACCCAATCCACCCCAATTCATAAAGACCCCACCAGGGTAGGCGCTCATTACAGCGGACTACCTCTCAAACCTTCACCAAAATGAAGTCGACAGCTTAATGACTTTCTCGATATGCCAAGAAAGAGGCGCACGGCAAAAAAAAAAAAAAAACAGGAAGGACATCCCAAGAACAATGTCAATACGAACACAAAGATAACACCGTGCGGCAAATAAAGAGGAAAATCATAAAAACGAAAATAAAATTAAAATAAAAGAAGCCACGCAAAATTAACTGAGAAAATTATACACGACTTCTGTATACGCAGAGCCAAGATGATAGGTGGTACAGCAGTGCTCCGCATGTCCTTTCAGAAATAGGAAAACCTCTCTCACACGGCTAGAGGGGTGTCTCCTCCTTTGTCTTATGCTTCTCTAGACTGCTTCCTTCCTATCACGTTTTCACGCTTTTCCTCGCTGTGTGGCTATAGCTGGGTGTGTGTGTACAAGTGGTAGAGTTGTTGCTGTCCTATAGGAATTGAAATCGCAAATGGAAAATTACTGGATGAAGGCGAACGTAAAAAAAAATATTTAACTCTCGACGATTCATATCCATCGAACGAACAGGAACTATACGGAGAAGCATTTTTTTTTCACTGCTTTTTCACTGCTTTTCAGTTTTCACCCTCGTGCAAGTCATAACGACGACAACGGTTGAGGAAGAAAAGGTTCCTTCCTCCATTTAGGCACTGTGCACTGACACCGCATAATTCCTGTTGTTGCCTTCGAAGGACTCAGGGAATCGGTGCTCGTTCGGGCTGCCGTCGTTAACTGACAATGAGTATAGGAATTAATAATAAAAAAAAACGAAACGAATTCGAAAAAGGGAAGAGTAGATTTAAAAAAAATATATTTTTCGAAGAGAGTGAGCGAATAAATCGCTTTTGTAACTCACAGGCATCTGTCGCGTGCTTCTGTATAGGTAGGTATATACGAGCATCAGTGTTGCTGACAGAAAGGCACCAGCAGGCAGCATGAAAACAGGACCAAAAAGAGTGGATAAGGAACGACGAGACGATGATGGCATGTCATACGTATGGATTTCAATATCCCGGGGCTTTGAAAGGATTTGTTATGCGGCCGGGTTCTGTAGCCGTAGCCGGTTTGTCAATTCAAAAAATGTCTACGGTGGTTTCAATATTTGATATGCGAGAGATTGTGAGCGCAGAAAGGACGGAAATTCGTTTTTCATTAGAGTAAAAGCGGTAAATGTGCTGTTAGTAGGTATATGATGTCAACTACTTTAGGCTAAGTAGCAGACTCTGTAGAAATAATAAAAAGAGGGTCCCAATGCAATCGCGTTTGTTTTTAAGTCAATTGAAAGTCGGTATAGGGACTATATGCGCATATTGGATGATTTCTCTAGGGCCAAATTCCGGCAACAAATGAGTGAACTCTGGGATCTGGGTATAAGACGGCGCTTGGATACATTGTCTTGGGCATTAGCATCGCAACATAAGATAAGAGTATAAGACCTATCTTTTTGGACTCGCGGTACTCTATGAGCTCAACGACTGCCTTTGGTGGTGGAGGAATTAATGAGTCGTAGGGAAAGTAAGCCGATGCAACAACAAAGGTCTCCCAATTGCCGTTTGCTGGGTAAGTAATAGTTGCAGCAACCAAATCTTGGGCACAAAACCGTTTGATTTTAAATGCCGTGAGGGATTTCGATACAACAAGACATGTCCTAGGTCTCTCGGACAGTTCATCGTAAAGAACGTTGTATGAACCGCTCAACTCACCAAGGCCACAGATGCGATTTTTCCACACCCATGGTTCCTGGATGGATGTTATGCGGTTTTTTTGTCCTACTGACAGCAAGCCTCATACTTAGAAGAGCCGTAGCAGCCTTGCAGTGCTGTATGTTAACCTGAGTAAACAAAATGGATGTAAACTCTGGGTTACGAACTGATAGAGAGGAGACAGCGGCATCCTTATAGGACGGCCTCTTATCTCGCACCTCAGCTGTTCTGCGTTCAAAAGAATCTCTCTGACCTTCAGGTTGGTTAGTTTCAGTTGGTGAGACCTCCACCCACCTGTTCCTTTTCAAAGGCACCGCCGGAGAGCTGAAAGAAGTGCTTGCGCCTTCAGCAGATAAAGCACCTTTGCGCCGCAGATCCATTAGCTTCTTCCTTTTCTTCTTCAGCTGTCCCTTAGACAGGCGCAGCTCAAGGACCGCCTCTTCAGGAGCCCGTTCAACCAAGGTATCCCGAGTCTGACCGTCAGTGGCAGTGCAGTGGGCCACAGCCTGTCTCACGCTCAATTTGCCAAGTAAAGTGTAAGTAATAATTAACATGACGACGTCGACTTGGATCTAGTAAAACATTTTGGGCGAAGACCCCAATTGCCTGTTGCCCATAGGCACTTCTCTTTTAGGGCAGCTCTAATTGTTACAGATATTAGTCCGACTTTGGCAGATGCCTAATATCAAAGGGCACGGTAGTGCCCCAGCCAAATTCTCTAGTAAAGGTACTTACCCTTTTTACAGGAACAAACTCAGGCTGTCTTCGACCCCCCTCTAACTTCGAAACCAATTCAGCCAAAAACTTCTAACTTGAAACATTTACCAAGCTCATTAAAAACGTCCACCTCACCAAATTTCATCATAAAGTTATGAAGCACTTCCGGCCATCCTAGAATCGTGAAATTTGGCAGAATGCTGGATCCTGTAGTGCATACACTGGGAAAAGTCAACAACTTTTTGTACTCAGGGGGCGTGGTAGACGCCCACTTTAGAAATTTGGTTATTAGTTATTTGGGCCACTTGCACTTCCCCTTGCCGTAGAATATTAAAATTTGATAGAGCGGTAGGACTTCCAGTGTACCGAAAGAAAAAAAATTAATTACCCGCACGGCTTTGCCCATGCACTGAAATTGTATTGCTTATAGTTCTTAGATAATAATATTCTTTCGTAAAATGCGAAAAATGAGAAAATTCGATTTTCTGGAATTTTCTTTCTGCGTAAACCTGAATACGAACAAAAATGAAAATCGGATCAGCGGTTATCGATTTATAACGTCATCGAGTTTCACCACATAGAAGATGTTTTTTGTCCAATTTTCACCAATCTTACAGCAACACTCCTAAGCCAATACCTAAAATTGTCTGTAAGTTTCAACTCTATCGATTGGGCGGTTTTCGAGATATACGATTTTGAATATTTTTTTTGTATGGAAGGTGCCCCGACCCTTTCTCCAGTTAACAACTTTCGTATTTATTCACATTTTAAACCTTCTCTGGACTTCCACAAATAGTTCAAGACCAAAATTAACCAAATCGGTCCAGCCGTTCTCGACTTTTATTGAGACTAACGAACAGCAGTTCATTTTTATATAGATTTAAACCTAGTAGATATTTTAAAAAAATTCAAAAACATTTTTAACTCATTTTCGAGTTTGCAACAGAATAACAAAAACTTTAAAATTACAGTATAATATAATAATAATAATAATAATAATAATAATAATCAATCTTTTCTGAAGACTTTCCACTAAAATCCGTCATTTTACACATAAATAAATATTTGGCGCAACAGCTCCGTATAGGCACGACCATTCTCACAACCATTTGTTTTGTGAGTTTTTATTTTTGAAAGGGATGCCGAGTTCGAACGGCTGATTTGAGAAGCTTTTTCAGCACAGTTAGATTCTCGGATGTTTGTCAAACGTTCGCGAGAGATATGGTGCAGTGGAAAAAAGCTTAAGATGTAATTTGTATTTTCCGCGGGGATCGAACCTGGGGACCCCTCGTACAGTAGTCCAGCACACTGACCATTCAGCCACTGTGCCCATCCAGCATCCTAATATGGTGCTATATAGTTCCAGACCACCTTAATGTTTTCGAAAAGCTCTTCGCCATTTCTTGATTTTTTTGCTTTTAATGCTCTTTCGATTTGGGCCCACAAGTTTTCAATTGAGTTCTGGACGGGACTTTGGACGAGTCAATCCAAAACATTAATTTTGTTATCTGTAATCTATTGCTTTACTCTCAGCGGAGTATGCTAAGGATCATTGTGATGTTAGAAATCATATGTTACTGGAATGTATACTAATATACTTTTATAAGCGTGTTGATCAAGGGTCGACCCTTTACAACTAAAGGATCAACACAGAACCGAGAAGATGCACTGCAGACCATTCCTTTCTCTCCTCCATGCTTCATGGTCTGAAGTGTGTTCTTTGGCTTTCTTTGGGATAGTTTTGCGCCCAATCTCCTTTCTTTTGCGGTTCTCAAAACTTCCGGTCTTCTTAGAAACGTATTTCCCCGAAAACAAGGTTCGTAGAACAACCTAACCTTTTCGCTATCAACGCCATTGATTGATTCGTTTCCATTTTGATAGCTCTGCGAAGTTCTGGAGTATCACGATTTATTTTTACGCATTTTTGCGTACTTTCATTGAAATGTCGACTTATTTCAGGAATTTGCTGACTGTATAGAAATAATGCAAATCGGCCCAGCGCCAGCGGTTATCGAGTTATATCTAACGTCATCGAATTTCACCCCATAGAAGATGTTTTTTGTTTGGGAGGTCCCACGCTCCTTTGACCAATTTTCACAGGGAATATCCCGGGCCAATACCTAAGATCACCTGTAAATTTGATCTCAATTGATGGTTTTCGTGATATAAGATTTTGATTGTTTTTGTTTGTATGGGAGGCGCCATACAAGAACACCCCTGGGCCTAAACAACCATTCACACAAGATCGACCAATTATCTACGAACGAACGAATATTCGCAAGTTGTAACAGTCCGTTCACATGAACACTTTTCTAGGTCGCGACAGTTCTCGCATTTCAGCCATCAGCTGTATTAAAAAAAAACAAGTTTATAAACAGTTTAAATAACGAAATTTTGTCCTACAGACTTTTTGCCGCGAACGAAAACACCCTTGCCCCTTGCCGCGAATTGTCAAAGTTCGCAATCCACATCAGTTCCACAAACTAGCGAATAACATATTCCTTCGGCTTCGAATTTAACCTAAAATTAGAAATGCCGCCCGTTTTTTTTTAAATCGAATCGAAACTTGCTAAATTTTAAGGGTTTCAGTCGGCAAATTCACCTAGGTATGCCGACCGTGCTTTTTAAAATCGAAATTAGCTAAATTTTAAGGAGTTCATGTGGAACCGTTGAAAATGCCGTCTTGTAGGTATACATTTACAAGCTTAAAACCTATACCTAATGAAAATCCAAACCTAAGACCTAATTTTTGAAAATTGCTCGTTAATTTGCCGACTCTTGAAAAGCGTGGATGGGTTCAGCGCCCCCCCTCGCTACGTGTCAGGGTGTCTTGGAACTATGTTGCTTAGAAAGTTGTCTTATGGGAGTTGTGTCAAATCTTATCTGACATAGAGACCTCTTTTGAATATCTGCCAATTGGTAGTGATACTGCTAACGGTGGAGCTATAGCTATGTTTAAGTCTAGAACTTCCTGCCTATCACTATTTGTATCCCTCTCGAGTTACAGAATCTTACCCGTGTCTTGACGTCTTTTGAATATGCCGATGGGGCTCAGCCAAGAACGAAGCCCAAGGCTAGAAACTTTCTTATAAGCTTTTGAGTTTGGTTGTCACCGATTATGCGACGGCGTTCATAAGTTGTAGTCGACCTCATTGCACTGTTGCATAGCAGTTTTCAGCTTTAAGGAAGTCCCTTCTCTTGGCAGACACCCCGGCAGATATGGTAGGTCGGACTTGGAATTCTATTCCACTAGTTGAGCAACGGCAGGTGTAAGTTTTTCTTTTCATATCGTGACATTTGACCTAATGGAATTACTAATCTTCCCCCAGAAATAAACTTCCAACTCTACTTCTTTGTAAAAAGAGACCGTGACGATAATGCTCGGGGAATACAGTCGATGGTGCGTTCGACCAATGTTAGACCTAAAATGGTTGAAAAGATATTGGAAGTTGTATTTAGTGTTTTTTAAACAAACTAGGTGAGTTCATCACAAATCACTACACCTTCGGAGAAGTGTCCTTCAGTATTTTACACTCCGTGGACCATCTCAAATACTCGGCCAACATAATATGTGTTGTTGTTGTGGGGTTTTAAAGGAGGTGGGGTTATCCCTACAGTTTTGTGAAAGCATATTCTTCATATCATTGTTCGACGAGTCACCGCAAATGCTTGATCATAACAGTCGAGGTTATAAATGACTATTTTTGGAAAAAGCAACCCCCATGAATACGCTCTCTTAGCTGTCCTAAAAACACGGCCAACACACTAAGCTAAGTAATTTTCCGTCAAACGGACTATTTCCAACTTGAATTTTAGTATTTCGAATCGAAAGCTCATTGGTAATGTCACCAGTGCAACTTTAGCTCTCATAAGAATGGAAACTTCCTCGTGTAACGGTCAACAAAAATTTGGAAATAATTTCGAAATCACATCCCTTTCATACTCCACTGCAATGCTCGACCATATGCTACATACCAATGCTAACAAACCGGACAACGAATTCTGGTCTCACCCAAGTATATAAGCAAACACCACATGGAGCTGGTTGTAGGCACAACTCGCACCTTAAAATTCTGGCCCATAGTCAATCTCTCGTGATTGTTGCAACTACACACATGCGACACATGGTTTCGACAACTAAAATCCTATGAGCGGTGTAGGTATATCAAAGGCTGAATGCAGCACATGTCCCATAAGTTCATGCCGTAGCATCATCGACTCCGTATACCCACCTCAGTCAATACAGGACTCACACCATATTATATTCGATTTAACGGATCGAATGTGGGATAGTGTACTGTAAAGCCGTTTCGTGTAAATGGGGGAGGGTGGCAGGCATAAATGCATATACAGTCCTTCATCATCATCATCATGAGATCCTTGCCAGTGATACGCAAACGGGGTGGATGGCGGCGCGCGGTATAGGGAAGAGCACGCTGCTGGCATCATCATCAATTATTTGTGAATGGTATTTGTAGGGATACAGCTCGCTAGAGCAGGGTTGCTTGCAAAACGAGGATACCCAGAGAGAATATATTCATTCAAAGGGGTGAATCGTGGATACCATCCGTATCCGTGGGATGCGGGGCGGGGTGTATTTTATTTGCATGTGTATTTATACGCTTTTGACCTGTTTGCTGGCGCTCTCTGTTTGCTACTACAGATTACGGTCCGTAGACAACACACAGCCCAACAACTGCTGTATTGGCAGTGGCAGGCAGGATCCCAAATGAATATCTATGTGCGGTCTTGAATTATGATGTTCGAGTTGGGGTGGCTTGCGAATACATATTGGGAATGAGTAGGAACATGAATTTAATCACAGGTAAATGAACATGCGAATTTTCTAAAAAGCATAACGATTGGCATTCTACAAATGATATCGAAATAAATTGCAGGAAAAAAAAAAATATTTAATTTGCGCTCACAGAAGGCACAAACAGACAGGATTCACTTAAATCGAAACGAATTGTTTTGGGAGCCTATAAACATACAATATTCAGTCGATGAACACAATATGGCTGATTTATTTTGAAGAGCCCATTGGAATGGGCAGAGGCGATAAACGCAAGAGGATTTTCACAAATTGAACTGCATTGATGGGTTAATGGGGATAATTGGTTTTTAGAGGGGTAAAGAATTAAATTCCTGCACAAACGAGAATGGGGTATCGCACATTGTTTTTAAATGCCTGGTGGGGTGTTAATGAATTGAAAATGCTGAAAATGGCATTTCAACTGCATTTCGACTTGTTCTTTGTTTCTCCTTTTGATGGAGTTACCGACGGGGGTGGACTCTTGAATGCGTATTGCTGTTTAATTAGGAAACGTCTTTCAGAATACTGACCGTCGGTAGGTGGAAGCTAAGATGGACCACGGATGCAAGAAACATTAACAATAGGAGAAAAAATTATGTATTTATACAAAAAATACATTCAGACACAAAAACACAAGCAGACAAAAGGTCTGTAAAAGATACCCACCTTTATGAGTAATTCAAAGCTTACCTCAAAACAAACTGGCGGTAAGCGGAGAATATACGCACAGCCAATAATATTTAACATGAACAACGATAAGCCCAGGCAGCACCCCAAACTAACAGGTCCAAAGTGGGAATAGACTTACTTCGAAAAAGACCGACTTTACATCCAGCAGCGCAGAAGCTGAGAACTTTGCAGCACCAACTGAGCACCAACAAATAATGACCACAGCCAGCGTAGGGGGTGCAGCAGTGTCTAGAATGTCATCTAGGAGGGGGCACTTGTTGCTTGTAGAATGAAGAAATCAGAACGCTCAGAGCAACGTGTCTCCGAGTCCGACGCAGATTCCCACTATCCAGGGGAAGGCCAGAGTTCCAAGAACGATTAGCTACCTTCAGGCTAGCAAGACGGGATCTCGAAAAGGTCATTAAAGAGAGCAAGGCGAAATGTTTTAAGGAACTCTGACCTGGAATCTGATGAAAAATCTGAAGAGGTGTGAGTCCCTACAAATATCCTACCTGACAATAGTGGAACACCTAAACCCGCAAATATAAGGAGAAGAGCGACATCTAGGTACTGTGGAAAGCCAGGTGGGATAACACGGAAAAAGCCCTCACATTGAATAAGACATATATTGAGGTCGGAAGGTAAGTGCTTAAAGATTATATTCATTTATAGCGAGAGTGCAGGAAGACTTGAGAAGATTAAGAGTAAGAGCCGAAGTGGCAGACCCAGATGATCTTTGACTAGCCCACTAATAAGGTCTTCGGAATTCCTGTAGTTGACTGGGCCATATGTATACTAAACTTTGGGAAATGTCTACCAAGTCGCTTTTTCAACACATTCCTTGATATTTATCAACATTTCTCACTTCCGTCTGTTGGCATATGACTCAGGAAAACCTCAAAGTCTCTCAAACTGACTGGCAGGAAAGCATTTTCAAAACTTGAAAAGTTTTATCATAAGATTTTGTTTTCAAATTTGAAAAGTGCGCATGAAAAGTCATTCGTGACACTTAAATTTTTATTTTTCCCTTTTTCCGCTCTGGGCATCGGACCTGTATACTTCACTCAGGTCATTGGCAAACGCATTATCTACTACACCATGACAAGTTATAGGGATCGTGCTGTGGTGAGAAACTAAAGACTTGCGACATCGTTACATCACTCAAATCGAGACGAAAACCTACTGTGCTCAACCTCGAAGGTGTCATGAGCAACTCAGACCTCAGAAGTCCGGATTTCTGGTTATTGGAGGGTTTATTTCTGATGGTGGCGAACAAACTCATAACCTTTCTTAGGGATCTCCTATTATGGGCATTATGACCAACAATGTGTGAAAATTAAGAAGAAATAATTAGCAGCCCACCGAAAAAGTGTAAAAGGTGATACATGTTTACAACTTGAACGTCATAGTATAACTCAAGGCTATAGCGCCCAACATGAAATCCATAGTAATGGTTTTAAAAAAGAAGCATGACAAACGTCTGCTTGCTTAAAAATAAAAAAAACTATAGCCTCTGCCTTTTCGAATGTGAACCATCCGCGAGTAGAACCCTCAAGAAAATTAGGGCTAGATGCATGATACAACAAGACAAGATATGGCATTGCGCTTGTCGTTCATTCTTGCTGTTCATCGGAATTCATCTGTCAACCACTTATATTTCCTGCGAAGATATGGAAGTACTATTGGCGCGAAAGTACAAATTTGTGATTTTGTTAAATTATTATTGTTATTAATTAAACAAATAATAGTACATTTGTAAAAGGGATATTTGCTCTGTATTTGAGTGCAAATATAATTAAAGAAAAACAAAAAGAAACATTAGAAACAGCTCCACAACTTTCCAATGAATAAAAAATGTTTTAGGGCAAATAATTTTCTTTATCTTTAAACGATAAGACCGAATTAATTAAAAAAATAAAGACTTTATAGGCTGCATTTTGTGAAAGATGACTTCATAAATATTATTTAATATGAAATGGGTAGGTAAACTGGCATTTTAATGCAGTTGCATTTATGCTTAATAATGCACTTTCTTTGATAGGACTTCGAGTCTGCAGCGTATTGGTGGTCTTTCAAAGCCATCTGAAACTATGATGATATACCAGTTAACAAAACTATATGAATAACTGAATTGATTTAACTGCAATATCCGTAGTAAAAACACTCTTCTTCCATTCGCGAATGTATACTTTTGGATTCGCTTCCTTAATCGCAAAATAGTCGACGAAAAACCACAAGAAAACGAAAATATAATAAATAATTAACTAAACTACTTGTTTTTTAATCATTTTATTTTTATTTAATTCAGAACACAGTGTTTTTTATACATTTTTTTCATACGCCGCACCGAGCAAAAACATACAAACGAACGTTAAATGTTTTCCAAACATTTTTAACACAATTCCGAAACTATATTTACTATATTATAGAATTTATTTAAACATTTATATGAACAGCACAAGACATTTGCACAGACTTTCTCAAGACATTTGCACAGACATTGACTGTGGAAGTACAGAAGAAATTGCATACCATTCCCACCGGAGTGTTAACCAAAAGTGGTAGCCTGGTCGAATGATTGTTCTCTATTCTATAGAATAAATTTCGATATTTTGAAACTCGGTTCCTCGATACGCATTTTCAGAGTTCTACATAACAATTTTAAAGGAAAAATATAACAACTATCTGAAGGTATCTCGGGACGCTGGCACTTTTGAAGCGTTATGTAGGTTTGCCCTTCCCAAGAGATGTATTTAAAAAAATATTCGATCCTCCATCAGGGCACACCTATAGCACATTTTTGACAGCTTGAGTCGAAGCTTGAGGCTTTTGTCCAAACTGAAGTATATACCACCTGCTCTCACCACTGTTGTTCTTAAAGCTCAACTGCAGCCATGTATTTCGCTATAGAATAATTCTCGTTGTGAAGAAGAATGGCTACTTTCCTTATCTATTGAACAGAGACACCGAACAAGATGTGATTCCGCAAATTCGGAGCCAGCAAACAAAAAGATTTAAGGTGACACCGTTCCGGTTTAACGCCGTACGTTCATAAAGAAGATTCTTCGCCTCTAGATACGTGTCCGAGAACATTCGAGGAGAAATAGTCATCTGAATATGGGTTCTACGCCCAGGTACGAATATTGACGCCTCAGCTACAGTGGCCGACATAAGTAAGGGTCCGCCAAATAACTTTTTTTTTTGAAAATGCTATAAAAAAAAACTACTGTTTTTCTCAAATTTCTTTTTTTATTTGAAAGTACAATCCTTCCGGTTAATAATGGAAAATAATTTCATTCAAATGGCTGCCTCGGCTGGCCATGCCACACGATCGGTCCAATTTTTAAGCACATTATCGATTGTGTGCAGCTGTATTTCACCAATGGCTTCACGAATATTGTCCTTTAAAGCGTCAATTGTCTCTGGCATGTCGGCGTAACACTTATCTTTTACGGCACCCCACAAATAATAGTCCAACGGTGTCAAATCGCAGCTCCGCGGTGGCCAAACGACATCAGCTCTGCGGCTGATAATGCGATCTTCAAAAACTGGGCGCAAAACATCGAGTGTATCTTCGGCTGTGTGGCACGTAGCGCCGTCCTGTTGAAACCAAATGTTGCCAATATCCTCCTCTTCAATTTTTGTGAACAAAAATTCGTTCAACATGGCCCGATAACGATCGCCATTGACTGTAACGGCCACTCCTTGCTCATTTTCGAAAAAAAATGGCCCAATTATGCCTCTGGACCAAAATCCGCACCAAACAGTGACTCGTTTTGGGTATACGCACTGTTTTTGGCTTTTCACGCTTTGGTTTATCGATAAGGATGCCAGTTTCTTTCACTTTTTTCACAAGATAACGAACATACGGAGCTGACGGTGCTTCTCTTCTTCCAAAATCCGTACGCAATTTTCGCACACATTCTGCAACATTACCATGATTTTCAAAGTAATGTCGCAATATTTCCCAGCGTTGTTCAAGCGTATACACAACCATATTCGTTCAGCGGAAGGATAAAACTAATTATCTGTCAAATCAGACATGAGCTAAGTGTTACCATTCGCGAAATAAGCACTAGTTGAAAAAAAAAAACGTTAGATAGAAGGCGGACCCTTTATTTTGACAAAACTAAAGTTAATTCTGCTCATACTTTGATAATTCCCAGTCACTATTAGAATTGTTTGGAGAACTTTTTGCATCAAAAAAAAATTTTTTTTTGACACCGAGGAAAAAAGTAAAAAAAGAAGACATTCACAAAAATTCTAAATTCTAAAATTTTTAAATGGGTACTTAATGGGTTAAGGAAAGTTTTGTATCATTCAAAGGGAATTTAAATGACCTTTCCATTGGTGCCAACATTTACATGAAGTAACTTTCAAATTATGAGCAGAATTAACTTTAGTTTTGTCAAAATACTTGTGTCGGCCTCTGTAAGCCTTAGATGACTCTTTAGGGTGACAATATTTATGAAGAAGAAGAAAATATTGCCACCAAATAAGAGGTCGCAGGTTTTAATATAAAAATCCATTCCTCTGTTGGAAGACAAGTGGTGTGAATACGATCTCGTACAATACCAACATACAGAAAGACAAAATCCTTTAATGTTCGTCATCTTTGTTCCTCGCGCTCCATATTCAAATTTAACATCAGCGCTTGGTCGCGATTTTACTGCGCTAATCAAAGTCGCATTCTGAAGAACCCAAAGAGCTCCACATGCAAACTCCCCGCGTGTGTAGATAAAAGGGCTGCCATGCGCGCCAAATATTTGCTGTTCGACTCCATTCGACCGAATACGTTTTTGAATCCATAAAGTCTCACACTTCGCTTGGCGGAGGGAGACTATACTCGGATTCGGAATTCGGATCCTATGGATGGTGGCGCGCGGTGTTGTTGTACTTTGTATAGCCAGCCGCACCACATACTTTGCCATGGCTCACTTGGTGCGGCGTTTTTTTTATTTTTTTTTATTCCCAGTTTTCTTTTCATTTCGTTTGTGTGTGGCACGGGCGGCGCATTGTTTCACAATATGGATGTGGGAAAACGGAAAAGCTTTTATGAAAATGTAATAAAAATGTTTTCCAGTTGAAGTTGTTGTTGGTGGCTGACAACTATCTCTCCGTCTCTCTCTCTCTCTCTGTTTCGCCACCCATCCTGACAGAGGGGAGGTTGGTTTATATTTTTCTGGTATTTTCCTATTTCCGGCAGAAGGACGAATTTATGTGGGAGTGTGGGGGGGGCATTGAGGATTCAAGTAAAAAGACGATAAGGAAGAATATATGAGGCGAAGAGAAAAGTTGGTGGGACTTGTGTTTTTTTTTTTTCGAAATTTATTGCGTTTTCCAGATGAAGGGGTGGATTGTGTTTCTTTTCTGTAATCCTTTATTCAGGTGATTGATTAATTGTTGCGAGACATTAATCCGTATTTTAGGTAGATATATAAGGGTTTGTGCAGATCTAACGGGAAATGTGAACAAAATAGGGAATGCGAGTTATGAAGGTGGTTAGAGGGGCGCGGAGCTCATTTTAAGGAAATTCTACAGATAAATATTTTGAAAAATATAGGTAAACTACAACACGAGGTGGCTCAGTGGTTAGTGTGTTAAATTGCGAGGGATCTCAGTTCTAACCCCTCGCTTAAATACAATTTCTATTCCTTAAGTACCTATATAATGAATCACGCAAACTCGACACACGAGCCGAACAGATCTACCTGAGGACAGTTTGAACATGTCTTCATGTCCCTCTTGTAGATTATGGTTTCTTATATACACTTGAACTAAAAAAATACACAACCCTATCTAGAACCCGATATGGTTGGGAAATATTGTACACCCGGAGGGACTGACGTTACGTATTAATTCACAAGGCTGGTTAGCAACTTCTGCTATGTCATCTGCCAGATTAGTTATTCTTAGTCATGGGACTTTTCTTAGTTCTAATCTTTATAAAGGGACAATTGCGACTGGTTTCGTCAGAAATTGGTCGGAAATTGAGTAGAGCGTATACTGTCGAGAGCTTCCTTATTATTTTCTTTATACAAGACTGTAGTCGTGTATGGAGTGATTGAGTTAACCATTCTGATTAGCAGTAAAAATATCCTCCTGACGTATCCGGGCTCACCAAAACTTGGCAGCATGCGGGAAAGAGCTATCGTACTTGGCTTGCGTTTTAAATTTTAGCCTGCTGTCCAACATTAGTCCGTATGGCGTATATATAAATACATTAAAGTTTTCCGTAATAATTTGGCTTTCTATCCGAAATTTTGTATATTCCATTGCCTTTCGGGTGGTTATTATATAAGTTTCAGCTAGTTCTATTCCGTCAGACACAATTTTAGTTTTTGCGGACTCTATGTCGCAAATGAATTTGCACACTGCAATTCCGGTGATATTGTCGTACTTTCATTATATTCCACATAGGAGAAGCCACAAGACCGAATCGTGTTGGCCTTACGCGATAACATTGTGGTACTTAACGCCATCGGTAGTCTAGAACCTCAAGTTAGTTAGTGTTAGTGAAGTATTTCCTAATGATTTAGCTACACTGTAAACTACGCCCTATATTCACAATACAGGTCAGCTTCAAGCAGTTATAAAATCGAAAGAGTGGTCATTTGCTCGAACGACAACAATAACATGGAATAAAGTGTCAATCGCGACATGCATGACGCTGTAGAGTGTATAGTAAATCGTTCAGTGTAACGCTTAAGACATTGTAAATCAGTCCCAACAGCAATGCGAAAAGGCGATCATATAGTCATTCAAATCGGTTATTTGGTGGTGATATTCAAATAGAGTCAACCGTGTCACGCTTGACAAGCTATCGCACACAGAATGATCTACTTATACTTATCGGGCTCCCGACCCGTAAAGAGTCTCTGCCTGAGACACTGCAGCCTTCCATCCTCTACGATCCCGGGCACGTTGGCGTTGCTGCAAGTTGTCCAGACCTAGCGCTCTGGCATCCGCGATGGCCGAAACGGAGGTTCGGTCTTCCTTGCCTTCTCGAACCCGCGGCTGGGATTCGAAGATCCTCTTAGCTGGATCATTATTGTCCATTCGCTCGATGTGGCCGAGCCAATGTAGTCGACGTGTTTTGGCTTTTTGGACTACATCCACATCTTAGTACAGCTAATAGAGTTCGCGGTTGTATCTTCTCCTCCATTCGCCCTCCTCAGAACACCGTCGAAGTAATTTTCTTTTGAAGGAGCCCAGTATCAGATCTCCCTTCTTGCTTATCGTCCAGCACTCGCCGCCATAAAGCAGAGCTGGCAGGTTAATGGTTTTGTATAGCACACATTTCGTCCTTCGAGTTAGAAGTTTTGAACCCAATTGTTTGGCCAAACCGAAGTAGCAACGGTTTGCTAGGGTAATTCCTCGCCGGATCTCCACTAGGGTATCATTCGTGGAGTTCATGTTTACTCCGATGTAGGTGAACTCCTTAACTACCTCGAAGTTGTTGCTATCAATAGTGACGTTTTGTCCTAGGCGGTGGACTGATGCTTGTTTGTTTGCTGATAGCATGTACTTAGTCTTGCCTGTTCTTCAATCACCGTGAATGCTTCTATCACCGCACGCTGGGAGCGACCGCCTAGCAGCTGGACGGACCTGTTGAAGATAGTGCCTTCCGTGTTTACACCTGCCCTCCAGTACGAGATTGAAGAAGTCGCATGATAGCGCGTCTCCTTGCCGAAATCCGGTGCAAGTTTGAAATAGATCGGAGGAGCTGCTTCCAAACTGCACGTTGCAGCGCGTGTTTTCCTGCTTCACACGGCACAGCTGAATCAGTTTTGCCGGTATTCCGAATTCGGCCATCGCCATATAGAGCTCCTGAGGATGTATGCTATCATACGAGTCGACGTTTCCCCCTCGGGATGTGTGCACGTCGAGAATGTTAAATGCGTGCCTCGCATCGATTAGCCCATGGTCGATTTGGTTGGCGGTTCGACCGTCTGGAGAGCGCCAGGTTGCGCCACAGAATGATCACTTTAGGAAAAATTCCTAGCGACACGTCAGCATGTCAAGGAATGACATATTGAATGGCAGCTTTCCTTTGACCGCTAGATGTCTATCACATAATAGGTATCCCGTATCCCAAATGGGGGAATGACCGCGTCATAGTCAATGGAACACGTCCAATAACAGATTTTCGTCAAAACATCGCATTCTTCTCTTTCGTTTCGCACTAAGAAATAAAACGATAGATACTAGAACAATGATAAAGAACGTTGTTCTGATTCCAGAAATCGGAACTATCTCTTTTTCTCTTATACATCAATAACTTTTTTTTCCTTAAATCAAGCATTTCTGTTTGCATTCCATGAGGGATCATTTAACAAAAATCGGGCAAAATTTTCGTGTTTCGTTTCGACAGAAAATCAAAGCATCTTTCTCCCTTCTCCACTTAGCAGCACTTAGGTCCTTTTTTATGTTCAACCAAATATACCAGAGCTCTAGAGGAGTTAACAACATTTTACAATTGCCGAGGCTGACAAACTCGTTTATAGGTGCTACCCTCCTGCTGCAAAGTCGTTTCATTATCCGAAAGATCTGCTTCTGCACACTTTAATTTTACACAATTAATCGAATGGTTACGAAATCCCCTTAATCATTATCAAACTCGCAATTTTATTGCCCCAATGCATTACGTCCGCATAAGAATATTTTCTGCAGGGGATTACTAATGCCATTTTTTTTCAGTGTTCTCCTTCTCCCTGCACTATTTATCACATATACATATGTACTGTGCATATAACTACTTCGATCACTTCAATTGCCGGTTGCGCCGGCCGCCTTAAATGCTGATAACTTGTTAGGCAACCGATTGAGTTCTGTTTCTGTGTTGTTATTACGATTAGCTAACAAATTTTGTAACGCTTATAACAGAGCAGAAAAATAATAAAAAGATTTTCTTTTCCTATTTTGCAATCATAGGGGTGGAAAAAAAATGTTAGAAGGGTTGTTCTTTGAATAATCTCTAAATTGAAAATATTGTAGAATAGAGACCATCGTCGTCTTCTCCATGGGGTTGGATGTAGAACGAGGACTTTGCCGTTTTCGATTTGAATTTATTATTATTGTTCGTATTTCTTTTTGTTCAGTCTTTATCTGGATTGCATGTACAAATCGATTACGTCATTGAGATTTGTGTAATAAAATGTCTGTTGCGGTAGAATGTTGTTGTTGATTGAGAGTTTTAGTTTATACATATTTGCAAATATATGCACTTTAGCCGAATAACATTTCTCGTTAAAGAAATTCTTTATTTCTAATAGGTTAAGGAGCACGTAGCTGATAGCGCAAATTATCTCGCCTTAACATAGTGGCAAACTCATGAAGATTATGCAAATGTAACCAATGGAAGGCAACCGACAGGACCTCCTAGCGAAATCAGCGAAGTACGAATGAGATGACATCATCTTTCGAGACTCTGATAACAATACCTATATTGATCTGCAAGGAAGCCCTTATGGATATGCGGAAGACATATGTGCTCCAAGGCTATCTGGTACCTTACTGAGTCTCTCACGAACGTCTGACAAACATCGAGAAAGGTTCCTACTTCAGGCGTTCGGACTCGGTATGTAGGTAAGTCCCTTCCATTCGTCCCAAAAATAAAAATAAAAATAAAAACCACGGAAACGAAAGGTTGTGAAAGGCTAGGCCTAGGGTTCCTATATATGACCCTGCTGCACCAACTATTTATTTATTTGGACTCTAGATCTAGAGATCACAATGGGCTTATTCTTGCCTAAGTGAGGCTGCACTGCACACTCGTTGTGGCTGCCATCCTAACCTAACCTACCCTAAACGAGAATAGTTCGCAATAAACTTTTGATCACCGGACAACGTAGCGTTAATCGCTTCAGAAAAGCACTCTCAAACACATTCCGATTTTCGGCAAGTCATTCTCCGTAAAGCAGTGTCATTGACCTTTGGAGGGAAATATTTTCGAACGTGTTGATAAATTTCTATCCCCAATTTAAGGGCCCTGAAAAGATTCAACATCTGGCTTGTCTGTGTATCACAGGTCGAGTGAAACTGTTTAAAGTTTTGAAAATGCTTACCAATTGTGTCCGTAAAGACTATGGTATAATAACGAAGCATTAGCCTGAAGGTATGTAATCACCAGGGGTGAATATTGTATTAGTACTATATTGTAGTAATAGATGTATCAAATTGTTGATTAAGTACACTCAGAGGAAAAACGAGCTAAAATCAAGAATATCAGTGTCAGATCAAGCTCGTTCGTTGACGAAAGTATGGTAATCTCGGAAAATCTTATTTCAAGTACGAAAATCTTATTTTGAGCTCGTTTCTTCAAGACCAAAAAATCTTACTTCAATCCTGTTTCGGGATTGATTTAAGCTCGAAATTCTTAAATCAAGACCAAAAAATCTTACTTCAATCCTGTTTCGGGATTGATTTAAGAATGTGGTTCTTACATTATGCGATGTCTGAAAAAAATGTATTTTGGGTATTCAAGATGTTTCGGGATTGATTTAAGAATGTGGTTCTTACATTATGCGACGCCTGAAAAAAATGTATTTTGGGTATTCAAGATCTAAACCTAAGATCTTAATTACCTACCATCTTATCATATATCATCACATCATTCATTCACATTTCACATCAGTAGATATCATAGGTAATAATATTAAATTTTCAATGTTGCCTTATGAGAATTCACTCAGTAAGTGAGTGTGAATTTTAGGAACGAATAGAAATCAAAATAAAGTACATGCGCATGCACTTTAAGTATTGTTGCGCTTGTTTCAATCATGAACAAGCTTGAAATAAGATTGTTTCATCTTATTTCAAGAACAAAAAAAGGAACTCAAGATTTTGCGAGCTCATTTGTGTTTCAATGTCCTCTTTTAAGATTGTTTCGGCTTATTTCAAGAACAATTGGTGTCATATTAAGATTTAGCACGTAAGAATGAAAAAATCTAAAATCAAGCTTGAGCATACTTGATTTTAGCTTGCGATTTTTCTCTGAGTGTAGCCTCTAACCAGATGACGCACTGTTTAGAGCCGGTGCACACTTGCGTTTTTTTACCGCGCGGTCCCACCGAGGGTGAGTACTGTAACACGCAAACGCAATAGGCTATGCCTTCCTACAATAGGAAGGCATAGCCTATACATGACATTTGGAACGCTTGGAAAGCTTTTTTCCTAAAATTCATAAAAAAAAACAATGATGTAGCCTATTCAAAAACAAAACCATCAGCCAAATTGATCATCTTGCGATCAACGTAAGTCTGCTACAGTGTTCTAGATGTCCGAACTTTCCGAACTGCCAAACATAGACTCGTTGTTGTAGCCCAGGTACGAATGCGTATATTTCAGACTCCATCAGAGGAGATTTAATGTTGAACGGCTTCAATCGCAATAAACCGCCAGAACTTTGCTGATCGAGTATCCGCGTCAAACTACCTATAAGACCTATACCGACTTCATCAAGTGTCATCAATGGAATCTATATGCCCAAGTGGCTATTGGAGACGCGTGCCGCAGGATCCACCCGATAACGAAAAAGCCTTGGCTTTATGAAGAATGACAGCAGCAAAGCAACTCGCTTACAAACCGGCGCGTAGGACGCATTTTCCACAATTGCCTGACAAAATTTACGAAATTTCTGACACATTCTCCAACAAAATTTTACTAATTTTTTCGTAATTTTGAAACACAAACATTTTCTGGCATTTACAAAAAAAAATCTGTTCAAAATGCGTAATTTCCGGAAACCTCAGTCAGTATTGTGGATATGGAAAAACAACTTTTGCTGACGACCCAAATTCCGCAATGAAGGAACCATTCAATGTGGACGATACAATTCAAGTGCAACAAGGCTGCTGAACCAGATAGGGAGCGGGTCGAACTATTTAAGGCATCTGAACTGAAGGCGACTTGTTGGAGAGCATACACCAATTCATCTCCAAGATTTGCCGAGGAAGAAGGTATGACTGATAAATAGAACGTCATCCTTCTCACGTAAGGGAGGGATTTTAACCCCCAAACACTATACCTGCGTTTGCCCCTGGTAAGCACTCAAGAGGCTAACAGACGAGTCGTGCTTATATCCTTCTACAGCCAAAAATTGCGGACCAACTGCATTCGAAAATTGACTTCATGTAGGCTTTAACTACTAAATATACGCGGCAGAATAATAAAAACAGAATGTTATTCACTTCAGATCAGTATCAATCTTCAGGGGTGGCTCTAAAACCCCTGATTGCTTGGTACTGGGGTCTACTCCGATGAACTTATCTGTTTTGCCTTCTGATGTCTTCATTAATTGCGTTTTCTTTTAAGCTGAGATCACCGCAATTGGTAAAGCGTCAGTCTATATTTCGGCTAATACAATATCAGAGAGCAATATCTTCACACACGTCGGTCGACAGTTAAACTGGCAACAAATCCCTAGCCTGCAGTGTTAAAATATAATATAAAGCGGTGACCGATTGTCACTTACATATTTACAAAATACCTGTACGGAACCTTTGCTAGGTCCCCGTCACTATGCCACCCCAGAAAACTTGCATCGGATGAGCTTTCTAGATGAACACATGTCTAGGATTCAACGACACAGCAATGCTCGCTCACACAGCTGTTCAGAAAACTGAACGCCCATGAACATCTACAAGCGCTGTTTGCTGACTTATAGAGATGTATGGTCAAAATAAAGTCTATATCATTAGGTATTATTCGTATCATCAAACGGTCCTAAGAGACCCCACGTTTCTATGATCTTATCTTTCCCTTTCCAATTAAGGATTATCTAGGAAATTTCTTCCTTAACGTCATCAGTTGACTTATAATAACACCAGCAACGCTAACCTACTGAATATTATTGGGCATTATTGGTACCGCGATTATAAGGGCTGAAGTATGGGTAGCAGCGTCTTTGTACGTAGTGCATTCCTGTCATCGATTACTCTAGTCTTCGAGCCTTTAAAGGCTGAAATATAATCGTTTAAAAAATATATGTCTAGGACAGATAGAGTGTATTGGCAGATTCTACGACAGTCTACTCTAAAGGGACAACGCGGTAGGCGACGACCTTATACTTTGGTTTGGTAGCCGTGCGCAAATGTAGGCAACCGGTCATGTGTCGAGCTGGCTAGAGAGGTATGCGCAGCGCCATAAATCAGTATGTTCTTAAAGCCCCTTCCAACTTCACAAAATGCTGAAAGTCTATCGCTCTTACGATTCTCTTCATCCATACTAATCTAATCTTATTCATTCATTCATTTTCTATGGCCCGCTTCTCCATTAAGTGAGCAACGGTTGTATGTTGCTCAAGTGGACCCTCCATAGCTCTCGATTCTCTGCCATCAACTACTAACTACTAATCTTATAAATGCGAAATTAACTCTATCTATCTGTCTATTTGTTGCCTTTTCACGCCCAAACCTCTTAACCAATCGTTATGAAATTTGGCAGAAAGGCAGTCTGGGACCTGTAGAAGGTCTGCAAACCCTATTTCTCGGCATTCATGAGAGCTAAAGTTGTAAAATTTAACACGGAAAGTCGTATGTAGAGTAGAGTAGATAGGACGGTATGTTCGGCTGTAATGTGATTGCGCTAATTTGATTTCTATAGTCGAGTAACGGACGATTTCCGTCCATGAATAAATACATAATGTATAAAAGAACTGCTCATGGCCACGTTAATAAAATAATCACGCTTATTCTGAGATTCGATCGAATCGAACATTCCTCGAATTCAAAACTTTCACTCGAATGAACTTTTCGCATTCTAAGTTTCGAGGGAATGAAGTTCATTATCGAATGACTTCATTGGATGAATTTTATTTTCGAAATCAGCTGTATAATTATTTAGCTGTCAGATTGTAAATTTTTTTTGTCGTAATTTTGAATAAAAATGGCTTTATATGTATATTTAGAGGAAGAAACGATCAAATTGAACCGTAAAATTCTACGAGACAAATCAAATCCATTTAATATGCCCGACGAAATGTAAGTTTGCATTAGGTATTTCGTTTAGACACCCTACCTACACATAAAACAGCCTTTAAATACGTTTTGGATGAACTCATCGTTCAATTACACGCCAGGACCTCTTTATCAATACCCCCGATCATAAAATTAGCTGCTATACTTAGGCTTCTAGCAGCAGGAAGCGACCAGCTTGGGGTAGGTAAAGACTTCGACATTAGCATTGCTCAGCCTACAGTGTCAAAGTGTATGAAGGAGGTCCTTAATATTTTGGAAAATATCCTATGTCCAAAATGGATAAATTTCCAAATGAACGATGCTGAGAAAGAAAGCATAAAGTTGCACTTCTATACTAAACACAGATTTCCTGGTATAGTTGGTTGCGTGGATGGAACCTACATTGCCATAAAAGCCCCTCCAATTTCTAGTAGGCACCTGTTCTACAATAGGAAGGGTTTCTATAGTATAAACGTGCTAATTGTAAGTACATATATCTAATTCCAAACTCAATGCATCACTTTTAAAGACTGTATGTACATAGATTTGTGACAACACAATGAGAATCAGGTACATAGATCCATCACATCCTGGTTCTACTCATTATGCCCTTATTTGGAAAGTTTCCGCAGCTCGAAACTATCTATTAGAGCAATACGTTGCCAATAGAAATGTGCATACTTGGCTTCTTGGTAAATATTTATCCAATTCATATTTAATGCTCCTAGTGATTGATTCTATTTTATACGAAAGGTGATTCTGGATATGCTTTAGAGCCCCGTTTCGTTCACCTGTTACTGGTAGTCCCGAAAGCAAATACAACATTCAGCACAAAATCGCTTTAGATGCTGCCTCAAAGCCAGACAACTTCACTATACCCCAGAAAAGGCGGCCCAAATATCGAATGTCTGTGCAGCATTGCACAATATCTGCACTCACTACAGGGTCGAAGAAGCCCCTATAGTAGATAACTTCGAATATAATTCTTCTGACCCTGTTAGGGAACATGAGTACGAAGACATCAGCGACGGAAGATATACTGATGAAGCAAGAAGTATGCGAAACTCAATCGCTATTTCGTTTTAGTATTTTGTATTCAATTTTATTTAAACGTTTTCAATTATAGTTCAATATTTAATAAATAAAAAGGTTCAAAAGCTTAATTGCTTTAAAGTAAATTAAATTTATTTCAGGTATCGATCATTACATATGATATGACATAGGAGTATATTGAGTATCTTAAAGATGTTCCATTTGGAAATCCAGAATTCGTTGCTTCAACTTCATCGCTTCTCGTTGAATTTTTTCGATTTCCATGTGGTGTCGATGATTTTCATTGTTGCTTTCCTCTAGAGACTTACAAATTTGCTCTAAATTCAAAATTACACACTCCAATTTCGACGCAACAGTAGCAGTAGGTATGATTTATTTCGATTTCGTGTTGTCTATTCAACATATCCATTGTTGACGCTCCTTTTGCTCTTTTGGCAGGAATTGGACATTCATCATGTGATGAAGGTGGTGAAAATTGATTTGCCCCTTTGGCAGGAATTGGACATTCGTTGTATACCTACAGGTGATGAAGGTGGTGAAAATTGATTCGCGTCACTAGAAGATCCGGAAACATCTTTGGAAGTGCTTGGTAAATTGTCTGTATCCCTTTTATTATGTGGACCCAAAATTCCAAATTTACGCGCCTCTACTCCCAAAACAGCCTTGTCTATTGCCGTAATCCTTATGACGCATTCTTCCAGAGGCGAAAATGATGCAAGATTGTTGTCGTTGAATCCCGACTGTTTTTTCTTTTTTTCGTTGTCACACAGTTTCTTCTTGATGTTTCCTTTGTAGTCAATCCACACCTAACATTGAATTATATAGGAATTATGTATCGCCTTATAATTTGTTCACGGGTTACATACCTTTTTCCAGCTGGTGGCATCTTTAAATGGTGGTCCCAAACTATTTAATTTTTGATTCGCTTCTTTCCAAAACGAAGCTAAATCAATCTTATTGCTGGTGAAACCTTTTGCTATTTCCGGATTTGTCTCCATGAGTTGAACTAGCATTTCAAATTGACCATGATTTGTCCACTTCGATTGCGTTTGCGTCCTGTAATTACACATGATTGTATTAACCTACATTTGAAAAATTTTTTCTCATAGGACGAACAAATGTAGCTTTCTAATTAATTATATATCTTATTTTTGTAATTTGTTTTGAAAAAATAGGCAACATTTCTTCAATTTATGCAAAAACAATTAAACTTACATTTTTAAGTAAATCTTTCGACCACAAATTTCCGCTCGAATAAAGTTTGACGTTTAATTCAATGCAATCGAAACTGAGAATGGGGGGAGAAATGAACAAAAAATGAATCTCTATCGAAATCGAAAGTTGGAATTTCGATTGGCTGAAATCGAATGACTTTCGATTCGAATCGAATGTCAGAATTAGGGTGAATGTTCCATCCATTTCGCCAATAGAACGGAGAAGGCGCAATGAGATAAGAAAAACAAATAAACATCCGGAAACCACTTACATTAAAAATTTAAATGCTTGGCATGTGTGATTGTGACTCATAATATTTTTTATCCTTGTCCAGTCATCATTTAGAAAAAAAAAACTACTTCATGATGTTAGTATCCTTTGACTAAATCCCTTTTATGAAGTAAAACGTCCTCCCTTTGTCAGCACTACAGAAACAACCAAAAAAAAATGAGAATTAGGATTAAAACCCATTTCACTTCTAATTGCACACAAAGGATTAACGCAATAGTACTTGACATTGAATGCACACGTGTTTGAAGTAGGTCGCGTGTCGCCGCATCCACACAGCACATAGCGTAGCGCTTGCATATACGCCGCAATGTAAATTGGCGTTTTGATTGGAAAAGTATACTCTACACACACACACAATCACAATGTCCTTTGTCCTTTTTTTAGTTTTATTAGTGTATTTGAGTTCAAAACATGAATTCTTTCTCTTTTAAAGAAGAGAAAATAAATGAAGAGCGATCAACTACAATGTAAATAGAAGGCAAGAGAAACTGTGCGGCAATCGGCAAATGAAAGGACGTTGGGTAGGGGTAGGACGACAGATGAGGACGACTTAAAAAGGAAAAAATAAAAAAATTAAAAAAAAAACAACCACTAGGAACAATAATTTGGATTAAATTTCACCCCTTTCATTAATTGTGAGCAAGTTATTTGAACAAGTGTTACTTAGACGGGCTCTTCTACTGCGTCTATACTACACGTCACAATGGAAAGAAGGATATGCAGCGAATAATCGCCTCGTATCCTTAGAGTAATGCTTTTCGCTTGAAATAGTACATTCTTAGTGTGGTGTGAGTGTGAGGGGGGCAAAGAAGAGGTCATGACAATTCTGTTCGCCTTTCTATTATGGCGTTAGGGAGATGTTCTATCTGTGTGCGAATGTCCTTAGGTATGCGTGTATATTGGGAAAACTGGATTTGAAGGACTTTGCTTTCTCACTCTACCTCACTTGTGTGTGAGGTTGGGTTTTTTCTATTTTTTTTTTTTTTTTTTTTTGTGCGTTTTATTATTATTTATGGGTTCCGAAAATGTTTGTATGGTGCGTGCCGAAATAAATGATTTCGGATGATTTCATAAATGGTTACTTATGTCGTATCGTTGGTGAGATTGATGATTTATCATTTGGTGTGGATCGGAGATTGCCAACATGTAAATTGTTATTGATTAAGTAGATAATAAAATAATTAAAATACGAGAAAGGGTTTATAAATGGTATGTAGTAGATAAAAGGAAAACACGCAGGACGTGTTTGCAAATAGTAGATGGCGGACCTTGTTATTTGATAGGGTAGATATACATAGTATCCTTACAGTGTATTCCTAGATTGAGAAAGGCGATTTACACAAGGTGATTTAATAATAAGGAAACAAAGCTGAAAGATGACTCAATAATAATTCAAAGAAAAGATACCTACATTTCGAATAACAACGAACAATTTACTACCGCCGATCTCTAGAATCATAAACACAGACTAAGCCCCAATTAGGCAAATTATTGTTAAAAAAAAAAACAACAACTATAGGTATTTGTAGGCAAACGTGTAGGTAAACGAATTGGAAATTACATCGACTCTTTTCAGGCTTTAAGATAGTTGGTTGAAAGTGGCTGTCAGCTAAAAACGCCAACACACCATTGTGATTTTAAGATAGTTACTGCTTAAAGATTTTAATTCTAATATTTAATTCTCCTTTTATAAGTTGGTAGATGCCTACTCGAACATTACCTACTTTGCCACGATGCCATCCAATCCATCCATCAATTGTCAAGGGCAAAGCCTGCTTTATATTTGATAATCAAGATATAGTGCAATTTTGATATAGATATATATTGGTATTCAGCGCCATCTATCGGAAAACTTGACAACGTTTGATTTACGTGCACTTGTCTCCATTTGTCCAAGTTTGACCAAATTTCCCGGGACCAATAACCAAGATTGCTTAAAAATTAGCTCAATCGGTTCGGTATCTTTCGAGTTTTGCACACAAACCTAGTACTAACCAGGCTTAATTCTTATATTATAAAGAAGATTATAACACAGCAAACGTCGCGTCGGTCGCGTGAAAAAATAATTTAATCAAAACCATGTTTTATGCTTATTGAATATATTCGTCAACTAGGCTTTTTCGAATTCGCCAAGCAATTGGTCAAACATTTAGTCACTTATGGTGTTTAACACGCAGCACGAAATTTTATAAAATAAATATTTAAAAAAACCCAGTAATCTTATTTTATTCTATTCCAAATGTATAAAGGCTAGGAAAATAGTTTCATAAATTTTCATATAAAGATACTCCTCAAGAGATCTCGCGGTTAACTTGTTTTCTAAACTTGTTTAATCTTGTGCCCATTAACCCAAGAGTGCAAGCTGCATTCAATTTGCGTTATTATTCTTTTTGCGACTTGGGTTTTTACGTCCGTTTCTATATCGCCTGAAAAGTTTGATTTAGGGCTACTATTTAGTACAGGGTTGCCGCGCGAGCTGTGTGTGTGGTAGCTCCGTTCTGTTGTCAGCACATGTCCTCCCGTCCCAATTCATTCACTTGATTCTGTATCGCTCACCAGTCACAATAACAAAAAATGAGACGCGATGAAACCTACGGCGTAAATGGCGCGGACCATACAATGACTTTGAGTGGATCCAATCGCCCTTTGTAAATAATATCGACGTGCCCCTGACGAGCAAATTTTGTTTGTTTACATCCGTTCTGATTGAAATGGACCTCATCCCTCATGATCGACCTAAAATCGTCCGTTGGGGACTTGGCGTTCAGAAAAGCGTGAATGTAGTTTACACTCGATTGGTGGTCTGCAGCTGCAGGTAGTAGTCCAGAACATCTTCAAGTCTTTTATTAAAATACGCTGCAAAGATGAGTGTGCGTATTGCTCAATTGCGTGACGCGTCGTCTGGTCATCTTCAGCCACAATGGCGATCTTCTAGTCGGAACGAGCAATATGATTAGGATAGGCCTTTCGGCGTCTCTTCTGTCACATGCTGTTCCAGTCTCTTCGATGCGAGCGGCATAAGGCCGTATTGTTTGACCAGTTGGCGTAGAACAACTGGGAAATCCGCGCCGACATTAACGTTACGCGAAAACCAAACTGACGAATTATTCCGTAAAGACATTTTCGCGTGTAATCCGCCGATCTTAAGGACCACAACGTTGCATGGATTGTTTTTGTGTTTACTTCACAAATGTTAATGGCCAAGCCACAATGCCGCCTTGCGGCGTGCGTGCGTTGACAGATAGAGTAGAACCAATGCTTTCATATGGTGCAAGCCAAAATGCGGCTTCAGGCTTCGGGTCGCGTTGAGATCGTAAATATCGTAAAGTTCAACGCGCCGCCCAAGTAGAGCAACTTTCTACTTTCAGTGGCGTTGGACGGCTTTGACGTTTCCTTTCGGTTTGGTTTGTTCGATTTGATAATATTTAAAGTGTTAGAGCATATGCCGTTCATTGTTGGAGTTGCATGGATTCACTTAGGTATATACGTACCTACTCGTTTTTAGTAGCCTATGAGGTTTTTTCAATACAAATTATTTATTTTACTGTGTGGAAATGACGAATATTATTTTTGTTGTAATGCTACTAGTGATTTCTTTAGATTGTTGATAAAAAAAAAATGTGTGCTCAAATGTTATGCACACGCTTTTGATATTTCAATTTTGTCTGAAACTCTATTCTTCATACAATTTATTAACGAGATAAACATTTTTGTGTAGAATATTTATAGTTTCCTTTTCTAGTTGAGGGTAAATCTAATTTCCTGCGATGTGCAAATGATAGGTATTATTTTATACTTGGTTTACCCGCCCAGGTTTGCTCGTGCCAATGAATTGCATTACTTAGATATATTTTTTATTGTCCATCGGGACAATGCACATGAATATGCGCACCTTAGTCCGACTTTGACCCAACTTCACGGGAATTCTCTGGCCATTAGATATTGAAGATTCCCTGTAAATTTGAACTCAATCGGCTGGTAGGGTTTGAAGTCCGTACATAGGAACATAAAAAATGTCTGGACAAGACAGCGAAGATCTTCGCGGAAATATAGCATAAAAATGACCCCTATTAGGTCATAAAATCCTTTCAATATGCATTGTCCGATGGGTGACCGGATGTGGTAAAAACCCAGCGAGCGACGAGAAGCAGTACCTGCGATCGCAATCGTCCGAATGTCCAGCATACCACCAGATGTATACATATAATTGATATAAAATATAAATTGAAAAGTTTTTTTTTAAATATAGCCAAACCAAGTTTTTAACAAAATTGCACTTCTCTATTTAAGTGACTGAACTTCTTTCCACAGCTCAGAGAAATGCTGTCCATTTGGTAATATTGCTCACTTAAATCGTTTTACAAGAAGTATTCCACAAAGTAATCAATTCACAATTTTAAGGGAAGGGATTTTCGATGTAATTTACCCATATTTTCTCAACTAAACTAAAAATCTACCTGTCTCGCCTGAAACGCCTTTCATGTGAAGGCATGCACCTGTGTACATTGAATGCACAGGCAATTCTTCCACTAAAATATTCCACGACAATAAAAGTGAAAATACATTTTATTGTTATTTATTTATGCATTTTTTTACTATTTTGAAAAAAATTCCTCTTAATTCGTGCATTAAAATAACAATTATAAGCAAAAAGGAGTAGTTGCATTCTGCTCTGAATTCGTACATAACGTACGTACGCAACATAAACCAAACAGAACTTTCAATCTCTCCTACTCTAATCTCTCAACGCGCCAACGCTCTGAAGCGCCATTTAGTTTTGGAAAAGTGCGGCTTGCGCGCGTTGACATAAAGTATCGTAAAGTCTCTGAAACCATATGTTCCGTATAAACTTTGAAATTCTCTTTAGCATAAGATATAAACTACATTTACAGGCCTTCGTATGTTGCACAGTAATACCAACATCGTTGAACCGCTTCCCTTTGCTGTTTTCAATCTTATATTCCGAATGAATATTGTTGTTTGTTCCAAAAGCCCACTTAAATTTATATACTGGGTCCAGCGTAGGCTGTTCTAATCAAGATTCATCTTACATTTTCCTTTTCATATAGCAATAAGGAGTTTTTGAAAATTTAAATATTCCTAGATAACCGTGTGCCCTAAAACCAAACATTATGCCATCACCACCAGCAATTTCATACTTTCATTATTTGCTCTTTTCGAACCCTTCCTATACATCTTAATTCGGTGATGTAGGTATATGTATAAATATACTTTCCCAAATTAAATACCTCGCTGGGATGCATTCACCATAGACACCCAATTTAAGGGCACTTAAACCGTTCCCACGTGGATCAGTAAAAGGCACACAAAAATTCAACCATCACCGGTAATACAAAACATGCGTCAAACTAAAATAAAGATATTCTTGCTGTTGCTTCCAGCCCCCTCGGCCCCCACCCACGACCCACCAAATGGAGCACCCCAGTAAGCACAACCTTGCTATAGGCAAAACGCGAAACAAAGCCTACAAGTATCTGTTAACGATGTTCGGCTTTGTGAAGATAGATACATATGTATACCTTGCTTCGGCGTTTCTCTCTCTATATACCTACACCGTCTTTCCTCATTTTTGTGTGTTACTCAACCAACAGCAAAACAAATTAAATTTCAACTACTTTCACTTGAGAGAGCGGGCGCTAAGAAAAGATGAAAATTACTTGGAGTTTGGATTGGAGCGGGTCGGGTTCGGGTACATAATATGCCTTCAAAGTTGCCTAGACATCGCTCGTTATAATTATTATCGACGCGGCGTTGTTTCTCCATTAAAACCGACTCTGTGTTAATTTTTTGTTAGTAAATCTATAATTGTGTGATTATGAAATTTTTCAATCGAATTAGATGCAAGTGGAGGAAAAAACTGAACGTCAACGAAACGAAGGTTAACCAGGTACAGGGTACACGCTATGCTGGGACTTTTGCATGCGTTTCGTTAAGTGGTGCATTCCCAGACAGTGTTGTCGTCGCCAAAGCCGGAAACTATCCTGCTGTGCAATTCCACTATTTTTTTTTTTTTCTAAAACTAAATCTATTGCAAATGGAGGCAAGAAGGAAAAAAACCCTTTACAGCCAATTAATTACTACGGACGATGTTTGCATGTACAAATCACTTAATAAACGCTTTAAACTCACTTGACTGCGGCCTTGTCCACTTGATCATGGGCTGGCGGAAATCGTTTTCGGTTTATTTTTTTCGCGCTCCATGAACCGACAACGACAACACCACTACAACGATTCGACTTGAAATTCACAAGAGCGTGACGAATTTGAGATGCTATATCTGGGTGGTGGTTTCGGAACTTTGCGGGCATTGAGTTTGAAATTGTTTTGTTTATGTTTTCAATTTGATTTCATTATGATTTTTGGTATTTTATGAATTGAAATGGTTTACCGGTTGATTTGCGAGAATCTCACAGATAGTATTACAACAATGACGGCGGATTTTTGGGCTGTATGTGTTTCGGATATAATATCCGAAATTCTAATTATATTCTAATTCCGTTTGCTAGTACCTACGACCTGTAACGATTTAAGTTGTACAATAAAAACTTTTGTGCTACTTTTTGTAAGTCATTAATTGCCACATAGAGAGTTTAAGCGGAACTTAAATGGCTATAAGTCTTTTCAGCAAACAGTTCTTCATTTTTGCCCGAAACTAACGCACAGACAAAATAAAAACTCCATGAATGGTAGGTACGGACGGCTTAACTGCTGAGCTTTTCAAGGCCCGGCAGATAGTGCCATGGCATAAGGCCACGCGACATAAGGCCATATTTGGGAATGTTTCGAAATATGGCCTTATTACACTTTTACAAAGCGACATAAGGCCATATTTTTTTGGGACATAGGGCCATATATTTTCATCATGCCCTGAGGGCCTTATTTTGCTCAGTTAATTACAGAAGTATGGAATTGACGGTTCTCTCTTGAGAGCCATTTAATCTCTGTACACAAACTGTAAAAACTGTGTTCGAATAAACGGCGTTAAATCAATACCCCTTTTCTCCTTTTCATGGCCTCTCCCTTATATGGCCTGGATACAGCACAGTCTTGACGAAGAACATTTCGAATTAGGAGATCTGAGGATAAGTCATTTGCTCTTCGCTGATGACTTGGTCATCCTTGGGTACTCTCAGACTGAACTTCAACTAGCATTCGATCGGTTTGTAGCCTTTTGTTCAACACAAAAGCTAAGATGAAAGTAAACGTGAACAAATCTGAAGTCGTCTTCAGAACGCCTATTCAATGCACCCTGCCTGTTAGTGGAGTCCCATTGAAACAGGTAGAGAAGTTTAAGTACCTCGGAGTCTTATTCACGAGTGATGGAAGGAGCAATGCTGAGTTTTTCTGTATAGGATTGGTCAGGCTGGATCAATTTTGAGATAGCACGGTCATTCAGTTATCAGGAGGACTGAACTTGGTGACAAAGCTAAGTTGTCAGGTTTGGGTAATGACCGAAAGAATAAGATCGCGGATACAAGCTGCCGATATGAGATTTCTCGCATTATAGAAATACCAGAATACGTGAGGAACTCAATGTCGAGCAGTTACTTCTTCGGACGGATCGGTCCATGCTTCGGTGGTTTGGTCATGTTAAACGCATGTCCCCAACCAGGGTCCCACGACGTGCTATGGAATCCTTACCATCAGGCAGGCGTCCTATAGGTAGACCCAGGATGAGATGGTTAGTGTTAGATCAAGTCCATAATCTATAATATACCCGTATGGGAGAGATCCCTTGATGATTTAGAGTCGATGGCGGAGAATCGAGAGCTATGGTGGGTCCACTTGAGCAACCTACACCCGCGACCCAATTAATGGACAAGCGGACCATTGAAAATGAATGAATGAATGAAAAAAATATAATATGAAATAAAACAATTATTGAAGATAAGTTTAATGTTTATGACATTAAAAAAAAAATAAATAGGTGGCGCAACAGACAGGTAGACACCCTAGGATTAGCTTCTCGCAACCATTCGTTTGTGTGAGTTTCTATTTTTTTGAGACGAATGGAAGGGACCTACAATTTTATGCCGAGTCCGAACGACTGAATTGAGAAGCTTTTTGACAGTCATACTCTCGGATGTTTGTCAGACGTTCGCGAGAGGTGGCGCAGTAGAAAAAACCTTAAGATGTAATTTGTGTTTTTCCGGGGATCGAACCGGGGATCCCTCGCACAGTAGTCCAGCACACTAACATGTTTATGACATTACCATTATTTAATAGATAATTTTATGCCATTACTGTCTAAAGATGATTTCATAGGTTTTGGATAGGTATGCAATGCGCGCCACGGCACGTTCGAATGAATCCCAATCGTGAAGTCCAATTTTCGACAACTTCATCGAGCAACTGGGGCCGTATATCAGCAATAATACGGCGAATGTGGAACTCCAATTCGTCCAAACGTTTCTGGTTTATTGGCATAGACTAGTGACTTCACATACCCCCAAAGAAAGTAATCTAGGTGTGAGATCATGATCGTGGATCGGAGGCCAGTTCACAGGTCCATTAAGTGAAATTGTGCGCTCCAGAAAATGTTTCCCGCAATAAATTGTGGCATGTTGCGCCATCGTTTTGAAACCAAAGCTCCGTGACGCCAATGCCATTCAAATGAGGAACAAAGAAGTCAGAAATCATGTTTCTATAGCGCTCTCAATTGATGGTAACATTCTGGCCGGCATCGTCCTTAAAGAAATATGAGCCGATGATTCCACCAGAGCATAAAGCACACCAAAAAGTGAATTTTAATGGATGTAAGGACGTCTCGACAATGGCCCAAAAAGTGAAGTCTTTGGGGAGGCGTATTATCCAATAGAGTGTACGTGGTGCGTAAACGATTCATGGTGTTCCGAATAACTTGCTCAGATGGACGATTATGTCGACCGTATAAAACGATAAGTTTGGCGAACCGAACCATGGTTTTCAAAATAAATTTGCACTTTTTGCACTAACTAACTCAAATAAACTTTCAACTGTCAAATTGACAATCAGTAGAAACAGTGTTTTCAGTATAGAAAAACCAAACCTCTTCAAGTTTCGTTTGGGTGATTTAATGAAACTCGCTCGTAATTCAAATGAATTTATTGTTTTTTATTTACAACGTCAAAACTAACTGGGAAAGCTTAAAAAAGGTACCCATGTAGAATTCAGCTGGAAATCCGAGTACTCGCTCTGGATGACTATATTAAGGTCACAAAAAAGCCAGCCGTCAGTTGAGATAACCCAAGAGATATGGGCTAAAGGCGACAAAGACAAAACGGACGTTTCAAGATAAAATATTAAGGCCGATCGATGGTCAAGCGTATGATGATTTCAGGAATTGCATTGCCTTGCCTGGATATATTTTTGTTTATCAGGACAATGCATTGACATAAAGAAACTTTGCTTACACCCAACCTGAAAATTACTTGAAATTCATATCAATGTTCCAAATTTTACAAACTTTGGCTCCTATCATGACTGTCGAAGCATAGCCTATAATGTATTATTTTTTGTATGGGAGACATCACGCCCCTTTGTCTAATCTCGCCGGATTTTGTAAAATGCTTCAATCAGGCAATATTATGTCCATTTACCAAATTTCAAAGCTAAAGCTATTGTGAAGATATAGTGTTTTAAATAACTTTGTTGTAGATATTGGGCGTGGCATACCCCGTTTTCCAATCCCACCCACACTACTCGCGGTTGTTTGTTTGGACAATTTCACAAATTTAGTGTCGAGAAATAGCATTTGAAATAATTATATTTTATTTGTATGGTAGGTGCTCAATTTTGACGAATCTTCACGGAAACACTTCCGGGAAAATTCCTAAGAATGCCTGAAAATTTGAACTCAATCTATTCGGTGGTTGTCGAGACATAATATTCTTAAAGGTTTATTTTTTTGTGCAGGAGGTGCCATTAGACAAAGGGTACCTACAATTTTAACTTCACAGAAATTCGTCTGGCCCAATAGAAAAGATGTTCTCTTTTTTGAGCTTAATCGGTTCGGTGTTTTTTTTTTTTGCTAAACCACCCCTGATTGAAGACAAAAACAACAAAAGATCAATCATCCAACTCGGTCTAGAAGTTCCCGAGTTTTTGCGAGACTAATCACACTATTTTTTATATACACATATACATATGTATATATCTAGTATGTATATAGATATTAGTCAACAATTTGGGTAAGCAAAAATTTAAATAAATAATTTTTAATTTACAGGGAAACTTCAAAAAAATCTACACAAAAACAAAAACAGTTTGAATTCATGTGTGCACATCCAGATTTGGCCAAAACGTCTAATGCGAAGCCAAACATTGAATAACTTGTGGAAAAGGCTTGCGGACGATTTAAATATAGAATGACCACCAATCGCCGATCCAGTTGCTTGGAAAGAGGTAAATAAAAGTAGAAAAGCGATTTTAACAACAAAAATGTATATTAAAAATAATTGTAGGTATATGCGCAGATGACAAGCCGTACATCAAATTGAAAACAAAATAAGCATTTCTGGAACGATGGTGTCCATGTCCATAATCGGTTTTGGGACTTCAACTACTAAAAGATTTTCAACCAAATTCAACAAAATGAAAAGACGAGACTCTCACTAATGTGGTTCAAACACTTCAAACGAAAAAGAAAGCTATTCTATGTTTATTTGCTCTTTTATAAATTCATAAGATTTGCAATCCACACTATTACAAAGATATTCATGTATATAAGACAAATCTAAAAACAAAATAAAATTAAATAATCCTTAATGTGAAGCATTAACAGATGGTGAAGCTTCGAAGAGCTGTTCTTTTACGCCTTCAGAGAAGTTAGTAATAAATTTCCAGAACATTTATGAATCTCTGAAGCTCTATGAAGCTCCAAATCGTCTACATATTAAGTTGTCATCCTTATGAGATTTCATTTCATTTACTTCATATGTAGTAGATCTACTTCATTTCTTAATTATTGTTCATCTGCTACGTAGCAAATTATTTCTAGTTCGTTTATTTATGGTTCAAAATATCATTTAAAATAGACAATATTGATCAATTTGACTCTAAATACATCAACAACGACGAAAAAATCAACGAAATATATCGGGAACAAAATGTGTTATGTAATGCACTATAGAATATAATTTATGTGCTTCTGTCACACTACACATCCATCTATATATCCCAATATCCCATTGAAGACCTAACTGACCTAACTTTATCATTTGGAGCATTTCGCCAAATGTCTGCATCGTTTTAAATCTACTTCGTTTTTTCGGCCAATTTGCTACTTTTTTGGGTTCAGCATTATCATCCTTGATTATGACCCGCCATAGCTTCTACCAACGTAGCTAACCAACCAATTTCTGTCAAACTGTATGAGTTGGCCGGGCTTGTTTTTGTCATATTCTAACCAAAGCTACAGTGATAATCCACAGGTTGTTAATGTTGGCCTACAAAGTTGAGGTCTTTGCGACAGCGTCGAATTAGAATAGTATCTAATAGATGTAATAGATGTATATAGTAATTTGTGTCCACTACGAATGGTGTTTTTATACGCCATGCCTATCTGCCGAGCTTCGTAGGATAAATAGATACCGACATTTAGGTAAAATGCCATGTCACATCCGACCCTCTTACCCGACATGGCTGATGGGTAATTGCTTAGCTTTTATAACGCGTATCTAAGTGCTAATTGAAAGTATTTTTTAAGTAATTGCCTGAAATTGCGGCACTAACCGGAAAAGTTTCAAGGATACTCCTTGTCCAAACGACTGATATTAAATATACATATATTCAGATTGAACGTAGGTACTCTTCTATACACTACATATAAACGACTTCATTTAATGATAAAAATCAAATTATTCCCACCCCTAACTGCCCGTGTGCTCGGAAAACTATCATCATCCCGAAACCCTAATCATATCAAGAAGGAACATCATTTATTATTTATTAAAAAAAAAAAAAAAAAATACAGAAACTGAAACTGAAAGAAAAATTACTTAACAGGAAATTGTTTTCTACTCGAAACAGTGCCCGCATTTTCTAAATCACACAGCAACACACAAACGTACATCGCGCACACCAACTACGCGATGACGACCCATTCACATTCCTTTCCACTTAAAATGCGCTTACATCACGCACATTGAAAGTAAAGCGACACCACCAACCAAAGTACTTCACTATGTCCTCAATTACCCAATGGGGTGTAATAAAACGCGATACTCGTGCGGTTGTATCTCTCTACAACACAATGTGCGTAGTGAGACGAAGGACAGACCGTGCCAGATGAAAGGGACATAGGACTTCGTCGGCCGCTTCACCAGGGGTGATTTCATTTCATCCCCAAAACGAACGAAAAAAAAAAGAAAAAAATGGAAAAATAAATTATTAATCGAAGCTTTCACTTTTACAATGTAAATCTTTGGCCCCATGGTTCAATACGACGAATATCATCGCACTAGCACTATTGGCGCGGTTCGTTCCGCATTTCGTTTTGAATTTCAATTAAGCCATACCATGACCCAAAATGGGCCAACATGGGTGGTTATAGGTAGAGGAGGTGGAGCGGTGGAGCTGGGAGAATAAAAAAAAATGGCAACCGACACAGAAGCATAGCAATTATTGTTACGAAGAGAAAAATAGAAAAACGGGCCAAGTAGAACGAATATGGGAAGGCTACCGCTATATAGAGATAATGTATACGGCCAACTCGCACACACAAATTGGGCTAAAACGAAAAATACGAACGAAAAATACAAAACGAGAAGAAGGCCGAGCACCGAGAAATGGATGGAAAGGAAATGGTATATTTTATAAAAATGAGAATGCAAAGTGGATATGTATTTCCATCGACACCCAACGCCACTTGTAGAATTTTTCATGGATTTGTCCCTTGTCCCGCAAGGACAGTTTCTATACCGCCATCCACCCGTTGCCTTTCCATTTCTCTATAGACAAATCGTCGTGTAGTCATCGTTGTCGTCTCTCTACTCGGTATGAATGAAATCGCGCGCTACAGCTATACACAGTCCCACTAGTCAGAGCAGCGACTTCGACTAAACGAAAGGAATAAAGGACGAACGGCAAGGAGGAGACAGTTATGCAAATTTGTTCCTGTTTTCGAAAACTTCCTCCAGTGAAAGGATGGATAGCTGGCACAAGCCAGCAAAAGAGTGGGGGAAGTTCGTGCTCTGCATGCCGAGTGAGTTTCATTTGTGCTTATGATTCCGTTTCTTTTATTTTGGGCAGAGTTGTCTCCTCGTTTCTGTTTTTTTGCTACCATATTTTGATATTAGATTTTATTTGGAATAAAGCATGATATATTACTCCCTTATTTTCCAGATAGCTGTCGTAAGGGGTTTGAAGGAAGTGTAATGCCTACACCAGAGGAGCCTTGAGAGAGAGTTCAGCTGGGGCTGTGAAATTTCTATTACAAGCTCAAGACTATTATAGCTGGCGATACTGATATTGAGTATATGCACGTATTTTCAAAGGAATCAGCGTTCCTGCTGGTTCCCCCCCCCCCCCCCCTGGAAGATTGTATTGAACTGACTGTATCCTTTGGCAAATTGGAATTTGGCCAGCTTTTCGATGGCACAACAGTAGATACATTGTACATGTACATGCAAATTATGTTTAATAATAATTACTCTTATACACTCTATAACAGGGCAGTTGTGCTGTCTCGGTCTCTGGGTATAAAGCACTCAAACTTTTGTAGCTTTCTTGTTATGGCGTGAGTATAGCACGATGGAGCAGAATAGACGCAGCTTGGAGTGGAGGTAATTGCTCTGTATTCCAAAAATCGCAGATCAGTACCTCAATAGGTCGACTCAATACTGCCAGAAATTGAAAACTGTCAGTCTCTCTACTCATTTTGTTCAATAGAAAATATAGCTAGCAAAATTCCTGGCCATCATAATCCGTCCCACTTGTTGTATGCAACTCCAAAGTAAACTTCAAACTGTATATATTCGTATGTCTGTAAGAAGAAATGGGTTTTACAACTGAACACATTGCATTGGTTTTACACTGCGATTGTAAGATCCATTCTTTATGGGTTCTCACTAAAAATCAGACAACATTTAGGCCTGGAAACATTACTAAGCCAACGACTCATCGATCTATAATAGAGTGTGGCAGCCATTGATGCCCTGCTTAGACTAACAATAACAAAATTTTAGAACCTGGGGTGGGATTCGGTAAAAAACGGAAAGAAAACCGTTTTAGCTTTTCAAAAAAAAAAAAAAAAAAAACGAAAGAAATCATGCGAAAGCGAATATTTGCTACGTGTAACTTATTTCGTTTTCTTTCTTCTTCGTTTTCGCAAATGTTTAATAAGCAGTGTAATTGAAATTGTATACTTTTACCCAGCTTTTTGATCTTAATTTTTAGAAATAGCTTCAAATGGGATTTATTTATAAATTAAAAATCGTTAATGAAAAAATGTTTTTCGTTTTTGGAGTTACATGAGACTAAAAAAAAAACGAAAATGCTAGTGAAATCGGTTTAGTTTCTTTTTTGCTTTCCTGCAAACAAAAATGTCTTTCGTTTTCGTAGTCACATGATGTAAAACGTTTGTAAGCGAAAACGATTGCACGTTTTTATTTTACAGAATCCCATCCCATCCAAGGGCTGTTCACAAAATCGAGTTTGTTCACTATTTGGAGTAGGAAGCTAAGAATGCTTTTCAAAGTTCAATAGATTTTTTTTTAATTCAGTAATATATAAAATAACAATTCAGCAAGAAAAATAAATAAGTCAAGTATCTAAACGTTATTATAAACGGAGAAATCTCCTAATACAAGCAAACTTGGAAATTGCGTCGTGTGCGGTTCAATAGCCGTATCGTTTTCGTAGCTGTTATCTTGATGTGACGATGACGGATGACGATACAAGCCGTGTGCGGAAGGTTTAAGCCTCTAAGGGTGTCAAAAGGAAGAAATATTCCTGGAGCAGTAAGTTTTCACTGCATAAAAGCTGTGCTCATGTCATGGCTACTTTGTGTAGAAAGACTGCGCAATTAAATTTAATTATTATTTTTTGGTTGCGCCAATGGATTTGGTAACGACAGAAAGATGCGGTAGCCAGTGCTACCACCAACATGCACGTTTCGCAAACCCGAATAATCGTCTGGGTATTCGGGACAGAAAGGTGAAGGTATTTCCGATAGCCGACGTGCCCCGATAAGAACTGCGTAAGGTGGTAGTTGCAGTCCCCGTTTGTTCTTTTTGTCCAGACCTCGATGGTGGGGATCAGTTTGTGGGTCCATCTGCCTTTTGCCGTGTTATCCCACCTGGCTTGCCATAGTGCCATCGATGTTTCCCTCTCTTCTACTTTGACCCTTCTATTAGGGACCTCTTGCCGGTTGGCTGTTTGCCTAAGGTAGATCCTTTGCATCTCGCTGGCAAGAATATCGATGGGTATCATGCCCGATATTCCGCAGGCAGCTTCAACCGAGATTGTTCGAAATCCCTTATTGTTCGTATTGCGCAGAGCCTGTGTATTCTGATGAGAGCTTTCTCCTCCTTTCGTTTTTTTTTAGAGCCTCCGCCTAACCCGGGGGCAGCGTATAGAAGTATTGAGCTGACCGCTATGGATAGCAGAATACTTACTTACTTACTTAGATGGCGCTACAGTCCGGGGTGGACCTGGGCCTCAACCAACACGCCTCTCCAGTTACCACGATCTTTGGCTAACCGCCTCCAGTTGCGCACTCCAAGTTGGTTGAGATCCCCTTCCACTTGTGCGCGCCACCTAAGGCGAGGTCTTCCTCTACTGCGTTGTCCCTCCGGGTTGGAATCGAAGACTCTTCGGGCCGGAGCGTTGGTGTCCATTCGCTCTACATGTCCTAGCCATCTTAGTCGACTGATACGTACTTTTCTGACCAGGTCGATGTCGCTGTACAGCTCGTAGAGTTCGCTGTTAAATCTCCTCCTCCAAAGCCCGTCAACGCAAACGGGACCGAAAATCACTCGAAGAATTTTGCGTTCGAAGCGACCAAGGAGATCTTCATCCGCCTTTGATAACGTCCATGATTCTCCGCCATAAAGCAGGACTGGGATGATGAGGGTCTTATATAGAGTCTCCTTGGTGTTTCTCGACAAGGCCTTACTAATCAATTGCCTTCTTAGGCCAAAGTAACAGCGGTTGGCAAGTATAATTCTTCGCTTGATTTCTTCGCTGCTTCTGTTCTCTGTAGCAATCACCGTAGTAGATGTCACAGTTTTTCATCCTTCTTTTGCCGGGCCCATCCCACCGTACTTCTTGGATGGCGGTGATATCTGCATTGTAGCAGCCTAGGGCCTCCGCTAATTGTTCGGCTGCACGCGGTCTGTTCAGGGTTCGAACATTCCATGTGCAGATCCGAAAGTCATTGTCCTTTTTTCGTTTTGCAGGGTCGTCAACAGTAAATCCATCCATATCCGAGGCTTTTGGTTGCTTCGTAACTGGTGCTGTTTTCCGTGGTTGGGTAGTTAACCCCACGCACAACCCCCAACCTGGAGGGCCAGGCCCTTTCTGTGACCCCTTGGACAAAAGGAGCCGGATATTCCGGAGTCAGTAACCCGCTTCGGGGATTTGAGTGCTGCCGTTGGCCCATTAAGGGCTCTTCCGCCACCATCTCTATTTCAACACCCTGACTAGTATTGAAAAATCCTTAATGACCTCAGCTCCAAATACGTCGAAGTAGCTCATTAAGGTATCTGCCATGCCGACTGTTGACGTCACCGTTGATTCAATCGCGTGAATTCTTCCGCCGCACGTCCTCTTTCTGAGGGGCTCATGTTAGACTTCTGAGACTCGAACAGACAGTCAGTTCCGACAGAGCATTATAGTGTTGCTATTTTCTTCGTGTTCAACACTCGCGCTTATAAGTTTAGCAAGCCAAGCCCAGGTGGGCGAGGCCAGAACCCGGTGGTTACCACGCGGAGGTAAAATAAGCACAATTGATGTGTATGAAAAAGTTGCAACAGCTGGGCACCGCCAAGTTGATGCCAATCAGCGCCTACCCGATTCATACACACCCAACCACCAATGGATAGCAGAATACTTCTGGTATATCCAGGTCCACCGATGTTTGGCAGCATTCGGGAAAGAGCTGTGAGGCCTTGCTGCCGGCGTACTGCGTTTTAAAGTTTAGCCTGTTGTCGAGCATTACTCCTAGGTATATAAGAGACTCCTTAGACCTAATGGTTTGATTCCCAACCAGGAAATTTGCAAATTGTTAAAATGTTATCCTGGACTTATAACTTACACTAACTTTACAAAGTAAAATATAATTTTGTGGACACGGATTTCTTCTCCTTCGAAATCACTTTGTACCCACTCAGTTTCCATACACATCAGTTGATATAAATTACAAATGTGCAGGATTCTAAATCCTGAAGCACTCAGACCAATCGTGGTCCATTGCTACTGACAAACGAAAACAATATTAACATAAAATATGCAAATCAGTGAAATTAGAAAGACAGCTATACGCTCTTATTCATCCACCAGGCCCCCACTGGGTGAAATGCAACAATCATTTGGCAAAACGATCCCCCTGCTTCCAGCCAAAAGCCATCCACTCAACAAAACTCCATTTCGTAATAAAAGCCCACACACGCGAGACGCGCGTATGTATAGATGTGCTCATATGTCTCTCAAAGGATATCAACTCATCCTTAATATTTCCCCCTTGGGAAAGGGGAGAGAGACACTCAGTCCACGATTCTGCGGTCCTCCGTGCTCGTGCTCCGTGTGTGTCGTTCTCTGTTGTGAATGTTGGTGGTTACTCGTCCTACCATATTCATGTGATTTATAAATTGTAAGAGGGCGTCACAAAAAAAATATATATTTTCGGAATCTATGTGTACTTAATTTAAGGGACTCGAACGTGGTGACAGAACAACCCCTAATTTGGCAGACGGTGATAGTACCTGACGTTAGAGATTCTGAAATCGGTATCTCTTCTAATTAACCCTACTTTGGTCCGTTTAAGAGACGAACGAGCGATACACAGCAATCTTGCCACTAAAGAAGTTCTTAACCCATTTGGTCATTGATCCCGTAGGTTGTAGCCTCTATTCCAGTTCCATGCTCACCGCCGCCTGTTTAACAGGATATTTTCATTTAATTCATCTTCTTCTGCATCTCTTCCTGTTTCTTCTCTGTGAAGGCGAAAAAGGCAAAAATAAAATAAAATACTGTGGGGTAAACTTTTGCAATGCTACTACAACACGCTCTCTGTGCCTCTGACGTTGCTGGCGAGCAAAAAACAAAAAATCAACAAATGGAAACGGGAACAAAAGGATATCAGAACGAAAAAATAAGGACATGGTAAACGCAGAATAAAGAATGAGAAGAACAAGACTAAAAAAAAGGTAGAATCAGGAGGATGCAAAGGAAGCACACATACACATCGTTTGGAATGAAAATAATTGTTGCTGCTGCTACTTTTGCTCATAATGAGAGAATGATGATCACGACGACCGAAACCGAACCAACTAAATAGAGGGAAGGGTGTGTATGTGTGTGTATATCCTTTTGCACATAGTAGCACGTTTGACGTTCACAGAGTTGCCTTTTTTGTTGAATGCATTTCATCCGTTTTGTGTAGCGCGAGAAGGACAAGGATGCCTCTAACGGCGGAGGACGAATTTGTATTCTGATAGAAAAAATGATGTGCAGTGCAGCACAGAGGAATATGTACCTACCTACTTGAAAAATATACAAAAGATTCCAAGTATGGTACGGATACGGACTGCTCGGATATGGGGTAAATGTAGTTAATATTTAGAGCAATGGGGATTGGTACCGCTAAAGGATACCGCGTATGGTATGAAGAGGAAATCATTTTACCTCGGTCCTTTTTATTGCATTTGATGTCACGCGAACTCGTGTTTTTTTTTTTGTTAAGTGCAGAAAGTTTAGCCGAGCAGCATGCGACTTCAAAGTTGTCTCAAGAATGCACTTAAATAAGTGAATTTGAGGCAACAATGTGACAGCTGTCAATATTAAATGGCATTATCACTCGCCATTTACTCAGTCATCACAGACAAAAGTTACTCAATAAAATGTATTCACTCACATCACGACACTCGATGCCCTGACACTGACTTCAATCTCGCGTTTTTTAAGGATTTGAATATACCTATCACGTGTACCTATGCTTGGTTGGTCAAATGGTGGCTCCGTGGACCCTGGACCATGGACATAATTCTCTCTCAGAATGCCAGATTATTTTAGTTTTTACTTGACATCCGGCCGATTATAATTAAACAACTCCTCGTCCTCACAACTTAAGCCAATTAAAGCCACAAATCTTTACGTTTTTGAAACATCTCTTCGATGTTTAGACCCTTCCCAACAGTATACTTTGCTTAAACCCACATCCTTGGAGTAACGACAATTTGTCAAGCCAAATGTGCAAACGCTTCCATTCTATTCGAATGACTTGTTTTCAGAGTGAGAGCTGAAAACAAAATGCAGATGGCATATGGGCCAGGAGAGCAGGGGTAAGGTGGCAAGGCAATGGCAAAATAGCGAGCAACCCGCCCTTATTTCCATACTGAACACATGTAGGATAAATGCAGTTCTTGTTGTCAAAGTTCCACATTGACTACGACTATATGACTGCTCTCTCTGCCGTCTTGTGCTTCTTCTTCTTTTTATTCGAAGTACTAATTTAAGCCGAGGGAAAGAGACATGTCAACGACGACAAACACTGAATGGTTGGAAAGACACGTAATGCCTTGTTCAGTGCTGCAGTTTGATGTATTGAATGACAAAACAAGATGTTTCGACAAAGGATTAGCTTTTGATTTAACCCTTCAAATGGGAAACAGTGGAGAACCTCGTGTTGATTTCGGTTGATGAGGAGCGTCGTGAAGAGTACTTTCCTTTGTTCTCGTTACTTAACAAATATTCCTTCGTCAGAATACAGAATGTCACAAGAAATGGATTTTTCGGAAAGGATCCATTTGACTAATTAGGTTTGCAAAATGTTTAGGACCACGTTGTGGATAAATGGGTCATTCGAAATAGAGCTGTGTGGAAGATGCTGTTGAATTATTTTCTAACTTCCAAGTCTGCTTGCAAAGCAGACTGGGAACTACCTAGAAAGTCTTGGCTTTTCTGAGTATATACGCGCCGGTTATGGACAGGTTCCAACTGGTTCTATTTCGATCTACAATTTACTAGACTTCACAAGATGCATGTCATTGAATTAGAATCGGAATGAAACTAGGGTGAGTGTTTTCAATCACATTAAGGTACCATACTTCTACTGATTTTATTCTTTATCTTTTCCTAACAGAACTGCGTGGTTTAAAACGCCCGGAGTTCAAGAAGCCATCAGAGAGAAGAAGAAGGCTTTCAAGGTGTGGATTCACTTGGGGGACGTATGTTTTCGAAACCGGCACATTGAGGCGCGAAGAACTTGCAAATTGGCTGTTAAAGCAGCCAAAGAATAATTTTGGAAGGAGTTCGGGGAGAAATTAGAACGCGATCACAGATCTGCAAGCAGGGTATTCTGGCAGACCATCCGCTCGCCGTCTTAGAGGAAGGATGCGGAACATTATTGAAGGAGTCAAATCCAAAGATGGTACACTTCTTTCTAATGAGGAGGACATATTGCGCAGATGGAGCGAGCACTTTTCTGAATTGCTCAATCCAATCCAGGGCATTGAAAATGACAGATCCATCGTCTTGAGCAGGGCGGAAAATAGTCCCACCTCCCACGGTAGAGGAAGTCACTTTTGCGAGCAAATCGCTTAAAGCTGGCAAATCTGCGCCGGATTGGATGAAATCCTTCCAGAAATGCTCAAGACCTTTGGTGAAGAGGGATTTAAATGGCTCTCTCGTATCAATAAAGTGGCCTGGGAATGCGGCGAAACTCCCAGTGATTGGCAAATTGGGGTGATTGTGTTTGTGTCCCTTTTCAAGAAAAGGGCACAAAAGGGATTGCTCCATACAGGGGTATATCACTTTTAAGTCTCCGCGAAAAAGTGTTTGCCAAGGTGCTGAAAACGTTTTGCAGAGCTGTGGTCGAGTCACGATTAGGAGATGAGCAGTGCGGTTTTCGTCCCGGCAGAAGCACAACCAACCAGTTATTCACTCTCAGAATGGTACTTTGAGAAGGTTTGGGAGTATGCTACACCTGTTTACGCATGCTTCGTAGATTTGGAGAAAGCATTCAACCGAGTCCCTCGAGGTAAAGTCTGGAGTGTATTACAGGAGTATGGAATTGACGGTTCTCTCTTGAGAGGCATTCAATCTCTTTACACAAACTGTAAAAGCTGTGTACGGATAAAAGGCGTTAAAAGTTAAATCAATACCTTTCACCATGGGCGTTGGACTTCGCTGATGACTTGGTCATCCTTTGGGTCCTCTAAGACTGAACTTCAACGCGCACTCAATCGGTTTGTAGCTAGTCAATTCGCAACTGTCTATCTAAAACAGTGGAGTTCAGCTTCTCTGAGCGTTTTTTCACAAATACAATCTGTCACAATCTGTGATCCCCAGGAACCTCAAAATCTGACGCTGCTCTCGAAATCATTATAGGAACAGAATTTCGACATATATAAAGTTCCATATAGCAGGGACCGACGACCGATCCTTGTGGCACACCGCACACCACCAGTTATACTACGTAAGAATCGTAAAGGGGGACATTGTTTTTTTTTAAGTAGCTCGTTATCATTTACCGAGATTGTCCCGTATTTCGATCCGATAAAGACAGCTGCAACTCATTTACGGTCCCAATGCGTTTTAGTTTCTCACGTCCAAGCGCCGTACTTTTCTGTCCCTTCTTGGGCGTCTGGTGTTCGTGTCTCGATTGATTACCACGACAAACTTTTCGTGTCGGTCTGGGCATTCTGCATAACGAGTGTTGAAGAAGCTGTATAGGTAAATAGAATCTGTTCGTCATCTACTTTGCGAATGCCCAGCACTTAAAGACAACCGACTGTGAGGATTCTCTTGATGAACTGGAAGATCTGAAGTACCAGGATCTGAAAGAACTCCTCAGATTCATTAGAATAGTTTAGCAGTCTTCAAGATCTCAGTTACTTCTAGGACACACTGGAACTGGGGTATCTGGACAGAATAGAACTTTTAATCATCATTTAATCTAAAAAATCTTGTGTTTCGAGAGACGTGATTAGTCTTTCGAAAAAGTTATTTGTCTTCCGAGAGGCCTTCAACTGGCCAGTGGCTGAATGAAAATATATCGTAAATTACTCATGGATTTTTCTGACCATGTCAACCAAACAAATAAGACTATAAATCCTTGTTCGACAATAGAACTAGTCCTTGGCTTAGAGCTACAAATGCTCCTGAAAACCCCGCTCGTGAAAACATGGAATTCGTTAAAAAAAACATACATGTTGCGTGGCGAGGGTCTAAACTCTAAACCCTTTGTGAGCGGTTACTTTTGGTGATGAATCTATTCGATGGAAATCATTAGGGTTATAATTACAACCATTTTGCCAGGAAGACAACTGGATGATAAATTGAGAGAACTCGATTGTGTGGGCCGATGATCACCACCGGAATTCGTTGTCCCAATTCTGGATTTACAACAGTAAATTGTGTATATGAGAGCTTTCCTTTTTCCATATATGTATCTACTTGTATTCCAATCTCTTTAAAAATACTATTTATAGGTCATTTTCAAATGCATGCAACTGTAACGAAACGATTTGCATGTTGTCTCCTTTTACACATCCTTGAAATGAAAAGACTTTCGACATTTGCCTGGGTGAGTACCATCTACCCTTTAAACAACCTTCAGAAATAATAACTCTACCTACTTTCACTAGCAGACGATGTACTCTATAACCTCGAACAATTTTAAGGACTCTATTAAAAAATCGCTTAAAACTTGCAATTTAAATCAACAATAAAATGCACACACTTCCGTGCACACGCACTGTACAAAGAAACCCTTATAATAACACACTTGTAATTTTTATTAGAATTATGAACAATAAACACTCGGGGCATCATTTGTACAGACGTCCGCTGTACGCAAAGGGACCCAGAGATGGAAAGTGATTACACAAAAGTTGTCTGGCATCGGCATGTCCTGTGTCCGTCCATCCACTAAAGGGAAACCATATCCGACCAAGTATAGTGGTCTTCGGTGGTGGATGTTGCTTGCTTTCGTCGATTCCAGTTAACTCGAAGGGTTGTTGAATTTTCGAGGTTTTCATGCCATTTTTTCGCTTAAAGGGATGAACAGGAAACCTATACACAACAACCGACCGACCCACGATGCGACGGTGACGATGTAGACACCGCTGATGAGGATGATGGCGATGATGCTGATGTGGTAGTGAGCTGTTGTGTTTCCTTTGATTTCCGACGAAAGAAACCTTAGGGGTTGTTTATTGTTTTTTCCACTGTTGTGTCACGGCAACCCCTTTTTGTACCGAAAATCTTATTCGAATTCAACAATACGAGTATAGTGTGCGGTAAAGTGCTTTGATTTTTAATTTAAATTTATTGGTCGTGCTTAAGTGACGCGATTCAATTCAGTTACTGACGAGGAGGGTTGATGTGTTAATAGGGTGTTCCATTGTTCTATTTATCTATTAGACTGTTTAACTGGGAGGGGGGGGGGGGGGTCAGTGACACTCATCATGAAATACAAAATTTAAACCGAAAATGATGTTCGTTTCGGCTCTGGGGGTCTTAAGATGATTTATTTCAGACCTTAATGAGCCGCAATAGAAATTTGTCAAGTCATTGATAGTTCAATTCTACAACTTTGAACGCGTAAAGTAGGTATAACGGAATTCGAATTTCATATATGAGTTTAAGATAATATAAGTCGTTCTACTTGAAGCCAAATTAGATCAGAAAAACAAGTTTTCTTATGGAGGGACTTGGAACGGACTGTACAATGACCGATATAAGAGAGAATGACAAGAATGAAAAGAATTTCACTCTTTTTAGGATCATTTGAGATGCAAACATTTTCCTAAAAATAAACTCAAAGCTCGATTTTACAACCGAGCTTCAATTTATTACTATAGACACGACTGATAAATGTTGAGTTTCGACTGCCGATGTTATATGGTTGTCAAGATCCTGCGAAAGCTATTCTTAAAGGCGATATTGAAGGAGAATCATAGACACGGTCACGTAGGGCAAATAATTTTGGGTGGTTAGTTGGTACGTAATAATAGCCTAGTTTCCAAGGCTAAAAATCCACACAGCAACTTCAGATGGTGGTTTAACCGGCAAACTGTTATATGGCTGTCACCATTGTACCATTGTTTTGAAACTTGTTTCTGTATATTTATATACATACCTAGGTATACAAGCCTACAAAACGAAAAGCTGTTTGAAGAAGACGAATGGCTCTTGGATAATTTATTCTAGTGAAGAATTGCCTAATCTGCTGCTTGACACCCATATCCTGGCAGCTCAAGCGGTACCAGTCACTCAGATCCAATTCGATCAAACGTGCAACTAACCAATTTCCAAGGTCTGATTAATTAAGATAAACTGCTGTGGGTGCTAAATATAGCTTCACACCGTACAAATCCGAAGGACTATACGGTATAATACCAGCCGAACTACAAAACACTCAGGATATCATCCTATAAGTGCTCGAGGTAATCCTAAAGAGCTGTTTAGATCTGATGTACATTCCTTTGTAATGGAGAAAAATAAAAGTAGGTTTTATATCCAAGCCCAAGGCCTGGCAAATGCTCTCATTTTAGCCCAAAGAACTCTAGAACGACTGGTCGAAACCCATATCTACGCAAAAACATTGACACGAAACTTCGGTCTGACGCTGAAAGTGCTTCCTGTTTAAAGTTAAATCTTTGGAAACAGCTTTGCTAATCCATTCCATCGAGGATTCCCTTTGTTACAAGAAGTATATATATAAAATGGTTACATACCCTGGACAGAGAAGGAGCATTAAACAACGTTGATTGATCGCTAATGCAACGTATATAGCTCATTTAGAGAGTTTATTATTCTTAGCGTTATTAATCACTTGTAGTAAAACTTAAGCTATAAAACTATAATACGGGATCTGTCCTTATTTCAAAGACTTACAAAACGAATTCCACAAGTATTTTCCTTATAGTTTGTAACGTATCTTAACTCACGCAATGAAACGAAGTTAGACACGTTTCAAGTGTCCATATAACCAAACACAACTCGAAAATTTTTGAAATCAAGACCTTGCACTCAAATCGTTTTATAAACATATTTAAATATAACTTTAAAAGTGCCTTAAGGACTAGTGCACAAAAAAAAAACATTCATTCTCAAATAGCCACGGAAATTTGTTGGCAACCAATGCATATCTATGCAGCTCCAGCTAGTCACATTCATTAAATAAACAAATTCCCATTGGAAAGGATAACACTGCGAGACACATATAACACCACCCAATGATTAAGTATCTTGAGGGTAGTAGGAAGGCGATGCCAATGAACATGTCTGCCGCAAAATTCCATAAAATTTATCACATGCAAACAATCCGCCATTAGAAGTTGGGACAGGGATTTCATTCGATTTTATTCCGCCTGAAATCCTGGTATGTCCTTACGTGTAGGTCATACAGAGAACACAGATACCTACGTACATACATTTTTGCCATGGTGAAATGGATACAAAATTTATTACCCTTTAGATATCGCTTTAATAAAGTCACCCCCGAAACACATTCGGCTAAATGGATTTTTTTTTGTGTGTTGTCTCCCTCAGTGGGTTTAGATTGAGTAGACAAACATTGTCACTGACAGTACTCTCCAGGCCCTGTTGAGCGGAGCAGCAAAAGAAAGTCTTTTAGTCTAATTTGGGTTTAGATTTTATTACAGCCCACCAAGCCCACACCGGTGGAGATGAGAGAAAGCAAATCAAATCGAATAACTTGCACTGGCTGTCAGTGGCTGCGAGTAGATACATCTATGGGATATTGTTTTTTTTTTATAAATATCTCTGCACCCCCAATTACATTATTTCTTCAATCACAATAGCAGTTAATCTCCCTTTTTTTCGTTCAGCTGCTGGCTTATTCCTATTGTTGACGATATTGTGTAGTATTTAGTTTCGACAAGGCGGGAAAACGTATACCGTGCACACACACGTCTAATAAATATGTACGTTTGACTGTGTGATTTTTTTTCTTGTGATTTTTCGGATTTTGTTTCATCTTTTTGCGTGTGTTCTCTTCGCTTTTAGGCGGGGAAACTTGAATGAGATACATCGCTCTTTAGTCGGTTCAGTCATCATCATCACTTTGTCAGCCTTGTAGAGTTTTGAAAGGCTATTAACCTTCAGCGTGTCTAACTGTTTTTAGGTATTGCCTTAAGCGAAGCGGGTGGGTCTTCTTTATGGAGTTTTTTGTCGGCAATTTGATACCCGGTCATTAATCGTTTGTGTGATCGATTTTGATGCAGTTAAACGTCTGCCGAACGAGCATCAGATACATGAGACCGTAATTTAGAGGGTTTCTATCGGGGAGCCACAAACACTTTTAAGATCCTTCGTCTGCTGTGCTTTAACAGATTCTATGGGAAAGAGGACGATGGATATTTATGGTAATTATGTCACTACGATATGGCTATACTATAGTCTGGTCAATATAGTATAGTATAGTAGAGTACAGCACAGTATAGGTGTGCACTATTGAGCTGTATTCCAGGCTCAACCTCCGGATAAAATACAGCTTAAGGTATTTTTTTTCACTTTTGCGAACGCCTGGGAAACATCTGAAAGTTATCCAGAGAAAGCTTCTTAATTCCATCGTTTCGGCAAAACATTGTAGGCAGTATAGACCCCTTCTATTCGATCCGAAAAATGGTTGTGAAAAGTTAGGCGTAAGGTCCTATATATGGACCTGCTGCACCATCATTGTGTAGTAGAGCATAGTCTCGTCGGTGTGCCAGTCTGCCAAATTTCAAGAATACCTTCGGTTTGGACTTCCATCGTTGTCAAAATGTTTGATGTGCCCGTCAGAATGTTAATAATCTTGCTTAATTATTTAAGCTGCTCGACTGAGTAGCGCTTGAAACTGTTTGTTGTATGCTATCGCCTTTTATAGAAAGTGTAATTGATGTTGTCAATCTATCCTTAGATATTATGTGGCTCAATACTCATTCAAAGGGTTGGGCAAAATCCTCAACTTGTTGTTGTTCCTTCCCCTTCTCTGGCTAAACAGCTTGTCTGGAAAAACTTAAAATAAAAATTAAAAAAAGGGGATTTAATATCCTAAAAAACAAGAAGGAAACCGACTCTACTCAGCCGGCGATGGAAATAGGCGACGATTCTTACGAATCCGAACCTCGGTCTTACATCTCCGGCTTTGCAAGATATCTCAAAGAGGTGCTGCTAGCTAGTGACAGTCAGGAGGGGGATTGGGGATGGGGGCTCACTCACACTAGCATAGCCTTAAGTGAGGTGGCTGGTACTCTCACTTCTATAGACAAGGGCAAAGGTGGGCCTTGGCAGGCAGGTACTCACACCAATATAGAACACTCACTCTAGAAGCTATAGGGGTAGTAGCGAGGTGGCTGGTACTCTCTCTAATACCGCTAAGGGCAGGAAACCAACCAAGGAAACCAGGGGCACAGCTGGCAGGTACACTGTTGCTTCCGGGTCCTCCAAAGTCGTGCAGTCAGGTAAGGAATTGAGCAGGGTAGTGGCATGTAACGCACGATGGAAAGTCGAGACGACGAAGCAGAAAGTTAGCGGATGTGATGTTAAATCGTTAAGCGCCGGGGATAGAACACAAATAGAGCGGGCCAAGGGAACTCTGACTGCGGAGGCTGCCAGAAAATCGATAGCCGAAGCGGGCAATATAGCTAGGGCAACTAGTCAGGCGTCCACAAGTGGACCTAGACCAGACAACAGTCAGGGAGAGGTAAGGAGGAGGCTGTTACTGCGGTAAACATGGAGAAGTTCCAGAGCAAAAGCAGCAGATCTGATAACCTAAGTAAGTCAAACAAAAGTTGCATAAATCTCATCTAAATAAATGTAGGGCGCAACATGTCTATAGACGACTCTAGGTCTAGTACGTCTGTACAGCTATATAGCGACTTCGTCGTGGTCGGAGAAGTTCGAAACAGTCGTTTAAGATGGAACCGGAACCTTATTGTTTTCGCTACGATGTCTGTAGAGTAAGCCAATTTTGTTCCTAGGTTTATCTCAAGAACTAATTAACGTAGAAGGCTGAAATTTGTACACAACCATAGCCGTCCGGTAGAACTCTCCGCGATTCTGAATACAAATCCAGAAGCAAATTTCTCTTCTTTTCAGTAGAAGAACTGTCATTTAAACTGACGTTAGGGAAACTACACCCAGAAAAAAAACCAGCTAAAATCAAGAATATCAGTGTCATTTCAAGCCTGTTCGTTGACGAAAGTATAGTAATCTCGAAAAATCGTATTCCAAGTACAAAAATCTTATTTTGAGCTCGTTTTTTCAAGACCAAAAAATCTTCTTTTTAGATTTGTAGTAGAAGCTTACAAATCTTACTTCAATCCTGTTTCGGGATTATTTTAAGAAGGTTCGTTCTTATTTTAAGAATACAAAGTCTACGTTTTGGACCATTGTCAACTTAAATTAAGCTCGAAAATTCGTAAAACAAAACCAAAAAATCTTCTTTTGAGATTTTTAGTATCTAATCTTAAAAATCTTACTTCAATCCTATTTCGCGATTATTTTAAGAATGTGGTTCTTACATTATGCGATGAAACAAATTTATTTTTGGTATTCAAGATCTAAACCTTAGATCTTAGATCCCTACCATTTTATAATATGTATATCATCACATCATTCATTCATATCAGTAGATAGGTAATACCAGCTGTTTCATATCTATCTAAACTGACGTAGTTCGTTGCGATCAAATATTCATATTTTAGAATATCCACTGAAACTTAAACGTGGCACTCATTTAAGTCAAATTGTTGCTTGCTCGTGCTGGATGATATCGCAAAGATTTAAAATTGTGGTTTATTTTGGATAGGGCTACTTACAAACAATTAGGAAACCTTTGATGTAGATCGTCGGGAGTAGCTCACGCTTGTTCAGATGTATTATATCGGAAAGAATTTAAACAAGCAACGATAGCAGCAAGTAGAATGGTAAGACCTTCAGAGTCAACCCGAAGTATTTTTGGGTAAGTATTTGAAGAAAAGTTCGCATTGGAGCGGCCTGTATTCTTGGTTCTGTTGATAGACCTTGTAATCGTGGCGGCAACAGTAGGAGCAGCAGTGAAATGCTCCTGCAACCCGAAAATAAATGCGAAAACTGTGCGACCAGACATGTGCCTAGATTACTTATACTCGCTCGATGAAGTCATGATGCCCAAAAAAGATTATTTTTACATTCATGTCTACCTAGTTTTTTATTATACAAAGGATTGAAACTTGAGTGTACTGAAGGGCAACTCGTGGGAGTCCCTTTTTGCTAAATAGGTACACTCGCGTATAGCTTAGGCTTCCATTTGCTCGATAAAATCAAATAGGAATCTTTTCTAGCCTTGATAATTGAAATCAGCTACAAAAACTAGTTGTAGCAGTATTAGGACATTGCATAACTAGATCTCCGTGATCTTAAATATGTGTGAATATATGCGTGTATAGCTTGTGCTTATTCGTGCTCGATGAGACAACCAAGAAGCAGAGCAGCGACTTCTTGAAATAATAATTTAAAATTACTGCCGGCAGTATATTATATGTGCAGAAGAACAAAACATAAACTTTTGATGTTTCATACGTACATCCTTCACATCTACCCGTCGGCACCCTATTACAAAGAAAAATGTAGGCTAATGCCGTTTGAATTGGTTACCACGTTAATTGACAGTAAGAGTCGTTTCTTACCGCCTCACTTACCTAACAGAAGAAAACACGTATACTATACCCCCATAAAGCACACCGTCAATACCCTCTCTAATCACATCAAACAAAAACTTTCAAGTCCTTTTCCTTTGACGGCGACTCGGCCTGGGTGGTGACCGCAAAGTTATAAACAAATCTTTGAGCGCTTTCATCAACTTATACTCATCACCGGCAGCAAAGCGAGGCAACCTTACAAAATCCACATTCACTTCTTCATCATTCATCATCCGTCCGTCGCTTTGCCCTTTTCCATTCATTTCACTAAAAGCTTTAATTAAAATGTTTTTCACGCTGCCAGCTTCTGCAACATATGCCAAACGCATGAGAACGAGACTATCTGAGCGCTGAGAACTGTTTCCTCAACGCTTTGGCAACGCACACCAGTCCATGAACAGGCAGGCGGCAGGAGCAGGAGTTCAGCTTCAGCGCCACAAAAAGCCAAGAGAGAGAGAGAGTGAGCGAGTGAGTTCTGCTTTACACTGATGCATTCAGCTTGCAGGTTGCAGGTTTGTTTCATGTACGATGTACCATAGTGTACAGTAAAAACCCTTTAGAGCTAGTAGAATACGCTTTGTTATGCACACGCTGTATCTGTAGAGCAAAGGCTACGGAACAGGGCACGGGCACAGGGGCAAGGCTATACCTCGTGTGGTGGGTGATAAATATCCGGCACTCACTTACCCACTGACTAACTGACAGTCGTCGGTTGTTGATAAAAGGAGTAACTTTTTGAAAGACCCCGTGCGTGTGGGAGGATTTGTAGATGCATAATACGCCCGTACACTACACACACTCAAACGCATAGTGCAGCACTTGGGAAACTTCCTTATTTGCATTTTATTTTATGCGAGGACTGCCGTGTGCAACTATTAAGTTTTGTTTTGCTTTTGAAGTTTTGTGCTTCTTTTTTTTTACTCTTGCGTATAGTGTTGCAAAGGATGACGATGATTATGCATTCCGTCTGTTTGTATTTAAGTAAATATTTCGGTTTTGTAGTTACACGAAGAGATGCGTTTTAGGGCGGGGAAAATAACTTTGACGCTGAATAATTTTTATCGTTTTAGGACAATGGATCAAAGGTTTATGAAAGAGTTTTACAATTTCTGTCTATAGAAGGACTTTTGTAATTTTGAACTTTATTTTTGTAGGTATCTACAAATAAAAGGTATCCTTATAGATACTATGGCTTCGGTTGACCGGAAACGAATTATTGACCCACAAATTACGGACTCATTTGACTGGCAGTGTCATCATCCAAAGCATCACGTCTATACCTTACGCTTACCCACACATACCTACCTAAAGGGCGGCATCTTTAGTGCTTCGGTTGACAAGGAAACAATTGACTGACCCACAGTTGACTTAATCACGATTGACCCATTGACTGACCCACAACTAACAGACTCAAAAGTGACTAATTTGTAATCAAACCCTTTGGGTAAATTATACCGGGCTAGTAGAAGATGCAACGTCATCATCCAAAAGCTCACAACCATGACTAGAAAACAAATGTCCCACAAAATCACAACTGACCCAAGAGTCCCACAGGGGAGCGGGTAATATTTGATTTTGCAACACATGCTTTGAAAGACCGGATTCTTACAAACAGATTTCGGAAATTTTCCAGGTCTAAACTAAGATCATTCTTATATTCATGAAATGAAGTAAAGCAAACGAAGAAACTTTGTAAATCCATGGCAAACCTAAGAGTACTGGTAGGTAAGGGACGCCTCTACCTTTAATTTTCTACTTCTTTCGATGCTGTTGACTGCGTTATAAATATGGCTGTATTATTAACTTACTTAAAAATTTGAAAACACTTACAGGTGACTGTTGAACTTGTCTATAAAAGTGCCATGATAAGATCAGCATTTGGACTTGTACCGCTGTTACAGAAATATGTTACACTTGCATTGAAAGTACTCACATCTCAGTACCAAGTGACATGTAGCAGGCGCCATATACAACACATATACAACTCAGTCTTGAGTTTTAAGCGAACGATAACGGTGCCATTGCAATTGTAATTGCAATAAGTAATTCTCTTAAAGTTCTGAATATTAATAACCCAAGTACTGCGCAGTAGCGCAGTAGTTAGTGTGCTGGACTACTATGCGAGGGATTCCAGGTTCGATCCCCGGAAAAACACAAATTACATCTTAAGGTTTTTATCTACTGCGCCACCTCTCGCGAACGTCTGACAAACATCCGAGAGTGTGACTGTCCTGAAAAGCTTCTCAATTCAGCCGTTCGGACTCGGCATAAAATTGTAGGTCCCTTCCATTCGTCCCAAAAATTGAAACTCACACAAAACGAATGGTTGCGAGAAGCTAGGCCTAGGGTGTCTACGCCTGTTGCGCCACCTATTTATTTTTTTTATTTTAAGTACAAAATTTGTTTGTAGATTGAACTGCAAATTACCGATTGCTAAAACTGCAGGCGGTTTTATTTTAGTCAGTGCCTATCCCCTGTTAATTTGCCTTTATGATGGGATGCAAATATAACTAAAAAAAACAAACAAACAAAGAACAGAAAAATTTCACGTGCTTAAACATCTTTAAACGCATTTTACTCGAAACTGGCGATACAATTGTGTAATTCCGCCCGAAAATGAATTAATGTATCTAAATTGTTATAACTGTTTTACAAAATGTTCATCCATTCTGAATTATGACTGTTTAAAGCGATAATTTTGTGTCTCATTTCGATGGAAACGCTCGAGGAATTGGAATAGCAGAAGAATAGTGCTATCGCTAGGGTACCAGGTTATAATTTAGACCCGCTGGGAGGACGACTATCAGTTCCTCCCGAGGTATCGTTAGAAATCCTTTACCAATAGTCTTTACTAGAATTTTTTTTTGTTTATTTGTTTACAGTTTCCGTTTTTTTTTTTTTTGTTGTAGTGGTGATTTTTTTTTTTGATCTCGGGTCCAACAATCCACCTTCCGACAAGCTCCAGCTCCGCACCTGATTTGCCAATTAACCCCGATTTCCACTTGCTTCGTCCGTCCCTAAACCCTAGTACTCATTCCCCACAATTGTATTCCGTCTTCTGCATCTCTCTCCCATTCCTCCCCAACACCACCTCCACTACAACCTATTACAAAAATTGGCATGTTGACGAATCTGCTAATCTTGTAGATGAACCTACATTTTCTAAGAACTACTCGGTTCTGCAGACATTTTCGAGGTAAATATACCTACATCCAACCTTCTGGCATGTCTGCAATCTGCATATCGGGCAATCTCCTGTCCAACAATCATGTGTTCGCCGGAGACAACAATTGGTGCGCTCTGCGACTCGAATAAAATCAGGAACATCTCCTGTGCCTGTCGCAAATTTGACTGCTCAAATGCGTTCCTATATAGCCCGCCTTACATCGCTAAACATAATTGTTTATTTTATCAAGATGGAACTTAAGCCCTGTTATCTAATCTTAAGTCCCACACAACTTCCGATCAATCCAAACAAAAGCCAACCGCACTCATTTCCCCCTCGCCGACCGACTACGGCATATACGCTATATCCCACTTTTATGTTCGCATTTTCATAAACATCCTCTTCCTGTTTTCGTATTCAGTTCAGGTTTCTCATTTTGAAGTATAACTACCCACTTGGCGAGATGTTGGTGCCACATTCTCAGCACCACTATGATATGTCTTCACGTCGAGCATATTTTGGGTCATTTATCAATCTTTGTTTCTTTTTCTCGACGCGTTGCTGTATTCTAGCTTGTAGCCGTTTGGAAAAAAAAAATAATAGCCCTGCCTCCCCCTACCCATCTTCCAATAGACAACACATTTGTCAGTAGTTCAATCTGCCTCCCTCTCTCGAGTATACATGTGTATAATGTTCCGAACAATTTCCATTACTCATCAGAGAATCATTTCACGTCACCAAACAAGCACGCCACGGCCACCACCACCACACCGGGGAACAGCAGCAGCGACACAGTGTACCACCGCAAGCCAAAAGGCAAGAATCCCTGGCAAGAGGCCGATTCGGTTTCCCAGATATTTTGAATGATTTTGGTTGCCACACAGGCACATCTGATGATATAGGACAGGCTACAGGCACACAATCAGAGTCATGGGGAAGGAGTGCACAGAGGCCAAGAACAACACACATCACATGTGCGTGTGTGTTAACGTTTATCAACAAACGCCAATTTATCGGTTTTGTCACGCGGTCAACGCCGACGGACGATAAAATCTTTGATTGGTCGCTCGCTTGGTCAACACGAAATGGGAAAATTAAAAAAATAAAAATAAAAATGTATATCATCGAAGAACTCTAGAAAATCGGACGGAAAATTTACATAGAGGCGCATGTGACTTGAGTTGGTGTGATAAGCTATTGTCACGTCCGACGTTTGGGTGGCATGTGTGGCGTTGGAAATGGGAAATGCGAAGCAAATTGCCATTAGAAGCAGGAAGCGACTTTAAAGGCTCCATCAGGCAGAGAGCCATGCAAACTTTGAGTTAAACTTCAGATGCCGACTGGATAATGGATCCCCAATTTCTAAATCCTAACACAGTATAAATTGAACGGACATCAACATCATAAATAGCAAGTGTTCTTAAAATAAAGGAGAGCGTGTGGCCCATTAGCTCAGTTGGTTAGAGCGTCGTGCTAATAACGCGAAGGTCGTGGGTTCGATCCCCCCATGGGCCATAGATTTTTTTTTTGCTTTTGTCTAGGACTTTCGTGGTCCAAATTTTATTTTATAAAATTGTATGACTATTTTTAACAAGCCAAATGTTTACGCTTTTAATCTTCTACTTCACAATTCACATACTGTCCTGCTGATGTGTGTTAATTTAGTATAGATATTTTAAAAATTGTGGGTTTTCAAAATCATTTAAAAAATATACAAAATATTCGACATTAGTGTTGAGTGGATGAAAAATCATTTAAGAAGTTATGTGCAGATAACACCTGTTGCGTTTTTACGTTTTTAATTTTTAACTTTCTCGTATACGTTACGTTACGTAGTAGGTAAGAGAAAGATATTGTTTTCGTACAAAATTTGGAACTATGTAGAGATTTTGATCAGTTCTGATGTTAAGATGAGAGGGGAACTAAAAAAAGTGGGTCTCGCAATTCTGTCCGTCCGTAAGTCAATCTGTCCCACCCCTGGGGAATCTAAACGCTTGGACGGATTTGTTTCAAACTTCGTATTTAGAGTTTGTGCGGGCTTCCCGCTAGGAAATATTAAACAATTTAGATTTTTTCGAAAACGGCACTAACGATTTGAAATAAAATTGATAGTTGAGTTAATGTAGGCATGCTTAACATGTCTGCATAGCCAGTTTTTCGCTAAAAAGTCCAAAAAAGTCCAGCAACGGCACTTTTGAAAATTGACTTTTTTCGAAAACGGTACAAAAGATTTTAAAGATTTTAACAACTTTTTTTTAAATATACTATCGTCATTTTTAACTTGATAGTAAACTCAGTTTTTCTCTAAAAAAGACTGCGTCATTTGATATCCACCCAAATCCCTAATAATAGTACTTTAAAAAACTGCTCATAACTCAAAAACCCATTTTTCGATTATGATAAAAATGTAACTGGCAGGTAATGATTAAATCCATAGTAATACCATTTGCTCAGTTTTGAGCTAAACAGTGTTTTTTGAATCAAGAATGCGTCCTTCGATTTCCACCCCAATCGCTAAAAATGGTGCATACTTTAAAAACTGCTCATATCTCGAAAACGCCATTTTCTATTTGGATGAAAATGTAACTGCTAGGTAATGTTTATATCCTGAAGAATACTTCGTACTCAATTTTCAGCTAAACAGTTTAGTAACAGTGCTTTTCGAGTCCAAAATCTATATATATAAAAATGGTGGCAAAAATGTATAGTAATTCATCAATTGAGAACGGCTGGACCGATTTGGCTCACATTTTTTTTTTCAGTTGTTCGTAATCGTCAGGAGAAGGTTCTTCTGAAAGAAATTTTTGGGAAAACTCTCTCGGGAATTTGGAAAAATCGAAAATTGAGAACGGCTGGGCCGATTTGGCTAAAACAAAATTTCATTTGTTTGTATTCTCCAGGAGAAGGTTTTTGCGAAAGAAAATTTTGGGAAAACCATCCGGAAAAGTCGGGATTTTGGAAAAATTGAGAATTGATTTTTTGTATGGAATTTTGTGTGCAATTGTTCCGGAATGGCTTTTCGAATGGAAAAATAGAAAATTCTTAGAAGAAAACACGGAAAATACGGAAAACGCGAAACATTCGAATTTTTTTTCGACGAAATTTTGCATTTTATCGCATGATTTGATGATTTTGGACGAAAAAGGTGGAAAATTCGTTGTGAAGCTTGGAAAAATTCAGATAATTGTGAAATTCATTGTGATAAAAGACGGTTTGCGTGTATTTTGGGTGTATATGTATGTGTTAACCTGCTGGCGCTTGGCAATGGCCAAATTCCCGTTGATGTTTCGACTGGATTGATATCGTTCCCGGCCATATGATATCGTCGAACTCATCACCAAAGTGCTCCCCGGCATTGCACAAAATTATAAAAATCTCGATTGGATTAGTGAACGGGCAATAGCAGCGAAGAATAAGGACGTCGATAGCTTGAATTTCATTATTCAAAGTCAAATCGCTGGAGAACTGCATTCGTACAAATCCGTTGACAGCGTGACCGACGAGGATGAAGCGACCAACAATCCGACGGAATTTTTAAACTCGCTTGAGTGCCAGGAACTTCACAGCATAATATACAGCTGAAGGTGGTATCGGTCATAATCATGTTGCCGAATCTGAATCATCCGAAATTGTGCAATTTCGCTGGCATTATCCCACCCAAATCTACCATCCGTCGACAATATCTATTCCCAATCCCAAGCTATTGGAAAGTATTTATTCTTTCTCCCTGTTTAACTAGTTCCGAGGCTTATCACTTCAGTTTCTGCCCTGTTAATATTGAGCCCCATCATATGCCTGAATTACACTTCTCACCTCTAGTTATTAGTTGGAAGTTTATAATCCTGTGAGAGATTAGGCATTCGTAGTCAGCATAGTGACAAGCTTTCCGTCGAAAGAGCAGCGCAAATCAGCAAGGGAGAAATTCGTCATCGAGAAACCTTAAATTAAATTTGCTAACTAGGACTAAGAAGGAATTTATTTCCATAGGCCGTGCTAACTATAGATGGAAACTTGACAGGCTCCAATTCGGCATGTTCTTTCATAAGCCTACACCGCTTCTTATAAGAATGACTCTCGTTGCATGAAATCCTGCCAAAGCAGTGGGAGATTTTAAAATCCAGCAAGTCCACAGGGGATAAATTAATTATGCAAACTTTGTCACCCTTCAATACATCTGCCCTGCTTAAATCGAAAAGAGATTGTATATATGCCTCGCGTATACTGTTATTAAATTAATCAGCAATTTTCGAGTTTAACAAACAAAGGCTCAACCCCCAACCACCTATACTCTATACCCACTCGTCGAGTTCAGTTTTCGTCCTGCGGCAGTATCAAATTGACGTTAAAACGGCAAGAAGGCAATCGCGCGTAGTTCATGTTCTACTTACTTCCACTTGTTAGTTTGAGATCTCTGATGGGTTTTGTGAGTGAGAGCGCTTTTTCTGCGCATGTTTTTGACAGGCAAGAAAAAAAGAAAAAAAAACACTCCTTTGGTTGAGAAGAGAAGACTTGGGATTTAGCCAAGAAATCTATACCACACTAACACACAAAGACTCCTACTCCTACATCATCTGCTTGGTGGAAGTTTGCTTGAATTAGTTTCTCGGTCTCTCTCTCTGCAAAACCGAAAGACGACAGCAAATCATTTAGTAAAATCATCCCTTAAGGATTTTATGTTTTGCTTGGTAAAGGTCCAAGGTGCGGGCGGAAAGGAACGGAAGGCAAAAGAATGAATGACGATGCGGAGGAGTCACACCACACACAGTTCATGCTGCCTTTATGGGGTCATACTCAATACAACACCTTTTTTTCCCGACTTTGTCCTCGTCGTCGTAGTAGTCCTAGTCGTCGTGTTGCTTAATTGAAGATTAATTAGGACAGCACCATGGTGGTTTGGCTAATAAAGTAGAATGTTGCCATTCCAAGAGTAGGTATTGGTATTGTAGCGTTTTTTTTTTAATTGGTTGAGTTATTTAGGTCGGCTGTCGTCTAGGTTGGGTGTAGTCTTTTGCCAACGACGACGACGACGACACAGAGGTATAACAAAATCTCCTGTGTGTGGATTCGTGATTAAGTTTTCATTTTTATAGATTTTCCTTTGTGAATAATTGAGGATTAAAGTATTGTGCATCAAACTGTTCCCATGGGGTGGTTATTTCTTCTTTTTTTATTGGACAGTTATAGCTATGCGACATTGGACATTGAATTATTTAAGAAATAGATAAATCATCAATCACTGCCATAGGAGAACAATGTAACAGTTTGCAGGGTTTGGAATACCGTCGCACCTATAGCTAAGCCTTGAGACTGATTTCAATTTTGAGTTATAGTTTAAATGATAGTACGTAAACGACAACGACAGCAAGGAAAGGAATCCACGAAAGTCCCAGCAGAAGAAACATTGAGTGGTCCAAGAGCAATGCTTAAAAATATGAAGCAGTAATCAAATCATTGGATCGTTCCCTATATAAAATCTATAGTGGCCGTACACGCCTAGACTATTAGTCACCTTTTAGGGAGATGAAGCATTTAGTGGGTGCGCTATGGGGATCAACTCGCCTAACAAGAATTCAAATTATAGGTTTTAACAATTTAGCCGGAGTTTGTCGAAAGAATAAACCTTAGATGGGCAAGTGGGACGTGTAGCAAAAAAGCAGATTTGGGAAAAGTAGTGTGAAACGTTCTTGATCTAAAACGATCTTTCTCGACAGACTACAGCGCTACAAGAGACGTCACTACTGGGCACTCAGTCTCTATTGGCAAGCATGCAATAATGTACATATATTTCAAGGCTCAAGGTCCTTGTTTTCCTAAATCATTGTTGAAACGAGAAAGGTTTGAAAATGAATGTAGATATAAAGGGTGTCCCATAATTCACGCAAAATGTAATTTTAATAGAACATACAGATTTTTAATTAGAAAGCTTAAATTGTTTATTGCTTCATAGGCCTGGGGTTATGTATGGAATAGCACATCGGGATAAATGGCCGCCTTTGCTGGCGAGTACGTACTCTTTTACTGAAATTTCCTATGACCGTTTCGCATAAATTTGGCTGAATTTCATTAACACACCTCCCAATTTCCTCTTTCAAGGCATTGATGGTCGTGGGCTATAGCCATCAAGATGAAAATGATCTTCATCACTGAAGATGATTTTGTTCGAAAAACCAGCATCCACTTGTTGTTATTTCAAAATCCATTCAACGAAGTCTCTTTGCGCTGCATGGTCAGTAGTCTTCAGTTCTTGAGTCAATTGAACTTTGTAAGCATGAAGTTGCAAGTCTTTCGTGAGAATTCGCCGTAGAGAGCTCTTCGAAATGCCCAATTCTTGACTACGGTTCCTGTCAGTAAAACTTCTTCGATGTTTTCTGTTGAACGACTAGTGACAGGACACCCAAAGTGTTTAAGATCACTAATTGATCCAGTCTCCAGTCTCTTTACAATTGATGGTTTTAAATCATTATGACGGCCATATTTTGTTCGAAAATTGCGGACTGTAGCTGTCAAACCTTAATTCTTTTTAAAATATTGCTCAACAATGAAAATTAGTTGTTCTTTCGTATAGCGTTCAATTTTTACTAACCCCAAGCTGTCATCTGGCACATTGTTATCTTTTTTCCGTTGGCATTGACAAATGTACAAGTTGGGCTGCGATCTGGTGGTGGAAAAGAACCGTCTGCAGATACACAGGAACCTGTCATCGCTAAGCGGTACGTGTATTTTTGTACAGGTAATTTATTTATTTTATAAATGAAAAACTATTTTAATTGATGTAAACGCCTTGGCGGTCTAAAATTCAAGTATTGTTTATGACAAATAAAAAAAACTCTTTTTGAACTGTTTTAAAGTTCTTTAAATTATTGTTAATATTCCATTTATTGTGCAGCATTATCCCAAATACCAATGGCGGACCCAACTGCCTATTCTCATACTTTGTCGATAACCATCTGTGATATTGCAGTATATTTTAGCGGCATAAAACGTAAACGATCCATCGCGAAGGGGAATAGCTCGTCAAGGCTGGTTGGGTCTATGCTATAGGTGTGATACCAGATTCAGGAAATAAATAATAAATAAGTAGGTGGCGCAACAGGCGGTATAGACACCCTAGGCCTAGCTTCTCGCAACCATTCGTTTGTGTGAGTTTCTATTTTTGGGACGAATGGAAGGGACCTACAATTTTATGCCGATTCCGAACGGCTGAATTGAGAAGCTTTTTCAGGGCAGTCATACTCTCGGATGTTTGTCAGACGTTCGCGAGAAGTGGCGCAGTAGAAAAAACCTTAAGATGTAATTTGTGTTTTTCCGGTGATCGAACCTGGGATCCCTCGCACAGTAGTCCAGCACACTAACCACTGCGCTACTGCTACTGATTCAGCAAACAGTGATGTAATTGGTCTGGTCATAAATGCATCCTCGATGTTGAAGTTTTTTATATGTACTTGCTCGTGCAAAGCTGGTGAAAGAAGAAAATGAGACGCTCGATGCAAAACTTTTTCTTTATTTTTCATTATTGTAAACTAATAGTTAGTAATTTTAAAAGTGAACAGCTATGCGTTTCTGTGGATCTTGGTTGCGGAGCAGCTGGCCTAAAGGAAGTTTTCTTTGTTGCGAGCTACATACCCACAAATAGTCCGCTATATGTGTACGAATGTCATCTAACCAACATCGATTTCATCGCTAATCAGCTGAGTGAACATCAACATCTTATCGTTTTGGGCGATTTTAATTTAGGTGATATCAAATGGTCATATTCACATGAAGATAAATGTTTAATTCCATATAATATGAAAACGGAATGTGAGTACACGTTTATTGAGTCTATGTTTGCTTTTGATATATTTCAAAAAAAATATTGTCATAATTCATTAAATAGAATTCTTGATTTAATATAATGTAGATAATTACTTAAATTGTACAGTCAGAGAAGTTGTATGTCCTATAATGAGAAATTCTATTCATCACATTGCTTTATGTCTAGATTTATAATGCAGCACTCCTTCTGCAATAGATTTAAACTCAAATGTTTATGAAACTAGTTATAATTTTTCAAAAGCCAATTATAATGCTTTAAATATTTATATAGGCTCGGTTGATTGGTCGAGCATTCTTTCTGGTTTAGAACTGAAAGAAGCCTATGATACATTTTTAAGTATTTTAGAATACGGGCTTACTAAGTTCGTCCTTCTTATTAAAAAAAGAAAATCCTTCAAATTACCTTGGCGTTGGCATAACCAAAGATTAATTAATTTGAAGAATGCTAAAAACAAAGCGTTTAAATTATTTAAAAAGTCAAGGTCTGATTTGGACAAGAAACGTTTTTGCCAATTGCGCCGCGAATATGAATTTTTGAATAAATTTTTGTATAGGCAATATGTAATGAACACTGAGTCTCAAATTTCAAAGAATCCTAAAGCTTTTTGAACATTTTTAAACAGTAAAAGAAAGCCAAATGGTACTCTGCACAATATGAAATTCGATGGTGTTGTCTGAATGGAAATATTCATTTATAACTCCCATATTCAAAGCCGGATCCCGAAAAAAGTAGAAAATTATCGTGGAATATCTAAGCTCTCAGTTATTCCGAAACTTTTCGAAGCTATTGTTACAAAAAAACTGTATTTCACAATCAAAGAACAAATATCATTGCAACAACATGGATTTGTATCTGGTAGATCCACATTAACCAGCTTAACGCTATTTACAAAATATCTTTTTCATTCTGTGGAGTCAGTTGATGTTCTTGATATAAGTTGATGTAATTTTTACTGATTTCAAGAAAGCTTTCGACACAGTATGCCATAGCATTCTTATAAACAAATTAAGATCTTTCGGCATTCGTTCGCTACTACTGAAGTGGATTTCGAGTTACCTATTGAACAGAAAGCAGTATGTAAAAATTGGTTCTTCTCAATCTAGACTCATTGATGTATTATCTGGGGCCTGTACCACAAAACTACAAGTATTGTACAACAGGCGAATTTTAACAATTAACAATAGTTTTCTGGTACAAAACCAGTTTTTTATTGTTAAAATTCGCCTGTAGTTTTGTGGTACAGGCCCCTGGTGTCCCCAAGGTACCCACTTAGGACCTTTGCTCTTTAATATTTTTATTAATGAGATTCCTTCATTGCTCAATCGTGCTGACTGCTGACTGTTTGATGTATGCCGATGACTTAAAAATCTTTATACGCGTAAAAAATATTTATGACACCACAAAACTAATTCCAAACGTCAGGTTGACATTTTGTTATCATCTTATCGTTTTATTTACTTTTTAGTTTTAGGTTTCTTCAAAAAGTTCATTTTTCTTCCCTTTATTCATATTTTTGTTTTGTTTTTAGTTTTGTTAAGATGTTCTAAGTGTTGTGTTATGTTGTGAAAAGTTTAGACAATTGCTGTTTGGTCGAAAATCAAGTGTCACAGAACCTTTGATATGTAATGTAGATGAGCTTAACAACACGAGGTTGGTTCAAATTCTATATTGTTTTCCTTGTTCCGTCTTCCGTAGCAATTTTGTAAATCAAGTTGTTTTTTTTGGGCTAAACTACTTGAAATTGAAAAGCATTTGGGTCAAGGTTGAACCTTATGACGTTTGTCGATAAACGTAGTAGAATATATAAGGATATGAATAAGAGAAAAACTACTCCTGGCTTTTAGTGCTGCCAATTTACTCTATCACTTACGAAAGTGTAGGTAAGGACAAATGATCTAAAAGATAAAAGTGGTCGTGTAGATTTATAAATTGAATAGCCTTGATGAGTAATTTTCTTTTGAATGAAGTTTTAAAGTTTTAATTTGGCCTTTCTGTCAAACAATGGGTTGACCTCTGGAAGATACCAGACACAATCACTGAATTTCCACTCATAATATTGAGAGCCTTGTAAGCCTATCGTGTAGGTATAATGTTCACTCATTTTGAGGGTTCTTCTATTAGTGGCATATTAATTAGAATTTGAAAATTGGATAAGGCCGTATTTACAATGGTTTGAGAGCTAAATAAATAAATTCGCGAATTGGAAAATGCGATCGAGCGATCACATGCAATGACTGTCGGTTAGAATTTCGTAACTGATACCTATTTCCTTTTTTTTTTTTTTTTAAATAATACTAAAATTCCAAGATCACATATCACCAAGAATAGATAATTGAAAAAATCTCAGAATCAAGGTTCCATGTTATGTCTGTAGATCGCATTTTCTAAATTTGTATTAATTATTGAATTGGTAAATTTTTTTGAGTGCAAAGTGTTGGTGAACGATCAAGATGTAACCATTATAAAATTACAGATTCAAGAAGAGTGCATTTATATCAAATATCTGTACGAAGCCACTGAAAAGGTAATTTAGTAAGACATGTTTATTTTAAGTTCAGAAACTTAACCGAAAATGTGTAACATCGTCACATCGGTTCGCGAACGCCTCGGCTTCAAGAGTATTTCGCCAACACAATGGGAATCAGATCCACGACAATTTGGTTACACCTGGGTGCCACCAGGTATAATAACATCGTCAAAGGTCCAGCGTTACTTTGATAAGATCCCTCAGGAGAAAGTTCCAAAACACAGTTCAAACGGTAATATGTAAGAACCTTGAATATTTACGTCTCTGTAATTATTCAATCAGCTTATTTACGGGTTTAGTTTGTCCATTTGTATTGGCGCTATTCTACGATACCCGGAGGCCCAGAGCTTAGCTTCAATGAGGGCCGAGGCCTGTGCTAATGTCTCTAATACATACATACATACATACGCGTAAAAAATATTTATGATTGCGAAAGTCTCCAAAGTGAATTAAACACAATAGTTAATTGGTGTGAACGTAATCGACTTACATTGAACATAAATAAATGTCATTCTTTTTCTGTGTACCATACACTAGTGCCTGTACTTAATCACTATACAATTTCTGGGACCGGCCTTTCTCGTAAAACGGAAATTAAGGATCTTGGTGTGATTTTTGACACGAGACTTGCATTTTCGTTTCATATTGATTATGTTGTTGCCAAAGCAACTTGGATTTCGAACGAACATTGTGCTGAATTTTCGAACCCATATGCTCTTAAGTCAGCCTATATGTCTCTAGTACGGCCTTTCCTTGAATATTGTTCTATAGTCTGGTGCCCAAAATATGCTAATTCTATAATACGTTTAGAAAGGGTACAAAAGTCCTTTACAAGGCAAATGAAATGGAACCTTGATGTAAGACCATCGTATCCAACAAGATGTGCTTTAGTGGGGTTAGATACCTTAGAAAAGAGGCAAAGTGTTCATTGTATGCTGTTTATTCATGATGTCCTTTCTTATCGTATAATATTTCCCGATGTACTTCAAAATTTTAATTTGTATGCACCAGAAAGAATTCTTCGAACAAGAAACACATTTTTTTTTAATTCTAGACATTCTTACAGTTATGGTCTTAAAGAACCAATAACTAAATGTATAAAATGTTTTAATTCTGTTAGCACTGAAATAGATTTATCTTTATTGAATAATAATATGTTCTGAAATTATAATATGTAATATATAATCCTAGTCTGTTAGAGTTAAGCTCGGTAGATGAATAAAGAATAATAATAATAATAATTTTTTTTTTATGTTTTTACTTAACAAATGTATTTATTTTTCACAATAATTAATTATTTAATGTCGCTTTTCTTCTTTTCTGTATATTTTTTCGCTGATCTGTCAAATTTGTATGTCTAGAAGGTTTCAAATTACCACCGCTAGGGTACAACCTCCATTTCTCAATCACTGTACTATTTTGCGTGCATTATGGGGCACCCTTTAGATGAAACACTCACCACCTTCACCTCAACAGAGTATCAATGTCATTTTTCATAATATAAAAATCTCAATCCGCTACAATATATTATTATTTATCCCCAGCCCCCCAAGCAACATGTATAGAGAGACAAGTAAATGCAAAGGGAAAATGAAAACTTAAAGGATTCAATCAAAAATAATTAAAACCGAAATAAATTGTAGGTATACGCCCTGGGCCTATAGTGGGGTTACCTATACTGTTTGTAGGTTAATCTGTTTTAGGATACCGAAAAGCAATTCGAAAACTACTTTAAAACACTTTGCAGGTTTGCAGCATGTGCACTCCCCCTCCACGCAAAAAGTAAAAAGAAAGTTTGTCCCCTTGAGGAGGAATGCCGCTTAGTACCACTTTATCCCGTATACCTATGACCAAATTGCTTATCCAGATTACCAACTTATCATAGGTCCACTGGTTTAAGATACTTTTTCAGATTGTGATTTGTTAGTACTTTTCCTCAATAACGCCTTCCGAACACATCAATTTAGGCCACCAATCCTTAGGCTATACATATATTAGCTCATATTCCCATTGTACAACTAGCAGTTGCATCGATTTTTGCCTCCCTTTCCCAGCTAGCTCAAAGCCTGATGTACCTATTCACAATCGGGATACATCAAGCGTATTTCTCACACAAAATGACAAAAAAAAAAAAAAGAATCCCCACGCACACACAATAGTGTTGCTCATTGAGTTGTTTATCCATCCATTGACATCTAATACCTTTAAGTATTTATTACCGGAAAATGTACATACACCCTGGTACTCGTATAAAATTACTTACAGCCTGACGAACGAGTGTGTTCTATGAACTCAACTCCCCCACGAAGTTTCCTCAAACAAAAAAAAAATTATCAAAGCCAAAGAAACTAGCGAGAGAGGGAGCGGGAGAGATAGAAAGACTTCTCCACTTAGAAGCAGGACATTGACAGGCTTAGCACACAAGCAACAACCAACAACAAACAAATATAAACGCCAAACCATTCTTCTTCCTTCCAATTACTCTAAAAATAGGACGGCAACGACGATGACGATGGCAACAGCAACAGCGACGCGACAAAAGACGCATACACGCCCAAGGGGACTCTACTGGCTTCCTTACCGCCATGCTTTGATATCCCCTTCCCCTCTACCGAAACTCAAACCACCCGTATGACGTGTATTCTTAAGATGTGCATCCAAATTGAATCAATACTCTTGTGTGCTGTGCATATGTATCTAAGACTAAACGTATCTATGGCAGAGAGCAGCGCGCAGCACCCCACAAACTTGCATCCGATTAAGATTGTACAAGAAAATTAATTAAATCCGAATGCGAAGATAGTTCAAATCAATGGAATCTTTGGGGAGTACCGATAATAAATTATCGGACAAAAGGAGCACAAAACGACTAAGAAAAAGAAATACGTACTTACGAAGGAAAAAGTAAAGCGAGCAAGGTTGGTTGAAGTTGAAGAGGGAAGAAAGGAAGAATTTTGTTTTTCTTGTGTGTGTGTGCTCTGCTTGGATGTTAGATCCTCTTCGAATGCTTTCTTCTTTTAAATGACAGCTGATGTGTCACGTATGCTTTGTAAAGTATTTGTTGGGTTTGGTGTTTAGAGGTAATTAGGATGTCGTCGATGCTGAACGATAATCGAAACACATCACTGCTGAATCAATGAATGCTAAAGATGGCGATGAAATGTATTTATCTGGTGGTTTGGTGTATCTTTAGACAGTCGCTACACATACACTATAGGTTTCAGTGAAGTTGTATAGTAGGAATTGTACAAAAGTAGGAATTGTATAAAATCAAATTGAGTTGATTTTATTCGATGATTTTCACCAAGAGGGTTGCAATCTTTTGAAAATAACCCCAACAATTGGTATCAAACAAAGTAGACCTCCTTTACGGTCAAGGGAAGTGGTTTATACGTATGTATGGGCATTCAAGGTAAGTAACCTGACCCTCAACCAATTCGCCTCTCAAATTAGCACGGTCTTTGGCTAACTGCATCCAGTTTTATACTTCAAGTTGGTTGACGTCCTCTTCTGAAAGTTATAGCTGTCTATTAGACCTTTTGTCCGATTCGTCGACGTTATTTGCATATTCTTTTATAAATGTTGAGTTGAGGAAACCGCGTAGGTATTAGCTACAGTAACGTTAGGCCTAAATTGGTTAGGGCAGGACAACTGCAAAGAAAGTGAGTGATGCATCGGCCTCTTCGACTCTGTAGCTTCAGCAGAAGTCATTGTAAGGCATTCCAAGCATTTGCACGTGTTTGCCTAATATGCAGTGCCCGGAAATGACATTAACGACTTTCAAGATGTTAGATCTTCTGAGTCGCAGGAGCTGCTTGGATTTATTTGTGTCCAGAGCTGGCCAGGTGAGCCCAGCAGTATCGCAGTATCCTAGATGTTTCCATCCGTGCTGCACACGCATGAATTGTTTAGGAAAGTGGTGCATACACGACACGACGACAGTCTTGTAATATTTACGCCAGATGAGCTAGTTCGTCTACTGCACAGTTTCCTGGGATGTAGCAGTGACCAGGAACCCAGGTGAGGGTGAGGTTGTACTGTCCAGCTATTTCGTTAGGTGATATGCGGCAATCTTCCACCGCTTTAGATCTTGCTTCGCTGGGTATTGGGGATTTGATTGAAGCTTGGCTCAATGTATATGTCGATATCCCTTTGTTATTTCGGTTTGGAAGACACTGCGCAGTGGTTCGGAAGACTGAAGGAAAGGCCCAGATTCCGTTCTTCTGAAAAGACCGCGGGGGCAATTCCTTCGCAATATGAATATTGACAGTGATTTGTCGATTTGTCGGACATTTCGTGAATTCCAATATGTAGTTCCTGTTTTGCATTTCATGTGTGAAGTTTTTTTCGAATTTGGTTTTCGTAATCGGCAGTAGCGGTAGCGAAGAGGGCGAATGGAGGAGAAAATACAACAGCGAACTCTATGAGATGTACCAAGATGTGGATGTAGTCCAAAATGCGAATAGACAATAATTATCCAGCTAAGAGGGTCTTCGAATCCTAGCCCCAGGTCCGAGAAGGTAAGGAAGACCGAACCCCCGTTTCAAAGACCAAGCCATCGCGGATAGTTGCGTGAACTTAGCACCCCAAAGTTTAAAAAGTATATATTTTTTTAGAGTTCTGGATAGCTGAACAAGAGTTCTAGAGTTCCTGATAAAAATTTTGAAAAGTTCTGTTTATTTATTTTTTTTTTTATTTTTTTAAATGTGGGGTACCTACTAAGTTCACGATGCACCCCATTTGAAAAAATGTTGGAAATTTTTTTGCATTTACTTGGGGAAGTCCTAGGAAACGTGTGATGTCGACAGCTTTTTCACCTTTTTCCAAGCGATCCAAAATCCCTATCTTAGACTGGATTTGAATTGTATTCTGCTGTTTCTTGCGAGAACTTTTTCTATTGATGATATTAAATTTCACGTCAACCTAAAGCAATCAAACAGTTATATTTTTTATACTAATTAAAATAAGTTATACACGCAACTTACCAGAATTACTTATAAAACTGGAAAATATGTACTACGCAATTTTACGTTCTGTAACAAATTGACTAAAAAATTGTAGATACCATACCAAGAAAAATAACGCATTTTTCGAATGTCAGATTTAAAAATTTCATGGCCTGCTATCTGCTAACTTAATGAATGTCGTAACTCGAAGCATAAATGACGTATCTCGGGGTAAGCTGTCTTCATTTTTCAGAGTTCAGTTCAGACGTCGTAGGTAAGTCGAATCGTCGTAACTCGAGGTGTGCCTGTACTTTGAACAGAGTAAATATCATCGCTGCAGACCGTATTTACTCGATCAAACTAATATTCTAACGTGATATTTCAAAATTGTCACATGGCACGCTAGATCTTTAAGTCTTCTAATAGGTTCTGGTATAAAGCTGCACTTTCTTCACCCAAGACACCTAAACCTTTTAGAAGCAAGTATGCCATGACTGGTTGATATTAGTGAACATATTTTCCCCACTTTGTCTAGCCTTGTGAATTTATTATCACTAATAACATATTTTATGCAATAAGCAATTATAATTACCCTTTGGTATAGGTATAGCAATCGGGCTTCCGGACACCGATTTGCGTTGTCTCTCTACCATATAGCTGGGTGTTAAACGCAAGTAAAAACGGTTATCGGCGCTAGCTGATCTTTAACTTTTTAACAGCGTCGAATAGCGGCAAGCCGCGTGATAGTAATTAGGGACAATTATGCGCGTTTATTGTTGTTATTAAACTAGCAATACAAGTGTATGTATAGATATACTTAGCATATGAATGTAAGCGAGTGTTGACATGTTTTAGTTAACTATGTATTTTTGTACATTTTGAAGTTGTAAGCATTCCAAACAGACCCGCCATAGAGGCTTCTAAGCCATTGTTCATATCTTATAAATTTCGTGTGATCTATAGTAGACTACTAACTTTCCTTTCTTGATTTCAAGTTTTCAAGCAACCTCAACAGTTACAACATTACGTATAAGTAAGTGCATTTTAATGAGTTTTTCTAAAACGAATGAGTATGTTTTTGCTACCTGAATTACACCTCATTTGCACAGCGGGCGATTTGCATGCGATTTTCAGTAATTATATTTTAAATGGCTGAGCTGCTATATAATAACTGGCAATTAAATGTGTGACAAGTTTGCAAGTGAGTCTTTTCTTATGTCTTAATTTGTATGTACCTAAAAATCTGAGACGAAATCGGTCGTATTATTAGACAGCTTCAGTTCATGAACTTATAACGCCCTTTTTATAGCGAAAACAAGATTGATTATCACGTATCAATCTGGCAGAATTGTTACCTCCAGGTTAAAAACCAACTTGTATGCATGACGGAAGCGGAACTCCATGTCGAAGAGTACAACAACCTTTTTGCAGCAAACAAAAATTGAGGTTACCTATGGATTGGTCAGTTCTTGGAGTAAGAGCTTTTGAAAACCGGGTTTGTCGAAGTTCTTGGTGCTTGATTCACTTTTCTTTTGTTTGTTTTATTATTGTCTTTCATTTGGGACACGGCGAAGTCGTTCTGTACTTACCCCCATTTGATTAAAGCCACGCAGTGACCGACGATGGACTTACCAAAATCATGTTTTAATTCTATGTCGGTCGTCGGTCTATCGCTCCTGTTTGCCCACTGCCTGTCTTTAGGCTTATACAGAAATTAGGGATTGAAATCAAATTAAAGGGTCTCCATAAATCTAGAGTTTGCTGCTGGAAGACAAACAACATTTTGGCACGGTTGAGTTTACAATTACACGTTTTATCAAGTTCTTCCCCTCTAGATCCTTAATATGGAGTTAAAACTGTGCAGTGTATGATTTTTCTTCAAATAATATGGTCTTAGGTTCATATTTCTTTAAAAACAACCCCGGGTCTTCTTCCACAATCCTAGGTTAGGTTAGGTTAAGTTGAAGGGGTTGCCGGCAAAAGGCCGACACAATTAGACCAATATAAGGTCCCTTGTATGATACCACATGAATCTAGGAAAAGTTTCGTCTTAGTTATAGTTGACCCAGTTTGAGCTTCTGATGAAGCATAATGGAAACTACGAATGTCTAGGTTTGTTAGATCGTTTTGACATTGTAAAAAATGGCTTCCAAATGGAGTTTCCGTTTTTGGTAGAGAGCCGGACAAGGGCAGAAGAAGTGATGATCCAAACAGCTTAGGTATACAAAAATGGTTGAGGAATATACGCCAATCCTTGTTGCATGCCTTCCTATAAAGCAGTGTCGCGTAATCACACCTATTGTGGCGCTGATATGCCTTTCTGTCAAGAGAGATAACAATTTTAGAACGTTGAAGATCTAGATTTGGGGCCTTATTTCATTTTCTCTTTTGGGGCCTTATTTCATTGGACCCTTATTTCCTGCAGCCTGGTTCTTTCGATGGCATCCAGCTTTATTATGAGTTTACACGTAGCGATCATGATACCTAAAATACATTTGCTTGGTACGATAGTTATAGTGTAGTTCCGAGCTTGGGAAGTTCATCAGCCTTACAGTTACCTGGACGTTGGAAGAGGAACACGAAGATCGAGTGTTTCCTCTTTCAACGTCAAACCAGCATCTTGAGCCTTTTTGCCTGGTATAATTTTCGTCTTTTTTGTTCTTCCCCGGCTGAAATATCTAGCTCCGTACATTGCTCTCCTGATGGTGTATATTATGGCCTTTTTCACAGTTTCATCACGATGTTTGTTGGAGCACTTCATCCATATTATCTACAACTTCATCATCATCATCTAAATATTTTTGAATTATATAAAGCCAAAATTGAATTATTGAAATGTACTAAAAATTTTGAATTTAGCGCTTTAATGTACCATTATAGCCATATTTATTGAATATGTTTTCGTTAAGTTTTTATACCAAAAAATCACTATATATAGAGAAAATAAAAGCTAACTTTCTTCTTGCTTGTATACTCGAAATTAGTCTTGTTTTGTCTTTCACGGCTGCAGTTTTTATTCGCTCCGTCGCATATCACGCTTTTTCTCGTTGATTTCACGCAGTCTCTTCGGTTGTGACAAATCGCCATTTCACCTAAGGAATCCGGAAAAAGCCTTGACCCACAAGTCCCTTGATTGGTGTGGATTTTCCTACGAAGTCGACAAAGTAAATTTCTTCACCAAACGGTCAGAAAGTCGCTGATCGTACATTTTTTGGCGCCCAACGTGGGGCATTTTTCGGAATGGTTAAAATCTTAGTTCTTAGCTAAAACGTGAAAAATAGTCCAAAGACATCTTATACTAAAAAGTGAATATACATATATATCAGTGGCGTGGCGTCCATATAACCCGATTCCTACCGGGTTACCTTTTAAAAGTTTCAGTTTCAGCTACACAACAATGTTTACTTAAAAACGAGCAACATAAAACCCACGGGATATAATTATGTATATGTATCTATTCATTTGCGCAAGCTACACCTACACACCCCGACCCGACCCGACCACACTACAAGCAACTCAATTGAACTTTATTTTCAAGCACACACGGAAACACACACACTTCGCCTTCTTTATCATTAGTATTAGAACTGCCCACACTCTCTGAGCATAACCCAAAACCAAAGCTAAAATAACCCGAAATATGTCGGGTTATAAAATCTCTCACTGGATAGAACAAATTTGTCTCCTTTCCCTTTTGTACACTTGCGATTATTTGAGTTTGGGCCTCTCTGTTCAACGCCCGCTTTCTTATGCAAAAAAATAACCCGCTTTTCTTCGGGTTATTTGGTGGGTTTTGTGTGTATCTTTTACCGCTGCGCTGTGGTGTAATTGAGTATTTCTGGAAAATAATACGCTTTTCTCCAAGTTATTTGGTGAGTTTGAATTGTGTGTGTATCTCTTATACCTATCCTATCGCTGCGCTGTGATGTAGTAGGTCCGTCAGGCGTCAGTTCCCTTTTTACCTAGTTAATGATTTTCTGAGTTTTTCTGAGGTGAGTACCCTCTGTTCAAACTTCAAAGGCCGCTTTCTTATGCAATAAAATAACACGCTTTTTTCCGAGTTATTTGGTGAATTTTGTAAGTATCTTTTAAAAAATAAACAAACTGATGTGTTTATAAAGTTTATAAACAAGTCGTTAAGTGAGAAATCAAGTGTTTTGAGTCTTGGCTATGATCTTCGTACCTAAATACGTTTGAAGAAATGTTTCAAAGAGTAAGTAGATGATTTTGCTGGACCTCCACAAAAACCCCGAATGCTCGATTTAAACACTCATTTAAAGAACCTTTATGTAGAAATAAAGGATACTATTATAAGACATGATATAAATCACGTTTACACGAAATATGAAAGTTTTGCACTCAAGATGGAAAAATATCCTCATTAATTTAATTTCTTCCTGGAGTTTTCGATTGTATGGCTTTAAAAAATTAACTGAAGGTTTTGTAGATATACATAGATAAGTAATACATCTTCCCTTCGATATTTTGATAGATTTCGACTTCGACTTACCATTTAAAATTATTCACGCCACGCCACTGATATATATATAAAAAACATTAAACATTTAAAAAAGTGAGTTGCGGTTCGGTATTCGGTTTCGCGGGAAGAAAAAGTGGAGAAAGAACCAGGAGAACAATAGGAGAACACCTCATCCCAACACAAAAGGAAAACGGGAGGAAGGAGAGACCAGCTGCTGAAAAAACACCTCGGCCAAGGAAGTAACAGGGAAAGTTAAGTATTCCTCCCTGCAAAGGTACGTGTTTGATACGCCAAAACTTGCTTAAAATAGGACTCGACTATCCCTAAGCGACATTCCAATTCTGTAGCCGACAACTCACTCCTAATGTTGTTCTTGATTCGTGTAATGCTTCCCTTTGACGAGGACCGCATTTGTTTTAATTCTTCAATCGAATGTTCGGTCATGGTGAAAGAATGTTGATTAAAATAAAATTGATCGAAAAGGATTAGGAACTAACGAAAGTCTGATGAGAAGCAGTGATTTCCGATTATTGATGTTGATGACAGCGACGAACAGTTTGATGATAGAACTAATCAGTTGTGTAATACTAGTTCCTTTAAACGACGAAGTAGTGCGATGTAACCAAATCCGTATACGATTCCCTTCAACAACGACTAATGTTTCAGCTAACCCAAATCAGATAAATTCTATCCACATCCAAAACAAGTAGCAATCTGCAGCAACTAACTATCAGCTATCAAATTTGCATAAATATCTCGATACCAAAACAAGAACGCAATGTGTAGGTGAATGTGAACCGTAATCGAGATTCAACCTATTTACTATTAATTCCAATCATGTAATAGAATATGAATAACCGATAACAATGTTGTTCTGTGAACAAAACTCGAACTCCAAATCTAAATATGCGACGAAATCAAAATCCACCGACGACTAGGCTAATGCAATTGTTGGCAATTTAGCGATGATAATGATAATGATATTATACGGCAATGCAGTATGTAAATCAACCGAAAAGGGTTTGCGAAAATTAACACGATGAAAGTATGTATATATGATACAGCTTTGAGTGAGTGCGTAACTTCATCTGCTGGAGATGAGACGATCGAGCGAACGAGTGGACGAAATAACCTACTATGCAATTTTGATTAGATTCGTATGATGATATTAGCATTCAAGTGGGCGAAAGCTCTTTTGCGAATGATTTGAAAAAGCAACATATGAAAATCGAAGATGTGGAACGTGGAATTGTTTGTGGATTCTAATTCTGATCTCCTCCTGACGAGGTAACCGCAGTAATGGTCAATTTATGTATGGTTATATCAATTACATATAGCTTTTTTTGTTATAACATGTTGTTGCAGCATAAATTTAATTTATAATTATGAATAAAACGTAATATATTTTTAATGCAGTTTTTCTCCTCGTATGTCGAAGTTGCGTTATTAAACAATTTTAAGTTAATTAGATGTGGTTTAATTAACTTTTTAAATGATTAATCAATTCTTTTTCTTTTTTTTTTTTTTAACGCAAATTCTACCCTTTGGAGTATTAATCACGTACCTTTGCAGGGAGGAATACTTAACTTTCCCTGTTACTTCCTTGGCCGAGGTGTTTTTTCAGCAGCTGGTCTCTCCTTCATCCCGTTTTCCTTTTGTGTTGGGATGAGGTGTTCTCCTATTGTTCTCCTGGTTCTTTCTCCACTTTTTCTTCCCAGTGAGTTGTCGGCTACAGAATTGGAATGTCGCTTAGGGATAGTCGAGTCCTATTTTAAGCAAGTTTTGGCGTATCAAACACAAATAGAACGAATAGAACCTACAGATATGGGTAGAGGTGATATTGAAGACCTCTACATTTCTACAAAAACAAAAATATTATCTGCTTTAGGTCCAAGAAGAGGTAGTGTCTTAGAAACAACTTTCTCGGTTCCACAATCGGTGAACCATTTGCAAAAACTTAGCTTGCCCAAATTCAGTGGCAAATATTCGGAGTTTAAAAACTTCATCAACTCGTATAAAAAACTCGTTGACGATGATCCTAGTCTATCAGCCATCGAAAAATTTAACTACTTGCTTACTTGCTTAAGTGGCCAAGCACTTGGTACAATAAAGGCATTTCAAGTGACAGAGGAAAACTATCCTAAAGCACTTACGAGACTTAAAGAACGTTATGATAACGATTGCCTCATTTTCTCGGAGAATATTTCACAATTATTTGAACTGTCAACCAGTGTTGTTATATCGTGGGATTTATCCCTTTTTGTGGGAATTTCGATGTCCGAAAAGCCTTCCGTGGGATAAAGGGAAAAAGCACCACAATCGTGGGAATTTCAGGAATCTGACAAGAAAAATTTTAAAGCCAAATTTTTGTGAAATTTCACCAAAACTAATTCAAAAATTCACAACAATTATCAGCAGAAATAAAAACAGCTCATGTAAATAGCCTCTTAACAAAAAAATTCTAGTACAAAAACAATCTGACGGCGCAGCGCCAGCGTATGTAACTAGTGCTCTATCGCCAGCGGCAAAGTGACATTGGACAGGAACCAGTTTAAATTTTTATTACTTTATCTTCATGAGCATCAAAAATGTATTTTGTGTAACTTCTTCACTTCCACTTTTCCTTATTTTTTATTAAATTAATTTAGACTTGATAGATTTGTTTTGACAGTTCGTTATTTTTCCTCCAATTTACCAGTTAATTTTGTGGGCGCAGTGGCTCAGCAGTTAATGTGCGAGAGGTCCCAGGTGCGATCCCCGGAAAAGCACCACCTCTCGCGAACGTCTGACAAACACTCGAGAGTAGGTATAACTGTACTGAAAAAGCTTCTCAATTCAGCCGTTCGAAGTCTACATAAAATGGTAGGTCCCTTCCATCAGCCCCAAAAATAAAAACTCACACAAACTAGAGAAGCTAGACCTATAGGGTGCCTATACGGACTTGTTGAATGAACTATTTATTTATTTATTTAGTTAATTTTGCGCTAGATTGGAACATTTCCCAGAAAAGGATATTTCATAATATGTGCTACAGCTCTAGCGCAAATACTGAAATGTCAGTTTTTTATATGGAGTTTGGCATACCGCTAGATGACTATAGCGGTCAATGCAACGCGGCCATTCTGATTTTCTTACAATATAAAAAAAAATGAGTTAATATTTTTTTTTTTTTTCATTTTAATGCATCGTGGGAATTTCGTGGGAATTCGAGTTCGGTGAAAAGGGAAAAAAGGGAAAAATGACCACGTTTCGTGGGAAAAAATAAGAGAGAGACCTAACAACACTGCTGTCAACTATTTCAAAGCCATCTGCGTCTCTTTTGCGCAGTCTAGTGGACAATGTTTCAGCTTTGTATAGTTCATTAAAGTCACTCGGATCACACGTTGACATATGCAATGCTGTGATAATTTATATCACTATGTCCAAGGTGGATGCTGATACTCAAGCCAAATGGGATGAACAGTGCGACTTCAAATCATTTCCGACTTGGGATAAGTGTGCTGAAGTCTTAAACAAACGCTGCCAATACTTAGAGGCACGTGATAGCAAGCAACTTCGCGCAGATAATAAAAAATTGCCAACAAAAAGCAACCGCATACAAACGTCGTTAACCCTAACGCAAAAGTCATGCAATTTTTGTAAGGAAACAAACCATTTGATTAGCAGTTGCGCTAGCTTTAGCAGGCTTTCAGTACCAGATCGTTTCGCTAATGTTAAGAAGCTAGGTCTTTGTCTGAACTGTTTAGGTAAAGGTCACAATGTAGCTAGATGCCCGTCATCATATCGATGTAAGACATGCAAACAGACACATCATAGCTTGTTGCATCGAACACAACAACAGCAAGTTGTACCATGCGATAATATTCAACCAACTACAAGTTCCGCAGCCTCCAACTCTGCAATGGAAAAGAAGCCAGTTGCACGGCCATCGCAAGTGATTTTAGCTACAGCTTTGGTTTTGGTCAGAGATAGTTTTGAGAGCTTCCAACTCGGACGAGTGTTGCTGGATTCAGGCTCACAAGTCAACTTTATAAACGAACGATTCGCTAAGATCCTAAATTTGCAAAGGCAACGAAGGAATATAGATATTGTTGGAATCGGATCAACCGAAACAAAGATTAGCTTCTACACACAAACCACTATTCGATCAAGGTTCAATAATTTTGAACTTTCGCTAGAATTTCTTGTCGCACCAACCATCACTGGTTATCAACCCGATTCAGAGCTAAACATAGGGAATTGGAACCTGCCTAACAATATTGAACTCGCAGATGAAAAGTTCAACCAGCCATCGCCAATAGATTTGCTGCTAGGAGCAGAAGCATTTTTTGATTTGCTTTTGGTAGGCAAAATCAAATTGGGAGCAGAGCTACCATCATTGCAACGGACACAATTAGGGTGGATTGTGTCTGGGAGATACAAGAACCAGCTGGAGTCTAACAAACAGATATGCTGTCTCAACTCAGCGGAGGACACGCTGGATGCATTCGTCGAAAAATTTTGGGAGCTGGAAGCGGTGGATGGATGCAAATCTAAGTGGACAGACGAGCAGGCTGAAGTCGAAACACATTTTCGCCAAACAATTGAAGAGTTGCCAAGTGGAAGACTAATGGTCCAACTTCCTTTTAAGAGCGATCCTGCCTGCTTAGGAAAGTCATTTGACATAGCATTTAGAAGATTTTTAGCACTTGAGCGCAGATTATCCAAAAATCCTGCCCTCAAATCCGACTATGTCAAGTTTCTTCAAGAATATAGAGTTCTTGGACACATGTCTTTAGTAAAGAATCCTGATTTAGAGGAACCTCATTACTATCTCCCCCATCAGGCTGTTCTTAAGCCAGGTAGTGTCTCCACAAAGTTAAGAGTCGTTTTTGATGCTTCTTGCTGCACATCTTCGCAGGTGTCTCTCAACAGTATCCTAATGGCTGGACCCACTGTACAAGATGATCTTTTTTTGATTTTGCTTCGTTTTCGGCTGCATAGATACGTTTTGACTGCAGATATAGTCAAAATGTATAGACAAGTACTTATTCACCCAGCTGATCGTCGTTACCAATACATCTTGTGGAGAGAAAACGAGCACTCACCTATACAAACTTTTGAACTGAACACAGTTACTTATGGCACAACTTCAGCCCCATTTTTAGCTATTCGGTCGCTCATATATCTTGCCGACAAATTTGCTGACAAATATCAATTAGGATCCAAAATACTTCGCTCTGATTTTTATGTAGATGATATGCTCACTGGAGCTGACGACCTCGGCAAATTGCAAAAAATTCAGGACGAAGTAACAACAATTTTGAGGACTGCAGGGTTTGAGCTTTCAAAGTGGCATACCAATTATACAAACGCTTTTGAGACGTCAGAACAAAATCAACAGGGTAAACATATTAACGTAGCCGATTCGAACCTAACGAGTACTCTTGGGATCACTTATTATGATCCCAAAAACGACAACTTCTCGTTTTCATATCGAAATAGTCGTACGTATTTACATTACACAAAACGAACTATGTTGTCCGTATCGTCTGCTTTATTTGATCCAATGGGTTTACTTAGCCCTATCATTATAACAGCAAAAATCTTACTCCAAAAAGTATGGATAGAAAAGCTTGATTGGGATGCTGCGGTTCCTCATACCATAACAAATAAGTGGCATCAATTCATCACGGATTTACATTCGCTGAAAAATCTTTCAGTACCACGATATATCTTAGCGCCGGATAAAAAGGATATACAAATCCATGGATTCTGCGATGCGTCATTAGACGCATACGGTTGCTGTATCTACGTCAGAACCACTGATGCGTCGGGTTCAACTGTTGTCCAACTCTTGGTGGCAAAGTCTCGAGTATCACCAGCAAAAAAGAAGCAACTGCCTCGACTCGAGCTTTGCGCAGCTCACCTCCTTTCAAAATTGTGGTCAAAAATTGAACCAATCTTCAGAAAATCGTATTCGAAAGTTTATTTTTGGACGGACGCTAGCATTGTGTTGCATTGGATCGCTACGCATTCGTCCAAACTTACCACCTTTGTAGGAAATCGAATAGCGGAAATACAAGAACATTCAGAGGGTATCATTTGGAGACATGTCCCTACCTCAGAGAACCCCGCCGATATAGTATCGCGTGGATGTACGATTCAGGAGCTAAGAGATTCGATATGGTTCTCTGGACCCCAATTTTTAAAGGAAGGACCAGAAAAGTGGCCTTCAAATCTGAATGTCCAACTTACCCCGGAACTTTTGACTTTAGAAAAGAGAAAAACCACACTGCTTTGCAAAAAGCCTGAACATATTCCATATTTGTTAAACGTCATACATAAATACAGTTCATACAGAAAGGTAGTGCGTATCTTCGCGTATATACTACGATTCATACGACAGAAATCGAAAGACAACGTTGGATTATTAACGCCCGCAGAACTCGACTCAGCTCTTCTTAAGATCATATGGATCGTCCAGACCAACTATTTTGCAGAAGAAATCGATACAATTCGTAATGAAAGGCAGCTAAAAGGATCAATCAAATGGTTAAACCCGTTCTTGGATGAATCGCACGGCATGGAGCTATTAAAAGTCGGTGGTCGACTAAAAAATGCGAACATCACAGAGGAGCAGAAATATCCAATTCTTCTTCCAAAAGATTGCAGTTTCGTATTCAGTATGATCAGGGATATACACATATCTAACTTTCATGCTGGACCCAAATCTCTGGTTGCATTAATTAGACAACGCTTCTGGATCATCAATGCACGAGACGTTGCCAGAAAAGTTGTCAGGCAATGTGTACATTGTACTAGATACCGCCCGAAGCTGCTTCAGCAGGTCATGGGGGATTTACCCTCTGAAAGAGTTAGTTCTTCTCGGCCATTCTCTCGTTGTGGTGTGGATTTTTGTGGTCCCATTTATACATTTTATAGGATTCGTGGCAAGATTCCCTATAAAACGTATATTGCTGTTTTTGTCTGCCTTGCTTCGAAAGCTGTACATCTTGAAGCAGTTTCTGATCTGTCTGCAAACGCGTTCATAGCTTCACTTAAACGCATGATTGGTCGTAGAGGTCTCCCATATGAAATCTTTTGCGACAACGCAACGAACTTCGTTGGAGCCAACTCAAAATTAGTAGAACTGCGTAACATGTTGTTTCAGAAGACATCACAAGACACTATAATTAACTTTTGTACTAATGACAATATAAACTTTCGTTTCATCCCACCTAGGGCTCCACACTTTGGTGGAATCTGGGAGGCTGCAGTTAAGGTCGCAAAGGGTCACCTTTACAGGAGTCTTCACAACGCCAAGCTCACCTTTGAGGAATTATCGACGGTATTGGTCGAAATCGAGGCCGTGATGAATTCCCGGCCCATATCTCCGCTCTCGACAGATCCCAATGACTTGCAAGCCTTGACGCCTGGACATCTGCTCATCGGAGCACCCCTGAAAGCCATTCCCGAAGCCCCAGATGACGTATCTGACATCAGCTATCTTCAACGATGGCGGCGCATTAATGCCGTCAAGACTCATTTTTGGAAGCGCTGGACCGACGAATACGTCAGCGAGTTGCAGCAGCGATCGAAGTGGTCAACGGATCAACAGAATCTTCTCATCGATACCATGGTAATTGTGCATGAGGATAATCTTCCTCCCCAAAAGTGGCTGGTTGGTAGAGTCACCAAAACTTTTCCTGGTCAAGATGGCAAAGTGAGAGTTGCCGACATTCGAACGCCAAAAGGAATCATCAGACGTCCAATCCGCAAACTCGTCATTCTTCCTGTTTGAAAGGGAGCTTTCAAAGGGGGCGGAATGTTGGAGCACTTCATCCATATTATCTACAACTTCATCATCATCATCTAAATATTTTTGAATTATATAAAGCCAAAATTGAATTATTGAAATGTACTAAAAATTTTGAATTTAGCGCTTTAATGTACCATTATAGCCATATTTATTGAATATGTTTTCGTTAAGTTTTTATACCAAAAAATCACTATATATAGAGAAAATAAAAGCTAACTTTCTTCTTGCTTGTATACTCGAAATTAGTCTTGTTTTGTCTTTCACGGCTGCAGTTTTTATTCGCTCCGTCGCATATCACGCTTTTTCTCGTTGATTTCACGCAGTCTCTTCGGTTGTGACAAATCGCCATTTCACCTAAGGAATCCGGAAAAAGCCTTGACCCACAAGTCCCTTGATTGGTGTGGATTTTCCTACGAAGTCGACAAAGTAAATTTCTTCACCAAACGGTCAGAAAGTCGCTGATCGTACAATGTTCATGAAGAAAACTCGCGAGTGCCTTAAGTTTTATTACACTTTTTTCTATAGTGAGCTCGATTTTTGGCAAGTATGTATTTCTCTGCAGCATCAACTTCTTCCAAAGTATTGCACCAGAATTAAAGATAACACAAAAACGTAAAGTCGCAACTCTTGTATCCAAATTTTCCTTTTGAGGATCACAAAGGAGTTCAAGAGTTGAAACTATCTTCACGAAATGTTCCTTCAATGGCTTAACGGCCTCATGATGAGCGCTCCATCTAGTGTCTACAAGTCTCTTGACTGACACACCTAAATTGTTTATGAGAATATCACAACGATGCCAAGATACTGAGAAAAATGTGTAAAGTCTTTCCACTGTCCCAAAAAAAACGTTGTACTTGAATTTACTCTTTCCAAACAGTGAACTCCACAAAGCTTTTGGATTAATTTGCCGAATTTATTTTTCAAATCCTCTATGAATACCTGCCATATTCGCAGCATTATCATATACCTGAGCCCGGCAAAAGTTAATGTCAAGACAATCTTCATCGAGTTGCTTTAAGATATCGTCGATAAGTTCTTTGGCACCTTGGCAGTCTTTACAGATGTAGGAACAAAGATAAAACACTCGAAAGTATTCCCTCACCTCAACTTTGCCGTCCTGGATGTGAACGTAGATATGTAATGACCTCGCTCATTTCGTCGAAGTACTTCGCCTGGTGGATGTCTTTCACAATTTTTCTCCTCACTTCTTTCCCCAAAAGGCCTATAAATTGAATTAATTTGAATATTCTTCGACAAATACGAGCTGACTCGTGTCTTATCACCTATTGAATGCTCGATTCTCAACAAATGCTCCTTTAAAACTGTGTCATATTTGGATATAAATTTCACCAATTCCAAGAAATTGCCTTAATTGTCCGATGACGAGTCCTCTCTGTGGCCTCGAAAAGAAAGGTTTTGACGAGCAAGAAACAAAATTACGTCCAAAAGCCGTCTTGGAATATCGCGCCATTTCTGTTTTTTCTTCTGCATTTTATACATTTGCAAATTGCTGTCAATTGTGTTTTGCAGCTTTAAGCCCATTTCCAAGGGTTTTTCCACTTTTCTAATGAAGTTAAGTATGGTGATCAGATGCCTCGTGCTCGAATACCTTAGGATTAATCTTTTGCCGCTGTTGAAACCAACTTATTCCTGTTCGCTTCATATTTTAGTCTATTTATTTAGGTTAATAAAGATAGTGAGAGAAAAATCACAATGCTTACCTCCAAACTTGTAATTTTGCCAACAAATGTCCTTTTTACTTAAGAAGTAATTTCCTTGTTTTTGTGCACAAATATCGAATTTAACCAAACTACTATGTAGGCACAGAACATAGGAATGCGCGGCTTGCTTGAATGCTTGGTTGTTGCTCTTGGGTGATAATGGTTTCTTATTTCCATATTATGTACCTATCTTAAGGGAATATGTCAGAAACGAAATTCATGCTCACATGAAGGTAGGTATTTGGGAAACAAATTTATTGTTTTATTTGTGTTTTTATTTTGTGTAATGTGCAAAATAGTTATTTTTCCTGTTCCTGATGGCATCCCCTACTAGTCTGCCACCCGGGGCGGACCGCCACTGTGGGTCACTGCCCCACATGATTCCAGAATGTGTTCTGAAGTTTCGCTGCTGTCTCATTGCAGAATCTGCAGGGACTTTCGTCTGATAGACCTCTTTTCGTCAGATATTTCATGAGCCTAGAGTATCCCATTTGGAGCCCTGTTAGAATTCTTAGGTTGTTCTTATTTAGGCTGATCACATGCTTTGCTAATGTATTCGTAGTGTTTAGGTACGGTTTAAGTTCTTTTTCTTTTTTTTTGCTACAATTTGATGTGAACCATGGTCTTACCTATAAAGCCTTTCCGGTTAGCACCAAGATGGTTAGGTACATTTTCTACATCTTAGAGAGGTAGGTATAGGTTTCCGTTTATTGCATACCTACACCATTTTTCAACTTTTAATTTCATTTTTATTTATTCTTTTTTTAATTTACATATTAGACAAAAATGATTATAATCTAAATTAAAACCATAAATTCTCTTATTCTTATATTGCCTTATCTATCAATTTTTGTGTTTTGTGCTGTTTTTTAATTTCCAATAAACTTGCTAAAAACTATTGGTTTTTCTTTAAACTACCTAAAACTACTAAAAACTACCTGATCTACTTAACCTAAATTACCTATACAACTAGGTTCCAGAAATCGAGTGAAATCGAAATTGCAAATCGAGTGCATTCGTTTTCAGTATTCTGAATTTCGAGCGATTCGGAAACTCCGAAATTTTTTCGAAATCAGTATTTCACTTTGTCTTAATTCCGAAAATTTTGAAATCGAATTTGAATACAGTGAAATGTAGAACACCAAAACTAATTTCCGATTTCATTTCGAGTGAAAGTGAAATGTGGAACCTAGCAGATAATCACGGTGATGAGCAATCTCTCGATTGGTCACCATCCCGATTGCGACGATGGGCGCCTGGCAGTCGCCAACATGGTGCACACGCGCCGCCGGGACCCGAGCAAGGCCATAAGCGTCGGTCAAGTCTCGGTAGCACTCATTCATGTTGACGAACCCGGCCCCTCCCAAAGACCCCCCTAAGATACACCAAACTAACTTACAAACTAGCTTAAAACTAAGGAGGAATGTTACCTAGGTAACACACCAGCCCGGGAGAGCGTGTCTGCCCTCACCGCTTCATCAAGCCACCAAAACTCGGTGAACTGCTTTCCGGTATCGACACTATTCCTATCCGAAATCACGGTATTAAAATGGAGATGCTCCTCAGCATTGGCTGCGTACCCGTCGTGGATGAGCCGCTTATCCCTCGCGCCGCGGTGGCTGTGGTACAATACCGCCAGTCCGCCATAACCATCTTTATTTTGGACTAGCTCTTTCATGTTTGCATGAAGAAATGACACAGGCGGTATAAAGCCAGACCGGAGCGTACTCTCGTGGTACATAAAATTCGGGTAATAACCACCCGAGATTAGATTGTTAGCGTTGGCTATCGCCCTTGCAACGTGCCTTCGAATCACCTTAATTAGGAAATTATCAATTCTATTTAATCGAGCCCCACCGTATAGGGTCTTGTTGGGATAATATTTGATGTACCTACTCAGTCTCAGACTCGGGAGTTCTAAATAACCCTAGGCAGGTCCTGAGACACTGTATCTCAAACACCCGAATATTTTCCATATAGGAAGGCGCTATATTGAACCTAGGGACAGCCATAAGCGATATAAGGGCCACGTAGCATATGACCTTTACTCTGGAAACAAGTTGACTACTGCGAAACAGTCTCCTTGTCAGAGCATAAGCCCACTTGGCCCCAGCAAGACAAGTATTTTATGTTTGCAAAATATATAGATACTCGTCGACCCAGATTCCAAGATATCTACGCACAGCCAATTGTTGTCCATTTTGTCGAATAATGGCTAATTTTCGCCAGTTTTTTCTGGTATCCCTAGAGGCACTAGCCAATGGAGTTCTGAATAGGATTGTTTCCGATTTTTAGAAATTGATTTTCAATTTCCAATCATCGCAATACCTCTTAATTTGATCGAAATCCCGCTGAAACAGGATGTTGATGACCTCGACTTTTGGACCTGATCTGTACGACACTGAATCGTCTGCGTCCGGTAGAACATGTCTGAGGGAACCCTCCAGATCACTCGTGTTTCGTGTAAATATCAAGCAGGATCGGAGAATTCAACGCTCCCTGTTTTAAGCCGTTTTTAATTTCAAAGACTTTGCACGAAATCACGTTGCCAGCTTTGACAACGTATTTCTTCCCCATAAGCATGTCATAAATCATATCTATTATATAGCAATAGTTTTGCGTACACCATCTGGAAGCGTTCATGACCATTCGTTCTACATTATCCTAGCTACGCAATTGCGACCAAATACCTATGTATGTGGATAGTAATAGTCAGTGATTGAAAAATGTGAATTCGCTCGATCACACAAAAAATATGCCAAAATAGGTATCATTAACACAACTAATTTCCTGCGCCAAACATGACATTGTTAATAATCCCAGTGTACGAGATGTGAATGCGATAATTTAAACTGTTGCCGTTCCCAAAGCAATTCCCAACCCAACCGACTTAATTACAATTAATCCACTTAAGCACAGCCACAGCCTACAATTAACAGCAAATCAAAACTAATTAAAACAAATCTCCCCGAAGAACAGGAGCAAAAGCACAAGAAGCAGAAACTAGAAATTATGGAAAAAAAAGCGGACTGCCTACATTCACTTGTTCCAAAGATTAATCCCATCCAATGGACACATATGGTTTTGAAATATTAAATGAATTTCAATCATGCTAAAGGAGAAAAAAAAACTGTCAGAAACGGCGTGTGTATTGGTGCACAAACACAACAGAAATCAATTGAAATGCACTTGTAGTGGTAGCAAAAGAGCGATGTTTTCAGAAACGGAAATACCAAAAGAAACTCTCTCTGACACTAGGGTTGTTCAAAAGTCAAAAACATTACAAAAGTGTTCATTCAATTCTCAGAAAATTTAATAAAGTTCAAAACACGGTCCAAAATTGACAAAAATTGCCCAATTTCGGGTGAAATTTGGCAAAAATCTGTTTGACTCTCTTTAGCTTTCCACACAAATCCATGCAAACATCCTCTCTTACCTACCACCACCACTAACAACTCTTACTACCACCATCAACGGTGACTTTTTGCATTCTTCTTCGCTTCAAAATGCGGCCAACGAAATTACTTTTGGAAGCGATAAAACTTCAGTTTCAGTCGCCAGCAAAATCTCTTGCGACGACGTTAGCCATGGAATTGAGGGGTTCCTGTGTTGGTTGCTCATCGGAGAGAGGGGACACGAGGGTGATTCCATTCGGTCACTGCCATTTTATTTTCAGTTCCTTTTTGTTAGCGCTCTTTTTCAGTTGAATGGTTTAGGTTTTTCTTCTTCTGTTTTTTTTTTAATCACAATATTCATAAACAAAGAAAGAAAGAAAAACAATTTATAAGAGAACCTGGTTTACTCTTTGGTTTGAATTTTACTTATTTTTTTCGATCCCTCTTTGTTTTGTATTTCTCTCTTCACTTTCGCCCTCTTCTTGTTGTGTGTTTTTTTATTTGCTGCTGTTTTTAATTTTTTAAGTAACATTTTGTCATCTTAATTGAAAGTATGTGCGCGCTCTGTCCATTCCGTTGTTGTGCATGAATGTGGGACTGGGAATATCGCACTTAAAATATTGTTCACTTTGTCTTGGCCCCATTGTTTGTTTTTTTTTTTTTTGTTCTTTCTTTCTTTTTTATGTCCAAAATCATTCGAGGGGTTGGTGGATAGCCGAGGTACATAGTTTACTAATATCAGCTGTAAGATTTTTAGATTCGAAATTTAATGGTCGTTCTTTGGAATTTTCGTCCATTTCTGTCAAAAAAGGAGCGCAAGAGGGGATCGAATTATATCAACATACAATTTTTATTTTCGTAAGAATGGTTGGACTGAGAGTTTGCATTTTTCTCTACTTACTCTTCTTTCATTCAAAAAAAATATAGTTTCTTCACGTGACGTTCGAAAATGGTTATTATTAATTTATACGTAGCTACATATTATTTGCCTGCCTCTAGGGCATACACACACACAGGCACACGCCAGAGTTCTGTTGATTTTTTTTGGTTGGAAAGCGAGTAGGTGTGACTGTAAATACCTACTGGGAATTTCTCACGCATTAATTTCATTACCTTTTTGATGGGAGGCAGTGGCATCATTTAGGTAGATGGTGCGACATATATGCGTTGTTATAGATTGTTTTCATGATTTTCGAAATTAATCGGATTTCGAAAGAATTTTTAAGTGTAGATAGGTACATCGTATTGATCGATCAACAGAATAATTAATGTTGTATCGGAATCTGTACCGAGATAGGTAAGCTACCCTACCCACTTAGAAGCGTGTTAAGTGGGTAATTAGTTCCATTGATGTAGAGTAGAGGGTTTTAAGCGGATTGTTTGAAGTGGCGATGAATGCTAAACTGCCTGAGTTTGAATTTCGGACAAGTGGTTTCATTGTGATTTATTATGGCTGTACTGTAGGTATAAAAATATGTAGCACATTCAAAAAGAACAGTGGATAGATGGCAAGAAAAGCTTATTGAGTGCGCTCTGAGCCTGAAGTTCTGTCTAATCTGAGAGGGCCCAAGAATGACTACCTAATTCATCAGCAAAGAGCAAATGACTTATTTGTAGCATAACCTACTTAGGTAAGGTCGGAAGTTCTTCTTGGAAAATAAAAGCTGAAGAAGTACCTTCACAAATTATAGGACACAACATTATGATTTATGACATATGTTTCATTGTTAGTAATGGTAGGTCTAGGTACCTATATTATGGGATTCATATGAAGGACAGTTTATTTCAATTAATATGCCTCGACCATTATTTTTCAGGGAAGTAGTTTTAGGACTGACCAAGAACTGCCCAAAGCCGTAGGGCCTCAGGGCACTGCCACCTCTGGCCCATGGTAGCTACGTCACTGCATGTAAAAGTAGATCTACCTGTTACTATGTTTTAAATCAAAAAAAGGATACTTCGAGTATTAGGGAGCTTAGTTCAAGAAATAACTTCATACAATAACTTCACAACTATAGGTAAAGGAAAGACATTAACTAAGGAGAAAAATGGCCAAATTCGAGCTTACCGGGAACAAGGAAAATCCATCCGTTTTATATCCAGCAAGAATGGACGAGGCGCCACTGTTGTACGCAGCTTTATTAAGGACCTGGAGAAGTATGGAAAAAACCGCAAAGGAAGAGTCAGGAAAGGCGGGCGATACCGAGAGCTGCTTCAAGTTCAAGGCTCTCCGTAAGTAAAATTAAGGCAGTAACTGGAGTTACAGCTAGCAGATCGGCTGTTCATCGCGTGATACAGAAGGCCAGCCATATTGGCCATGAAAAAATGAAGAGGAAACCAAAATTGAATGCGTCACGTAAAATCCAGCGCCTTGAGTTTGCAACAAGTGTGACAGGTGGAATCGAGATTGGCATACCGTCGTCTTTTCCGATGAAAAAAAATTTTATTTGGACGGACCTGATGGATACAGTTGTTATTTCCATGATTTGAGAAAAGAAGGAATACATCTTCAAAGGCGGCACATCAAAGGAGGTGGTGTAATGGAATGGGGAGCAATAGGTAAGCCATTAAAGCAATGACGGTAATCACTTACAAATTCAAATTGATAGGTACTGTTGACAAGAGCCTCTCATATGCACTCTGATGACATTTAAGGAACCTATCCTTGTCTTGCGCCGACTTATTAGTGATTTGCAATGTCTGTTTTGCATGGTTACAATATTAGGATCACGCCATCTTTCTTTAGCCTTTTTTTTTTTTTTGATGCACCAATGGATGTGGTAATCTTCTAAAGATGCGGTAGCCCATGCTACCAACATGTACGATTCGCAAACCCGAATAATGGATGCCGGGAGTGCGCATAAACATACTAATTCACACCCTAAACACTTCAACCACTCTCCCCGCGGGACTGCCGTTAGGTATTACTTCGCGGGGCTGCTGGTTAGCATTCAAGCTAATCGTGTTATGTCACCTGCTTTCGTGTTGTGTTTCTGCGGCCTCTGCAGCTTCTGCTGTGGCTTTTCTTAGCCTTTCTATTCTCCGTAGCTCATTTAGTAGGATGGTTATAAAATTATATAATTCCGCCCAATTCTTTTGAGCCTGCAACATTTGGTCGATGATTAGTGACGGGCATTCTGGGCAAGATGGTGAGCTGTCGTGCCCAAAACGGTGCCGATACTTGCGATAACCACCGTGGCCTGACAGGAACTGTGTAAGGTTGTAGTTACAGTCTCCATGGTTACGTTCTATCCATTCCTGGATTGTCGGTATAAGTTTGTATTCCAGCTAAAGCAAAGGCGGCATCATCCGATATGGTTCGGAAGCCGCTGATTGTCCGTAGCGCGCAGAGCCTGTATGTTGACAATAGTCTCCTTTTGGTCTTCTTCGTCCTCAGTGCATGCGCCCAGACTGGGGCTGCATACAACAGAACTGATGTAACAACTCTGGAAAGTAGGATCCTTCTTGCGTATCCCGGTCCACGAATGTTAGGCAGTATGCGCGAGAGAGCTCCCTGCATTTGCGATGCTTTCTTGCCTAAATAGTCCACGTGTCTTTAGCCTGTTGCAGTGCTAATGCGAAGAGATGTTCTATGTAGCCGTTTTTATTGGCATATAAGGGGTGCAAATAATACACTAATCGGGAGTTGGATTTTCGTACCGTTCCTGACTAGTTCGTCTGTTCTACAGTGTTGCCTGACATGTCTAGAAACGTGCACCTATCATCTGAGTTATCATTGAAAGATTAACGACTGTGTATGTCCAATTTAGAGCTTACTGTTAGTAATTCGAGTGCTTAAGTGGGCTGTGTAGATAACGATGTCTGAAATCAATATCGATCTCACCTACAGCAGTTCAGCGGCTTCGCGAATAGCCATAACTTCTGCCTGAAAGACACTACCTAGTAGCTTATTTTGTCTAGTACTTGCTAGCCCCCAGACAACGTCTTCGTCTAACTACTGCTGTTTACAATCAGAGCATTGTTTCTGGACTGATCTGTGTCCAAGATCCTTTTCCAGTAGAAGAGTGTGGTAGCTCCCTTTTTTAATACTTTCATGAACATTTAATTTCAAGCATAGCTTCCAAGAACCAGAGCCGGTACTTGGCGCTGTCAGGAACTCGGTACTTCTTAGTGAATAAAACTATAGCTTTATTTCAACCGGGGTTTTAATCAAAACTGCATTTATTAGCCCATTTAACCAGCATTGCGAGGGCCGATTGCATCAAGTGCAAGTCTCGCAATCTTGGTTGGAGGAGCTCCAGCCAAATTTTATGAACAAAAATTTAACCTGGAAAAAATATGAAATTTCTACTGTGACCGTCAAAATATTTCAGTTGAAGGTTAAAAATGATTATTGGTAATGCCTGTTTTTAGTTTTTTCTATACATTTCAAGAATATCTGATATTGTCCATATTAAGAGCGAAGTGCTTACCGCTCAGTTAAAATGCTTTGCTAAATGTCAAAATTATGCTGAGATGCAAGCCAAATGTACCTACCAAAAGGATCGACGAAATGTCTAATCCAACTATGTTTATAAGGTTATGAAATATTCGTACAGGAGCAAGTATCCCTAAGGACGATGTAAAACTTGCTATACTCACTCACTTACATCCATGATACGAGAAAAGTTCATGGTAGTCCCTAACGCAAGACATATCCTATACCCCAAACTTGTTTACCGGCGATCCATGTCCATGACAGATTGTTATCGTGTGATATGCAAATAGACAACATCCTGTGTTATCATTATTGTGATGTCTCCCATCTAAATGTCAAATTAACTCTCTTACTCACCGATTTCCATTACCCATGTGTATACATAATATTGTGGTGGCAACTAAAATCACCATCAGCCCTCATTAAGTGTACATACAAAATCGAGATCGAGACCGTATCATAAAAATTTACAGGGGAAAACTGAAAATCCCATTTGTAAACATGTCACCCCTCCTGCCCTCATATCATATCGATACAAACTCGTACATACACATTCAATTGTGTGTATCACAACATTATCGGTAAAAGAAAACATATTCCACGTCCACCCTCTCGTCGGGCACCCTCTAAGAATTCAAATTGGCCAGAATACTGTATATACTCGTCGCAGGATATGTACCTACCGAATAAAAATTATTTTGCTTGTCTCAAGTCTAAATACACAAAACACAAGGAGTCAGCAACAACAACAATGATAAAGGGACTAAATCGACCTTTTTAAATATTTTACTCAACCAATTTAATAAAGGAGTCGATTTAAATTACGACAAGCATAGTAGAGAAGCCTCCGTGTGAAGGACATGAATCCTATACACTCGCTCCCCTTGCATGCGCGTTTGCGTGTGTGTATGTATTCGTATGTGGTTAGTTCGGCATCCAAAAGAAGGAGGAAACACAAAAGAACGAGCGATGATGCTCAGGAAATTGTACACAGAGTATAGAGTTTTTTTTCTATAGCCATACACAACACATATTACCAATTCAATTACCAAGATTGCGAGGGGGCACGAACACGAAGGTTGAAAGGAAACGAAGGAACCAAAGAACCAGTGTGTGAGCTATGGTGGAGTGGAAGCAACTTTTCTACTCTTGTTGTTGTTTTATTCTGTCAAAACTGAATGTGCGAGCAAATAGATTTAAGGGTTACTACTTACTACACTCTGGTATGGGAAAACAAAAGGAACTCAGCTCGGCAATAGATTTATGTAAATAAAAACAAATGGGAGCAGGAGCACGCCTCTTATTACCGATATGTCTTGCTCGCTCCTGTAGCTTCAAGGTGGTCTTTCATCTTGGTGTGGTTTCTATACTCGAGTGTCTCAAATTGTTACATAGATTCCCTAAAACACCGACGCCATGTTTTCTTGTACGGCTTTGTATAAGGGCATAAAAAGTAGGTATAGATTTGGCAGTCATCTAGCTTAGGTTCACCATGTTTTTATGTTTTGCTCTCGGTATCTCTCGATACTACACTTGTTACTGCGCCTTCACTCTGATGAACATCCAAAGAGATAAATGTAAATGAGCCTTTAGGCGATGAAAGGTTTATTCATTAATTTTCAAATGTCGCGTTTATCCTTCATAATCATAACCCTTGATCTTCTACAGTCGGCTCTAAAAAGGACAATTCTCTTACAGATAGAGCGGATAGATTGTGGACTTGATCTAGCCATTTCATCCTTGGAATCCGAGATTGGGACATACGCAAAAACTATAAATGAATAAATAAATAAAATAAATAGTTGGCGCAACAGGTCCGTATGCCACCCTAGACCCTAGGCTTCTCAACCAATCGTTTGTGTGAGTTTTTTTTTGACGAAAAGGCTCGGACCATCATTATACGCAAATATCATGACCATAGATAAGAGACCGCATTAAAGACTGACAACTAAGCTTCGACCCCAAGTCCTGTCGTCCTGATAATAGCTGCCTCAAAAATGAGCCAGCCTGACATGAAAATTCAGCAATGCTCCTTCTATAGCTTGTGAATAAGACCCACGGAAACTTAAACCCTTCTATACTTGCTTGCTCTATTATGTGGGCGAAATGGCTCAGCGGTTACTTTGCTGGTCTGCTGGACTACTGTGCGAGGGTCCCAGGAAACAAACACATTTTATCTTAAGGCACCTTTGGCAAAGACTTCTCCGGAGAGATACCCCTATAATGCAAGCAATCATTCCAATAATCCAATCTTCCAAATTCCGATCGCCGTCGCATTCCCACCCAGGACATCTTAATGACAAGAGAGATCCGTTTAATTCCTTCTTCGCCTAGGGCCTTGAGCATTTCTAGCCCTATTTTATTGACTCCGCCAGATTTAGCAATTTTATCGCAAAAGTCACTTCCTCAAGTATGGGACTATTTTTCGCCTTGCTCAAGGCAATGGATTTGTCATCCACAATGTCCTAATAATGGATTCAGCAATTCAGAAAAGTTCTCACTTCATCTGTGCAAGGTATCCTTCTCATTGCAAAGAAGTGTACCATTTTTGGGTTTGACTATTTTAATAATATTACACTATAAACCTCAAAGATGTCAGATAGTCTGCCAGAACATCTTGTGCGCAGATCTGTGATCATGATCACGGTCCTACTTTTCGTCCAACTATTTCCAAGATTCTTTCTTGGCAGCATTAACAGCCAATTTGCAAGTTCTTCGCTCCTCCATATGTGCCAGTTTCGAGAAGCTGAGAACTCCAAGTGAATAGACACCTTGAAGGAGTTCTTCTTCTCTTTAATGGCTTCTTGATCAGTTTAAACCACGCACTTCTTTTCTTCCTCTACATTCAATCTAACAATTGGAATTTTTGTAAAAACCTTTCGGATATGCCTGCCATCGAAATTCCTCCCGTATCTTATTGTTACACTTCCACACTTTGCAACGATGCAAAAGTGCTTTAAGGAGGGGGTTTTTTCTAAACCAGGGAAACTTCAACATCTGGTTTTGTTACCAAAAGGAAAGAAGCCACGAGAGGGACCATCTTCGTATCAGCCAATCCAATATAATTGCTGGGTATAACGGGAAAAATCTTAGAACGTGTCATAGGTATACATCAGACTGCTCGAGGTGGCCAAAGATAAAGGAGCTTTGTCAGACTACCAGTATGGATTCAGAAAATCACGTTCTACCGTCGATGCCATAAAGGCGGTAGTAGATACAGCAGCTGAAGCAATCCCAGTAGATGGAGAGGGGGACAAAGAAATACTGCGCGGTTGTGACGCTGAACGTTAAAAATGCCTTTAACTCGGCGAACTGGTCATGCATTAGGAGGTCGCTGGCCAGAATGGAAGCGCCGGTGTACCTGCGGAACATACAACGTTACCGCGGGAGTACCACAAGGCTCTGTTCTTGGACCTCTCCTGTGGAATATAATGTATGACTGAGTCCAGCGACTAACACTCCCTCAAGGAATTAAGGTGATCGGTTTTACTGACGATATCCCCGTGGTAACGGTGGCCAAACACATCTACGAGATAGAGTCCGCTATGGATGAAGGAGTTGCCAGAATCAAAAAATGGCTGGAGTTCGCCGGCTTAGAACTAGCTGACCAGAAGACCGAGGCTGTCTTGATAACCAGCCGAAAGTCTGTGCAAGTGCAAATTCCCGGGTTGGGAATCAAACCATTAGGTCTAAGGAGTCTCTAATGTACCTATAGGAGTAATGCTCCGACAACAGGCTAAACTTTAAAACGTACATTCAGTACACCGACGGGAAGGCCTCACAGATGCAAACAGCTCTTTCCCGAATGCTGCCAAAATATTGGAGGACCTGGATATACCAGGAGGATTCTGCTATGCAGAGTGGTCAGTTCAATACTTCTATACACTGCACCGGCCTGGGCGGGGGCTCTAAAAACAAACGAAACAAGGAGAAAGCTCTCGTCAGCATACAGGCTCTGCGCAATATGAACAATAAAGGGATTTCGAACAATCTCGGATGAAGCAGCCTGCGTTATATCGAGAATGATCCCCATCGACATACTTGCTAGCGAGATGCAAAGGATCTACCTTAGGCAAACAGCCAACCAGCAAGAGGTCCCTAATAGAAGGATCAAAGTAGAAGAGAGGGAAACATCGATGGCACTATGGCAAGCCAGGTGCGATAACACGGCAAAAGGCAGATGGATACACAAACTGATCCCCACCATCAAGGTCTGGACAAAAAGAATAAACGGGGACTGCAATTACAACCTTACGCAGTTCTTATCGGGGCACGGTGGCTATCGAAAATACCTTCACAGATTTTCTCACGATAGCTCGGCTTTCTGTCCCGAATGCCCAGACGACGAAGAAGAAGACTGGAGCATGGGCTACCGCATCTTTAGAAGATTACCACATACATTGCCACACTTCCAGCGTATATATGTTATTATTCTTTTTTTCCAATCCTGGTCCATCTTCCAAGGAGAAACCCTCTATTTGTTGTAGTGGTGGAGAATTTAATTTTGAAATCGCTGTAGGTATGGATGACCTGTTGGATATCGAATCCTGTTTGATTGGCTTTTTCATTACCTACTTTCAGACCCGTAAAGTCTAGAAATTCACCATAATTTTATTATGTTCATATTCCCTATCCCCAGACCTGAGTGGTTGTAGAGGGAGTTCCCTAAAACACACTTGGGCGAGTTCCCAAAAGTTTTGAGACATTGCGATTGCGTCCGTAAAATCCAGCATCCACCCGTTCTCATTTATTTGTGCCAAACTTGCTTAATTGTGGCCAGGGTTAACCCCAAAGTAGGGTTACTACCACGAGCATAAGGAAACATTTCTAACATGGTTTTACTTCCTCATGCTAGGAAAAGCTGGTAAAACTTGAGTCTCTGGCAACACAATTTAATGACTCAATTGCGTTGTCCGTAAACGTCAAACGAGCAATAAGTGATCGTATAGGTAAGCTCGTTACGGATACAGCGGCGGCGATTCGGCTCCTTGTCGTCTTGGGCAAATATCCGATTTCGTCGGGTGTTTCACTTGTGAACGGCTATAGTCCGGATATGTTTCATAACTTTAGAACGGATTATATGTTTTAGTCAAACCGTATCCGGATATCTTTCGGTTGCCCATATACACATCCTGCTTGTAGAGTCTTATCCTATGACGCCTGCTCTCTTCCGATAAAGTCACAATTTATTTTCTATTTTATTGTATATTTGACTTTGACGTTTGACACTAGATACTGTTGCCAGAATACTACAGTGCTAATGAATTTGATTTGAATTTGATTAACCGATGTCTCTGAGATTCAACCGAAACTATAACAAGTTTCCAAATCTAGAAAGATTAAAATCACTCTTCACACACTATTTAACAAGATGTGCCTTGAATTGGTTTTGGCTATAAAAATGATACCTATTACACAAGTTGGCCAACTTTTCCATTCAGCCATGTTGCTAGAGTGAGAGAAAAATGTCAAATTCACATTATAACAGTGATTTCTCCAAGCATCTACTACACACAGAGCCCAGTTAATGTATCTATTAAATTATATAAAAGAAATTGAAGTGCACAAGAGGAAAATTACCATCAACAGACATTACTTCCGCTTTGCTGGATACGTTGATAGCCCGTTTCATAGCAAGTAGTCTACTTTTACGCGGTACATTGGTAAGAAGCAAAACACAAAACAAAACACAAACTCCACAAGAAGAAAAACGAAGCTATAGGTAGCAGGGGAGCTACAAAAAAAGAGAGTTCATTCAAAGAGTATACTGCGCGCCGCGCCGGCGCAATGAGGTAATGTTAACTGACCCACTTCCAAGCGCGAGTCAAAGAAAAAACGTCTAACCAGATCGCCAAATGGCAATTACAATACCCTCACAGCGCCAGCGCTCCAGATCGTCATGGTAAAAATATCACTGATCAGCGAAGTGATCGCGCGATTGGGACGGCCGTCGCCCGCCATCGATCGACCTAACAACAAAGATCCCAATTGTCGCCGAACAACAAACAGGCAATCAGTCTTTGGATGGCGAAAAAAATACCCAAGACCAAGACGAGATCGAGACTGATCGACTGACGACCGTATGCCATCCCTTAGCTCGCTATTGCCAGTAAGCCGTGAGCAGTGAGCAGTCACTTGGGAGGCCAAAGAAGTGAAACAATACCGGTTTTGTTTTTCGGTTCGGATCAGTCCCGAGAAACACCTGAGAGGAGGTAGACAGGAAGGTTGTCTCTATATAGATGACAGACTTAACAGATCACCACGGCACCGGGCATGGTGCAGCAAAGCAACTGTGTATTCTGCAAGCAAGACAAGACAACAGAAGCCGGTGGTTCGTGTGGTGGTAAGAGTATCTTTGCCGAACCGGTCGGTCACGGCGAGCAGTGTTTTTTTTTCCTTCTTCTATGTTTTTCATGCTTATGTTTGTTGTATCGTCTCTGCTTTATTAAACACTTTCATGCCATGGGAGATGATGATGATGATCGGTGGACGACGGCAACGGGTGCTAAGAAGAAGAGGAGAGATCGCAAGTGTTGGTGATGATGATCTTGCCACGATCACCACGCGACACTTTTACTTTCGTTAAGCTGCTGCCGACCTCAGATGAGTTTCGCCTTGCCTTTGCTTTTCTATTAGTGTAAAAGATTGATAAAAAGCATTTTATATGCAGCTCTCTACTCACGCAAGGGAAACCAAGTTTGACTCTAGAGTGAGTGACTAGAGTGACTTTCATAACAACCTGCGCGCTGGGTGTGAGGTAATTCATCGATCGGTGGAATAGAGATAGTGGCGCCAAGGGGGATAGTATTCATAGTATTACAGATACAACTCTGGGTTTTAAGGCGATAAAAGCAGCCAAAGATGTCGACGAAGACTGCCTCGATAATGCTCTGTCTGAACGTCATACGACGCGACGCGTGGGTGAAATGTCACGGTGCTAATCGATTATCAATCTATAGCTATCAAAATGAGTAGTTGTAGTTGGAATGTTTCCGTAATGCGATGCGACAGCCCTCATGTTGAATGTGAATAACTAAAGACGTAGAGCAAATACTCCCCTGCTGCCAGGATGTGAGGAAGAACGATATCATCTGCCAAAGAAACTAGGTGAGGGTAAAATGCGGGATACAGTTTTATCGGGAAATTGGTACATCATCTAACTCTTAACAGCGCTAACTATACAAAGGCACTACTCTCCTTAAAATTGCACAAAAGATGGGTTTGAAATCATTTGTCAATGTTCTGATTGAAGACTGCGGAAGGTCCTGGAGAAAACCCAAGAAGTTCAGATTACTCAGCATATTTTTGAGACTATTAATATATAGAATTCAGTTTGATATGTCCAGTTTGGGCATGCCTGCCAACCTCCAGTGAACAGTGATGGTAAAGAATTTATATGGCAGCGCATAACATTCTCCAAATACTTTTTTAACAGCAAGGTTTTTGGTGATATTGCTTTCGAACTTAATGAAGCACCGGCGAGTTTATGGAGATCGACATACATAACAAGCTTAGCAGGCATGACAAAACTATGTGGACTAGACATGCCTCTGTAGTGTATAGTGCTTATAGCTCGACTTTATAAATGGTTACATACGCCACAGAATAATGGACAACAGTCCGGGCGCATTCAATAACTCTGTCTGCATGCTCCAAAGCGGCTGGGATGACTTGGTTAGGAACATGCACCAACTAAATAATACCTCAGCATTGTTTGCCCGATTCTCAAGAAGGGAGACCCTCTGATTGGTCCCTATCAGTGTGGCTTCATTCCAGGAAAGCCCACCATCGATCAAATATTTACACTGCGGCAGATCTTGGAGAAAACTCAGGAAGTCCAAATCGATACCCACCACCTTTTCATCGATTTTAAGGCCGCCTATGACAGCAGTTATAGAGACGAGCTATGCAGAGCAATGTCAATGTCAATAGAGGAGGAGATACAACGACGAACTGTATGGTCTGTACAGCGACCAAGCCAGAAGGGTGAATGTCCAACGACTGAGGTGGCTTGATCATGAAGAGCGAATAGACGTGAATACTCCGGCCCGGAAGATCTTCGAATCCACACCCGAGGGACGGCGCAGTAGAGGAAGACCGCGACTTAGGTGGCGCACGCAAGTGTAAGGGATCCTTAACCAAATTACATACCGTGCGAAACTGGAGACAGCTGTCTGGTGACGTTTATTGGTTGAGGCCGAGGTCCACCCCGTACTGTAGAGCCACCTTATAAGTAAGTAAGTAAGTAAGCTTGCTCCAAAGCCTTACCATCGGACGGTGTTATTTTCACAGAAAACCAATCGTAATCGAACAGATTTGATAAAGGAAGCATTTTAACTCGGGAGGTCTTTGTCTTTTACTTGACCATAAAGACTCAGAACTTATTAGTCACTTATAGCTTTTAACTAAATTTATTGGGCCTGTTCACTACACAGTTTGTCTGTCTCTATAGACGATACACTCTGCCCTTTGTACTACATCTTCTCAACAATGTTCACATATCTATATGATAACATAGGTTCTCGTTTCAAATGCCTAGGTTAACGCAAGATGAAGAGCGGGTCGAACGAGAAATATATGGCATAGTTGACGAAATACATGCGCATTTCCGAAATCGCTTCAGTGGGCTGTGTCCCGGACCGTAAGACAAGTGCGTTTTACATGGGTCACTATTCGTTCAGAAAAACCGCGACATTATGAAGACCTGAAGTCCCTCGGCTCATCAGATTACCGAAGAACCTTGAGGTATTGAGAGCTTCAATCTTTTAGTTCTCACGGCCGGCGTTCTGCGAGCAAGCATAAGCCCTTAGATTTAGCGATCATTCACGGAAGCGAATTCTTCACGATGACCTTCATTATCATCCGTACAAGTTGGCGATTGTGCAGGATTTCTCCGAACACGACTTGAAGCCTCCGAGGAACGCATTTGAAGCGACTGATCTCAATAAGGGGAAGGAGCCCCATTAAGCCCCTTGCGATTTTTTTGAGTGTTTTTAAGATCCCTCTTTTATGTCAACCATCCAAGGAACCTACAAGACTTGAAGGTCAACATCCGGGGAGAAATTGCCGACATACCCGCTACTGTGCTGGTAAGTGTCATGACAAGCGGCACCTGAACAATAATGATTTATTGTATCGCGGGCTTAGTAAGCATCCGCAAAGACGAAAGTCAGCGATAGAGCATAAACCACATAGACTGCCGAAGTGTCGATTCCTCCCACATAACGGACTTTGCCTACAAGCTGCCTGCGGCCCCAGGATTTTTCATTTATTTGTGCTGTTGAAAATCAAAGGAGCGCCATTAACGCACGCATAATTGTATAATCCTAGGCCCATGGTATATCATGGAGTAATCATTGCCGCCATTGATTTTGACATTTCACACGTATTCACAGAAGGGGAATTAATTCCGGAGAGAATCGGGTAAGTGCACGTGCACGGATTGGCGGTGCGACAGAGTCGAGTCGAGTTCGTTGGATTCAGGCTCTTCTCCTGTAGTCAATTTTGAATTCATTTTTAAAGTCTTGCAATCAAATTTTATTTCTAACCATCGATCGTTCCAAACAACTTGACAATCTTTCCGTGAGCCTGCGGTCACCGCGCCGGCCGTCATCATCGCTACATGAGGTCAATGTCAATGCTGTTTAAACAAAGCATTGCGATCGCACACAATAATATTTCTCCTCTCTCGTCATCGCGTCAGCTTACCCGCATTCAGATTCATTTCCACGCGTTTGCTTATGCAAATAAAAACCAAATAGCCGCCAATGGCCTTCGGATCGCTTTTAAACACTTTTGCAATCGGAATAAGATTGCCCGCCTTCGTCGAGTCGTCATCGTCGTCGTTGTGTCGATTGTTTGGCATTATTTTCTTAATTTATGTCAAACTTTACTTAAAACACACACACACAACGATCAAGGGAAAATTATTACCGCACTTCAATTTGTTGTCGCGGTGCGTCTGTTTCGTTTCGTCTTAATCATTTGGCAATGAACTAATTTATGCGCACAAAACTGATCCCTATAATGGAGGATCCAAGATCATAATGCTAGCACAGATAAACTTTTAAGTGCGCCTATACAAGTGAAAAACGACGACTCAAAGTGGAAAACCCGACAACTTATAGCAATCAATAACAATTCAAGCGAAATTAAAAAAATTCAGCAGAACAATCGATGTTTTCATTTTGTATTTACACAATCATCGGCAACTAATCAGAATCTGAGGCAGCGAAAATAGCGCGGCGAGGACGAAGAAGATACAGCATAAATATAAATAGCTGACTAAACATGGTAGTGACGTAGCCCGTAGCACGTTTGTGATTGTGCCTGTGGGTGTCGTTTTTGTTTAAGAGAATAAATAAGAGAGAATCACCATATGACTGATAGATATAGATATTACGATCATTATTATTTTATTTTTTGCAAACCAGGGCTACCGTTGTACAATTTTTATCGAAAAATTCTGCAGAGGTATGTATCCCTAGATAACTAAACTTATTTTGGAGTCACACATTAACTAATCATTCGCCTTACAGACTACGAATTAAAAGATTTATTTTTTTTTATGAAATCATTATTAATTATTAAATAAATACATAGATCGAAGAAGTATCATTTTCTCTATTAAATGAAAGTACAAATTTTGTTAATCATTTATTTAAACATTTACTACAATTTTGTATTGTGTGTGTGCTCTCCATAAATGCCCTTGTCGCAGTACCGACAGTTGGTCTTTGTCATCGTGTGTACTTGGCTGAACTAAAAAAGAAAATTTAGGGACTTATCGATCGCTACTTATGAGATGACGCACGTACTCTGGTTGAATAATTATAATAAATGATGATATAATATCCTATTTCTGATCAGCTTTCTTTTTATAATTTTTCAAATTCAATGAATTTTTTAAAAATAATTCAATAAGGCATTTTTCTCAAACAAAATAAAAAAAAACTAAATATACAGTATAAAATCGTTATTTTACACAATAATAAAATAATAAGAAAAATACTTAATATTAATAATACATATATGAGTTATTTCAACCCTTGAAAAAAAGTACCCAACGTAAATACTACACAATCGACTAATTGACTACGGTCACACAAAATCTCCAAATTTAACAACCGCAATACCAGGAGTCATTAACGTGACGGTACTGTGGAGTACCAGAACAAGCTGTTGAAACCTAGTCACATCGAACAAGCGAATGTCCATGTGGTGCATAGTCTGTAAGACGAATGCTTAGTTATCCAGGGGTATATATAAAATACATAAAGAAACCTTAAAACGATTTAAAAGACTTCCCGAAGACTGGGGCCAGATTATGTAAGATGAAAACGATCGAACGCTATCGTTTCGACAATAGCAGTCTCTGTCTATTGCCACAGATATGATAGAGACAGGTTTAGTGAAAACGAAAGCGGTTTTCGTTTCGTTTTTTACAGAGTGCCACCCCTGACTTACGCCTATCCTCAAAGATACGTACCTGGCCGTACTCAAGTAATGAGTTTTTTGTAATCTGATACTTTAAGTGCAAATTGAGAGATCACCGTTTCTTTAGATGTATGTAAGTATGTTCATCCTTCATATTACTTAAATTAATATTTTTAAAATGTTAGAATATTAAAAAAAAAAAGCTTTTCTATAGTTATTTACATATATCGAAACGCATCAGCCTTTTAAAGAATCATTATTAAGTAGAGGTGTCATTTATTAATTCATATATCAACTAGCTACTTTTTTGACATACAGTCAGTCAAAAAAGTCTCCGTATCCGTTTCCGTAAACTCCATACCTACTTACGGAAAAAGAATTCGAATGCTTACTTTTTTGAGCTCGATTATTAAGTAATTTTTAGTTTTGTTTTGTTTTTTTTTTAATTTAATATATATGAATTGGTTATAAAATAGTTTAAATATTTATTTGTTAACATCGGAAGTATACTTGTGCAAAATTTCAGCACGATATATTCATAATTAAAGTAAGTATTTGAATTGAATATCGGGCTCCCGACCCGTGAAGAGTTTCTGCCTGAGACACTGCAGCCTTCCATCTTCTACGATCCAGGGCACGCTGCTTCCAGTTGTGCAGACCAAGCGCTCTGGCTTGGTCTTTGAAACGGAGGTTCGGTCTTCCTTGTCTGGTTGGGATTCGATGATCCTCTTAGCTGGAGCATTATTGCCCATGTCCATTCGCTTGATGTGGCCGAGCCAATGTTGAAGCACGTTGAAGCGCGTGTTTTCCAGCGTCACGCGACACAGCTTAATCAGTTTTGCCGGGATTCCGAATTCGGCCATCGCCATACAGATCTCCTGACTATGTATCATACGCGGCTTTGAAGTCGATGAATAGGTGGTGTGTTTCGAATTGAAATTCGTTGGTCTTTTCCAAGATTTGCCTCATTGTGAAAATGGCTCAGTGTGAAATCGTCTAGGTATAGTCGATCTGCCGGGCCGGAAGCCACACTGGTACGTTTGCAGAACGGTTTAAGACGTTCACACAGTACGTTGGATAGGATCTTATATGCGACATTTAGCAGGGATATGCCTCGATAGTTCTTGCAGGACATAGTATCGCCTTTTTTGTAGATGGGCATATGGAGCTGATAATCCAGTCATCAGGCATGTTTTTTTCCACCCATACTTGGTTGATGATTCGGTGCATGCTCCCTACCAAAACAACACCTCCGTATTTAAAGAACTCCGCTGGTAAACCATCAGAGCCTGCGGCCTTGTTCTTCTTAAGCTTTCTTATAGCTAAGCCAACTTCTTCTATACTAGGTGATGGAACTGGTTCTTCATGAGTTCTCTTCTTCTTGCTTTTTGATAAAACCTCCGGATGTTATTACGATCGCACGACTCTTCGATCTCCTTGAGCTGGGAAGCTGCGTAAGCCCTCTTCTTTCTACGCAGGTTCTTCTTTTCCTCCCTTCTCCTGGCTCGGTACTCTTCTCTCGCTGCCCTTGTTTTGCGCTGCAGCGCTTTCTTGTGTGCATCTTCTGTCACCTTTTTCCTGTACACGCATTCATCATCATACCACGGGCTCTTTCTCTAGGGTGGCTGGTACCCTACAGTGGTTCGGCTACCTCCTTGAGGTACTGGCACCACTGATTGTTGGCGTTTGTGGTAGGTGAGTACACACTGCACAGAGGATAATTTCATATAGTCAGGGGCTCCTTGTAGGCTCTGGCTACACCAGGTGTGCTAAGGCGTCCAACGTCGAATTTCTTCTTCAGGGAGGTTCGCAGCTTCTTCCCGTTGGACAGTCGAGCTCTGAATTTAGCCGCGACAAGAAAATTGTCAGAGTCGACGTTTGCCCCTCGAGATGTGTGCACGTCGAGGATGTTGGGATGCGTACCTCGCATCGATTAGCACATGGTCGATTTGGGTGGCGGTTCGACCGTCTGGAGAGCGCCAGGGTGCTGTGTACATCCTAAGCATTGAAAACATAGTGATACTTATCACCGTATTACGAGCTACAGTAAAAAAGTGACGGCTAGATTATGAAAAATCCTAGCTAAAGCCCCTTTAACCATGGGTTACCCTACACCCCTATACAATGGCTTCAGGCATTCTGATTCCACATTTACGTTTGCCGCCTTTCTACAATAGAAGGCAGTTTCAACAGCCTCAACATAGGAACTATTACCTCCTTATTCGAGGAGATCGGTTTGGCTTTTTACCTGACGACGGACTGGATTGTTAAAACAATATTTTCCTGTCATTAGCGAAGTTATGGTATATCATCTGCGTTGCCAGAACCATCACAGTGGACGGAAACCGTCTTCAACCCTTTTTAAAAAAACCATTGCTTAATTCTAACCATACTATATTTACATAGAACCAAGAACTCGCGAGAGATCGTTAATTTTAGATACGGGACCCGCTAGTACTATGACTCTTTGAACCTCAGGGCCATTGCTCTCTTAGAAACGTATCGATGTACCATATTTGCGATCCCGATTGTATTTCAAATTCTATGTCGTTCTTTAAATTTGACAGTCACATTCAGCAGCGTAGCTAGATGTTAACGTGCAACAATTATAAGACACAACATTAAGACGTGCGAGTAGGTAGGTATGTTTTGTTACTAGTGATGGTGATCTCGTATGCATATTATACCTATGGGTTTTATATGAGCGATAAATTATACCATTATTTATCAAGGAATAAGTTTTATACTTTTAAGTTTGACCAATGTATCCGAAAGCTCTAGTGCCCCACTGTAGCTACGCCATTGGTCACATTATGACCATTTTGATTTTGTGTTTTATTCATACATTGATCATTTGGGAACTTAAAATGTCCTTTGAAGTTGACTATACTTTGAGGTTCGATATTATGGGGAGCTTGAGTGCATAATAATAAAGTTTAGCAGGGATGCCAAAACTAGACATGGCTCTGTATTGCTCGGCTTTATAAATATTGTTATATATGCTGGTTTAAAATCGATAAATAGATGGTGAGTATATCGATTTGGACTTTTTGGGTTTCCTCCAGGATCTGCCATAGTGTGAATATTTGGTCGGTTGTGGAGTTACCGGGCCTGAAACCACTCTGATGATAGGGTCCAATCAGTCCGCTGACATATCGTTTCAGGCTATAACACACTACAGCAGACAGGATCTTATAAGCGATGTTATGGAGACTGATGCCTCTATAGTTGGCGCAGTTTAGAGGGTCCCCTTTCTTTTGGATCGCGAAAACAGTGCTGAGGATCCATTCATCGGGCATACTTTCCTCTGACCAAATCTTGGGGACGAGTTGGTGTATGCTCTCTATCAAGTCATCGCCAGCTGCCTTGAAAAGCTCTTCTTCTCATGCTCTTTCTTTATCTTCCGTAGAAGGCGGTGTTCTTCCCTCCCTACATTGCTCATATGTTTTGTCGAGGAGCTCATAGAAACATTCTTTGGTTGCTGATGTTGGCGAATTTAGCCTTTATACGGATAGTCATAAAGTGTCGAAAAGTCAATACTTCTTGCCTAAGTCTGCCGCTTACAACGAATCCATACCCAAAGAGACGCAGCTTCTGTTCTCTGTAGCAATCACCGTAGTAGATGTCACAGCTTTTCATCCTTCTTTGTCGGACCCATCCCATCGCACCTCCTGGATGGAGGTGATATCTGCATTGCCTCCGCTAATTGTTGGGCTGCACGCGGTTTGTTCAGGGTTCGAACATTCCACGTGCAGATCCGAAAGTCATTGTCCGTTTTTCGTTTTGCATGGTCGTCAACAGTAAATCCATCCGTATCCGTGGCTTTTGGTTGCTTCGTAACAATTATTTTTTTCCGTGGTTGGGTAGTTAACCCCATACACAACCCCCAACCTGGAAGACCAGGCCCTAAATTGACCCTAGGACAGGGCTCATCTGCCACCATCTCTATCTCAGCACCATGACTAGTGCTCAAAAATCCTTACTGACCTTTGCTCCAAATATGTCAGAGTTGCTCACACAGGGTATCTGCCATCTCGACTGTTGACAATACCGTTGATTCAATCTTGTGGATTCATCCGCGTATGTCCTCTTTCTGAAGGGCTCATGTAAGACCTCTGACACTCGTTCAGTCAGTCATTCCGACAGAGCATTATAGTGTTGCTATTTTCTTCGTATTCAACACTCGCGCTTATAAGTTTAGCAAGTCAAGCCCGGGTGGGCGAGACCAGTACCCGGTGGTTACCACGCGGAGGTAAAATAAGCACAATTGATGTGTATGAAAAAGTTGCAACAGCTGGGCACCGTCAAGCGAAAAATAAAATTCAGCATTGTTTAAAAAACTATTAAAACATGGCTTACAAAGATTTATGAGTATACTTGCAGGTTAAGCGTAGTAAGGTCGAAATAGAAAAGTTTTCATCTTTTTTCAACCCTTTTAGGACGAATTTTGGAAAACGATGAGTGAGGCATGCAATAATTTTGACTTTTCTATCAACATACAAACTTCCCGCGACCCCTTTAAAAAAAAAAATAAATAAATAGGCGGCGCAACAGGCGGTAGACACCCAAGGCCTAGCTTCTCGCAACCATTCGTTTTGTGTGAGTTTCTATTTTTGAAACGAATGGAAGGGACCTACAATTTTATGCCGAGTCCGAACGGCTGAATTGAGAAGCTTTTTCCGGACAGTCATACTCTCGGATGTTTGTCAGACGTTCGCGAGATGTGGCGCAGTAGAAAAAAGCCTTAAGATGTAATTTGTGTTTTTCCGGGGATCGAACCTGAGATCCCTCGCACAGTAGTCCAGCACACTAACCACTGCGCCCGCGACCCCTTTACTCCTCAACAATTCTCACCCACCCGTAGTGACGAACAGAGGGACGTTGCATTTTATATAGTAGTATGGCTATGGATATCGAACTGTACAGTGTATCTAGTATCTAACCACGAGCGGCCGCGACCAGAAAGGTTGTTGTATTTTTTTTTTACACGTGGCCTGCGTCCAAGTGTGAAAGCGCGCGTCGTGAGCCAGGCCAATAGAGCTAATTATTCTGCAAATCCATATCACATTATTTGTACGTATTAGGTGCTATAATACTTAATATTTAAAAGCAACTATCAGGGATCTCCAATTTCACGATCACAATATCGAAGTATCTCAAGCTAGGTATTTTCTATTTGTTTACGAAACATAAATCACGAACAAGCACTCGAGAACAATTTTATTTCAACGTTATTATCAAGACGGATCAACACTCCTTTTTACATTAAAAAAAAGCAAGCAATAGCACCTGCCCTCAATGTCAAAAAATTATTATTGAAGTGAATTTTAATATGCCACTGCATTGAAACACTCGAGGTGAGTGCATTCATCGGATGCAAATGTACCGATTGCGCGGTCACCTTGAATTCAGCCGAAATCTGGAACACCTAGACAGAATAATAATCTACGCTGCGCTTACTCGTAAATACAGTTTTTTTTAAACCGATTACTTAATTCCTTCGTCAAACAACATTGACATTGGGGAAGAGAATTTTTCCTTCCGTCATGTCCCGTCCCCATCCATCCACCAGATACAATGTGGAACATGCTGCTGTATCCTCTGTATCTTCTCTCGTGTCATAAAACAATCAACAAAACTGATAGATACATACAAATACAACAGCGCAAAAATGAGGAAAAAAACAAGAGAAACAAAATATTAAGGTCATGATGGCATTATGACGACGTGACCCCATTAATCGAATGTAAACTATGTTACAAATTGCAATTCGCGATACAAAATACAAAATACACAAACAAACGCACACACATAGTTTGCGCATCTGAACACAAACGACACAAGATAATAGCCACCAGCGCCAGCGGGAGCGGTTAACTTGCGAAAACTGCTCACAACAGAGCAACTCTATAGAATGTGTCTATAGATACTTTGCGGGCGGAAATAAACGACGATATAGAGTGGTGGAGTGAACTTCCCATCCCCACAGCCACTCTGATTCTGAAGACCTATATACGATACCTCACCTGCAGCGTTCCCACTTCAAATTTACGAAAGCGTAGTGCCGAGATGAAGAAAACGTAGTGTTTCGAACTAAATCGTAGTGAAATATGAAAAATTATTGCAATCTCTATAATGTTTTAGTTTTAAGCCAAGTACGACTTAACTGGGGGATCGATTCTCGTTCTATGATACTGTGAAGTGAAAAGAGTTCTCACAAGTTCGCGCTTAATTCGATTCTCGGTCTATGAAAAAATGAAAACAAATGTCAGATTTTTTTCATATGATAATTTTTTTTTATCAGAGCTTTTTCATTTGTGAAGAAGTGTGAAAAATATAGACAAGGCTCTCAATGGAAAAAAAATAAGCGCTTACAAAGGGATTCAGAAACCCAAAATATCTACATATTTAATCGAATAGTATCAGGAGAATAGCCCCGATTTGCCCAATGAAAAGTATTCTACCTTGAAAAGCTCGAAAATTACAAATTATATTAAATTATTTATCACTTCACAGTCACAGGACGGAAATCGACCCTTGTAACCACCATTATTGCGCTGAAAAGATAATTAGTTAAATTAATCGCCCTGTTGTGAATGCGTTCAGACAAATTTTCCAAGGGAAAACATTTTAGAAATCAATATTATTACTTACCTACTGAAGGAATTTTATACAAGAATTATAAGGATCGTAAGGATACGAATCGACCGGAAAATCGTAGTGTTTCCAAATTTTTCGTAGTGACGTAATGATTTTGTCGAACTAAGGCAAAATCGTAGTGAAATATTACGATCGTAGTGAAAGTGGGAACGCTGCTCACCTGTCTCTGCCGACCGTATCCATACCGTATGCCGTCGTTCGTATCTATCAACTTAAAGAGTTTATTTTTAACACAAAGTGAAAGGTGACGTCACCTAAAGCTTGTTGAAGCTAACCGTTTCTCTTTGTGTAATGAAATTGGCCAAACTTCGTACACGTGTTTGACCTCCTCCTTACGTTGTGCTTGTGCTTCACTCACCCATCATAGGCATCGCATGCCATTGCCACTCTGTGGAGAGCTTTCATCCAACGGAGGGTGGTTCTAGTGTCGGTGGATTCATGTGAAGGAAGCTGGCTTATCAATGACGTTGTCTGAAGAGAAACAACGACGTCGACAAATTGCGTAGGCTTGCTGGGCCGTTTCTGGAAATGAGTGGGCGCTACGCTAAATATGTTTGTGTGTTTGTGTTTTAAAGTTCATTGATTCGGAGAATTATTCGATTAGCCGGCGCAAGGAAATCATAAGATTGATGGTACGGATGGTGACGTCATGACATTTTTGCGAAAAGATATCTAGCTGAAATCGGGGATCTCCTTTCGCACATCCATGACGTCGCAAGGATTGGAAGGGTAAACAAATCAGGGTTCGACGTGGCTATTGGAAATGGCGTTCTAATCGCCGGCCGCCTACGGAGATAATTTAGTCGAAGTTGATGTACTATTGCGCGTTTTGTATAAAATTCCCGACGGAGATGTAGACGTGGTGGTTTTTAATGAAACGAATATCTATGAGTGCGAGTCTTTCGGAATAATTTTCATTGGGATGAAGGAGGACACCGACACAATTCTGGGAAGGATGACGCTGGTAATATAGTTGATCGATTTATGTATCTTTTTTGTAATCCCCCCTGATGGTCGTACCAAATCAACAGGATATTAACTGGAAAGGAAATGAACAGCATGTAACCTGCAACAAATTCGGTTTTGCCAATTTTTGAATGACGTATAGTTCCTTAGAACGCATCCGCGATATTTCTATGAAAGACTTTAACATATAAACATAGGTACGAGTAGAAGAATACCTTTATCAAACAGCATTTTGACGTCGCTGTCTATTATGGATCAAGTATTAGGTCTGCCCCGGACTACAGGGCCATAAATAGTAAGTGTCTATCTACCTACAGGCCATGTACAAACGAATTCCACTTCAGTGAGCCGAATCCACGTGAAAAATAACTTCTTCTGGCGGAACTTGTTCGCCTTAAATCGGAATGCACTTTGCATTTTTAGAGTTGGCCTGACTAGAGCCCCGACATGCCGGACTTATTATCGACCCTCTACGTCTACATCTTTGGAGCAATTGGAATGTGCTTCTTGTATAACTTTAGAACGTTGACACTGTGATGTGATGCAGATTGATCACTTCCTGATGGGCAGCAACCGCTCCCTTGGTCATGACATGACCTTGATCATGACCTTCCCCATGATGTGCCTCACCATATCCTTTGTCTTTTCGAGGACTGGAAGCGATTCCTTATTAAGGCTCTGCAAGAAGTGCTGGCCGAATTGCCGCCTGGGGTCTATCTTCCACGTGTTGGCCTGCAACTCCCTGTTCTGCATAATGTAGGAGGCCGAGTAGTTTTTCCGGATAGGAGTAGGGAAGCGGAACCCAGACCCAAGCTTTGGCCGGTCAACTCAACACATGAGTTGAGCCCCACTCCACACTTCACCTATACCTCCGAGATAAACTCTCTGAGGAACTCAGTGGAGGCTTTGTTCCCACAAGCAACAATCCCGCGACCGCCATCCCATCCAGCGCCATAAAATTGAAGGTCACCCTTGAAACTTCTCTTCAATGGTTAACCACTGTTCCATACCAGACCACTCGGTTCCTGCTCTTTGACTATGGCCACAAGCAACTCGTCCTTTGGGTTGAAGACCGGATGCGCTGCAGGCGAAATACCAGCCTTCACCTTTTATGCTGCGCTCGGTTCCACGATGTTATTAGATCTGCTCCTTCCCCCTGACTCCCGCAGTGACGGCCTTTTCCCCACATGCTTCCTAACTACTATCAGTTCTAGGTCCACTGGTGGACGCCTGGCTAGTTGCCCTAGCTGTTTTGGCCGCTTCGGCTACCGATTTTCTGGCAGCCTCCGCGGTCAGTTTCCCTGGCTCGCTCTTGAGTCCTGTCCCAGGCACTTAAAGCTTTGACATGACATCCGCTGAACTGGTTAACCTTCCGCTTCGAGGTTTCGAGCAACAAGTTGAGGATTTTTGCCCAAGACCTTTTTTGTCTTAGGAAACTCCAATGGATTTACCAAAACGCTTGCTGTAGGTATGATTTTTGCACATCTGAAGTCTATGATGCGCTTAAACTGAAACCACAAGCGTAGTGATCACTATTAGTGGTTAGTGTGCAGTATTTCTGAGCGATGGGTTTCAGGTTTGATCCACGGAAGACACAAATTATAGCTTACGGAGTTTTCCACAGCGAAAACTGGCAAACATTCGAGAGTATAACTGTCCTGAGAAAGCTTCTCAATTCCACGTGGCATACAATTATAGGTCCCGCTCATTCGCCTCAAAAATACAAATACACAAACGAATGGTTCTGAGAAGCTACACCAAGGGTCCTTTATTATAAACCCGCTGCGCCATAACTATATAAATTTTTACGTATAGTAAAGCTTCGAGGCCCGTCTCACTTTCGGGTACTTTTGGGTGAGGTTTTGTTCTATCTTCATTCCCCCTTGTTCTTCCATTACAAGGTTTTGCCTGCGATCTTGCATCCTTTATTTGAGGCTTTTAGTGAGCGTGGAAACGTAGGGACCTGCTTTTTCAAATTCTTGTCAAAAACTCTCTCTAGTAGACAACGGTCGTAGAGTTTAATTTGTACTCGAAGGAGGCTTTGGTAATACCATTCATGGCCTCAGTTGTTTTAGTACGAATGTGATTCGGATGCTGAATAGTGGACGTCCTACTGTTCCGCGGAAATACATCGTACCCTGTGTCCAAAAGGATATATCTATGCCCACAAAATAATATCCGCCTAGTGTTCCAGAGATCACAAATAAAGTCCACATTTATTTCTGCATTTTGCCCATTTTGATTGTTCATTTATGAATTCGGCCGCTTTTATGTCTATCTTTCTCCCGCTAGCTGGTAGCTTTTTATTTTTGGTGTAAGAAATATTGGTCGTCCACCAAAACTTTGTGAACACCTCATCAAAATCGGAGCTAAGACCGAAAAGGATTATCAACTTCCAGGATAGGGATATTAAGCTTATGGTGGTACTACTGTGTTGCGATGCGCTATAATAGTGGGCCTGAGTTACTCAGATAGTAACACTTGCAATAGGCCATCTTGATCAAAGTTTTGCTTGTCAAAACTTCTGACAAACTCATGAGATACCTTTGCAACTGGCAAGACTTGCGCTTGGAAGTTGGAAGACGTCATGCTGCTATGGTCCGCCAGGAGCATGCAAGTCATTATTGACCCGCCTGTGTGTGCGGCAATGGATTGCGTTTTAGAGATAGGCGCTTAAAAAAGGCAGGTTTTACACGAAATCTAGATATGTGTAGTGATGTTAAGTTAAATAGAGTACTCTCATGCAACAGTTGGCCCATAGCGATAATGGGCAAGGTAAACGGTTGTGGCTGAGGACTTGGAAATTTCTATCGACGGAGTGTTGAGGACAATATTTAACGACGAACTTTATACATCGACGTTGACCCCAGTCAAAAAGTTTATGTTAAACGGATGACTTAGGCACGTTGACCGTAACAATAACGCACCAGCCCTTCGAGTAAGCCCCTAAGGGAACAACAAAGCAGAGATGGCACCTTAGGTGGCAGGCACTATTGGAGAACATCCTCAACCAACTATAGGTGTCCGTAACTGGAGGCAGCTACAGCTAGCAATCGTCGGGCTCGCTGAAGTGGCTTCTTGATTAAGGCCGTGGACCACCCGGCCTGTAAGTGTCATCTAAAGTAGGATGGTCCCCAAGCCGAAAAGAAATCTTTTACAAAAATAACTTCTTCGGTTGTTACAATTTGAAAAACGATATCGCCCGGGCAACGATAATCTTGTTTTAATTTCTTTTCATGGCCCTGGAGGTGTGCCATAAATCATGTTTTCATGATTCGCCCGAAACTCAGCCTTCTAGTTCCATGAGGAGCCATCAGAATAAGTTATAGAACTCAGCAAGTGTTATAATTATAACATAAATAATTTATTCATTAACGCTAACATTTGGATACATATCTCACATCGTTTTTATCATAGAATTTGGTTTGTCTTTTCTCTTCTGTCACACACGCTTACTCAGTCTAATGCATCAGCTAAAGCCTTCACAAATGCCGACTTCACTTTAAGTTTCTTATGTACTGGCACCCGCTTAAAATCCGACAACAGTGACAGCAAAAACATTCTGTCCTCGTCTTGTGACTCTGTGTTGCAACGCTCGACTAATTCGACAACTCTCGAATGCAAGTCGGCATCAGAGTCTGTTCGCTTTCGCTTTGGAGCCTCTGAGGTTTCATAATCTTGCTTATATTCTCCTGGTGATCCTGGTTTCGATTGTGGGTCCTCAATCTCACAAATTGTATATTTTACATGTTTTGGAGCTGAGAAACCATACCCATTCTGCCATTCGACTTCACCAGATTCCGATTCGGAGGTTGTAAGACGCACCGACGGGTATAGAGCATCGCTAGACACGACCCCATCATCATAATCATGATCATCGACTTGGACATTCGAATCTTCAGCTCCCTCTTGGTATGTCAAATCAATTGTTGTGTCGCTTATAAGTTTACAAAAATCCGGTGAATACTGGCCAATATCGTAGGTTTCCAAGCTGGTACAGCTTTTTCTGTGCCTGCAAAAGATGTAAAAAATATTTTGAAAATGCATTTTATAAAAGGCAAGCTGTGAACGTGAAGCCTATAAATTGGATCATTGGACCTGATGCCTATATTCGGGGCAAACAGATTTAAGAAGTCAAAGTGATGGCTTCTCGAACGAATTTTCAAAAAATGACGCTCTCCAAAACTTGTAGAAATCTATGGATGCTCGTGTTTCGACAAATGTTGCCGATAGCTTTTCTGGGCATTTTCTAAATTAAATTTCCATAAAGAAGGAGTATCAAAAGAGAGGCAGAGATGGAACGGGCAAATACAAAAAGACCGCCCTGCATCAGCTAAAGCGGCCCATAGACACTACACTTGTGTCTGCACCGGTGTCGGTGTACGAAAATGTGTGCTGTGTGTGGGCTGGTGCGCACACCGATTTTGGTGTCAGACACGGAGCGAGCAAAAATCAAAAGTTTTTGATTTTTGGTATCGATCGGTGTGATGTGTATGGCGGAATGCCATACAGGTGTCAGTACACCCCGTGCGAAGGGACTTGAGGGTTGGGCTAAAACTAAATCATACAAATAGGACCTTCACGAGGAAAACAAAACTTGAACTGCTAAGGTCGATATGGCTGACGGGTACAACACTTATACTAATCTAAGAAGTTAAATATTTGGAACTAAATTAATGCAGAACTCCAAACTGGAAGATACACATAGTAGAATTAACCAGGAAAGCAACGTAGCTCTAATGATTCACCGGAGCCTAGCGGGGAGGCCCTGAATATGTAGCTCATAGAAAGTCTGCCGTGCCTATGAATTACGGAGAATTACATGACAACTGGTCCAACTGCAGCTATGCGGTGAAGGTGCTACTGGAAGTGAGTGCTTTGCACCTTGTGGTTAAGATGCATTCGATGCTTTACTCAAAAAATAACCACTATTAGCCTTTACTATAGAGACGATGTTATTTCAATTAGATAGATGGCTCTACAGTTTGGGATGGATGTGGCCCTCAACCAATACGCCTCCTCAGTTAGCTCGATCTCTGATATAATGTCAAATAGTCAAGTTGCTATTATGGGAAGAATTCATATACCTAGAATCAGAAAACTAAAAGGCAAAAGTCCACCGTAAGAGTAAACAAACAGCAGCGAAATGAAAGGTCTTAGATACGGTAGGATGGAGCCCGCTGCCATGCCTCAAATGGGTCCATACTCCATACTCCTAGTGAAAGAAATGTTAACTTGTAAATTTATTTCTCGAGAGGGTAGGGCTCAACGGCCTCCGTGAAAACCATTTGAAAAACGATTTTAGCTTTTTGTTTCTAAAGGGCAAAACTTAATGATCCACCCTGTTCTTAGAGCCTTAAGATCTTGGCATGCGAATACCAAGTTGTGGAGTCTGTCTTTGAAATGTTTGGAATATGCCTTTACAAAATAGTCCGTTTCGATATTGGTCCTTAATTACTATCAGGGTGACTCAGCTGTGCAATTGGTCTTTGCATTTACAGGGTGTATCAATTACAGAATCGAACGGTGTTCACGGTTGATATTGCGTGTTGCATACTTTTTGGAGTGATATGTTCTTAGTAGCAATGGGCTTTTTTTTAGTATGAAGAAGAACCATTGATGTTATTGTTCCTAAGGAACACAACACCGTACTGGGTACGTTCCCTTGTCCCTGTGGTAGCACATTCCCGCTATAAAGTCACTGAGCAAAGAGAGCCGTTCCTATGCCCAAAATGGGCGAATGTTGAAGGACATTTTTGGTCAAGATTTAAATTCGAGTGTACTCGATTCGAAGCTCATTCACTATGCAAGAATAGCCCAAGAAGATCATTAGGTTAGATCGTTGAGAACACGTTTAAATAAGTGAGTGGATACATGTACAAGCAAATGGCCTCTCCGAGTTCTATTTAAGGCCTTTGTGGGCTTCTGTCACCCGCTGAAAGTCGTTATTGATTGCTTAGAACCTTCAGCTGCCCATCAGACTTTTTAACAAAATCTTTAGGAGCTCAGATCGCCGGGACTTTAAAAATTAAGATAATCGGTATACAGCTATGAAATGGCTTAACAAATGTACAAAGTTTTGTAATGTCGCGCTTACATTAAGTGAACAGGTACAGTGTCAATAGCCTTTCTGGGTTAATTTAAAGGGCGCCTGAAACGTGTTTTGCCGAAAAATCTACAAAAGCTTAAAATTTGGTTAAAATCTTCAGTCGCTCAAGGGTGCTTTGCTAAGAAAATCCAGCCGAAACAGCTGATATCAAAGAGTCTACTCAAAATATGGGGAGTTACGAATATTCGACTTAAAATGGGCTTACTGGACGCGCCTGCGTCCAATGAAATGCAGAACGCTTCGAATTTATGTTCAACGCAAAACGGTATAGATTTTTCGTAAAGAAAAAAATAGTAGGATACTACGTCAACTTACCGTGAAGCCTGAATGTATGGCACCAAAAACTGCATCTCCTGCACCATCAAGCTCTGCTTCTTACTCTCGTGGATAATATTCTCCGATCTTAGTCGAGTGTCCTTGACCAAGGCATCGCGCAATGATTTCCACCGCTTTCGTACCGTTCGCTCTGCAAAAAAAAAATGGAAATGTAAACATCTGTTAAAACCCCACTCATGCATCCAAGGCGGTTGTCGAACTTACTAATTATATTTTTGGTGTCCTCGCTCAATGACTCGTAGTTCGGAAAGAGCACCTGATGGATGTGCTCCCAAATTGCTTCCTTTTTCACGAGATCCGCATACTCGGCCAGTGTCTTGTTGTACAGCACCTCGAACTTCTTAACCTCACGGATTAGCGTTAGGGGTTGAACAGCTGTCGTCTTGTCGTACTCGACATCGCCCTCTTCGGTGTGCGTCATGATGAGATATCAAAACACAAAATCACTTCGGTTTCCAATTCTCAAAAACTCTGAGTCAGAATGGCAAAAAACAACGCCTCGCTTAGCAGCGAAACACGTCCAGACTTCGAACACAACTGAGAATACTGAATCACTCTGCCGCAACACAAAAACGTGAAACGCTAGCGCATCACAACCAAGTCCATACGGCACATGACAACAAAAACAACAACAACAACATCACTGGCGTAGCGTTACTTTTGCTTGCCTGGCATCGCATGTGACAAGCCACGCGGCGGTGCAGGGAGAGGGGGCAACACAATACGCCAGTCCATACATACAGCAAAAATCGATAATTCCCATTCGCACGGCACACCACCATTGGGGTTGGAATGGTATTGGTGTGACGTGGCGTGAACGCTGCGTCGTTTTTGCAGCAGCATTCACCTCACAGTTGCTGTGTGTGAGTGCGAGCCGAACACGATTATGCGGTTCAGACATTGCAACCGTTAACGTAGTTAGATAATGAAGTTGTTGTTGGTTTGGCTCCTCAACGAGGGGTGATGCTGACGATGATGGTCGTGAATTGTGTTCCGTTTTTTGTTGTTTTGCTCTGCTCGACATGTGCGTGACTTTAAACGTGGTGCACAGGTAAGTCAAGCGATAAGAAACGTCGTTACCCGAGTACCTGACGCTGTTCTGAACTGAACTGTATGCCATTGCGATGATGTTTGGCGTATATTACAGCTCGCCGCTTAATTATTTCAATTCTGGGAAAGCGACGAATTTGTTTTTATTATTCGTCGGCTAATAATTCCGTGCTCTGAGTTCTACCTATGGGTAGGTGCTTGGAAATTGACAAGGGGTTGTTTTGCAATGCAATAAGTGATTGTGTGGCAGTGCCAGGCGTGGAAAATGTCTTTCTTGAAAATTGCCATTTATTGCAGACTGGCATTTATCCTATGCGTTTTGGAAGGACATTTTATGCATAATGCGCAGTCATTCGGAGTAGGAAAGTGTGTAGGTAGGTCCTTATTCATTGTGCATCTGATGAGTGCCTCAACTATCTGTGGTGTCTTATGTATGACTGATTGAACATGCATATTTGTACTGTGCGGGGTAAATTTTGCTGACATTCTTTTGCGATTGAAGTTTTTTTTGTTTAATAATAATCTACATCCATGTCCTAGTACAGAGTTATTTTCGGACAATGGAATTTGGTTCGTTTATTGGGTAGGAAACTACGTCCTTGTTACATTTTTCAAATATTTGTGGAATGCTTGATACCTACAGCTACACTGAACTGAAGTAGTCTAGTCAGTGAGCCAGTTTTCCAATAAGGATCAAATCGGAGTGGGTTTTGATTTTTGTGGTATGTGTTCGTACAATTCAATACACAACTAGTGTTTCGTCCCAATCAGTGGTTTTACATCAATCTAAAATGTGAAGCTTTTCTTTTTGTTTAAAATATATCTTTAAGTCACAACTTCATTTGAAACCGTATATAATCTAAAGGTATGTTTTTTTTTTTTGCAAATATGAATAATATAATTATTTACGCAAATTTTTCTGTCGCTTGACCTATTGGGGCAGGTTTGAACAAAACACTCGGAGCAAAACACGGAACAAGTGGTCTGTAAGTGGCATTGAAATATTAGCTAAGTTACCACCAATCAACGCCCCGGGAACGTCGAGGACAGCTGCAATGATGAATTTTGTCTTTATTTTTTTTTAATTTCTGTTATAAAGTCATTTGTAAAATATTTCAGTATTTTGAGAATTTCACAATTTTCAAAAAATTAAGTCGTTTTTGTTTTTTTATTGAAAAAATAAAGTTAATTTATTTCATTAAAATTTAATTAAAACAAGCAAAAGTGTTCCACTGGTTTAAGGGTAGTGATGCGATTACATGAGAACACCAGCGTTCTCACTCTAGCCTCTCACTATCAACTCCTACTCTCACCTCCACTTTGGTGACTGATGGGTGCCTAGTTCCTCGACTGGAGATGGGGTAACCAACCCCTGTGGAAGGTCGTTAGTGGCAGCGGACGAGAGAAGGGGGAGGAGTGTCTACGCACTATGACATTTACTCTTGTTTCAGGCGGCAGCGGATGAATTAACTAGGTGAAATCAACGTTCCAGTCAGGTCGAACTAAAGTGTAATCCCTATTTGAGCTGCTTCGACATACATGGATACCAGGTCTATAGGGACTTTCAATACTGAGCCAGGGTGTTGGGAAAGAGTTGGTGGCAGACGTACCCTAAATGGGTCAACGGCAGTGCTCATGCTCAAATCCCAAAATTGGGTTACTGACACCGGAATATCCGCCCCGCTGTCCTAGGGTCAAAACAACGGCTTGGAAAAAATATATAGTTATGAGAGAGACGCAACCAGCCTCGGATAACGGAACTCCTAAAATTGCAACCAGACCCGGAACGTCAATGGACTACGATATTAGAGTTTGCACCTGGAATGTAAGAACACTTTACACCCCATCAGGTGCCACTCAAAAACTTGAGTCTGTCCTCATGCGGTACAAGGCAGACATTGCCGCGATCCAGCAGATACGATGGATAGGATAAGGATGATGTAAAGAAAAAATTGTGACATTTATTACAGCTGCAACAAAAGACTGCATGATCAGGATGCGGGTTCGTGGGAAATCGGCTTAGGACAAAAGTTATTGACTTCAAGCCGATAAGTGATCACCTGGCTGTGATCCGCATCAAAGGTACTTTCCAATATATAAGCCTAATATGTGCACACGTCCCAACCGACGAGGCTGAAGATCCCATCAGGAGTTTTATGACCTCCTGTATGGAGCATACGGAGCCTGTCCGGAGTACTATATAAAAGTTGTACTCGGGGACTTCGATGCTAAAGTCGGAAAGGAAAACATCTTTGGCGGGTTAGTTGGTAAGCACAGAATCGACGAAACGACAACAGACAACGGCTACTAATCGATTTTGCAGCAGCTCGTAATACGGTGATAAGTAGCACTAGGTTTTCAAGGCTAAGGATCCACACAGCAACCTGGCGCTCTCCAGACGGTCGAACCGCCAACCAAATCGACCATCGAGATACGCATCCAACATCCTCGACGTGCACAAATTCCGAGGGGCAAACGTCGACTCTAACCATTTTCTTGTCGGGGCTAAATTCAGAGTTCGACTGGTCCAACGAGGAGAAGCTGCGAACAGCCCAGAATAAAAAATTTGACGTTGGACGCCTTAGCATACCTGGAGCAGCCAGAGCCTACAGGGACCACTTGACTATTAGACTCACCTACCAAAAACGCCAATAATCAGTGGTGCCAGTATCGCGACACCATCAATGAGGTAGCCGAACCACTGTAAGGTACCAGCCAGAGAAAGAGCCCGTGGTATGATGATGAATGCGTGTATAGGAAGAAGGTGACAGAAGATGCACACAAGAAAGCGCTGCAACAACAAGAAAGCGCTGCAAAACAAGGGCAGCGAGAGAAGAGTACTGAGCCAGGAAAAGGGAGGAAAAGAAGATCCTTCGTAGAAAGAAGAGGGCTTACGCAGCTTCCAAGCTCAAGGAGATCGAAGAGTCGCGCGATCGTAATAACATCCGGAGGTTTTATAAAAAAGCAACTGCCTGTTGGCTACAAAAGCGGAACGAGACAGCGAAGGAAACCTAGTCACCGAAGCGCAGGGAATAGTAGATGTGTGTAAGCAGCATTATGGGCATCATATAAAGAAAGTGATAGGGCAAGAAGAGAACCCACGTCCAGTCAATGAAGAACCAGTTCCACCACCTATAGTATAGAAGAAGTTGGCTTACCTATAAAAAAGCTTAAGAAGAACAAGGCCGCAGTCTCTGATGGTTTACCAGCGGAGTTCTTTAAATACGGAGGTGATGTTTTGGTAGGGAGCAACACACTAATCGGCTGAGAAAATTTGGTCTTTCTGGAAAAAAACCAACGAATTTCAATTCGAAACACACCACCTATTCATCGACTTCAAAGCCGCGTTGATAGCATACATCGTCAGGAGCTCTATATTGTGATGGCCGGACTGGGAATCCCGGCAAAACTGATTCAGCTGTGTCGTGTCGCGCTGCAACTTGCAGTTTGGAAGTAGTTTCTCCGAACTACTGCACCGGATTTCGTGTTCCTTAGTGTTTCTTGACAAGGCCTTACTAGTCAGTTGCCTTCTTAGACCAAAGAAACAGCGGTTGGCAAGTCTAACTCTTCGTTTGATTTCTGCTGTGGTGTCATTATCAGAGTTTATAGCGGAGCCGAGGTAGATAAAGTCCCTAACCACCTCAAAGTTATAGCTGTCTATCGTGACGTTCTGTCCGATTCGCCGATGTTGTGTGTCCCTTCTTGTTGACAGCATGTACTTTGTTTTGCCCTCATTCACCACTAAACCCATTTTCGCCGCTTCTGTGCTAATACTTGCAAACGCACCAGTAACAGCTCGCTGCGTTCTGCCAATTATGTCAATGTCGTCAGCGTATGCAAGTAGTTGCACAGACTTTTGGAAAATTGTGCCCCTGGTGTTGGCTTGCGAGTTTCGATGTTGAAAAAGTCACATGACAGCGCATCACCTTGTCTAAATCTTTTTTTGACATCAAAGGTCTCGGTGAGATTATTTCCGACCTTTACGGAGCAGCGAGCGTTCTCCATCGTCATTCTGCACAATCTGACAAGTTTGGCAGGGATGTCAAAACTAGACATGGCTCTGTATAGCTCGTCTCTATAAATGCTGTCATATACGGCTTTAAAATCGATAAATAGATGGTGAGTATAGATTTGGACTTATTGGGTTTTCTCCAGGATCTGCCGTAGTGTGAATATTTGGTCGGTTGTGGACTTATCGGGCCTAAAACCACACTGATAGGGACCAATCAGCTCGTTGACGAATGGTTTCAGGCGCTCACACAGTACAGCAGATATGATCTTATAGGCGATGTTGAGGAGACTGATGCCTCTATAGTTGGCGCAGTTTAGAGGGTCTCCTTTTTTGTAGATCGGGCAAACGATGCTGAGGTTCCAATCATCAGGCATACTTTCCTCTGACCAAATTTTAGAAACGAGTTGGTGTATGCTCTCTACCAAGTCATCTCCCGCTACCTTAAAAAGCTCGGCCGGTAAACCGTCCGGTCCTGCAGCTTTGTTGGACTTCAGCTTAGATATTGCTAAGGACTTGGCTTTCATCGCCCAGGTTGAATGGTTCATTCTGCCTGACAGCGGAATATGTGTCGTCTTCGCCGTTTAACAGTCTGCAGAAATGGTTCCATGTCCTCAGCACCGACTGTGACTCCACTATAAGGTTTCCTTGTTCGTCTCTACAGGTCTCGGTTCGGGTCTTGTTCCCGTGACACGTTCTTTTTACCTTTTGGTAAAACTTCCGAACATTGTTCCTGGAGTAACACCTCTCTATTTCCTCGATCGCGCGCTTCTCATGCTCTTTCTTTTTCCTCCGGAGAAGCCGGTGTTCTTCCCTCCTTTTTTGCTCGTAGAGCTCACGAGCTGCTCTCGTCCTTCTCTGCAGCGCCGCTTTGTAGGTTAGTTGCTTTGCTGCATGTGCAGCGTTGCCGAAGTGGCACGATCGTGCTTTTTGGACACGAAAATTTATTTGTGGCACGGTGGCACGCAAAAATTGAAAATGGCACGCTTTCTTAATTTCTCTCACCTTACTCAAATAATTAAAGCTGTGTAAGCACACCATTACATTTCAATAACAGAGCTGGATGCGAAGTGGAATAATAGTTTCTTCGTTTTTTGCTTGGGTTTGACGTTGACTTGGCGGTGTGAAATGTGAAAAAAACATCTAAAAATTAGAAATGGAAGACTAAGTTTAATTGTCATTTAATTCAACTAAATAAACTTAAAAGCTAGAGCTTTAAGGTTTAAGCACTGATGAAAAATGTTTTGTCTTAAAAAACTGTCAAACATTTTATAAAAAACTTTCACAAGAAATCAAAAGAAAACTCAATTTAAGACCCTTCCTTCTAAAACAAAATTCAAACAAAAAGTATTTTTCCACACTCCAACATTCTAGTTTAAAAATTTTCTCATCTATTTGAGTGCAGAAATTTCTTTTCCGAAGTGAGAAATATTTTTGAAATCGGACTAGTTGAAAACGTTTTTCTTGAAGATTCAAAAACATTTTGCATTAAAAAACCATGTAGATATAGATGAACGAATGTTCGTAAATATTTCAAAATTTATGTTGACCCTACTTAGCTTGCCTCATGGAAGCGCATTGGCAAAGCAAGTTTTTTTCAAAACTGAACAATATTAAAACACATAGATAATAAGACTTTCTTATAATATATTAAATGCAATTATGTCATACAATGAAATAATTTTACCTACACAATTAATTTTTTGTAAATAATGTAAAATTTTATTTTTTCATTATTTAAATTATTATTTAACCCAAACTAAAAACCAAAATGAAATAGATATTTTTTGGGTTTGAAAAGATCCTTACTTTTTTTTCTTTGGACACGCTAAGGGCACGCTCTTCTGAAAAAAGTGGCACGCTTTCGTTTTTTTCGGCGGCAACGCTGTGCATGTTCTTGCCGGCATTCTTCATCAAACCAAGGGTTTCGTGGTGGTGGTCGGGTGAAACCTAGCACATCAGTTGCGGCTTTTCTGATGGCTTCCTGGCATCGGTGCCACTGGTCTTCAGCACTTGATGCTGGCTGCACAGGACTTCTCGAGAGGTTGAGGGAGACGCGATCGGCAAAAGTTCTGGCGGTTTGTTGCGTTTGTAGCCGTTCAACGTTGAACCTCCTCACAGTATTTCCTCGTTGTTGTGGTGCTTGGGATATCCGCATCCGTACTTTGGCTACAACAAGGTAGTGGTCCGAGTCTATGTTGGCCGCTCGGAAAGTTCGGACATCTAGAATACTGGAGGAGTGCCTTGCGTCGATCGCAACATGGTCAATTTGATTGACCGTTTGATGGTCTGGTGACCGCCATGTTCCTTTGTGAATATTGAGGTGAGGAAACCGTGTGCAAGCTATAGTAACATTACGTCCCGCAGCAAAGTCGATTAGCCTAAGTCCGTTTCCAGACGTGTTGTCGTGTAGGCTGTACTTCCCTTTTGGCGTTAAAATCACCCAAGACGATTTTAACGTCATACTTGGGACATTGCTCATATGTTTTGTCGAGGAGCTCGTAGAAACATTCTTTGGTAGCATCGTCTTTATCTTCGGTAGGGGCGTGAGTCCATATCAGGCTGATGTTGGCGAATTTAGCCTTGATGCGGATAGTTGTAAGGCGTTCACTAACGTGTCGAAAGCTCAAGACTTCTTGCCTAAGTCTGCTGCTTACAACGAATCCGCATCCGAATAGACGCTGCTTCTGTTCTCTGTAGCAATCACCGTAGTAGATGTCACAGTTTTTTATCCTTCTTTTGCCCGGCCTCATCCCACCGCACCTCCTGGATGGCGGTGATATCTGCTTTGTAGCAGCTTAGGGCCTCCGCTAGTTGTTCGGCTGCACGCGGTCTGTTCAGGGTTCGAACATTCCACGTGCAGATCCGAACGTCATTGTCCATATTTCGTTTTGCAGGGTCGTCAACAGTGAATCCGTCCTTATCCGAGGCTCTTGGTTGCTTCGTAACCATATTGTTTTTCCGTGGTTGGGTAGTTAACCCCACGCACAACCGCCAACCTGGAGGGCCAGGCCCTTTCTGTGACCCCTTGGACGAAAGGGGCCGGATATTCCGGAGTCAGTAACCCGATTCGGGGATTTGAGTGCTGCCGTTGACCCATTAAGGGCTCTTCCGCCACCATCTCTATTTCAACACCCTGACTAGTATTGAAAAAAATACTTAATGGCCTCAGCTCCAAACACGTATATAACGTAGCCCATTAAGGTATCTGTCATGCCGACTGTTGACGTCACCGTTGATTCAATCGCGTGAATTCATCCGCCGTACGTCCTCTTTCTGAGGAGCTCATGTAAGACTTCTGAGACTCGTTCAGTCAGTCTTTCCGACAGAGCATTATAGTGTTGCTATTTTCTTCGTGTTCAACACTCGCACTTATAAGTTTAGCAAGCCAAGCCCTGAAGGGCGAGGCCAGTACCCGGTGGTTACCACGCGGAGGTAAAATAAGCACAATTGATGTGTATGAAAAAGTTGCAACAGCTGGGCACCGCTGTAGATACCTATCGCTAAATAAATTAAAATGAAATAAAAAAAAATTATGTCTGAGAGTAAGATGGTGACGTGATGGCGTGAGTCACTGTCATTGCTCGTTGCATTAAATTGACTAAATTTTTTTTATAAAAGCAATGGAAATGGAACAAGGAATGAGCAGGCAAGAGAGAGAAAGAGAAATGCTTTGAAAGTGCAAATGTGTGAATTGAGTAAAGTTTGCCTGTGCACAGAGTTGCCAGCTTGAGCTATTGTTGAAAAAATAAAAAGTAAGAGCAGCGGACAAAAAAAAGCAAAAAAAAAATTGCTTGCTAGCGATTTGGGGAAATTTGTACCGCAAAAAGAGAATCAACGGTTGTTTGGAAAATTCGTATTTTTTATCCGATCGCCTTAAAATTTGGTTTGTGTACTCTATTTTATATATTTTGAAAATTTTGCTCGGGGCCCGAGTTATTGGCGAAATGGAAAAGGGGAATTCAGTTTTTATGGGAACATTTTGTTTGCATCCTATCGAGTGTGTACTAAAACACGGCTAGATACTTCTGTAAATGGAGCGAAGCCGCAGATAAATGCTAGCACATATTTTTATAAAGTAGAAGTGGTAGATATTATAATGCTGCTGAAAATTCTCATTCATTTGAGACTACAATTGTCCTGATGAAAGGTATCTACCTATACTACAGACAAATAATACTAGACCCGCAGTTATCCACGAATTTGCTCTGAATCCCCATAACCTGTTTATCTAATCTAGCTTTCGTTGGCTTCCAGGGGTCGGTCGATGGTACTCTTTCTGACGTTGACAAATCAATAACATTTCTCCATCGTCATCCTCCAAGTACCTACGGATGAGTATGGGCAGAATGCCAAATTTGGCATGGCTTTGTATAATTTGTACCTACGACATTGAACATTGAAGTTCAATGGTGGTGTGTATCAATCTGGAATTCCTGCGTTTTTTTCTAATATTTTCCGGAATGCGCAGATTTGGTCGACGGTTGATTTTCCTGGCCGATCAGGTTATTATCGGAGGTTTGAGAAACATGGTTACAGCTAACAGGGTAATGATATTTCAGTAGGATTTAATATTCCTTGGCATGCCATCAACAGGATCAGATTTGAATGATAAATTGAATGTCTAGGGGTGACCTTAGCAAGTCTTCATAATGTAATCTGAATGATTCCATTTTTGGCTTAGGCGTCACTTTTTCGCATTTCTGCGATATAATTGATGAACTTTTATCCGAAGTTTGCCCATGGCCCGATATATTTACTAGGCTATCTTCTCAGAATATACATGTATACTAAATAGTTAAATTGCTATATTCCTTTTTTTGCAGGTCTAAAAACTAGAGCTTCAACAAATCGGTACTAATAATCCTTCTTGTGGGAGTCAAGTTCAGTCCGGCTATCACTTCAGCATATCCAAATCTCTGTATTGCGGGTTTGTGTAGGTCAGAAATGTAGTCCAGACTAAGAGCACTTTTTGTGCGTGCTCATAGTGATAGGCTTGCTGTGATAGTCGCAAATCTGTTTGGTGAGAATGTTTTCAATGAGGAATAGGGCATTCATTAAGTACTTTAAATACGGGTCCTCCTCTTTATTGTAACCATTGTTAGAAGTTTTATTTAAAAGCCGATTGCAGTTATTTCGACTATTTGCTTCGGCCAACCTCAGTGACTCAATCTGGTAAGAATAAATAAATAGGTGGCGCAACAGGCGGGTGACACCCTAGGCCTAGCTTCTCGCAACCATTCGTTTGTGTGAGTTTCTATTTTTGGGACGAATGGAAGGGACCTACAATTTTAGTCCGAACGGCTGAATTGAGAAGCTTTTTCAGGACATTCATACTCTCGGATGTTTGTCAGACGTTCGCGCGAGGTGGCGCGAGAAAAAACCTTAAGATGTAATTTGTGTTTTTCCAGGGATCGAACTGGGTTCCCTCACACAGTAGTCCAGCACACTAACCACTGCCCTACGGCGCGGCGCCCACTCAATCTGGTGGGAGTTTATAATTTTGACAAACGTTAAGAGAGGCTTATTTAAGGTTCACCTTCATCTCTACCATTTACCTGAATCAGTTTGTATGCCTGCATCTTTGAGTCAGGTATAATGTTACAGAGTAACGGAAGGGAAAGTCTTGGAAAGGAATGATTTTTTGGTTTTGAGGATTTCTAACCGTTGCGTTGCCTTCTTTTTTAAAGGCAGGCTAACCGTGTACAGATTACTTCCCTTGAGTTTTATAGGAAAACTCAAAATCTTATAGTACTGGCATATTACATATATGAGCTAAATTAGCTCGTGTCCTTGAGTGAGCTGTTATAAACCATCCAGCATTCTGAACCTACGACGGAATATTAAAAATGATGATTAAAGTATTTTTTCCATATTTGTTGATTCTGCGGGTGAATAAATTAGTGGCGCTAACTGCGATTTGCGTTACGACTCCAGCTTGATTTGGGCTGATTTTCAACAGTCGGATTTTAGTACGTATGTATATGCCAATTTGAATTCAGTTCACTTCAGTCACTTTCTATATTCATATGTCCTTGCGCATGAAGATGAAACTATCGCTTTAAACATTTTGAGTCTCATTTTTCAAATATGTTACCCGATAAACCACTTCGGATTGAAACCGCACTCCGACGGACTGACGGTTTGTGTATATTTTTGTGCGAAGTGATGAGTGATAAGGAGTGATACAGTTATAACGAACTTTATTAAGTACTAAAAAAATACGTGTATTTACATTTTGGTAAAACACCGTCATGTTGCTTATATTATAGGATTATGAACCGTCAGCGATGGCCTGCGCAATCTTGATCTTAACCTTAAGTTTATTCTGCGGTAAAACCTTCCTGAAGTCTGATAAAATTGATAGCAAGAACATTTGGTCCTCATCATGTGCATCCAGCGTCTTTTTCTTCAGTAAATCGAAAACGTTAGAGTCAACAAAAACGTCATTTTCACGGCGAAGCCTCTTTGCTGAGTTCGTTGTAGGTTCAGTCAATTGACTTTCTGGTGATGTGAAACTTTCGCCATAATGTCTCTTTGTAGCGTTGGGTGTGGTGGGCGCTTGGGAAATAGGAGCAGTCAACGGTTTATCCGGTGGTTCTTCATCATCTGAGGGTATTGTAATACACTCGTCATTGTCCACCTTTATATCGGATGGGTATCGTATTTGGTGAACTTCTTTTGAGGAACCAGCTGCATTTAAACCATTCTCTTCTCCTTTGGCGATTCTTAGCAACTCGCTGTATGTGAATATATTGCCTTCAAATTGTGTCGGCAATAAACTGTGTCCGGTTAAGTTGAAAGTTTGTTTTGGATTTTGCTCTGCATGTCTACCCAAGGTATTATAACTTGCATCGGATCTTTCTTCTACAGCTGGGCCTGCTGTTCTTAACTGTTCAAAAGAGTCTTCCCAATTCATGCTTAAAATAGAGTCTTCATCATCGTACGAGTATATGATGGGTAGAGTACTGTCAATTTCTTCGTCTGGATCTTCGTCTATGTCGCCAACTTCAATATTCGATGTGCTATTATTTATGGATTCAACCGTATTGTACCTGGCTATTTTGTTATGACTGCCGATGGTGCTGAAAGAATTCAAAATGGGAAAAATGGTCAGAAAAGTTTGAAATTGTATGCATGTGAAAACTAAAGTATGGGTATGGGTGGAACTGGCGGATAACAACGATACCTCTGTTTTCCTGAATTACACCAAAATATTAAAAATGTATTTTTGAGGTCTCTTAACGGAGAACTGGGAACGCTGATCTCGAGTGTGATCCTATGTGTTGCAATATCATTATTGTCAGAGCTTTTGCAACCGTACCGCTGGTCCTCGCTGCGGATATCATTTGATCCGCCAGGGTCGAAAATAAATTTCTACATCATGGCCACCGCTAACGTCTTGCCGTGCAGGCATCCAACGTCGATAACTAAAGATCGGGAAAAGTCTTGCATGCATGCTGTCAAACGCCAAACTTTCCTCGGGCAACGGAATGGCTTCGGCCAGACTCTGAGGTAGGGAAAGAAAGTCATCGTGTATTCACGGATGGCTCTAAAACCGTACAGGGGTCTGGTTTTGGATCTGGAGTCTTCGTGCAAAGCGAAAACATTAGACTACACTACCCCTTGGGTAACCATGCGTCTGTCTTCCATGCGGAGATTTTTGCTTATGGCTTAGACAGGAGGGAGCTTTGTGAAAAAAGGAGGGCTAGAAAAATATGCCAAGTTGTTATCACTGCAACCCTCGCTGCTCAACCCTCTTACCTCCTCCAAGTTAGTGCTCGAACTCAAGCTTTCTTTGAACTTGGTCGGTAGGCTAAACACGGTCAAACTTGTTTGGGTTCCAGGTCACACTGGTATCCAGGAAAATGAGATCGCTGATGGGCTTGTCAGGCTGGGTTCTGAAGAAGCTCGCTCAGGAAATGAACATGCGTTGGGTCTGCCTGCATCCGTGGTTAGGTCATCCATTGATACTTGGGTTTCTCGTAAACACGAGTGTCGGTGGCGTGACTGTGCTGGGTGTAGACAGACCAAACGACTGCGTCCGGACATCTGAAAAAGGTCCACGTCTTTCCATTCTGTCTCTCAGGAGAATCGACTGCAGACTGCTTGTGGGCGTCCTTTCGGGCCATCAAGCTTTTGCCAAACACTTAAATGTATTGGGCTTGAGCGACACCACCATCTGTCCTGCTTGTGGAGAGGACGATGATACAGCGGAACACTTCCTCTGAAGTTGTCCTGCCTTTACTTGCATCAGGTGGCGGAGCTGACGTGGTGAGTGCCAAACATTTTAGCTCCTTCTCATCTTTTTTCAAAAGACGGGAAAACTAAGTACAGTATAGTAAGGTGTCTGTTTGGCAGTACAATGGATCAGTAGTTGTGTCTGAGTGCTCCATCGGATAGTAGCAACCTCCGACAAAGGAAAAAAATGCTGTAAAACAAAGTATCTTTCCACATGTATGTAGGTGCTTTCATGCAAAACTATATTTTTTCTCACAGCGCCATCTGTTGCGAATGCCTACAGAGAATACTTCTCAATTCAGCCGTTAGGATTGGCTATAATATTAGTCCCTAGAGAGAAAAAAGAAACTAGTCGTAGGGCCCGGCCCAATTTGGATACGTTGCGTCCATCTGGAAAGAGGACTTTACTTATAACGGCTGAGACGCGCGGTGGTTATGGATAACAATGCACCTTGCGTCCCCCTTAGTGTATACGGTATTCCGAGAATACCATACTTTAGCGAACGAATTTTTATAAAATTTTTAAAAAACGATTTCGATTCTACTCACCCAATTTTATTCGAAGACTCGTTTGTGAGTTGTTGCGCCACCATGTTATTATTTCTTTCGTTATTCTTATGTGACTTTGTTTTGTAGTGCTGATGCAAAATATCCATCCTTGCGAACACCTTGTTACATATTTTGCACTCAAACTTCAGCATATCATGGGCAGATTCCATATGCCTCAGAACAGACCGTTGTTCTGCAAAAGTCTTTTTGCATATTTTGCATTTGGCCCTTTTCCCCATGGTAACGAGTGTGTTCTCAGTCTTTGATTTCACTTGATATTAGTCTAAAAATAAATGATAATATGCTATAATTATTTGCTATACAGTTAAGAGTATGATGTGAATGTGACGTGTGAAAAATACAAAACGTAGTTTCCTTTTCTGAGCAATCACCGAAAGACTCACTAATCCTAATTTGAAATGAATAAAAAAGGTGTTTAAGTCAAGGCCTAACTTATTTAAGACCTACTAGGTTAGGTTAGGTTCGTGTAGAGTACTTAGTATAGTTAGGTCATTTGCGAATAGTAGCGTTTATGGTTTAATTAAGATTTTGCAAGTAGGAAGAGGCGGATAGCGATTCTCTTTCTCCGGTAGAATCGACATAGTTGTGCCCTGTCTCTAGCCACTTCGTCGGCCGTGCAATTACCTGGAATGGCACTATACCCCGGGATCCATAAAAGGTGTTCCGCTATCACGTTAAGAGATAAGCGGCACTTATGGCAGTTTTGAATTTGAAGGTAACTGAATCCAGTGATTTAATCGTGGCCTGACACTATCGGTAAAAAAGCTGAAAGCTTATGTTAAATTGAAGTTAGGGGAGTTTCCAAAAGATGTTTACGGTAGCATGTGGAACCCGCAGTTGGAGTGGTCCTAAGGGCTCTGCACTAAAGCAGGCGCATGACGTTCTTTGAATACGACTAACGTGGTTGTAGCGGATACCCTGTTCAAGCGCAATCCACCAGACAACGACGCAACGCCATAGGTGAGTAGGCAAAGGCCTGATGAAGTCTCCATTTACTCCGAATATATTTTTTGTAGCAGTACAGAGCGGGGCTGGTTTGTGTGTGCAGCGCAGATCGATGTATAGAATGAGGGAAAAGTACTTGGCCCCATTAACCCGCCCCAAAAGGGTGTCATTTAGTTTTCAGGGAACAAAGTCGGGGTACAAAATCCACCTGTACCTACCACCTAACGGATCAATAAATATTTTTCCAACTTTATGACTTTATAATAATCTCAACTGATAATGCGTGGGCTGAGTGGCTCAATGGTTAGTATTAGGGAGGGCTTCTAGGTTCAACTCCGGAAGAAAACAACAATTATACCTTGAGTCTTTTTCCACTGGCCCGCCTATCCGAGAACACAGCTGATGGAGGCATAATTATAAGTTCCTTCACTGAATCTTAAATCCTAATATATAAAAACTCATAAATGAATGGTTGAGGGTTGAAACTAGGCGCCTCTTTTAAAACAAAAATTTTGTACGCTCTATTAGTTAGAATTCCCTTTAAAGTGTGGGTAGGGTACCTACGAGTTGACAAATTTATAAAAATACTGTTAAATGTTTCTTTTATAAGTGGCGCAATAGGCGGGTAGACACCCTAGGCCTAGCTTCTCGCAGAGTTTCTATTTTTGGGACGAATGGAAGGGACCTACAATTTTATGCCGAGTGCGAACGGCTGAATTGAAAAGCTTTTTCAGGACAGCCATACTCTCGAATGTTTGTCAGACGTTCGCGAGAGGTGGCGCAGTAGAAAAAACCTTAAGATGTAAGTTGTGTGTTTCCGGGGATCGAACCTGAGATCCCTCGCACAGTAGTACAGCACACTAACCACTCCAATTGCTTTATGAAACCTTTAAAAAGAAAAGGCTGCATAACAATGAGCCAGACTTCAATACAATCTAAACATTCGCGATATTTGCCATAATTATGTACATGTAACTATAGGGGGTCCACTTTTTTGTTTCATTAATCTTTAATTCTCCTGCGGCCCTACCGCAGGATACTTAAGTGGACCTTCCATAACCCTCGATCTTCCGCCACCTGCTTCAAATATTTAGGGGAATCCCATTATGGGAAACGAAAAGAGATGTCAGGCGTGATATAAACACCTCCTATGCAAAAAAAATCAGTTTTTTTAAAACAATATTCGATTTTTTCCTAAAATCCGAAGTTATAATTTTTCCAATAACCGTAGAACCGACGCGACAAATATATATTTTCCCCAATTCAAAGGGCCCCAGTAATAATTTAATAATCATGTTTAACCTTTACCTTAAATATTTTGTTAGGTCGCAAGTTCGTAAAATTTAACCTGGACAATACAAACAAATTTTAAATACCGCGCAAAGTAGAAACTATAAAACGATGGCATGTCAACGTCAAATGGTCACAGGTAGATTGTACGCGTAATTTTTCAGCTGCCTCTCTCTTAACAACTAACTTCGGTAAACGGCCGTTGTTTTTTTTTGCCATAAAACATATTCACTCCCTGTTTTAAATTTGGTTGGCCGAATAAAAATGAACAAAATTCTTGTCTTACGTACAGTCATGACACATGATGTTCCACGAGCATAAACCTTCATAACTTTAAAGTTCTGTCACACCAATCATTTGTGATGTAATTTGTATCTTCCCCTGCACCACATAAAAATTCCTGCAAAATATCCCTGCCGTCAAACTAAAATACTTAAATAAATAAATAATTAACACAACAGGTCCCTGTATGCACACCATTTCGTTTGTCTTTTTTTTTTTTTATTTTTGGAACGAATGGCCGTCAAACTATTAAAAGAAAAAAATATCTCCTCGTAAGAAACAGGTAAAATCGTAAGTTGTAAAATCCCTCGGCCACCTACAACGGCCTTATAGTCAAATATGGGATATTAACAATAATTATGGGATTTACCAATTTTTTTTGCCGGCCGTTTATTTAAAATAAACCTACAGTACCAAGAACGGCCGTTATAAAGACACTCATAAAAATATGTATATACATAAAATCGAAATTAATTAATGTTTCCTTATGTTTCACTTAAATAAAAAATATTTACCCCAATCCGAAATGTACCGAATGCAAGAATTTAGTACGGCAACTGGCAACACTGCACACCCCTACGTAAAATTATTGCAAATTCTTATTGCACCAGTTTTTGCAACAGTGAATTTCTTTGTCAGTTGGAATATGTTTCCGAATATTCTATGGATTGTTATATTCTGCTTTTCGAACACTTTCACGTTAACCGCACAAGACTTTTATACGCACTCTAAATGTCAGATTAAAACACAACGGCCGTCATCACCCGCCGAATTTTCAATAGCACCGTCGCGTCGTTGTCGTTGTCGCCACAATCGTTCGAACAGTCATCTAACACGTACTCACACTTTGGGAAGAAATGTATTACTGGACTCTTTTCGTTAAATGTGTATCGCATCATTTAGATAGAGAGAACGAACTTGAGTGAGTGGCTGAGTGCATTTGAGCAAAGATAATAAAAAAAGGAATTCACGATAATGTTGGCGTAGCCGTGCCGCCGTGGCCGTGGCGTGGTAAATATGAGTGCGAATGAGGCACAAGAGGGATGAAAAAATTAAAATTGAAATCCATTACAAATCGAAATGCAAGGAATGTCGTGTGTTGTTGGAATTGGTATTTTATGATCCATTGGCATTTAAGTCTATAAATCAATTTTTAAAATATAAGTGGGTAGGTATAGCTACATAATAAGGAGAGTGAGAGTGAGTGAGATTAAGAATGGTGAAACGTAATGCTAGTCATATACCTGCATTTATTATTACACATAATTAGTATTTATATGCATATCTACATAGATACAGATAGAGAGTGCTAACGGCTGATACGAAACTGAATATGAAGTAACTGACGTACTACACTACACAACAGAATGAAAAATGGAAATTGCGGCCGTATTCGCTTATTTTTCTGATTTCGTGTGTTCCGTTTACTACTACTATTTGTACGGCCGCCCCTTGTGCATATACATATTGGCAAGCAATGGACGGATTTCAAAAAGCAAATTAAATCAAACAAGGGGATTTTAAAACCAAGGTAATGACTATATGTATGTAATGTATCTCCATTGTGCATTTTTAAATGCCACGGCCGCGGCCGCGTCCGCTGCCACACTTAAAAACAATTTTGTAAAGTAAATAAATATCGTTTACAATCCAGAGGCCTTTTGTGTTCGCAAACTATTAAATTTATTTCTTTAATGCCATCTGACCGTTAAAAGGTTTTATATGAGAACAGAAGGGCTCTCGCCCTAACCTCTCTCTATCAACTCCTACACTCACCTCCACCTTCGTGATAGACAAATACCTGGTACCTCGATAGGTGATTGGGTACAAAACCCCTTCGGAAGATCGGTGGTGGTGGCGGCAGTAGGTGAGAGAGGGGGAGGCTGAACTATTTAGTGTCGCCCCTATAACAGCTGCTTCGACATAATTAGTATATATACCGGGTTTATATACTGCACCCTAAAGAGTTGGTGGCGGATGAATCCTGGGTTAATGGTGGAACTGGTCTTCCAGGTTTGCGTAGCGGTAACTTTACTACCACGGAAAAAGCAAAAATTGTTGTAATGCAACTGCAAGCCTTGGAAAAGGACGGATTTACTGCTACCCTGCAAAAAGGAATTCGGGCAACGGACTTCAGATCTCCATATGGAATGTACGTAGATACACTGAACAGACAAAGTGCAGTCGAACAATTAGCAGAAGTCTTAGACTGCTACAAAGCATACAGAACTGCCATCCAAAAGATGATGTGATGGGCCGGAGAAAAAATTGTTGAAAACCTATGATACACACATATAATGACAGTGATTGCTGTAGGGAGGAGCGACAGTCTCCTGAACTTCGCACGCAACATCGTATCTGTCATATTTTGTAAACGCCTAAAAACTTTCGAAAACAACCTTATTAGGCACTATCACTTGGGTCTTATGCCCCCGATGAAATTTTTACACTTAGCGACAGATCCTGAAAAATCTAACATCATACTTGTCTGAAAGTCAGAGGCCAACAAGCTAGGCACGACCTTTCTAAAGCCTTGGATATGCGGATTGGTGATGATATTGACATGTTTCGTAGAACACACGCAGCACGTTTGCTATTATTTTTTGTTTGTAGTAAGTATAGCAACGGAAGGGGATAAAATGGGTTTAGCGGTCAACGAGGGTAAGATCAGGACCAGCATATTCCTATGAAAGTTTATTTATTGTGATACGCATAAGGGAAATAGACACTCATGGTATCCGTTCGGAGAGTAATTTCTTTTAATTTACGTTCGTAGTATATCCACTTAGCGCAATAGCGCAGTGGTTAGTGTGCTAAACTACTGTGCGAGGGGTCCCAGGTTCGATCCCCGGAAAAACACAAATTACATCTTAAGGTTTTTTCTACTGCGCCACCTCTCGCAAACGTCTGACAAACATCCGAGAGTATGACTGTCCTGAAAAAGCTTCTCAATTCAGCCGTTCGGACTCGGCATAAAATTGTAGGTCCCTTCCATTCGTCCCAAAAATAAAAACTCACACAAACGAATGGTTGCGAGAATCTAGGCCTAGGGGTCTACCGCCTGTTGCGCCACCTATTTATTTTTAACTATTAACTTCCAAACCAGAATCATTGACTTGGATTTCTTCTTGCTCTTCCGTGTTGTTAGGATTATATAACTGACCCGCCATTCGCATAAATGATACAAACGGGTCAGTTCTTTCAATTTTGCATTTTTGGAGGGACATATATTTTGCTAAATACCACGGGAAAAAATGGGCTCTCATAGCTTCTTTTGGCTGCTCTCCATGTGGCTTCTATTTTGTTCGTACATGTCCCGGTTGTCGAGTCGATGAATTCCACCGAGTGATTCAATGTTATATGGTGGTAACCGTCAGCCTCCAGCACATCATATTATGCCTTCCAGCAATCGCTTATGATAGTGGTTCCGGGGAGTATCCATCATGGAATCAAGGTATCCCGGCAACTCGAACTAGAAAGCATTTCCCGCTTCCTCTTTCAATTCCGTCTAAAACCCACTGTCCGTCGACTGCGTAAGCGTAGCCTCTATATAGCATTTACGCTTACCAAATTTTGATTCGCCGATTTCCACAATTTCCCCGGGGCCGCCAATTCGCTAGCCTCTAGTAATCATGCTATCAAACAGGATTTCACGGCAAAAGCGTGACCATTTCAGCAAGGTTTTAATCAATGAAAACCGAGTTTGCTTTCTGATCACTTTAAGGAACACATTATCAACCCACAAATTCACAAACTTACACTTCACGATCGGTAGATAGCTTCCGGAAAAAATCGATTTTGCCTCTAAGGTTACCTTGATGATTGTTTGAACATTTATAATTTCCCTCTCGGGGCGGGACACCATATTGCATTTTTTTTTTTAATTAATAACAGGCCATTATCGCCCATATAGTCCACTGAAAAATATCAGCCAAGTTAATTCCATTAATTCCATTTTTATTAATTTTCCGTTAAAGCTCTTTCACTGCCTGTATCTTCAACAAATATTTATACATGAGCGGTTGACGGAATTTGTCGTTTGAAAAAGTTACCAAAGTCATAAGGTTCCTAAACGACCAACCGGTAAAAAAAGGCGCGCATTATTTGCAAGTTCAAATTTTTCGTTTTTTAATTACTTTATATCTCCGGTTTTTATGGTCCGATTTTAATCAAACTTTTTTTTATAAAATAACTGGACATTCTTTTAATATAAAAAAAAAATTTTGGAAAAATTTAATACTCCGTTCCTGTAATTTTGGAACTATTTGTATATGGTATTTCTTTCACTTTGGGGGCGGGCACGTCCAACAATTTTTTGCAGATTTGAGGTCAGCGCATTAAAATCAATCGGACTGTAAAAAAAAGCCGCTATTGACTGTAAAGTGAAATCTAGCCCAGCTCAGTCCCTAACTATCCACTTCTAGTCACGTACGCAAAGGGGTGATTAATGTCGTTTTCGATTGGTAATCCAGAAGCGTCCGGAAGAAATCTCCGCGATTCTGAATTCAAATCCAGAAGCAAATTTCTCTTCTTTTCAGTAGAAGAACTGTCAGTTGAGTGTCACTCGAACGCTTTCAGAAGCGTGATTCTTCGCTTGATCTTCGAGTCATCGTGGAATCCGCCGAGGGGAATTATTCGGTATCGTCAAATCCGCAAAGTGAACAGTTCCGGCAACACAGCATCCATCTTAAAAATGGTTTTGTAATATTTCGAAAATTGTAGCCACCGGCCGCAAATCAAATAGCGATCCATTTCGTACCACGGAGATACGATACGAATAATGTGTTTCAGCAGTTTCAGAGTGTCGAACCAACCCCTCTCCTTCACTCATTATATATTTACTGGTTCCTTCAAATTTCCAGTGGCGGTGGCGTATATATTTGAATCCCTTTTAGTCGCCTCTTACGACAAGCAGAGAAGCACTGCGACATTATTCTACAACCGGTGCCGCGCACTACAGTTGCATTACTACCATAAATTTGAACTTGTATATTAAATGCTACAAAACTCACATTTAGAAGAAAAGACTTAAAAAATAGAATATCTAATGTCGTTTTCCATTGGGACCATCAGATTTTTATTTCAGATCTCAGATTTTTCGTGGCGAATGGAACATGAAAGCAGATTGATCTGCTTTTGTAAATGTATTAGTGCGTTATTTGACAGTACATCAGCTGTGCAAATTGTTTTCGTTTGTCGATGGAAACATACGAACTTCATATGAATAATCATATCGACGAAGAATCGAAATCCACAGATGACGAGGAAGAAGAAGATGATGACGAAGTTGATAGTAATTGCTCCAAAATTAAGTCCATGTCCATTATTTACGTTTTTGTTCTGAATAATAGCTTTTCACGAGGCTTTTCGTAACATTGTTTTGAAATCAAATTCTGAATGACGTAAAACAGCTGTGCAAGGTATATTGGTATTAGTGAGAGTATGTGTAAATCTCGAAAATTATCGAGATCTGCAAAAAGTGATCCGAATCAAAAAAAAGATTGATTTTTTGTCCCAATGGAACATGAAAAGTGATCCGGATCAAAAAAAAGATTGATTTTATGTCCCAATGGAAAACCACATAAGACTTTATTTTAAACCATAACTATGCATGCGCATGCTGCTTAGTGCTTATGAGCCGTCAGAGATTGCCTGAGCAATCTTGATCTTAACGCTCAGCTTATTTTGTGGTAAAACCTTTTTAAAATCAGATAAAATCGACAACAAAAACATTCGGTCCTCATCGTTCGAATCCAGGGTCCTCCTCTTAAGTAAATCGAAAACGTTGCTATCTACGAGCACGTCGTTTTCACCGCGACTTCGCTTGCTCGAATTGGATGCATCGGCTTGGCCATCAGATTTTTTTGACTGGCTTTCTAATGGTACGCCATTTTCGCCGCGAGTTCGTTTCTCTCTGTTCTCAGTCTCAGCAGGCCTCCTGTCCGATTGATTGTCAGATTTATTGCGTCGACTTTTCTGTGCGTCCTCGTCTTCAGAGTTAATTGAAATACAATCGTCATTGGTCGCTTTTATTAAGGGTACAATTTGTAGATCTGGAACTTGGGTTGCATTTGGGACAGCTTCATTAGTGACTCTTAGCAACTGGTTGTAAGTCATATCTTCCAGCTGTGAGTTCTCTCTAATTTGTTCTGAATTTAGTTGTTCACTTCTGCTGATACCCGTAAATCTATTGTAGGAGCTTTCTTCTACGTGCAGACGTTCTGTTGCCGTTGCCGTTCTAAACTGTGGGAGAGAGTCCTCCCAATTTACACTCAGAATAGAATCATCTTCATCAGATTTGATCGTCACAGAGACCTCAATATCTTCCACGTTCACATCATCGACTTCAAAATTGGTGTTGTCATCATGTATGGAGGTCTCATTTTTGTAACTCACTGAGTTAAAGACAGTTGTGCTGTCGGGGGGGCTGGAAAAAAGTTTAAATAAATGTTTAAACCTATTCGCAGTCCTCAATTTTTCTTTGGAAAATGTCAGTACTTACCATTCTGTAGGTTTCGATTTATCTTTACGTTTTGGTCGTTTCTTTACTCTGCCTTTTTTGGCTGTGCCTTTTAAAATGTTTTCATCGTGCGTATTCTTCAAGTGGTGAACCAAATAATCTTCGCGGGCAAATATCTTATTGCACAATTGGCAAAGAAATTTTTTCTTATGGTGGGTAGAATCGACATGTCTAATTACAGACCATTTTGACGAAAAGGTTTTCTTACATATTGGACATATGTTTACGTTTATTGGTGTAGTTGGCTTCTCCATTTCTAACTACATAAATAAACTATTTACCAAATTGTTTATCTATATTTGACAGCGATATTCTGAAAGGAAGTAGAAAATATATATAGCATGTTGGTTCACAATGAGCAGGATTTATGTCGTTTTCCATTGGGCAAAAAGAAGCGTCCGGGAGCGTCCGGAATCAAGAAAATCACTTCTGAAACCGTTCCATTGGCGCAAAAAATACTCTTCTGTTGATTCTGAGGAGAGAATTTCGCTTCTCGATTTGAAGTCAGAATCCACTCGAGGAGCACTTACACAAGTGCATTTTATGTATTTTATACAAGCCAGCTGGCAGCAGCCATACAGTAATTTTTGACGTTTCAGTTTCACCAATACGTGAGTGTAGTCAGCCAGAAGCAGTTTTCTTGTTCCATTGGATTACGGAATGAGTGAATCCCCGAGTGAAACCAATGGAAAACGACATTAATAAATTTCACTTCTTCCAGGAACAGAGAATTAATTTTGAAGAGACTTTTTTTCTTAACCAAACTAAACAGACCTAAAAATATTCAGATGGCGCTGTTAAACAAGTTGTAGATAATGTAGTAACTAATTTGAGATTCGTATGAGTAGATATTAGTAGTAACACTCTGTTTGTTATGATGACCAATTTTTTCTTTCATATTTTTGTGGTCGGAAGTTTGATCTTTTGCGCCATCAACGGAACAAAAATCTGTACAAATTGGTATATACCTATGGTACTTAATCGTTTTTTTTTTTTAGATTCATTGACTTAAAAACAAATATCCAAGGTTATACGCAATTGAGACAGCATACAACATTTTCACACATTTATTGGAGCACCAACTGTTTTGAGGGAGCAATGGCTCAGTGGTTAGTTTGCTGGACTCCAGTGTGAGGGGTCCCAGGTTCGATCCCCGAAAAATCATAAATTACATCTTAAGGTTTTCTCTACTACGCCATCTTTCGCGAACGTCTGACAAACATTCGATAGTAGAACTGTTCTTAAAAAGCTTCTCAATTAAGCTATTCGGAATCGGCATAAAATTGTAGGTCCCTTACATTCGTCCCAAAAATAAAAACTCAATTTTACGAGGCCAACAATATTTTAAGTTGTAAAAACATTTCTAAGACTGCTGAACAAGGAGTAAAAGCCATCAAAGTAACGGCTTCTGACCAGTCGTTTACATTGCGACAAACTAATTGGAATCGGTAACTTTTGTGATTTTTAGGTGTTAAGTTTGTTTGAAGATGGTGCCGTGCAATAAGGTCGAATCGACTTTATTTCCATTTAAATTGGAAATAATGTCGAATTGCAGAACTTTTTTTATAATAAAAAAATGGAAATAATGGCGATCGCACTTCAATAAGGTCATTTCAACGCACCTACTCCAAAACTGACAGTAACCACAAGCAGGGGTTTGCAGAGGGGCAGCATGCCCCGCACACATGTCTCACTACTTATGGGATATATTTTTTTAATTTTCGACATAAATTCCCTTTTTTCGACCTTATAACCATTTTTCTATGTTAATAATGTCGACTATAAGAAAAGGTGCAATTCGACATTATTTCCAATTTAAATAGAAATAAAGTCTATTCAACCTTATTTCCTTCGACTTTATTTCACGGCACCTTTGAAGTTGACATTAATTGGCACTTTCTACTCGAATCTGAGGTCCGAAAGAATAAAAAAGTTCGGTATGATAATGACTGAAGTATAATTCTCTTTCTATAAAAGCAAAAACGTGGAGAGTACGATAACTGGGCGGTGAAAATTAATAGAAAATTCGGGGAAAGTACACATTTTTTTACTATGGGAGGGTGGGATAAATGGGGGGGGGGGGGAATTTTAAAAATAAAATATTAAAAAACAAATGGCAACACTTAAAAAATAAAAGACTACAACATTTTTGAAAACCAATCATTTGTTCTAAATTTTCTATAATGCAGATCAGTAAAAATGTTGTTACAGCTTTATGCGAATATGTACATTTTATAATTAATTTTAGTAGATATTCAAAAATTAATTATAATAAATATAAATATCTACATTCGTAGATATCTCTTGGAATTCCGGCAGGATCTTAATTCATGCGGTTGTCGAATTTCCGTGCATAATTCGTGTATTTATTTGAAATTTATTTTTTTTACTACACCCGTAGTAATAAAATGCGTATCTACCTACTTATAGCTAAAAAAAAGTATATTATCTAATCTAGGTATACCTAAATATACATCCATTCTACCTGTTATTCTGTTATGAATTTCCATACAAAAGTTCGAACTGTCAAAAAATCTTTTATGATATCTAGAATTGGTATTCTGCGTGCAAAAATGTTTTATTAATTCTGTTATAAATCATAAAAGAATAAAAGACAGAATTTTGTGACTTTTATCATAAAAGATTTTTATTAATTAGAAAGTGTTGGATTGAAAAGGATATCTATGCATATATCTAAGACAAATGCAATAAATGTGTATAAACAAGTGAGCATGTAATTGAAAATAATTTAGAAATTTACGTATATTTTTGGTTTAGCCGAAAACACCGATCACTTTGGGTGGACTGGAACTAGGATTAAATAGTAATCCATTTGAACTGCTGGATGTGCGTTTTGCTCAGCTCTTTAGATTGGATAAGAAGCTGAATGCTAGAATTCTAATGAACAAATTGGAACAATTTACGCAAGACACGAATACGACCATTTCATTTCAAATTCAGATAAATTGTATTTCTAATCTAATGATGTGATGACGATGTAAAGTTGGATTTTTATTTCAAGTTTCTCGCGACACTACATTTTTACGAATACAGTTGATATCAGGCATCAATATGAAGCAACCACATTTTTGGCTTATCGCAGCCCAGTACATAGAGATCGATTCAGTTGGTTACTGACATAGATAGATAGATAGATATAAAGGGTCCGCCATCTAACGTTTTTTTTAAACTAGTGCTTATTTCGCGAATGGTAACACTTAGCTCATGTCTGATTTGACAGATAATTAGTTTTAGCCTTCCGCTGAACGAATATGGTTGTGTATACGCTTGAACAACGCTGGGAAATATTGCGACATTACTTTGAAAATCATGGTAATGTTGCAGAATGTGTGCGAAAATTGCGTACGGATTTTGGAAGAAGAGAAGCACCGTCAGCTCCGTATGTTCGTTATCTTGTGAAAAAAGTGAAAGAAACTGGCATCCTCATCAGCGTTGTTATATGGTCGTAAATATCGTAATTGTGACGATTTTGGAAAGCAAATACGACGCTCCGATTTTTACTTAATTTGGCCTTATTTCTACGATTTGCTGATTTTTTGTTCCGATATTTACGATTTTGGAAGCAGTCAAATATATATACAATTAAAAATTTCAAAACCCTGCCGTAACTACTTCCTTCCGGATTTTAAAACTACGAACGAACAAATTTAAGACCAAATATGCAAATCAAGAAAAGTTAGAATTTATTTTCTCATTTTTTTTAAGTACTTCACACAGGAAAGGCGAAAAGAATCATTATTAGGTTTGCACTTAATTTGTTGTAAGTTGTAGTCCTCTGGAAATTTGTTTTCAGGAAGCTAGTTACAAAGTTTAATTGTTTTATACTTTCCTCGGGATTGTCAGGATTTCAGGTGAAGTGCATTAGTTATCTCATATATCACATATCTCATAATGTGTCGCATGTCAGGAATAACTAAGTGCCTCACAATACATGGCATTGTATAGAACATACGACATACCTATAGAAAGTTAGAAGGGTTGCATTAGTTAAGGCCATTGCTTGTGATTGTGACCCGATCATTTGACCGAAATTTGACGACTGCAACTATGCCACCGATCAGTTGATTGACCATTTTACAAACAAAAAAACGTTATAAGCCTTGAAAATGCCTTATAATTTTTTTTTAATTGTCTGTGTCGGTATGCGGTTTGGGTATGCTATACAAGATGCTGTTTCCAAACTTAGACCAGCATGAAAATATACACAACATACGTCATTCCATTTTAAGCCCTCCGACTCCAAACGTCAGTGTAGCGAACTTGTTTACTCATAATAAGAACTGCTTCAGGTTATTGATCGTTATGTTGCAAAAGTTGCTGTAGGTAAGTGAAGTTGTTATACTTCTTTTGGCTTTTTTTGCTACATTACACAATTTCATTCGAAAATTCCGCCACTTACTTTGAAGATATGCGCCTTAATTCTATCTATCGTCTGATCACTGAAGAGGACTCTATTCACAGAGTAGCTAGTTATCATTTACGGACTACGGAGACAGTGCGTTACCCTGTATTTTAGAACTACTCATTGCCGCTTCCAAGTCATAGAAAAAACGCAGCCGTGTAGACCCCATTAAACTGTTTACCAAAATAAGTCGGGCTGTATTTTTTAAGTAGCGAAAGCGTGGTGATGGCGCATAGTACTAATAATTTTGTAGTAGAATATAGAATTACTGAATAGTTAAGGTAAGCGTTTAAAATGATTAATATTAGATAAGGCCCACAGTCCTGAAGCTTTTCAATCGCCTACCGTTGTAGTCAAAAATCCCAAATAAACATGCTAGCTGAACATAAACGCCTTGAATGGGGGGGAAGTGGGATTAACCCAGTTTTGAAATTGGTGGTCATTTGAGTCCAAAAATGCTGATGACTTTTTCGAGTTCGATATCAAAATAATTCCAATTTCTCAATTTTGGGACCTAGTTTGCACATTTAGGGCAAATGTGGTTACACAGTGCCACTATACTGTTAAAATTTGTACTGTTAAAAAAAGTATCTATACTTTAAGAGGTTCGCATCCAACTAATAGAAACTAAGTGTTTTTGTGTACTAAAAGCTATGGTTTAAGTGGTTATCGATGAGGTGCACTTTAAACAAGATTAGGTCCATTGTGTTTCGAATTGTGTTTCGAATTTTCGAATCCACACCCGAGGGACGGCGCAGTAGAGAAAGACCGCGACTCAGGTGGCGCACGCATGTGGAAGGGCACCTTAACCAACTTAGTGTGCGAAACTGGAGACAACTGGCCAAAGATGGTGCTGGCTGGAGACGCTTGTTGGTTGAGGCCCAGGTCCACCCCGGACTGTACCACTACCTTAAGTAACTAAGGTCCATTGTGTTGCCACTGAAAAGTATAGGTGATTACAATGTCTGCTCCTGGACTTCTGCACCTTCTGCAGAAGTCGTTGAAGGGTAGGTATACCTATCAATCGCACAGTGTCCGCTTATGACATTTGTTAAAATGGCACATCTTTCTAAACACCCTAATACGTCCCTACACAAATTTTTACAAAATACGATAATTACGATTTTCACATTCCCAAAAATACGATTCTCAGAAAAAGTTTATAACAACACTGATCCTCATCGATAAACCAAAGCGTGAAAAGCCAAAAACAGTGCGTACACCCGAGAAAATTGCTGCTGTGGCAGAAAGTGTGCGTGAAGTGCCATCAACATCAATTCACCGTCGTTCTCAACAATTGAACATTTCGGAGACATCATTGAGACGAATTTTGCATAAAGACCTTGGTATGACGCCATACAAAGTCCAATTGGTTCAGGAGTTGAAGCCAACTGACCATCCAATGCGTTTTCGCTTCGCTAAGTGGGCCTGCGATCGAAGATCGCATTATCAGCCGCAGAGCTGATGTCGTTTGGCCACCGCGGAGCTGCGATTTGACACCGTTGGACTATTATTTGTGGGGTGCCGTAAAAGATAAGTGTTACGCCGACATGCCAGAGACAATTGACGCTTTAAAGGACAATATTCGTGAAGCCATTGGTGAAATACAGCTGCACACAATCGATAATGTGCTTAAAAATTGGACCGATCGTGTAGGCTACTGCATGGCCAGCCGAGGCAGCCATTTGAATGAAATTATTTTCCATTATTAACCGGAAGGATTGTACTTTCAAATAAAAAAAGAAATAGTTTTTTTTTATAGCATTTTCAAAAAAAAAAGTTATTTGGCGGACCCTTTATTTATTTATCGTTAATAAATTACAGTTTGCTATCGCACAATTTACATTATTCGCACAGAGATATGATTTACAAAAATGTATATCTTTCTACTGAAAAATGATTTATATATTTTTAAGTGATGCTATAAAATTACAAAATAGAACCTGAGGAAACAACGGTTACTGACTTGAAATAAAGTTTTCTAATTGGATTTTGCTCCATGTAAGAGCAATATATTATTTCTTTTTGCCTTGTCGTATTTTTTTGTTGCCTTTTTCCTAAAAAGATGTTCCAGTATTTATAACACAATTATTAAGTTTGTAATAATTCATAACACACTCTTTTCAGTCTGCATTTTAATGTTTTTTGCATAAATTTGATCAGGTGCCTACCGTCTATGCATAAAAAAAACTCTGCAGTTTGTTTTGAAGCTTCGTAACAGATTTTCAAGTTTCGAAGTTCCATAACAGAGTTTCATAAAAGTTCGAAACCCTGAATACGATTTATAAAAAATCTTTTATGGTCGAGATCTTTTATGATTCATAACAGAATAACAGATTTTGCCGAATAGGCCTAAATTACATAGGTAATGTTCGCTTGTCCCACCTGGGTACATTATATCCTGTACTATAACAAATTTGGCAAAAATAGTAAATATTTAATAAAATATTTTTTCCGTCCCACCACTGACAGGTGTCATTTATTATCATTACGTGCCGCTGCTGGCACAACACAAATAGATAAAAGCGATGGGGTGTTCTTCGAAACTTTGTTAAATTTGATGACAACAAACTTTTGGCGCATTCAATACGTTTTTGCCTAGCTAGTCAACAGCCTCTGATTGGTCGATTTGCTTGCAAATCTAGGCAAGTTTCGTATGTTAGGCAAGATTTTCTGCCCAAGTTCTATGATAAACTGTCACCAGAATATTTTGGTGCCTAAGCACATTAAACGCGGTCATTCCAAATTACAATAATAAAATAAACCGAACTTGAATGATAATTTTCGCAAACAAAAATAGGTAATTCAATTTGAATATAATATTTTGACATATGAAGTGAGTTCTGACTTTTGAATGATGTACCTATTGTAGTGTGGATTGAAAAGTACTACTTATTGACCACAGCGACTAATAGAAAGTAGACCAACTTATTTAACGAAACTTCGAAACTACGAAACTTCGAATCTCAACGAATGGTGAATGGTCTAAAACGAAACTAGTACATTCTCGATTGTTCCGGTTGGAGTATAGAATATTCGAGAAGCTTTAGTGGGGAGTATAAAAAGGGTTGCGAAATTCGACGAGAGGACAATTTATCTTTAAACCGTGTAAAGTGAAGTCCGAATAGTATCGGTAGTATTATAAAATAAGTGAAAGATTGTAAGAAGTGGAAAAGTTGATTATAAGTTCATTGTCTTGTAATAAAAAGTGATTTATTAAAGTTTGGTAAACAGAAGTCTTTTATCTTTTCGAATCCCAGCCGAATGTAACACTATTAAAAAACATCATTCCACGCCTATGAATGTACATAAATGCAAATGTCTGGTGAACTTTTAGAAATGTTTTTTTCTATTTCGAATAGGTATTTAATACTATTATACCAAAATAAAAGTGCCAGATGAAATGTTTTCGTGCTACATTTCCAGTTTAATAAAAATGTGCCATAAGTGCACGATCGTGCCACATCGGCAACGCATTCCACGAACAAGAAATCAGGGATGATAATGCTGAACCCAAAAAAAGTAGCAAATTGAACGAAAAAACGAAGTAGATTTACAAAAAATGAAGCAGACATTTGGCGAAATGCTCAAAATGATAAAGTTAGGTCTTCAATGGGATAATGGGATCTATAGATGGATGTGTAGTGTGACAGAAGCATATAAATGATATTCTATAGTGCATTACATGACACATTTTCTTCCTGATATTTATATTTCGTTGCTTTTTTCGTCGTTGTTGGAGTATTTAGAGTCATATTGATCAATAATGTCTATTTTAAATGATATTTTGAACCATAAATAAACGAAGTAGAAATAAGTTGCTACGTAGCAGATGAACAATAATTAAAAAATGAAGTAGATCTACTACATATGAAGTAAATTATCATCTCTGCAAGAAATCCCGAATCGAACTCAACAAAAAAAAAAATTAAACTGCAAAAGTTACCTACACAAACACACCAACCAAACATAATCTGTAGGTGAAAATAAACGCCCGGCTACAGCTACATTTCTCCATTCGCCCTCAAATACGAATTCATAACATAACAATGAATCCTTTAAGTTGGAATTTTAAGCAACTGATGGAAAATCAACAACAAAACCGCCCACCTCAATCCAACACCACAATACATAGACAACAAATTACTGTCCCCAGCCTAATTTATGTAAAAATGTCTCTTGTGTAAATTATGTCTACGTCTAAGGTGTGTACCTATGATAAGTACATTTTGTTAACACTTACCTAAACCTTACTTGTTCAGCAGACTATAAAATATAATATCTACGAGTACGCAATGTATCTCAAGATTGCAAGAAAATTGCAAAAGATTAGACAAACAAAACACCGACCGGTGGACTTTTAATTTCACCGAACACCGACTGTCGCTTCTGGTGGATTATTTTAACCAACAAAACAACACGAACACGTTTCCACACTTTGAGAGAGAATACATAACTGAGTTGAGTCGACGAGAGTTGATTTTTTTTTTTTTTTTTTTTTCATAAAATGCGTATTAAATCGAGAGAGAGCGAATTTGAGCAACAACAAAACTGAAAACGAAAAGGCAAGAGGAAAAGATAAAAGAATGAAAATGAAACTGAATATGAAATAAATACGAAATACTTTGAGATGAGTGAAGTGAAGTACTGTACAAAAACAAAACACGAAACACAAGCAAGAAGATTTACTGAGTGAAAATAGGTTCCAATATCCGTATCGGTGGTGGTTTTGGTTATCGTAAACGTTATTGATATCAAACGATGTATTTACTTATATTATTTATATTACCTATGCGAATAAAACAAAACGGATGATGTACGAAAATCTGATACAATTTTTTTCATCAGAACAAACCACTATCAACAACACTCGAAAAATAGGTACATATTTACAACCACACCACCAAGCACCAACCAGCCTCAACTCAATCCAACTATCCAAGTGCGTCGCGTCGCCGACTCGCCGGCTGCTCGGTTGAAATAGGAATGGAATGGAATATGGTACGTGGTATTTTGTTTGGCGTATTTATTTGGTATACATTCTTGCGGTAGGTATCTGCTATTGCGCGTATTCGGCAAAATATAGCAAATAGCACCGTTCGGTGCAGAATCGGTGTTCGCAACGACCGACGACGACACGTAAAATTTTTCTGTTCATGTGGAGCAGCTGCAGCGTTCCCTGCCTTTGGTTAGGCAGAGTTCTCATAGAGATGAAAAAAAAAAAAAAAACAATCTAAATTCTTCAAAGGCAGTAGGTTAGGTATACATATATATCTCATAATGAACCTAAAGGGGTTTTATTTTTATGGTAGGTATTTTGCAAATTAAGCTTAGTCCGCTGCCCGAGATAAATGTTATTTCCAATACAAAAATATCTCCAAAATTTAGCTAAGCTTAATTTCACACTGTACTGTATGTATCTGACAAAATTTAGCGCACCCATTTTGTGGTTCCGCACATTTTCTCAAGCTAAATTTTGACAGGTCGTATTCTTTTTCCTGATGTGGAAAAGTAAAGAATAGTAGATACCTACGTTTACATCGCACCTAAATACAACATAAAAAAAAATAGGCGGCGCAACAGGCGGTAGACACCCAAGGCCTAGCTTCTCGCAACCATTCGTTTTGTGTGAGTTTCTATTTTTGGAACGAATGGAAGGGACCTACAATTTTATGCCGAGTCCGAACGGCTGAATTGAGAAGCTTTTTCAGGACAGTCATACTCTAAGATGTCATTTGTGTTTTTCCGGGGATCGAACCTGGGATCCCTCGCACAGTAGTTTGAGGTTTGATTGGTTTAACAAACTTACAAATCAACGATGAAATTCAACATTTCGCTGAAATCCTACATTTCGAAATGTTGGAAAATATAATATGGCTGAACATTTAGCCTGAAATGCTGAATTTAGGTTCAGTTCAAGAGCGCAACGAAAATAAAACATTTTTTTTGCGTCGATGAATTTTTGAAGGAAGTTATTTTCAACGATCATCAGTTATCTGTGACACTTATATCCGCAACCTACTCCATGTCAAAATTTAGCAACGGTTTTAACTAATTGGAGAGCAGCTAATATTTAGTTTCGCTCGAGCTGCGTACTTAGCTTAAGATGCGATTATACAGCATACTCATACATTATCAAGGATGACGATAGGAAACGTCATATTTCCAAGATTTAGAATTGGGAGAAAAACGACTCCCGTACCTGATGTTAATACGGAACTTTGAACAAATTTGTGTATTTCAAGAGCTGTATTACAAAGTTGATTTGGATCCAAGTTCAGTAATAAGATTATCGGAAATTTTTAAACTAAGCAAAAATGTGGGCTTTCCCTGCAGGCTCTACAAAATTGAGAAACTCTATTGAATAGTATAACTAGGTAAATGCTGTTTGTTTATTACGGAGTCAAACAATTTATGTATGCCGTTGCCTCTGCCTGTAGCTTATTTGGAATACCTATAATAATTCAGTGATCAGTGATCAGTGATTAGTGTGTTGGACTACTGAGCAATGGGTCAGAGGTTCAACCCCCGAATGACACATATTAGGTATATCTTAAGGGTTTTCCCAGATCTTGGAAAAAAAACTCAGGAATTCCTGATCGATACATCACCACCTTTTTATCGATTTCAAGGTCACCTATACGAATGCGGGCGTATGAATAGGGAAGAATTATACGAAGGTATTGTCAAATTTCGCCATCCCTCCCAACTCCTCCGTCTGTAGGATGACGATGGAGAAATCTCGCTACTCCGTCAAGGTAGGAAAGAAGACCACTTAATCCTTTGATGTGAAAGGTAACACGCTATTCCTTCCGCCATTCTTAAAGCGATTGTACAAAACACAAAAGCGAACAACAGAGGTACAATAACTTTTATAGCTGACGATATTAACTTTATTGGGAGAACTCAGCGAGCTGTCAGTCACGGGGACGGCTGTTAATGCTGTCAGCGAGAAATTATTCTCAACACTGGCCACTATAGTGCAAAACGTCATTAAGTAGTCGAAGGTGTTACAGACTTTGTCTACCTAGGCCCTATAATTAACTCGCAAAATTACATCGGCGTAGAAATCACTCTTGGCAAATCGCAGTTTCTTCGGCCATAAGAAAGAAAGCCCTATTTCACAGAACAAAGGAGAAATTCACAAGACCTTAATCATCCCGGTTCTGCTGTCTGGTACAGGTAAGCTTTGATTGAAAGTGGTTGAGAGAAAGATTTTTCGATACATGCACAATTAAAGAGGGACCTCAATCTACTTGGTGTGCGGAACTGGAGGCAGCTAGCCAGGGACTGGTTGGAGGGGCTTCTTTGTTGAGGCCGTGATCCTCCCGGGCCCAATCTATAGTATTCGCCAACAAAATCACAAACGAATGGTTGTATGGAGCTAGACCTAGGCTCAATACGGAATTGTTAAGTCAACTTATTATTATTACGATCGGTGTGGTGCAAAAAGGTCATTGTAACTGTGGTCCATTTTGGCTTACACTATGCACAATTTTAGTTTGCTTCCCATGGTTATTGTGGTAATCCAGTCCCTTGACGATCAGGATTTTTATTTTGTAGAAAATAACAAAAAGATATATTCTTAAGACAGAAAAATAACTTTATTAATATATTTTATGTGGAACTGTTTGTTGGTATACCCTCAACGATTGCCTGCACAATCTTCATCTTAACATTAACTTTATTTTCGGGTGAAACTCTCTTGAAATCGGACAGCACGGAAAGCAAAAACATTCGATCTTCATCTTGCGCATCCATCGTAGCTTTCTGTAGTAAATCAAAAACGTTTACATTTAAGTGCACGTCATTGTGACCGCCGTGACTTATGACCGAATCACTTGGAGGTTGACAGAAAGGTGCAGCCAATTGGGTTGCAGGTTGATCTTCGGTATCAGAATGTACCAAAATGCTTGTAGGTTGATCTTCGGTGTCAGAATGTACCAAAATACACTCTTCATTGTCAGCATTTTCATCAGTTAAAAATTCGTCATAGCTTTCTTGTTTTTTGACATTATCTATTGACGTACGATCAGGCAGGTCGTCAAATGTTATTTCATAGGCTTCCGATTTTATGGATAAAACATCATCGTCGGACTCCGTATTTACAGTTCTACTCTCATATTTATTAATTGAATTTGAATCACCATAGTCATATGACACATGCTCAAAGCTTGTTCCTTCAGATGGCATGAACTGCGCAGACGAATGATCCATTGACGATTTATCATAGGACATATCATCACTTTCGGTCTCCTCATTGTAATTGATAGAAGTCGGGTCGTAGTCAGAGCTGCAAGAAATTAAGGTGAGATGTTAGAAGGCACATTTTTTCTATTATTTACTTTAGGTAAGTTTAATTTGTTTTCTTTAGCCAAATATTAATTCAGACAAAAAAAAAAGTCGACGGATACGATGCGGTTGTATGCAGAATTACAAAATTGTATTTGAAAATTTTGTCTAACCCCAGAGGTTAGGTTAAGCTGTATCTACAAATTGCAAAGTACCTATTGCATTTTCGAGAGAAAGGCGGAATCACTTAAAATTACGGATCGCTAGGTCTTTTACAAGGGCATTCAGAACCTATTCCAATTATGAGTCCAAGATCGACCGGAATTGACAAAAGTTTCAGTTTCTTGTTTTTGATTGTAAACGTTAAATCAATAGGTGAAGATTCATCAGCTTGCGCTAGCCATTGATTGTTTGAGTTCAAGCAAATATAGTGTGTGAGTTCATCACAGTGGACTAGGCACCATATTGGGCCCATCGCCATCCCTGTGGAACCTTAACGGTCAAAAACCTAAACCAATTCGCCCAAGCAATTAATTTCCCTACAAAACCTAAAAATAATTTTAATTTTGTTATTGAGGCCAACCTTCAAATTGTCGAAGAAGTACATTCCAAGGTGTTTCCTCCTGTACCGAGCAATATCTTGATTTTCACAGAGGAGATGAGTAATATCTTCTGCGACATGTAAGTCTTCGCAATACCTGCATGTGTCCATTTCTGTTAAACCTAGCGTGCTTCGTTAGAAGACTTTGCCCGGAGAGTATCCTTATTGCAATTCGTAGCTTTGATCTGCTGAGCTTTAATAATTCTACTGATTTTTTCCGATCTAGCTTAGCCCACAGAGAGTCTTTGAGACCACAAACCAGAGAGAATAGACCACCAACTTCGGCCAAAAAAAGAGATCCATAGACCCACTTTCAAAAAGTTATTAAGTGGTTAAGAATGTGTGCCATGTTATAGTAATGGCCGATTCACAATACAGCGAGAGAGCGAGACGAGAGCGAGATCGAGTCTAGCGCGAGTTGTCAAATAATTTCCAATCAAAGGAAATGCATGCACCAATACACAATGGCGCGAGACTCGTTGCCTCGTCTCGCGAGTCGCGACCATTTCGGAAATTTGGAAAAATCTCGCCCGAGACACCGATGACATTTACTCTCTGAGTGGGAAGCGACGCCATTGTCATAGAAATGTACTTAAGGTTGCCACTTGTATTTTCTCAAGCAAACAGAGTGGCACTTTTGTCGTTTTTTTGTTATTATTTTGATACGGTTCGATTATTCTGAGAAATTTTTAAATAAGTCAGCGACAATGTTAGAACTTATTTTCCCATAATAATGAATGACGGTGAAAAGGGGAATTTCGTATTTCTTTAAACAAACATTGCTCCGAAAATATATATGTTTTGAGTGTGTTTCTTTTTGATTTCTTGGTTACTGGGGGTCATTTTCTTGAGCAAATTTTATTATGATGTAAGACTGTAAGCTTTTCATAGGAATTCATTGGTAGGTACCTGTTCTGGAATTGACTAAGAAGTTCAACAAAAAAAGTTGTACGTACGAAAAAATTAATAAATTAATTTTCTAGAAAATGTAGATTAGATTAAACAACACGTTTTTGATTCGAAAAAAAAAATCTTTTTTTATTTGAACACACACCAAGCGAAACAGATTGTAGCAAAACAAAACGTTTTGTTTTCTTGTTTCGTTTGGTGTGGAAGTTACGACTTGCTTTTAGTGTTGGTCGGACTCTACAATGAAGTTGTGCAAATCTTATTCACATTTTAAAAACAACGACATGTAAATTTTGTTTCGCAAAAACAACAGGTTAACTATCGGCAACGAAACGTGTTTTTCTGTTTTGCTTTGGTTTTTATGTTTTGTTTTCTTTGGTGTTTGTTGCGCTCTAAGAAAGTAGGGAATTATCGTCAACGACGCTGGTTCAAAACAGTTTTGTTGCATTCGGTGTGTGTTATGCTTGTATACAATGGCATGTATTTTCGACAACCACCACCGAAACACTTAAAAACAAAAACATCTGTTTTGTTTCATTTGCTTTGGTGTGTTTTGCCTCATAACAATGTGCTCTTGTTTAACGAAACAAAAAAACACGTTTTGCTTTATCCGATGAGTTTTCAACCTTAGACAACAATTGCTTAATTTTTTTAACTAACTTTATAATTCATAAGCATCATTTTAAGACCAAGATTGAGTTCAGTCATTAAGTTTAAGTGCTCAAAAAAAGCAACATAATTTTTTCGGTAGCATTTTACTGATAGTTATAGCGACTGATGATAGCGACGCCTGAAAACTGCGAATTGGTTGTTTTTAGAATATTCAAACTGCATGCGATTCTCGCCTCGCTCTCGTCTAGTTATCACGCCTATATTGTGAACGGGGCATAAATGGAGGGCGAGTTGGTCACGCATACACTGGCACCTAATAACATTTACAGTTATTTCTGTGGTACAACACGTATTCACTCACAGATAGAAAAAGAGGCGGCGCTACTCATTTCAAAACTGGCTCTATGGAATTCTCTTTTTTGCCCGAGTCTGGTGGTCTATTCTCTCTGGTTTGTGTTTGAGACACTGTGACTTACAATATATCATCAGATTTCATGATGAAGGACTCTAAGCCTTTAGCGCAGCCTGACTTTGGAACACACTGCATGTGTTTTGCCTGGAAGTCTAAATGACACGTGTAGTGTAGGTCTATATCCCTAGAGTATATACCTCGACCCTGTACCCTCCTTAGTTTTGGAATCGATCGAAACATAAAATACTTCCGTGTCTAGTTAGACAAATTTAAATACGCCATTCTTAATCTTTGGTTTTGAACTCATTCTTTCCAAAGCCTTTTTCATTCCATATAACCAAATTGAATGACAAATGTCTATAGTGACTAATGTGCATAAAAAGCACATTGTGCTCATAGCGAAATCTTCTCCGGCAATTAATAAACGTAAAAGCTATCGACAATGTCATTTTTTTTCCTATAGCTACAGTGACACGTAATAAAACTGCCTTGACTTACCCATGGGTCATGTGCGGGATCATAAATGTCAATGCTCTCATTTGTGGGGTATCCAACTTACGTGGGTTCAATTGCTTTTTCCGCAGAGCTCTTACTAAACTATCTCGAATGGTTTTCCATCGTTTGTTGACGCTTGTTCCTAAAATAATTAAAATTAAAAATAAAGTATTTTAATCTTTAAAACAAAATATATTATATACTCTACATGTATTAGGAAGTACATATGTACAGGGTGGTCCAAATAAAAGTTACTGTTTGAATCACGTAATTTTGTTGACACTGACAGCTGTTTATGGGTGCCTTTAAAAATCGACACTCTGCGGACAATCCAGAAACGTGTCAAAGCGAACATCCACCGATCCCTTCGTGAGATTGAGCCGAAATAGACAACAAGGTCTTGAAAAATTGTTTTGACACGATGCGCTACTGCGAAATTAAATAATGGGAATGAATGCCTTTCTAATAAAGAGATAACATTCCGAAAATATTTGATTTTTGTTTATTTTTTTAAATAAACTTGTATTTGGATCACCCGTTACATTTACAAAAAAATATTATGCCACTTACTTATCATTTTTTGGAGTTGTGGTTTTAATATGTCAAAGTTTGGAAACAACGCTTGGTGAATTTGATCCCAAACAGCTTCATGTTTCTTCGTCCTGTGGAATCCTTTACATTCTTTATTGTATAGAATTTCATGTTTTTTTATTTCTTTTATCAACTGAAGCGAATTGACGTACATTTTAGTTGTAATTTTGCTTTCAGTTTGGCGCGACATTTCTTTACAATTTATTACCTTCTCGAAAACGAGAAACGTACCAGCAACACGAACACTTTAATTTAAACTAAAAGGAGAGACGCAGACGAGACGACAGACGTACTCACTCAGTACCTATCTACTACGTGTAAAATCAATTCTGGCAATGGTGATGGAGAATACGACCAAAGAGAAAAATACGTTAGATTTTTGCCGTAGCAGCACGACCACGACCACCTAGCACGTAGAGCGTGATTTTGGTTATAAAAAATATACGAACAAAACGACTACGTTTTGGCCGATTCACAATACAGCGAGAGAGCGAGACGAGAGCGAGATCGAGTCTAGCCCGAGTTGTCAAATAATTTCAAATCAAAGAAAATGCATGCGCCAATACACAATGGCGCGAGACTCGTTGCCTCGTCTCGCGACCATTTCGGAAATTTGGAAAAATCTCGCCCGAGACACCGATGACATTTACTCTCTGAGTGGGAAGCGACGCCATTTTCATAGAAATGTACTTAAGGTTGCCACTTGTATTTTCTCAAGCAAACAGGGCGGCACTTTTATCGTTTTTTTTGTTATTATTTTGATTTTGATACGGTTTGATTATTCTGAGAAATTTTTAAATAAGTCAGCGATAATGTTAGAACTTATTTTCCCATAATAATGAATGACGGTGAAAAGGGGAATTTCGTATTTCTTTAAACAAACATTGCCCCGAAAATATATATGTTTTGAGTGTGTTTCTTTTTGATTTCTGGGTTATTGGGGGTCATTTTCTTCTTGATGTAATTTTATTTATTTATTTATGATTTATTAGGATGTAAGACTGTAAGCTTTTCATAGGAATTCATTGGAACCTGTTGGAACTAAGAAGTTCAACAGAAAAAGTTGTATGTACGAAAAAATTATTAAATTTATTTTCTAGAAAATGTAGATTAGATTCAACACGTTTTTGATTCGAAAAAACATTTTTTTTTATTTGAACACACACCAAGCCAAACAGATTGTAGCAAAACAAAACGTTTTGTTTTCTTGTTTCGTTTGGTGTGGAATTTACGACTTGCTTTTAGTGTTGGTCGGACTCAGACAATGAAGTTGTGCAAATCTTATTTACATTTTAAAAACAACGACATGTAAATTTTGTTTCGCAAAAACAACAGGTTAACTATCGGCAACGAAACATGTTTTTCTGTTTTGCTTTGGTTTTTATGTTTTGTTTTCTTTGGTGTGTGTTGCGCTCTAAGAAAGTAGGCAATTATCGTCAACGACGCTGGTTCGAAACAGTTTTGTTGCATTCGGTGTGTGTTATGCTTGTATACAATGGCATGTATTTTCGACAACCACCACCGAAACACTTAAAAACAAAAACATCTGTTTTGTTTCATTTGCTTTGGTGTGTGTTGCCTCATAAGAAACAATGTGCTCTTGTTTCACGAAACAAAAAACACGTTTTGCTTTATCCGGTGATTTTCAACCTTAGACAACTTTATAATTCATAAGCAACATTTTAAGACCAAGATTGAGTTCAATCATTAAGTTTAAGTGCTCAAAAAAAGGAACAGCATTTTTTTCGGTTGCATTTTACTGATAGTTATATAAGCGACGCCTAAAAACTGCGAATTGGTTGTTTTTAGAATATTCAAACTGCATGCAATAGTGCTAAAAAAGCAATAAAAGTGCAGCTCTGTTTTGTAAAAATAATCGAAGTGGCAATATGGTTTTGTAGTTTCAGTGGTCCCTCTATTCGTTGTCAGAAAAACTCGCCGACGTACCACGTTTCATTGTGAATTGCCGGACGAGCTTAAAGCGAGAACGAGGCGAGAGCGATTCTCGCCTCGCTCTCGTCTAGTTATCACGCCCACATTGTGAACGAGGCATTTACGTACGACACACACACAAGCTTGCAAATTAACATGGAAATGGAACATGCGCACAAAGCGGAGCCGATTTTCAAAATTCAAACACGCTGCTCTGCTTCATTTCTTCGCCATGCTGAGACTGAGAATGAAAAGCAAACGTAGTGGTTTGGGTTTGGGTTTCTCATGCGTGCCTTCAAAACAATGTAGATGTCAACAAAAATACGCAGTGAAACAGAAAATTATTCATGCGTATCTTTTGGGGCGGGTGAGGATGACGGTGTTTTTCGTTCTCTTTCTTCCGAGAAAATACGTCAAAGCAATTATTGATTGTAATGTTGGTATTGGTACTGCAAAATCACTTGTTGACGTGTGTGTATTTTTATGATTTTATTTTAATCTGCTGTTGACATAATAATGATGTGGAATGGATATCTACCTGTATTGTTGAACACGCTGCCTCATCGTTTTGGGGAGCAATGGGTTATTAAAATAAAAATGTTATGTATGCGATTACCTACCTATCCTGAAATTGGAATCCTGAAAATTTGCTCAATTTCTTTTGTGTTTTTATTACATATTATTTTAAATTAGTTTTAGCTCTTTAATAGGTAGTTTAAACTATGAACGCCTACCGACGTGTATCTATCTACCCGGACTCAATAATGTGGTAGGTAGAAGTAGAAGGTAGGTATAGACTTACAATGGGTGTCAAAAGTAAATGAACACCACCAGTAGGTACCTATCTACTGTTTTCATTTGTCTTTGGAGTTTGGAAATTTGTTTTTTTTTTTTTTTTATTAAATATGTATGTACAACATATCTACAAATCTATCCATCCGTCCCAAAAATAGAAACTAACACAAACGAATTGTTGCGAGGAGCTAGGCCTAGGGTCTCTACCGCCTGTTGCGCCACCTACATATTAATTTTTAATTTTACATAATCTAGAAAATATTCTGTTTTCGAAAAGAAATACTTACATATTATCTACATACAGTTTGTCAAGGAATTGTTTTTTTACAAAGGAAAACAACTGGTAATTTAGACAGTTTCTTTATAAAACAAAAGAGCTTCTTTAATGTTTTACTTCATTTTTTTAATAAATTTCTTTTTATTAATATATCTACTAACGAACAGTAACAAAAAATACTACATTATGAAAGTAATTAAAAATACGCAAAAATGAGCTTGTCAAGAAATTTGTAAAAACAATTTCGTGACAGACTGTACTTACTTTTTTGTTATATCTATTTCGTACTTATTTCGTTTTCGATTGGTCGTCGCCAGAACCTAAATAGATAAAGCGAGAAACGAGAAGCTTGTCACGTACCCTTAAAATCTGAGGCCTGTTTCAAGACCCCAAAGTAAATTTAAAAGAGCATTGGTGTTCACTTACTTTTGACGCTCACTATAAGTTTCAACAATTTTTGATAATGGTACCCAAATTTAGTCCGATTACATAACAAAGATCAAAGGGCACGGTTACAAACTCAGGCTGTTTTCGACCCCCTCTAACTTCAGAACCAATTAAGCCAGAAACATCAAACTTATAGCATTTACCGAGCTCATTTTGAGGTATATTTTGACAGCTGCTATTTCATACAGAGAGATGGGAGATAGAATAAAAAAGATAAATTGTCTGGGTGCTACACTTCTTGAATTTATATGAGTGAAAACTAGAGTTATGATTAGTTTCAGCATTACTGCAGTAAGACCACTTTTAAAAAATGTCATCAGAAAATTTCAAAAGATTTCCAACCAATATACTTTTCAATGAAAACCCCTTTTTTCAAGTGAACAACAGGTACATTTTAGCCCAAACATAATGTAGACAAGCGTAAATTGTATTGAGGTTTTTTTCAATACAAATTAATTATTTTAGTGTGTGGAAATGACGATTATTTTTTTGTAATGCTACTAGTGATTTCTTTAGATTCTTGGCGAACAAAATATATCTATACATTACATACTCAAATCTTTAACATTTTGTTTTGGCTGAAACAAGACACTACCTACTTACTCTATGCTTTATAGTTTATACAATGCAATTTTTTGTCCGACAATGCCTGTAAATTTGAGCTTGTTCAGTTAAAAGGTTTCGGAGTTCATACCATTTTGTATACAGATCTAGATTACATTTTTGTTAAAAAAAAAGTATAACCGGAACAAGATAGCGCAGATTTTCGCAGAAAAAATCCGCAGCAAAAAACTTTGCGCGTACCTATTACCAGACAATGACCCTAATTAGAGGCTCATACAATCCTTTCAATATACCGGATGTGGTTAAAACCCAGCGAGTGACAAGAAGCAGTACCTGTGATCGCATCTGTCCGAATACCCACTACATTTCAACAACTACATAATTGAAAAAAAAAAAAAAAAATAAATTAATTACTGCAATTGGGAAAAGTAGATGATAGTTCAAACATGTGTCAAAAATAAATCAATTCACTTCGTTAATACCAGAATACATAATGTAGGTAATAATATTGCACACATTTTTATACCCTCCACAGGAAGGTACATATATTCACTTTGTCATTACATTTGTAACGCCAAGAAGGATTCACCGGAGACCCTATAAAGTATATATATTCTGAATCAGGATCACATTCTGAATCGATTTAGCCATGTCCGTCTGTCTGTCTGTCCGTCTGTCTGTCTGTCTGTTGAAAACACGATAGCGTCCAAACGAATTGACCTAGGTGTATGAAATTTTGTGGAAGGACTTCTTTTTACCGTCGTCAGGTTGGTATTGAAAATGGGCTATGTCGGTCAAGTAGTTCTGGTACCTCCCATACAAAACCACTCTTAGACCCATGTGTCTCTCTATCTATTTAAATCACGATAGAGTCCAAACGAATCGACTAAGGCGACTGAAATTTTGTGAGAGATTTTAATTTTACGGTTGTCAGGTTTGTAATAAAAATGGTCCATGTCGGTAAAGTAGTTCCGTTACTTTCCATACAAAGTCAATATTCGACCAATGTATCTCTCTAGCTGTTGGAAACAACATAGCGTCCAAACGAACCGACTTAAATGAATAAAATGTTGTGGGAGGACTTCTTTTTACCGTTGTCAGGTTGGTATTAAAAATTGTCTATGTCGGTCAAGTAGTTCTGGACCTCCCATACAAAAACAATATTAGACACAGGCGTCTACCTGTACAGTACATACAGTGGCATGCAGTGGAGGGTATCAAAGCATCGGCCAGGCCGATGATAAAACTTTTACTTGTTTTTATTTACAAATGGTAAAATAGATAAAGTAGAGAAAAGCAATAACCATTTATTTGATCAAAAGTGGTAGAAAAATATTCCCTTAAGAGAAATTGTTCTGCGCTTCCACAACTGCGTTTAGTTAACTGGCACATTATTTTGAACTGTGAAACTGAACGAGTTAAACCAAAAGTTTAAACTCTCGGTCAGCTTTAGTTAAACTTCAGTTTAAACCCTGACTGTGCAACTGGGCATTACTGTTTTTTAAATTAAGTCCGTCTTTTGAGTATAATCCAATATTTGGGAAAAATCTACGTCTTCAGCTTCGTATGGAAACGGATGTGTCTGCGCTTCTTTCGTTATTTGTGTCATTTTGTCAATAATTTTGTGTAATGTGAATTTCATGTTGCATAACCAGACATACGGGACATAGCTTTACTGCTTGAAGGTCCACACAAAACACATTTAATTTCCCTTCCAACGCTAACCTTTTATCGAAAGTCTTGGAATCTCTGGCCTTAAGCTTCGATTCTATGTAATAGTTGTATTCCTGATCAAGAATATTTCCCTGCTTATGAGCAGTGTTGCCAGCACGGACTATGTATCGCCAATTAGGCTACTCGGATTTTTCACTCGCTCCATGAAATTTCGATTGGGGATTTATCCAAATTTGGGCTATTTCATTTTAAAATTCGGCTATTTTTAGGCTCCTTAGAAATTTATTGGAAAAAGTCATGCATCACGAAAAAAATATATCTAATGATTTTTTCACTGAAACTTTTTAAAAATGTAATTGTGAATGAGTCAACTCCAGTTTCGATATTGTTTTAACCACACACTCTCACTTCTGAGTAGTAAAATTAGCTCACAAGACTTATGCGTTATGCATGAATATGAAAACTCATTATTTGCCCAAGTATATGTCCCCTTGCAGCAAAATGTTTTTTTTTTGTATAACATATACAGCATTGTAGATTTATTTAATGTTAACATTATATGCAAATTTGACTTCAGAAACAAGCGAAGAATCAGCCTCCACTATGGAAGAAATTTTGGAGGAAACTTGCGATTTTTAATTGAGTTTTTTGCGTTTATTAGCTGATTACTTTCACCTTTCACAATATCCTTTCTTTTGAATACCTACAGTTTTATTATTTATTATTTTTAGTCTGTTCTACTCTTTTATTTAAAACGTTAGGTTGTTGTTGTTTCTATGTTTCTAATCAAACCAATTAACAATTGATTAATGCGCAATTTTCACGAAGAGGCTGATATTTTAATTGTTTTTTGGTATTTTTATTGGAATTATTTTATGTTTGTTAACATAACACATAAATATATATTTTTTGTTTTTATTACTTTAATTTCGTAAACAATTAAACAAATAGGTGCGCATTTTTATTCCTCATATTCGTGTTGGGCTATTTTTGGCTACAAGATTTTTAAAGTTGGGCTCCACACCCCTTAGAAAAGCTGGCAACACTGCTTATGAGCATACACAGAGATTGTATTGAACCTTTTTGGGAGAGAAAAACATTGATAAAATTATCTCTTGTATAACAGTTTCGAATTGTTTTCATAGCATTTTACTGCGTACAAATCGAAAACTTCACTTATGTAATGGGTGGCTGCAAGTAATGTCTTGATGAGGACCTTAATGCATGTTGTTCAAGTTGGCGGGATTCATGTCTGTCATCGTTAGGGCTTCGGTTCGGGCTTTAAGTATAGGTCCTTGGTGTCGCGGTCAAACCTAGCAAATTCGACACGTCACTTCTGATGGCTACCTGGCAACGCTGCCATTCTGGATTTGAATTTGGCGACACGGAAGTTGTTGAAAACTTTAAGGGATATGCGGTCGGCAAATGCTCTGGGAGTCTCATAAGATCACAGCCTTTCGGTGTCGAACTTTCGTATTTTGAGCAGGGGATAGCCAAGTATCCTTGTTGATTTTTTTATTTCCCACTGCGCCACCCCTCCCAAAGAGGCTTTATTTCGCAGTTCAAACACAATGCCCAAGGATATTTGTCGCTATACAATTAAACATGAAACGAAACTGTTCTATAATAACAAGAATAAAAAACATTTCTCCTAACGAACTTTATTTAACTGTAAAATTTTAAAAACCTAAAATCTTGTTTATAAACCATCCACGATGGCCTGCACAATCTGCATCTTAACTTTGAGTTTATTTTGTGGCAGAATTTTCTTAAAATCCGACAGAATTGAAAGCAAATACATTCGGTCTTCATCTTCTGAAACCATTGAATTTTTTTTAAGTAAATCGAAAACATCGAGGTCCACAAGAACCTCATTATCACTGCGGAATTTCTTGGCCGCGTTGGATGTGGACTGATAATCAGGTGCAGTCCCTTTGCTAGTTGATGGTAAGTCAGCTTCGTCACGAAGTCTCTTACTTGTTTTGGATTTATCAGTCTCTCTCTCCGAATGCACTGTATTTTTTGACAAATGTCTTTCTTCACAATCAGATTTTATTGAAATACAATCATCGTTGTCCTCACTTGTTTCTGGCTTACAATGTATTTCATCCTCTTCCATTGTTAGATCAACTGTGTTTGGACTAGGCTCTTTCGTCAGCTCTTCCACTTTAGCGACTGTTAGTAACTCATCGCATGCAGGTTCCGTGGTCAGCGAAGTATGTTCTCGAATGTTATCTGGATTTTGTGCTGGATTTTGCTCTCCCCAACAATCGATTACAGTGAAACTATCGAACGGCAGCTCTTCAACTGCAGATGATGTGGCATCTCTATTAGCATCAGCTAAAGCATTCGCCTTTTCTTCAAAATGCTCATAAGATTCTTCATTAATGGAATTTCCTTCATATGAGTTGTCAGCCAACGGCGGCGTGAGATTTGGCCCTTCATTATCAAAAGACTCTTGGGCATGCGAATTATCACCATTTATGATATTTTCATCATAACTACTGGTAGAATTCTGACAATAGTCAAATCTGAAAAAAGTTAAGACACATTTTTAAAAAAATTATAAATTTCTGTCGAATGTTTAATGACAGTTGTTAGTTAAAAAAAGTAGTCTACAGAATGTTTTAAGTAGGTTTTTTTAAACATAGAATTATGCTATGTACAAAATTTTAAATTATCTTTCACTTTTCAGACAATGGTACCGCTGTGTGTGCGTTTGGTGCGGTTATTAAGCCTCGCGTAAACAATAATAGTATGCAGGAGAAGCAAACGAAGGCGAATAAAATCAGAAATGCTCGAACACTAGACCGAAAAAGGCTTCGTTTTACAATGGGTCAAAAAATTGGAATCCTTCCATTTCTGAAAAGTTTTATCCTATCTCATCTGGATACGAGGATATTGAGTATCGACTTTGCCGTAAACGACACAACTTTGGAGCCTTGTAAGAGCTGGTTTGCCTTATAAACCAATTCCCGGTGTTTACGTGAGGAGCAAAAGCTGTAAATTTTTCTGTAAAAATTGGCTTGCCGTACGAACATTGCCATTATGTACTACATATTAGCATTGTACCTATGAAATAAATCGTTTTTAAAAATAAAAATAGGTTTTATTTGTTTTCTAAATTTGTTTTAATTAAAATATTCACTTTGGACAATGACAAGCATCAGCTTATTCGAGATTTTCCTGACTTAAAGTTAAATCTCGACTTCGTCACTAAAATATTCCATTGGTTTGACGTAAGCTACTCTATTTGCCGTAGGTGAATGATGGAGAAAAAATTGTAAGTGAGATGGCGTTTACGTCAATTCCATTCTGAACAAAATCTCTAATACCCGATTGCACACTGCGAGCTTAAGTGTCGACCCAAGAATAAACTCAGGATTAACACAAATTTGGTTTTCACAGTGCAGGATTAACGATAAACTTCGCTTAAATAGTGCCTTAAGTTAAGCCAGCGACTTCCGTGGCTTAAGTATCAATCCAGAGAATACATAATTGCCAAGTGGGGGAGAGTACGATAACTACGGCGCCAAAAATTGATAACGGTATTTTGTAGAGGGGGTAAATACAAGCAAATACATACAATTTTTACTATGGGAGGGGGGGGTCTATCTTACTCCGTTTAGGCGGGAGGGGTAATTTAAAGAAAATGATACTTTAAATGGAAAAAAAAATACATTAAAAAACAATGGCAACACTTATAATAAAAGACTATAACATTTTAGAAAGCCCAGAATCTGTTCTTTCATATTATTTTTAAATCAAATTATTCCCTTAAATAGTTTTTGAAAAAAACAATTTCAAACTTGAAATTTTAGGACAAAAATTGGGGTGAGTAAAATAATTTTGGCGATGAAAACTAATGACGGATTTATGTAGAGGAGTTAAATACAAACATTTTTTACTATGGGAGGGGGGGTCTATCTCGATCCGGTTAGGCGGGAGGGGTAATTAAAAAAAAAATTATAAATAAAATTAAAATAAAATATTAAAAAACAATGGCAACACTTACCACAAAGAACTATAGTATTTTTCAAAGCCAGGAATTCGTTCTAAAATTGTCTAAAATGCAAATCAGCAAAATTTTGTCTACCAATGTGAAATTTCTGGCTAGAGATTGTATCTGAAGAATGTTGTTGATATTGGGTAAACTAATATAATTAAAAGAAAGTTTGCATATACTCAGCCTTCCACCCATCCCAAAATCCAACAGTGACCCCAAGCAGGGGGGTACGCATTTCAAGGCGCAAGGGTAGCAATTTGTACTCTAAGCGGAGCAACATATAAAAGTATTTTCAATTTTCTCAAAAATTAGAAGACATAAATCAATCTGGTTTTGAGTGTTCGATTAAGAATAGATTTAGGCAGTAAAAACTACAAACAAATTAAGTATCTATTTGCTCAATATTGAAAAAAATCAGCATAAAACTTTTTTTTTTAATTTTTTTCCTTAAATTTCAAATTTGAAAGTATTTTTTTCAAAAACTATTAACAGCTATAACTTGATTTAAAAATAATATCAAAGAACAGATTCCTGGCTTACAAAATTCATAAAGTCCTTTATTGTAAGTGTTGCCATTGTTTCTCAATTTATTTTTTTTTCATTTTAAGTATTATTTTTTTTAAATTGCCCCTCCCGCCTAAACGAAGCCAGATAGACCCCCCCTCCCATAGTAAAAAATACTTGTATTTAACCCCTCTACAAAATACCTTGGCGCCGTAGTTATCGTACTCGTGCCGCCAAGTGCAATAAAATAATATTTATCTCAAAGTTCTCTGAGAAAAGCTAAATAAGCAACAATATAATTATGTTTGGCAATGCTGTTCAAGAGAAATGTCAATTTATCTCTTCGTTGTTGGTGGAAATACTCTCTAGCATTGAACGGCAACAACATCGACATTCGCATACAGTCATCAGGGGCCAGATTATGTAAAATGAAAACGATCGAGCGATATCTCTCTGTCTATTGCCGCAGATAATATGATAGAGACAGGTTTAGTGAAAATGAAAGCGGTTTTTGTTTCGTTTTTTACAGAATCCCACCCCAGGTTTGTGTACTCATGATAAATGGTTCACAATAACACTCAATTAGTGGTTTAACTAACCCAAGTTTAAATATGGACTGTGAAAACGAAAAATACTTAAGCGAAGTTTATGTTCAATCCTACACTTAGCTAAGCCCAGGATTAAGCTGCCACTGTGAAATTGGGTATAAATATTTCTAAAACTTTCTATCGGTCCAAGGTAAAACAACTACACACATGAGTTGTCCATTTCCACATAAATATCATAAGAAAAAATAAAGGAATCCTATCGGGCAGAATTTTAATAAATCGCTTTCAAACTTTAAACTCGATTTGCCAAACGTATACGTCAAACCAATTCTGAGGCGTTGAAAATAAAATTCAAGTATTGTCGTTTAAAAGTGCAATGAAAAACTTGTGTTGGTTTCGCGTAAACAATTTTGTGTTTTTGGATTAGACTCTTTTTGAACGGTTTAAAGTTCTTTAAATTATTGTTAATGTAAATTCCATTAATTGTGTAGCATTATCCTAAATACTATTGGCGGACCCAATTAACCGAGATTTATCTCAGACTTTGGCGATAACCGTCTGTGATATTGCAGAATATTTTAGTGGCTTAAAACGATCCATTCGCGAAGGGGAAGAGCTTGTCAAGGCTGGTTGGGTCTTCTATGCTATAGGTGTCTTGGTCTTGGAATATTTTGGGTATGTACTTGTTCGTGCAATACTGGTGAAGGAAGAAAATGAGACGCTCGATGCAACACTTTTTCTTTATTTTCCATTATTGTAAACTAGTTAGGAATTTAGTTTTATGTTTTTACTTAACAAATGTATTTATTTTTCACAATATTTAATTATTTGTCGTTTATCTTCTTTTTCCATATATTTTTTCGCTTATCTGTCAAATGTGTATCTTAGAAGGGTTCAAATTATCACCGCTGGGGTACACCCACCATTTCTCAATTCTTACAAGTGATTTATAAGGCCCGGTGCGCCCCGCGGTGTAGCTCCGTTGCCGCAATTGTTCAATGCACACATGTAGGTTTTTCTCGCAGGACTCAATCTACAGTACCTAGTGCTTAAAAATTATGTTCTTAAAAAGAAACGATGTTATTGGGTACATCCTTTTGTTGTTCATCGGCTAACAAAAGGAATACTTTATACATCATTTACAAATATAAGAGATAATTCTGAAAAGTTTTTAACTATTTTCGAATGAGTGTACAATCTTTTGACGAGTTGGCAGTTAAAGTTTCACCAAAAATCAAGTCTCAGGACACATCTTTCTTTCGAATTCGAATGCACCACTCAATTTATATGTGAGTAGGTACTGTAAGCAGGGGCGGATCCAGCAATTCTGTTTGGGTATGGTCACGTTGGCCGAGGCCAGCCAACCAATAAAGATATTTTTTAAAATAGATATAAAGGGTCCGCCATCTAACGTTTTTTTTTTTCAACTAGTGCTTATTTCGCGAATGGTAACACTTAGCTCATGTCTGATTTGTCAGATAATTAGTTTTATCCTTCCGCTGAACGAATATGGTTGTGTATACGCTTGAACAACGCTGGGAAATATTGCGACATTACTTTGAAAATCATGGTAATGTTGAAGACTGTGTGCGAAAATTGCGTACGGATTTTGGAAGAAGAGAAGCACCGTCAGCTCCGTATGTTCGTTATCTTGTGAAAAAAGTGAAAGAAACTGGCATCCTCATCGATAAACCAAAAGCCAAAAACAGTGCGTATACCCAAAACGAGTCACTGTTTGGTGCGGATTTTGGTCCAGAGGCATAATTGGGTCATTTTTCTTCGAAAATGAGCAAGGAGTGGCCGTTACAGTCAATGGCGATCGTTATCGGGCCATGTTGAACGAATTTTTGTTCACAAAAATTGAAGAGGAGGATATTGGCAACATTTGGTTTCAACAGGACGGCGCTACGTGCCACACAGCCGAAGCTACACTCGATGTTTTGCGCCCTGTTTTTGAAGATCGCATTATCAGCCGCAGAGCTGATGTCGTTTGGCCACCGCGGAGCTGCGATTTGACACCGTTGGACTATTATTTGTGGGGTGCCGTAAAAGATAAGTGTTACGCCGACATGCCAGAGACAATTGACGCTTTAAAGGAAAATATTCGTGAAGCCATTGGTGAAATACAGCTGCACACAATCGATAATGTGCTTAAAAATTGGACCGATCGTGTAGGCTACTGCATGGCCAGCCGAGGCAGCCATTTGAATGAAATTATTTTCCATTATTAACCGGAAGGATTGTACTTTCAAATAAAAAAGAAATTTGAGAAAATATTCGGCTGTTGCTATTCGCACGTTGTGCTTCGGGGCACGGCTTCGAGACACGACTGCGTCAAGTTGGGGTATGTGGCTCGCTACGCTCGCGGCAAGGACTCTAAACTCCAGTATAATCATTTTCGGACATAAGGCCGTACGTTCAGGATCCAACAGTTATATTTATAAAGAGTTTTTAATGAAAATAGAATAGAATAGGACACGTGCCCGTGTCCCGAACATAGGAAACGTCAGTTCAGTACAAAATCTGTCAAAATGAACGTGCGAATAGACACTTCGAAAATATTCAGTAGTTTTTTTTTATAGCATTTTCAAAAACAAAAAAAGTTATTTGGCGGACCCTTTATAAACAAAATTATTTTGTATCTTTGTCGAATATAAAAAAACTAATCTGGCAACGATCTTTTGCAGTCAACTACAATAACAACACATTTTATTTCACTCTTGACAAAGTTGTTGTCAAAGTTTCTGTTGATGCTATGTATTTTGTTTATGTAGGGATCTGTTTCTCGCATTACTTTATGGCTCAGTTTCGTTGGTTTAGTTTTCTCATTTTCCGTCACTTTGCACAAACAAAAACTGGAACAACTTCTGACAGCCGCTTGCGTTCACCATTGACATCACTGAAGAAAACTTAACGTATAATCACAACATTCGCTTCCGTTTACTTTCGACTATTTAGTTCTGCTTTAAAGCTAAACCAAAAAGCAATAATGGAGTTAAATTCCCTGATTTGTGTTCGCAATTAAATAATTCCTACCACAGTTGATAACGAACGAGTTTTTTTCGATAATACACTCAATGAAAAGGTCTCAACTCACCCATACTTCATGTACGGAATCATGAATGCCATTGCTTTCGCCTGCTCACTTGTGGTTTCTTTCTTATTTGGCTGCTGGTGCCTGATTCGAAGAATTCTACCTAAACTGTCGCGCAAGTGTTTCCATCGCCTATGAACCATAGTAACTGCAAAATAAAAGAGAAAATATCTGAGTATTCCGTCTGTAAGAAAAAAAAACAAATATTTCATAACTCACTAATTGTTTTTCGGGTACGTTCGTCTAAAGTGTCAAAATTTGAAAACAATGCTTTACTAATTTTTGCCCAAACGGGTGCCCTTGCCCGCTTTGTGTTGTATTCTTTGTGTTCCTTATTGTAGAGAAATTCATATTTTTTTATTTCAGCTATTAACTGAAACGAATCGATGCACTTGGGATCGTTTATATTAATTTTCCGCAGCATTTTATATTTATTGTATAAGTTCTCTTCTCTGCGGCACAACACGAGAGATAGCGCACTACGGCGACAGTACCAGTTACCAGATACACGAACGCTTCGAATAAAACTGAGAGACTTCTGCGCGCAAAGCAGAGCAGCAGCAGCGTGGCGTAGCGGCGATGACGACAAAAATAGTACGCTAGTTTCTCTACCTACTGTCGCTGTCGCTTTCGGTGTTCGTGTTCGTGTTGTGCTTGTGGCGGTCGTTGTCGGCGTCGTACATCGTAGATGTGGTGGTCGTGGCTGTTCCATTCCAATCCAAATTCAACCGATTTTCAACACAGCGGAAAGAAAAACACATAAAGAGAGAGAACCTTCCGTTGATTCCATTTCATTATCATCTTTGGATGTTTTATTATGGATTATTTTTCCGCTGAAAAATGCATGATGCAGTTTTGCTATAGCTGACAGTGTTGTCGTTTTGTTTTTCGTGTAATAGTAGTGTGATCATATTTGGCAAGTTAGAAGACGCCTAACAAACATTGCAAAATTGTTCTGACTGACTGATTTGTCAAAGCACAAACTACTTTTGAGGGTGTGTTCCACTAGCTGTGAAGACACGTGCTAAGAAAAGATTCTTTGGTACCTAGGTACTACTTGGGATTCTTTCATAAGTTTTAAAAATATGATATGAACCGTTCGTCGCATAAATTTGAAAATGTCTACTTTGGTAGAGAAGTCAAATTTATTAGACAGCTGTTTCGCCATTTTTCAATGAGACACATCGACTCTTTTGCTTGTAAAATTGTATGCTTTGTAAGAGTTTTACTTTTGTGGCAAATGGAAAGGACCTAGAATGGCGAAACCGAAGGGCTAAAAACAGAAGCTTTCCTATGGCAGTAATACTCTCGAATGTTTCTTAGAATTTCGAGAGACGTGACGAAATAATTTCTGATTTTCCACTGACCAAACCTTAAACATTTCGCTCAGTAGTCCAGCACATTTACTATTGAGCCACTGCGCTCAGAAAGCGAGTTCGAAACCTTGGTTTTGGTTGCCCTGTAGCCAAATGAGATTTGGAAAATTGCTGAGTTTTTGAAGAGTGGTGCCATCAGAAAAACTATAGATTATTATCATTTTTTTTAATACTTCTCCCGGGAAAGGCGAACCTATAATGCTTCAACAGCAGCCCGAGACTTAAGTGTGCTTGATATGGCAAACTTTGTCAAACAAGATTCCCATTGCTATTCTTAAACTTCCCTAGTTTGTTTGAGAATTCCCTTGGTTCTCTTATGGTCAGGTTCATGTGTGACAAATATTTTCCATTTTTCTCTGTCTGCGGCTAGATATTTTAATTGTAACATATTTTCATCAGTTCTACAGGCACTAAGATCAGCGGCGACCTTACTATAGTTATCCTGTAGTTCTAATCCCATTTTCATTAGACTTCAAATAACAATATTTTCAAATACAAAATACAGGTAGTGGAGAGCGGGGCTAAACGTAGAAGGGTTGGAAGTAACAGCTAAAAAAACAGTGTTCATCTTAGAATTAAGAATCACATGAAAGAGAAAAATGGTCCTTGTTATAGGGGAAATGAGGCTTATCCACATTCTATACAAAAACCGGTTGAGCTCAAATTTACGGGCAATCTTTGGTATTAGCCCAGAAGCGTTCCTATGAAAATTGGTCAAAATTGGACAAAAAAGCGTACCGTTGGCGGTATTAGTAAAAAGTTTTACTTTTAGCCCCGCTCTCCCCTACACAGATTTTATTCTGCTTCGTACACCTGTGCTCTTTCTAGCCCCATTGACAAGATTTTCGGTATTAGGTTTGGCGAGGATTTAATTTCAAAATATTGGTTTTCTTTCGTGTGTGCCAAACGTGGTCTTCTAGCGCCATGGAGGCGGTTTCTTACTGACTCTCTTGCTGAAAACATGTAACAAGATGCTTATGATTGGCTTAGGGTCCTTGGTCCTTCGCGCACATTAAACTATCGCCGACATTATTAGGTACTCAAATCAATTAAAAAATAAATAGGTGGCGCAACAAGCGGTAGAGACCCTAGGCCTAGCTTCTCGCAACCATTCGTTTGTGTGAGTTTCTATTTTCGGGACGAATGGAAGGAACCTACAATTTTATGCCGAGCCCGAACGGCTGATTTGAGAAGCTTTTTCATGACAGTTATACTTTCGGATGTTTGTCAGACGTTCGCGAGAGGTAGCGCAGTAGAAAAAACCTTAAGATGCACCTGGCGCTGGGATCCCTCGCACAGTAGTCCAGCACACTAACCACTGCGCCATTGCGCCCACTTAATCAAATCAATTAGTCACTGATTTTTAAAGAACTTTGAGTTCCCTAAGTCTTGTTTGACGAATTCTAAAATAAGACCTAACAAAAAAGAAATATAAGCCTATAGAATTAACAAATTCAAATGTGAAAGTTAATTTTGCGCCTGTGCTTTGGAATTATTACTTTTACAGCTTAATGTTATACTAGGGGTGTGTGTATCCCAGCTCTACTGAAAGTTCCAAGGTTTTTTCGACAGAAAATTACACAAAAAGGATTTCCCCCGATTATAAATCTTTATTGAAAAATTACAATTAGCGTGTGTGTAACAAAACAATTGACAGAATGCCGGAAGTTCTCCATCTTTTTTATTTTTACGTCCCCGAAGTTGGGTGCAGTCTTCGTTAATAATTGGATGCGTTCACCCAGTCCTGCTCTTCCGAACCAATTAACGCCACCACCCATAGATGGCACTCTACAAGAAATGCTTACAAAGGTAACATTTTAAAATAAGCACATCGCATGTAGCAAATGTTTTTATTGTTTATTGGTGATCTATGTTTTTTAAACAAACAGCATAGGTGCGATAGCTGCTTTAAAGGTACATACGCAATAGGTTTCCAATACGAGTCTATTTTACTGTTTTTTTCTAAATCCGCCAATGGCACATACTTCTGTGTAAAATAAATGGATGTCTTGTCACCTCTGCGTGGCTTTATCCTGTTTAATAAAATTTAAATTATTTTTTCAACAATTAAAATGATGCCACTACAACCGTAATAACTACTCGACAGCACTGTTGGCAACAAATAGGAAATACCAGAGCCACAGCCAGCCAATACGTCAGCCTTCAGCGCTCAGTCCAGTACTTGCTCCTGCTCCCTCAGCGCAGTGAGTGAACAGTGATAGCGTAGCGACAGCGACGGCAAAGCAACTACATACATGATACTTACATACAGATAGAGAATGGACTAAGCACAAGAACACTGCACAAGTAGAGTCACAGCCACACCACAGCATACAAGCGACTATAAATAACAATAGAGAACGGCCAGGTCATGCGCACAAATGCAACTAAGAAGACGACAGCGGTATTCGGCTGGCAGCGACAGCGAAACGATACGAATATAACACGTCCGCTAGGTTATTCACAAGTAGATGCGTTAGTGTATTCAGTTCATTTCATCATCCATCATTCTAAAAGCGAAAAGCTAGTGCTACACTTTACAGCTCTATACTCTGCTACAGCTACAACTACTCACCGACCGATAGTAGGTTAGGTTAGGTATTGCAAAACAGCGGAATGAGCGAAATTTCAGTCGTTGGTTTTTGGACAAAGGTTAGGGTTGGCTTTTGGATTCATGGGCTGGAGTTTTTTTTTATTGTGTAAGAAAATACAAAGCATAGTCGCGAGTTAGGTGAACTTAGGTATAAATAAATAATGATTCTTTTTAAGTCCTCTCACACCTTTTCTTACCTATGCTATAGGAAGATATGTTGCATAAGCAGATATTGTTTAAGGCAGTTATCCGTGTGGATTTTCGTGCACTCTTTCGATAAATAGTACATAATATACCTATAAACTACATATTCTCGTATGGTGGCCGGCAACCACTTACCTAAAAGCGTTAACGAAGGTTCAAAGACTAGCGTGCATCGGCACCACCAGTGCCATGAGGACAACTCCAACCGCAGGACTCGAGGCTATCCTCAATCTGCGTCCGCTAGATATTCATGTACAACTATCGGCCGCAATTAGTGCAATGAGAATCAGCCAATCGGTAAAATGGAATTTGAATGAAACGGGTCATTCTATGATCCTACAGAAATATTTTGGCCGTGTACCTGTCACGGACTACATCACGCCTTACCTAGAGTTTACAGACGGATCAAAAATGGACACTGGGGTAGGGTCAGGTGTCTTCTCTGAATCGCTGGGTATATCAAAATCGATATGCCTCCCCGACCATAGTAGCGTTTTCCAAGCAGAGGTCCTGGCAGTGACAACAGCAGCCCGTGAGTCTGTGGTAAAACAATACCACCTGAAGGTATTACCTTCTTTATCGACAGCCAGGCAGCAATAAAAGCCATAACTGCGCCAGAAATAAAATCGAAGCTTGTGAAGTCCTGTCGCGAAGAACTCAAGGTTCTTGGTACACAGCACAAGGTATCGCTCTGCTGGGTTCCGGGACATGAAGGCATTCCAGGCAATGAGAAAGCAGACGAATTAGCAAGACAAGGTTCGACAGCTGTTTCAGAACAAACTGATCCCTCTGTGAACATCCCGCCTTGCACACTCAAGCTTGAAGCAGGGAGAAAAGCCACAAGAGAGGCGAACGCAAGATGGGCCACCTTAAACACTTGTAATACTACAAGAATGTAAGGAAGGATAGGAAATCCCTGTCCACCCTCGTAGGTATCATAACGGGGCACAACACCCTGCGGTAACATATGAAGAAAATGGGCTTAACGGAAGAAGAACTTTGCAGAGGCTGCGGTGATGAGGGAGCTATTGAGGACACAACCCACTTTCTATGTCACTGCCCAGGTCTACAACACACCAGGTATAAATCCCTAGGGAGTCACTTCTTCAAGGACCTAGACGAGCTTTCCAGCACATCAATAGACAAGATAATGAACTTCGTCAAATCAACAAGATGGTTTGTATGTAGCAGTGTTATTATATCGTGGGATTTATCCCTTTTTGTGGGAATTTCGATGTCCGAAAAGCCTTCCGTGGGATAAAGGGAAAAAGCACCACAATCGTGGGAATTTCAGGAATCTGACAAAAAAAATTTTTAAACCAAATTTTTGTGAAATTTCATCAAAACTAATTCAAAAATTCACAACAATTATCAGCAGAAATAAAAACAGCTCATGTAAATAGCCTCTTAACAAAAAAGTTCTAGTACAAAAACAATCTGACGGCCGGCGCAGCGACAGCGTATGTAACTAGACCTCTTGCGCCAGCGCAAAGTGACATTTGAATGGAACCCGTTTGCATTTTTATTACTTTATCTTCATGAGCATCAAAAATGTATTTTGTGTAACTTCTACACTTCCACTTTTCCTTGTTCTTTACTAAATTAATTTAGACTTGATAGATTCGTTTTGGCAGTTCGTTATTTTTCTTTCAATTAACCAGTTAATTTTGTGGGCGCAGTGGCCCAGCAGTTACTCTTAATGTGCGAGATGCCCCAGGTTCGATCCCCGGAAAAGCACCACCTCTCGCGAACGTCTGACAAACATATGAGAGTATAACTGTACTGAAAATTTAGTTAAATTTGCGCTAGATTGAAACATTTATCAGAAAAGGATATTTCACAATATGTACTACAGCTCAAATGTCAGTTTTTTTATATGGAGTTTGGCATACCGCTTGTCATCTAGCGGTCAATGGAACGCGGCCATTGTGATTTTCTTTCAACATAATAAAAATGAGTTAAAATTTATTATTATTATTATTATAATTTTTTTTTTTTCATTTTAATGCATCGTGGGAATTTCGTGGGAATTTGAGTTCGGTGAAAAGGGAAACATGACCACGCTTCGTGGGAAAAATGAAGAGAGAGACCTAACAACACTGGTATGTAGCAGCACAGTAGGTAAGTAATTTGAATACAGGTTTATAATGGGTAAGGGACGACCTCTTTCCTCCACGGGCATCACAATGGGTCAGTAAAGACCTGAGTGTGGCACGGAGAAATCCTCGCCAGCCACAAAGCTAACCTAACCTAACTACATATTTTTTATGAATAAATCCTGGTTTACATTTATACAAACATATACAGTGATGGCAAAAACATTCCGGATTTTTATTTTATATACAGTCTGTCATGAAATTGTTTTTACAAATTTCTTGACAAGCTCATTTTTGCGTATTTTTTATTACAATGGTGGCCATAAGTATTTTGACAAAACTAAAGTTAATTCTAAATGTAAATTTTGGCATCAATGGAAAGGTCATTTAAATTCCGTTTGAATGATACAAAACTTTCCTTAACCCATTAAGTACCCATTGAAAATTTAGAACTTTTGTAAAAGTCTACTTTTTCGACTTTTTTCCTCGGTCCAAAAAAAAAATGTTTTGATGCAAAAAGTTTCTTCAAACAATTCTAATAGTGACTGCAAAAAATTTTTTTCAAAAATCTCTTCGCTAATATTTTTTATGATTTTTTGAATGGGATTATCTCAGAAAAATTTTGTATGAAAAGGAGGAAAAAGTGGCTAAAATAGTCATTTTTCGCAATTTTAAAAAAATCATAAAAAATATAAGCGAAGAGATTTTTGAAAAATTTTTTTGTAGTCACTATTAGAATTGTTGAAGAAAACAAAACATTTTTTTTTGGACCGAGGAAAAAAGTCGAAAAAGTAGACTTTTACAAAAGTTCTAAATTTTCAATGGGTACTTAATGGGTTAAGGAAAGTTTTGTATCATTCAAACGGAATTTAAATGACCTTTCCATTGATGCCAAAATTTACATGAAGTAAGTTCAAATCATGAGTAGAATTAACTTTAGTTTTGTCAAAATACTTATGGCCACCATTGTACTTTCATAATGTAATATTTTTTGTTACTGTTCTTTAGTTAGATATATTAATAAATAGAAATTTATTAAAAAAAAATAAGTAAAACATCAAAGAAGCTTCTGTCTGTCCGTTTGTCTGTCTGTCCCATAGGCCCAAAACCTAAACGATTGGACGGATTTGTTTCAAACTTCGTATTTTGTGGGCTCACGGCTACATGAAGTTTGGCCCCAATGAAAAATGGCCCCAAACTGAAAATGAAAAATATCCACATAAATCCCTAATACTAATAGTAGAACTTTAAAAAACTGCTCATATCTCAAAAACACCATTTCGATTATGATAAAATATATAATACCTTGTGGTCAGTTTTCAGCTTAACAGTTTAAGAACAGTGATTTTCGAATTCTAATTTGTAACATTTGTCGGAATAATTTTACAAAAGACCGCTCTAACGATTTTGATCGAAATACATATTTAAGACAGCATAAGCATTCTAAACATGATCACTTACTAGTCCTTCTAAAAAAAAAACTCTAATATAGCCGTGTCTAATACTCAATTTCACAGTGGCAGCTTAATCCTAGGCTTAGCTAAGTGTAGGATTGAACATAAACTTCGCTTAAGTATTTTTCGTTTTCACAGTCCATATTTACCTAAACTTGGTTTAGTTAAACCACTAATTGAGTGTCATTAGGAACCATTTATCATGAATACACAAACCTGATAACTGTATGCGAATGTGTGTGCCATCTAAAACTACGAGTGTGTGTGGAAGCGAAGCATGTCGATGTTGCGTTGCCGTTCAATGCTAGACTGCTAGAGTATTTCAACCAACAACGAAGAGATAATTTGACATATCTCTTGAACAGCATTGCCAAACATAATTATATTGTTGCTTATTTAGCTTTTCTCAGAGAACTTTGAGATAAATATTATTTTATTGCGCTTGGCAATTATGTATTCTCTGGATTGATACTTAAGCCACGGAAGTCGGTGGCTTAACTTAAGGCACTATTTAAGCGAAGTTTATCGTTAAACCTGCACTGTGAAAACCATATTTGTGTTAATCCTGAAGTGACTGAGATTCTGCGAGATTCATAATAAACGAAAAAGTTTCCCTGTCGTGAACATTTTTTAAATTTGGTTAAATTAAGGGGGGTATGGCCTTATTCGCAACACCAAAATTGCAGGTGTTTTGTAATTGCCTAGAAATATGCAATAAAAAAATAATACTTTGGCGGTGAACGGAGAACCTCTCGCGTGATCACAAGCAGAGTTCCTATTCCTAGGGCTACCTCAAAAACTAATTGACGTAGGAGGCTGAAAATATTTTCTTTCCAACAAAAAACTGTTCAGATTCCGATGAGGGATTGGGAAATTGTGGCAGAGAAGGAACCCAAGAATGGTGCGAGAGGGTAAAAATAAATATATAGGTGGCGCAACAGGCGGGTATACACCCTAGGCCTATCTTCTCGCAACCATTCGTTTTGTGTGAGTTTCTATTTTTGGGACGAATCGAAGGGACCTACGGCTGAATTGAGAAGCTTTTTTAGGACAATTATACTCTCGGTTGTATGTCAGACATTCGCGAGAGGTGGCGCAGTAGAAAAAACCTTAAGATGTAATTTGTGTGTTTTCCGGGAATCGAACCTGGGATCCCTCGCACAGTAGTCCAGCACACAAACCACTGCGCTGCTGCAAGAGGGTACATCATATTATTCGATGAGCCACCTGCAGCACTGAAGAAAGAGATGCAGATGCCACTATTAGTTGCAGCAAGCGAGGTGAAGCAACCTGAAGCTTTTCTTCTCGAGAAGGAGCAGCTGGATTTGGCCCTAATCCACTAACCATGGACTTCACGCACTAATACTATACTTCATTTCAGCACAGGCGATCTGACGGTGGTGGAGTTAGAGGGCTGCAGATTGGCGTCGGCGTACATGGCAGACGATGGCGACACACCAGTCCCCCCCGAACCGGTAAAGGCGCTAGTAACGGCGTCAGAACAAGGTAAGAAAAGAGGTGAGGCTTTGTTTGAGTTTCTTCTCTGTACCAATCTGCTCATCTGTAATCGGGGAAATGATCCCACTTTCATTACGGCGAGCAGAAAGTAAGTTTTAGATATAACATTTGTATCCCAAAATAATTCTCTCCAAGTTGCTAATTGGAGCGTATCTATCAGACCACTTCTGGATTCTCTATGAATTGCAAATGGCTTATCAGGGTATAGGAAATAGTTGAGGAATCCCAAAAGAGCGAACTGGGAAATTTAGCGAGGAAGTGCAGAACCACAGCAACCTCTGTCCGGAAAGAGATCTCACCTCCGAGGAAGAGATCGACGATGCAGTCGAAGCTTTAACAGGGCGGTGCTCTCCAGATCTTTTGAAAAATCATGTCCAAAAAGTGGAACACGACGGAAGAAGCGCTCCCTCTGGTGGAGTCCCAAGATCGCGGAGCTTTTGCGTAGCTCAAGATCAAGGTGGAACCTCGTTAAAGAGGGACGCATCGGGTGGACAACCTACAGGGAGAGCGTTAAAATCCTAAAAAAAAGAGATCGGATGGAGCCTATGTAAGGATTTGACTCATGCTAGGCACACGGATTAAGTCGCAGTTAGGGGACGTGAGTATTGAACGTAAGGTCAGTAGAGGAACACCTCAAGACGGATTTCTGTCACCGCTCATCTGGCTCTTCGTAACAGATGAACTGCTGAAAATTCTGGAACAGGAAGGCTTCATTGTGAGCCCATACGCAGACTATGTATAGTAATCCTAGTCCCAGGTAAGTTCATTACAGTTACAGTGACATTGAATCCTTGAGTAGAACAAACCTACGCTGGAACCATTTCAGCACCTGCAGGCATGCAAAAGAATTATGGCCAGAAGTGAGCAAAAAGGGATTCAAATGCATGATCGGACTGTACCGCAAGTATATTCGCATACTCACGGGGGTCATTACTGGACACTGTGCGATAGGCGTACACGCGGAAGACTGGGCACACTGCATAATGACTTTTGCAGAAGCTGCAGAGACGTTGAAGAAATATAATCAGTTCGCCATCTGACCTTAAAAACAGTAGACAGAGGATTCTCAACAGCTTCTTCTTCGATGAACTCTAGACGATCTGAAGAATGTTGATCTTAAGGAACTCCTGAGATTCATACTAAAATCGGGGTGGTTACAATTCGTAGACAATCTGCACACCCTTGGGCTACTCTTAGGGCAAGCTGGAATTCTGAATACCTACAAGAGCTTATGAATACCTGTGATTAATACTAAATCTAGGCACTCAAATAAAAGCGGTTTTGTCTCCAACAGGTATGCAATGGAAGGTTCCCCTGACTGGACACAATGGACCCAACGGATATTCTATGTGAAGCTGTGGCAACTGCCACAAGATTACCCAATTGCCTACCTACCTACCTATCATACCTAATACCACATGTACTTTACCTTTATGGACGAAGTAACGCAAAATCCCTGCAAATCTGTTCACTTGCATTCACCCCTTTCTATGTTACTAAGTCTTACACTCTTTCATAAAATACCACAGTCTTCCTCTAACGTCTGGTTGCCCGTTTCGACATCGCATAAATCGACCTATACTCGTTATTGTGCCTTCTCCTCGTCGAAGGACATCAAAATGAAAAGATAAAGAACTCAGTACGTCGTCGGTCCTTTGTTGTTGGCGAATATGTGTTTTTTTTTGCATTGTTTGCTCCAAGGATGTACAATATGTACAATATACAAATACAATACACTCCAAACAATCGTAGGAGTATAGACAGAGAAATAGTTTCCTGCGCTGTCCATTTCTTGATTTTATTTTGTAGAATTTTTCTGGCTGAAATTATCTCCCCCATCGAAAATAAATACAACAAGGAAGGTAATTTCTTCTTCACTTTCTCCCTAATTCGATATCCTTAGAAGGCAGATTCATATCGATATACTACCCAACGACCATCTTGAATAAATGCTTTCCTGTTTCTTGTTTTCTTCTGGTTCACCGTTTCTGTTTGCCACATTGGCATTTTCAGCAAGGACCAACCGAAGGGTGCAAATCTCGAACCGAGAACGACAATTTATATAGTTAAGTGATACATGATCATAAAATTGTCTTTCATTTCGTTTCGAGTGATTTAATTTTACGATAGTTTACAGTCTCTCTTTGCTGCGTTCGTCCTTTTTTTTTTTCTAAATAGGGGTGCGAAAAGGGTGCTAAAAAAATAAAGGAAAACCTCGCATCTTTGTTGCGTGTGTAAGTAGATTTTCAACAAGTTGATGGAATATGTGTTTTTTGTTTTCCTTATTCTCTCAAGGATCCGTATACGTTTGTAGTTTCACTTCATTAACAAAATAGGAATAATTAATGACAGCAAATCCATTTGAGTGAAATAATTGCCAAGCAATTCATTGGCATAAAGTCCGATTAATAGGATACCATTTACACTCTGTAATTCCGTTTACTATACACCGAAATTGTCCTTAGTGTCCATGGGAGGGGATAGAGATGATGTTGCATAATTCATCCATTATCCATGCACACATCCGATTAGATTTGTGTCCTGTCCTCTTATCGCAGACTGCCTGCCTTGGAATGAAGAAGGTATTATGATAAATCGGTGTGTGGCTATTTCGGATGCCATACGGATAGGAAAGGCTTTAAAAGAGATCGATGTTGACATGGCTGTGTTGATGGGAAGTAGTTAGTCAGAGATATGGTTGAGGATGTGTTTTTTTTTTTGTTATGGTTTCCAATGTACTGTTGTGTTTCTGAGAAGTACGAGTAAATATTTGTTGATGAATACAGCTATTCGCTAACCTGTACGTCACTGAGAACAGGATAATAGCTCTTTGTTGGCACCAAAATGAAGAGTGCAGAAAGATATTGTCTTCAATCTGATGTGGACCTCTGACTACAGAATGACAATTATTGAAATTTAAAATTTGTCTGTTTCATGGAATTGGGTGACATCTGTGGGCCTAAAACCTCATCATATTCTATTGCCCGATTATCCATTCAGTGGGTCGTGGGTGTAGGTTGCTCCACAGTTCTCGATTCTCCGCCATCGACTCGAAATCATCAAGGGCAATCCCCATACGGGTAGAGGAGAAATTATGAACTTGATCTAACGATTGAGGATGATAGATCCTTCGCCTTCAGCAGGGCAGAAAGTAGTCTGGGGGTAGAGGAAGTCGCTTTTGCGATCAAATCGCTAAAAACTGGTAAATCTGCCGGAGTGGATGGAATCCTTCCAGAAATGCGCAAGGCCTTAAGTGAAGAGGGAGTTAAATGGCTCTCTCGTGGACTGTGAATGCGGTGTAACTCCCAGCTATTGGCAGATTGGGGTGATTGTGCCCCTTTTCAAGAAAGGAAATAAAAGGCATTCATCCAGTGACATCAGGGGTATATCACTTTTAAGTCTCCCCGGGAAACTCTTTGCCAAGGTGCTGGAAACGCGAAATGCAGAGCTGTGATCGAGTCAGGATTAGGAGATGAGCAGTGCGATTTTCGGCCGGCCAGAAGCACAACCGACCAGTTAAAAGCAAAACATATATAATTACTATAGTCTATATGGATGGCGCACACCAATAGGACCGATATGCAACAAGCCCAAATACAAAATTAGGAACTCCTCTGTTTAAAAACTTGGCTCAATAAACTAGAATTGTAGAGAAAAACCAACTCTTCCTCCCGCCCACTATTGACAGCCCAGCTTTAATGTGAAAATGGAAATAGGAACGCACTACCATGGAGAGCGAAACAATGGGCCACAAGTTAAAGATCCTGTTTCTGTCTCAAAAACCCGTATTTAGTGATCACAATAAACTATATATAGGAAAGCCTGTAAACTGGCTGTCGGAACCGAAAAAACACTGTGGAGATCAATAAATGTTTCACCGAAGTTCTAATTATAGCAATGGAGGAAGCCGAGTTTAAAGTAGAGCTATGCTTGACAAATAAAACCACATTGACACGCTAGCTTAGAAAGGCATAATGTAACCTCAATCAGATGTGATGGCAGGACCGGCAATTGACAGCGAATAGCAGGCTTGGAAAAAAAAAAAAGTTCAATGTTATTTTCTGAGGCCAATCATTCGAAAATATTAGATACGAGTAGGTATATTGGTGCGGTTACGGAGGATCCGCTTGAGGAACCTACACCTGCGACCCACTTAATGGATAAGCGCGCCATTGAAAATGAATGAATGAATAGAGGCATTTTGTTAAGCACTGATTTTTCAAGTGACATCAAATACGCCTTCAGCTCTCCTTCTCTGCTCGTAAATAGGGGGATAGAAGGCGAGAAAAAGTTACCAAATAGAGCGTGAATTAAACAATACAACTCGGGGGGCCATAGTATCCAATCTTACTTTAGATCTCCGCTATTTCTGTTCTTTATCGGTTTCGAAAATGAGATCCCGTTGAGAGCTGAAGAAGATGCATCCCAAGTTGGTCAAGTGTCAATCCCAAATTGAGGTAGGTACCACAAGGCTGCATTCTGATTCCACTACAATTTTTTTCATTTGTAATCATTTATAATAGCCGGTTCAGGTTCATGCGAATTCACTTTTTCTGCAGCTGCCCTGCCCTGCCCCACAGTACTTACTTACACAGTCCGCTTATTTAAGAAAGGTTAACTTATTAAACTTTCTCCGTGCGATCTCATTGATATAGGTTCGCATAACGTTGTTTTGTATTAAGGACGGCCCATAAAAGCGGCCCGATAAAGCTTATATGAGGCGAATTTCAGAAGTCCACTCAGACTCGCGTTTATGGTTTCAGGAAGTAGCCTGGTTCGTGTTCTTAAAATGAAACATTAGTGTTGCCCAATGCGTGTGATATAATTTAAGCCCTTGTCCTCTTTAAGGAGTATATTTAAGCAATCTTTCAGCATATGGTTCTTGTGTTATTGTGATCAAAAAAGATTTAAACCCCCGCACACAAAGGAGTCATTTTGGAAAGTACATACTTTCATTCCATAGGTACCCAAGTGGCCTGGTTCGTGCTTGGTCCATGTGTTACGGTGGTAAAAATTCGATTGACTCCAAATCTAAATGATTTAATTGAATTTAAACGTTTGGCACGTTTCTAATCAAATGGTGTCGTGGTTCCTGTCTTAATTGATCCCTAATTTATAGGGTAATCCCATTTAAACTTTGAATAAGGAACTACATATATAGAAACTCGACTTTAACAATGCAGATAGAATTTATATACATGGAATTGATGGGGTGCCCTATCCTGTATCATCCTTATTCCTTCTCAGTGCCACAGTGAAAAGGATACACAAACCCAAAGTCACCATCTTTCTATAACATGGGCATGGCTTTCATGCGAATATATAGGTACTTCGTGTGCGTGCGTGTGTATATGAATGGACAAAATACCTCCAAACCGACAGAACAAACAAAAAAAAAACTGATATTTAGACACAAAGTGAAAAGCCCAGCATGAAAAATGAGTTTCATGGAGTTCTAATGGATTCCAATTTTATGAATGCCATGCCGGTCTGTTGGTTGGTTATCCTTTTCGTTGTCGTTGGCAGTCACCCTCTTCGTTGTTCGCCAGCAATCTGCGATGTGAGGACGATTTGTTGTAATTGTGTTGTGGGCTGTGTGCTTGTGTGTATATAGTACAGATTGAAGGTTTATTTCCTTTGGAAGAGCGGCACAAATAAAATACTTATTTGTGCGTTGGAAATCATGACGGGGGACGACACGACAATACGGATGACAAAATGACATCTTTCAGGGAATAGGTACTTCTTTTTGTGTTATTGAATGCATAACCCCGTTTTGTGGGTGGATAATCATTGTAAATGGAATTAAGTGGTAATGTGTGATCGGGGGGTCGCTATATTCAGCAGAATTTAGGGCAAATAAGTGCCAGAGTTGACTTCACAGTTGTTTATATAGTTATCCCCTATCTGATTAATCATCGAATATATTGAAAGGATCCGCGTGGCTACCCACACTTCCACACAATTCCATAAAGTACTTTAATTTGCACTTAATTTGAAAATATCCCTACACTTCATAGGTATTTTTTGAAAATATAAATTTTCAAAAACCCCTCACCACAATTTCATTTCATTTACCACGGCGCGGCTGGCCTGCCTCCATTAACCACAGATGCACACCGAACACAAATAGCATAGAGAGCGCCAGCACTCTGCCAACACCAGAAAGGGTGATTGTTTGGTAGAAAATGACCATGTTGTTGATTAGATGCAATTTAGACTGAAAAATACATTAATTGTGGGATACAGCCACTTAGAGTGGCAGAACCATTCTGGAACGGTTACAATACCATTTGCAACAACGCGCTCTCGCACTCGCACTCGCAAGTTCGCAACCCCCGTTTTTATACAAAAACGATACTGAGGCATGTCCTACTCGTAGTCGTGGAACCTTTGTGAAATTTTTCTGTAATATGGACGTTTCTCACCCACCCTGCCCTGATACTGGGCGCTTCTCCGACCATATGGCAAATTATACTGAATGTGTTGGCTTTTTGTCAACGTTAAGGGGGTCGAAGTTGAAGCAGTTGATAATGGGGTACTATACTATACTATACTATACGATACCTAAACTGGGGTCGGTGGGTTGTGTAGATACTTTTGGGTAGTCCCCACGGGTTCACGTGAAAGGACAATTTTTATTGACATAGTGAGTTGTGCAATGGAGATATTTTTCATTTGAATTGATCAACTGTGGAGCTCTGTGGAGTAAAGCAGAAATGGGCCATGCTTGTTGCTTGGTACCGTAATCATCAATAACACGATGCCCAACAATTTGTTGGCATTTTTATTGATCAATCCAATTTTATAAAAAAAATTCGTAAAAGGTGACGAATCTTCGATAGGGGAACTTAAATTATGCGTGGAACTTTTGTATGGAAAATCATATCTCTGAAAATGCCTTCATTTTCCTTTCCAAAAATGTTGGCACTTTCTAAAGCTTACGGTACTCAACGTTACTGGTTGTTATTTCTGCTAAAACTCCTGAAAATGTTGCTACTTGTTTATGTAAACTCGGCTTCTCCGAGCTACATTAAATTCATTGGAATAAGCCAACAGAAAATCGAAAGTAATTCGATTATCGCAACGTTTTCGAAACATTAGTTGTTGCTGTGACTCGCCTTACAGCGCTCCGAGATGCTTGCAGATTAGTTCGGCACGTACCAGTGTGGCTTCAGGCCCGGAAGATCGACTATAGACCAAATTTTCACATATTTGGGCAAATCCTGGAAAAGACCAACGAATTTCAAGTCGAAACTCACCACCTATTCATCGACTTCAAAGCCGCGTATGATAGCATACATCGTCAGGAGCTCTATATGGTGATGGCCGGACTTGGAATCCTGGCAAAACTGATTCAGCTGTGTCGCGTGACGCTGGAAAACATGCGCTTCAACGTGCAGTTTGGAAGTAGTTTCTCCGAACTACTGCTCCGGATTTCGGCAAGGAGACGCGCTATCATGCGACTTCTTCAATGTTGTGCTGGAGCAGATAGTGCGCAGGGCAGGTGTCAACACGAAAGGCACTATCTTCAACAGATCCGTTCAGCTGCTGGGGTATGCGGTCGATATTGACATCATCGGTCGCCCCCAGCGTGCCGTGATAGAAGCGTTCACGGCGACTGAAGAACAGGCGAAATCCGTTGGCCTTGAAAAAAGTGCATGCTAAGAACAAACAATCAAACATCTCTCCACCACCTAGGACATAACTTCATGATTGAAAGCAACAATTTCGAGGTAGTTAAGGAGTTCACCTATACCTCGGAGTAAACATGAACACCACGAATGACACCCTAGTGGAGATCCCTAAGGAGATTACCCTAAGGAAACCGTTGCTACTTCGGTTTTATTTTGGGCCAAGTTCAACATATGTTAGCAATATTCGAAGCCTAACATGCGTATTTTCTTGCGACGGAGGAATAGTTACACGGTGAAGTGCTGGATGCTGATTTTGAGACATTATGGATATATTCTCTCGATGTAATATGGAAACCTTATATGGGGAAACAAACGATCCCTAAGTCTATTAGAACTACCGGATTCTTGATATTTTTCATTCGCGGAACCGCGATAAGGCATCGCCTCTTCTTCTTTGTTTCTGTTTTATGATTTTCGAGTTGCAAACCGTCCGATCCTAGCTGGCAACAGTTGTAACTGTCTTGTTGCAGAGCAGGTCGACATTCTCAATCCTTATGGAATACCGCCACTTACTCCGTACCTATTCCTTTGTCCTCTCATCAGAATCATAGAGAAGGACTCCATTCGCAAAGTGTTATGTTACCATTTTACTAAGATAGTCCAGTATCTTAATCCGGTAAAGACAGCTTATGATCCGTTCACAATTCGCCGAATTAAACGGTTTTTTTTCGTCCCGGGCTATCACAGCTCAGTATTTTTTGGTGCCTCCTTTCCAACGCCTGCCATCTAAAGCAGTTAGGGCTATCGTTGCGAATGGGTCTACGGTAGATCTTTACTTACGTAAATCGAATTGGTGTTCCGAAAGGCCTCCTGCCATTTAGCTGCTCAGTTGTAAATGAACCGTTCAAGAATTTAACCTCGTGCCTATTGTAAACAAATAGGACGGCAAAGGGACGATTCTTTTGGATTCATTCTTCCCTATACGGCAGAAGAATAAGTCGTTGGCGCTTTCAAGGCTCAAGTAAAATGCAAGTTGTTCTCGAAGTGACTATCCAAAGGAGGTGCATGGATTCCTGTGCTAAAGTTGAAGCATTTTCCTTTGAAAATAAAAAATTAAACAATTTTAAACATCACCTAGAACAGCAGCTCACAGAGCAGACAAGGCAAACGCTGCTCTGGCTAGGACAAAGACGAGCATCGGCGGACCGAAATTACAGAAATAAGAAAATACTGCTACTGGCAAAAGTATTTTCGCCGATAATACTGCGCGGGTCCCAAATATTGGCCAGCGCGATGAATCGCTCTGTTCTAATGAACTTCATACTTCACTTATATAGAAAACTACTTTCTCGTTTTTAATTTCAAAAATCTCAATAAAACCTCCTCTTCAAACCCAGCTGGAACCCATTAGCCGACCTCAGTACAATGTTCACACTCGGCTTGACTGGTTCGCCCAGTGGCACCAACTCAAAATATCTCAAAATCTTTGTGATTACACTTTTCATTTCCAACATGGCGAATTTCTGTCCAATGCAGTTTCTCGGTCCAGCGCTGAACGGTACATACGAAAAGGTTGGGACAGAATCCAAGGTTTCCTGCAAGTGTCGTTCTGGACGAAATACATTCGGCTCTGGAAATACATCGGGAGCATTGCTCATGGACCAAATACCTATCAGAATTTCAGCCCCTGCCGGAAGGACCCCTCCATCTAGAGAGTAAAATAAGACGGTATATACATGTGGAAAATGAATAGAAAACTCAAAATCCCTACCATAAACGAAATCATTCATCAACTGCCTGCCAACCACCGGCACCGATGGATACATTCGTAGACTTTCCTTTATAACACACTCGATGTATTTCAAATCTTGCAAAACTCGGTAGCTAATAGATTTGGTTTGATCCTTGCCCAGCACTTCGCATATCTCTTCGAAAAGTTTTTTCTGAACTTCTGGATGACGTGTGATTAAAGTGAGAGCGAAACTGATGGCCGAAGTCGTTGTGTCGTGCCCCTCGAACATAAACGTGTCAACTTCTTCTCTAATGTCTTCGTTGGCGAGCGGTTTCCCTTCGACTGAGGACTGAAGGAGCACGTCCAGCAGTGCCATACGTTTTTTGGATCCTATGTCATCGATTGCTGGGGATTATAACAAAAAGTTTCGACGACAGTTGTGAGGGGTTTCTTAAGAGATTGGTAGCACTTACAGGTTTCCGGTTTGGTTTTCTGGTTAAGCGTGTCCTGCAACGTTGAACGTCGTTCTTCGATTACCTTTCTTGTGAAGGTGTGCATTGTTTCGATGCACTGCGTCTGGCGGCGTTTGAGGTTCGGGCAGCATATGGCGAAGATTAAGTCATTGGCTAAGTGAACTTTCAGAAACCTCTCGAACATGATTTGAGTGATGCTAATTGCGTAAAGAACAAGTTTGAGCTTAGGTTTGGTAATTAAACGTGTAACTTACTCGGTGACGGCTTGGGTGTACTCGTTTGTGGAGTCGGTTTGTGCATTGATTTTTGTTCCCATGGCGGTTTCTGTTAAATAAATGAAGATTAATAATTGTTTTTTTTTCATTGAACTAATGCTGCAAGAGAACGTTGAAAGAACTCTATAAGTATCTTGAGTAGGGATCTCGAGCGTTAAGACTCTACCAGATAAAACTGTAAAGAATAGCTTTATGTGGTGGAAACAATTTTGCTCGGGGATCACCATGCTTCGAAAACACTGTGCGCAAAATATCAAACATAAATAGAAGCATATTTGAAGCATACGTTTTAAACTGCCTAAAAGGAAAGCCAGCTCAAAGATAACGTTGCCCACGAACCGCTAACTAATATTGCTCAAAAATCATCCTCACTGAGCATAGAAATCAAACGTATTGTATAGGCAGGGAATCAATGTAGAAGCGCCTAAAATGCCTGCAAAGTGAAACCATCTACGAAGATAGTGTTACCCAAACGCCTTTGATGAATATTGCTCAAAGATCATCCTCGTAGGGCACAGGGAATCAAAACGAATGCTTAAGGAATCGTACAAATTCAAAGAGTCGAGCCCAAACCAAACATTTTGCTCTGCGATCCTTGCAGCACTTTACTTGTACGGCGCAACATTTTAACCTACATTAGGCGTTTAGTTCTGGCATTCATGATGGATAAGTTTTGAAATGCCTGCAAGGTGAAGTTCTCGAATTGAATATTTGGCGAATATTGCTCGAACATCATTAATTACAATAGGAGGAGGAGCCCTTTTTATGCGAACGTTTGAAATTACATGTAAGGGTAAGCCATACTCGGAGAGCAAGGAGCGTAAACCAGTTCCAATGAACTGTGAACAATAATTGCCTCGAATCAGCGAATTTCCATCGAGCAATTTCGACGGTGTATGCTAATTTAAAAAAATGAAACGTAAAATCAATTTACCATTATTTTTGTAATCTGAGAATTGTTTGGTCTCTTCTGTGGGTTCTTCATTAGGGCCTACATAGCTTTTTTTTTTTTTTTTCTTTGTCGGAGGTCGCTGGAGCACCCAGACACCACTACACCTTACTTCACTGTACTTAGTTTTCCCGTCTTTCGCGAAGAAAGATGAGCAAGAGCTTCAGTAATGAAATGAAGAGCTTAGATGTTCGGCACGCACAACGTCAGCCCCAAAGATCCGCCACCTGTTGCGAGCAAAGGCAGGACAACTACAGAGGAAGTGTTCCGCTGTACCGTCGTCCTCTCCACAAGCAGGACAGATGGTGGTGTCGCTCAAGCCCAATACAATAAAGTGTTTGGCAAAAGCTTGGTGGCCCGAAAGGACGCCCACAAGCAGTCTGCCATCGATTCTCCTGAGAGACAGAAGGAAAGACGCGGATCTTTTGCAGATGTCCGGACGCAGTCGTTTGGTCTGTCTGCAACCAGCACAGTCACGCCAACGACACTCGTGTTCACGAGAATCCCAAGTATCCATGGATGACCTAAGCTCATATGCAGACAAACCCAACCTAGCTTAGGTTGGATGTTTTGGGCAACATATGCTATAATAATAGAGGCTGACTAAAAATAAGGACGAAAACTTGTATACTCTATGCAAGCAGTTGATATACGTCGGATAAAAACTTACTAATTGCGATTTTATCACACTAGCAGTACCTTCTAAGTGAAAAGGATCATCAGCATTGATCAGCGCAGAGTTTGCCATGACGAGGAGCAGGAGGTGCATATAGACACTCACATATAGATACATCACACAGTCAGAGATGTGAACAAATTAGTTCTCTAAATGATGATCTGGACAAAATCTTGAAGTGGGGAAAAGACTACTTGGTTGTATTTAATGCAAACAAGACACAGCTCACAACAATTTCCAGGAAAAATGCATCAACAGTTCCTCAGATCCAAATGGATGACCATCCAATCCATCCCAAGGACTCAATGCACCTTCTAGGAGTCACAATCAATTCAGGAATCACATGGCAGGACCACATATCCTATATCGCAAGATCGGCGTCCGCTAAGTTGAGCTACCTATTTAGAGCAAAGAGGTACTTTAGCCCCAAGCAACTTCTCCTTCTCTACAAAGCACAGGTTAGACCAGGCCTGGAATATGGAGCTCGGCCCCAAAACATTCACTTAACCTACTTGACAGCATACAGAGACGAGCAGTTTGACTTATTAGAGACTCTCCCTCTCCCAACTCTCCCTCGATATGCAACTTTTGGGCGCTCCACAAGACAGACAACTAATGCTCATGACCATACAGTACACCTGACAACCGCGAGGACATCGATTTTCCAAAACTCCTTCTGTTACAGGACAAGCAAACTCTGGAACTCGCTTCCTGGGGATATATTTTTTGAAGACTACAATTTGCAGCAATTTAAGTGCAGAACTAACATACATCTGCAAGCATCTCGGGGCGCTGTTGAAGCGTTATAGGTTCACCTTTCCCGGGAGAAGTATTTAAAAAAAAAAAAAAAACTCGAAACTTTCTTTGTCACTGTCTAGCACTCGTCTGCTTCAGAAATAGAATCCTTGGAAGATACAGTTTTTCGAGAACTTAGAAGAACTTAAATTTATAAGCGCCTCGGAATGTCTTACCAACCCTTAGGTTTTCATAGGTTTCCACATTTTGGAAACCCAAAGAGCATCACAATGGATCTATGTATATTGAACTAAGTGTGGCAGTTGTGGGTGTCCGCTGTCTCTGCAGCCAAATTGCTACTTATGGTAAGCCTAGAAATCTAGTGAAATGGCAAGAAACGTGATTCCTGGATTTGAAGGACCCTTTACTGTTAAGTTTTAAACCGCCAATTTAAGAACACTTCGGTTAAAAGACATTTTTAGGGATTTCACAGTCACCCTTTATCAGCACTTTCGTCCATACTTAATACAAGCTTATATGTACACCTAATGACCTAATCCCTTGTTGAAAATTTAAGCATCAAGATTAAGATTTTGCAAAAGCAATGGCCATATTTATGGACCCCATACACAAAAACAATTAAAATCACTTTGGTGCTTAACAAAACACCAACCCAATAATACAAGTTGATAGGACTTATCGCTTTCACATAACAAATGCGATTGCACTCTATAAATACCCAACTCACCAGCGATGATATCCAATGCTGCCAAACAAATAAACGGATACACATTGAACTCTTTGCCGGTGTCACAGTGCTTCATCATCTGCTTTACCAGTATCTCACTCTGCTGATCGAAAATCTCCACAAATTGTTCGAGGATCGTAAAGTGAAAAGTCGGTGTGATAATCTTCCTTCTAGTGTGCCACTTTTTCCCGTCACTCATCAACAGGCCCGTGCCTAGCCACGGTCTTAGCAGATTATACGAATTGTGTTTGGTGATGTGAGTCTGACTCGTTAGAAGGGTTTCCACTACTTTCGGATCCGACAGTAAAATGATAAACCGATTGAAAGCCCAAATCCGAGCTATCATTCCCCATCTGGCTCTAAATTCGATAGCCTTTTCCAAAAAGTCTGTGGTGTGGATCATCGTTATTATAATATAGAGATTAATCAGATTCAACGGTGAAAAATACTTACTCTCCGGCGTTAGTTTATAGAGCTCATGTAAGCCGCCAATCACGGGAAATGAAAATGGCCCGCTGAGGTTTGCAGTAAGGTCATTTTTACGTTTTTTTAGAAAGTACTGTGCCACAACTAAACAGGCGCAGACTCCGACAATCCACTCCCACAGAACCATATTGCCCACTGTTTTGGTTTTTGAAAATTTCTTTTGTGAATGCCCCACAAATGGGGTTCTCTATATTTTTTATAAACATGGCTAATCAATTGAAATATTTTTAGAATTATGTGTACAGTGCCTGCAGTGGTGTTGGTGCGCGTCTAATCTCAGAAACGTACGCCCAATACAGCGAGTACATTATATATGTTCTGTACTTGTGTTATCAGATATCGTTTAAGTGGGTTAATCTTTAATTTTTATTTGTGGGCAGGTATGTTCGATATCGCTACGCAGGTTCGTTTATCTTTGAAGGTCATCATTAACGATAATCGCTTTGCAACGCGAAATCTAATTTTTTCAATTTTTCGTATACCTACATAAGTGTTTTTGTACAAAATTTTAAACTCGAGATTTAAATCAAATCTGACAATACGATGATAGGGGGAGCTGAAAAAAGAATTCCGTCCGCATCGGCGACGGTCTGCTTGCTCCTGACACTGGGTTTCCACTTGTCGATTTGAAACTGACAAAAAATTGGCAAGTGGAAATAGCGAAAAAATTGCTGTTAATGAATTGACAAACAGCGTTTGCCAATAACTGACAAAGAATTTGATTGACAAGTGGAAATAGCTGAATTGTCAAACGAAATGTCACTTTGTCTATAATTGACAGTGAAAATTAATTGGAATCGAGTTCATAAGTTGGTCAATCAACTGACAAACGATTTTTTTCCACTAATTGACATAATTGGAAATGAACTGACGGTGGTTTTGTTCAATGACATAAACGCGAGAGCTGTCAAACTTTGTCAATCAACCGACATGTGGAAACCCACCTTGAGACATAAAGCCTAAACGACTTTACGAATTTGTTTCAAACGTATTTGGAGTTTGTGAATTGTACTTCCCATATAACTTGCCTATTTCGACACATCTACCATCGGACTACTCACCTCAATTCGTCGAAAATTAACAGCTTTTCGAATCGCCTGCAACGAAATGAGCTTCTGGGTACCTATAAAAGGTTTGTTGGGTGTATAGTGATATCAATGTAGTGAGCATGCTGCATGCCGGAAGAATTTCTTATAATAACGCGTCAGTTCAAAATGTCCATAAAAGAATGGCTTTGACAAAGCAATATCGAGGTAAGGAAGTGGCCGGTTCGAAGTCTACTCTAGATCTTAACCCCATCGAAAATTTGTAGGAATTCGTACACGTAATGTTTATACTTACATGAAATTTCCACCGCGTCAATTTGCTTAAAGATGCTGTCCGAAAGGCTTGGTCATCTGTCAAACCTGATAAGATTTAGAAGCTTACCAGATCAATGTCAAACCGCCTTAAAGGTGTGCTTGAAAACAGAGGAGGCCCCACTTTTAGCCATATTTAAAAAATAATGTGAAAACCCTCATGTGTTCATATCATATAATCGAGTTTTGTCTAATTTTTCATCGTTTTAAAATTGTCCGCCCTGTTTTCTTAAATTTTTATTTTTCAAATAAACTTTTGTCTTTCATTTCTTGTATAAGTATAGGTATCATTACGCCTGTATGTAAAGGGTGATTTTATTGACGTTTGGTTTATCAGACTGATTTTTTTGACAGCTGGGTTTGGTCGACATGTGGATTCAACAGGACGGCCGGCGCGACATGCCACACACACAGCACGGGAATCCATGGATATATTGAGAGGCGAAATTGGTGAGCAATTCAGCTCACGTTTTGGACCTGTGAATTGGCCGCCTAGATCGTTGGATTTGACTCTGTTGGACTTTTTTTTGTGCGGATATGTGAAGACTCTCGTCTATGCGGATAAGCCAGCAACTATTGCCGTTGCCGCCTTGGAAGACAACATAAGTCGTGAGATACCAGTCCAGTCGATATGTTGGAAAAAATATGCCAAAACTAGACATTCCGGATGGATCACTTGAAGTAAATGGCAAGAATTGATTTATCGACCCTAATAAAAATTTCACTCAATTTTGCAAATTTTCGTGTATTTTTTTTTCAATTTTAAAAACCAAACGCTTAAAAAATCACCATTTACATTTACCCCCAGTTTCACACTGGAAGTTTAAACTATAGTTCAACTGAACCTGAACGTGAGTTTAAATTTGACGTTCAACTCGTCCGGTTTCACAATCTAATCTGAACTTCAGTTTAATTGAACTCAGTTTAACTAGATTTATGAATAGAATTTGGCAGTATTTTAAGTACATGTACAGTACCTACTTCGTTTTTATACGACTTTTCAAAAATCGTTCCTTCTCTTTTCTTTAAAAGATTGCGCAAAACAACGTCAAATATTTGTGTTTTTGAAAATCGGTTGATCTGAGGTTTAAACGAATAGATTAACTTAAACTACAGAATGAACTCTGTTCAAGGTTTAAACGAACCTGTGAATCCGAATGAATTGTTGAACTAAAGTTTAAACTAAAAGTGTAGTTTAAACTCCCACTGTGAAACTGGGGGTTAACATTTTTAATAAATATTTTTTTTTCCTAGAACAAAAGAACAAATTTTTTGTTCAAAATTGAATTTCTACACAGAGTAGGTAGTGTGTGAGCAATGTAATAAAACACAAGGAACTGAGAATTGGTATATTCAACACAAAATATGAAGGATGACAAGACAAGAGTGCTGATGTCGGAGGAATTGTTTGGAAGTCAAATTTAATTTCAAAATCTTGACAAATCTTGTTAATTTTCCACAAATTTTAAAAAATCAAATAAAATTAAGTGGATATCTTCTCATCTGGAAGCCGTCTCAATATCTTAAGAAATAAGATAATTAAGATCATATAACAACCGTGATGCTAAAAATTATATCGTCGGATTATTCACACTTCAACATTCCACAAAACGGCCGGCGACTCGCGCCTCCGGGGCCGGCATGAGGAGTAACGCGTGGATGTACATATTTGTAAAGAGGCATAATCTACCTCTTAAAGTTAACTCTCGTGTTCGTGTGTCCACTGAACACTTGTGAAACCTGCTCCACTCCGCATCGATGTATTCACTAAGCATTAGGCATCTTGTATCATCCCAATGGAAGGTTATTCCGCGCAGGCCGTTTAGACTTTACAGCATCAGAGCTTCACATGACTGCTGGCTAAACTTACGCCTCAAATTCTCTTAAGCGACAACCTGTGGCAATATGTCGAATTGGCCACAAAAAAAAAACTAAAAACCTTAACCACCAACAACAAATAAAAAACTGACTTTTCCAGTTGTGTTCCAGTTGAAAGAAAGCGGAAATATCATTGGATACTGCTGCACTATGTGAGAAGTATCTTCGATTGGAGTGTGCCATCTCCGGCAAGGCAAGTGCTGCTGCTGCTCTATGGTCATCCGCTTCGCTTGTTGAATTCATGCGGTGCGGCGCGTAATGAGTGAGCCCTCCGTCCGTACCGTATATGCAGGCAGTATGGACTCTTGTATATGCGGCAATCGGCGCGCGGCGTGTCGCGTCGGCGAACCACGCGCTTAGGTGCAAGGAATAATAATCCCCTCATTGCGGAGTCAATTGGTAGGTGACCTCTTGATTATTACAACAGCAACATAAAAGAGGAAACATTTTTACAATGAATGGGTGAAGCAGTGCCTACTGCCTATGCCTATGCGAAGTGGTATGGGCGATTGCATGATTGGTGGTGTTTTGAGTCAAGTTTAATGTTTCGCAGTAAAAAACGGGAATGAAGGCAATCACCTTTTTCTTAATTAACTCTGGAGGTGATTTCAGGCGAACTAGAAAAGCATTCGGACAAGTAATGAGAGAGATTAGTATTAGGTGTGCTGGGGGCATTTTATGGTCGTATATCAGCAAAAAGTTCCTCATCGGAATTGAATGGCATTCAGAATGCAATTAGGCCATCATTTTACAAAGGAATCTGCGTGTTGAACCGACATCTATTTTTTAAATAATATTTTTATTTAATATCAATGATTCAATGATTGACCACGAACTTTAGTGGGCTCTGGTTTTACTTGGCACTCACCAAGCACAATCACAAGTTGAGGGAGGTCAAAAAAAAGTATAATTTTTTCTTCTTCCTATAAGTGGAGCGACATTTCGTTTCCTTTCTGCGTTAAGCACGTATCTACAAAACATCCATTCTTCAGGAATTAAAAAAAAGAATAGCTTCCCTTAATCGAACACAATACACATGTCAAAAATCATGTCAATTTTTGACAGGCTGACATCATATTGACCTCCAGGTTAGTCAAACTGTCAAATTATAAATAATAGAAAGATTTTACTGATACATGCGTTTAATTATTCCTGAAGAATAGATGTTTTGTAGATACGTGCTTAACGCAGAAAGGGGACGATTTGGCGAACTGACATATGCGTCAGACCTAAATATCCACTTAGCAAGGTTCTAGACAACTGCCTCAAGCAGCGCGCTCCACTTTGGTTGAGGTCGTATTATAACTCTGGGTTAGAACTGATTACACCACAGTACCTTGTGATTACACTGCCGACAGGAGCATTGATATCCATTCACCATCTTAGACGTCCTCTTTTGTTGGATAGGCAGTTGTTCTACAGCTTCGGTACAGTGTTCATACCGCTCGTAAATTTGTATCCTCCGCGTCAGCACGAACGGGACCGATTGTATTAAGAACAATTTATGTTTCGAAACAACAAGGATATCTTGTTTAACTTTAGAAGGAGTCCCTATGTTGGATTGAGATTTTTAAGGTCTTACGGAAACCTTTTTTATATTGAGGTGGTTTGGCGCAGTACTGAGACCTCAGTAAGTCTTTTCTCTTCGACTACCTTTTGTACATCAAACACCACGGGATCAGAGCTGCCGTTTCACATTTTTGTTAGGGAGTATAATTCGATTCCTTTGCGCAGTACCGGGCAGTAGGTACTAAGTGAAAGAGTTTTTTTTAATTAATTTTAGATACCACCATAATAGCTTCATAATATTATTTTAGGTACTTACATATACATCATACATAAATGTACGCCAAGTTCTTAGCTTAAGAGGATTCAATGTTAAACAATTGGTAGGTTCACTGGTAAAGTTTTCAAATTATGAAATGAAATTATAAACGAAAAACTTGCCAAGTAAATCTACCAATTTTTTTTAACTTTGAACCTTCTTAAACTAAGAACTTGGCGTAAAGCATTTCTTTTCTTGTCTTTTATTAAATTTAGTTCCGAAAACTTCCTTTCAGCAGTCGCGCTGCTATGTGGAAATGATAGGACCGAACCAATAAAATCTGTTATTAATGGAAACATTTTTTCACCCAACGCGTTCCAAAATTGCTGTAGCTCCAAGTCTTTTGAATTTTTTTCTAAATTAAGCAGATTTCGCCATTTTTTATCTAATGACTCCTCATCGATACCTACCAGAAAATTAGGAAATTGCGTCATTAGTGGGACAAGACTTGAAGCTAATTGCTTTGGACCAATGCATTGCAATGCAACTAAAACTTTGTCGTTGAAGTTGATGCGAGACAAAATTTGTATGCAGAGTTTTTTGTAATATTCTCGACAATTATTCTTAATATTTTTAACATTATTAATATTTATTTCCCCCTTGTTTAAAATTAGTATGGCCTCTTAGCCCCAAGACAAATATCATTAAATATCTAAATACATTTTTCGGTCGCTGAGGTCTATTTAATTTTTTTGAACAGAGTCACAATATTCAGGTTTTATAAAATTTTGTAGAATAGTAATTAGGACAGAGACAGAATTTGTATAAAATAAAACTATTACATATTTTAATTCGCATTCTTAGTTTAATTTTGTGCTTTGGGTTGAGCAGTATAATTTGCTTTTGGGGAGTACGCAGTATTGGATGAAAAAATCGCAGTATAATACTGCTATTGCAGTACTTTCGGCAGCGCTGCACGGGATCACTATGTTATCTCCTTTTCCAAAATCCCTTATTGTACATAATCTCTCATTTTTTTTTATCTCTTTTCTAAAATCTTCCGGGACGAAATCCCCTATGCCAAAATCTCCCATTTACATAAATACTTATTAAATCCCTCGTTAAAATCCCCCATCCAAGTCATGTCCACCTGCACTCTGCGGATAAACCGTTATGTTTATCCTTGTTGGGCTTTATTTTGGTTACTCCTATCCTCAATTTGGTTCGATCAGGTGAACGAAACTTGTGACTTTCATCGTCTAAATTCAATGGTTCGTTCTTCTTCGTTTCGTCAAACCAAGAGTTTCGTTGTGGCGGTCGTGTGATGAAACCTAGCCCGATTGCTGAGTGGGAAGCGAGGAATAACAACGATTCTCGATAGTTGGGTATGACCCTGAGAATTTCTGTTGGGAAATTTTGTCGAAAACGACTCGTAGACACAGTCACTTTTAGTGAATGATAGCTATTTCCTAAAATCCTAATTCATCAGACTCCCTGATTGTTTTTTGGAATAGTTTAAATTCTGACAGTCAATTCTCTGTATATAATCCACTCGGGAAGACATTTCTGCTTTCCCCGGTCAGAAAATGAACCTTGAATTTCGATTTCTCAACTGATAAATAAAAGTCCGCCAACCTCAGTGCGTTGGATTTGCTACATGGTGTATTTTTCTATATTGCCGTTTATTTAATGTCGGCTTCCTGGCAGTGTTGTCACTGGTCTTCCTCGTAAGATTGTGTTTGGGCTCAGCGACAGACACTGGGATACTTCGATACCTGCATGAACGGCGAAGAAAAAAAAAATTATTAAAGGCAGCATTAACTACTTTTTCGCTTCCGTTAAACATACACCGAAGCTATACTTCGACGTTCCATGATGGCGTATTTAGATATCGAGCTACATAGGTATCATGCAACGGAAAAGTTGCCACACGCCGACGACTAAGCTCTATTTGAAATGGCCCTAGGCGTAGCTTCTCACAACCATTCGTTTTGAGATGTGTGATTTTTGAGGCGAACTAAATAGTGGTCGCAACAAGTCCATATAGGATCCCTCTCTCAACCATTCTTTTGGAAAGGAATCTTTTATAACGTTCTTTATAAAAAAATAAATAAAAAATATAACCCTTACTATATAATGCATACAACTACATTAAGATACTTTATTGTAATTAATTTCATATTTAAAATCCTAATCCTACTTACTAACACATGTACAAAATGTGATGACAGAAATGAAAACAAAATAATGTTTACATTCGAATAATAGTGAATATATTAAATTTTAAATTATACATAAATCTACTCCGTGCCACACATGAATTGTAAAACAAAACAAAAATATAAAAATAATTATTATCGAACTAAAAAGTATTCTAAAAAATAATTAAAATTGAGGAAGAGAACATAATAATATTATTTATCGTATAGCGAGAAATAGTCGAGCAGGAAAGGAAGAAGGAAATTACTAAATCACACATACTAATCTCGAACATTACAAAAACAAAAAAAAAAAAAACAAAAGGACTTTCTTCGGAATTTAGTTTTGTTTTGTTGTTTCTTTTTTTTCGAATAGGTTACATTATATCACATAGGCTTTCTCTTTGACCGTTTTCAATTCAGTCAGTCGCACAGTACAACTTGAGTTCGGAATAGCCGCATGGACGACGGCAACACTCGTGAATAGAGCCATTTGCCAATGGCTGAAAGAAATCATCTGGTATTAGTTTGCTTAACAATGCTGATTCCTTATAGAGTTGTGGTGTTGATGAACTACTGCCCATGGTGTCAGCTGTAAGTAAAAGGATAGGTGTTCGATTAGTATTTGAATTTGAGAAAATTAAGTCAAAAAAACGTCCGAATGTGAAGCTTGCTGGTTGAATTAATTCCGACTTCTAGTGGCCAAAATGTGAACCCTAACTCTGAATCGAAAAATACAGAGTTTGGGTTAAAATATGTGCCACCGCCACGATCAACCGTAATCTGGTTAGAGGGGTTTGCTTTCGAATTAGATAATATATTCTGTTTAGGGTGGACCTCCTGTAACGGCAGGCTGTAGGGGATTTGTTTTAATGGTTCCGAGAATTTCGTACATTGGCTCTTTTTAATGTTCATAAAATAAAAAATGGAAATCACTAATTTGAAAAATTCATTGTGTCTGACACTGAGCTAACTGATCGTGATAGGGCCCTTATGGTGCCCTGTTTTGTAAGAGGACTTCCTTAGCCCGTTTAACCTATAATATTTAACGCAAACAGCATTTAGCTAAGACTAAAGTCACTTAGAGAGCGATGAGCGGTTTTCATTTGAAAATTTCTCGACGCTCATCGCTCGCTGATGCGTGTCTTTGGTATTATCAAACCCCTTAATGAAACTGTGATGGGCCAGCAAAATAACAAATGCGGAGGAACTCAACGCACGGGAGAACAATTGATTTCAGTTTACTACATGTTTCTAACGAAAGGATAGTGACTGAGTACGAGTAGTGAGTGGTTAGTGTGCTGGGCTACTGAGAGAGGCATCTCAGGTTGAACCCCCAGAATCCTAGACACTACCGGCTTCTCACGACCATTCGTTTGTATGAGTCGGACGAATGAAAGGGACCTACAATCATTTTACCTTGGCTGAATTGAGAAACTTTCTCAGGACAGTTATGCTGTCGAATATTTGTCAGATATTTCCGAAGGTGAAAATAGGTACATTAAAATGAAAATTCTTTTTCACGGGACCCTCAGTAGTCCATCATAAAAACCACTGAGCTATTGCGCCCGTGCCGTTGCTGGTTAGAAATTCAGACAGGTAGGTAATGTCGATTTTAGTTAAAAAGATCATCATGACTCATGAAGTCATGAGGGGCAATGCCTATTTCTATCTTTGAAGCTTCGTTAATACAGACAACATTTAACGCTGTCATTTGCGTCACCGAGATTAATTGTCGCATACTGTTAAACGGCGCAGATGACCAAAATTACGCTGTCAAGCAGAACGATCCATTCATTCCGGAAGATGATAACCAAAATTTCCGTCCACCCGACCGAAATGAGGTAAGGTTAGCGATATCTAAAATCCGAGCTGTTTCAAGCGGCGGGAGATGACTTGGTAGGGAGCATCATGCACCAACTGATCTGCAAAATTTGGTCGGAAGAAAGTATGCCCGATGAATGGAACCTCAGCATCGTGATCCCCATCAGGGAGACACTCTGAACTGCGTCAATTACAGAGGAATACGCCTCCTGAAGGTTGCGTATAAGATCCTGTCGGCTATTCTGTGTGATTGTCTAAAACCTTTCGCAAATAACCTGATCTGCCCATATTAGTGCGGTTTAAGACCCGGAAAGTCAACCATCTACCAAAACTTCACACTCCGGCAGATCTTAAAAAAAAACGCAGGAATTCCAGATCGATACACACCACCTCTTTATCGACTTCAAGGTCGCATATGGTCGCATGTTAAATTTCGGCATCTCTGGACTGTGCAGGATAACGATGGAGAAATCTCGCTGCTCCGTGAAAGTGGGAAAGAACACCACGGAATCCTTTGATGCCGAAAAAGGTTTAAGACAAGGTGACGCGCTATCATGTAGCTTCTTCAACATCATTCTTGAAGCAATTGTACGGAACTCGCAAACCAACATCAGAGGTACGATTTTTCAAAAGTCCGTTCAACTTTGCATAGGGGCCTTTGTCTACCTAGGCTCTACAATGACCTCACAAAACGACATCGGCGTAGAAATCAAACGAGGAATCACTCTTGCCAATTACAATCATCCCGGTCCTGTTGTATGGTGCAGAAGCATGGAAGCTGATGAATTTCGGTCCAGTTTGTATCGACGGAGTGCGGAAGAAAGGATTCATCGAAGAACTTTATGGGCTATATAGCCACGTTGACTTTGTCAAAAAGCTCAAAATACAGCGACTGAGATGGCTGGGTCACGTGGAGCGTATGGACAACAATGCACCAGCCCGACGAATCTTTGAGTGTGCGTAACTGGAGGCAGCTAGCTAGGGACCGAGCTGGCTGGAGGGGCTTGTTAGTTGAGGCCGTGGTTCACCCCCAGCTGTGGGCGCCATTTAAAGTAAGATTGATTGTTGCGCAAAGTCTCCAATCACCGAGAGTTTGAAGTTTTTAGGGCCCAGTCCATAAAATCAGTCCCCACAGTCCAATAAACTTCAAACTGTGATTCGGTGATTGGAGACTTTGCGCAACAACCAATCTTACTTTAAATGGCGCCCACAGCTGGGGGTGAACCACGGCCTCAACTAACAAGCCCCTCCAGCCAGCTCGGTCCCTAGCTAGCTGCCTCCAGTTACGCACACTCAAAGATTCGTCGGGCTGGTGCATTCTGTATATTTAATACTTGGAATATTTAAAAAAAATTATTTGGTTTGAACTTTTATCTGCAGCATTTGACAGTTTCTCTAATTCTCTCAATATATCCACCAATGAAAGTGTATCCTGTGCCAACTGTTAACGGAAACGGATGCCATTGACAGAAAAGTAGAAAGTAAAATCTACTTTATACGTCGTATCCGGCACGTGCCGGGCTTATGGGTCACCTTTCATAAGCTGCCGTGCATTCTATCAACCTGTCAGTCGGATACATTCCCGCAACGTACGCGACGGATTCTGGATGGGTTTGGCCCTTAAAAGCTAAACTATTTTCTTTGGTCTTAAGTAACTAGTCTTTAATGTTTCTGAACTCCACAAAGAAATGAAAACAGCATTGGTGTTGACTCACTGTTGACCCTCACTGTATGACCGAACTATTTCAGCCTATTCAACTTTTCGTCACTGGCAATTCCTCCAACATTCGGATTTTATTTTAATATAAAAATTCGATCAAACTTACGATATTTGTTTGAGAGTGAATAAAATTTTCCACCACAAATCAGCTGTAATGCATCCGACAATGAACTACTGCAGTATATTTTAACCTCAATTTCCGTAAGATCTTTACACGCATACATTGGGAATCCACTGAATGTCGATATTATGGTTGCAAAGACCAAGAATAGATTAAGTGTCGCCAGAGGATTGACCATCTGTAAAAAAAAAAAAAATTAAATTATAAAATAAAATCAACTATAAAATCAGAGTTAAAGTTATAAAATACGAACGTATATAACATTTCGCCTAAAATGAAAATAAAGCACTTGATGATAGTTTTTTCTAAAGATCCTAGTAACTGTGTTGAGGAGCAAACCATTTAACCGACGATGAAAGCGAAGACTTCCGTCAATTCGAATAAAATGGAGTGCGGGAGTAGCAGCATCGACTTGCTGGAAAGCATAAGAGTAGGTACACCCGCTCATCTCCAAAATATGGTCGGAAAATATGGGTTGCCCGATGAAGGGAACATCAAGATTATTTGCCCGATCCACAGAAAAGAAGACACTGTAACCCTTTTTGCTGATCATCTTGAGTAAACACTTCAACCATTTATTAGGCAAACTGCAGACGAAGATTTGACAAACCTTTACAGAACATAATATTACAAGATTTAAGCATGCATTCAATATAGTTTGAGTCAATGGTGTTGTCAACAGTCAATATGTGAGGTACCTTATTTGATCTAATCCGACATATTTGGATCTGAGGTCAGTATAGGGATTTTCCAGGACTACTCAGGAGTGGGGGATGAAGTTTATATGGCCGGAATATCCGCTTTCTTTTGTCCAAAAGGCTTGACCCTTCAGTTTGCGGGCTGTGCGTCACTTATTACGAAGCAACGACAAGCCTCGGATATACATGATCCAAATGTTGACGACCCTAGTAAACGAAATAAAAGTATGACACAGATATGGAAGCATTGTACGATCTTCTCAAGAATTGCAACGATAAGTGCCAGAAAAAAAATGTTAAAATTGTTCTTGTTCTTCACGGAGAGTTTGAAGATTTTAGGCTCGAGCAACAGATCCGAACTAAAGGGCCCAGCCCATAAAATCCGTTGCTTCCATCGCGTCGACGAATCCGTCAAATTGTTCTTGGCGATTTAACAGTCAGGATTGGATAGTCCCATAAGGAAGAGCTTGTACGACAAAACCCCCGCTAATGGACTTCGCTGTGGGGCAAAACGTTTGCACAATCTGTTGGTCTTTAGATCGTGAACAGTAAATTAAACCGATCTGTGACAATACTGCCAAAGAGCCAAAGTTCCACCAGAAGTACCGCCACATGAGTTGGGTTTCACTTGGCTTCTACAACGACGCACGCAGCTAAGAACATGGCCTATTAATCGATGCAGCAGACCGAAACCAGAGTTGCTTCAAGAGACGCCAGCGAGGAAACATCGACTTCTCAGAAGGAAAGAGATAGAGCACGAAAAGCGGACGGTTGAATCTATTGAGGAAAACTACTGCAGAAACCAAGTACGATAGATCTACCAGGGTATCTTCCCAAGTATACAATGCCTGAACAGAAGCCTGCGGAGATCATCATGGATATCTCGAATTAAAAAAATCTCGAAAACAAAACATTAAAAAAAAACTTTTCGAGATTTTTGTCATTCGAGATTACGTCATGACCCCTCATGGAAATATGGTGATGGATTCGCAGTGGGTGCTGAGGATTTGGACAAGAACAATTCTGCGGATTTTTTTCAGGCATTATTACCGGTTCAAGTTGGACGCTGATAGTCAACGAGTTCTTCAAAGCAGCTGGAGATGACTTGGTAACTTATCCGAATCGTGTTCCGCGCTATCATGAAATTTCTATACCTAATACTATTTTTGTAGCAATTGATATAATTTTTCAAAAGCCCGCATACGCTGATGATATCGACATTATCGAAGAAACGCAGCGAGATATGTCAGTACCGAGTTTGCAAATACATATTGAAACGGATTCGTCGAAGACGAATCTGTACAAGTACAGGTATGTTATTATCGAGAAAGGACTCTCATTACCGGCAACTGGTGCAAAATGTCACAATAAACTGATACAGCTTCGAAGTAGTCGGGAAATTTGCTTACCTATAGTCTCTACAATCTCTTCGCAAATCACATCGGCGCCGAGGTCAAGCGAAAAATCACTTTTCCAAACGCTGGCTGTTTCTGCGGGCTCAAGTTTAAATTTGGTTTTTACATGTCGTGTATATATCTAGATACTATTTGCATAAGACTGCTTATGTTTGATTATTTTGATTTCCTCTCCACTGTGGTAAAATGGTAAAATTTGTTGTGAGTTCGTCCTGAGAAATACTTTGTAGATCACTTTTACGAAACTCCTTCCAAACTTTGGAACTCACATCCTGGACACATATTTCCAGAGGAATGCTTAAAATAATTTAAGTGAAGGACTATCTGCAAACACTTGGGAACGCTGTTAAAGCCTTATAGGTTTGCCTATAATTGTTAAAAAAAAATAGTAAGATCACTTCGATGGTTTTTAAAACACTCGCATAGATGTACTTAGGCTATGGTAATACAAGGCTTGGCACCATTCTGTCAATAAGATCACTCTGGTACAATTTTCTGCCAGATCACTTCAGTTGACAATGAAAAGGGTAGTCTACTACGATGGACATTTATGGAAACCAGTGACACAGCTTCATACAATTTGCAAACCGTTGACGCCTTGATGAGGGTTCACCTTCCACCTTCCGACAATATGCATGCTCCTTTAGTTGACATAATATTTTGGCAATTTTCAATAACACGCGCACAAGTTATTAGTAAGGGTCCTTACGAGCAATTTAGCCGTATATCCTTTAATTAATATTTACAATTTGTATACACAGAGGGCTTTTCACTATCTTAATTCAACTTCAATGTAGGCTAAGCACTGATATAAATGAAACTCATTTATCTCACTGCGAACAGAATACTTTATAGACTATTATTGCTCAGGTTTATTGCGTTTCTATATTCAAATTATTTCACAATACATATACTCGATACTCCGTTGTTTATGGATGATGCACTAGGGCCTGAACAAATAACAATTACCTACCAAAAGTCTAAATTTGTAAACAAAAATTGTTGTTTTGGCATTCAAAGTTCACTGATTACAAAAGAGTATTATCGTGGAATACCCCCAGTTTCGCACATATAATTATGTATGTCAATGAAATATTCTTTGTGATATCTGCGGGCAACACTATATTAAGCTGTTTTTATTTTGCCTTTAATTAATGGATCAACAACAGTGTTGTCGTTCTTTTTAGTCTCTTGCATTCTAATCAGTCCATTTTGACAGCTTATGAAATTGTACGTAGGCGTACACAACACATATGAGTATCGGCTTCATCATCTCAAAAGTTTATCAAGAGCTCGACATTTTGCGCTTTGTCCTTGCCAAAACAATATAACAACGAGTTACTACGTGGTGGAAAAAGGAAAGTTCTCCCAGACGACACGCACTAAAGGAATACATACTGCAAAGGATCTTATATTCGTAGGTAAATTTCTCTACGCATTCAAAAGCCTGCCATCAGCTGTATATTAAGTATCTACATAAAAGCTTTTGAACTGAACGAAATGACCGAAAATGCTAGCGTGTGTATTACCATGGAAAGAGCAAACACTCACAACAGGCTGGCAATAAAGGTGCTAGTACACGGCATGTAGCAATCCACATACGTATGTAGCACAGACGTCATTTTTACGTCAGCGAATGGTCCCAATGACAAGCTCTCTTTGTGCACGCTCTGTTGACGTCAGAGCTACATACGTATGTGGCTTGCTACATGTCGTGTACTAGCACCTTAAGCAATAGAGAATAGAACATAACGTTGAACATAATCACCCCTATTCTCGTTGGCATGGCGTTTATCGTAAACGATTCGTATTTCACTCCGGTTTTTAGTTGGTGTTCTAACTTTTTTGAGCCAAATTAATTGAAATGATGGTCAACACATAGAAAAGGAAATAAAACTGTTAACAAAAGTTAAAAAAATCTGAACATCGTTTTACAACGACATAACGAAACATAAGTCGTATACGACAAACGCCAACGGGGGAATAGGGGTGAATATTTGACGGAGTCCTGTGACTGCCGATGCAACAAGGAGTTAAGGTGATTTGTCACTTGATCACTGTGGTCACTGTGGCCAAACACATCCCCGACAATCCACAATTGCCTAGAGTTTTCCAGCCTCCCCTCCTACCTACCTAGCCTACTTACCTGCCAGCCTCGAACTAGGTGACCACAAGACGAGGCTGTCTCGATAACCAGCGAAGTTATCGCCAGCCAGTTCCGGTTTGGGAACGGGTATAATGAGCCATTAATGTAAGTAGGAGTAATGCTGGCCAACAGATTAGCTTTTAAAACACATCTGTACTCCCGGACTGGTATGGGTGGGGGCTCAAAGAACGAAGAAGCAACAAGGTTATGATCTCCCGTCAATACACGGGCTTTGCGCAATAAGATCAATAAGCGGAATCCGAACAGTTTCGGCCGTAGCAGCCTGCCAACATCGACATTCCTGCCAACTAATCCTCTGACAAGTTCAGACAATTTGGGTTAAACTTAAATGTTGAAATCGGGCGGATTTTTCTTATATTTTCTGACAATTTGGTACAAGTCTTTCAGTTCTATCAGATCATACTCCGAATACCCTAGGCCTTAGGGTTTCGTTCTTTCCATTTGTCTGTTATTCAAAAATTTGTGCAAATTTAATTTTAAATTTCTTGAAAATCTGATCCAAATGTTTGCTATATCAAAGTTTCGAAAATTACATTTGTACGTAGGTATCGTTACAAAATTGACAGAAATTTCAGCAAATGTTTTGTAGAACTTTAGTATGCGTGGTACGAAATTTGAATGAAATGAAAGGCTTAAAGTAATTAAAAGACATAAAGTGGACAAGCAAACTTTGTATTTGATTGTTCATTAAAAATTGTCCCAAAAATTAAGACAATTTGTAGTTTTATAGGTTTTCCTTAAATGTTTCAGAATTTCGTACAGTTTTTGAAGTTCCATCTAATTTCATATCTTTGTTTTTTAGTTGTAGATATAGAAGGAAATTACTCAGAAAATTAAGAACATTTTGAGTTTTCTCAAAAAATGTCTTAAAATTTGGTAAATTTTTTCAAGTTCTAGTTGATCAGACAATATTCTGACTTAACTTAGTACATTAAGTGTTGCAATTTTGCAATTTTGTTACCAAATTGTGAAGTTTCTGTAGCATCTCCTCAGCCCTAAGGTTAGTAGAGATTTTAATATTATGTTCTCTGTTTGACAAAGCTTTTTAAGAAATTTATAATTTTGACTACTGAATACTTTTTGCCAAATTGTTTGATATAATCTATGTATTAAGTTGTTTCACGTTATTTTCAATTATTGGCAGAAGATCATTTACGGCACATGTTTGTCAGTTTGTCGATATGATTTTAGTATTTGGTTGTAACTTGTTTCAAAAATTCTGACAATTTGGTACTAATTTTAAAAGTATTGTAGAAAGCCCACCTATCCATTTGTTTTTCGTAACAAAATCACTTTATTTGGTTGTTTCCAGATTTTGTTTTAATAATTTTGACAATTTTTACGAAGTTTTTAATTATACGCAATTCTGTGAATCTACGAAATTATTAAGTGATATTCGTCTGTGGCTCAATATGAAGAAATATTTCGTCATAATATATTCTATTTGAGTAAACTTAGTAAAAAGTTTAAAATTCTGGCCGCTCAATACATTTTTTAATCTCTTTCATACAATGTTTCTACAAAGTGGGTTGCTGGTTTTTTTTACGAAATTTTGTATACAATATTCTTGACAGAAGTTAATTTTCGACACATGCTCAGTTTGAGTCATAAGTAGGCATAAATGCTGACCACTGAATACGTTTAGGCAAGGGTTGTGAATCGTGATATCTGGTATTCATACATCTTTAGGACGCTATTTTTTTTTTTTTTTTTTTTTTTTATAAGTTTCCCTGCTCATATGGCTGACACTGCGACCTGACAAGATCTATTGTATCGTAAGGGATAAGGTTATTCTAAGAGACGTGTGACCTCCCTAGTGAAGGCCACAATATCCTTATAGTAGCGGAGTTCCTAAGCTCTGCTGGTAAAAGTATTTCCTTGTTGAAGATACGTTTTCTTAACCAATGAAGTGCCGGGCAATCACAGAGAATGTGTTCGGAGGATTCCCCATCCTCAAGACAGAATCTACATTCTGTCTCCGGGCACAGATTCATTTTGTTAAGATGATATCGCAAGCCCCAATGGCCTGTGAGAAAGCCCACCAGCCTTCTGATAGTATCCTTGTTTAGGTTGAGGATTTCCTTGTAGGAGTAAGGTTTAATTAAACTTTTGGATTGTCTTAATCCCGGAACATTTTCCCAGTGGTACAGACGAAGTTGATGTTCCCAATCGTTAATTATACCTAAGGCAGTAGTCCAATTGACTCTGCAATAAGGTTCTGGTCCACAGAACGCGGATTCAGATCCGGCCCTAGCTAGTTGGTCCGCCGATTCGTTGCCTGCAATACCCTGATGTCCAGGTACCCAACCAAGTTTGACCTTGTTGTGTTTGGATAGGAGTTGCAAGGCATCGTAGCAGCACTTTACTGTTTTTGAGTCCAACGTATTGGATGATAGGGCTTGTAAGGCCGCTTGACTATCTGAAAAGATTTGTATTTTGGCGCCTTTAATTCCCTTATTTGAGTTTAGGACGGCGCAGATCTCAATGGCATGGACTTCAGCCTGAAAAACAGTGGGACATATTCCCATGGGTATTGAGACTTTTGTATTGGGTCCAAAGACACCAGCACCAACTCCAGATTCCATTTTCGATCCGTCAGTGTACCAGACCAAACTTTTAGGGTCCAGTGTTGGAGCACCATTGGCCCATTTCGTGCGGTCCAGTATTTCTACCTCAAATAGTTTCCCAAAACAATATTCCCTAACCATAATGTCGGGGATGGAGCAGAACATATCCATGTTTGGGATTGAGTTAAGTATTTCCAGGTGTCCCACATGGTCAGCTGGTTTAAACTTGTATTCTAGCTGCAGCTTAATAGCACATCTAGCTGCCACTTTCCTAATAAATATGTGTAAGGGTGAGAGCCCTATAATAGCTTCTAATGCTGTAGTAGGGCAGGTGCGCATAGCACCCGTGATGCCTAGACAGGCAATACGCTGTAGCTTTTGTAGCCTATTTGCCGTTGTTCGTTCAAGAACTTTCGGCCACCAGACAATTGCCGCGTATGTGATAATGGGCCTTACCATCATGATATATAGCCAGTGTATCATTTTGGGGGTTAGACCCCAAGTTCTGCCATACAGTTGCCTACTGGCCCACATGGCTCTAGTGGCACGTTCTGTGGCAGACTTGATTTGTGAGTTCCAGTTGAGCTTCTTATCAAGGACAATTCCGAGATATTTGACTTCATTGGAGTAACTCAAGGTAGTGCCGTTTACGGTTATAGTGTTAAGATTAATCAATCTCTTCCTTGTAAAAGGCACTAGAATGGTTTTACTAGGATTTATAGAAAGACCTTCGAAATTGCACCATTCTGAGACATGTAGAAGTGCGTTCTGCATTCTACAGGTAATGGTAGCGCTGAGCTTGCCACTGATGATGATCGCTAGGTCGTCAGCGTAGCCGATGGCACTAAAGCCTAGGCTGTGCAGACTGACTAACAGACTGTCGACAACAAGTGACCAAAAGAGAGGAGAGAGTACTCCCCCTTGAGGGCAGCCTTTTGCTGCTGTCACAGACACCGACACACCTCCGGAGGAGGATGTAATTATCCGACTTTCCAACATGGCTCTGATCCACTGGTTGGTCGGGTCTTCGATACCTTTGCTTCTGATTGCCTTAGCGATCGAGTCATAGCCGGTATTATCGAAGGCGCCCTCAACGTCCAAGAAGGCACATAGGGCAATTTCCTTGGATCTGAAAGTTTATTCTACCTTTCTGACAAGGCAATGAAGAGCGCCTTCAGTGGATTTACCCTTTCTGTACGCAAATTGACTTGAGTGGAGAGAGTTAGAAGTTTCTAACTGACCTCTAATATGAACATCGATAAGTTTTTCCATGGTTTTAAGAACAAAGGATGTTAGACTGATAGGTCTGTATGATTTAGGCAGTTCGCTTGGCCTGTTGCCATTTTTTGGAATGAAGATCACATTCACCTGTCTCCAGGAGAATGGAATGTATCCCCAGTTGTAACTTGCTCTAAATAAGGCAATAACCGCAGGAAGTATAACGTCTATAACCCTCTGTAATAAGGCTGGGAATATGCCGTCACCCCCGGGGGCCTTGAAAGGTTTGAAAGAGCCAATTGCCCATCTTACCTTGTCTGGACTGAAAATTTTTCCAGATAAGCTGTTAACCCTACTTGTTATAGAGACCTTAGTGTCAGTAACGTTTGAGTAATCGTGTGTTTCACGGAAAGACGAACCTGGGAAATGAACCTGAAGTAAGGTTTTAATTGTATCCGTACGGTCCGTCGTGTAGGTACCATCTGATTTCTTTAGCAAACCTACACAGTTGTTATGATCCTTACGTAGAGCCTTATGGATACGTGCCGCAACCGGCATGTCTGCTATGTCTTCGCAGCATTTTCTCCATGATGCTCTTTTCGATCGTCTCAGTTCTGAGTTATATTCTGTGAGGGCGAACCTATATTCGTCCCACATTTTGGTCTGTTTAGCACGGTTAAAGAGTTTTCTAACCTTCTTCCTGAGTTTAGCAAGTTGGTCATTCCACCAGGGAACCTTACGTTTACACAAGCTGGTTTTACTGACACAACTACTTTGGTAGGAGGTTAGCAACAATTTATTTAGCTGGTATGCTGCTTCATCAAGGTCCCACGTGGACTCAATTGTCGAAACAAGCATATCCGTCTTAGAGAGTACAAGTCCTCGATACATTTTCCAGTCCGTCGACTTGGGATCGTACCTGTTTGGGGCCTGTGTCGATTGACCTGGTATGTCAAACCTAATGTGCTGGTGGTCTGACAGTGAGGCTTCATCTGACACATGCCAATTTACAATGAAATTAGAAATAAATGAGCTAGCAAGAGTGAGGTCAATTACCTCTTCGCGTATCGCATTTATAAAGGTTGGTTTATAACCTTTGTTTAGAATATCAACATTACTACTAAGGACGCTAAGTGGGAACCATGTTTATAAAATCCCTTGGGTTTAGTTTAAAAGTGGTTAGTGGGTTCTTGGATTTAGAACATCTCGATCTCAGGCATGGGAACATTTTTGTTTGCTGAGCGTAATTTTTTTATAATATCACTTTTGACATGAACACTTCCTTTTATTCACTAAACTCAAATTGAAAGCAAAATTTGGTCAATGAAAGTCAGAAAATGTTAACTGCTCACAGAAATGTATGGAATCACACAGAGGTCAAGACCGAAATCGTAGCTCATCGAACTTGTTATTGAAAAAATAAAAGCTCTTTTTGTTTAATCAAAACTTTTTCTAGTATTGCTCAAATGTCAAAGTGTGTAGTACAAAAAAAAACCACATCAAGCGGTGGCGGATAATCCTAAGTACAAAAAGTTGAATGACACATTAATTAATTTTAATAATACAAATTCATTGAGTTATTTGATTTTTTTTTTCTCCGCAAAAAACCAACTCATCTTTTTATTAATTGATTCAAATCTGGAGGAAAAAAAATAATTTTCTATTCTGTATCCGTCTGTCTATCTGTGTCACCATTTTCGGCCATGAGGAAAAAAAATGAAAAGGCCTACTAAAATCAGTAAAATCTTAAAAAAATATTCATAAAAAAAACATAGCCTGGGTGTAGTACAAATAAAAGATACTTATATACAATAATATTAATACAAGAAAAAAAGATTTCCACATGCGCCTGGGCTGTTGTTGTTTTCGTCGCTGTTACGTTATCATTTGGGCCACAAGCCCCAACCAACAAACATAATGATTTCAAAAATCGTGTATGTGTGTGTGTGGATCAGTGACGATGACTTTTTGATTCCATGCGAACTGATGCAGAGTTAGCTCTTTTTTTTGTGTAAATAGATAAACTAGTAGGGTTGCAGTTGCGGATAGACTATCTAATGTCGTTTTCGATTGGTAATCCAGAAGCGTCCGGAAGAAATCTCCGCGATTCTGAATTCAAATCCAGAAGCAAATTTCTCTTCTTTTCAGTAGAAGAACTGTCAATTAAGTGCCAATCGAACGCTTTCAGAAGCGTTCGGATTGCTTCCGGACGGTTCTGGATTACCAATCGAAAACGACATAAATGTGTATGGTCAGGCAAATTTGACGACCGACAAACCGTTTCCCAGCTAGATACTCTACTCTTTAAGTTGGGTGTTTGTTTTGATTTTTAATTTTATCTATTTTTATTGCAATCTTGAGTATTTGGGTGTTAACCTTAACCGATATTAAAATAGCCCTTAGCAATTTTTTTTTTAGAATAGAATGTAATCGGTTCCGTTTTGAATTTTAATCGGTTTTCGAATAGCGTTCAAAGAGCGAATAACAGATCAATAATTGCTGGAACATGGGACAGGGACTATATTTTATTGGGAGATTTTGAGTTGAATTTACGGATAATCGGAGATTAGATTTTTGTAAGTCTTAGTAGGTGTAGGACCATTCACGAAATGAGAGACAATTGACGAAAAAGATATAATTTCACATCGACTCTCTTTGTGGGCTTATAGAAATTTTTGTTTCGAAAAATTTCCAATGTAAAATCGAAATCATTTTCTCAAAAATAAAAATTATTAACTACCCGGATGTGTTTCACTCTTCCCCCCATTTGCACACTGGCTATTCTTTCCATTGACATATTTTTGAGGGAACAATTACAATTTGTATCCAAACATTTTAATTTTAATTAAGACTTTTTCGAAGGTCATCAATTCAGACTCCTTTTAGTATTTGAATTCCCGCTGACAATTATCTGTATAATATTCCTCTGAGAAATGCATTTCTGTCTTTTGTGATAAAAAGTAAACCTCCCGATCAATCCCCCAATTACCTACCACTTGTACCAAATATTGAATAGAACAGAGAGGCGATGTCACATCATAACTGAGTCTGAAATGCCTTCTGATTTCCCTTTTCTCTCTGGTTCCAGGAAGACTATAATGGTTTTAGTTCCACATACAAATTTTCTCCATTTTCTAACAATTTCCTTACATCACGCCACAGTTAAAATTTTGTCAAAGGTTACTTTTGCTAATCTCTCATTCTGACTATTTCTGAGTTAAAAAAAAAAATACCTAAGCCTCACACAATTTCAAAAACAACATCTCGTTCACAACTCTATATTTAGGCCTAAGGCATAGTGAAAGCACGTGCCGTAAAGTTACCGACCTTCGGGCAGATTGATACTTTACTGATTAACAAGTCTGATTACAAGCGGTTGAAAGCGGTGATAATGGCCGCGTGAAAGTTTATATTTTCTTAATACAGGATTTGTTTTTTTTTATAAAGATCATGGATGGAGAATACGTAGTTGGTAGTAATTATCAGGAAAGATTACTAAGCGTAATTTGTATCTTTCTTTCAGAATATTGTATAGCACTCGAATGGCGGACATTACCTGCATATATAAGTACTGTCTGATGACTAGAAGATTAAGGACGCAAAATTCAGGTAGTCATAAATCAGACGAAAATGCTGAACCGCACATAAAAAAAATGTAGACCTACCTAAACAACAACAAATGAGCAAATAATTTTGACATATTTTCAAATATTTTTGAAAATTATGAAAACACCCTTTGTGACAGCCTACATGCATATTTTTCTTACCTGTTGTTCAATATGTAGGAGTTTACAGTTGAATACAAAAACTTTGCTAATCTCATTTCAAGGTTCGGTTCATGCCGCGAAAATTTGAAAAGATGGTTTATGATTGATGGAAATACACGTACATTTGAAATATTCTCTCTAAGGACATAGTAATCAAAAATTGGTCCAACTGCGGTAGCCTTCGCTTTACAAAACACTAATCTGCATATAATAATGTGGGCTATGATCCGGCAGATGGACTATGGACAACATTTTCACACAAAGACATATCCTGACAAAAGACCAATGGATTTCAAGTCGAAACTCACTACCTTTTCATCGACTTCAAAGCCGCATATGACAGCATTCATTGTCAACAATACTAGAATTGGGGATGACCGTCAATTGCGTGCTGTGCACTGTTGGAAGTAACTGTTCCAAACTACTTTAATGAAGCTCAATATTCCGGGAAGACCCCACTTTCATGTCAATTATTTAATCTTGTTCTAAAGCAGATCGTGCTCAGGGCAGGTGCAGGCACAATCTTCAACAAATTCGCCCAGCTTCTAGGTTATGTGGACGATATCATTCGTGATTAAGGAACAGGCGAAACTGGTTGGTCTTCAAGTAAACGAGAAAACGACTAGAAACATATCCAACCTTCATTTAACTGCTACCAAGTAGAAACCCTCTTTTTTGGTGCAGTGATGGAGAAGCGCGAATGGAGGTGAATGCTCCGGCCCGGAAGATCATCGTATACAAACCCGAGGGACGGCACAGTAGAGAAAGATCGCGACTCAGTTGGCGCAGGCAAGTGGAAGAGGACCTTAATCAACTTAGCGTGCGAAACTGGAGATAGCTGGCCAAAGATCGTGCTGGCTGGAGACGCTTGTGGGTTGAGGCCCAGGTCCACCCCGGACTGTAGCGCCACCTCCTGTCCGCCGCAGGGTTTCAAACTTATTCCGCTCATGTCACAAGCAATATCTCTACCAACTAGAGACACCTTGACTACCAACTTAGAATATATAGATTCGAAAGAAGTTTTTTGACAAACTGGTTAATACAAATGCGAAAATCACCAACTGTTTCTATTCCAAACATGATGTTTGGCAAACATAGTACAGGGGCCGAATCGTTCCGTCAACCAACTATAGAATTAAGTCCCATTGTATGAACATAACTAAAACAAAGTCCGTCACGTATTCCTCGTTCACATGTCCCTACCTTGGATTCCGGATTCCAAGACGTGCTATAAAAACCGTGCCATCTTTAGATGAACTCCGACTCCGACATCTGGGTATGGGGATTGCTCTGCTAATTTATGTCGTTTTCCATTGGTTTCACTCGGGGATTCAATCATTCCGAAATCCAATGGAACAAGAAAATGCTTCTGGCTGACTACACTCACGTATTGGTGAAACGTCAAAAATTACTGTATGGCTGCTGCCAGCTGGCTTGTATAAAATACATAAAATGCACTTGTGTAAGTGCTTCTCGAGTGGATTCTGACTTCAAATCAAGAAGCGAAATTCTCTCCTCAGAATCAACAGAAGAGTATTTTTTGCGCCAATGGAACGGTTTCAGAAGTGATTTTCTTGATTCCGGACGCTCCCGGACGGTTCTTTTTGCCCAATGGAAACCGACATTAGAGTTGGCATAATACCTACGAATACCACGAAGTCTACGAGGTTGACGTTACAGTCACTGGTAGTGGTAAAAATGTACATTAGCTCCTTCCCTTCTCGAAATAAACCGAGAATTGCAACGATACTGACGACAAGATTCAAAAAGATGCAAACAGTGACATTTAAGTGATGTCGTCGTCCGACCCAATTTTTCAAAGACAGGTACCTAACCAAAGCATAATAAACTGTGCAGCTGCACTATTCGTCAATCAGTAGTAGTAGATACCATAAAAAGATACAATTTTTTTTGGGAATCATATACCTGACTTTAAACCTAACTAAATCTCCATCATTGAGCCAAAAAAAAAAAAATATAGGCAAATTTACATCATACGACACTATGGATTTAGACCCAAGCAAATGTCAAATACTATCCTCAAATCCAGTTCAAATACATAGCACTTGGGCGCCGACGTCAAACTATCTGCTGTGTCAACAAAACAGCGTGCTAAAAATATTTCAAATCGAATTCCTTGAGATACTTGTTTTCAAAACAAAACCCATCGCCACTTCTTGGCACTCGACCACCCAATCGAGCGTAAATTTAGAGCGTGTTTGTGATATATGCACAGATGATTACAAATCGCGAAACCACTTAAGAATCTGCCCCACATACAAAAGAAGGAAAACCCCATTGAGGTCACAAACAAACAACAGAATTGTTTTGCGGGAAATGAAATTAGGGTCACACCAAAATTGACCTACGACAAATAATAAAACACCATCAAAAATACAATACCGCTTACCTTCCGCGTTATATAGTTCCCGTTCTCCGAAAGAGTGAAATATCCCAAAAGTTTGGAATTGTAGAGTCCTTAGTTAGACATTATTTTCTGTACAGCAGATGTTTCAAAAAATGTTCTTTTTTTTTCAGTCAAAAAATAAAACGTTACACCGAAAAACACACAAAAAAAAAATAATAATAATTATTGGAAAAAAAAATTGTACTGTGAGGAACTTTAGTCAGAAATTAGATCTTAAAATTTACATCTTTCCACGATCAGTCGATGTTATAAATATTTTGTTGTGCTCGGAACCGATGTCCTTGTTTTGTAACGCGTGACGCGTACGATTCAAACGCTATATCCTTCGGCATTCACTTGGTTTATATATTTTTATAGACGATTTTTTGTTATTTTTTTTAACTAAGTAACAACAAAAACGGCAGAGTGTATTACACTGACAACAATGCCCTGCGGTGATATCGTTTCATTCACATTTTACGAAACTATTTCTATATTTAAACAACAAAAATCTATTTTTAAGCACTACTATGTCCCACGCACTTCTGACAACAAATTACTGCACATAGCGGAGTTATGTAGACACAATTTTCTTCTTATATCGGTTTTAGTCGATTAAATTTTATTTCTATGTTCTTTTTTATTTTCTGGAAATTTGTTCCCACTTTCAGTCCGACTTGTTGCTTGTTTCACAGCCAAATGTCAAAAGAAACTTAGCAGTACCGCCACACAACACATCTCACTTATAATTCCCACACTACACTACACACCCTGCTGCCGCGCCGTCACTGATTGACAGCCAGCATGATAATAGCTCACAGTCACAGAGGCCACATGCAGGCAGCAAGTAAGACAAAAAAAAAATTGTAGAAAAACAAGATGACAACAACAAAAATCAAAATCTAAGCACTGCTGGGCGGAATCCAGGCAGGCAAATAGCAAATAGTCCCTTATAAATTATGGTGGTGGTCAATCCGAATCGTTTACACTCGCTCATATGCTGATCGCATTCTATGAGCGATCAACAATTTCCTTATCAATTCTTCTACTATTTTTGTCGGAGAGGGAGGAAATACATTCACAAAAACAACAATCACTGCAGCCAGCAGTTTAAAATTGAAATACTAACCGCAACCGCAAGCAAACCACGAGAGTCCGAAAAACATATTGAAAATTTCGAAAAAGAAGGGGAAAAGGTCAACAAGTTTTGAAAATTCGAAATCAGTAGGACCAGACGCACATCGCTTCTATAAATAGGAACAGTTTGTATTTTTATACACGAATTTCGTGAATATTTCTTTATTTTTCCGGGCAAACAATAAACAAAAAAAAAAAGTAATAATCTGCTTTGCCGCCGCTACTGTGATTAGGGGCGCGGGTCAGCACAGATTGGCCGAAGTTTTGAAAACAAACAAATTGTTTTGGGAGCTGGCGCTGATGGGGGCGGCGCGGCGCGGCGTCGTCGTCGGTCAGTCCAAGGTGCGAGTGTTTTATGGTTTTCGGCATCGGATGAAGTCATCCGGATAAGGATGCGCAAGGGCGTAGGAGAGATGTGAAAATGTGAAAATGCATTTGATTTGTCGGTAGTAAAATGTTGGAAACCCCTAGGTTTTAGTCAATGATACCCATATATACTCTGTCATATTTGCAGTTTAAAGAGGGTTTTTCAGGATTAGGCACGGTGCTGCCACATATATGGTGGCGGGTGAACTCCCTGGGCCAACGGCAGCCCAGGTGGGTTGTGACATCGGAATATCCGGTCCTTTTCGACTAAGAGGTGGTGGTTGCGGGTTCGAATTTCTGCGACGGAGTAACTTCCTTTCGACGGTAACAAAATTGTTACCAAGCAACGGCAATCCGTTATACCAAAATAGGATACCGAAATGGGAACAAGCAAAACTGAGAGGCATTCGCCTTAATCTCTCACCCGAAACCAAATACCTGGGTATCGTGTTCAACTCCAAATTATACAGGAAACGGAATACGGAGGAAAGAATGAAGAAAGGACTAAATGCTTTTTACGCCTGCACGAAGGCTTTCGGGAAGAAGAGGGGCTTACAAGCGAACATAGTGCACTGGATGTTCACCGCGATCGTACGACCAATTCTGACCTACTGCTCAGTTGTGTGGTGGGAGGCTGTTAACACTACATCCTGCCTTAAGAATCTGAACAAGGTACAAAGAATTGCTTGCGTAGGTATAACGGGTTCACTAAAATCTACAACACAACTGGGTCTAGAAACGCTGCTGAACCTACAACCCATCGAACAAAATTTCGAAGCCCGAATCATTCGGTCACTCACACATACTTCACATCTTTGATCAAAGCGGCCTCATGCCACTCGCACAGACTACAAGAAACCGAGGTATGGCTTTGACAAGAAATTTACAGTCTTTACAGAATGGCTCTCCCCGAGTACAATCATAAAAGGTATACCCTTCTTCACAGATGACTCAAAGACGGAGAATGGAAGGGGAGCAGGAGTCTTCTCAGAAGAATTAAACATCAGCCATTCATACCAACTGGCAGACCAGTGCAGTGTTTTCCAGGTAGAGATCTACGCGGTTAAGAAAGCAGCTCAAACTATGTCTTCGCGAGGGAACTACCGGCAATGGAAATTACCTTCTGCGTGGACAGCCAAGCAACACTTAAAGCGATTAACCCAATCTGTAATCCTGTGCTGGGTTCCTGGACATGCTGGTGTAGAAGGGAACGAGGCAGCAGATAAACTGGCCAGATGCGGCTCTGAAATGGACGTACTATTAGCTGACAGACAAGTATTACCCAGCTTTCAACGCAGGTAAGGGCTTCATTGACAATATCACATAAAACTTGCCTAAGGTTCGAAACACACATGCGATGATGTGAAGCACACACATTTTGCGACTAAACAGTCGCGCGATTGAAATCGCATGTGTGTTTCGGGACTAAAGGAACGATGGAACAACACTATACTATAACTCGTAGCTTGTGGCCCGCCATTAACAATAAAAGGAACAAAGATCCTAACATCTTTTGTTAGAACCCAAATCCGAGTTCTCGTCGGGGTAATAACCGGACACTTCATCATTGGGAATATGGCCAAAAGACTAGGTATCTTCACAAATGACTTCTGCAGAAGTTGCAGATATGAAGAGGAAATAGAATCTGTGGAACATCTCCTTTGTCACTGCCCAGCTCTCCAAGAACGCCGCTACTCTTCTATGGGAGCACGGTTCTTCGACGGCTTGGAAGATCTAGCAACGATACCGATCAGATTTTCAGATTTAAAAAGATTCATCAACAGAAATGAATGGTTTCGTTAGATGCATCATGCATGTCCCATCATGTACTACAAATCACAATGGGCCTCAATGGGGGTCTACCCCGATATCTCGAAAAAAAAATCTCGAAAGCAAAAATCTCGAATGTAAAAATCTCGAAAAAAAATCTCGAATTTAAAAAATCTCGAAAAAAAAATCTAGAAAGCATAATCTCGAATGACAAAAATCTCGAAAAAGAAAATCCCGATACATATCGGGGGGGCATGCTGCCCCCCTGCAACCCCCCTGCTTGGGTTTACTGTCTAGCTATGGGATGGGTGCAAAAAAAAAAAATCTCGAATTTACTTTTTATTTTCGAGATTTTTTCGAGATATAGTCTTTCGGGATTTTCGTACATTCGAGATTAAAAAAAAAACTTTTCGAGATTTTTAGCCTTCGAGATTTTTGTCATTCGAGATTACGTCATGATCCCCCTCAATGGCTTCTGGGTGAAAATTGCATAAAACTGCCCCTCTAACTTAACCTAACTAACCTAACGTGAATTCTGGATGATCCAAATGTTGACGTCCAGAGCAAACGAAATGAGGACAACGAGCTTGTGCTCGTGCGATGCCACGCTCCACAAAAAAGAAGGATGACGCAGACAAAGAAGTGATTACATGGCGATCGACGCCCGGTATGGGCCTAGTGTCTTGGATGTCCCGTATCAGATAGTGGTAGCCAAAGTACGGATTCATATTTCCACCACGCAAAACTGCCAGAAATGGTATAGCGATCGCGTATCCCTTAACCTCCCATCAAACACATCATCAACATTAAGTGCAATGAATGAATGGGAGCACTGCCAACGTGCCAGAGGCAGTGTTCTATACCAGAGGGTGAAACGATCTTCCCAAAGATATAAGGCACCAGCACAAGTATGCAGAGGTGATCATCAGGAGAAAATATCGGTAGATTTGGAATAAAAATCACTGCGGAGACAGCCAATAATCGAACTGTCATCAGATATTAGATACACGCATCGTTTTTAAATATGCCAAAGATGGCCGTACAAGTACATACTAAATAGGAGTATATGTACATGTAGAGTACCTAAATGATTTTAAGCTATGTCTATGTGCTTACTCTGTTTATATCCCGGAAACCGACTGATTCACATTTTTGTGAGTGCAAAATCTAGTAAAAGTGCTGCTCGTACTCATTAAGCTCTGCCTCCACAATATTCTTCAGAGCTAAGATTGTAATAGCGATGTCAATCCTACTGGGTGCGCGGTGCGTGTTCAGGTAGTCGTCACCTTGGGACGCAAAGATTCGTCTTAATCTTACACCTCGTTATGCCACTTGAATAGTTGGCTAGCACTGCTGCGGTTTTGCTTTTTTGTTTCGCTCCTCCTTCCTCGATTTGCCTCTGGGTCTCCTTGAAAAACAGCATGTCATAGTCGCCTGGACTGACAATTCGTTCAGCACCAGATGTGGACATTGACAAAACGATCTGCGCTCGACTGTTTCTCTTCTTAAAGTTGGACCGTCATAAAGGGTTTCGACGCACTGAGGTACTATCAACGGATCGATGCTAAATGTACGTCCATATACCTATCTGTTTGTGACAGTTTGTGTATCTACGTATGAATTTGTATCTTTGGTGAGGCCAATTTCGAGATATTAATGGGCTGGGAATAGCAATCAGTTGGGAAAGTCGGTATCGTCCTTACAGAGCACCAACACCAGCCAATGCTTACACATTGTAAGCAAGGACTCTATGAATCGACTTGTTGGATGAAGGAAAAATCGCATGAACCATTTACTTGACTCAATTCTTGACAGAACCCCTATCTCCATTTTATTTGTGAATCAGTCTTTAATTTTATATTTCTGTTTAACAACCCCATCTATCGTTACTATTTTTAGTATCGAATTTACACTGTCTACCGACACTCACGATACCACTTACAACACTTAATTAATAAATGATTGATGTGAGATAGTGCATTACGTGATCGCATAGAGACAAAGTCCATACCCAATTGTATCTGACCCCCACAGCTCTTAAGCATCCATTGTGGTCTATATTACGTTGATGATTTAGATACTGTGACCTATATACTATGTTTGACCTAATAAAAACTGGCCGTACATGGTGAAGAGAATTATTGTCTTTGAGTGTTGTTCTAGACCGTTTTCGTTACGGTCGGTTATTTGAAGGAGGAATACATTCTTGTGAATAAGTACAGTTTAGGATGAACTGCCTTGATTGGGTTTTGGATTGGTAAATAGTTTTCTTTTTACTTCTCTCGGGAAGACCGAACCTATATAACACTTCGAACCCACTCGGGGCTGATTTCAAATAGGAGTTACTTTTGCACCTAAATTGCAGTAAATATATCTCTAGAAAACAGGTTCCAATTTTTGCTTGACGTGTAGCCAAAGGAGGTTTAGGAATGGTGATAAACAGTGGTTGTCTGCCTTGCACGGTTCGGTATAGAGAATTCTACCCGAAATGGATGTGACAATATTGCACCTGCTTACGCTATAACCCTCAAAGATAGATAAAGAAATCGGCCGATATACTTTTATTTAGGAAGATGGTTTACCAAATATCAGGGGACGCCATAGGAAGGGTCGCTCACGCTACAAGTGCCAAAAGAGTGGAGACTAGCTGTAGTCGTAGCTACAAATATTGACAAGAAAGCAAAGTAGTCATATAGTCGCAAAACGATTGCCGCGTCATCTGAAACTGTCCTTAACGTTATTGTTATCTCTTGTTGGTAGTCATTGCGCGAGCTCACACTGGAGACACGTATCTTCGAAAATAACATTCTGCTACAACATCTTGCCTCCGAGGGGTTCCATGTTCAACACAACCCAGTCAAAATCCAAAAAAACGTTCACATTTATTTTCCACTATTTTCCCATATTTTGAAAAAGTCTGACATCGCTTCTCAGTTCAGTCGATCGTAACCGATCCAGCAGCTGCTTAATGTGCATCATGTAGAGCGTCTAATAGGGCAAGAAGAGAACCCACGTCCTGTCAATAAAGATTCGGTTCCACCACCTGGTATAGAAGAAGTTGGCTTAGCTATAACAAAGCTTACGAACAAAAAGGCCGTATGCTCTGATGGTTTACCAGTGGAGATCTTTAAATACGGTGGTGATGTTTTGGTAGGGAGCATGCACCGAATCATCAACCAAGTATGGGTAGAAGAAAACATGCCCGATGACTGGACAATCAGCTCCATATGCCCCATCTACAAAAAAGGCGATCCTATGTCTTGCAAGAACTATATCGAGGCATATCCCTGCTTAATGTCGCATACAAGATCCTATCTAACGTACTGTGTGAACGTTTAAAACCGTTCTGCAACACACTAATCGGCACGTACCAGTGTGGCTTCCGGCCCGGCAGATCGACTATAGACCTTGGCCTTAAAGTGAATGAGGAAAAGACTAAGAACATGCTATGGACAAAATGTCACTATTGATAGCAATAATTTCGAGGTAAGGTAAGTTCACCTACCTCGGAGTAAACATGAACTCCACGAATAACACCGTTGTGGAGATGCGAGGAGGGCGAATGGAGGAGAAGATACAACCGCTAACTCTATGAGTTGTACCAAGATGTGGATGTAGTTCAAAAAGGCAAAACACTTCGACTACATTGGCTCGGCCTCGGCCACATCGAGCGAATGGACAATAATGCTCCAGCTAAGAGGATCTTCGAATCCCAGCCCATAGGCTCAAGAAGACAAGGAAGACCGAACCTCCGTTTCAAAGACCAAGCCATCGCGGATGCCAGAGGGCTTGGTCTCGACAATTGGAAGCAGCGTGCCCGGGATCGTAGAGGATGGAAGGCACACCGAAAATTCTAGATCAAACTCGGTCGGAACTGAGCACATGGGTAATTATTTCATATTTAGTATGGGGAAGTAGAGAATAATGTTTTCCGAAAATTGTCCGCTATCAGAGCTTTCACTGTAACCTTTTGGAGTAATTTTTTGATGGTTTATTTGTCGTAAATTCTCTTTAACTATTTGTATTGGCCTTAAAACATTGACAATTTAAGATACTCGTCAAAAGATCGAAAATATTTCTGTGTGAAGTATTAAATTGCACTCTTCGCTCTTGAGTTGATCTTTTCGAAAACTAATATAATTTCTTGAATTAGCCTCAGACCAATAGTAAATTTTACCAAAATGTTAGCACCCGGAAAAACCTTTTTTTAATAAATTAATATAGGTATCTCAGAAGAGTGCAAAAAGATACAGCTTGAATTCTGCGTATGGTTTAATAACAAATCTTTGTAATTTCTGCTCTGGAACTATTCGTGATTTGTTTGTAGCTCTATACATTCGTATTCGAACTACATACAAAGACTTTTTTTTAACTTTCTCGTGTACGCAGTAAGTGAAAATATTGTTTTCGTACAAAATTTTGAACTCGAGATTTTAACCAATTCTGACATTACGGAAAATGTATCTCGCAATTCCACCCGTCCTTTCGCCTGTCCATCTGTCTGTCTGTCCCCATAGGTCTAAAGGGCTGGAAGGATTTGTTTTAAACTTCGTATTTATAATTTATGGGCTTACAATTCGATACACCTTTTATATTTTTGTATTTTAGCCCTAATAGGGCCCATACACGACACAGACACGTCGCTGCAGACCTTAAGTCTGTGCAAACATGCCTTCGCCACACACGGTGCAGACAATCTGCACAGACATTAGTTTGTATCATTTCGTCGTGGTCGTCGGATCGCAAAAATGGCGGATACTGCCTGCCGACTTCTTTTATTTTTGCCGAATAAATGATGAAAATTTAATGAAGATGCTACAAAAAGTAGGTCCATTAATAACTAAACAAAAAACTGTAATGAGGGAACCGATTCTGCAAGCGAGAGGCTTTCAATTCAGTAACGCCGTGAATTTTCTCGTTCGTCTGTGCAAAATTCACCATACACGATACAGACATGTCGTTGCAGACCAAGAAAAATTCAAAAAATTTTGAATTCACGCAGACGGTCGCTGCAAACAGTCGACATGGATACACACGACACAGATGATCTGCGCAGACATGTGCACAACAACAAAATATATTGGTCTGCAGCGACGTGTCTGTGTCGTGTATGGGCCCTATAATACGGTAGTTCGCTAAAAAGTCGAATAACGGTTCTTTTGAAAATTGCATTTTTCTCGAAAACAGTATCTAAGGCACATATTCGCTTTGATCAAAAATACGTGATTAAGGTACAATTTTCATTCTTAGCATGTAACGAAACGTTTCCGTTCGTCACACTTTTATGTGACATAAGAGATTTTCATTCGTCACTTATAAGTCACACTGACTAAGTGGACGAAATTGCATGAGGACCCGATTGAAGTTGCCATTCGGGGAGACTTGTCTACGTATTGATCGTACCAATCTAGTGTACCATATAAGGCTCCCGTATAGAAGCTGACCTCGGACAGTGTTCTAAATTTTTGGCGGCTAACTTTCCTTTGGGGAGCTGGCCATGCATTAGCGGTGTCAGCACCTTTGGCTGCCCTCCTTTATATCGGAGCCACGTTTGCTTGCCGTTGGGTTGGTTCCTGAAATAAAGAGTACCTCTTAAACAAAGTTTGGTGTTTCTTTGGGCAAGTCCTGGATCCGGCGAGCAAAACATCGGCCTCACATCACAAGCTTGATGGCAAACTTAACTTTTGCTCTAAAAGAACTGTGTCTTTCCTTTTCCACGCCAATCATAAAGGAAAGCTTTAAAAATCTGTTCATATATCATATTTTGAAAACCTCATTTTCGATTTGGATAAAAATGTAACTGGTAGGTAATGCTTAGATATATCCTGAGTAATACATTGTACTCAGTTTTTAGTTAAACAGTTGAATTGCTTTTCTAATCAAACATTGTAATATTTGTTGTAGGTAATACATATTTCCAAAATTCAATTTTTTAAGTTTTTTTACTTAGAAACAAATTGGTCAGCTTTGAAGAGCTCCATAATCAAATGAGTTTTCGGAAAATTATTTTGTGTACTGGTTTTGAAGCTTTGTTTATATGCTTTTTAGAAATCAATAACAAAATATATAAGTATATAATAATAAAAAAAGATTACCATTTTGGACCACAGTGCGGCACAGTTCGAACCCCAGGGAAGAGTACCAACACACCCATAAACAAAAGCAAACCATATCAGAGTTTTTAGTCCTGTCCTGATGCAAAGAACTTGAGTTCCTTTCTTATCAAAATATCAAAATACCTCTAACTTTGAAATACTTCGACGGAGTATGTAAATATTGTTCACTATCTGTCCCTTAGCTAAATATTTTGAAGCTCTTTCCACTTGAACTGCAAACACTGTACGATACGAGTAAGCACGCCAATCAATTTAAATCAATTCTCAATTTTCTCTAAACGCACGCCAGGCTTTCTCGAAATTATTCACTTTAAATCCAAAACTAATCAATTTTATTCTCACACATTCCACATTCCCATATGTTTATATTACAAGCCTGTTGATTCATTTGATTCACTTATGTAAACAAGTTGTTTTTCCAAAATAGGGAATATCATCTTCAAATATCACGTTGAAAACATGTTTTCGAAAACTAAGCGACACGCGGCGTTTGTCAACCTCCATAAAAGATAAAACTCATTGGTGAGTGAGAGTACCCACACCCAACGCAGTAAATGAAGACTGCAAATCGAATGTAGGTACTGTTACTGTAAACGTAATTGCAATCGCACTCGCAAGTCGCAATGACCAATGACACCATCATCGCAGCTGTTTTCTACAATTTTAACCTGACTTTCTTGAGGTATTTACCAAAGTCCATTGTTCCCGACTTGATTGTGTGTATCTTTGTTTCCATCGTGTTTTCCTGTTTTGTTGTTGAATTATTCTTATGGGATCCCTTATAGCACAGCTGTTTGACCCGAAAGGCATTTATCAATAGATAGGTTATCTCCATCTGTATGTGGTGTTCTTGTTTAAGGGCATTTAATGAGTTCATAGTATTTTGTTGTTGTTTCAACATGAGTACGAGTATATTTGATGAGCGAGATACGGATATATGAATTTGATTTGTTTTGGGAGGTACATATTTTCCATGCAATAAGGAAATAGCATTTAGGTATAGCCCTTTTCAATTAAATTTGTTACAGAACTGATTTTAATGCTGACTTCAATTTTGAATCCTTGTGCTAAGAGCCTAAAGTTTGCGGGTTCAAAACAAGTCATCATTGCATTAGTTTTCAAAGATGTCTACTGTGCTTCTACTTATAGGGTTTGCCTGTGAAACGAGCCGGCGGTCGGAAAGCGCTTCGTCTCTGTACATCGCTTTAGCGCAGCCTTCACTCCAGCCGCTTCTATACAATAGAAGTTATCTATGGAAGCCCAAAGACCAATCCCATTCTAAGCCCTTGATTAATATCGTTTACAGAATGACTATCCTCACGCGATGGCTTTAATAGAATCAGATCTTGGAGGAATTCGGGATTATATGGCGCCCAACGCAACGTGGGCCTAGGAGGAGTTCCAGAAATGTCGAATCTCAAGAGACCCAATTTTGAATTTTTTTGTCTAAAACGGCGCCCAACGCGAGCCTAGAAGGAGTTCCAGAAATGTCGAATCGCAAGAGACCCTAGGCCTAGCTTCTCACAAACACTCGTTTGTGTGAGTTTTTATTTTTGGGACGAATGGAGGGGACCTACAATTTTATGCCGAGTCCGAACGGCTGAACGAGAAACTTTTTCAGGACAGTTATACTTCTCTGATGTTTGTCAGAGGTTCCCGAGAGATGGCGCAGTGGAAAACATCTTAAGATTTAATTTGTGATTTTCCGGGGATCGAACATGGGACTGGGACTAACTAAGCCACTGCGCCCACCGAGCCTAGGAATATTCCACTCCAAATGTTCGCAAACTCAATACACAATTATAGCGTGGATTCTTCATGGCCTCGCGCTGGGCAGAATCTTAAAACAAAACATTGAAAAAAAATTGTTAAAGGTGGCGCCCAACGCGAGCCTAGGACTATTCCACTCTAAGTGTTCTCAAGCCCCACTACCTACCGAACATTATATAGGGCGGATTCCTCCTCGCGTTGGCCAGAATTGCACACCAAAAACGTCAAAGCACGAGAGACATAATTTTGACAATATTGGCCTAAGACGGCGACCAAGGCGTGCCTAAGAACAGTTCACCCTAAATGTTCGTAAACTCAATACACAATAATAGGGTGGATTCTTCATAGCCTCGCGCTGGGGCAGAATCTTAAAACAAAACTTCGTAGAGTGAGAGAACTTATTTAAACAATAAACTAATATAGTCTAAGATGGCGCCCAACGCGAGCCAAGAAGGAGACCAATCCAAATGTTTGCAAAACAATACACAAGAGAACAATTTTCTCCCAAAAAAGCGCATCTCTAAGTACCAAACAAAAAAAAAACGCAGCCCTCAAATGAACTGTTTTGATTAGCAATTAAAAGTTGATACCCAAGCCTTTCTGATTTTTTTTTATTTTTATTGTCGCGCCTGAGACATTTGTGGGTGATAAGTGTGCTAGTTGCTGTTCAAAACTGCTATGGGAGGGAAATTCTATTATTATTGTTACGCTTTCGATTTGTAATGTACTCGTAGTATTGGACTTGGATCTGTTGTTGTTATTGTTGGTTTCTTGTTCGTTCTTTTTCCGATCTGATTCACATATTTTTCTTAAGTTTTGAGGTTAACTTAATCTGTTTGGTACCTTTCAATGACCCCCTTTGTGAAACAGAAATAGATGTTGTAATTTTATAGGAGCCGATGTTGTCCAATAGCAATCATTTCGTAATCATACGAATGGACTGTACAAAATGTGTCGGAGACGACAGTTGACAGTTGAAATTTAGGTGGGGTTACGCATGTCAAGTGATGGAAACGTAAACAAGTACAGAATTATAGGACTTGGGCGTCTATGTCTCCATTGAATAATTGGAATTGGAATACATTCATCGGACATTTTCGAACAATACTTATGTTATATTATATTATCACAAAGCCCTTGAGGCTGTTAAAATACATATTTGTTGCTTAGAAAACTCTTCAATATAAGACAAGACACAAAGTGAGCTTTTGATTGCAGTCCGATTTAGACCTGCGATTGCGGAATTATTTCAAATATAAGAACGGATATATCGAATACTCTGAACGCTCAAAACATGAGTTCAACAAATAGCGTAACACCCAAGCTCGTTATCATGTGTTTACGTCGTCGTCGCGACGGGCTGGGGCCTGTAACACAATACTACAAGTACCTGTAGTACAAGTGATTTTATACAAGTGTATCACATTTCTGTAACACGAAAATACTAGTCGACTGGCACTTCTACAAGTGTAGCGGGCAAATAATACAAGACATCCTGCAACTCGCTTTACGTAAACTAGTCTCCTGGACCGACAGCTGCGGTCTTAGCGTCAACCCGACGAAAACGGAGTTAGTCTTATTTACAAGGAAGATTAAGCTTCCGGCTGTCAATCCCCCAATACTCAATGGAGTTCCACTCGAGTTCATTAGCAGCGCTAAATATTTGGGGCTGAGGTTGGACAGGAAGCTCCTATGGAGAGAAAATATTGCCGAACGCGCTAGGAAATCCCTAGTGGCTCTATACTCCTGCAAAAGGGCCGTCGGCTCCAGATGGGGCCTTCAACCCAATATCATGCATTGGCTTTATATTGCGGTCATAAGACCGATAACTCTCTATGGCATCGTTGTGTGGTGGCCGGCCTTGAACAAAAGTTCCAATCTAAAGGTCTTAGAGAAGATTCAGCGCCTGGCATGTATGTGCATCACGGGCGCACTGAGGACATCTCCAACCGCCGCTCTGCAAACCATGCTTAACTTACTTCCACTAGACATCGTCAGCAAAGAATATGCCACAAACGTGGCTATTAGACTAAGGGAAGGGAAACACTGGAGAGGGCAACCGTGTGGGCACGCCAGTATCCTCCTACAGACGATCCCCCTGCCCACTGAAACCGATTATCTGCCTACGAAAATTAGCTTCGAAAAAGGCTTCATCCATGAAATACCGGACAGGAACCAATGGGTTTCACAAAATGTCCTACATAAATCACTGTCAATTTTCACAGACGGTTCCAAGACATCAGAGGGAGTGGGCGCCGGAGTCTTTTCAGAAGAATTGAACCTGGGCCTCTCCTTCAGTCTTCCAAAACACTGCAGTGTCTTCCAAGCCGAAATTACAGCTATTCGTCAAGCCACAGCGTGGCTGTCGATTAATACGGTATCACAAAGGGATATCGTCATATACATTGATAGCCAGGCTGCAATAAAATCCCTAATATCCAGCGAAATACGATCTAAGGCGGTGGAAGATTGCCGCGTATCTCTTAACGAGATAGCTGGACAGTACAACCTCACCCTCTGCTGGGTTCCTGGTCACTGTGACATCCCAGGGAACTGTGCAGCGGACGAACTAGCAAGGCGAGGCTCCTCTGGCGTGGACAGTATAAGTCTGCACAACGTGTATACACCACTCTCCCACGCTAAACAAATAATCCACGCGGACGCAGCTAGCAGAGCAGTGTTCAGATGGAAACATTTAGGATACTGCGAGACTGCCAAGCTCACCTGGCCAGCTCTGGACGCTAAGCGATCCAAGGAGCTTCTTCGACTTAAAAGATCCAGTATCTCGAAAGTCGTCAATGTGATCTCCGGACACTGCATATTAGGCAGACACGCGCAAAGGCTCGGTCTGCCTTACAATGACTTCTGCAGAAGCTGTAGAGACGAAGAGGAGGACGAGTCCGTCACTCACTTTCTTTGCAGTTGCCCTGCCCTGGCCAATCTAAGAAGGGCCCACTTAGGAAACTATTTTCTCAACGATCTCAGTGATCTAGGTAACACCAGCGCCGCTAACATTCTTAGCTTTATAACCGGCAGCAAATGGTTTACATGAGTAGCCAGTAAAAGAAACAGCTCCCCAAATCCCAGTGGTATGCACAATGGGCCGAATAACGGCCTAAGTGTTTTCTCTCATCGAGAGCCACTTAAACTAAACTAAACTAAACTAAAATAATACAAGTGGGAAATTTAGTGTTTATCCTGTTTCCGTAACTCAGAACTACAAGTGTAGAAAAAAAATAAATCAGACTTGTAGACTAGTAGATGAAATCTTACATGTGATTCAGGACTTGTAGAGGCTTTAATTAGGCATGAATATTAAATGTTTTTAATGGATTATTTCAATAAATTTTTTCATCGTGATTATATCCGTTCTTTTAACCAGAAAAAGAGTTTCAAACGTCAATGTTTCTAGATTTATGTTCCCTGTTTAGGGAAATGCATTGCTGCTTGAATAATACCTATAGTGTTAAAAAGTAACAAATTTTAGAGACAATTTTTTTAATAAAGGACATTAATTTTCCATTCATTAAGATTTTTATTATTTTACTGAATAAATATTGTCAATTTTGATGGAACATCGTTCGAAAAATTGTTAAGTCTTCGGAAAATGCAGCAAACAATTTTAAAAGTTATAACGATTTTAAATAAAACACATAAAATGAATTTTGCTGGTGGAGATTTTATTATCTGGTCTGACATTTAAATGAATCACCCTTTACTTCTTTTTGGCTTTGAGAGTTAAATGTTCATTGTTGCGCAAATAGAATTCCTATTGCTGCGGATGTACCTAATTATGCGGAAGTCAGCTTATCATTCTTACTAAAGTACAATTTTTATTCTTACTGTTAATGAGGACAAATCGAAATATGTACATATTATGCTATTATTAAGACTCTCAACATCGACGACTCTGGCAAAACGTCACAATAACTTCGAAGTAGTTAAAGACTTTGTCTAATAAGACTTTGTATCGTTCTTACAACTGCAGTTTTTCGACAATTCTGTCAAAAACAAAAAACGTCTCGCATGTACGCCCACCCTTTATTTTGCTGAACAATATTTAGGTTTTGGTAGATACTCCCTTCCATTATTTCATTTTACATCGGAAAATGCATCGGAAAATTAAATAATACTTAAATAGCATTTTTTTTTTATTTTCATGGGTTTTTACAAGCACGGCAATTTTTTTCCAACAGATTTTTATTCATTTTAATGCGTTCGCTTGCTTATATGAACACTTGTACAGAGAGTCTACAAGTCGAGGGAAATTTTTATTTCGTACAACTGTAAAGTTTTTTTTTGTGTTACAGAAATAATCTACACTTGTGAAACTAATATATTCCTACAAGTAACTGTAGACCTGTAGACTTGTAGTTTTGTGTTACAGGCCCCTGGTCTCCAGACAACTATACTTGTTGACGATATACGGTCATCGATGTAGTGAAGGACGAAGTAATCCAAGATGTTCTAACTAACGAGGTTTTAAACATAATTCAACATTTAGGCGGGAGTGGTTTGGTTAGTCTGTTGCAGGTTCAACCAACGGAAAACCATAAATTACACCTTAAGTTTTTTATCCATTGCAGCCACCCCTGGCAAACGTCTGACAAACAGTAGAGAGTATATCACTCTTCTAGGTTAGGTTAGTTTATACATATAGGGGTATGGGGTCTCATACGGCACAAGACACAAACTTACTCACTTGCTTAAGGTGGCGCTACAGTCCGGGGTGGACCTGGCCTCAACCAACAAGCATCTCCAGTCAGCGCGATCTTTGGCCAGCTGTCTCCAGTTTCGCACGCTAAGTTGGTTGAGGTCCCCTTCCACTTGCGTGCGCCACCTGAGTCGCGCTCTTCCTCTACTGCACCGTCCCTCGGGTGTATGGATTCGAAGATCTTCCGGGCCACCCAGCCACCTCAGTCGTTGGACCTTCACTGTTCTGGCTAGGTCGATGTGCCTGTACAGCCCGTAGAGTTCGTCTGTGTATCTCATCTTCCATTCACTGTTTACGCAGGCGGGACCGAAAATTACTCGAAGAAATTTCCTCTCGAAACAACCAAGAGTAACGTCATCCGCTTTTGATAGAGTCCATGCCTCTTCACCATAGAAAAGAACTGGGATTATTAGGGTCTTATAAAGGGCCACTTTAGTTGAAGATGGCTTTGCTACTTAATTGCTTTCATAGCCAATTGAAAAAGCGATTGGCAAGAGTTATTCTTCGCTTAATCTCAGCGCTGGTGTCATTGCCTGAGTTCATAGCGGAGCCTAAGTAGACAAAGTCCTTAACCACCTCAAAGTTATATCTGTCTATAGTGGCATTCTGTACGAGACGTCAGTGTTGGGTGTCCTTTCTTGATGACAGCATATACTTTGTCTTGCCCTCATTGACCGTCAAACCCATCTTCGCCGCTTCCGTCTCAATACTCACGAAAGCGCCAGTGACATCACGCTGCGTTCTACCGATTATGTCGATGTCGTCGGCGTAGGGGAGTAGGTGGACGGACTTTTGAAAGATAGTGCCTCTGGTGTTGGCGTTTGAGTTTTGCACTATTCTTTCAAGAACGATGTTGAAGAAGTCACATGACAGCGCATCGCCTTGTCTAAATTCTTTTTTGACATCGAACGTCTCGGAGAGTTCTTTACCGACCTTGATGGAGCAGCGTGTATTCTCCATTGTCATCCTGCACAAACGGACGAGTTTGGCAGGGATGCCAAAACTAGGCATTTCTCTGTATAGCTCGTCTCTATAAATGTTGTCGTAGGCAGCCTTAAAATCGATGAAGAGGTGGTGGTTATGGATTTAAACTTCCTGGGGTTTCTGCCGCAGTGTGAAAATTTGATCGATGGTGGACTTTCCTGGCCTGAAGCAACACTGATAGGGACCAATCAGGTTGTTGACGAAAGGCTTCAGACATTCACAGAATACGGCAGATAAGATCTTGTGTGCAATGTTAAGATTAATACCTCTGTAGTTGGCGCTGTTCAGAGGGTCTCCTTTCTTGAGGATCGGGCAGACAATGCTGAATTTTACAGATGAGTTGATGTATGCTCCTAACGAAGTCATCGCCTGCCGCTTTGAATAGCTCGGCGGTTAGGCCATCTGCTCAAGCAGCTTTATTGGACTTAAGCTTAGATATGGCTATCTTCACTTCGTCCAGTTCGGGTGGACGGAATTGTTGGTCTTCATCGTCCAGGTTGAATGGTTCATTCTGCCTGACAGCGGAATTGTGGTTTTGGTGGTCGAGTGAAACCAGGAACATCAGAGGCGGCGTCTCTGATGGCTTTTTGGCAATGTTGCCACTGGTCTTCAATACTTGATGCTGGCTGCATAAAACCTCTTGCAGTAAACTAAGAAGTACCTGCCCTTCTACTGCAATATATTGCCTCGCATTTGCACAGTATATGTTTTATATCTTTCTCGGCTTGGTGGTCATTACAGAACCTGCAATTGTCTGTGCCACTTGGCAAGCTTTCTAAGAAGACAGTGGCCTTAAAATATTCCGCTCAGTGTCCTGAGTTGTTCCTCTAGTTTGAAAATGTTCCTACATCTTTTACGATGGAATTGAGGCCAAAGTGCCTTGGATACGGCGTGCTCGATAAGGCCTGACCAACTCCGGTCGGCTTCCTTTGTTATTTTATTCCTAATAGCGCCCTTTATGATTCATGGTCCTGATACCCCAGCACAGTCTTACTCGGTTCTGACTGCATAATGCCTTCAGCATTTTGCGACGGTTCCTGACTATTCAGAATTGATGTTCGTAGATTCCAGTGCCTACAGTGATCCAGGGAGGCTTATATGAAGGGTCTTATAGTTCTCAATATTTCGCCACTGGTGCTAATTCTTCAAGAGAAAGTCTCACCCGGTTAGAGGAAGGAGAATTGTGTCGGACTTGATCGAACCATCTCACTCTGGGGTTCTCTGATGAAAAGGATAACATGGCACGTATTAGATGTCGACTTGAGGATATGTTTCTATAATGTGATAAGACCAACGAAGCATTGACCGTTCAGTTCGGAGAAGTAGCTGCTCAATATTGAGTACCTCACGTATTCTAAGATCAAATCCTGTTGACGATAATCATCTGAACGATATCGTTTACGAAATTTTAAAGAGCAGCAAAACAAAGAAGTAATCTCATTTCGGCTTAGGTAGGTACCGCTTTCGGTCCAGTTTCTACCCAGATCTGATGACCACAGATAAGCGTTGAAACAAACACTGAATTAAAGACCGATATCAGAAGCTTTGATACCAAGTTCTATCGACAATTAACTATGTTTTGGCTTATAGCCAAATTTTGTTATAGCTATACCTAGATGGTCGCAAGTAAATTGCATGCCTAGATAACAAGTATGTTAAGTCGATTGTAAACGGGGAAGTCTGGCCAGAGGTTTTAATTTTAGACCATAGATCTACGAAATACGAAGGAAAGGATAACTTAGAAAGGAAGCTAGACGCGTTTGAGCGAGAAGCCAGAGAAACTCATCCTAAACTCAGGAAAATACAACAAACAAAGGAGAATTTTTAGGGATACATGTCCCCAGCAGTACGAGATGACCGAAAGTTCTACCAGTTTCTCAGAACTGTCATTTTCCAACATTGCTTTAGTCAATCATTTTAAAGGTTGCATAACTATGTTATCATTATTGTCTTCAGCTAAAAGTGGAGGAATTTCGCAAAGGGCTTAGGGTACACGTTCATCGTGGATAAAAGTTAAACTTTCTTAAAAGCAGTGTGGATCTCCGCTACCTGTCACTGTGACAAATGTGGGAATCGTTTGCTTGCTGCTTTGCTGCGCCATAAAGGTGATTAGCAGCGGACCATTTGCGGATTTGGTGTCGGTTTAACTGCGTCCTACCTGCTAAAATCAGTTGCAGTTTAAAATAAAGCATTTATAGTTGTCTTCTTTTTTTTAGCTGGGTAACTGCATATGTATTCAGAATACAAGGACGACCCGCTATTAAGTTTTCCAATATACCAAATGCTGGTCCAGTATTTTTTTAAACTCTCTGGATATAGACCTACAATTGTCATTAAGACATTCGCATACATGCAGTGTGATCCAGGCAGAAGTTCTGGCCGTGCTCACCTGCGGATCTACTTGATATGGGATCAATATCCAACAAGAATATCGCTATCTACATTGATAGTCAGGATGCGCTAAATGTGTTAGAGCCCTTCATCATCAAATGTGAACTAGTCAGGAGCTGCCGCAGAATGCTCAGAGCATTATGCGAGCAGAACCAAGTCAGATTGTGTTGGGTACCGGGACACTGTAATATTGATGGTAACGAAAGGACTGACGTTCTGGCCAAAAACGGAGCAGAGCTTCCAGCTGTGGCAGGGAGAATTATTCTCGAAAAAATTAAAAATAGGGCAGACCAAAGATGGTCGGATATAGTCGGGCACAGGGTCTCAAAGGCTCTTAAAATTAATACAAAATAATACTTGAACCAAAAACTGATCTTTTACAGTGATCTCCTTATCAACAGGTACTTCTTCGCCAATTTGGAGGAGGTTGGCCTCGCAAAAAAAATTGATACAATTTTTAGGTTTTGTAGGGAAATTAATTGTTTTGACGAAGTGGTTTAGGTTTTTTGACCGTTAAGGTTTCCCAGGGATGGCGATGGGCTCAAAATGGTGCCTATTCCTATGTGATGAACTCACATCCTATTCATCCTAACCTAAACTGGGCCAGTATTCACATTTAACAGTGAGCGTCCTCTTACCGGGACTCTTCGAGACTTTTATTCGAGTCTATGTCGAGGCTCCGCGCTTCTTTTATATGGTTGGAAAGTAGCGCCGATGACTGGCGCTGGATCTAAACACGTCTCCATTGCTAATACCTTTGGAGTAACAGGCACGTTGGGCGGGGCGGGGTCGCAAATCATAAGGAGTTGCTGTTGAATTATTATTGTATATATAAGCCTCCAACTGCATATTTCATGTTTTGTTCTCCATAATATATCAACGCTCATACTATGTATTCTTTATACCAATGTACATTCTTCTCTGACTAATTACATAAGTTTATACCATTGTACAAATGGTCTCTAATAAACTCTTGAACTGAAAACATCGTTTGCTTTCCTTTTTCTTTCGGGACTCTTCAGGTTATGGGCCCAGAGTTTCGCTCAGTTAAGTAAACGGTTTTATATTTTTTTTTTCTTGAGTAAAAGTTCGATTAGAGGTAATTTGGTAAATATGAGTTCGTCTCTTTATCAAATTGAGAAATTGGATGATCAAAATTATGATGGGTGGGCCATCCAAATGAAAAGTGTGCTTATAATCTTAAATCTATGGTCGTATGTCGACGGTAGTATGGTTAAAGAGGAGAATATGTCACAAGCACAAAAAATTGGATTGGGACACTAAGGATGGCAAAGCACTCGCGTCTATAATTCTTAATATAAAACCATCGCAAGTGAACCACGTTAAACATTGTCGGACATCCAAAACAGCATGGGATAATTTGAAACAAATCCATCAGCCACGCGGTCCCGCCAGAAAGATCGCTTTATTTAAACAGCTATTGCACATTAAGTTAGGAGAAAATGAAAGCATGTCCGAATATGTCAATCGTTTTTCAAGTATTGTAGAAAAGCTTAGTGAAATTGATTTTTCCATAAACGATGAATTGCTGGTGATTATTTTGCTCTCTAGTCTTCCAAAATCCTTGGATAACTTTGTTGTGGCAATGGAGTCGCGCGATGAATTGCCAAAGATGAGTTCTCTTTAAGTTAAATTGCTGGAAGAGGGCGATAAACGATTGGAAAAGGGGGAATCCGTAGTAAAGGAGGAAGTAGTCTTTGAACAGCAGGCATATTCAGCACGATCAGCAACTTTTTTTTTTGTGAGGTCTTGAGAGTTGAGAATCGTTTTTGGGAGGGTACAACCTGTTGACGACAACTTTTATTCGAACTTGTAACAGCTGGTATATGTTATAAAGGAAAACCTAATGCAAACATCGAAGCCATGCCATAACAAAAGAGCTTTAAAGCTAATGGACACTCCCCAGTTGCAGCTGTATAGGCATATGCATCTGTTGTCCGAATTTAGTCTATATCTCTACCTAAGGTGAATAATTCATTACAATCTAAAAAGTGCCGCTTGGCAAACATATTTGTTTTTTTGTTTGATGTAGAAACCTCTAATCCCAACTGCGGATTGATACCAGATTAACTGACATTTGGTGGCGTCTACATTTTCTCCTAAACGAAACAAACAATATATCATCTCGATGCCACTGCGCTTATCACCAGGCAGCTACACCGAGACCCAAAATCCCAGATAAGCACATCACAGACCACTGTTGTGATAGGCATTATTTTGAGCATTTATACGCGCACGCTCCATAAGCAGCTTAGGAGGGTTAGGGCTTTGTGATGTGCGCTCGAAACTACCGTATACGCATCATTTTTCCACTGACTCTGCTATATTTTCCACACATAGAGAAGAGACGCGTTCACTGCTTCGACTCGTCGGTCGCTTAGGAGGCAATGTGCTGCTGATGTAGTGCGTTGCCTTTGCTCAGCATCAGCATGCATCGCTATTTTTAGGTGCAACGAAACGATAGCGATGTTATTTTTACTGAAACTAGATCATCACACTTGTCAATGAGTAATGAATGCCCACTTTATTTTGATTTCTTGCATGCTCTTGCTCTGGCGCAGGCTGGCTTCGTATAGCCGCACTCGCTCTGACGCCATGGCGGTATGTTGTTGACAAGTCCAGAGAGTATCCGCAGACCCCAGACAGTTCATTACTCAAATTTTGTTGTTTTCGTTTTGCGGGTTTTTTCTTAATTGACAGATAACAATTGAATTACGATTTTAATGTTTTGTTTTGAGTTTTCAGTCTCAGATTCTGTCACAGATTGAGATGCTGCACTGTGCACATGCATGCAGCGTGTTGACATTTAGCGCGAGTGCT